>BSBN01000346.1:10000000-12400000 GCA_027924645.1 Cunninghamia lanceolata | reverse complement strand
CATCTTCACTTCAATGGAGTGCAACTAGGTCACAATTATATTGAAATCATTTCGATGTTCGGCACAAAACCACCATCCTCTATCTTGAGGGTATACAACTTCTTTCTTAGGAAAAGTTTGTTTACCAAGGATCTAGCTTGATAAATCTCACCCAACTTCTTCCAAAGGTTCATTGTAGTAGTCTCTTCATGCACATTCAACAATACTAAATCAGCCAAACAAAGTCTAATGAGACCCTTATCTTTTCTATCTATTTTTGCCCATATCTTCTTATGACATGGTAGTAGGTTTGGATCCAAATATTGCAACCAATAGATCTCTTTCCATAAGCATATCTTCCATCTTGAGCTTGCAAAGCTCAAATTTTGTGCTTGAGAACTTCTCCATTTCTATCCTTGATGACCTTATCTAAAAAATTGTATATATATATATATGAAATGGACAAGCTTCTAGATAAAAACATCATTCATATATATGATGTTTTTATAGTTCAATTTTTTTTCTATATAGAAACTGGACGAGTTTCTCTACAAAATCATATACATATATGATGATGTATTTGTGCATATAAATGAAATGGTTTTCACAAATTAGATTTACATGTGGAATCATTTTAACAAGTTTGTAGAAAAGACATAATCTATTAAGCCCTGATTGAAACTGGTATATATGCATAAACATGTTTTATTTTTACACCCATCAAACAAAGTGAATACAAAAATTAAACTTGCAAAGAACCAGTGAAGGTAAAGTGAGGTGAGTTCAATTCAATTTGTGTAGTTGTAAGTATGCCTTATGTTGGCTTCATATGCATTTACCACTTATAGCAAGTGTGGCACAATTCAACAAGTGATGGTACACATAGATAATTGTAGGAGATGGTTATAAAACTGACATTTTATTAACAATTTTAATGAAATTTAATGTTGTCAATAAAATGGAAAATTAAGTTGCAAATAAAATATTTCTATTTGTGATAGGTCAAGACTACCCACCATGTCACTTTAGGGTGTTGATGTGGCACCTATTTGTCTATGGACAACAATAAAGGTAGGGTGTAACACCAGCTGGCCCTCTCTTCTAAACTTGTATATAAATTTTTTGTAAATGATTTCCTTGCTTACACACACATAATCTCATTGTTAATGTGTGTGTGTGTGTCTATGTTTAAATATGTATATATACACTTATCTCTCTCTCTCTTTATATATGTGTGTGTGTATACACTTAACAATGATCTCTCTCTCTCTCTCTCTCTCTCTCTCTCTCTCTCTCTCTCTCCACACACACACACACACACACACACACACACACACCTCTTTTGTTATGCCTTTTAATCTTCTTCCTGAGTGAACATTACCATACTATAGCTTTCTACTTCTATTTGCTACTTAACAATGAAATTGAGTGTGTGTGTATGTGTTTGATAGCTCTCAACTTCTATTTTCTAGTTTAAATGGTTTGAACTTACAACTAAAAATGAAAGATTTGAACTAACAACTTAAAATTTTAAAAATGAAATGATTTGAACTTGCAAAATTGAAAAAGATAAAAAAAATTGAAATAATTGAACTCATAGGTGGAATTGAAAATGAGGTTGCACGATAAATGAAAGAAGCAAGAACTCTATGAAAATGTAGAAAATGATTGATAGAAAACATTTTGTTTTTGTAGGCATCTTAGCCATGTTACATAAGTTTTTCTTGATTTGTGTGGTTGCTTTTGATTAAATGATATTAAATATAGTTGCATCTCATTGGTTAATCTAAGGAAGTTTGGATCAATGCATTTGAGATTGTAGAATTGGTAGATGGATTTATATTTACTTTGCATTTAAGAATGTAGACTTAGTGGATGGATTTGAATGAGTGGATTTGAAATTACTTGTTAATTATGTAATGGATGGATTTTTAATCGGCTATTAATAACTGAGTTTTTTAGTGGTGGGCCTTATAATCTTTTTATATTTTTATAGGCATTGTACGTATTAAATGGACCAGTAGTTAGGCATGGTGATACTACAAGTATTAAATGGACCAGTAATTAGGCATGGTGATACTACAAGTTGTTGTTGGAACAATATCTATCTTTTTGATGGGATGATTGACATATAATATTGTTTTGGAAGGGTTATATCTTTTTATTTAAAATGTATGTAATTATAATAAGAGGATATGTATTAGTGACAATTAATATGGATCTTTTTCATATCTATGCTAAAATTAGACAAATGTCAATTCAAACATGTACATACAAAACTAGTACATTTTATGTCATATCACTAATTTAACAAAATTGAATGTGTATTTGAACTCTATTTGTTTAATTTTACTCAAATCTTTTTAATTGACATTTTACTACTAAACATTAATTGGATCCTTTCTCACAACTATTAATACCTTACATTACAAATTATAAATAATAAACTATATACATATATTAATTTTACCTAACAACAAATATTATCAATTCCTATAACTATAGGAACCGCCCACCATCGGGCCCTCCCCCTAAAAGATTAAAAAACAAAGGTAGAACATAAATTTTCATCTTTCTAGATTTAGAAGCTGCATACTTTCCGTGTCCATGGAACTCTGTGACCCATCCATTGACCGCTTGTGTCCGGCTCTGCTATTTTCAGCGGTGTTCCCCATCTCCATATCACTTTTGCTTTCCACTGAAATATAGGAGACTAATTTTTCGCGGCCATAATGTCGCTGCATTTTAACATAGAGGATAACAGTGAAGATAAGTAGAGCGGCCAAGTACCAATTGAACTGCAGATTGGCAAGGGCTTTGGCCCTTGTGTTAGCCCCCTGGTCATTGCATCTCACCACCACATGACCGTTCTCTGGGTGCATTTTACACCCTATTGGAATAAACGCAGGAATCCACAGCATGAATCCCATGTGTACAAACCATATTCCCTGAAATAATATCGACATTGACCTCACCATGGCCACTAAAAAACTCTTGGGGAAAGGAACCTCTAAAATAGTGGAGGCCAGGCTAACTAGAACTATGAGCTGTAGCAGCCAGTGGTATTGCCCCTCAGCTCCCACGTGATCAGCGGAGTGCAAATGGAACAGCAACAACTCCTGGCTGAATGCCAGCGCGGCAATGACATGGATCATCCCTTGTGGCACGTGGATCTCGTGGTTGTCCACGTAGATTGCCACGGCGGCATAGATGAGAAAAAACAATGAAATAGAAGAGTGCTCGAAGTTGTTGAGGTGCTCGGGAGGAATAGTCCAGTCATCTGCCAGAGGCTGGTGTCGATCTGGGCCGATGAAAAGCTCTGCGGAAATTGAGAGGCAGGCGCCTACTAAAATAGCTAGCAGCTCCACATGCTTTACTACTTTGCCTCTAAATTTAGCAGGAAACCATGGGGTGGTATGGAAGTCCCATGGGGAGTGAGCATAATTTCTTATTGTGTTGAAGAGGTGCCAGAGCCCAATAAGCATAAACCCTAAGCCTGGTAAGACGTGGCCTACAAAGGTACCCATTAAGGACAAACAAAATAAAACCACAAAATACAACGAGAATGACAACCGGTTTGCAGTGCTAAAAAGCCGGCTTTGGGGTGAAATATAAATAATTGGAAGCCGTTTAAATAGTGAACTCAATATTTGAATATTTATTAATCAAAATTGTCGTTTGACTGTTGAATTCAATAATCACTTGAAAGTCGTGAAACGGCCAATTGTTTTGCGATAAGAAGCTTTTCGTTGGAAGAAAATGGCCAAATGTTGGTTTGATTTTTCTTACGCTTTCTAGATTCTTCGCCTTCCAGAGAAGAACCAGCCAATGAGTTATTTCCTCCACAGAAATAAAGTCCAGGCAAATTCTAATACAAACTCGATGCCGGCCACTTTTTGTCTTTTTAGGCCGTCAAATACCGGGCCGCAAACGGTTATCCAAACGAGGCACCCAAATCAATTTGTAAAAGTAGGAAAATATGAAAACATGCGAATGCCCTGTCCGCATAAACCTCCGCCAGCGCCGGCTGTTTACTTGGACCGCCCAACGTAAAAAGCTGACATATGATTACGCGGAGAGGCATCCAGGGGCTGAAAGCCCCAAAACACGTAAATTAAATTCAAAAACTTTTATTTATTTTATTTTTTATTTTTTATTATTTTAAATTCTATTACATTATTTTTATTATACTAATTTTAATTTTTTTCTTAAAACAATATATTTTATTATAAAAGATAAAATAAAAAGTGATGGGTAAATTTTATATTTTATATTTGATATTTAGATATATTTTTAAAA
The DNA here is from genome assembly GCA_027924645.1 of Cunninghamia lanceolata. Taxonomy (NCBI): domain Eukaryota; kingdom Viridiplantae; phylum Streptophyta; class Pinopsida; order Cupressales; family Cupressaceae; genus Cunninghamia; species Cunninghamia lanceolata. The sequence continues at coordinate 12,395,722 of BSBN01000346.1, read as the reverse complement.
ATATAAATATGCTAGTCTATACTATAACAGGATAATAACAGAGATAATGATAACATATGAAGTATGAAGTTTATAATGGTTAAAGATTAATTTTGGTTAATTAAAAAAAAATATTTATTATTTAATGTCGAGAGGTATTTTATAATGACAATAAAGGGTCCTCAGACCGAGGGGAAAGAAGGGGGTCCTCAATGGACACCTCAACCATAGACAATTCATGCAATGAGGGGGATGGGCCCGATCTTGAAGTTGGAAGAACTAAAGACAAAACTAGACCTGGGATCTCCACACCACACGACATAGAGGGTGCAACAACCGTCTGAGCCTACCAACACCCCTATGGGATCGTTTGTAGCAAGGGGAATGGGTAGAGAGGACTCAACACCCTGAGAAGGCACATCTTCCTGGGAGGGTCCATCCACTAGATGGTTGGAAGCACTAATAGTCAAGTGATTATTAAGAGCATTCTTCCACCATGTAGCCACACCCTTGCGACAAGAGTGGGGACAAGCAAAGGCCAGGTGACCAATAGCAAAACATCGTCTAGATCTGAAGGGTAGGCCCTCATAATCTAGTTGTTGCATCCAAGACATTTCCCCCACCTTTAGAACAACATCTCCATGAAGGGATTTGGAGATATCAATGTCAACCAGGATACAAGCAAATGTAGAGTGACCCATGAATGAGATAGTGGAGTCAACCTTCAGGAAGTAGCCAATTGCATTACCGATGTCCTCATAGCAAGAATCTTCCCAAAACTAGAGTGGGAGATTCAGAAGCCTAACCCATATCAGTCTAATGTTGAGTGTTGAAGGAGTTGGACCATGGTTTGATGGAGAGAGAGTGCACTCCCCACAACCAAACCCTATCATCAAGCACAATATCTCACTCCTCAGGGGTCACAAAAGTCACAATGAAGAAGTCCCTTGCATAGGGGAAGAGCTCAATCTTGCCCTCCATAAGGGGTTTCCAAGATTCTAGGACCCATTAGTGTAGGTTAGGCAGGGACGACCACAAGTTATTAAACCTATAAATTACCCCATGGTGCTAATAAAACATTTCATTTCCTACTACATCCTAGCCACACACCACAACCAAGGGAGGATGAGTGCATGGCAAGGGATGAAGTAAGACATTATGTGATGGGCAACCATGAACCCACGATCTTGTTACAACCACAAAGGACCTAGCATTTCCCTATACACCATCAACATAGTGCTAAAGAGGGGAGGATTCAATGTAGTCTACCTCTAGAAATAGGGTAGAAAACGAGTTGTGTCCTCCAAAGGTCGCATGGGACCCTTGGTGTCCTGGAGAAATAGGTACGTGAGCCAAAAAGGAAGCCATCATAGGGATATCTATAGTTTGGGCATCAAGAAATCCATTTCCAATGCCACCCCTGCAACAGAGAATCCAAACTAATTGACAGGCAAGCCATTCTACAGTCAAGGCCTCGTAGAATCACTTGGGGAAGAAAAATGCATTCCATGTATATAATAAATAAAATAGTTCTAATGTAAAATAAAATAACAAAAAGTAAATAAAATAACTTCAAATTGATATCTCTCGGCATTTTTGAGATAGATTTATTTAAGATATCTATACTAGTTTTGTAATAGGGATGAAGTCTAAATTATCATTGATTGTTTAGTTATTAAAACACATAATGTTTAAGTAGAGTGGTTTAGAATACCAAACTATATTATGTTACTTTTATGTTCAGTATTGTAAATGGGCTATCAATTTAGCTATACTTCACTATTGTGTTAGGATTAAGGTGCCATCAACCTTGTAAATTCTATGTAATTTATTATTCCTATTATTGTTTATAAATCACCCATAAGGAATGAAACATTTCAACAGCAGTGATCTTGTTTCAGCCACATGTTTACATTTGGTCCCTGATGTTAATTCATCTGCGACAAGGGGTCATAGGGGTAGGGGGGTTTCCCCCTTGTGAGGGGTCTGGGGGGATCATCCCCCCGACGGGGGGTCCGGGGGCTGCGCACCCCAGTGGGGGCTTGAGGGCAGTGCCTCCGGAGCCAAATTTTATCATTGTAAATCTAGACCGTTCGTCATTACCTCACAGATCTGACGGTTGATATTATGTCCGTTCTCTTGCCTTAGAAGACAACCCCCTTTTATAAGGATATTTTTACTACATTTTTATAAGAGTTGAGAGTAACAGGCATCGCTGGATTGAAGACTGAAGAAGAAGAGGAAGTGCATGTATTGTAATCTCATATTTGAAGATAATACAACTTAGAGCCTCTTTTCTTGGTGGAGTTTTTCACCTGAAAGGGTTTTCTCCACGTTACATACTGTGTTATGTGTTTGATTTTTAATGCATGTTACTTCTATGTAGTGGGTTTTATTTTTGTTGCAATCTCCATTGATTCTACATTATTTAGAAGACATTAATAAGATTTGAATCAGATTTTCGTTGTGTGGTTTGCACCTTCATTTCTAACATATTGAACTAAGAATGACTTATTTAAGCCAATAGAAGTTGTCCATCTCCCTAGTTTATAGTGTCCTAGATCATATAAATGTATCCTTTGACATGAGTTATATTCTTCCCTACTTATCTATAATACACCTTGTTAATCCATGGAAACTTTCAACTTGGTATTAGAGATTTCATTAGATTGAGAAGGAGATACCTTTATTGAAGTGTTGTGAATTTTTTGGCTACAATGGGGGCTTTTGACTTGAGCGGTTTGTAGATTTGTGAGTGACTGAAACCATGGCCTCTACCTCTCATTTAGAGATTGATGTAAGTTTAATGGCACTAGGTATGAGTTGTGGAAGTTGAAGACGTAGAATGTCTTGGAAGAGCTCGGGATCAATAGAAAATTGTTGCAAAGGAAGGAAAGTGGTGCAGGCGCACCCCTTCAACTAACCAAATATACATCTAAGGGAGAAGATTAGGGTTTTATTAGGTCTTAAGCATTTTATGCTTGTCATGTAGCATTTGTGTTATCATTTCATGTTCTAAGCATTTCATGCTTGTCATGACATTTGTGTTGACATTTTATGTTTTAATATCTCTCTTCCCGAGGCCAATAGTTAACATCATGGACAACAGCAGATAGTTGGGTTATGTGCAGGATTAAATCTAATGTGTTATATTATCTGATGTTTTGCTGTCTTATGCAAAATAGGTGCCGTGTGATTAATTAGGGCTTTTTGTTATAATCTTGGCTTAAGCAAAATCTCGAAAACAGAGGAGAGAGGGGTCAGTAACAAAACAGGGAAAGTGGTTGAGGAATAGGGGTTCTTCGACCTTCAGAATGATCAATTGTAGAAATCTCTGTAATTAGCCTGTGTTCGAAAAAGTTGAAATGAAGAAATAGGAATTCTGTCAAGTTTGTGTTACAAATTATGGATCTTGTGTAAATTCCTTGTATATTGAATTGTTCTATATATTATCTGTATAGAATTGTTTTCGTACTTAATTTAGCTTCCTGCCGTCGAGATGCACGATTAAATCCATTCCACTGGTGGATTTCTGTGAAATCAATGGAATGGATTGTGTACATTAGTATTCTGTTGGTTTTTCTTTTTTGTTTGATGGGCATGGCAGAATAGAAATTACAGAATCCATTTCAGAGGAAGTTATTAGCGGAAGTTCAAATGTACATTTGAGGTATATACATCAATTGTATGCGGGGCAATTTGTGAATATATCGCATTTGCATGCGAGATACCCCCTGTGTATATGCGGTGAAGAATGGTATGTATGAAAGTCTGTTTGGATCAAGTTTGTGTTGCCTGTTGAATATACAATTCCTGTATATATCGCAAATGTATGAAGGTACAATTTCTGTGTATATCGTTGTCACATCTGAGTATCACCTTGTGTATATCCTGTGATAAAATGCAAGTGTAAGAGTCCATTCAGGTTAAGTTCATGATCATTCGCTGAATATACAATTTCTGTGTATAACGCTAATGTACTTGGGTACATTTCATGTGTATCCTGAAATCGTATGTGAAAATCCATTGTCTGTGTATATCGCCAAAGTGTATCGGCAGACAATTCCTGTGTCTGTCGAAATTGTCTGAAAAGATACATTACCTGTGTATACGTTCATTGTATATCGTAGACAATTTGTGGGTATATCGTTATTGTATGTAAGTGTCAGTTTGTGTGTATACTGCAATTGCATATCGCTGTTATATGTTGTGAAGATATAACAAAAATATACATTGCATATGATACAAAGGGTGACCGACCAAGGAGGTAGATAGTTTGTATATTGGAAGGATGTTTGTCTGTAGATACAAGGAATGACCGGTGATAGCGGGGCGGAGGACCGGCGATAGGAAGTCACAGTTTGTATATTCCGTTTTGTATATTTCATTTGTATGTCGAGACATACATTTGTTTTTGATACAGTTGTTGACCAATAGAAACGGTGGAAGGAACCGACACGGCAGGTCATGTAATGTATGTGCAGATTCAAATGTATCAAGGGGATGTCAGGGAGACAATGCAATTCGAAATGACATTTGAAAAGGAAGCCGATGGTATAATGTTTGGCCGATGCATAGGAAGATATCGGTGTGAAGGAAACATCGGGAAGACAGTAGATAATGAGACCGACAAGGTAAGAGTGTAAGAGGTTCGGTGAGACATTTGAGATCCCTTGCCAATATTGACAGAATTAACATTTTGAGTGTGTGTGTGTTCCGTTGCATGTCACTTTGCATCAGAAAGCTTGATAAAAAATGAAAAAGGTTAGACAAGAAGGCATGAGGAGCCATTTGATTGTGTCTTGCAGATTTTGTCCTATTGAATGTCTCAAAGGAGACCACCACATGTACATTGTGGAAGAGGATAGGTGATATTTACCAAAGAAAAATTCTAACAAATAAATTGTATCTCAAATGATGTTTGTATTCTTTAGAAATGAAGGATGTTGATTCTATTACAAAACATTTAAATGCTTTTAACCTGATTTTGAGTCAACTAACCTCAGTAGATGTTAGGATTTAGGAAGAAGATAAATGCATCTTACTGCTTTGTTCTTCACCTGAATCTTGATAAAATTTAATTGCTACTATCAGTTGTACAATGCTACAAAGTTGAAGATGGTCTCCCTTATTGCCACCTTGCTTTTAGAGGAAATGGAAAGAAAATCCATGGATGGGGGATTACAGGATGCCTTGCATGTTTGGGGAAGGCCCCAGGATCTTTATAAAAAGATGGCTGATGATTTTTTATAAACATTATGTGTTTGGAAAACATAATAGAGGATATTTTCCCTTAGGGAGTTATAAAGATAAGAGATTATTATAAATCATTCATTCAAATGTGTTTGGTATAGTGGATGTGGGTTATGTGGGTAAATCATAGTATTATGTCACTTTTATTGATGATTGTTCTAGATATGCCTAGGTTTATTTTCTTTATTCCAAATCTAAAATTTTCTCCAAGTTTAATGAATTTAAGGCACTCAAGTAGAGAAGTAGACATATAAGAAAATAATGTGTTGAGATTTAACAATGGTGGTAAATATTATTCTAGGGAATTTGATGATTTGTGTAAACATGCAGGCATTATTTGGTAGAAGACTACCCCTTACACACCATAACAAAATAGGGTTGTAAAGAGAATGAACTAAACCTTAATGAAAATAGTTAGAAGTATGTTAAGTGGTACATAGTTATATCAGTGCTTTTGGGTAGAGGCTATGAGTAATGTTTGTTACTTGGTTAACCGATCTCTTTTTTGGCTCTTTTTGACCAAACTCCTTATGAAGTGTGGACAAATATGAAACCTTCTATTCCACATTTATGGGTATTTGGTTGTGAGGCTTCCATTCATGTGCCTAAAGAAAAGCAATCTAAACTAGATCCAAAAACATGGAAATGCATCACTGTTAGTTATAGTGAGAATGTAAAAGGTGTAGACACCCAAAAATGTCCATCTCTTGCAACACCTTGTCACAACATTACATCATCTAGACATCTTGTAGCATGTTTTGCCCTAGGTACCCATGTCATCACCTAATTAGTTAAATAAATCTTATTTATTTGACTAATTTCATTTATCCCCTTTCTATCCCATAATCCCTTCTTCTATAATTAAATAAATTTCTATTTATTTAATTATTCATGTCCATTTATCCTCTCTAATTAAATAATTATTTTTAATTGTTTAATTAGTCATTTATCCATTTTCCCTATAATTAAATAATTTATTTATTTATTTAATTATCCTTTTTCATCTTCATCTATAATTGAATAATGATTTTTACATTATTTAATTATCTTTCCACATCATCTCCCAACTAATTCATGGACAACTAATTTAAATAAAGCATTATTTAAATTAGACTTATCCTACGCATGTCACAACCCCTCAATTAAGGGAAAAAGCCCCTTTTCTTATCTCAATAAATCAAATAAATTGGGCAAGTTTATCTGATTTTACACCTCATCATATCCTCAAATTGAAAATTCCCTCTTATCTTAGGATGGAAACCCTAATCAACCCTTGCCTATAAATCTACCCCCTCACAAGCCATTTTGAGGCGATCAATGAGCTTTCAAGTACCTTATCCTGTCAAAATCATTCTTCAATCTTCTCATCCATTTCCATCTATTAGCCAACTTATATTTCCATCTATCTAAACTTTTAGCCAACTTATTAGCACAAGTGAATTTAAGTATTTCTAACTAAAAATCAATTTTGGTCAAACATATGATCTTGTAAGATTCATTCTAGCTAAGTTAGATATGTCCACAACTTTTCCAACTAAAATTGTTGGCTAAATGCATATGAAACACCACTATGAGGCCAATTTACCAAAAAAATAAAATTATTTGAAAAACTTGATATTTCAACAACTTCTACTCGTGTAAATAACATTTTAAAAAAAATATAAAAATACCCTTTTATAGATCTATAAGTTTAGTTTTCAAATATATATATATATATATATATATATATATATATATATATATATATATATAGATTAATTATTATTTATATTTTCCTTTTTATTTTTACTAAAAGTAGGTTATTAGCACAAAACATTAGGTTGATTACCATGTCAAGGAAAAATAGTAAAACTTATTAAAAAAAATATGATGCATTGGATAAAAGAATCTATATCAAGATTGTATAATTTTTTTTCTATTTTAGATAAATAGTTAATATGAAAGTTGACGTTGAATGGAAACAACTACATTTTAATACACACACATTTTATTATTTATTTAAAAATATATATTTATCAAAATTGGCAAAAAATATATCCATGCACTAAAGTTTCAAGTTATAAATACACAAAAAAAATTGAAGAAAAAAAATAAAATTTATTATATAAAGATTGACGTCTCATGTAACTTCATTTTTCAACATTTTATCAGCTACTAAATTATAGTGTCAATTTATTAAAAACTATCTTCAAATATTTTTTTAATTTTTTTAAAAAATACAAACATAAAATATACTAAAAAATAAATATTTTATTAGTTTACATCATTTCAAAATTCGAAACATATATGTCACTTTTTAATGATTTAAGTTTAAAAGTTGGATCAACGTTGGCCGTTTCCTTTATAAAAGTGTGACACAACTTTGTGCTTTTACCCCTTCTATCTATTATTTTCATCTTAACGTTATGCTTTTGAATTGAGAAATCAACATATCAAATCAATCAATCCATCATTGCATGCATCTATCATTCTATCTATCTGAAGTATTAAAGATTTGGATTAGGTAATGCATTTCATTGTTTTATCATTTTCTATTTATCCAAATTTTTTGTATACATTTTGGTGAACCTGACGTGAACATGCTTCAAGGATCCAATCATTAGTTTTTGCAGGGTTTTGTTGCAAAAATTTGCATGCTTCTAACCCTAGTTTGTCAAGTTTTGGAAGTAAATTTATGCAAGTGATCTCCTAGCCCAGATTCGGCATCACCATTGCGTTCGGGAGGTTGTTTCCATGAATTTTGACTATAAACTTCATAAGGTTTGATCACAGGAAAATTTATTGCAAATTTTTGAAATTTGTTGTACTTGGCAGACCGTACGGTATGGATCCGTACGATTTGCGCAAGCTTTTGTCCCCTGTGGGTCTCGGTGTTCCTACTTTTAGCTTTGATCTTTTCGTAGGTTTTATTTTATGTTGCATGTCTTTTGTCCACTATCATAAAAAAATCCATTGTCATAAAAAAATCCCTTGTCGACCTTTCAAAATTTCCTGCCGACCCCCCTAGATTCCTTGTCGGTCGTTCTGCGCAATTAAAAACCCTGTCAACCTACACATTTCCACCCTTACCAACTCATCTTATCTCTCCGTCACCATCCTTTCAAACCAAGCTGACTGTATACATTTGGGGTTTTCTCGTTCTAATTCTGTACCCTAAAACGCAGAGACACGAAGTTGGACTGCAGTTTGCAATTAAATCCCATGTTTAATTCACTTTACTTGTAGGGGAACCAACAAAGATAAGTTGCGGATAAGAAAACCAAGGATTTGACTTTTATTTCAATGGATGTGAATGCATAAATTCCACCACTCCTTTATTCTTGTTGCCACCTTTAGGCTTTTTCCCCAACCTCCCCATCGCTCCCTGGATACATTAAAATGTCGACATCTCGTTCATTGTAGTCGCTGCTTCTAATCCTGATCGTCATCCATCGCTGACCCTGTAAAATCTCAATCGCCAGCATTAAAAGCCTAGTCACCACCGACTGAAACCCTAACTAAGCCTCTGTAAAGCCTAGTTGCCACCATATAATCATTGGTCACCGCCCTCCATGCATCCGTCGCTGCCTAAAAAACCTTTTCCCGCTGCTCCCTAGAACCTGCTAGTCACCTCCAAAACTATGGTTTCCACCTCTAACTGCGACCTTCCCCGCCATCAAATCTTCCACCACACCTTTAGCTTACCACTGCTTAGACCATCCTCTCGCCTCCCTTTATCTCCTACTTGACACTTTAGAAAACCCTAGTCACTGTTCCAAAAGCCTCCGTCGAATACCTTGTCACCACCATTTAAGGGTTGGTCACCATTCCCTTAAGCTTCGACCTATGGATCGTTCAGCTTTGACAAATTATTTGTTAAACTTTGACCTATGGCTTGTTAAGACCATTGAATCTGTTGTTCGTGCTTTAGTCATAACATCGATCACATTTGTGACCACAACAGTGAGGGAGATCACCTCCCTTTATTATATATTTTTTTTGCTTCTTGGCAGCCCTTTGTCATATCAACGACCAAGGGCCCAGCTCAAACATTGACCGCCAACCTTTAACTCTGATGCAAACTGCCATGTGACCACAATATTTAGAAACAACTAGAGGTTTTCTTTAACAGCCAGACTGCCTTTTTTTCATCCACATGCTCTAGAGGGGCATTTGTTTCTTTTCATCATAACTGGAGCATACAATGTCGAAATCGCGTAAACAAGGACTCATCAGAAAAATGACAGGACAAACTTTGTAGTAGAGAAGAAATTATCAGGTGAATGTGTCATTTTATAGGCTTTTTTGGTAGTCAAAGTTTAGCTTCATTTCAAACTTCAATTGAGCATAACTTGAGCAAAATTGATCAATTTCAACGATTTTTTTTTAATGTGCATGAAATCTTCTAAATTTTTTGTTTATGCAATTTATTCTACTATATTAGGTCATCTTAATCAGATTTTATCAAACTTCATATTTTTTCACATTGCTTTCTTTTTTGTAAGTTTACTTGTTTCTTTTCTAATTTGGTGGCTTGTAGGTGAATCAAAGGAGTTGGGACAACGTTTGGATCAGTCACAACAACAACTTGGAAAGAAAAAATAATCCAGGTGCATTCATTTTAATCTTTCATCTTTTCAAATCAATCAATCTTGTTTGCAAACACATTTGGATTTGGGAACTTAAAATGAACATCTTGTCTTCAATCACACATCATTGAAATTGGCTTAAAATCAACAAGTGTCTTCCCACACATTTGGCTTTGGATGTAAAAAGAACAAGTGCTTTCATTGTCTGCTTATACACATTTCATTTCTAAGGGTCAATTAACAATTGTGAGTGTGAATTATGTGAGTGTGTGTATGCTCTCTCCTCACACCACAAGGTGATCTTGGAGATCAAAAACACCTCACTTAGTTTGCTTTTGTCAAACCCTTCATAGGAGGCCTTTTAGGGGATTTCATCACCCCTAGGGACGACCTCAACCATGTGTTCTGGCGGGGTATATCAAAGGGGGAGAGTGAAAGCTGTACTTCAATCTAGCTACATAGTCATTGGGACAACCTTGTGGCCCCAGGTGATTCCAGACACAAGGTGAAGTGGTATTCACTTACATTTATGCCACATCCCTTCAACGGGCTAGTGTTTACAGATTTGGGTACCTCATAACTCAAGTATATTGGGGACACCCCTAGTCAACCTTGTGCAACCTAGATTAAGACCTAATTGGCCATACCCCACCTGACTAATCATTAGGGCTTGTTGTTGTGTCTTCAAGTGTGTTCTTAATAATCACATTTAACATTGAAAGACAAATTTATTATTGTGTTTGGTGTGTGTGTTCATGCATTTACATGTGAAATTTTGTGTTTGATATTGCCCAAGTCAAACTTTTAAGTTCATCTAATCACTTCATCCTAATCATTACCCAATCAACTTCATCTATTTCATATCCAAATCACATCTTAATCACTCCACATCCTCACATCCTAATCTACCACTTGTAAACATGGACATGATATTCCGAAACAAGACCTATGAGAATGATCCTTATGGCACCAAAAGAATGCTTGATACACTTGAGTGGTTATATAGAAAGGAACAACTCCCTATGCCACCACAACATCAACAATTCTCACAACATCAAGTCCTAGGCCAATATCAACAATCCCAAATTCAACAAGCACATCATCCTCTATCCATTCACCATCAACCAATGCCATCTCAATCCTATGTGTCATACCCATCCACTTCATACCAACCTAGTCCACCAAACTATCAAGTCAATGGTCGATCAACTTATCCAACTTCATACCAATCTAATCCACCCACCTATCATATCAATTCCATATCAACTTATCCCACTTCATACCAATCTCATCTATCTACATATCATATCAATTCTACATCACCATACCCCATTTCGTCCAATATCAACAACCATCCACATCAATCCATACCCCAATACCTTTTATCTACCTATCCCACCATTTCACCTAATCACTAAGACCATCAACTACATTCACCACAAGAATATGCGAGGCCAAATTATCCAATGCAAGACTTAATATCCTTTGATGAGGGAAACACCAATCTAGAGTATGCATCCTATGACTACCCTCCATCACTATCCACTCAAATGCCAATCCATGTGCCTACTAGTCCTATCTCAACACCACCATGTGATCCTAATCCTAGTCCATTGATCCACCAACCTTTTAATCCATCAAGCCCTCCATTACATTCATCACCATGTTATTCAAATCCTTCACCAAAAGATGCGGCTAAGATAGTTTTACAAGAGATGCTCAAAAGTAAAGTCATTGAACTTCATGAAGTTAAACCATGTGAGGAAAGTGCCTATAATGAACATGACTATTGTGCATACCATAGGACCAAAGGCCATAATACAAATGAATTCCCTATATTTATCTCAATCATTTACAAGGTGTACAAAAATAAAATGGGAAAGTAAGCCAAATCATCCCAATCCCATGTGTCACCCTCATCTAGTCCAAATCCCAATCCAAACCTTAATACATCCAATCCTAGTATTCCTCCATCCAATTCAAATCCTAATATGCCAAATTCCATTATCCCCCCACCTAGTCCTAATCCATCCAATCCTACTTATATCCCTCCATCCAATCTAAATCCTAATATGTCCAATACCATCACCCCTCTATCCAATCAACATCCTAATCCTAAGCCTACCACTCTATCTACCCTTATCATCTATCCACTATATTGTCTATCCACCCATACACTTTCAAAGGATGTGATCCAATGGCTACTAACAAGGAAAAAAAATATCTCCATGGCATCAACCACCTATCCTTGAGTCTCCTAATGAGCCTTCCATTAACATGCCTAGCCCTTCAAACTCATCATGTGACCCCTAAGCCATCAAGCCTATTCAAGAGCCTTCTATCATGGGCCCAAGTCAAAGTCCATCATATTCTCTTATTGATGAATATCAAGAACCTATCAAACTTATCCAAGAGTCTCCCACTTTCACTTCCATGAAACCACAATAGTTATATCAAGAGTCTACTCCAAAACATGTGGAAACATCAAGCCCTAGTCCACCCATCCAAAACATTTATCTTTTCCATGATCAAGATGATATTACCTATAAAGAAGCTATCCATGAGCACCTTGATCTTATCCATAATCCCATAACAATCCATGAGAAAAATATCCAAATTGCTCCTATCCATCCTCCATATAGCCCCATCCATGACCTACAAACATCCACTTCCATTGATGAGACAATTGCCTCCCAAGCAAACATAGCAGATCAAACCAATAGCTTGGATCATAACGAACATAAGCAAGATCCTAATGATCCTCCATCCTCATATACCATCAACCTCATTTCAAATCCACCAACATATCCCCTTGGTCTATCTACCTTCATCCATGAGTGTTCCCCCTTAGGACAACAACAACCATTGTCTACTACATCACCTTCTCCATCCAATAACATACTCAAGTCTAGTGTCCAAAACACACATAGTACCATTGTCCATCACATGCTCCAAAACATGAACTACCAAGGTAAAGGCTTAGGCCTTCATGAACAAGGTATTTTGGAGCCCATCCATGTCAAGGTCCCTCCATGCTCATATGGCCTTGGATATACACCCCAAGGTAAACAATCTAAAGATGTTGGTATTTCCTCCATCCATTCTAAGCCCACTTTCCATCATAAATCATATCATATACCTAAGACATATGTTGCCATTCCACCTCCATCATCTTACAAATGTCAAAAGCATGTGACTATACACCTTCCACCATCCAATTTACCTCCATTACTTCCAACTCCTAACATTCCTCCATCTACTTTACCTCCATTACTTCCAACTCCTAATATTCCTCCAACCACTTTGCCTCCACCTCTACGAACACCTAATTATCTACTTATCCACAAATACCCTCACATTCCTAATCATGACCAACAAATGCATACATTGTCTAAACATGAAGCTTCCACTCATTCCACCAAACCCATGGGATTCAAAAATAAAAATTTGGATGCCTCTACATATAAATCCAAAAATCCTAAGGGTCCGAATGCCTTAGGGCACAAATGCAAAAAGTCAAAGCCAAATACATCCAAAAAGTTATCCAAACCCATACCTTCACAAGCGAAGTCAAAAACTAAAATGGTTTGGGTCCCTAACCAAAAATCAAGCAAGTCAAATGAGGCATCCACATCTCAAAAATCCCAATCATCCACTTCCATCCAAAATTCCCATTCCATTAAAAAATTCCAAAAATATCACAAGCAAAATAAAAGTCATAAATATACTAAGTCTATGTGGGTACCTAAATCATTAGATCACCCATCTCCTAAGCAAACATCTCCATTGATTCCTACACCACCATCCCATCAAAAGCTTCAATGTTTATCATGGTGTGTGCAACTGTTGGTCATGGTTCCCTTCCATTCTGCAACATTCCCACATACCTGGACATCTCCCCATCCTTCATCCACTATCCTACATATCTTCCCCATCACCTTCCTATGGTCCATGCTTTTGCATAAGCCTTTCGTCCATCCTTACATAAATCCTACATAATCCACATTATAATCCACTATCTTGCTATCCATAATCCACATCATAATCTACTATCTTGCGATCCATAATCCATATCATAATCCACTATCCTTCCATCCATAATCCATATCATAATCCACCATCTACCTAATCCATTTTCATGCAATCCCCTACCAACATCTATGAGCACACTTGACATGGTCCATGCGACAACATCCATCTCTAACGGGACTACCACCTTTCATGGAACTAGACACTTGAGTCCCTCCTTTCCATATTCCACCTTTCCCATCCAAAAGAAAAAATTTCAAAAGTCAAAAAAAAAAATCAAAAATAGTAAAGAGAAATCCATTCGTCCAACGGTGAAAACTTGGTAAACAGGTGCCCTGGATAAGTACCATGATGAAAACCTGGTAAAGAGGCGTCATGTGTAGGTTGATCTTCTATGCCACTTACACTTGGGGGCACTTGTCTCATCACATCCTATCTTTCCCTACCATCCTACCATCCTTACATCCACACACATATACCTATCCTATCAAATTCATTCCATCCCCCTTCCTTATGCTGATCTTGATGAAGATATAGGAGCAAAATGTTGAAACATGTTTTGGGTATCTCTTGACATACCTTATCCATCCAAACCAATCCATCCTATTATTATCTTATTATCATTTTGAAATGATTCTATTACTATCCTCTTGTCATTACCCAACCAATCCTATTATGCAGGTATTGTCCTACACTTTATCATGAAAATTCCTAAGCATTGTACCTAGAATGGGGCATGTTTATTCCTACACAAGATAGTCTTTAGAGATCGCATCCTTACTTTCTTATGCATACATCCATTCCACTATAGCCTATCCTTGTATCTATCCACTTATCATGAGCTTTCCATTTCATAGCCTATCCTTTTATCCATTTATCCAATCCAACCTTACCTTCATCCTTGTACCTAGACTTGGTTCTCCCTTGTCATTGGTATCTAGCATAAAGGCTATCTAAAATTGTCATCCAATGTCATCATCAAAACACTTCAAAAATACAAAAAAATCAAAACATGTCAAAAATATAAAAAAATCAAAACATGTTAAAAATACAAAAAAAATCAAATAATGTCACAAATACAAACACAAAAAAATTAAATATTCCCAAAAATAAAAAATAAAAATCAAAACACTTCAAAAATACAAAAAATCAAAACATTTCAAAAATACAAAAAAAAATCAAATATTCAACAAACAAAAATCCAAGCAATAAAATCAATCCATCAAATCACTTCTTCCAACTCCATCCAATCCTTCATCCAATCACTTCCATCAAATCAATCCAATTATAAACCCATTCAATCAACTCAATTCACATCACTCATCCCACTACCATTAATAAAACATCGCAAGAACTACATATCATTCCTATCGTTAAGTGCCTTGATCCCATGGATACAGGGTATGTAGGCAGTCTAGAATACGAAGGAAGTACCTAGACTCAGGCATAGGCGATATACTTCTTCCATCTTCCTATCATCCTCATCTATCTCACCTTCTTCCTGTTGCAAGTATGAGGTGAACCAGTGTTGTCATTGATGTCAACTTACTCATATTGCATTGGTAAGAAGGTTTGGATGAGTTGTGTGCTGTTGTTATTGAGGAAATCAGTCTCCATCCGGAATAGTGAAGAACAGTGATGAGAAGAAGGCAAATGTAATGTATAGGTTAAGAACCAGAGGATGCGGATTAAAGGGTTTGTAGATATGAGTCTTGAGATGCTTCAGCTAAGATTTCAAAGGTCCGCATGAAGATCTGAAGAAGTTGTGGCTGTCTATGTGGAACCGGTTCCGACAAGTGTTCAGAGGTGATAGAGGATCACAGAAAGGTCCGGTGAGGTCCGGAATTGTATTATCCCAATCTGCAGATTGGAAGGAGTGTTTGGGATGTCCTTGTGATGTGTCATCTCGAGTTGTGCATGATTTTGAGGTCCAGAAGTACCTTTTGCCTTGTGACAGTGGCGACAGACTGTGTTCTTGAAGTACCGGATGATGAAGAGAAGAATTCTGGTAAGCTGATGAAGTGCGGATGTTTTTGATGATTCAGGGAAGGTTATAATGATCATTAGATCATATCTAGTTCGTGTTGGCAGTCCGCATTGAAGTTAGAGTTGGATTTGATGTTATAGCTACCAGTTGTTGGTGTTCTTCCTGTAACAGGCCGACCGGATGTTCTACACGCCTTGCGAATGTTATTGTGATGTTTGCTGACTTAGATGATTGTTCCTAAGTCGATGTCTTGTATAAATAAGTGTTTGAGAACTCATTTTGAAGTGAGGATTGTGTGGATAAGTGTGGCATAGAGAAGAGAAGTGCGAAAGGTAGAGCAAGGGTTTTTGGGCTTAAATGGAACTGATCTGGACATGGTAGAGATGTCATTCTCCAGTTCAAGATTGTGATTCTTATCACTTTGTAGACAGTGTGTCTCCTTGTAGGCAGTGTGCCTCTTTGTGAGCAGTGTGCTCGGGCAGTGAGCCCTAATTGGCATGTGCCATTCATTTTTCTTATTTTTCTAACAGAGAATAATCCTTGGGTTAATCACCCTGTGGTTTTTCCCTTAACTGGGTTTTCCACGTCAAAATCTTGGTGTTCAATGTGTTGATGTCTATCTGCTCTTGTGTTTATGCATTATGCTTTCATGGATGGTTAATTGATATGTTGTTAACTAATAAAGAAGAATCAAGTGTTTAAAGTAAGAGCAAGTTTTTATACAACTGATTCACCCCCCTCTCAGTTGTATGCCCTAGATCCAACACTTCCAATCATATTCATTCATCATATTCATTAGTCCAATCAAACCAATCCAATTCTTGTAATCCAATCATCATCATCCAATTCTTCATCCAATCAAATCAATCCAAGCAATAAACTCAAATGCAAGCCCATCATTTATCCATACCAATCAAGTTAATCAATTGTGTCAAATTATCTAATTGCATCAATGGTCTTGATCCTAGCCTTGTTGTAAACCTAATCAATTAATCAATCATCCTTGTGTTGATCTAGGGATATATCATTCCTCACAATGACAACACTATCATCATCATCAATCAACAATTAATCATTGGTTTACATCCTGACAAGGGCAATACCTTGTTTGTTTTTGAATCATTTGTGCGTGCTTTCTTGCTTGCTTGTGTGTGTTATCTTTTTATCTTGCATTTGTATCAAATCCGTATCATTCCAGCTAATATTCATATCTTGTGTATGTTGGAATAGCTTTTTGCATTATCCTTTGCATCTAAGGTCCTATCATACCTTTTGTGCATTAGGAATTTAATGCTCTAAGTTTTCTTCCTCATATGTTAGACAAGGTTGTATTATGCTGGGGCACGAGACACATCGTCACCTTAGTCCTCATACCCTGGTGCATAACGTCTAGTGCTATATCAAACATCATGGTTGCTCATATTCATTGCAGCATAACACATCATTCATTTCTTCTATCCATTTCCTTATCTTTCTTCCTTGACCGATCCATTTCATTTCGAGAGCCTACCCGTGTTTGTCCAACCCGCCTATCCTCTCAAGGGGACATCATCATCCTATCTTTCCATCATCATCCCATCTTTCCATCATCATCCTATTGTTCCATTATCATCCATATTTCCTCTATCCATACCTTAGCTTCTTTGAAATGATGTTACTCAACACAAATCTTATCATCTCAAACATCATCTCAAAGAGGGGCAAAATGTAGACACCCAAAAATGTCCATCTCTTGCAACAACTTGTCACAACATTACATCATCTAGACATCTTGTAGCATGTTTTGTCCTAGGTACCCATGTCATCACCTAATTAGTTAAATAAATCTTATTTATTTGACTAATTTCATTTATCCCCTTTCTATCCCATAATCCCTTCTTCTATAATTAAATAAATTTCTATTTATTTAATTATTCATATCCATTTATCTTCTCTAATTAAATAATTATTTTTAATTGTTTAATTAGTCATTTATCCATTTTTCCTATAATTAAATAAATTTTTTATTTATTTAATTATCCTTTTTCATCTTCATCTATAATTAAATAATGATTTTTACATTATTTAATTATCTTTCCACATCATCCCTATCCTTTATTAGATAATGCTTTATCATTATTTAATAAATTTATCGTTTCATTATCTTTCCACATCATCTCCCAACTAATTCATGCACAACTAATTTAAATAAAGCATTATTTAAATTAGACTTATCCTACAGATGTCACAACCCCTCAATTAAGGGAAAAAGCCCTTTTTCTTATCTCAATAAATCAAATAAATTGGGCAAGTTTATCTGATTTTACACCTCATCATATCCTCAAATTGAAAATTCCTTCTTATCATAGGATGGAAACCCTAATCAACCCTTTACTATAAATCTACCCTCTCACAATCCATTTTGAGGCGATCAATGAGCTTTCAAGTACCTTATGTTGTCAAAATCATTCTTCAATCTTCCCATCCATTTCCATCTATCATCTTCATCCTAACGTTATGCTGTTGAATTGAGCAATCAACATATCAAACCAATCAATCCACCATTCATGCATCTATCATTCTATCTATCTGAGGTATTGAAGATTTGGATTAGCTAATGCTTTCATTGTTTTATCATTTTTTATTTATCCAAAATTTTCATATACAAAAGGTTATAAGGTTTGGAAACCACTAATCTAAAAAATGGTTTATTCTCGAGATGTGAGTTTAGAGCATTTTTAGGTCCTTTATAGACAAAGGAAAAACAAGGAACGAAAATAATGCATTTTGAGAATAAAATCAAGAAGTAGGAAGATACACATGTTGAAGAGCATAATGATGGATTAGAGGATAGAGAGGAAGAAGAGGATTTAGATGAGAGTTCTAAGTAGGATGAATAGGTAGAGGAACTAGAAGAATCCCTTACTCCACCCTTAAGATGATTCATGAGGTAAAAAATCTAGTTGATAGGTATAACCCACTAGATTTTTGTTATATATTGATGATGAACCAAGATCTTTTAGGTAAGCTCTCTCTTTGGAGGATAGTGAGTCTTGGATGTATGCCATACAAGAGGAGATGATCACCTTAGATAATTGTGACACCTAGGATCTTGTTAGTTTGCTTGAGGGAAGAAAGCCCATTGGTTGTAAATGGGTGTACAAAAAGAAATTCAAAGAAGATGGTTGGTTAGAGAGGTGCAAGGATAGACTAGTATCCCTTGGCTACTCCTAGAGGGAGGGAGTTGAATTTGGTAAAATTTTCTCTTGTTGCTAAATTATCTTCCATTAGATTCTTGTTATCTATTGTCGTATCTTGTGATTTTGAGATTGAGAAAATGAATGTTAAAAATGCTTTCTTGCATGAGGATCTTAAAGAGAAAATTTATATGCAATAGCTAGATGGGTTTGAGGTAAAAGGAAAAGAGAATTTGGTTTGCGGTCTAAAACTATCTATGTATGGTTTAAAACAATCGCCTCAAATGTGGTATCAAAAATTTGATGCATTTATCGGTAGTGTTTGTTCAATTCATCCATTCATAGATCACAATGCTAATATTTATGGAGTTTATGAGTGAATACTAAGTAATTTGTGTGATCTAACATTGTTTTACGTAATTTAAAATTAGGCATGACAAACTTTGTATCTGGTTGGTAAGAAGAAACCTAAATAGATAATAAAATATACACATGTTATTGAAATTTATGTAACCAGTAAGATGATTTCAATACCAAATCAAATATTTCAAACTCTCAATTTTATTTTGTTTTTTCTTCCACTGCAAAGATTTTACAATGCATATTTGTAGCATTTTTAGATGATGTGAAAACTTGTGAGTTATTCTTCATGTATGCACCATTTATATAAGGATTTAAAAATATCAAATTTAATTATATGTCAGTCACTCAGGGGAGACCGGGGTGGTGGGATTTCTAAAGTAGAACATAACCCTGGCCCATAGGGAATGCCAACAAAACCATCTATGATGTTATCAAACAATATCATGGAAACCTAGTAAGACTTTAAATGAAAAATTTACATAGAAAAGAAATACAAATACCTAAACTGACCATTGTTACAACTCCCAAATTCAGGCCCTTTTTTTGTGTAAAACAACTCAGTAATATTATTGTGCTTTGGTTTGGAACAAATCAAATTGAAGGACACATGCCCTTATAATCATGATAATAAAGAGAACATGACACATTGCAAATACTTACATATGTTCTACATTTCTGTATGATAATCCATATGTCATGTTTCAAATTTCATGTCATTGGACACATTGTTGTGAGGGGACATGTATTGTGGTATGTAACAGAGTCTTAGATCTTGGTGAAACATTGCATTGATTTTTGATTAATTATTTTTCAATGGGCCATTCAATAACAATTGTCATTGGATTACATTTACAAACTCGTCCCAAAAATTATGGCCATGGGCCATGTTGATCTCTAAATAAGATAGCTAGAGATACAACCTATGGGAAGTTTTGCAAATGGGGACTAGGGTGCACTATGCAGAATAACCTCCGAGGTTTTAGAAGCTGGCTCTTCGGATGCTCACAGAGAGGGGGAAAAGGGAAAGAGAAAAGATGATAAAACAAAACTACACTAAGGCGATGTGCCAAAAATGAGATAGTTCATTTACCAGTTAGCTTGGTACAACTTCAGTTTATTAGTTTCAAAGGGGTTTAGAAGATGATCTAAAACTCCATAAACATGCATAAACTAAAATTATAAAAGCATGAAAATAAGACAAGAAATTATTATAATTATTCCTGAATAGACATAGAGCAATGTATTAAGCAAATTTAGTAGAAAACAACACAACAAAAAAGAAAGAATTTGCACAGTTGATGTCTTATATTTCTATTCAATAGCTTAACATGCTGAGGTCTCCGAATGTATTACAATCAGAATAACTGTCAGGACCTTAAAACTTGTTCTCCCAAAGTGATGAACTCATAAAAAGATAACATTACTCCCTCTTATAGAAAACACCTTCGAAGAGAGAGAGAGAGAGTAACACCAATGAGGCACCCATCATGGTGGTCGTTGCAACTGCCATCCAAAAGGATAAGCGTATTTCTATCTTTTTCGGCTGTTAGTGCCACCTGTTAGAAAACGATGTGAACCCGCTGAGAAAAAGAGATACATGGCATTATGCTGGTCAAACACGTTGCAACCTTCCATTCATTCACTAACAATTCGCTGAGAAAATGGATCTATAGCACACTAAGAAAGCCTCCCAAGCTTTAGAGATGATCCAGCCTGCGCCCAACAGGCACGTGGCTTGTTCCACTGCTTCCACACGTTGCAAAAATAGAACTAACAACCTTTTTCGAATAGAAAGTGGGTTGGACATGTGGTGCGCTGGTGCAACCTGGAGAGAGTCATGCCTTTACTTTTTATGGAAATTGCACCATGCCAACACGTGGCGTGCTGGCACAACTGCAAAAAGGTTTACTTTCGACTGCTATAGAAAATGCGCCCTGGTGACACGTGGCATGATCCACGGACTACAGAAAGAGAGAAAGTGAAACTCAGTGTCTCAAAAACCGCTGCTTAGTCACACTACCACATGGCACCTCCACGCAAGTTTTAAAAGGAAAAGGTCCTGCGAACACTAAAAAATGTACCGCTTTGACACATGGCCTGCCCGCCAACAACATAACATAGGAACCTTTCAGGGCTGCAACAAAGAAAAACAAGGTCAAAGGCTGCTCGAAATGAAGTATACATCTCTTGGTGACTCCTTGGGGACCTCCACCTATGGAGGTAAGAACCCAGAAACTCCGGTTCACAAAAAGAAGAATAGGATGCTCATCACTACAACTTTGAGAGAGTCGATTACAAAGGCTCTGAATTAGTCTCCGCAAGTTTTAAATGGAAAAGGTCAAGATTGATCATTTCCCTGAAGGACAAAATGCTTAGCGTGGCCAATGCGGCCTCAATGTGAAATTTTAATTGTGCCAAAGGATACTGAATTACATATCCACCTCTGAGGCACTTGGAGAAGAACTCAAGGCCTCAAAAACAAATTGATCCTGTTGTCGGTGCTCCAAAAGTTGTTTGATCTAAGCCTCTTCCATGACTGACCCATCCGAGAGGAACGGGGAAGGGAGTCCAAGTTGGACCAGTTGCTTGATATGTCCTTTCATCTGCTTCATCATTTGCTCCAGGGCGCGATGACACTCCTTGGCCTTTACGACTGCCTTATTACATTTAATGAACTCATTGGACTTCTTTGCCACTAGCCTTTTGTCATTTATTCCCGCTATTGTCAAAGAATCATCAAAAGTAGTGTATCATCAACATTCTACTACAAATGGGCACAAAACCTGGAAATATAATTTATCTTCTTAAATTCATTGGAAGGTTCTCTTTCTTTAGTGGTTTTGGGCTCGAAAGCATACTAAAACATATTAATTTGACCATCTTCTGATTTGTAATTTCCTTTTAAAATGGGTCATCTACCATTCTTGTAAAAAGATACTTCTTGTTCCTTATACCATTATAGAGGCTTTTGAACCAATAATTGCAATGACCACCTTCAGGGTGATAGATGTCAAAATTTGCTCAATGGTGGAGTTAGCCTTTGCACTTAACTCCTGAGCATCCGCAATGAATCTCAAAACCGACCGAAGGGACATGGCAACTCCCTTGATCTTCTCCCAATTAGAAAAATACAATTGTTGTAGCATTGGAAGAATGTTAGTTTGTTGTGCAGAGCTTGCCAATGCACTTTGCAGCTATTTCTAGATCTACAAATCCTTATTTTTGCCCTCAAGCTGCAGCTTCGCAATTCACAATTTTATCCTCTGCCTCCTTCTTTTCTACTATGGTCTATGAGGTGGTGTCGGAAAGGTTCCTTTGAACCTATGCCATCTCTTGCTCCTTAGCCTGTAGCCTCAAGTCAAGGCTCTCTTTCTCTTTCTTCTCTGATGTGGCCTCGACCTAAACCTGCTCTAGCGAGTTGTCTCCAGTTTACCCCTTGCGGCCTGTTCTTCCTCCAAGGCCCCTTTTGAGATTTTATCTTGTAATTCCTTCTGTAGTCGGGCTATCTCCACATCTTTGCCCTTGCTCTCAGCATTGAGTCGTTCCACTGTGGCCTTGATATTTTTCAACTCTTGCTCCGTCTTTCTTGCATGATGACTAACCTTCAAATAGTTTGTTGTTATGGCCCTTTGGGTCTCCTCCATCAGCTCCACTCTATCTTATGGGTGGGCCTGGTTGAGGTTGAGACCGATCGCATGTACTGTGTAATCATCCAACTGCATTTGCCCTTCTAGCTTGTTAACATTGGGGGTCATAGATACTATCATCATGGTTTGATGCACCTCGTCATACACAATACTCATTTTAGGGGCATCCAACCTTTGTGCTTCCTTTTGTCCTCTTTTCTGTATCCTCTCCTCATGGGCCTTCTTGGTTGCATCAATTTGGCTACTATACCACTCGGGGGTTGGATATATTGCCCGACAAAAGGTGTACCTATAGGGAGGCCAAAAGGAATGGGCATAATAGAAGATGTTGCTTGAGTCCCCGTGAAGGCGGACAATGGGAAGCTTATAGTGGAGGGGAGAAAGGCAGAATACTCTGGAGGGGGGTTTGAGAGACACGCGGAGGTGTGGGAGCAATCAGGGGAGCGGAAGAGGTCGACAACGTCAAGGTGACCTACGTAGAGGATGAAATCAGAGGGGGATGATATTGTAAGAGACACGGATGCGGAGATAGGAGATCAAGGTTGCAAGATGATGGAAGAAACAACTACAGTGGCAAAGGTTGCATTAGACATGGTAGGGGAAACTAGAGATTGGGAAAAGAGAATGGGACCTGAGTGAAACATACCTGCGTTGTGGGAGTTGCAAAGTTCTATGTGATATCAACTACATCCTCCTCCATTAGGTTTCTCAAGTCAACCTTTCTTCACTTTGCCCTCTGCGCGGGCTAAGAGGATACCTCTGAAGAAGGTCCCTCCGGTGTGGAATATGAAGAATCCACTTTTTTGCCTCAGTGTTCGTGTGCCCCTTTGAAAATCTAGATCATAAATTGATGGTCCCTAGGCAGGAGGCGACTCTGTAGGTCTCTCTTCAATGCATGCCAACCAGGATTCATCTGCTACTGTTGGATCGACCAGTTTCAAATGCCCCTTTTCCCATTTAGTGTCAAATATATCATCGAAATCAATGGAGTCGTAGGGGGCATTTAGGTCATGTATCTCTTGACAATACACTTAGAAAGATGTAATCTTTTTGTCATCCCAACCCTCATTCTCCAAGCGAATCTTCAGTCCCTTGTGAATCTTCACCGCAGGGTCAAAATCCTTCTTTGGATTATAAAAAGAGAACCATGCTAGCCTTGGTTGCATTGTGAGGAAATGCGCCAGATCGACAAAGTAGCAATAGACTCAATGCTAGTGGACCACTGCTCATACCAATACTTACGCGGCTCGTACGCTATCTGTGTTGTTATCTTCATTACCACAAAACGCCCATCAGGGTCATAACTCCATTGGTCGCAGATTATATCCAGACCAAGCTCGACGAGCTTGAATGGAAGCAACTTTTATGAAGACCTCTTCCTCATGGTTACTCCTGCCCTAATCAGCGGAGTGGAATATATTATTGCTTTCTTCCTTCTGCCTCCCCATTCTCCATTGACAATACTCAACTGTCAGGCCAACTCCAGGGCTAGCATCCTATTGGTTAAGTATGCAGGTAGCCTGAAGGGCCCCCCCTGAAACCATGCATCCTGAAATTTAAGTAAAGTTGGTTCCAAAGAACTAGTCAGAAGGAGGTTTGTTGTTTGTCATCCATGCTTGTTGATGGTCTACAAGCCGGGCTGGCTTGTCTCTACGGGTCAGGTCCAAGAGTACTAGAGTTAAAATAGGTCAGAAAATGAATAATAATCAAAGAAAATAGATAGGACATGGGTCCATGCAGATACCAGGATGGTCTTTGTAGGGTTGGACTCATTTGCCATGGCCGAATCAATATAAGATGTAAAGATTTCCATATTCTGGTGCAACATCATATGTGCTAGGAAAGAGGAGAAAGTAAATTGGGTGGAGTATGCTGCCAATTGTGCATGCATGGTATTTTCTATGATGTCGAAAAAGTCCATTCTAAATTCTTCCTTCTGTTTCCTCAAACAGAAACCTAACGCCAGCTAGAATTTGAAGGCCCGGGAATCACTATCAATGCCAAAGATGAAAGCAAGCATAGAAAAGATATCTTGCATTTCGTGCTGTCAGAAGTTTATGAGTGCAAGGGGCATCTATGACACGCTTGTATCCTCCTTATCTCTGTCGAGCTCATAGTTGAAAAACTTTAGTTGGTCTCTCCTTCCAACCCAATAATACCCTAGCTTTTGTCGATCACACACTTCAACTGACAAGCCAGAAGGAACACACAACATGTCTCAGATTTCCTGGGCGCATATAACAACCTTGAGATGGTGCCTGATGATAATCCCATTGTCTGGGTCGTACGCTATACATGCATCTACTAGTTTAGGGCAAGGGTGGACCATCAGGACTATGAACTGAGGTAGACCACACTTCCATAGCCAAAAACTAAAAGACTCATACTCTCCCTTTGCTACTTTTCTCAACATCCTCTCGTGGGTGCCTGAGCAGAGACCCCTTGAACTTCTATGTAATCTAGGGTCATAGATTTCGTCTGCATAGTCCAATACTAGACTTGCATCCCTGCAATTTCCTTTAGGCAGACTTCTCATATTTGGCAGTTGTGGCTTTGGTGGGACAGGAGTAGAGGCATATGACCTCTTTGAAGCATCAGGGAAGAAACCCGCAACTCCTACCTTTGCACTAGAGGATGCTCTGACTAGATCCATAGTTTTAAATCTTATACTCTAGAACTCTATTTTGTTTGATAATTGCGCAACGCGACAAACAATTCACACTCTACTTTTAAAAAACACAACTCCCAGTGCTCAATCACCCTGAAAAGCTTTGCAAACACCTCATTATGCACTTTGAACTCACAACTGCGCTGAAAACTCTAAACTTAGATTGCTAATTCAATCACTTGGAATACTGCAAATGAGCTAATGGAGAAGCATTTAACCACCAATACTTAAGACATTCATGCGAATTCAATTCAGTTTTCCTTGGGAAGTGCAGATCCTATAGAGGTCGAGATCCCATCACTTTGTGTCTCCCTGCAACATCTGATAGACGAAGAAGAGTACAGAGTATCCACGTTACATGAATTAGAGCTTCTAGATGAAAGACGCCTTGCAATATTAAATCATCTCCAGGTCTACTAGAACTGACTACACTGTAGCTACAACAAGAAAATAAAAGAAAGGTGGTTCCAAGTAGGTGATCTAGTCCTAAAGGAATATCAAAGAAACTCAAGAAAGATAGAGTAAAGAAAAGTAAATTTGAACCTAACTGGTTGGGCCCTCTCGTCGTCATAACATCATATGTATCAGGGGCATACTCCCTAGCAACACCTGAAGCAATTCCTTTTGATGAACCCATCAACAGTGTTCATCTCAAGAAGTTCTATGCCTGATCCTTGGGAAATATCTTAGCAGAAAATAGAAAAAAATCAAAAAATAGAAAAATAACAAAAAAATAAAAAAATAGAAAAATAACAAAAAAATGTTCGTCCTCTGGTGAAAACCTAGTAAACAGGCACCTTGGATAAGTACCATAGTGAAAACCTGATAAACAGGCACCTTGGATAAGTACCATAGTGACAACCTGGCAAGCAGATGCTATGTGTAGGAGTCAGCACTACCATCTATGTGGTCTTCCCATCCATCCATCTCATTTCATAATAAAACCCATCCATCCATAATAAAACTTGTTGACCTTCACATTCCCAATTATCCATCTATCATGGATTAGGAATTGGTTAGTGTCATGCGTTCTATCCATGTCTCATCCATATTCAGTCTCGTCCATAGTCAGTTTCACTCATAGTCAGTTTCATCCATGGTCAGTCATCTTCCCCATAATAAAAACCCTTTACTGGAATGGGGGCAAGTTTTCTTAACCTAAGGCTAGGAATGGATCCTCGTTTACATCAAGGGTAGTTTTCACACTTTCCCTCATCATTCAAAAACCATCATCATTTATCAAAAATACCCATCAACACTCTCATTATCAATTGACACTTTCATCACCCCTCATCAATAAACACATTCATCACACCACCTAGAACTACATATCATCATCATCAATCAATCATCAATGGGATATATTATTCCCACATCCTTGTGTTGATCTAGGGATATATTGTTCCCCATAATGACAACACTATCATCAAATTAATCAATCCATTAATCAATCATCAGTTTACAACTTGACAGGGGCAATACCTTGTTTGCTTTTGTATCGTTTGTGCATGCTTGCTTGCTTGCTTTTGTGTGTTATCATTTTATCTTGCATTTGTATCAAATCTGCATCTTTCTACCTAATATTCATATCTTGTGTATGTTGGAATAGCCTTTTGCATTATCCTTTGCATCTAAGGTCATATCATACCTTATGTGCATTAGGACTTTAATGCTCTAAGTATCCTTCCTCATACATCTCGACAAGGTTGTATTACGCTAGGTGCACAAGACACATCGCCACCCCGGTCCTTATACCTTGGTGCATAATGTCTAGTGCTATATCAAACTATAGGATTGCTTTAATCAAGTTAGCATAACTCCTCATCGAAATCCATCATTCTTTCATCCATCCTTTTATCTTCCACATTTTTCTCTATTTTGTTCCCCATCTTCTATCTCCTTATTTTCTTCATATCCATTCATTTCGAGAGTACACCTGTATTCTTCCAATTCACCTATCCTCTTGAGGGGGCATCATTCAACCTATTAATTAGTCTACTAGGTACTTCTTCTACCCAACTGGGGCATCATCATTTATAATCCAATCATATGGTTCTTCTAAACCAATATCTTCTTCTATCCAAAATAGCACTATGTTTTAAACTTCTTTGAAATGATGTTACTTCGCAACACCATCTCAAAGAGGGACAAAATCTAGACACCTAAATTGACCCATTCCCAAATCAGGCTTTCATTTGTCATCGATCACCATCAATTTATCCTCCATATTTAATTAAATCATTCCAACTATTTAATCACATCAATTTATCCTCCATATTAATTAAATAAATCCAATTATTTAATTAAATCAATTTATCCTCCATGCTAATTAAATAATTCCAATTATTTAATTAAATCATTTTTATTCCTCTAAATTAATTAAATAATCCAAGTTATTTAATTAAATCATTATTTTTCCAATTTAAATAAATAAAATCAAAATTATTTATTTAAATATTCAAATTTCCCTCCACTTTAAATAAATTCAAAAATATTTATTTAAATAACCTATTTCCTGCAAATTGAATTAAAATTAATATTTAATTCAATTATCCCATGTGCACATGAAATTAAATAATTATTTATTTAATTTCCCATTTATCCTCACCCACCATAAATTCCTCCAATCAAAATTAGTTAACAGATTAATCAAAAGAGCCGACTCATCAATCAATTCAATTGACTAGTCAATCAATTGAGTTCACTAAGCAATCAACTCGGTCAACTCTTCAATCAGATTTGTTAACTCCCCTGATGCATGAGAGGACAAGGACACTTGTCCCTCTCTCATTCGTACACATCCTCTCAACCATTTCTAGCCATTGATCTCTCTGATCACTCTCCACCATTGATCTTCATCCCTGAGAGTCTATAAATTGAACCTCATTCTCTATTTCTGATCCTCTCCGATCTTCATACAACATTACTCTGCCAGGAAATAATTCTAGATCATATCATTCTCATCACAATATTATGTTGTTTAATTGAGCAATCCACAATAATCAAAGAGCAAAGAGCAATCAATTGAGGTTTGAGTGCATCTTCAATAAGCTCGATCAGTGAAGTCAAATTTGTGAATGCAAAGGGAGGTAAATTGTGTTTGATTTGATTATCTTTCGTTTATGTTTGTATTGCAAGTTTTACCTATCACAGGTAGCTTTAAAGTTTATCATGTCTTGATTTACTATATGTTCCGCGTGTAGCGGTTTTGACAACACCTTCATTTTAGAGCCATAGTTAGTCCTTAAGATCAGGTGAGACCAATCAAGAGACAAATATCCTCCAATCTTTGTAGTAAAATCTCGGGATAAGCATATGCCAAAAATAGGGGGAATGTCTATTATGACTACTTCTTGAGACACTATGATGTTGGGGCATGAGAACAGGATCATTGGGAGATTTTTGATTATCCCTAGAGTCTGAACCATCTTTCCATCAAACTGCATAACCCCTTTATTTAAGGGCTTATATTGTAATTTTAATGCCTTAGCTATCTGTTTAGGCATGACCATAGTGCTAGCACCTGATTCGATCACGAAATTATGTAATAACTTGTCTCCTACAATCAGAGTTAGGTAAAAGGGAGTAGGTTTCAGCTTACCTATTTATTTCTTTGCTTTATTTCCTTTTGAATTTGTGAAAGCTGTGGCCACTTGTTTCGGCACGCCTTGTGCTTCGATAACCAGTTCTTTATCTTTTGTCTGAGTGTGTTCCATAGTTGTTGTCATTTGCATGGGATTTTCACTTCCTTCTTGAGCTCCCCGCAACAAAGACTTCTACTTCAGAATGGCTAAATATCCCATATGGACACATTGTAGGGGCCCTTTTTCAATTGCTCAACCACATTGAGTCATCCTAGCATTTGAACTTTCGACTCCTTCAGTCTGTAAGAGAATTCCTCTTTTGGCTTTTGGAAGGGTTGGGTCACCATTGGTGAGCTAGAACTCCTTTCAAAAAGTGGCCTTGGTTGTTGCTCATGAGGTATAGGCTTGCCAGTAAGTCTCCTCTTAGAGTAGGTGTTATAATCGCATTGAACCTGCGTGATCTTTGATGGGAAGATCCCATTAGTAAACACTGTATCTTCTTCTTCCATCCAAGAGAAAAGAGCATGGTTTGGGGCAATTTCTCCTTCCTGCTCAAGGGACATTCCTTGGACTTGGGCTACTAGCACAACACTTTCTACCCCCAGGGACTGGTAAGACTAAATCTCTGTGTCAGGTGTAAACCCTTGGCTTCGCTGTTCCACCACCTTCTGCTGAAGGTTGCCTCTAGGGCAGTTGCGAGGTGTGTTCGTGACATTGCAAGGAAAGAACCATGCATTGATATCATCCGCTAAGTTGTTCTGGCCTGCCATCAGCTCTTGGTTCTGGTTCTGAGGTATCACCTGTAGTGGAGTCAGGACTGGAACTATTTGGTTTCGAGGTTGAGCTTGATTATACAGCCACGGACCTCCTTGATAATGATTATGATGGAAAGGGGGTCTTTGGCCTTGGTAGTTTTGATAAGGGGGCTTCAGGGACATGGTTTGCTATCTTTTGAGGTTGATTATATCATTTGAAAAATTTCGCAGCAAAGACTTCATGTCATTCATTTCCATGGCTAGTGAAGACAAGGCAGGGGCACTTATTTGAGTACTAGGGTATACATACATGGAAGGTGGTACAATAGACGTACTCGAAGCATCGTCTTCTAGTGACTAAGGCAGTATTTTGAGAAATACCAATATGGATGGTTGTGGCGGCAGCTTTCCAGCATCTATCAGATTGTTTTCTACTCTGACGGCCAGGTCATAAGCATTCGGGAGTGTTTGACCTCCCAATGACTGGATTATCATAGCTATGTCAGACTTGAAAGCTTTTAAGTAGAAGACAAATGCCATGTCTATCGGGGGTAGAGCCGCTACCAGAATCCTTTGCTAGGTCTTATGAAACTTGGCGTTAAATTCAGAGACAATCTCCTGTGGTGCTCTCTTAATGGTTATTAGCTACTACAACAAAGAAGATCTGTCTCCTTTCTCCGTAAAACATGCAAAGAAGGGGTCTCCAAGATGATCCTAGGTACTAATGGAATTAGCAAGAAAGGATCTATACTAGTCTTGGGCCTTCCCTTTGAAGGAAGTGGCAAGTAGTCTGAGCGCCACATTTTGTTGTGTGACATGGTGGACAGTGCAAACATCAGCTACATCTTGAAGATGTTCCGCAGGCATCTTAAAGCCTTCTCCAATGAACTTAGGGAGCGCCTTTAAAGCATTGGCCAGGATAGGGTCCCATATTGTGGGAGGAACCAGAGGGATGAGTGGACTATTGTTATTCCACTCAACAACTATTCTAGGCGGGCAAATAGCCATCGGTGCTTGCACTCGCGCCTACATTGCTCCACCTCTTGCATTTTTTGCCGTCCCACAGATACCAACGGTGGTAAGAGTAGTTTGGGAGAGGTTGCTACTAATGACCTTGTAATGCATCTTCAGCTCATAAGTTAACTTCCAGACTAGAATAAGAATGGTCCCACTGGGCATGCCAAAAAAGAATTGTTGATCTCTAAATGAGATAGCCAGAGATACAACCTATGGGAAGTTCTGCAAATGGGGGACTAGGGCGGGCTATGAAGAACAACCTCTGGGTTTTAGAAGCCAGCTCTTCGGATGTTCACGGAGAGGGGGAAAAGGGAAAGAGAAAAGCTGATAAAATAAAACTACACTAAGGCGATGTGCCAAAATTGAGATAGTTCATTCACTAATTAGCATAGTACAACTTTAGTTTATTAGTTTCAAAGGGATTTAGAAGAGTACATAGACATGATCTAAAACTCCATAAACATGCATAAACTAAAATTATAAAAGCATGAAAACAAGACATGAAACAATTATAATTATTCCTGAATAGACACAGGGCAATGTATTAAGTAGATTTAGTAGAAAACAACATAGCACAAAGGCAAGAATTTGCATAGTTGATGTCTTATATTTCTATTCAATAGCTTAACATGCTGAGGTCTCCGAATATATTACAATCAGAATAAATGCTAGGATCTTAAAACTTGTTCTCCTAAAATGATGAACCCCTAAAAAGATAACATTACTTCCTCTTATAGAAAACACCTTCAAAGAGAGAGAGAGAGCAACCAAAAAGATTCTGCCCATAGCGCCGCGAGGCACCCATCATGGTGGTTGTTACAACTGCCATCTGAAAGGTTAAGCTTGTTTCTATCTTTTCTAGTTGCTAGCGCCCCCTGTTAGAAAACATTGTGAACCCACTGGGAAAAAGAGATACGTGGCACTATGCTGGTGAAACACACTACAACCTTCCATTCATTTGCTAATAGATCGTTGAGAAAATGGACCAATAGTGCACTGAGAAAGTCTCCCAAGCTTTAGAGATGATTCAGCCTACGCCTAGTAGGCACATGGCTTGTTCCGCTGCCTCCATGCACTACAAAATAGAACTAACAACCTTTTCTGAACAGAAAGTGGGTTGGACATGTGGCATGTTGGCACAACCTGGAGAGAGTCTTGCCTTTGCTTTTGATGGAAATTGTGCCATGTCGACACGTGGCGTGCTAACGCAACTGCAAAATTTTTTGCTTCTGACTGCTATAAAAAATGTGCCCTGGCGACACGTGCGATTCGCTGACTACAGAAAGAGAGAAAGTGAAACTCAGCATCTCAAAAACTGCTGCTCAGTCACGCTGCCACATGGCTCCTTCGTGCAAGTTTTAAAAGGAAAAGGTCCTACGAACACTAGAAAATGTGCCGCTTTGACATGTGGCCTACCCGCCAACAACATAACATAGGAACCTTTCGGGGCCGAAGGCTGCTGGGATTCAATAAAGTTGACATTAAATAATATTTTATAGTACATGTTAGGCCCTTAATCTATCTCTACAATAGATGTATTCCCATACAAGAATGTTTATAATCTACATTATTACAAAGTTTAATGCATTCTAGAAATACACATAATGTAATTTAAATTTAGAGATTTTTAATTATATTCTTGCATAATAAGCCACACTTCTAGACATAGAAAAAATATAGAGAATTTTTTGAACATGGTAAACTTTATTTATTAATTATAGTCTAACATATTAGCTTGCATATAGTTTTCTATTGGCATAATCATTGCACCTCCTTCTTGAATAAATATTAAAAACAAAATTATTGAAGAGTGAGAATCCAAGAATAGTTTTTAATATTTTTTTAATTAAAAATTATTTACAAATTAGATATTGTTGTTATTAATTTTTATTTCACCTAAATTTAAAAATATGATTTAATTTTACACCTCTTTTAATATAATAGAACTTTATTTATTAGCCTTCGCTGGTACTATTGCAATGAGTTTACACTTATCTAGTTATTAATCTATTGATTGCAAACCAATCAAAAGATAGGATTATTTTTCTTGTCGGCAAATTTGATTTAAATTTGTACTTTTCCTATGTCAACATGATAAATTTTTAACTAAAATTTTTGAAAAATGATTTATCTGTATTGTCATTAGCTAAAAAAAATGACCTCTTCTCTGCGGATTGTCGGCAACAAAAAACTATAAATGCGGAGAGAATTTTGGTTTGAGGGGATGGCGATAATTATGAGAGGGAAGAATCATCAGTTTTTATGAATTTAATTTTTTGATTCACTAGCTAAACATAAAAATTACATTTTGTCAAAGGAACAAAGTTATAATATTAATAATACTATTAAAAATATAGGGTTCTACACATTTTATTTTATGAAATTAGATTATTTTTGGGATTTCAATTTTATTTACTCAAGAGTTAAAAATCTAGTATTTTAATTTTATTTAATAAAAAGTTAAAAATCTACATCATGAAAAATATTTGGCCATTAAGTGACTAAGTGTAGTGATCTAAATATGAATATGTTATTGTTATTATAGTGTAATTATTCTTCAAACTTACAATATTTTAATGCATTTTAAATTGTAATAGTATTCAATATTATTACATTTTAATATGTTAGGCAGACATTTCAAATCTTATTTTATTGAAATTAGATTATTTTTGAGGATTTCAATTTTATTTACTGATTTCAATTTTATTTAGTCAAAAGTTCTCTAAAAGCACTTACTATTATTACTTAAACAAAAAATTAAGTGACTAGTGATCTAAATATGAATATGTTATATTGTTATTATATTGTGTAATTATTCTTCAAACTTACAATATTTTAATGCATTTTAAATTGTAATAGTATTCAATATTATTACATTTTAATATGTTAGGCAGACATTTCAAATCTTATTTTATTGAAATTAGATTATTTTTTCGGATTTCAATTTTATTTACTCAAGAGTTAAAAATCTCGGATTTCAATTTTATTTAGTCAAAAGTTCTCTAAAAGTACTTACTATTATTACTTAAACAAAAAATTAAGTGACTAGTGATCTAAATATGAATATGTTATATTGTTATTATATTGTGTAATTATTCTTCAAACTTACAATATTTTAATGCATTTTAAATTGTAATAGTATTCAATATTATTACATTTTAATATGTTAAGTAGACATTTCAAATCTCTCCACTCCCAACTAGGGTTAGGGTTCTACACATTTTATTTTATGAAATTAGATTATTTTGCGAATTTCAATTTTATTTACTCAAGAGTTAAAAATCTAGGATTTCAATTTTATTTAGTCAAAAACACGAAAAATATTTCTTATTACATTTTTTATTTTATTCTTTAAACTTACAATACTTTAATGTATTTTAAATTATAAAATTATTAGTATTATTACATTTTAAAGAAATATTTGTGTTATTTAATAGGCTTTGTAAAGTTTAGTTTTATAGTTAAGGAAATATTTTAGTCCTAAATTATTTTTGAGATTTCAATTTTATTTATCCAAGACATTTGAAGACTCTTCAAAAATTAATTTTTTAATTATTGGAATGCAATTTGTATATACAACCAATACTTAATCAACAAAAAAAATTACAACAAACAAATACTATATACAACCAATAGATAATCAACAAAAAATTACAACTAAACAAATACTATAATAACAATACTACAAGGTAGGTACTAGCCACTATGTGGCACTTGTTAAAAATAATAATAAGTCAAATCTATTGAATATGGAGACATGTCCTCTTTTATTATAAGATATAGTCAACTTAAACTCAACTATACTTAAACCTCAAAATTCCTAAATAAATAATATTATATTAATAACAAATTATACTCATTAATTTTTTTTATAAATTATTAATGCTTTTTTTATAAATTATTAATGTCGAGAGGCATTCTACAATGGCAACATAGGGTGAAGTGTAATGGCGTGAGCGGTCATTTACATGTCAAATTATTAATATTTAATAATAAATATTATAAATCCAAAATAAGTAGCGTGTAAAAATAAAGATATAGACAACTTTGGATAATCATCATTCTTCTCATTTTCAAAAGTGTAAAAAAATGTTTATGGGTTAAGAAAGAAAATATTTTGATTTCTTAAGTTGAGATTTTTTTTAATTTGTTAATTATAGTTGAAAAATTGATGGACATAGGGAAATGTGCAAGATATCAACTTGAAGCAAAATGAAGTAGAATAAAATAATTAAAGTAAATAAAATAAC
Source organism: Cunninghamia lanceolata (assembly GCA_027924645.1). Lineage (NCBI taxonomy): Eukaryota > Viridiplantae > Streptophyta > Pinopsida > Cupressales > Cupressaceae > Cunninghamia > Cunninghamia lanceolata. The sequence continues at coordinate 12,360,446 of BSBN01000346.1, read as the reverse complement.
TTCAAATTAATATCTCTTTAATATTAATATTTAATAATAAAATAAAATATTAATATTTAATAATAAACATGATATTGTGGGCGGAAGGGTGGGAGACCTTCCACACAACCTAATGTGAAAGCTCTGGGGCTCAGTGGTAGTGGTATGACACATCGACGATCGTTGGACACGGTGGCAATTCCCTGATGGCTCCCGTGCTAGGTGATGGGACTTGACATTTAATAAATAATCATAACATTGCAAGTTTGTCAGGTAATTTGCGCTTGCCATCTTTTGATAGCAGAACAATAATTAGTAGGTAATATCGAATTCATTTGGGTTCCAGATTCTTTGATAAGTGAAGGGCCGAGAAGGAGTAAGTTTTATACTCCTCTATTTCTCTTCATTTCTCTAAACTCTTGCTTGTTTGTTGTTCTCTCCCACAATGGCAACCAAAACAAGATTTGTGGCGCGGATAGCAATTGAAGGAATGGTATGTTTGGGCATGGATACTCCAATCCAATTGGAAAGCACAGTGAGGCAACTAGCTTTTAAAGGGGCTATCACAGATCATAGGTTGAGGCATGTGTTGCAGCTTTGTGATGATTTATCTCTAGCTGTGATTAAGATGGTTCTTGGCAGGAGATTCGTGGACGGAGGTGAATTCTATAGGACGGATTCCACCATTGCTTCTCGCTTCCTTGCAGCGGTATTGGATGCAGGTTATTCCAAAGATGTAGCAGAGCAATTACTTAGGAAGCTCTTCAAGGAAAAGTTCATTGGTGGTTTGTAGGAGACCCTCAGAGCTGCCTCTTTAAGCACTGGTATTCCAAGGCCAGCAGATTTCCACCTTCTTCGAAATTCAGATGAAGTCATCAGGTATTTCCCTTTCCTACTCGACTTGAAAGGCATGGCTTTGATAGCTCAGAGAGAGCAGGTAGAGGTTGATAAAAATTTCCTGAAGAAGTAGTTACATATGGAGCTGGCCAGGGAGAATTTCAATTGGGTGAATGAATTTTGAACCCTAGGTGCCAATTTGGGGTTCATGTGATGTTGTTGCAGGTTTCTCCTCTTCTCTACTACACCAATGTAAATGTGATATTGATACATTATAATGTTTATAGTCCTAGTTTAGTTATGTCTGCAATAAGGGATATGGTAAAGCCCTGCGTGGCTCTTTTTTGTGATCTCAAAGTTCAAGTGAGTGGCCCTAAGTGGCCTTTTGATAGGGGTTTGGGGTAGTATGACAGAAGGGCATTTTGGTTTTAGCCCTGCTCTTCCTTTGGCTAGCTCATGAGGCCAGTTTTTGTATTTTCATACTTATTTTGGCTTGTGAAAAAAAAAAAAACATGATATTTCCAAAATAAAGAGGTAAAACAAAGATATGCCATTATCAACACGGTTCACTTCTCCATCATAATTGGATATATCATTTTTTCTACAATTTTGTAAAGCCCTTGTACAAAGGTTATGGCCTCTAGCATGAAACAAAATAAAACTCAAAAAAATAGAAAATGAAGGGCTATAATTTTCTAAAAAAATGTTAAAACATGGAACATTATTTTGTATATATTAAATGAAAGAAAATGGCTGTAATTTTTTTTGTGTAAGGTTAGAAATAATTTCAACCAAAATTTTATACGAATCTTAATTAATTTATATAAGAAAATGGAGTAGTGTAATAATAAACAAAAAGTTTAAATTTCATTTGTTAATTTAAGATATTTTTTTTATTTGTTAATTTAGTTGAAAATTTGTTGGGCAAGATATAAACCTTAAATAATTAAATAATTAAAGAAAATATGTATATAATAAAATAGTTGTAATGTGAAGGAAATAAAATAGCTTCAAATTGATATCTCTTCATTTTTTTAGACAGATGTATTTAAGATATCTATACTAGTTTATAAAATATGAATCAATAAAATTAACTTAAAAATTATGTAGTTAATTTTTTTTAGGTATTAAATAACGCTAAAATATTATAAAAAGAAAGCAGCTAATAAAATGCTACACAAGAATTCAAGCCGAACTGTACATGTCCAGCAAGAGTCAAGACAACGACTACAACAAACAGCAGCCCCAAAATAAGACCCTAATAAAATTAAATCTTGGAAAAATTATTTTATTTTATTTTAGAATTCTTTTGTACTTTGGGGATTCTCACAACGCCTCCCGAGCTCCAACAGATTGCTAATTTAGACTTCTGCTCCTCCCTTTTCCTTCGAAATACCCCTTCCCTTTATAGTGGAGGAAGATCTTACAGTCCTCTGTAGCGAATTTGGGGAAGATATTGATGTTTATATTCCTCTGAATCGGGAGAACGCGCGTCCCAAAGGTTATGCGTTTATTAAGTTTCGATCGGCAGATGAAGTTAACAGGGCGATTGATGGCACATGGATGGAGGGCATAGAATTATCTGCCACTTTTGCCTCGCCCTCTAAGGCCACTGCCCAAAAATTTCCAAACCCAGGATCGATAACAAAACTAGGGCATATTGGTGACTGTTCTGTTGATTGGGTGCCCTGCGATGGTAGATCCTTACCCTCGGACACAGCGGCTAGGGTTCATGCTCGGGAATGCGAAGTAAATTCAGAATCTTCGTGCCCTAGCAGGGTTAATGCCGCGATGGTAGAGGAACCTTATTTTGGAGATGAAACTGAGGAATTTTGTTGGGGTTCTTGGGAATGGATCATATTTGGATGTCCTCGCTAACCCTTTCCAGGCAGATTCTCAAGCGCAAAGTTGCCAGGATACTGAATGCAATTTCTCTGAAAATTTTTAATAATCATGGCAAAGTCTCCCTACCATGTCACTACCCCCAGGATCTGAAACAAAAATGTTTCAGATATAATATCTGAAAAAAGGGAGGTGGACATTACTCTATGTTAAAGGATCCCGATTCAGAACCGGTCCATGTGAGCCTATAATTTCTGGAAAGGATTCTCTCGAGTATTTAGGTATTTAGGTTCTGGAAGCAGTTAGATAGCAACTTAAGAGGATTGTTAATGGGATCTTCTTGGATTATACGTCTTTTTGAAAGAAGATGAGAATCTGCGGAAGTGAGAGACTTGAGAGATTTTACAAATTTTGAGTAATACATAAGTAAATAGATAGTCACTCAAACAAATTAACAAATTGTGTTTGCAAACACAAACATGCCTTAACAGAGCTCAAGATGAAATTTTGGATATGAATATAAGGAAAGTTATGTTCTTAACAATCCTAGAAAAAATTTACAATACACGTTTCTTTAAACACTTCTGGGGCACACTATAAACTTAACAGGGAATAAATACCAGATATCTGTACCATATTCTTAAATTAACTGGCCCCTATTTTCTGAAAAAGCAATCTACCGCCAAATTTTGCGGTAATTCACACCGGAAAATAACTTTGTAGGTAACTACAGACCCGTTAAAGAAAGAAAACCCAATTTAAAAGAACGGTAGAAGACATGTATGCTTTCATCTTTCTAGATTTAGAGGCTGCATGCTGTCCATGTCCATGTCCATGGAGTTCTGCGAACCATCCACTGACCGCCTATGTCCAGGGCGGCTATCTTTACCGGCGTTGCCCATCTCTATATCACTGCTGCTTTCCAGAGCTCTATACGTCATTAATTTTTCGCTTCCATAATGTTGTATCATTTTAACATATAGGATTACAGTGAAGATAACTAAAGAGGCCAAGTACCAATTGAACTGCAGATTGGCCAGGGCTTTGGCTCTCATGTTAGCTCCTTGCTCATCGCACTTCACCACCATATGACCGTGCTCTGCGTTCATTTTACACCCTTTTGGAATAAACGCAGGAATCCACAGCATGAAGCCCATGTGTACAAACCATATTCCCTGAAACAATATCGACATAGACCTCACCATGGCCACTAGAAAACTCTTGGGAAAAGGGACCTCTAAAAGAGTGGAGGATAGGCTAAGTAGAACTATGAGCTGTAGCAGCCAGTGGTATTGGCCCTCGGCCCCCATGTGATCAGCGGAGTGCAGATGGAACAGCAACAACTCCTGGCTGAATGCCAGCGCGGCAATGACGTGGAGCATCCCGTGTGGCACGTGGATCTCATGGTTGTCCACGTAGAGTGCCACGGCGGCATAGATGAGAAAAAATAAGGAAATAGACGAGTGCTCGAAGTTGTTGAGATGCTCGGGAGGAATAGTCCAGTCGTCTGCAAGAGGCTGGTGTCGTTTTGGCCCGATGAAAAGCTCTGCAGAAATTGAGAGGCAGGTCCCGGTTAAAATAGCTAGCAGTTCCGCATGCTTTAATATTCTGCCTCTAAATTTAGTGGGAAACCACGGCCTGGTGTGGAAATCCCCTGGAGATCGAGCATAATTTCTTATCGTATTGAGAAGGTGCCAGAGTCCAATAAGAAAGAATCCCGCCCCGGGCAATACATGGCCAATAAAGGTGCCCATTTTAGCTATAGAATTTTCGATGAGTATACGTTGGGTGTATACCTATTGTGTATATATGTTGCTGGAATTTTTGCTTGTAAGAAAGCGTGATCACCAAGCCGGCTCTCTCGCTTCTGTCATCACGATCGTCATTGCATACAAACGTGGATATGGAAGTCTATTGCATCAAAAAAGTACACACACAAATTCTCTTTTTGTATTTAAGAAAAACCCTTTTAGATTTAAATAAACGTATGGCAATAAAAGATTAAAAAGGTCGTCCTATCACGCCCAATTATTTGACTAAATAATTCTAGAAAATCTTGATTGAATAATCGCAGCAAGTAATGGATGATTTGTCCATAGCTTAAAAGCTCTGCACTTTGTTCTTGTAATTGGAGACAAATCCAATCTACGTTGAATATTCCCTCGCATAAATGTATGCATACGTAACGGATGTGCTAATTACATGAAAAGATTTTGACGTTGACAAAGTGACGATGATCAAAGCAGTTGTTAATAACTTTTGGATTGAAAAAACCATTAATAAAAGGAATTAGAAAACTTTCCCGTGCCATATAAGTAATCAGATTATTAAGATTGAAAACCATTGATCCATACTTTCTTACAATTGGATGAAGCCGAGCACATGTCAAGTTTAGATCAGTAACTTTCTTAGTGAGCAAGTTTCTCTTAAATACACGATCTAGGATGTTTTTCTCTTTTCCATCTAATTTTTCTATCTATGGATTCGATGGAACTCTAAAGATTTCATTGAATCACATTTCTTGTTGCTTGATTTCTCATCAAAAAATTTGTTAGTGAAAACGAAATCTAATTTTATATATAAATCAATGAGAGTTTTAGTAAATCCTACTAAAATGTAATTTAATATGAAGGTGTAATGGGCAAGTAAGTAGGAACTCATAAATTAAAATAATTTCCAATTAGTTGAAAATAGAGATATGTATAGATTTATGCATTTGAATGCAACGACAAAATTAATTAAAGTATTATGATAATTCAATTTTACACTTTGAATATGGCAAACGATTTGGTAATAGTATATAGGACGTGGGCTAAAAATGTGTGATTGACAATACATGGAGATGATCATGTGAATGTTAGGCCTTGATAGTCTATGCTACTAATGCCAATTATTGCTCTCTCAGGTGTTAACCCATGTTCTTTATTGATTGTCACAACCCATGCCATCTTAAAGAGGAGTTGAAAGCCACCATGAGTAACAAAATGATTGGAATGAGTTCTGGATCAATTAGGTCCAAAGATGGGCCTATGTAACACTGTTCAAGAAATTCATCCTTTGATTGTGCAAGGAACTCTCACACACTTGCTAAAATGGTTGCAATTATCATGTATGTCTTCAACTTGTCTCATTTAATATCTTCTCAAATGGAGAATTGCAATGACAATAGTTAGAGGCAAACCCCATCCTATGATATGCCTTAAACATGTTACATGAAAGTGGCACTTCATAAGCATGCTACCTCTATTTCAAGATTTAGGCATTTCTTATCTAATGAAACTCTCCATATCTAGCTTATGGGTGAGTGTAAGATCACGATGCGCCAAACAATGGCAATGGGCAAAAAAATGCATATGTACTTAGCCAAAATTACAAAATGGATATTTGACTTTTTCTTGGGCTCGAATAGAAGTTTAAATGAGCTTTGGTAATGTCAAACCAAAATGGATATCCATTATACAAAAAATAGATCTATGTTTTGTGAGTCCCAATCCTATGACGAACAAGCATGTTGGCATGATTGACATATTGTGTGTGTTGGCATTCATGTCAACATTAAGCTCATCTTGTTGATTTGGTGTGACCATGTTTTAGGAGAAAGAGTTTCTTGAGTTGCTTCATCCATCTCAGAAGTTGTTATGGTATAGGAGTTGTTGGACTTCTCATATCAGGAGCAAGAGACCTCATTGATCAATTGATGAGAGAATAACCACAGTTGTGTTTGGAATGACCAAAACTCTTTGTCAAGTAAAAAGGAGGATAGATGTTGTGCTTCATAGGTTCATTCCATGTGATGCCCTCCTCACAAGACCTGATTTAAGTTTGTCATTAGGATGTTCACATGGTCATTCATGCAGAGATCTTTGTAGTGGAGGTGACATAGACAAAATTCACATTGTGTTGAGGTTTAGGGACTTAAACCCTAATCAAACATCCTAATTGTTTTAAGTCTAAAACCCTAAGAAACCCCTTCATACAACTTTATTCCTCTGCCACTATTAGGGTTTACAAGCTTTCATGAAATGAACATATTTGTAATTAGGGTTTGAAATTTATCTCCAATTTGGGTAAGTGCAAGAAGATGGGGGGCCAAAAAGGGGTCTTAAGTGGCCACTTTTTTTCTAAAATCAGGAAATGCTAGCCTTGGATGAGAAATTGAGCATAGTTACACTCAAAATTTGGAGATGCAACCAAAACAATGCTCGTAGTGCTCCGAGTCTACTTTCTAAACTACTATTTTTTTTTTGAAAATGGTATAGATTGAGGGGTTCAAAAGAGGGAGCCACAAAAATTGGTGTTGTTTTTGTCAAAAAAACATAACATAACATGTTTTGTGGCTCCCTCAAAAGGTTAACTATTTTTTGGTATTTTTAAAATCGCTTCAGTGAGAAATTAGTTAACAACATGTAGTTTATGCCTGATTTTTCTAATAATTTTTTGATGAATACTTGATTTTTTACTAATTTTCAAAGTGGACACATCCTAAAAAATAGAATTTTGGCCGTGCTACCCCTATAAATTTTGAAAACTAATTGAAAATTATTTTTTTAATATGTGTAGAATGGAGTCTAGTTTCTAAATATGTATTTTTTTTAAAAATTTCAATGAATGGTTAATTTACAATGAAAAAAGACCAAACCGGGGTTTTTGCCCAAAAACAAACACACAAACAAAAGAAATTAAAGATGAAAGGATTAACATTGTCAAAATGTGAAAAAAATTACATTGTTAAATAGCTAAGAGAAAGCCTAACATTATGCAGGTGTTGGATTTGTTCGACCTTGAAACACGTGCAAATTTGAGGGTTAGCACGAGCAAAATTATGTGAAATCTTGTAGAATTTGTAAAAACACGTTTGTGGATGTTGAAAAGGCACTCCAAGCCTTTGGGTTGGAAATCCAAAGCAAATCGCAAGCCTAAGGCTTGGGATTCCCAAAGCACAATATAATGCGAGCGCGTTATATTGTGCTTTTTTCCTTTTTTGCATGTTTGCCGGTGTTTTCCTAGTTCGACATAACGTGAGTACATTATAACGCGCTCGCATTATGTCTTCCTTTGAATGAGTTATGTTCAAGTTTCATAAGTATGTTTCATGGATGTATATATGTATGCTTGTAGGTATGTATGCATGCTTGTATGTATGCATGATTGTATGTATGTATGTATGTTTGTATGTATGCATGTATATATGTATGTATGTAAGTGTTTTGGGTTTAGGGTATATAAGGCCCTGAGCCTATATAGTTTTGAGGGTTGCGGGATTAGGGCTTAAGTAATAGCTAGAGGGTAGAGGGTAGAGATTAGAGGGTTAAGGGTTATAGTTGAGGGTTAATATTCAGGTTGTTGAGTATATAAGATTAAGTGTGTAAGGCACAGGGATTAGGGTTTACAATATGGATTGAGGGTATATAAGGCATAGGGTGACTTGGGTTGAGAGCACATCTGGTTTAGGTTTAATTTAAGTATAGGGTTGAGGCACAATATTCAGGGTTTGGGATATAAGGGTGAGGTTATATGGTCTAGGGATGAGGGTTTGTGGGTGTAGGCTTCAAGGTTTAAGGTATAGGGTTGATGATTGTGGGATTAGGGATTAAGTATATGGTTGAGGGTTTAGGGATAGGTTTTAGGGTTTAAGGTAACTTAAGGGTTAAGGGTTGAGGGATAGGGTTTAAGGTTTAGGGGTAAGGGATTAGGGTTTAAGGTATAGTGTCTTGGGTTGAGGGTTTAGGAATAGGATAGCATTTAGGGTTTAGGGATGAGGCATTAGGGTTTAGAGTTGAGGGATTAGGGTTTAAGGAATAGTGTTGAGGGTTGAGGGTTGAGGGTTGATGGATTAGGGTTTAAGGAATAGTGTTGAGGGTTTAGGAATAGGGTTTAGGGTTGAGGGATAAGAGTTTAGGGTTGACGGATTAGAGTTTAATGTTGAGAGTTGAGGGTTTAGGGATATGGTCAAGAGATTAGGGTTAAAGTAGAGTGTTGAGGGTAGATGGATTAGGGATAGGGTTTAGGGTTGAAGGTTTAATGATTGAGGGTTGAGGCTTTAGGGATGAGGGTTAAGGGATTAGGGTTTAAGATATAGTGTTGAGAGTCGAGGGTTTAGGGATAGGTTTTAGGGTTTAAGTTTTAAGGGTTAAGGGTTGAGGGATAAGGTTTAGGGATAAGGGATTAGGGTTTAAGGTATAGTGTCAAGGGTTGAGGGTTTAGGAACAGGGATAGCATTTAGGGTTTAGGGATGAGGGATTAGGGTTGAGGGTTGAGGGATTAGGGTTTAAGGTATAGTGTTGAGGGTTGAGGGTTTAGTGATAGGGTTTATGGTTGAGGGTTGAGGGATTAGGTTTTAGGGTTGATGGATTAGGGTTTAAGGTATAGTGTTGAGGGTTGAGGGTTTAGGGATAGGGTTTAGGGTTGAGGGATTAGGGTTTAATGTTGAGGGTTGAGGGTTGAGGGTTGAGGGTTTAGGGATAGGGTTGATGGTCAAGGGATTAGGGTTAGAGTGTTGAGGGTAGAGGGATTAGGGTTAGAGTGTCAAGGGTAGAGGGATTAGGGATAGGGTTTAGGGTTGAAGGTTTAAGGATTGAGGGTTGATGCTTTAGGGATGATGGTTTAAGGCTTAAGATATCGTGTCGAGTGTTGAGGGTGTAGGGATAGGTTTAAGTTTTAAGGGTTAAGGGTTGAGGGATAGGGATTAGGGTTTAAGGTATAGTGTTGAGGGTTGAGGGTTTAGGGTTGAGGGATTAGAGTTTAGGGTTGACGGATTAGGGTTTAATGTTGAGAGTTGAGGGTTGAGGGATAGGGTTGATGGTCTAGGGATTAGGGTTAAAGTAGAGTGTCAAGGGTAGAGGGATTAGGGATAGGGTTTAGGGTTGAAGGTTTAAGGATTTAGGGTTGAGGCTTTAGGGATGAGGGTTAAGGGATTAGGGTTTAAGATATAGTGTCGAGTGTCAAGGGTGTAGGGATAGGTTTTAGGGTTCAAGTTTTAAGGGTTAAGGGTTGAGGGATAGGGATTAGGGTTTAGGGATAAGGGATTAGGGTCTAGGGTATAGTGTCGAGGGTTGAGGGTTTAAGAATAGGGATAGCGTTTAGGGTGGAGGCATTAGGGATAGGGTTTAAGATTTAAGGTTTAAGTGTTGAGGGTTGAGGATTTAGGGATAGGGTTTATGGTTTAGGGATAAGGGATTAGGGTTTAGGGTTTAGGGATTAGGTTTTATGGTTTATGGATTAGGGATTAGGGTTTAGGGTTAAGGGATTAGGGTTTAGGGTTTAGGGATGTACAATTAAGGGGTACCATAAATAAACTAGAATTTAGGCAAGGTTGGGAAAATTTTGTGAAACATCATGGGCTAGAGATTGAAGATTTTGTTGTGTTCAAGTACATATCCAAGTCATATTTTAAGGTTAAGATATTTCAGAGAATAGGGTGTGTGAAAAACATCAATGCTCTTCAACTTATGAATACCAACATTGATACAGATAAAAGGTGCCCTTCTTCTAACAGAGTACGCAGTTCAAGTCAACCAATGGGTAGCAAGTTGTTGAATGAATTGGTTTAATGGGTGTGCCTCCTTTTTCAAAGTTATGATTGAACACTTTACATAAAATTGGTAACTCTATACATTATTTTTCATTCTTTTATTTCCTATACACTGTTAAGAACTTGTAAAATCTAATTGTGTAATGTGTTTATGGCAATGCATTCCTCCTGCATTTATTTCATAGTTTATAGACAACATAGACAAACATACGATGTTGCAAGGTCCAGGTGGGCAAGAGTGGGGTGTACAATTAGGGGGTACCATAAATAAACTAGAATTTAGGCAGGGTTGGGAAAATTTTGTGAATCATCATGGGCTGGAGATTGGAGATTTCATTGTGTTCAAGTACATATCCAAGTCATATTTTAAGGTTAAGATATTTCAAAGAACAGGATGTGTGAAAAATATCAATGCTCTTCAGCTTATGAATACTAACATTGATACAAATAAAAAATGCCCTTCTTCTAACAGAGGATGCAGTTCAAGTCAACCAATGGGCAAGTTGTTGATTGAATTGGTTTCTGATGAAGAAAATAATGATGTTGTTGAAGCAATGGAAGAAAATCAAAATTGTAAGTCTAATTTAATTAATTTCAACTTTCAAAGTAGGCATTTGAATTGTAGCTTTACTAGGAGGATTGGTATAACAAAAATTTAATTCTGTTACAGGTCTTTCTTTGAAGAACCCTAGACATTATGGACCCTATCATCTAGAAAAGCACATGATAGTGGACTCTGCCCCACCTTTCAAAGCAATGGCTATGAGGGAACTTCATGAGAAGAGGAAATTGGACACAATAAATGAAGACATGCCAATTGAAGAGGAACTGTAACCATCATAAAGAGATATGGTATTGGCAGCACAAAGAGAACAAATGCAAAAACTTTGTGCTATGAGAGATTTGAATACCATAGTTGGAGACACATCCTCTACTGCAAGTCAACATGTAGGGACACCATCTACCGCATCTCAAGTTGAGAGTACATCATCACTCACATGTGATAAAGGAGGTACACCATCGTTCCCACCTCAACCTCAAGGTATGTCATCTATTCCATCTTCGATTGAAGGTATGCCATCTAGCCCATCTCATTTAAATATTGATGAAATTCCTAATATTGAGATGAATTTACCTAACTTAACACCACCTAGAATTTTGCATAGAAAGCCAAAGTATTTGATTGATATTGATGAGAATATTTTGCAGCCAATGGAAGGTAAGATTCCAAAACGCACTTGTAGAAGATATGCTCATAAGATTTGGAGATTATTCTTTGAAAAGTTAAATGAGACCAAAAGATGTCAACTATTCGTTGAAATGATGCGAAGTATAAAGTATAGGTCCATCATGAAGATTCTTGGGTTGAGAACATTAGAGGCTTCAAGTGAAAAATCTATTTTCAAGAATCTAATGAGTGCATATGAGAGTGTGAGTAACACCTCATGCACAAAAGATAGTAATGCAACATGACATGTGATTACATCGAGTAGTCAAATGAGGAAAGCTCATCTCATTAGAAAGACAGGTCAAGCATTGAGAATTAATAGAAAAACTTTATCAAGAGCCGTTGGAAGATGTCAAAGAATTGAGGATAGTAATGCCTATGAATTATGGGCGCTCTCGGGGAGACTACCATGAAAAGATAAACTAATTGTTGAAGCATTGAGATCACTGATTGAAGACTTTTGGAAGAATTACACAAGGGTGTCTCTGAATCAAAGGGATGTGGTAAAAAGGAGAATCGGTAGTCAGAACCGTGAGCCACATCCAAAGCATTTTTTAGATATGACTCAAACACAATTTTTTGGTAAATTTCTAGAGATGTATCCTCAAATTAAAATTTGTCAAAGATATTTTGAAATGCTAAAACCTTTATATGTCAAGATAAATCACACATGCACTACTTGTTATTGTAGATTACATATGGAATTTTCTAACCATTTTGATGTTTATCGGTTTATATGTTTAGATTTGCATACTAACAATGTTTTGCAGAGTTGTGGAATACGTGCCCCACCAACATCTTCAAGAGACTTCATATCAAGAATTTTATGTGAAAGAGAGGAAGGTCAAATATTCTACAAGAAATTATGCTTGGATGACACATGTCAGTATTGCGGTGGCTTGCAACGTATGCCAATATGTGAACATATGGAAATAACACATGCGGTTGGAAACGAACTAGTAGAGTTCGGCAAATATAAAACAATGACATACAATACAAAAGATGGTAAATAAGCAAATAGTTGTGAGTTGGTTATTGAAAATATTCTACTGTATCAGTTTATGCCTATATTTCGTGATAGCATAGTGTATGAGTATGTAGGACATGCCCATAGAGCTCGATGGTTGGACTTGCAATTCAAGTTATGTAAGGACACATTTCTAGTTGGTAGCATTGTTTCAGTCGTCGAATTTGCAAAGAACTACAGTCTACAGCCACAACGTGAGGTGTAATTACAATATTACAACTCCACACAAATTTCTATATTTGTGCACATCGCATTCATTCATGCGAATGATAGTACAGAGGATGACAGAAAGATCACAAGGGAGTATCATTTCTATATCAGTGATGATTGCACGCATTCTATGGAGTTTGTGCAAGGTTTCTTTTAGATGTTCTACAATGATTTGGCTAGAAGGGGCATATTGTTCAGTCAGCATATCATATGGTCAGATAATTGTGCGTCACAATTCAAGAACTCGTAGAATTTCTATTGGCTGAGCAAGAGGCATAATTTTATAGGTATTCAGCATATGTGGAACTTTTGTGAGACCGGGCATGGAAAGGGGGAACATGATGGTGCAGGAGCATGTATCAAAAGAGCCATAACACGAGAAGAGTTAAAGTATAAAGACAATGCAAAGATGATAGATGTAAAATCAATCATCGAGTGGTGTAATACTTCCATGGGTCTAGGTAATGAAGGTAAGTCTTCAGTTCCTAGATTTTTTTGGTTGATAGATGATACTAAGATTGCACCATATGAGGATTGTTCTACATTGACAGGATCAAGTGATATGCACTCTTTCAGAAGCTCAATTACAGGTTCATGGAGTATCCATATGTGAAAGATGTCATGCTTTTGTTCTTCCTATACAATTCAAGCCTGGGATTAGTGTGAGTCAAAGGAGTGGGTTGATGAATGGCAGTTAATTTATCTTAGCCCACTTGACACATATCGACCCGCAATGGCATTGGAACTAACACAGATGGAATCATTAGTTGACTTTGACCACATATCAGATTTAGTTCAACCAGTTAATATATCTATTTGCATAGTTTTTGAAATTCTTAATGTCATCTTACTTTGTAGTATATGCAGTTATTGCAGATGAAGATAACAAAGAGGGAACAAATTATTAATTGTGTCGTTATGTTGAGGCCAAAAACAAATTGGAGGCCCCAGTTACAGATGGAGAAAACATCGAATACCCTACAGGCTCAGTGGTTTTTACTGGAACATGGCTTAGAAGGTACCCACATAAGAGTGTTAATGTTTGGTTGTTTCAGGACTTTGACACGCATCGAAAGATTCTTCATTACTCGGACCTTGTCATGGCATCCAATGTTCATTTGATACAATATCAGGGTAGACCTTTGAACAAGACCTTGTGGAAGGTGCGTGAGTTTGACCATGAGGCAATACTTGACACAATAAAGAGTAGAGCAAACTCCGATGGTTCATTGGATTAATTTGTAAGTATTCACATTGATTTTGTAAAGTCATGTTACATTGAGTTGTAAGTATGCACCTTAATTTGTAAGGGTTGTCTTTTTTTATTTGCTGCTGCATTTTTACACATATACACATTTTTACATCATCATGTTATGCTTCATGGGGTTAGACCTAAGTGATGGATGAAGTTGATTCTGAGAGTAATGTATAAAATCTAGGTAATGTATAAAATATAGGTGTCTTGGTTTCTAACTAGATAATAGGTGTCTCTAATTGTGTCTTAGGTATATACGATATGTCAACTAGGTAGATAGAGACTAGAAAAAAGTATTTAATCTAATCTAGGTGTCTTAGGTAGATACTATATATCAACAACCTATCTAGAGACTAGAGTAAGGTATAATCTAAAATGATCTAGGTGTCTTCTAGGTAGGTGTCTTCTTTAATTTAACCTAGGTGTCTTAGGTAGGTACTATATGTCAACTAGGTCTACCATAATAGGTGTCTTAGGTAGAACTATAATCTAGGTGTCTAGTTTACTTAGGTCTAGACTATGATAAGGTATAAAGACTAGGTGTCTTAGGTCTACTATGTCTATAAAATCTAGATACATACTATACAATAGGTGTCTTAGGTGTCCTACATCTACTAGAATACATGTGTCTTAGGTCTTAGGTGAGGCCACATGAGCTTCCACCTTCACGTGGTTGGCCTTGTCAGTATAGAATATTTATATTTCTTGAAGCTAAGGGAAACTCTTTTTCTTAATAGGAAAACTTTATTGACTTCAGTTACACTAATGGTGTAGGGGCACCCAGGTTGTCATGCCTATAAGAGGGGTCAAAAAGTGAAATTTTGTTTTGATTGAGTCAATTGTATGTAATAAGGTCTTCTAAGACCATTTCATATGTTTTTGAGTCAGTTTGAGTCTTTGAGTCTTGTTGCAAAAAAGTGTTAATGTTGTCAAGTTGCACAAAGCAACTTTTGCATTTTTGGTGTCCTACCCCCGATGCAACCAAACTGACAGTTCCAATGCATTCGGATGGGTATGTTTAGGCTAGGCATGGTCTTGTTTTTCACCTAAACATGCCGAAACAATCTGAGCTACATTGTACTGATGATATCCCTGAAGAGTCCAAAGTGCAAAAAGACAGCAATTTTTTATGAGCTGTTACTCAAAAACCATCTCACTTAAAAATATTTTGTCTAAGGCAATGCGATCACATAGGGTTCTTCTACAATAACCTCTCTAATTTTTTTATATCTCTGAGGTGTTTTCCTGTGGTGAAATGTTTTTTGCTGCCCCAAAAATCGTCAGGAGGTAGTGTAAAGTTGCAAAGGGTGTAACTTTCGTCCTGCTCCTGATGCGACCAAATTGATAGTTCCAATGCGTTCAAATGGGTACATTTATGCTAGCATGGTCTTTTTTTTTACCCAAACATGCTGAAACAGTTCGAGCTACATTGTACCGACGATATCCCTAAAGAGTTCAAAGTGCAAAAAGGCAACAATCTTTGACGAGATGTTACTTAGAAATCATGTCACTTAGAGACATTCCGTCTGTGGCAACGTGATCATGTAGGGTCCCTCTACAATAACCTCTCTCAGTTTTTTATATCTTTGAGGCATTTTCTCGTGTTGAAAGGTTTTCTGCTACCCCAAAAATTATCAGGAGGCAGTGTAAAGTTGCAAAGGCATGTAACTTTTGTCCTGCTCCTGATGTGACCAAACTGACTATTCCAATGCATCTGGATGGGTACGTTTAGGCTAGGCATGATCCTATTTTTCACCCAAACATGCCGAAATAGTTCAAGCTACATTGTACCTGTTGATGTGTAAAATTGTACAGGTTCTAACACCCACATGGGAAGTTTCAAGAATGTGGGACTTGCTACTTGAAACAACCTCTAGATTTTAAAGAAGCTGGCTCCTCCTATTTTAATGAGGTTTTGAGTAAAGGGTAGAGGAAGAAACAAGATTACATATACAATAAGTAAAATCTAAATCTATGGTGATGCGCCTGAATGAAATGTATTTCCTTAACTAGCATAATGAACAAATTCTTAAGATTCAGCTATATTAAAGAGCAAACGTTGTATGATTAATATAGACAGATTGTAAATGAACTAAAAGATCAAAGGCTAAACTCATAAGATTATGCAAAGACATAGATAATATTAGCAATGACACAGAATAGAGCTTCTTTCATTAATAGTTTAGCAAATACAAAAGGCATAGTGTCATACACAGGTATATCAGCTTTCTTATCAGAAATAGCTAGACTAAGGCAAAATGATACAATCTGGTCACAGCAAGATCTCCAAACTTTCTAATCAATTCTTTCCCTCTGAATTATAATATCTCCTTGTATATATAGCCATAAAATTTGGCTCAAGATTGCCTATAACTACTTTGAATCTCCAACGGTATCAACATAATTGAAGTTAAATGGGACTCCTCTGACACTAAGATCTTCTGAATTTGCAACCGTCTTTCCTTTCATGCTCATTGGCTGAGAGACAAAATATGTGGCACACCAACTACAGTCCGGTTGAGACACATGGCAGCACCCGCGGGCTCTAAAAGCCTCAAAAATATAGTTCGCAGCAACACACGCTGAACACTTAACATCTTTTCCTTCAAAACAAAGCACACCAAACAGTGCCACTTCTTGCCATCCACTAGACCTCGGAACATGATACGTGGTGCCTCCAGAGCAACTTTGAGACACTTGGCACTCTCTGACAATACTAATATCATTCTATCTTTATGGCCTGAGTAACTTGTATCTATGACATTTGGCACTATCCGCAACACTTAGAAACTGAGACATTATTTATATGGGACTCACCACATACTCTTTAATTCCTACACAGAGAACAATACAGTGACACATGGTGCTTCCTGCTTAAAGCCAAATTTGAAACGTGGCACCTTCCAGCAATATCAATAGCTTATGAAAAAGGTCCCTTAGAATCCCACAGAGATTGACACTTATTGCGCTTCAGCAGCAATTGAAAATTACAAAGAAGCATACGTGTCTTCACCCGAAAGCATCGAAAAGAAAGTAGTTCACCCCTCCGCTTTCGCCATGTGGCACACTCCGGTACAAGCTATAAACTGTATCTCAATATTGTGTGACTATCACATATGCTGATACTAACAAAGCTTTATCAAAAAGATATACATGCGGCAGCTTCTGCAATATTTAGAAAAGGACACTCGGCACAACCCGCAAGCTCATGGTATCAAAAGAAGCGTTTTGTCATGGCCTCCAGTATCAACATGTGGCACACTCTACAGCAACCATGAAACTTTAATAGAAGAAAAAATGCCATGGACATGTGGTGAATTCTGCAACGGCATAAAAAGGAAGCATATGGAAGAAACATGCAGCAACTTCCGCTTAACACTGTTGCTCCATAATGACATGACACATGGCGCGATCCACGCATGAGAAACATATAGCCATAGATAAAGAAATAGCAACTGGAAATATACTAAAAACAAAGCTGAAACAAAATGTAGAGTTTTATTCTACAATTCATGGCGACCATAAGGACTTCAGGGCCTGCTCAGAAAGAACTCCAAAAAAGGAAACAAAATTATACTGCCACTGTCAAATGAAAACTTAATCACAAATTTTGTAACGTGGCCTAGTACACAGACCACTCTGAATCTGACAGCCCCTGTCTGCTTTGCAAATCCTAGAAAGTAAAATCCAAATTGATAATATCCTTGTGGGAAAAAGATTGCAAAATGTGAACTATAGCATGTAATTGAAACTCAAGTTGAGCCATTGGAACCAATATAGCTTCCACCTCTCCCACACTGGAGGAATCACTCAGACCCTGAAAAATAGTCTGATCATTTTGTTTTGTTAACAGTAAATCCTTTATCTCATCAATCATTAACATTGTATTACTATCATGAAAAGGTGAAGGTAGACCCAACTGCACTAAATCCTCAATATGTTTCTTCATATTCCTAACCCCTTCTTTGACCACATCCAAAAGTTCCTTACAATTCATAGCAGCAGAGTTACAACTCAGCACTTCATTCACCCTTTTGGCAGCCACCATCCTATCACTTATACCAACTGCAGATAGAGTCTCCTCAGATGTGTCATATAGTTTCTGCAACAGAAGCTGAGAATTTGAAACCCTTAATGAAACAATAGACAAAGTTGCTTGCACAGAAGACTCTACTTTCTCACACAATTGCTGGGCATTAAGCAGAAAGGTAAGGGATGGCTTAAGCTGTACAATCTCCTCAGAGATTCTTTTCCACATGAAGGCATATAGCTCTTTCACCAAATTCAAAACACCTATAGTTTGTGGCCTATGTGCCAACTCAATTGTTAGTTGTTTTGTCTTTTGTTGCTCAACCATAAACTGTGCTTGAGCTGTGTTAGGTCTCAGAAATGCAGGTTGCCAATCCTAAGGGGATGCCAAGCTCTATGTTTAGATTGGCAACGTTTCTGAACTAACTTGTTGAAATCAACCTTCAAGGTTTGATGATTTCCTTCGCTTTAGGTCCTGCTACACCTAGGTGGGTAAACCTTGGAAAATTAAAGCAGATTGAATATGAATGCGTGGACTAATTAAATCTATCTACAATGACACAAGATGTAGGATAGATGAAATGCTTGCTAACTGAGTTTAATGTCTAATGAGTAATTGGTAAAAATTGTATAAGCAATATCAAGGTAAAAGGCTTTAAGTGAAATAAGACTAGTGCCTTGTTGGGTAACAGAGTCAGTTTGAAGGACCAGGACTAATGGTTTCCTAATGGTAATAATTCTAGTTGTTCGGCACAGTTTTAGTTTATAACTTGTATAAACGTGCAAGTAAATGACTAACAAACTCTCCTTGATATTCCAACCAAATAAAATCAGATATCTTATAATTCACCAGAAGGTATTTTAATCCTTACTTGAAGGAACCAAATGAAATGAATGGACAAGATTAACAGATAATATTTTACTGGAGACAGAATGGCAATCTAATTGTATGGCCCTACTTAGTAATCCAAACTTAATACTTCCAGGCTACTGTAACTAAATAAGAAGGGTTTAATTCCTCAAATGGATACCAACCTATTTAATCACACAGATACAGCAAATGTGTATTGACAGATCAAATATATACTTGATATGTTTAATCTAAATATCAAGGAAATGCAGAAATGGAGACAGCCACATAATTGGATAATCTTAACAAACAACTGATACCAAAGCAGAACCACTGAATCAGAGAACTTCAAACTTCTTCTTCAAATAAAATATGCAACATAGTCATTTTGAAACATTGTATATATGATGTATCTGAATATATTCTACTGCTGATCTCTCAGCATCAATTGTTTGGACTTATATAGATATTTCTATGAAGAGTCATAACTCTTCAATAAGTTTTTTGGGAACTTTAACAAACATTAACAACTATAACATAATTATGATTAGGCTCTATTTAGCCACAAGTAGACTTTAGCTAAGTAATCCAAGTAATCCTGCTCACGATGAGAATCAGTAAGGTCAACAGCACTTCTGGTAATTATATCAAGTGTGATTATTCTCTCTAATTGTTTGCAAACTTCTTTAGACGCAGAGGCTTTGTCTTTTAGAGCTCCTGTGGCTTTGTGTAATATACTTTGACAATCAATAATCCATTCTTCTTTACTCTTTACCTCTCCATTGTCTTTAAATATCCTGGGCACTCCTGCGTTTGAGGCATCATTTCCTTCCTTAGCATTAGCTTTAAGTTTGTCATAATAATTTTGATGCTGTTTGAGAAATGCTTTTGCATCAGAGATATCTGTACTATCAGCAGTACTTCTGTTCTGTAGTTCAGTCAATTTTTCTCGTATTCTCTTTTCAAGTCTTTCATGTTCTTGAACTGCTTTATGATTCTCTGAGAAATTATCCCAAAACTGGTTTAACCACCGCACCATGTTTGCATACCTGCTCTACAGTATTGTAACAAATGCATCTATCTGGATTTGGGTTGCCTGATCAGGGGATAACACTTGAATGCCCTGTGAGCCCTCACCTTGAGTTATTCTTTTTGTGGACTGGCCAAAAGTACTCTTAACAACGTCCTTCAAGTAATCATTTTCTTTTGTCAGTCTTTCACAATTCAATTTGTATGCATCTCTTTCTTTGATCAACATTTGAGCTTGTGCTTTATTCAATTTTGCAACATTGATACCAATGTCTGCTGTAATTATAGGGTCAGTTTCCCCTACTTTCAAAGTCATAACGTGGCCAAAAGTCTTTTCAGTATCTATGATGGCCGTCTTCTTATGGGGAGGGTATAACGCCCATATCATCAAGGAATTTTCATCATTATTATACCTTGTTCCCATATATACTTCATTAACTCCTTCTGGAGTAAGTTTATACTTATCATCTGTGTTATTCAGAAAACTGTCAAAAACCAAAGCAGAATTTAAATCCAGACCAGGAAAAATCATAACCCCTGCATCTTTAAGTAACTGTCTACCCTTGCTAGGTGTCATGTCTTGCATCTCTTTATCTATTGTTTCCTTCAGCATATCTAATAATTATTTTTCATTATCAGTAGAGACATCATCTACTGACTCTCTGATTTCTTTCCCTTTGTATTTATACAAAAATGATTTAAATTCTTTTGATTGAATAAACTTATCATCTGAAATGAAAGAATCATAGGCTGTTTGGCGTGGATCCTCATCAGCAGACCCCTCCTCATCATGTAGTACAACAGGAGGCTGATATTGTTGCATTTTCCTCTTGGACATCTCTACCTTTTTATCTGGTGGCTGTTCTTGCCTTGTCAGTTCTTCATCTTCAGAGGATACAACCTTAATTTCTGCTAACTGCTTTTTCTTTTCATCTAGATCCCTGTTATATTTTTCTACCACCAATTCGACTTCTGCTTCTTCTAAATTTCTAATGACATCATCATGTGGATAATGTATGTGCATGTATCCACTGAGATTCTGTTTTCTTCTTGGAGAGTCAATAAAGCCTTCAGGGTCAAATCTTTGTCTCATCTCAGCAGTCATCATGTTATAATGCATCAATTTATCCAGAATGAGATTGTAACCTTCTTTTGAAACTACAGTAAAATCTCCAAAACATAAGGTGCTGGGCATAAACGATTGTTTGTCATGTGAACTCAAATGCATCACATTTGAACAATGCATTTGCCTGATTATCTCCAGATATGCAAGCCTGTCAGGGACAGTCTTGGGCAATATGAATGGAGCATCCTCAAAACCATAAACTCTAATCATAGTAGCATCTTCAAAGCAATACCAGTCCCCCCAATTATGAGTGACAGTAGGGGGACCACCAAAATCTTTTGGTCTGAGGAATCTTTTTATTTCAGTTGAAATTGAATATTCACAGGGATGATTAAAATACCTATACAACACTTTTACACAATGCTCTTCAAATTGAGCATAGCTGGAGTGGGCATATCTACTATCCCAAATTCTGGTCCACATTTGTACAGGTATCTTTTCCCCTTTCTTGTTTGCAGCAACAACTTGAAACTCACTTGGCCATAACCCTACTTCCTGGCCATAATACAACACCATGTGCATAAGCATTAAATAATGCTCAAAAGAGCATGCTGGAGCACTGTTTTTTATTGCAGATAAACCAGAGTCCATTCTATTAGCAATATAGGAAGCATAATCGAATTGCCTTGCATTATGACACTGAATGTCAGAGGCTATGACCATCAGAGGAATGGTCATGAACTCAGGGACCTCTGAACCTAGGATTTGGCCTACAGAGAAATAGGTATATTGTATATATGGTTCAAATATGGCTACATGAAAGGGAGGGCCATCATTTTCAGTTAAGGGCATCACTTCTCCTTCAACCCTGGGCCTATGAATGGGCAACCTCCATCCATTGTAAGTTGTGTCCATTCTCCAATACTCTTTATCCAGATCTTCATAAATGATAGGGACAGTGCATAAATCATCTAAATCAAAAACCTCACAAATAGCATTTTTTGACAAATGCACAATTGGTTCTCCCTGTGGGTTGCAGATGGCTTTCAGGTTTGAATTATAATGTATGGCAAGCAATTGAAGGAGTTCCACATTCAGGAATACATTGGGTACAACCAGTTTTCCTAAATTCATGTGCCATGGGTTTGACACAGGAGCATTCCTAAACCTTCTATTATAGTGGAATCTAAAAAGTTCATATCCCCAAATTGGGGTCCAGATATCTCCCAGGCGTTTGTGTTTATCTTCTAATTTCTCCACTTCTGCCCTGAGTTGGGCAGACCTTCTGGCCTTGGGAGTTGACCCAGGCAATTGGTCAATTAGATCCTGATTGAGTTTTCTTTCTTCACTTTCTCCTCAGGGGTTTGTTCAGTTTTTTGTTTCTTAGGCTTACTAGTTTCCCCTTGTAACTTTCTTCCTTTTCCCTTTCCCGGATTTTCCATTTTAAAACTTTGGCAGAGAATTTAAATACAGGCTATACAGTGGTTTGTGTATATGTACCTGTCATTCGGTGGCTGGAATTGGAATCCTCTGCTTTTGCCTTAAGAGTTCTTCTGTATTCTCTTCTCAGACAGTTTTTTGCAACTATAATGATCATATAAATTTCGTAGCCGTTTGTATTTAATTATCTAATCAATTCAATGTTCATCGCTATGAAATGTCACATCGCCATAACTCTTCTTATCGGCGTGAATTTTAAAATGTCTGGGCGACCTTAATGCTTTTATGGCGCGAACAGTCAATCGGCGTGACCCCTCAATTGTATTCCCGACGCTATGTAATGTCATATCTTCAAGTGGGCGCGACCATCGGCATGACTTCCTTCATCGCCATGTGATTTAGATTTCACTCTGAAGTAATGAGTCTTACCGATATGATTTGTTTATCGGAGTGATTAATACTATCAGGATAACATAATTATGTTTCCCCGACTTTTGTTGTCCCACCGATAGTCATGCTACTTTGGATCGGAATGACTGTTTTAATGTCTTGCCGCTAGAGTATACCCATCGGAATGAAACATACTATCGGGATAGCTTTCAAAAGATAACCCGATCCGAATCATCTCACCGATGGTTCTTTCATATTCTTTATTGGGCAGAGCATGTTAAAGTATCATCGATACCTTTTGATCGCCGTGACTTGTGAATCGGCGAGACCTAATTCCCTTGTTCCGATATATTGAGTCGTCCCGACAGATGCTTGTATCGCTGTGAGTCTTGCCGAAAGCTCTCTTATCGCCAAGACATTGAGTATCGGAAACTTCTTTGTGTCTTATCCTGATAGTTTACTTCTTGCCAATGGTTATTTGCTTCGTTACCCCCACAGGATGTTCGGTGAGACTCTTGCCGAAATACTTCATCGGTATGATATATACTGTCGGGGCAACTTTCAAAAGGTCATCCGATAGTTGTCTGTCATACCGATCGGTATGATCACTCACTTCTCTTGCCGATGTAAGGTCATCGGTATTACTTATTCCATCAGTGACTTCCATAGATCTCCTTCCGATCTGCCTTCTCACGCCGATGGCTATTTTGAAATGATTCCTTATGTGTCGGTGTAAACAAAACAATATCTTACCGATGGATTGACTTTGAAGAAATTTGGCATTGCTCATCCATAGACACCTTGTGAGATATATTAAATTTTTATTATGGTCTTTTGGGGTGTTTTTTTAGGATTTGTTCAAGTATAATGGAGTGAAAAGATAGTAAAATTTTCAAAATTTTACTGTCCTAACAAGCTACACTATTCAGGTTCTGCTCCTTCAAAAGTGATTGCTGCAATTGTGATGCCTCTTGCAATTTGTCTTGATACCTTTTCTCTACAGTGGCCTTCTCCTTCCTTAATGTAGCAACAATAGCTTTCTCCTGTGCCAACTCAACCTTCAAGGCTACAATCTAAACCTGTGTTGCTTGATGAATTTGTAGAGAAACTGTAGACTGCAACTCTTTATTTAAAGTGTCAATTTCTTTAAACTTGGCCTGTATCTCCCGTGTTAGGTTACTGTTATTAGTCTTTTCTTGTGTCAAGTTAGCTTCAACTTTCTATATCCTTTTGAACACCATCAAGTAATCAGTGGCAATTGCTGAAGCAGTTTTAGTCATTAATTCAACTCGGTCTTGTGGCCTGAAAAGAGACATATCCATAGCCACTGCATTCATTGAATAGTCCTGGGGTTGCATTTGCTCATTAGGTTTGAAAACATTGGGAGTCAAATGTGTGACAATCAAATACTATTGAATGGAATCAAACAAGGACTTTATGTGGGCTACAGAAGGGCTCTTATTCTCTTTCTTCTTTTTCTTTTCCATCCGAGCTTCTCTAGCTTTTTTGGTTGTATCATCCTGGGCTTGGAAAGTAGGAGGTGATGCAATATAGCCTCTAGAAAATGGATGACCTTGAGGCAGACCATAAGGGATGGTAGTCATCTACTAACTAGGATTAGAATGTGGCAAAGCCCTCTTGGGCATGGATGGGAAAATAGTGGTAAGGATATGGCCTGTGAAAACATGGCCTGTGAACTAGTAGTTGGGGAAAACGTTTGTAAAGGCACACCAGAAGTGGTAGGAGACGTGGAAACTTGGGTAAATTGGGTTGCCACTCCTAAATGAGAAGAAACAGAGGTAGGGGAAAAGAGAGAAGAAGTACTTACCTGAGCCACCGATGAGATGATTGAAGCTTGTTGTTGTTGGGGCATTGATACTTCTTCCTCTTTATCTTCTTCTGGTAATATTAACCTACGTATCTTCAAAGGCCTATCTGATACCTCTTATGGGTCTTCTTCTTCAACATTAATTAATGTTTGTTGTAAAGGTGCCACTCTGAGACCCCCATATGCCAAAGCTATATGGGTCTTGTGAGATGGCAATGAGACAGTTTCCTTTTGTTTCTCTAAAGCACTTAGAGATGGGGGCCATGGGGTTTGATGTGCTGCAGATGATGCTTGTCTTGTCTCTTGAATTTCCTGGACCTCTTCTATTCTTTCCTCAGTTTCTTGAGAACCTTTGGGAAAATTGCTCGTATCTAGGATTGAAACTGGAGATGGATGCCATTCATCCCAAATTGATTCCCATGTCTCATCAGTCTCTACATCCCCAAATGTGTGAGTGAACTCAAATATTTCTTGTTTGTATTTCTAGTAGGCTTCAATTTTCTCTGTACTCTAGTCCTTATTTTTCAAGGTTTTCCTCAGACCTGGGGTCATCTTAATTTTGGGATCAAACTCTCACTCTTTCACATAAAATGTTTCCTAGGACCTAGGGCCCTCATATGGAAAGTCACTCAATTAAGCATAGAATGCAGGGTCATCTTGTTTTGGGGATCTTCTATCTTCCCAGAATGGGCATCCCTCATGAATGAATTTGGCAGAAATCTTGTTACTGATAATCCAAGAAGCTAAGAAGCTATCCGGATCATATTTCCATTTATCTTCAACAATCAGAAAACCATAGGTAGCTAACTTTCTCAATAGAAGATTTTCAGTTCCTCTAACCTCAATTGCTATTTTCTCCCTAATCTAGGGGACATCATACATCTTCCTTTTCCTCGTCTTATGTCTAAAATTACTATCAATAACAGACACCTGATGAGCCACTTTTAAAAAAGTAACCCTAGGGGTTAGGACCTTTGGCAATAAAACAAGTTCTTCAGCAAAGCCATGGACTCTGATTATAGTAGTATGAGCCCCATAGAAATAATCAGAAGGGATTTGCAAATTGGCTAAGAAACCTTTGAGGCTCTGTGTCATCCTATTTTCTACAGGCTCAGGACTCAAATGATTGAAAGCGGGTGCAACAAAACATTCTGCAAATTCATATGGGTCTGAGGTTTCTGAGAGAACATGAGTCCATGCAGACACCGGAATGGTTCTGTTGCTACCAGACTTAGGGTCATACATATTTAAAGACATGTATTGCTGAAAGAGACTAAAATTTTGATACAGCATCAAATGGAATAGGTATACTGAATACCTGAAAACATGATTCTGTTGAAAATTTACAAGTCGATCCACCATGGCAGTAGAGATATGTTCAAAGAAGTCAAGTCAGTAGTCCTGTGACTTGTCCATCATTTTCAATCTAAAAATCACTGCAAGTTGCCAATCATGTACTATAGAATCATCATACTTGCCGAAAATAAAGGCTAGCATGGATAGGGCATCTTGAATGTCGACATTGAACTGAGCATGACTTGTGGGTAGTGAAGGCAACTAGGTATTCTCATCACCCAAATGCATCTCAGTATTTAGAAACTTCACCTTACTATGGACGTTTGCCCATGTGCCCTGCAACTTAGAAATAGTAGGAAATGTGGTTGTTCTGTCATGCTATAAAGCCAGCATATCCCTGATTGCCTTAGGGGTAATTTGAACCATAAAGGGGCCACGTTGAATAGAAAGAGATGCAGGATGAAATAGTTCTGCACATAGGTCAATCAATTTAGGGCATGAGTGAACATTAGGAACTAAGAACTGTGCCAATTGGGATGTCCATACTCTCATACCGAAAGTTTCCCACTACCCCTTTGATACATGGACAAGGCACCTTTGGTGAGCTCCATCTCAGAGATTATTAGTATTCTTCTACATGTGTGTCAAAAATACCATTAGCATAATCCTTCACCTGTGTTAGATCCGTGCACACCCCTGTTTATGGGACCCTTGTCCTCGGATAGATTTTACTTGGTTGTGCAGGCGGAAAAGCATAAGATTTGCTATTCATTAATTTATCAGTTTGTTCAAAGAGCCCTAGCCCTTCTTGTGGTGATTGTGGCTTTGACATTTTTGTATCTCTTGTAAAGAAAATCCTTGGAAACTCTTGATACAAAAGGTAAGAAAATGTAAGCAAAGCTATACTTAACAGGAAATTCTGGCGAGAAACGAAGCTTTAATGCAAACAGAAACTAGAAATGCATAATGACAATGGAAAATGCGATGCTCAAAGGGACTAAAAATTTAGCTTAGTGAGGCATAATGAAACAATTAATGATACATCATGTCTTATTAATGGCATTAATGCCAAAAGATAGTTAGTGTGTCCTTTGAAATCCTTATTGGAGGGAGTGTCAGATCCGTATTAAAAGTGGTGATCTTCTAAAAAGATTGGTACTTTCTCAAAATTTAAGGAACTATCGAACTACCGTTAATAAATGCAACTACTAATGAAAAGGGACCTCTGTGCTGAAGACACATGTTCTTGGAACA
This sequence comes from Cunninghamia lanceolata, assembly GCA_027924645.1. NCBI lineage: Eukaryota > Viridiplantae > Streptophyta > Pinopsida > Cupressales > Cupressaceae > Cunninghamia > Cunninghamia lanceolata. The sequence continues at coordinate 12,333,355 of BSBN01000346.1, read as the reverse complement.
CTTATTCAAAAGGAAAAAGTGGGAAAGCAAGACAAAAGCTGGAAAAGAAGTAAAAGCAACCAACTAACTATGATACATGGTGAGTCTTAGGACTTTAGGTAAAATGTTTCAAGAAGATCCCATTTATCAAAATCTCTTTAGGCTCTCTATCCATAGTCTCAAGCTCAAACACATTTTAATGTTTACAAGAACATATCTTAAAAGGACCTGTCCATAATGATTCAAACTTGTTGTGTCATCTTGGCTTAGCATCTCTCTCATCCCATTTCAGTACTATAGACCCAACTTCAAAATTTGGATTAGAAGCCTTTCTGTCAAATCATTTTTTAACAATCTGCTGATGATTCACTACTGATTCATGTGCCTTTTCTCTCTTTTCTTGAACCTCTAGCAACTAGGTGAGTCTAACTTGCATCGAGCCATTTTCCTTAATTTCCAACTATTTCAATAACTGTAAAGCAGGAATCTCTATACTTAGTGGTGTCACTGCCTATTTACCATAGACCAACTCATAGGGAGACATTTTAATCACTTGCTTTGGTGTGATTCTATCATCCCATAGTGCTATGTTAAGTGACTTGTGCCACTCTCTCTAATAATCAGCTCCCATTCTTTTTATGAGTCTGATCAGGTTCTTATTGGTAGACTCTGCCAAACCATTGCCTTGTGGGTAGTAATTAGAAGAAGTCTTCAGATATATTCCATTTCTTAAAGCAAACTCAGACAGTCTAGTCCCTAAGAATGCCTTAGCATTGTCTGATATGATAGTGCGGGGAGGACCAAACCGAGTAGTTATCCCTTCTAAAAACTATAAAATTACCTTTTCAGTAGCTTCCTTGAGTGGTACTGCTTCACTCCACCTTGTAAAATAATCTATTGCAGTAAGGATCCCCTTGTATCCCATATTCCATCCTCAATTGATCATGCCAATAAAATCTAAACCCCACTGAGCAAAGGGTTCATCCACTACTATGGGACTTGAAGGCAATGCTGTATTTCTTCTCTTCCCAGTATAGAACTGGCAAGCTTGACACTCTTTGACCATCTAATAGCAATTTGCAAATAGTGTAGGCCAGAAATAGCTAGCTTGTGTCACTTTAATTGCAGTAGTCCTTGTTGAAAAATGCCCCCCTGAGGTTCCATGATGAAACTCATGTAATACCTTTTGGGCCTCATCCTTCTCTACACATCTTAACAATATCCCATCAATATTATTTTTAAATAAAACATGATCAATTAATACAAAATGAACTCCCTGTTGCCTATAGTATCTTTCTTATAAGGGGAGAGTTCATTTGGGAACACACCAGTTTTCATAAACTGTATTCTGTTACTTATCCAAGAATCTTGGTTCATCTCTTGGAGTCTTAACACTGTTTCATTTTCTGCTTCTTCAGGCATTAATTTGTTTGTCTTGAGTCATATATTGGCATAGTCCCTTGCCTCTAACTAATTTGGTAGACCTTACCTCTACATCATATTCAAAAATCTTAGTTATCCAATTGGCCCTCTTTTCAGTAATCTCACCCTCCATAATATTTTCCCTTACACTAGGGTGGGCTACTAATATCAAGATTTTATTCCCTATTACTAGATGCATGAACTTCTTAAGAGCTTTTACCATAGAATAAGCTTGCTTTTCAACAAAATTATACCTTGATTCATACTCCCTTAGTGTTCTGGAAAAGAATTCTATTAGATGTTCTCCTTCTTTGTCACCTTTCTGGGTTAAAACAGCTGCCACACTATGTTCTCCTCCATATACATACATTATAAAAGGCTTAGAGAAATATGGGTTTCTCAGTACAGGTGCAATGGAAATGGATTTCTTAATTTCTTTAAAAGCCTCTCTCCCTTCAGTTGTCCATTTGAAAATTAAATCCTTCTTTTGTAACAGAGTAATGGGCCTAACTAGCCCTGCAAAATTAGATATAAAGTGGCTGAAAAAATTAATCTTTCCTAAAAAGGACTGAACTGTCTTCTTATTAACTGGAAAAGATAGATTCATTATGGCTGTGACTCACTCTGGGTCTATGGAGATTCCATCTTTTGAAACAATGTGTCCCAAATGTTTCCCTTGGGGCACAACAAAGATACACTTCTTAGGATTTAGGGAAATCCCAAACTTCTGACATTTATGAAAAATAGATTCTAAGTGTTCAAAGTGATCTTTGGCATCTTTGGTAAATATAGTAAGATCATCTAAATAAATCAGGACAATCTTATTTATAAGATCTCCAAATGCTACATCCATGGCATGCTAAAAAGTAGCTCCAGCATTTGAAAGACCAAAGGGCATCTTGGCATATGCAAATGTTCCCCCCTTCGTAGTGAATGTTGTCTTGTGTTGGTCTTCATTTGCTAACTAAATTTGATTATATCCTAAGAAACCATCAAGCAAAGAAAACCTCTCTGACCTAACTACAATTTGCAAAATTTGTTCCATAGAAGGCAAGGGGTAATGATCCTTCAATGATGCTTATTCAAGTCTCTGAAATCTACACAGAGTCTTATGTCCCCATTCTCTTTCCTTACAGGCACTAAATTAGATACCCAGGTTGAATGTTTAATTGGAAAAATGATCTTAGATTCTAAAAGCTTTTGCTATTCATCTACCATTAAAGGCTCAATTCTGGGATTCACTGGTCTTTGCTTTTGACGGACTGGTTTTGATCCTTTAGCAAGTTCTATGGTATGTTGAATAATATCTCTATTATAGCCATGAAGATCTTCATAGGTCCAAGCAATCACTCTATCATACTTATTACACAAAGAAATCAGCTTGTCCTTTTCCTCTTGGGTAGTAGCATTGCCTATCTTTAGCTTCCTTCCTTCACTAACCTAAATTTCAGAATAATCATCTTTACTTGCCTTAAATTTCCTTTTGTCCAGGCTTACATCATTAAGGTCAAATAGATTCTCTAGTGTGATTAGTCCTTTTGGGAGTTTATTAGACTTTAGTTGGATAGTTTGATCACCATAAGCTTCTTCAATCTTGGGTTGTAATTGATCAACAAACTCTCCTGACTACTGCAAAAACAAGAGTACCTAAAGTTCATTATCAAAGACTTGCCAATTCTAGTCATTGTTTGGGATTGCAGGTCTCACTATCACTTTTACTACCTCCCTATTAATGAGTAGGTCACTTGCTGGATTAAATTGGGAACCAATTTGTGCCATCTTGTCTGCTTTAGTGTTTTGGGTTTTGGGGACAACTTCAATATTGAAAGCATCAAAACCATCTATTAGATCCCAAATTATGTGATGATAAGATCTCATTCTTACATTATTTGCCACAACTTTTTCTTTGATCTGTTTCACCACCAGTTTTGAATCTCCCTTAACTACCAGATTCTTGATTCTTTTCAGCATCATTATTAGTGCAAGCAAACTGAAAGCGTATGGCCCTAAGAATTTTCTCACCATTTAGTGAAGTGAGACATATACCTGCTCTAGCACCATTTTTTCTCATAGCCCCATCAAAATTTAAGGTCCAAATTTCTAAGCATTTGTCAGGTTCTTCTTTTTTAGATACTTCTTTTCTCATAACATTTGGTATTTCTTGGCCTTCTTAAAAAATAACATAAGTGCCCAAACCAATAGAGTCATAGTTTTCATAAGGATCACTTTGCATCATGGTCATTAGTTGGCTATTTTCTTCTTGTTATTGATCATGTTCAATCCAGTCACCTAATTCTTCAACAAAGACTCTCTCCTCCTTATTCATCATGGCGTGGGATGCTTCAATTCTTGGGGTTGGTTCATCAGTGATATGATCTTTGGACAAAGGTTCAGACAATACTTTCATTTTTGTTCCATACTTGGTTCTCAAAATCAGATGTGACCAATCCAGTGACATGTATCCTCCTATCTTAGCTGTAAAATCTCTAGATAGGCATAGACCAAAGGCAGGGGTAATATCTATGACTACTACATCTTGTTTGACAGTTATATTAGGGCAGGTATACAGTTGCAATGGAAGTTGTTTAATCCTTCCTATAGTTTGGATAGATTTCCCATCTAATTGCATGACTGCCCTAGTAAGTGGCTCATATTTTATCTTTAAAGCATATGCTATTTGCTTTGGCATAACTGTAGTACTAGCTCCAGAATCTATCATTGAGTTGTGCTACAATTTCTTTCCCACTATTAGAGTCAAGTAAAATGGATCTGGCTTACATTTTCTTACCTCTAGTGCAGTATTCAATAGAGCTGTTGTCTGCAAGGGTGGAGCATCTTTACTTTGAGCCTTTCCTTTATTTGCAACTCCTTTTGTACTGGCAAGTTTAGGATCAACCTAAATTTGCAGTGCTTCTTGTAAGTGTCTTTTTCTCAGGAATGGCCAGCATATCCCAGATTGACACATGCGTTGGGATCCTTTTCAACTATTCCACCACATTCATGGGTCCTAATATCTATGTCTTTGGGTAGTAAGGATACCTTTCTTTTTCAAGCACTTAGATAGAGGCTGCTTGATTCTGAACTGGCTGAGGCACTTCTTGCCTTGAAACTAGATTATACTGATTCTAGAAAGGAGGAGCTCCAGCAATTTCGTTGTTTGTGGCTTTGGGCTGCTCCATCATCTTTCTCTTTGACCTAGTATAATAATCAGACTGCACTAAGGGCTTCTTGGAAGTAGATGCTTCATTCAAGAACACTGAATCTTCATCCTCAATCCATGAAAATAAGGCATGTTCAGGGGCAATTTCTTCTTCTTGTTGAATAGACATTCCTTGCATCTGAGCCGACATTACTGCATTCTGGACACTGGGTGACTAGTATGGAGGAACATTAGACACCATAGCTTGACCTTCTACCCTTCTTTGTTCTGCTATCTTTTGTTGTAAATTGCCTCTAGGACAATCTCTAGGCATATGGGCATTGTTGCAAGGAAAGCACCAAGCATTGGTATCTTCTGCTAAGTTATTTTGCCTAGGGACTATCTCTCTATTTGAATTATGAGGGACAACCTATAAAGGTATGGGAATTGTGACCAATTGGTTTGAAGGTTGAGGGTTATTTGGTCTTTGAGGACCTTGATACTGATTTGATTGATATGGGGGTCTATTTCCTTGGAAACCCTGATAAGGAGGCTTTGGGTAAGAGGTCTATTGCCTTTTAATATTAATAATCTTATTTGAAAATTTCCTAAGAATGTTCTTCATATCATCCATTTTAGATGGAGGGGCAGAGAGTGTTGATGTAGTAGGTTGTTGGGATGCTGGGAAGGTATACATAGACATAGGTGTAGCTGTAGGATTAGGGATTTCTTGTGGAAAGGGAATTTAAATTTTTGGGAACATAGGAATGGGAGGCCTTGTAGGCAACTTTCCAGCATCTATTAGATTCTCAACCTTAGCAGCCAACTCATATGCTTTTGGTAGGGTCTGACCTCCTAGGGACTGAATCATTACAGATATATCAGGATTGAAAGCTTTGAGATAGAAAACAATGGCCATACCTGATGGTGGTCTAGCTGTAGCAGGGATCCTATCCCAGGTCTTTTGAAGCCTAGTGTTAAAGTCTGTTATAGCCTCTTGTGGTGTTCTCTTTATAGTGATCAATTGTTGCAGTAGGGAAGATTTGTCACCCTTCACTTTGAATCTTGCAAAAAAAGCATCACCAAGCTGATCCCAGGTAGATATTGTATTCAGGGTCAAATATCTATACTAGTCTAGAGCCTTCCCTTTTAAAGAAGCTACCAACAATCTGATTGCTACATTTTGTACAATAATGACATGTACTACACACACATCTGATACATCTTGAAGATGCTCACCTGGTGTCTTAGAATCTTCTCCACTGAATTTGGGTAAAGCTCTCAAAGTGTTAGCTAGAATTGGATCCCAAGTAGCTGGTGGTACTGGAAGAATGAGAGGAGTACCAGTGTTCCAATTTGCATAGTTCCTTGGGACTACAAGTGCTCCCATGCTTATTCCTGATGCTATTTCAACTTGATTCACTCTTCTTCTTGGAGTAGCAACTAATGGTGGCAATAAAATCCCTGGATTAGCAACAGACTGAGATCTCATTGTTGGTCCACAGCTTTGACTCCTCATCGCTCTCTAGTTCATACTATCTTGATCAAGACTTCAAGAAAGGTCCCATTGGGCATGCCAAAAACTGTTGATGTGTAAAATTGCGTAGGTTCTAATACCAACATGGGAAGTTTCAAGAATGTGGGACTTGCTACTTGAAACAACCTCAAGATCTTAAAGAAGCTGGCTCTTCCTATTTTAATGGGGTTTTGAGTAAAGGGTAGAGGAAGAAACAAGATTATAAATACAATAAGTAAAATCTAAATCTATGGTGATATGCCTGAATGAAATGTATTTCCTTAACTAGCACAATGAACAAATTCTTAAGATTCAGCTATATTAAAGAGAAAATGCTGCATGATTAATATAGACAAATTGTAAATGAACTAAAAGATTAAAGGCTAAACTCATAAGATTTATACAAAGACACAAATAATATCAGCAACGACACAGAACAGAGCTTCTTTCATTAATAGTTCAACAAATACAAAGGAAAAATGATACAATTTGGTCATAGCAAGATCTCCAAACTTTCTAATCAATTCTCTCTGCCTCTAAATTACAATATCTAAATCCATCTGGTATATATATCCGCACCAAAGATTTCATCCACTTTCTAGTCAGCATCCAGAATACTTAATATTTTCTGAAACTTTTATCTGTCGGCTGAATCTTTGCATACCAAGTAATGCGGATCAAAGAGATGCTTATATAAGTCATTAATTATGTTGGCCAATCATGAATGATACCTTAGGAAACTTAATCACCATCAATATCACATCCAGATTTAGGTCTGATGCTCTGCCAGTTATGTCTTCCTCTGTCTACTTTGCCAATCAGGAACCCAACACTCAAGTGCTCATATATGTTCACTCTTCTATCACCAGAGGCTAATTCCTTGGAATATAATAGTCAAGGTACTCCTCTTGACTTCCCCAAATCCGCACTTTACTGAGATACTTCCTCTGAGAGATCCAGACTTGACTGTCAGACCTTGCTGTCTGCTCTATTCTTGCTTACCGGACCACAACACTTCTTCAATCTGACTTCCAGTAAAGACACACCATGTCCTGCGGATGTGTGGGATGGACTTTGTTGCCATCAATGACAACACTAATGAAGCCACATAGTGTCTCTTGCCAACAATCTCCCCCTTTGGCATTGATGGCAACACTTAGTGAAAAATGACTAAGTGTCACACTGCACTCCCCCTTGGCTGATGCTCTGTTTTAATGTACATTTTTCTGGAGCTCCCCCTTAGTTGGATTCCACATTTTTCACTGCTCCTCACTCCCCCTTTGACATCAATGGCAAAGGGTAGAATCTGCATACCAACAATCCTCAAAAAACTAACTATAGTTAGCCGCATAAGTATAAATACATGATATACTTACATATATTGAAGTGTATCTGCAAAAGATGTCTTCAACTGGGCAAATTCTATTGCCCAACTCTGCTTCATCTTGTCCAAAATTGAGATGTGACCACTCAACAGGAATGCAAAAGCTTCTGCCCTCTTAAGATCTGTCAGATCACTGGTTTGGGCTGTGGTCTAGGCATCAGTTAGGGCCTCATGCATGGCCTCTAATTTAGGGATAATCATCCCTCTAAGTTCACACGTCTTGCTTAATATGTTCTTCCTCTTCTTCTCAAGCTTCTTAATCTCATTCATGACTACAATAGTTTGGCATTCTTGGTTTATTATGGATACAGTGAGAGGATCAAAATTTCGAGAGAGGCTTGACAGTTTATCCTCTTGTTCTCACTTTCTTCTCAATATCCTTTGTTACTTTAGTCCAAGATATACAAAATTTATATACTTCTCCTCCATCCTTAAGAGTATTTTCTAAGCTCTTTATCCCAATATCCATATTTCTCCTATCATTGGTTATAAAGCCTTGTAACTCAGAGAATCTCTTATCCAAAAACTCTTTCTGAACCTTCACCTCGACTGATTTTTCTAAAGAATCAAAATGAGTACTGACAGAACTAACAAGAGACTTGAGATTACCGGATGAAGAAGCTGAGGAATCCTTCTGAAAGGATGGCATGATCTTTTCAAGCACATCGGATGCAATTTCTAGCAGCTCATAGTCTTCCATGTGAGACTTTAGAAGTTTCTCTTTAGCCTTTGCTTGGGCAAAGGATGCTATCTTCATTGTTTGAACCAGGGAGAGAGAATCAAAGTCAAATGGTCCTTGAAGTAACTCTGGTTCATCAATCTCCGTCATTTCTTTAGTCAAGAAATCCTTGACAGTTTCTGCAGTGTCTCTTGCCAAAGACAAAGTTTTCTTTCCTTCTGCACTGTCACTTGTGTTCTTCTCAGCTTGACCTTCTTCTCTTCCCTTCACTTCTTCTTCTTTCTCCTCTATTATTTCTTCTCCTTTGGATCCAGAGACTGCTGGAGAATTTGGATTTACTTCTCCTTGGACTTCCTCTTCCAGAACAGAGGAATCTAAGTCCTTAGCTTTTTCTTCACTAGTCTCCTTTGCCTCTTCTGCTACTGTCTTAGTGGATTCTTCTTTGTCATCCATGGTAGAGGTTTCATCATCTAAGTCTTCTACAATGGGAATGTTGAATCTTTTATAGGCATTTTGAAGGATCTCTTCTGTCTCTTTTGCTATTTTGTTAGTTTCGCCAAGCATAAGCTGATTCATTCTAGCTTTGCTCCAGAACTCATCCTTGCAATCTTTGAAGATCATATTCATTTGCTTCTGAGTGATTGAAGGAAAGAGCTAAATGGCTATCTGTTCTCAGATCTCAAGATCCTTTGCCTTAGCATTATTCTTTCTTATTTCTAATTCCTTCTCTAGGTTTTTGGGGATGAGAGATATGATTTCAATAAAAGCCTTATTATAGATATTCAAATATCTAACTATAGCTTCTTGCAAGATCTTTTGGTCAGCTTCATTATAATCATCATAGAATTCAGTCATTGGTTTTAGGTTTCCATCCATAGTGACTGATTTGACTACATCATCAATGGATAGAGTGGGCCTTTCAACAAATTCTTTTGCCATCTCTTCCATGTCTTGACCTATAGAAGATTCACCGGATCCTTTCTTCTTCTTCTTCTTCATTTTCTTTACCTCCTCATCTGACTCAGTTTCTTCATCATCCTTCTGACTGATGTAAGACCTTGTGGCCTTTGTCTTAGTTCTTTTCTTTGCTTTACCAGATGATTTTGCTTCCGGTTTAGATGCCTTTGAGCTTTTAGCAGTTGCAGGTGTAGAGCTCTTAAAAGATCTGGTCCGGGAGGGGGCTTTTACCGGAGCACCTTCTTTTTCTGCTTCTTCCTTTTCTTTTTCTGCTCTTTCCATCTTTTCTTTGTGGACATCAAGTGCCCCTTTTGAGATTCCATGCCTCTTGGCAACTTATTCAACTTCCCTTCTCACTTTCCTCTTGATTCCAGGCTGTCTAAGTTCCACATGAACTTTTACACTCAGTTCTTGGAAGGTTCCAAAACTTTCTACCTTAGAGTCTTTGGGCTGGCTCAACAGATGTTGGATATGCAGCTCTACAATTTTCTTATCTACTTCATACCCCATTGGCATGATCCAGACTGTCCTTGGCTCCACTGCCTCCATTAGGCATTAATCAGTGTCAACCATGAAACACACTGTATCTTTGTACTTCTCAACCAATGATTGGGGAATTCTTTCTTTGGTTTGCATCATATTTTGAAAGTTCTTGAAGTAACTCCATAGAGCTGTATTTCTTGCCTTAGCATCCCCAAGTCCATGCAAGTAATCTCTAGTTTGAATTGCCACAGGTCTGTCATTCTGCCATACCCAACCACTGGATTCGGGAAGCTCATTCATAAAGTAGAAAAACAAACACAATATCAATCCACCATACTTAAAAGAGTTCTTTTTGTCCTTCTCAATCTTCTGTAAGTTTTCCATTAGTTGGTTTAGAAGGAGTTCACAGATATCATAATCTGCATTCTTTCTCAACATTTCATAAGCAGTATACATAGCAGTTCTGAATATTGAATTCTCCCTGCTGGAGTGATATATCTTATAGCCAATTATCATAGATGCAAACTTGATATCTAGATCAGTGATATCTTCTATGGTCATTGCTCTCTTATCAAATTTTGATCCGGTGTCCTCAGTCATAGTTTGGTTTTTGAAAGATTTGAGAACAGGTAACCCTCCAGAGGAGTGTAAACTGGTTACTGCCCTAATTGCATCCTTGGTGATCTTGAATGGTCTATTCAACCATAAGAAGTTATCATGCACTCTGCTCAACACATACCAGACCCACTCATCTTCTTCAAGACAGGGGAAATGGATGTACTGACTAAAATGTTTATCCCGGATGGCCTTATATTGAGGTTTTAGTTCAAAACATTCATCTATCAGTTCCTTATGGTAAATATCCATTAGTTTGGAGTCTCCAAATTCCTCAATGTTTGCATGAATATATGCCCTAATGTCTTCAACATGTAAAACCCCATGTGGAGTGCTGGAAAATGCACCTAAGGGATCCACTTCTAAAGATTTGTAGGGATGTTTCTTAAATTTAGGGCAAAGCCTATCATAAATCTTTACAACATTTAGAGTACCCATCTTCAAAGATTTACAGAGAGATATTCAGCAACGGAAAATACCTTTTGCGTTTCTAGGGTTTGTTGAATGAGTTGGATTAATTTGCTGGCTGAGTCGACTTCAACAGTTGATCTTGAGAATTTGAAATAATTTGTTGCAGAGCTCCTTTTCTTTTCTTCTTGAATGCAAATGTGCAAATGAGAAACGAATGAACCCTTTTATTTATGGGAAATCCCTAATTTCACACTGCAATAAATATGCAACTTTAAGTCATTCCGGTTGCCTTGTTCTTCGTATTCTGAGACAGATCTTTTTCCAGATCACTGAGATACACTTAGAGTTATTCTTGGTGAATAGTGACAATCTATCTTCCTTTCCCTAATCATTTGATCTATTTGTAGATCAAGATTCCACAATTTTGAATCAAGCCAGATCTAACTGTGAGAATCCTATTTTTACTGTGTGACTGTTGAACTGGATCAATCTTGGTGGATTAGGCTCTTCAAATCTTCTTGCGGATCTTTCATACCTTTACCAAACCTGCTTTAGATGTTTCTCTTAAGAACCCTTTTATCTGCAACTTCTCATGTGCCAATTTTAGGCACCAATTGACTGGCAGGGGGAATTGGTTTTTCTTAGTGACTCCCCCTAAGCTAGGTCTCATCTATTCAATTTATGGAAGGATTATCAGCACTAGATTCTAGTGCGGATCCATCCCCAACATTCTCTATGCTTCTCTTCACCCAGATATTATTCATCTCCCTTTGAATTTCATCCATGTTCACTTTTCCCTTTCCTTTGTCTTGGCTATGATTATACTGTTCTGGACCCCTTTTGTCTTGATTCTTACTTCTACAGAATTTGGCAATATGACCGGATCTATTGCAATTGTAGCAGACAATATTTTTTTGCATATTTGACTAATATCCTCTTGATCTACACTGATTAGCCATATGTCCCATTCTATTGCATGCAAAGCATCTACCATTGAATGAATTGTTTATTTGTATGTTTCTACACTCATGGGATTTGTGACCATACCTTTTGCAATTGAAGCATTGTCTGGAGAAGGATGTATTAGTCTGATTCATTCTTTTCTTGCATTGATTTGTTTTGTGACCAAAGTTGTTGCATTTGTGGCAGTATCCATTGAAAGATAGATATCTTTGAGCATTTGGTTGTCTTACCGGAGGTCTTCTAGGCCTATTTCTTGGATATTCTGATCTTGAGTTCTTTTGACCGGATCCGGAGCTTTCACCTTTTTCATACCCCAAGCCTTGCTTGTCATCCACCCTCTTTTGGCTTTGAAGAAGACCTTCAAGTTGAGAAGAGCTTATCTTGAATTTCTCTTTGTATTCATTTGCTATTTGAAGATCCGTTTTAAGAGTGTCAATCTGATTTTCAAGTTGTTCTTCATTATCTCTAGCTTCTTCAAGATCAGATTTTAGATGCCTGATTATTCTATCCATTTTGTGGCAGTCTTTTGACTTCTCCTTGAGAGATTGTCTTAGATCATCTTCAATTTTTCTTTTCTCTTCAATTTCTTGGGTGAATTTCATAACTCCTGATTCCATTTCATGTCTTACCATAATGACCTCTTTTGATAACTTTTCACATAATTTGGTTTTCTCCTTCAGATCTTCATTTGTACCATTGTCTTCACTTTGACTTGCCAATTGCTGAAGTAGATCTTTTCTCTTTTTCATAGAGGTACTCAGTTTCCCTTTTAGTTCATTTATGAAATCATCAACCTGTTTGAGTCTTTCCTTCAATTCATTGACTTCAGAGTTGGATTGCTCAAGATCATCTAGGGCAGACTGAAGTTGTTCCCTCATACCATACACATCCATTTGAGTTCCTAGATCTGCCTCAAGCTATTAGGCTCTGTTTTGAGGAAATTGGCTATGATACCAATTGTTGATAACTAAGAGGGGGGTGAATCAGTTATCTTAATTATTTTAGCTTTCTGAATTTCCTTATCAATTAATGCAGAAATCATATCAATTAAGCAAACATAACCATGAAATGGAAATAACATCAATACACATGACACAATGATTTTGACATGGAAAACCCTGTTAAGGGAAAAACCACGGGGTGATTAACCCAAGATTGTATTCTCTGTTAGAAGAATAGAATAGTACAAAATGACACTTGCCAATTAGGGCTCACTACCCGAGCACACTACTCACAAGAGGCTCACTGCATACAAGAGACTCACTTTCTACAAGAAAAGAATGTAACAAAACACTTGAACTGATGAGAAGCATCCACACATGCTGAAGTTCAGTTCCGGTTAAGCCTAATATACTGATCTGCTGCACTTCATTCTTACTCTCCTTAGGTGCTACTGTCCTGTTACATTCCAGATCTACCTTTCTACCTTTACACTGCTCTTCTACTTTTATTCGCACCACTCACAACACCCATTCATATCTATACCATCTGGTATATATATCTGCACCAAAGATTTCATCCACTTTCTAGTCGACATCCGGAATACTCAATATTTTCCCAAACTTTGATCTGTCGGCTAAATCTTTGCATACCAAGTAATGCGGATCAAAGAGATGCTTATAGAAGTCATTAATTATGTCAGCCAATCATGAATGATACCTTAGGAAACTTAATCACCATCAATATCACATCTGGATTTAGGTCTGATGCTCTGCCGGTTATGTCTTCCTCTGTCTACTCTACCAATCAGGAACCCAACACTCAAGTGCTCATATCTATTCACTCTTCTATCACCGGAGGCTAATTCCTTGGAATATAATAGTCAAGGTACTCCTATTGACTTCCCCAAATCCACACTTTACTGAGATACTTCCTCTGAAAGATCTGGACCTGACTGTCGGACCTTACTGTCTGCTCTGTTCTTGCTTACCAGACCACAACACTCTTCAATCTGACTTCTGGTAAAGACACACCATGTCCTGCGGATGTGTGGGATGGACTTTATTGCCATCAATGACAACACCAATAAAGCCACATAGTGTCTCTTGCCAACAACATGCCGAAATAGTCTGAGCTACATTATACCGGTAATATCCTTGAAGAGTCCAAAGTGCAAAATGGCAAAATCTTTGATGAGATGTTACTTGGAAATTGTGTCACTTAAAGACATTTTGTCTGAGGAAATGCAATCATGTAGGGTCCCTCTATAATAACCTCTCTCAGTTTTTTATATCTCTGAGGCATTTACCTGTGGTGAAAGGTTTCTGCTACCCCAAAAATCGTCAAAAGGAGGCAGTGTAAAGTTGCAAAGGGGTGTAACTTTTTTTCTTCTCCTCGTGTGGCCAAACCGATAGTTCTAACATGTCTGGATGGGTATGTTTAGGCTAGGCATGGTCCTGTTTTGCACCCAAACATGACAAAATAGTTTGAGCTACAAACACTAACTAGTCTTCAATCTTCAAACACTACAAATACCATGATATCCTGCATAAAGTTGTCTTTTAGACTTTTATAAAGGCATGCCCATCAAATTCAACTGCATAGAGATGACTATTTGTATTCCAAATTCCTTTTAAATATTAACCTTCCAATCTTTTTTCTCACCCTCATATCAATTAAATATGACCTTCGATTATGATTTGGCACTCCGGCTTATGAGAGTTTACCTGAAAGGCCGGTTGAGTTAGGTTGAAGGGCTGGTGAACTAATGACTTAAAGACCCTTTAGTAGGTTGACTTAAGTGATAGTAACCTATGATTATAAGTCAATATTAAATTAAAACAAAAGTGCACTTTACACACAACAGGCAATTGAGGGTTTTAAAGTCTTAAGAAAAGTAGATTCTTTTTAGGGTTTAATGCCCAATATTGAAACCCTAACTATCAATAAGAAAGAATTAAACGTTCTAACTTTCATCAAGAGATATCTAGGACATTTCAGAGACCTTAGGGACATCAGAAGAAAGACATTAGAGTATGACACTTATCATAGGCTTAGGGTTCTAAGACATGAACAACTTCACATTCAAATCAAACTCATGACTCCCCTTGATAAATATAACTCTCCTTGATGATGGAATTGAATTATGATTATGAAATCTTGTGTCTTCTCTGACTTCTTATTGCATGAACAAAACCATATCCACCATGAACTTGAACCTTGCATCATATCAACCTTCCAAGATAGACCTTATCAGGAAAACCATATTCACAACAAAACTTTGCATGAACAAAACCACATCCACCATGAATATGATCCTTGCATCAAATGAACCATGTTTGTCTTGTGTAGCATCAACATGAGCTAAGAGACCTTATCATGAAAACCATATTCACAACATCTTGCACCTCATGACCATCACCTACCTTGAATCACTGTATCACCTTATCAACATGATGGCATCAACCTTGACATCAATGACAAACAACCTTGACCCTTTGACTTCAATGACAACCTTGAACCTTGATTGTTGATGACTTATGGAAGCCTATAGCCCCAATGTTATGTTGCATACTAAAATTAGGTCAGACTCAATGTACTCTCATAACCTCGCTTTATATGCAAGAGGAATTACATTTAATAACCACAATGGTCATCAGGTGCTTATAAGCATATGATTTTGACTATCTTATTCAAAACAACAAACATACTCTTTGCATCCCAATATGGTATAATAACAAGAAATTAAGAAATTTTTTCAATTGAGCAACTCATAAAGAATATGGATCAGCATACTCATTTGAATATTTTCAATTGAGCAACTCATAAAGAATATGAATATTTTCTATTCAACATGATAATTTATTTTTATTTTAAATACAACTTTTATCTTTTAGTTCCAGAATGAGGTTTAGGTGATACTTGAATAACACTAGCAAGCTTATTGGATCAACAAACATCCTATGTAATACAGTTGGACTTTAAATATTTGAAGTAACCATCTACAAATATCCATTGAAACGTGGATTTATAATGCAAATATGGACGCCATCAATAAAAAAGATTTGTATTAACCAAATATCTATATAGGCATACATCAATATCTGTTGATATAACATATATACAAAATAGCCATATAGGCATACAATGTCTCCTATATGCAATACAAAATATATATCCACAAATGCCATATAGGCATACAACAAATGACCCCAATAAGCATTCATTCTCCTTTGTTTGGTGAAGGGAATGGATCATGAGCAGCCTTTGATCTTTGGGAGGATGGAGACGTGTATGAGGGTGGTCTATTATGAACCTGAGGGTTGCTCCTCCTATTTAGTTCTTCGTGGATCTGTAGTTGTTACAATAAAAAGTATAGACATTAATATATAGAAATTACATGTTATAAAAAATGAAACATTTAACAAAATAATCACTTACCACTACCATATAATTTGCCTCCTCATTTGCCTTAGTAGCAGGATTAGGCTATGGTGATGTCATGTCCTATAGAAACCATCCAGATAGAAATTAAACTTCAAATCAATAATCATTTGATTTTTCAAAAATAAACAACTATAAGAATGAATGTAAATTGAAATTTACTAATCTGCCTCATACCCCCGTCAATGGCATGGAGCTATGAATCGCAGTGGACACACCATGCTCCATTGCCCTATGAACTTTGGGAGGTGTCTCTGCAGCCTACATCATTTGAAAATAAAACAACATTATTTAATTATGAAACTAGAATAGTGATGCAAGTCATGGTTCCTAACATACACACACGTTCACCTAAACATGGAATTACACACAATAAAGCACACTATGATATTCATTATCAACAATGCATCACTATGATACAACTAGACACATAATACACAATCATGGTGAAGATTTTGCTCTCTTGGTGATATACTATATCTCTTTCTTATAGATGTAGGGATGGAAGAAATTGAGCCAATAGGATTGACATAAGTTTGTAGGGGAAAGGGTTAGTGTAGATTTGAAGATTTTGGTTAGGGGTGACTTGTTGCCCCCATAATTAATACCTAAAACCTAGATGATGTTCGAGTCAATCATATGCTATATAAGATGTCATAGATCGATGCCCCTCTTTGGTGTCATGTCTTGGGGTCTAATTGGTGGTAATTGGATGAGATTATTAGAGAGAATTTGTCAAAGAATAGTGTCGAGGGGATCAACAAGCTTTGGTAGACATGTATGGAAAATGTGGTAGCATAGACAAGGCAGTGAGCTATTTGAAAAGATGCCTCAAAGAAAAGTGGTCTAATGGTGATGTCCTTGTCTATGCCTCTACTTCTCATGGCATTCCATGAGATCACATTTCTTTGAGGCATTTTTTCAAATTTAACTATATTATAATTGAAAATTTGTCATCTATCAACATCTAGCTATTAGTTATGCAATGTTTAATAATGGTTTGAGTTTGAAAGATGTGCAATGCAATGTAATCAACGATATGAATATAAAATACAAAAATCTAATAAGTACAATTCATTAGTTAAATTGTTTATTTTATACCTTAGTGAAGCTTTGAACTACACCACCATTGGCAGGTGTTGCCGTGAAATCTCCAAGATTAACCTATTCAACATCCAAAATCAGATATTAGAATACCATTCATATAACAATTCTATTCACATGTAATATTTATAATTGTTTACTAGTTACATACCCCGACAGTAGATGTCGTAGTGTAGAATGTAGGTGGAGCACTACTGAGAATTGCATCAATGCTATGACCCTAAAATTTCATCAAAATCATCAAACTAAATTAGTTAATCTTGCATTTCAAAAATGAAATTTAATAAATTAAATTCAATGAACTTGCCAATATTTACCTGAGTATCAAGGCCAAAAGTCTCACTCAGAAGGGTATCTGTCATCACCATCTACTCAGCTACAGATGTAGCCTGCGTCCTGACTATCCTTGAGGTCATAACCACAGGATAACCCGCAAGTCTAACAAGTATGGGGTGGAACCCTACTCCTCGCACTATCTCCCAACCCACGCTGTGCTGCAGGACTGGCATGCTCTATGATGCTCTGGGTTAAGGCACTAATGGACTGAAGTGTCTTGACCTCAACACTCTCCTTCATAATGGAAGGGATAGACACATGCTCATGGGCTGGTCTAATGATTACTCATCTCACTGGCCGTTGTGGGTCAACACGTGCCCCTGGTCTATCTAGTACTGACCCCCCACCTCTACCCTGAAACTCCCGCATATCAAAATAGTTTGGCACTTTATTGAGGACAAACTCGCAGTAGAGTTTCCTCAAAAAGTATTGCAGGACCTCATTATTATTGCATAGAGGATGGTCAAAAACCATCCACCACCTCTGCCCAAAATTGTCCCTTATCGCTTGGTTTTTGCACCAATGGATATGGAACCTCTTGCATGTAATGGGTGGAGGTTGATTTGTTTGTGGGTTTGTGAAAATGGAACACAAGTCCAATTTTGTAATTTGTAACTTTTTCACTTCTTCATATGATAGCTTGTCTGCATAATACTCTCTAAACTCTCTCCTCTTATTCGACCAACTAGATATTTGCTTGCTAATTGAATCTACATTTGATAACATAGATTCAAGGGATTGAGAAAGCGTGGATCTATGCAAGGTTGAAGTTGAAGGATCTTTCAACCTTGCAATTATGTCTTCAATTTCTTTTTTATTATTTTCAATTTGCCCCATTAGATTTTCTTGTGTTCCAGGGGCATGCCAAGGAATGGATGGAGGAGTTTTTTGTTCGGGTTGTTCTTCGACAGGTATTTCTTGTTTAGGATTTTATGGATTTTGAGGAGGAGGTACATTAATATTTCCTAACAATTAAGGAAATTTACATCAAAAATCAACTCAAACCTACCTATTTAGAAACAAATTCAGACAAAAAACAAATAAAACTCACTTCTTTGGCATGCTCAACGTCGTGGCGGCATTTTGAAGATGAATCAGCGAGATTTTGGTGTTGAATTGGGTCTTAAAAAATGTGAGTACGCTCCTTAGGGTTTGTAGGCTGCGGGTGTAGGAGAATAAAAGAAATCAAATGAGCAGAAATGCTCTTTTTTTATATATATAATTAAACATAACGTGAGCGCGTTATGGTTTGGTTTTGTCGAGCCTTAGACTCATCATTACCAAACCATAATGCGCTTGCATTATGTCTTAATTTTTTTTGAAAAAATGTTGGCCACTTTTTGGCCCCCAACTTTTTACACTTACCAGTTCTTAATCCCTAAAACCCTAGGTATCTAGGTTAAAACCCTAAGTGTTACTCTCCTAAGAATTTGGCTACAAACTCTTCATTGTCCATCTCTCAAGAAATGCACTTTTTCTTTTAAAATGAAGTTGACTTGTAATTACCAGTTGAAACAACTTAAGTTGCAACTTAAAGGGTACTAGTTCCATAAGGATACCAGCTCCTCCACCTAGGGATATCGGCTATCTCGGTGATGTATTATGGTTTGGTCACTCAAAAGGTAATAGAAGGATTAGATTTAAAGTATGAAAGGCACAAAAAGTAAGATTGAAGGCAAAAGTTTAAATGCCAATGGATTTACTGCTTGATTAAGTTTGACGGTTATTTCCTATTTGGTAGTTTAACTATCTTGCAACACACTTGTTAACTGAGAAGGAGTTAATTGAGAAGGAGGGCCAGAAAAATTTATATCTTGCTCCGTGTGTTAGATGAAGTGATGAAACCCGGTTAGGGAGAGACTAGAGACTCATACCTATATGTGCCTATGCAATTTGGAAGAAATTGTGGAAGAAAATAGGGGTTTTGATGGAGTGAAGTTGAAGGACATTTTCAGTGTTCATAAGGAGGTATAAGTGTATTTGTTGCAGTATGTTTTTGTTTTTGTGTTCATCAATTGGCAGGATGATTTGAAGTATTTTGCAAGGTCTTTGTAAAGAGGTTTCACAGAGAATATTGATGTTTTTATCTAATGTTATGACTCATGTATATGATGTAAAAAGGAGGAACATAATCAAGTCATTTGATGAATAATTTGTTATGCAATGAGATAGAGAAACCCTCTATAATTTGTTTATTCATGATTTACCAGTGAGGCAATTGTATTTGCCAGTGAGGCTGTGTCAGGGAGTGGGTGCTCTTGTTGATATTGGAGTTGGTGCTCCTAGATATTTTGTAGCCATTGAGGCTTTGTGATCAGTGGGATTTTATTAAGCGAGTGAGGTAATTTTCCCCAAGTGGTTTTTATCCCTATGAGGGTTTACTACTCATAAATCATGTGTTATGGTCTCTGTTGATTGTCTCTATGTTTGTGCCCTCATGTCTTATATTTGATCAAAATCCTGAACATTATGTTCATCATTATACATGTGTATATGTGTTTGGTAAATTCCTCAAGTCTTTTTTCATTTTTTTTCTAAGTGAATTAAAGGTGCAAAAAGTGTTAAAGATTATAGACCACTGATTCACCCCCTCCCCTCTCAGTGGTCATGTACTCCAACAAAGCCACGATAAGGTGATGGTGCCTATATTTTCCATTGCCCAAAATCTATCAAAATCTTTGTTTAGGCCTTTGTTGCCTTGGCCTTTTGCTCATCAATTATATTCGATCAAAGATTATCTTTAATCGGCCCCCATCCTAAAAATCCTAAGTGCAAAAATCCCCTAAGTCCTGATATGTTTCTTAAGTATTAAAGTGCTAAGTATAAAGTTTACCTTTCGACAGGTTCGCAAGTTTACAAACCTGTCGAAAGCCTGAAAGTGCCTTGTGTGCCAAAGAAAGCAAAGCCTTTCGATAGGTTCGCGAATTGATGAACCTATCGAAAGAGAGCCGGTGGTTCGTGCTTTTGCCGAATCGCTGAAATGGGAAGGAGCGAAGAAAAGGTTCGATAGTTCATGCTTTTGTCGAACCACTGAAAAAGAAGGAATGAGGAAAAGTTGGTGAAGGAAGAGAAAAGAAAGATATGTTTCAAAAAGTTTGCCAATTTGCGAACTCACCGAAATGTTGAAATAGGTTCATGGGTTTCCATTTTCATTGAAGAAGGATGGACAAGGTACAAAGAAGAAGAAGAAAGCAAGTAATCTTTTAGCAAGTTCACGAGTTCATAAACTTGTTGAAATGTTGAAATTGAAGAACCAAACAAAGAAGAAAAGAAAGTGATTGGCTTTCAACAAGTTCGCTAGTTTGCCTTGACTTACTGAAATGCTGAAAGGAAAAGAGAACAAACCAAGAAAAAGAAGAGACAAAAGATGAAGAGGTTCGTGAGTTCCAAAAAGTGTCAAAACACCGAAAACCAAAGGAAAGAGGAGACAAAGAGAGATGGTTTGTTGGTTTTCAAGTTCTCCAAAATAGAGCAAAGAAAAGAGAACAAGGCTGGGATGGTTCATCGATTTGGCAAAGTGCCAAAACATCAAAATAGATAAGTAATGAATAAACAAAGATATTTTCAGCAATTTCAATAGTTCCCAAACCTCTTGTTTCTTTGAAAAGATTTAAAGGTAAATATAACATGTTTTGAAAATGTGTTTTTCGTGGGTTCTCCAGTTTGAATGTTCCATTAATAGAAAATGAAGATAAAGTACAAGTAGGTGGGGGAGTAGGTGTGGCTCAATGTTGATGTTACAGAAGTAGGTGGGGTAGTTGATTCCCACCTAAATTGTAGCAATGCAATGAAGTGCTATATATACATGATCAAAAGATGTAATAGGGGTCTGTCGTTGAACTAATTTTTGGAGGTGTAGGAGCTTAGGGTTATTCTAGGGCATCAAGCAAAGCCAGTTTGAGTAGCAAATGAGGGAATGCATCTGGTAGAGCATAGGAAGGGTTTGTAAAAAACATCTATGTAGTGGTATGTCTCCATGGTAGTCCTATAACATCTTAGGGGAATGCATATTCATAAATATATATTTTCTTTCACCACACTTGTTGGTGCAAATGTAACTAAGACTTGATAATGTGTGATAGCATTTAATTTATTACAAGGTCCTTTGTATTAGTCTTTTTTTTGTTGCATTTTTATTCTGGATCACTAAGTATGTGCATTGTATGTGGGATGTATTCTTTGATATGTATACAAATGCACATCTAGTTTTGTTGATGTTTTATTGGATGCATTTCCTTCCTCTTTGTTGTTTATGACTAAAATCAATCCTCTATTCTAGGTAGATGTAGGAGTAGGATTACAAGTACTTTAGAGTATTACATACTATTTATGATTCTGTATTATAACCAGTGAATCATGTTAAGAAACCTAAAATAGTTTAAATCATTTGTGAATCATGTCCATGCATTCATGTACCTTATAACTTGTGTATGTAAAGTTAAGTGGATTCACTTGTGGATTATAAATTTTATCATCTTCAAGTACATGTGCAAGGTGTAGTAATCAAATTTATTAGAGGACAGTTTATGCGGCCAATTTGTCTTGGCCTAGTGACAATTATTAGGGTCAAGTGTACATTGGGTATGGCTGTGGTTATCAATTTGTATTTCATTTCATGCCTCTAGGAATATCACTCTTGGGTCTAGCTGAACCCAAAGTGTAGGAGAGCATACCCACTCTCGTTAGTTGGCCTTAAACATCATCAATATGTGGATGAACCCCTCTCTCACCTTCTTAATGACACCCCTAGGCTAGAAGGAGGAGAAATACTCTAGGATTGTGGACCAACAGTTTTGGGAACCAACATAAGGTATTTCATATATCCATTTTTGGAAATCCTCCATGCTCCCTTGTGCTAGCAAGTGATAGGCATCTTCCTAGCAAGTGTTCAACAATTCATATAGGTAAATTTCTTGTTTTTTCTAAATTAAATTGAATTCAAAATTAAATAAAAATTATTTAAATTAATTTTAGGGGTTTTAACTTGATTGAATGTATTACATGTTCTTATTGAAACATGGATTTCATGTTTTTCAATTTGGTTGAGTGTATGTTGTGTATTTTGATTTGTTTTCATATAGTTTAGTGTTTTCAATTCAATTGAAAGTAGAACTTCGATTTTAATTTTTATTGTGTTTTCTAAATTTTTAATTTAAATTTATATGTTTTAATAAAATGTTGTTCTAAATCCTAAATATATATGTTCTAAATCCTAAATGTATATGTTTTAAATTTGAAATAGGTAATATGGATGAGCAACCTCCAAACCCATTAAACCCCCTAATTGAAAACTCTATTGAACCCTCCTCAAACAATTGAAGAAGAAATTGAAAAAAATATTAATGAAATAAAGAAGATTATAGCAACTTATCATCACTAACCTTAATTGTCCTCAATTACTTCCATCTCAGTGGTTGTTAGGGTGTACTTCAGTTTAAGGACTGGACCATATCACTTTTTAGGCTGATAGGTCTCAGTTTCATCCAATTCAAAATAATTTTCTCATGTTAGGGTGTAGAAGTTTAAGGATTGTCATATCAAAATGTGGATTGTCATTACAACCACTAAGAATGTCAATGCCACCCTAGGACAAATAGCTCATGTTGAACTTGATAAACTAGAGGGTTATTATCTAAGGTTAATTAGGATCACTTAACTAATGTCAAGATATAGGATCATCTAATATCTCTGTCTCTGCCTCCCTCCCTCCCTCTCTCTGTCTCTCTATCTCTATCTCTCTTTGAGAAGACTATAAGGTATAATGGACTATTATCAAGTTTAAGGATTGTCATATCAAGATGTGGACTATCACAATAACTACTAAGAATGTTAAAATCACCCTAGGACATCAACTAACTCATGTCACTTGATAACCTAGAGGTTTGTTGTCTAAGGTCAGTTAGGGTCACTTAACCAATGTCAAGATCCAGGATCATCTCTCTCTAGGACAACAAATAACTCATATCAAGATGTGGACTATCATAACAACCACTAAGAATGTCAAAGTCACCCTGGGACAATAATTAACACATGTCACTCCACCCTTGAGATGATCCATTAGATGACAAAACCTAGTTTACAAGTACAACCCACTAGATTTCCATTATGTATTTCCTTTGTTATGTACTAATAATGAAGCGAGATATTTTAGGGAGGCTCTCTCTTTGGAGGATAGTGAGTCTTAGATGCAAGCTATGCAAGAGGAGATGATTGTGACACCAAAAATTTTGTTAGTTTTCTTGAGGGAAGGAAACCCATTAGCTGCAAGTGGGTATTTATACAAAAATAAATTCATAGTAGATGGTCAATTAGAGAGATAAAAGGCCAAATTGGTGGCCAAGGGCTACTTATAGGGGGAGTTGATTTTGGTGAAACTTTATCTCCTATTGCTAAATTATCTTCCATTAGATTCTTGCTATCTATTGGTATAGCTTGTGATTTTGAGATTGAACAAATGAATGTTTAAATTGCTTTCTTGTATGGGGATCTTGAAGGTAAAATTTATCTCAACAAATAGATTGGTTTGAGGTAAAATGGAAAGAAAATTTAGTTTGTGACGAGGATCGTTGTAATCCTCTTCATTTAATTTATCAATCTGGGGTGGTGTCCAAAGGCTATATGCATTAGAAACTTACAAATTTTTTGGCAAACAGTTCTTTATAATAAAAATAGAAAAAAAATAAATTAATCTAATGAAATCACACATGCAAAACTTAAACATACTTGCATAAATTAAAACTATAAAATTAAAACATATTTTCATGAATTAAAAATATAGAAATAAAATAGCTCATGCACTAAAATCTAATTTATTACATTTAAAACAAATAGAAATCCATAAAACTAAAACAATACAAACAATCAAATAAGTACCAAATGTTGTCCTCTTCCTTGGGATGAACAACTTGCTCCTCCCTTGGAATTGGACCAAGATCATTCACCCAACTTTGTGCTTAATGCTCCATATATCTTATTTCTTCAACAAAACATTACAAATTTATTTCTAAAACTATTGTAGCTCTCTTATTCTAAAATTTTGTCAAAATAAAAACTCTCCTTTCTTTAGAGTTGAGAGGCTTATTTATACATTGAAGATCTTCACCCAACTCCCTAAACTAGTGGAAAGCATAAGTACACTTATCTTCCACATTCCTATGATAAAAGAACAACTCCCTGTATTCTCTACACCTATCTCTCCTACTCATATGCTAAAGGAAACAAATTCCTTTATTCTCTCTATATAAGAAACAAATTCCTTTAATCTCTCTACTAATCATATTCTAAAGGAACAACATCCTTTATTCCCCCGTTACAAAGTGACAACACATCCATATTCTTTTAAGAGAAAAAGGCCTTATTTTTTCTACTTTTATTATTTTCCCAAAATAATTTATCTTCAACTTTTTAGAAAATAAAAGGTTGAGAGAATCAAATCCATGGTTTTAAACTAAATGAGTTGAAAACACCTTTGGCTAAAATCAAGCTGAAATACTTTTGAAGTTCTCTCTGGAAGTGATTTGAGAATACTTCAAAGTTGGCTGAAAGAGGCCAAAATACTTCAAGACTAATTCTGCATCATTTTTAAACATATTGCATTCTATTTTTTCAATAAACATTAAAAAATGTTAGCAATTAAATTGCAATAGACTTCAAAGGGACAAACCAATATATATATCTATATTTTATTTTAAATAAGCTAATAGTTCATAAAACTACATTTAAATCCACTTTTAATGCTAACTTTAAGAGAAAATAGAGATGAATTTAGATGAGACATTTCTAGTCTCATCATCTCCCCCACACCTAAATTCTTGCAAGTCCTCCTGCAAGCTACTGCTCTCTTTTTTTCCTTCATCTTTGCAAGTAAACATTGATTATTCTATGACATTCATCCATGATAAAACTCACTGAAGCTTTATCAATTTATCTGTTCTTACAAAATTTCTCTCCTTTCTAGATTTACTTTCTTTAGTTGATTTTTTAAAAAATCCATCAGACATAAATGGCCATAAATTTCATATTTTTTAATAAAATTTTAAAATTTAATATGTTCTAGAAAGATGAGATAAAGGAGAATAAGACCCAGAAATATTTTGATGAGATTATGTAATATGTGCAAGCAGTTCTTTCTGCAAATAGCCTGTACCATCATGACAACAACAAAGATTGACAGGGTATGAAACTTTTTTTTCATCACCTCCCTTTATGCATTTAGATTCTTTCTATGTCATCATATTCTCACTTCAATTTTTTTCTTCAAAAAACACTTTTACTAAAAACGTCTTAGCTACAAGTGAATTGGTGCAGGTAGTTTATGTTTTTAATTAGCTTTCCTAAAAGTGGATTTATCTGTAATTAAAAAAACTAATAGCTATATTTAAGAATAAAAATAGTAGAATATACCTTGGCCATATTTCAAAGTTATCCTTGCTTTCTTCATGTCATTTGATTCTAATTTCTGCTTTAGAAAATCTTCAGAAGTTTAGTTCTCGAAAGTTAGAAAAACTTCAGAAGATTCAACTTTAGAACTTCGGAAATGTGGACAACTTCAGAATAGTGGACAGAAAAGTATCGGAATAGTGGACAACTTGGGAAGGATATAACAACTCTATAGCAACAAACAAATGTTCTAGAGCATTGTTGAGAGGATGCTTTTGGAACAAACAACAACAAAGTTCTGGAGCATCGTTGAAAGGATGTTTTTGGAACAAACAGAAACAAAGTTCCAGAGCATTGTTGAAAGGATGTTTTTGGAACAAACAACAACAAAGTTTCAGAGCATCATTGAAGGGATTATTTTGGAATGAATAGAAACAAAGCTTCAGAGCATCGTTGAAAGGATACAAAGAATTGAATGACAATAGAAGTTTCGGAGCATCGAATTTCCAAAGCATCAAAGTTCTGGAGCATTATTGAAAGGATGCTTTTGGAACAAACACCAACAAAGTTCCAGAGCATCATTGAAATGATGCTTTTAGAACAAACAACAACAAAAAGAGGTTATGGAGCATCGTTGAAAGGATGTTTCTGAA
Organism: Cunninghamia lanceolata; assembly: GCA_027924645.1. Lineage (NCBI taxonomy): Eukaryota > Viridiplantae > Streptophyta > Pinopsida > Cupressales > Cupressaceae > Cunninghamia > Cunninghamia lanceolata. The sequence goes on along the minus strand of BSBN01000346.1, from coordinate 12,306,952 downwards.
ACTTAAACAACAACAACAAAGTTTCTCCAAAGAAATATCTAAAAATGCTTCTAAAGCACTGTTAGATGGGTGCTTCTAGAAAAACTTACATAATCACAAAATAATTTCCGGTGCATACATGAAGATTTCTGGAGACCAATGAAACTTTTTTTTTTGAACATTTTTCTTTTTGTTTTTTTTTTGAATTTTTTTTTTGTTTTTTATAATTCTGCTGGCATCTCAAGGTGCAACTTTAGAAAGCAAATTTGCAGAGTAGCTCTTGAGGGCAGCTTAAAAAATTAGTTACAAAAGGTAGCTCCAAAATAGTTCTGGGAGTCAACTATGGAAAGACAGCTCCTTAAACTATGGAAAATGTAGCTCTGGAAGACAACTATAGAAAGCAGTTTCAAAAACTATGAAGCATCTATTGAACTTCTGGAGGTGTAAGACAAAATGTGAGATCTAGAGATACTTAACAAAACTTGAGTTCCGGAGTGTTGATTACATCCCTATTAGCATGCATGAATCTGAATTTAACTTCTTTTTGTTGATCTTGCAAAAATATTAGTAACTTTGCACCATCCAAAATCATAATAGTAATATATGTCATAATGAATAAATGCATTGGATGGAAAGTAGAAACTAATGAGACACATGCAAGAAAAAGATTTTTATTTAAAAGTCCTCAATATAATATGCAATAAATACACATTTCAAAAACAATAATCACTGGTTTGCCCTTTTTTCCCTTTTTTTTCTAAATAGTAAGATAGACCAGCAGATAGTATTTTTGCTCCAATTTTTTCATACAATATGGTAATCAAATGATTCAAAATGTTTTAGAAACTAGATTCATAGGCCTATCATCACTATAAACATATTTTTTAGAAACGTTTATTTACTATGTCAAATTTAGCAAAAAAAATCATGTGTACAACAATTTTTTATAGTTTTAACTAGCGGTCACTGTTTTGGGGATAACTTTTTCATTTGATATAGAAATGAAATGATTCCACTTGTATCTGAATCTAGACTCAAAGATCTATCTCCCATATAAACAGGTTTTAAAAATTCAATGTTTTTCTCCTTCAAATATTCAACCAAACAGACTGTTGTTTTTTCTAAATTTGACAATTTTTTTCTTTTCTGAAATGCAACAAAAATATTTGGGCTTCTTGATCAAATTTTCAAAAGAGATGAAAATTTACAATGAGGTTTTTTTTTTATTTACTTTTTTTTTTTTTTGGGGGGGGGGGGGGGGTTGGTAGATAGAAATCTTTTAGATTCCCCGAGCTTGTTCATACAACTTTTTTTTTAAAATAATTTTTTGACATAAAAAGAAAAACATCTACAGAACTGTTTGCTTATAAAAAACTATCTAATATATTGATTCCTCCTACTCTCTGTGGCATAAAGAATGTTGATAACTGAGAGGGGGGGTGAATCAGTTATCCTAATTATTTCCCTTATTGAACTTTCCTTTTAATTGATGCAGCATAGAATCAAACACAAAAACATTAATCATGAGATAAGAAACACATGACACAGTATTTTTGACGTGGAAACTCTGTTAAGGGAGAAAACCACGGGGTGATTAACCCAAAATTATTCTCTGTTAGAAGAATAGGAAATTACAAAAATGGCACTTGCCAATTAGGGCTCACTGCCTGAGCACACTGCTCACAAGAGGCCCACTGCCTACAAGAAGACACACTGTCTACAAAGTGATGAGAATCACAGACTTGAACTGATTGGAAGCATCTGCATATGCTGGAGTTCAGTTCCGGTTAGGCTCAGTACACTGATCTGCTGCACTTCATCTTTCCTCTGTTCTTTATTCTGCTATCTTTCACATACCGGATCCTTTTTGCTACCTCTGCTCTTATCTGGACTTATTCGCATATAACTACACATCAACACCCTCTTCACAACTGAATCCATCCTCTATATATATCCGCACAAGTAATTTCATCACCTTTCTAGTCGGCATCCGGAACAGTCTAGTTTCTTACAAACTTTTGTTCTGTCGGCTGAATCCTTCCTCACCAAGCAATGCGGATCAAGCATATACTTGTAGATATCATTAATTATGTCGGCCAAACATGATTCATGCCTTCACAACCTCTGTCATCAACAGTAACACATCCGGAAAGCATTTTGATACTCTGCCAGTCAGTTCTTCCTCTGTTTTCACTGTCTCTCAGGAATCCGGTACTCAACCGTTCATATCTTTTTCTTTGTCCATCACCGGAGGCTAAATCCTTGGAATATACCATTCAAGGTAGTCCTCTTGACTTCCCCAAATCCGCACTGCACCAAGACACTTCCTCTGAGAGATCCGGACCAATCTGTCGGACCTTGCCACATGCTCTGTTCTTGTTCACCGGACCACAACATTCTTTATTCTGACTTCCGGTAGAGGCACATCATGACTTGCGGATATGTGGGATGACCTTTGTTGCCATCAATGACAACAACCATGAATCCATATAGTGTCTCTTGCCAACAATCTCCCCCTTTGGCATTGATGGCAACACTTAGTGAAAAATGACTAAGTGTTTTCACTATGCTCCCCCTTTGCTGATGCTCTGTCTTTATATACAATTTCCGGAACTCCCCCTTAGTTGGATTCCTCATTTTTCACTGCTCCTCACTCCCCCTTTGACATCAATGGCAAAGGGTGGGGTCCGCACACCAAAATTTTCAAAAATTTTCTATACATAGCCGCATATTTACATACTCACATATACTGAAGAATGTCTGCAAAGGATGTCTGCAATTGAATCATTTCTGTAGCCCAACTTTGCTTCATTCTGTCCAAAATTGAAATGTGACCACTCAACAAAAATGCAAAAGCTTCTGCCCGCTTGAGATCTGTCGGATCTTTTGTTTGGGCGGTGGTCTGAGCATCACTGATGGCCTCATGCATAGTTTCCAACTTAGGGATTATAATCCTTCTAAGTTCTCCCATCCGGTTAGTGATGTTCTTCCTTTCCTTCTCAATATTCTTTATTTCATTCAAGACTGCAATAGTCTGACATTCTTGATTTATTATAGAGGAAGAGAGAGGATCAAAACTTTGAGATAAGCTTTGTAGCTTATCCTGTTCCTCTTTTATTTTCTTGTCAAATGCTGCTGTTGCCTTTGACCAGGATATACAAAATTTGTAGATGTCACCGCCATCCTTAAGAGCATTCTCTAAGCTCTTTATTCCAATGCTTACAATCTTCCTATCTTTAGAGATTAATTCTAATATTTCTGAAAATCTCTTATCCAAAAATTCCTTCCGGACCTTTTCTTCAGCTGATTTTTCTAGAGAATCAAAATGTGTATCAACACTGCTGACTAAGGTTTTTAGATTACCGGAAGAGGAGGCTGTCGAATCTATCTGGATTGATGGCATGATCTTTACAAGTACTCCGGAAGCAGCCTCTATCAACTCACAGTCTTCCATATGAGACTTCAGGAGCTTTTCATTTGCCTTGGCATTTGCAAATGAAGCTATCTTCATTGTTTGTACCGGAGAGAGAGAGTCAAAATCAAATGGGCCTTTTAGAAGCTCCGGTTCATCAATCTCTAAAGTTTCTTTGCTCAAAAATTGTTGAACAGTTTGTGCAGTGTCTCTTGCCGGAGACAGATGTTTCTTTTCTTCTGCAGTCTTGGAGCTGTCAACCTCTTTGTCTTTCACCACTGCTTCCTTCTCCTGTAATTGCTCTTCTTCTTTGGATCCGGAGACTGTAGGGGAAACCGGAGGAGAAATGTTTGTCTGTTCAGGGCTCACTTCTTCCAGAACAGATGATTCCAAATCAGCAGCTGTTTCTGCACCTAAGTCCTCTACAACAGGAAGATTGAACCTTTTGAAGGCCTTCCTCCTCTTTTCCCGGCTGGCATCAAGTGCCTCCTTTGAGATGCCTAGGCCTTGAGCAATGTGCTCTACTTCTTTTCTCACCTTTCTTTTAATCTCAGGTTCCCTGAGTTCTACATGTATTTTTACACTCAGCTCCTCAAAGGTTCCAAACCTTTCTGCCTTAGGATCTTTGGGCTGACTTAGCATGTGTTGAACATGTAGCTCCACTATCTGTTCATCTACTTCATACCCCATGGGCATGATCCAGACAGTCCTTGGCTCTACTGCCTCCATTAGGCACTGATCAGTGTCAACCATAAAGCACACTGAGTCTTTGTATTTTTCAACAAGAGACTGGGGAATTCTCTCTCTTGCTTGCATCATGCTCTGAAAGTTTTTGAAGTATCCCCATAGAGCTGTATTTCTCGCTTTTGCATCCCCAAGTCCATGCAGATAGTCTCTTATCTGGACTGCAACAGGTTTGTCATTCTGCCATACCCATCCACTTGTTCCGGGTAGCTCATTCATGAAGTAGAAGAATAGACATACAATAAGAGTACCATACTTAAAGGAATTCTTCTTATCCTTCTTGATTTTCTGTATATTTTCCATTAATTGGCTTAGCAGTAGTTCGCAGAGATCATACTCTGCATTCTTTCTTAGCATTTCATAGGCAGTGTATACTGCAGTTCCAGATACAGAATTCTCCCTGCTGGAGTGATAGATCTTGTATCCTATTATCATTGATGCATATTTGATATCCGGATCCGAAATATCTTCAATGGTCATTGCCCTCTTGTCAAATTTTGATCCGGTGGCCTCAGTTACAATGTTGTTCTTGACAGATTTGAGGATAGGTACCCCTCTGGAAGAGTATAGACCAGTTACTGCTCTAATTGCCTCTTTTGTGATCTTGCAGGGTCTATCTAGCCATAGAAAGTTGTCATGCATCCTGCTCAGTACATACCGGACCCATTCATCTTCTTCAAAGTAGGGGAAATGAATAAATTGCTCAAATTGTTTCTTCTGGATATCCTTATACTCTGGTTTAAGCTCAAAAGCATTGTCTATCAGCTGCTTGTGATAGAGGTCTCTTAATTTGAATTCCCCAAATTCCTCAATGCTTGCATGTATGTAAACCCTAATGTCTTCGGTATGTAAAACTCCGTGAGGAACACTAGAGAAGGCTCCTAGTGGATCTACCTCCAATGATTTGTAGGGATGTTTCTTGAATGAGGGGCGAGGTCTATCAAAGATCTTAACTATGTTTGGAGTAGCCATTCTTCAAAGATTTTCAGTGAGGTAATGAAAAACGGAGAATACCTTATGCGCCTTCGGTTTGCACGGAGTGGTTGGATTGATTTCTTTATGCAATAACTTCGGCAGGAGATCCTTGGTGTGCTTGATGAACCTTGTTGCAGAGCTCCACTTTTCGCTTCTTCTCGAGTGCAGAATGAGCAAATGACCTTTGAGAAATCCCTTAAATTGCTCCGCGAACCCTAATATCTGTCTGCAATAAATGCTTCACCTACATCATTCCGGTTTGCCTTGTCTGGATAGCTTGGAGTATCCCGGATTAGTCCTGATCTGTGGATATCATCCGGATCTTTCAATCATGAATAAATCGAGGTAACATATTACAAGAACATCCCAAACACTCTGTCCAATCCGCAGAACAAGATAGTGCATTTCCGGATCTTTCCGGACCTTTTTGTAATCCTTTATCATACCGGAGCATCTCCCTGAACAGGTCTTATTTGATCGATCACAGCTTCTTCATAACTCCATGCGGACCTCTGAAAACTTGACTGAAGTATCTCAAGACTCATATCTACAAACCCTTTGATCCGCATCTTGTGCCACATCCGGCACCACTTGTTTGGCTGGGGGAACAAGATTTTTTTTTGAGTCTCCCCCTGAGCTTGAGCTCACTTTTTAATTTCTGGAAGAGATATCAGCACCAGAGTCTGGTGCGGATCCAACCTCTACATTCTCTGAACTTTTCTTCACCCAAATCTTGCTCATTTGATTCCTAACCTCATCCGCATTCATCTTTTGTTTACCCTTGTCTTGATTCTGATTATACACCGGACCTCTTTTGTCCTGATTCTTGTTTCTGCAGACTTTAGCATTATGACCGGACCTATTGCAGATTTGGCAAATAACATTTCTTTGCATATTTGACTGATATCCTCTTGATCTGCATTGATTAGCCATATGACCTACTCTATTGCATGTGAAGCATCTACCTTTGAATGATTTGTTTACTTGCATAATTCTGCATTCATGGGATTTGTGTCCATACCTTTTGCAGTTGAAGCACTGTCCGGAGAAGGATGAATTAATCTGATTCATTCTCATTCTGCACTGATCAGCTTTGTGACCAAAGTGGTTGCAGCTGTGGCAGTATCCATTGAAGGATGGATATCTTTGAGCATTTGGCTGTCTTACCGGAGGTCTTCTAGGCCTGCTCCTTGGATTTTCTGATCCAAGATTCTTCTGACCGGATCTGGAGCTTTCTCCTTTCTCATATCCCAAACCATACTTGTCATCTGTCCTCTTTTGACTTCCAAGAAGAACTTCAAGTTGAGCAGAACTTATCTTGAATTTCTCTTTATATTCATTTGCTGTTTGAAGGTCTCTTTTGAGAGAGGCAATTTGATCCTCAAGTTTTCCTTCATTATCTTTGGCATCTTCAAGATCAGATTCAAGATGTCTGATAATCCTGTCCATCTGGTGGCATTCTTCTGATTTTTCTTTAAGAGATTGTCTTAGATTGTCTTCAGCCTTTCTTTTTTCTTCAATCTCTTGAGTAAACTTTATAGTTCCTGATTCCATTTCATGTCTTAACATAATGACTTCTTTTGATAACTTTTCACATAACTTGGTTTGCTCAGTCAATTCTTCATTTGTATTGCTTTCTTCACTTTGTCTTGCCAATTGTTGAAGCAGCTCCTTTCTCTTTTTCATAGAGAGACTTAATTTGTCTTTTAATTCTCTCATGAATTCATCAGCCTGTTTGAGTCTTTCCTTTAATTCACTGACTTCAGAATTTGACTGTTCAAGATCCTCAAGAGCAGTCTTGAGTTGCTCCCTTAAACCATATGCATCCATTTGAAATCCCAGATCTTCCTCAAGCTGTTAGGCTCTATTAGGAGGAACTTAGCTCTGATACCAATTGTTGATAACTGAGAGGGGGGGTGAATCAGTTATCCTAATTATTTCCCTTATTGAACTTTCCTTTTAATTGATGCAGCATAGAATCAAACACAAAAACATTAATCATGAGATAAGAAACACATGACACAGTATTTTTGACGTGGAAACCCTGTTAAGGGAGAAAACCACGGGGTGATTAACCCAAAATTATTCTCTGTTAGAAGAATAGGAAATTACAAAAATGGCACTTGCCAATTAGGGCTCACTGCCCGAGCACACTGCTCACAAGAGGCCCACTGCCTACAAGAAGACACACTGTCTACAAAGTGATGAGAATCACAGACTTGAACTGATTGGAAGCATCTGCATATGCTGGAGTTCAGTTCCAGTTAGGCTCAGTACACTGATCTGCTGCACTTCATCTTTCCTCTGTTCTTTATTCTGCTATCTTTCACATACCGGATCCTTTTTGCTACCTCTGCTCTTATCTGGACTTATTCGCATATAACTACACATCAACACCCTCTTCACAACTAAATCCATCCTCTATATATATCCGCACAAGTAATTTCATCACCTTTCTAGTCGGCATCCGGAACAGTCTAGTTTCTTACAAACTTTTGTTCTGTCGGCTGAATCCTTCCTCACCAAGCAATGCGGATCAAGCATATACTTGTAGATATCATTAATTATGTCGGCCAAACATGATTCATGCCTTCACAACCTCTGTCATCAACAGTAACACATCCAAAAAGCATTTTGATACTCTGCCAGTCAGTTCTTCCTCTGTTTTCACTGTCTCTCAGGAATCCGGTACTCAACCATTCATATCTTTTTCTTTGTCCATCACCGGAGGCTAAATCCTTGGAATATACCATTCAAGGTAGTCCTCTTGACTTCCCCAAATCCGCACTGCACCAAGACACTTCCTCTGAGAGATCCGGACCAATCTGTCGGACCTTGCCACATGCTCTGTTCTTGTTCACCGGACCACAACATTCTTTATTCTGACTTCCGGTAGAGGCACATCATGACTTGCGGATATGTGGGATGACCTTTGTTGCCATCAATGACAACAACCATGAATCCATATAGTGTCTCTTGCCAACAAAGAAAAGATTACTTGCTGTTACCAAATAATTTTTTCAAAATTACAAACACAAACTGAATTAAAATTTACTAAAACTAAAATTAATCAATGAATTGAAATGCTTATGCTAAATTGAAAGTAATCTACAATTTGAAATGTTTATGCTAAATTGAAATTACAGAAAAAAGAAAGTTAAACTATTGCATACTGAATTGAAAATTAATCTACTATTCGTTATACAAAAATAAATAAATTATCCAAGCTATCACAAAATAATTCATTTTATATGCTTTTAGGGAGAGAAGGAAATTAAATCTAAGAAACACATATGAGAATAAAGTTCCTAATAACACCATGGTTCTCGGCAACGGTGCCAAAAATGACGAGGATCGTTGTAATCCTCTTCATTTAATTTATCAATCCGAGGTGGTGTCCAAAGGCTATATGCATTAGAAACTTACAGATTTTTTGGCTAACAATTATTTCTAATAAAAACAGAAAAAAATTAAATTAATCTAATGAAATCACATATGCAAAATTTAAACACACTTGCATAAATTAAAACTATACAATTAAAACATGTTTCCATGAATTAAAAATATAGAAATAAAATAGCTCTTGCACTAAAATCTAATTTAATACATTTAAAATTAATAGAAATACATAAAACTAAAGTAATACAAACAATCAAACAAGTACCAAATGTTGTCCTCTTCCTCGGGATGAGAAACTTACTCCTCCCTTGGAATTGGATAGAGATCATTCACCCAACTTTGTGTTCAATGCTCCATATATCTTATTTCTTCAACAAATATTACAAATTTATTTCTAAAACTGTTGTAGCTCTCTTATTCTAAAATTTGCCAAAATAAAAACTCTCATTTCTTTAGAGTTGAGAGGTTTATTTATACATTGAAGATCTTCACCCAACACCCTAAACTTGTGGAAAGCATAAATACACTGTCTTCCACATTCATATGATAAAGGAACAACTCCCTTTATTCTTTACACCTATCTCTCCTACTCCTATGCTAAAGGAAACAAATTCCTTTATTCTTTCTATATAAGAAACAAATTCCTTTATTCTCTCTACTAATTCTATTCTAAAGGAACAACATTGTTTATTCCCTCACTACAAAGTGACAACACATCCATATCCTTTTAAGGGAAAAGGTTTTATTTTTGCTACTTTTATTATTTTCCCAAAACAATTTATCTTCAACTTTTTAGAAAATAAAATGTTGAGAGAATCAAATCCATGGTTTTAAACCAAATGAGTTGAAAACACCTTTGGCTAAAATCAAGTTGGAATACTTTCGAAGTTGGCTCCAGAAGTAATTTTAGAATACTTCAAAGTTGGCTAAAAGAGGCTGGAATACTTTGAGACTAATTCTACATCATTTTTAAACATATTGCATTCTATTTTTTTTCAATAAACATTAGAAAATGTTAGCAATTAAATTGTAATAGACTTCTAAGAAATAAACCAATATATATATATATATATATATATATATATATATATATATATATATATATATATATATATATATATATATATATATTCTATTTTAAATAAGCTAATAGTTCGTAAAACTACATTTAAATCCACTTTTAATGCTAATTTTAAGAGAAAATAGAGATGAATTTAGATGAGACATTTCTAGTCTCATCAATTTGTACCTATTAAAACAATCTTTGTATGGCTTGAAACAATCACCTCAAAAGTGGTATAAAAAATTTGATGCATTTGATTTGAAGTTGGGTTTCTTTAGAAGCAGGGGATCATTGTGTTTACATTAAATGTATTGATTATCAAATTCTAATTATTGTCTTGTATGTGGATGAAATGTTGTTTGTTGGTAACAATAAGACAATGATTAGGGAGCTTAAAACCCAACTTTTGGAAGCATTTTACATGAAGGATCTAGAGGCAAAAAAATCCATTTTGGGAATAGAAATTTATAAGGACTGAGATTACAAAAAGTTTTTCCTTAGAGTAAGTATGTTTACATCTTTTGTGGTAGTTTTCTATGCATGATTCCAAACCAATGAGTATTCCTTACCTATAAGCACTAAGATCTCATTGGATATATGTCATAAGTTAGATAACGATGTAGAGGATATGTATGATGTTCCTTATGCTAGTGTTGTTGGTATCCTTGTGTATGCAAGGTTTGTATTAGACCAAATATTGTGTCACATCCCTAATTTTTTACTATGTTTTACTTTTTACTTGTATGTAATTAGTAGGTAATTTTCACATGATTTAATGATTTGATGTTATGTGAAAATGTCAGGATAAATCAAATGATCTCATGAGTTTAAATTTATATGTTTAGAATTATACATGTGATTATCTAATGTCATGATTATTTTATTCCTAAGTTATGAGAAGTGACTAATGATGCACTAATCCCAGGTTGGTTGATTGTAAGTGTAACTAGGAAAATGAGTTTTCCACCCTCCAAGAAAGAGAGGGAGAGCATCATCGGATAGAAGTGAATAGACGTATGGAAAGAATAATTTATTGCCATCTAAGTCTCGTGTTTGTTCAGTTTTGTGAACCCTATCAAGTTTGGTAAGCTAAGTTTGACTTTATTGGTCTAAGTTAGATTTCGAGTCGACAATGGTCGATTTGACGTCAAAATCCTTTAGTATAGGTTTTGTCAAAAAACCTAAAAGGGATGGTTTGACCATTGACTAGATGAAGTCAATAGTCATTTTCATTATTTATATGATGGGAATTAAGTTTAGATTCAGAAGTATATTTATGATAGTGGTCAATTATGTTTGACTTTTTTGCTATTTTCGCAAGACAGAGAGGGGGAGAATACCTCAACCTTGATTCTTGTAATCTTGTCAAGCATTTAATCAAACAACATAAGTATACATTGTGTATGCTTTCTTTATGAAGTTATATATATATTAAGAGTAATATTTAATGAGACCTTTGGTGTCAAGTTCGATAACTTCTTTATGAAAGAGTTTATGATTTAATGTTATGCAAGATGCTTTGTTACGTGGTCCTTCAACTCTATTTACTCTCAACTGTTATAGAGAGTGGAGTATCTTTTTGACTAAGTTTTTAGTGGTTTTTAATGACCATCATCTTATTTTGTTAGGAAGTTGTCATGGAAATCATGACTGACATTAATAAACAGTGATGGATCATGGTTATAGAGTAGTGCTCTATTTAACACCATAGAGGAGTTCTCTTATGATATATGCATATGTATACAGAGAGAGACATGAGGAGCATAGAGAACTATGTTTGAAGCTTACTATGGAGGAACGACATCAAAGAAAGATCAAGGAGAGCCTTGTCTACACGACGAACTCACAGGTTCTTATTTATTATCTGTAAACATTATTTTGAGCTATGAATTCCTTATTTGTTATTGACCTTGAAGATATGATTATCTGTGTTTTGAGCCGTAGATAGCATAATACATTATACTATGTTTTGAGCAGTCGATAGATTATATCTATTGTCATGTTTTGTGAAGTCGATAGTTATACATATGGTTGTGTTTAGTGAAACTGATAGCTATACATATGTTTGTGTTTAGTGAATCTGATAGTTATTTATATGACTGTGTTTTGTGAAGCCGAACTCATAACATTTTCACTATGTACTAAGTAGTTGAGAAATTAAGTTTATCTCTGTGTTAAGAGGAGCCGACACCTTAGTATATCACTTGTTTTCTTTGGTGAAGTCATTAAACTTGCAAAAATCTGTATAAACTGGTGTGTATAATTTATATTATTTGATCAGTGGTTATATTATTCACACTATATTGTGAATAAATTTTATTAGTTTTTAAGGGTATTTTGATGTTTCAAAGTATTGTAATAGGGAAGTTAAGAACCCTAGATTTTACCTTGAAGAGTCTAGAAATCTTTAACTCTTAAGTCAAGAATGATATTGAATTAGTCTATTGTATACTTTGGTCGACAAAAAAAGGGTCAAGAAACCATAGATCAAGACAACATCAAGAGACTAAGAAGCACTTTGTTGTTAGAAAGTCAATAATAGATATAGAAACCAAGCAAGGTTATTAATGAATAGAGAGTAAAATGACAAAAAGTCATAAACCTTGATAAATTGTGGATATGCAATAGGGGACTCTCGGAAAAGATGAAATTATCTAAACTTATATATATATATATATATATATATATATATATGCAAGTTTAGATAGGGAATATTTCTAAGTTAGATGGACTAAGGATTGAGTATAGTTTCAACAATTATGCCTAGAGATACTAGCCAAATTGTAGGATGAGATAGTCTTCAAGTTGAGTTAGAGGTGTGTGAACACATGACTACGATTATTGTAAATGTTTATTTATATATAGAAACTTTGGCCAAAGTGATGCATTTGTTTATGCATGCATTAATTAGTTCACATTGTCTAAATGGCATAATTGATCAGTAAGATCATACTTAGCTAGAAGATTGTGTAGAGTTGTATGGTCGATTGAGTTATGTAGGATAGAACACTAGGACTCAGATGGCAACTTGTTAGATCCACGTGTCTATACTCTTCATGAAAGGTAGGGCCACTTCTAGAAAGGAAGATGTGCGGGGGACCACCAGTCTGTGGTTGGAGGTAAAGCACTCGGATGATGCTCTCCCTCTATAGCAGAAGACTCGCCAAGATTTGAACGACAGCTATCAAGATTCTAGAGACAATACACTTTATGTAAAACTTCATGTTTTGATTATGATATTATTTTTCCAAGTGTAATATAATCTATAAATGTAAAGTGAAATGTTATCACTATACATTATCTTTGAATATAATGAATTTCAAGGTTGAAAAATATTCAAAAAAGATATACTTTTGTTTCTTAAAGTTTTAGCAAATGATTACATAAATCTCTCTCTCTCTCTCTCTCTCTCTCTCTCTCTCTCTCTTGTATAGCATTTTATTTTACTTTCTTAATAAAGTGTGTGTGTAATTCTAAGTAATATGAAAAGTCGTGTGACATATGGTATCAGAGGTAATCGGGTTCAACACATGGACCTAGGAGCTCACTACGAGAAAATTTGTCAACATTAAGTCGATAGCTAATGTTCGAAATTAGTTTTTATGCCAGAATGGTGTGGAGAAGAACCAAGAAAACCACCAGAAAGTCTATACCCCAGCATTTTCCTAATTTAGTAGTTAAGAAAGAACTTACTGAAGAGGTTGAACTAAAAGAGCATATAAATTATGCTAAGGGTGCCTGGCTAGAGGATTTAAAGACTTTGGCTGACGCTCTTAAGCATATACAGATAGAGAAGAAACAATGTATTAAACTAGCCAAGAATCCTATTGCTACTACTTGTGTAGTTAAACCAAGTAAACCGTCTGCTAGTTGTGACATGCCATTTGGATGTGGTCGTGACTCTCTTATTTTGGGAAAAGAGGTGTTGGAAGAGTACCTACGTGTACATCCACCCTCTAAGTTTATTTTTTGGATTCTAATAGGGAAGAGGAACCTGAGGAATATCCTTTAACCGATAGTGGTATGTAGTCTTGTTGCATTAATTATCTAGATAAGGATGTAATTATACCCAGAATAAACTATAATAAAGATGAGATTGTTTGTCATTTGAGTTTTTGTGAATGGATTTTATTGATCTGAATTTTGAATTAATGAGATGCATTATTCTGAATTCTAATTTATAATTTGATACAAATATCAGGTGTGATATAGAGTATCATCATGGTTCAGACTCGAACAACTCTTGAAGATAGTCAAGGAGAGTCGAATCCTTCTGAAAATCCTATGGCTAAGCTGGATTAGATATTGACCATGTTGAATGAAACCAAGGAAAAGCTTGGAAACTTGGAACAAGAGGTTAGGGGTCAAGGTAAATCTGAAGCAGGACATGAGGATTCACATCTAGGAGATGATGAATATGTCCATGAATCCAGTATTCATAGTGAGAAAAGGGAGAATGTTGATAAGACTAAGTCTCAAGAAGAGAAGAGAAGTAGACTTGCCTCTGAGCTATCTATAGATATGAAGAAAATCATGCACCACCCAAGTTTGATGGAATAGAAAGTGGTGATGTTGTTGAAGTTTGGTTGACAGAGATGAAAAAATATTTTGAGATCTAAAATTACTCTAAGATAACCAAGGTGGTATGGGGTTTGTTTCAATTGGCAGGAGAAACATCCATGTGGTGGATGAACAAGAAGATGGAACCGGGGTTAAGTTCTTTGAGCTTGACCTAGGATCAATTTGTGGTCTCATTTCGCTAAAGGTGGTTACCGCAACTTTTCTTTGACCAAAAGCTAATAGATTTTCATAATCTAAGACAAGGGGATATGTCAATGGTCAAATATTGGAAAACGTTCGCTCATCTCTTGAAATATGTGCCTTAATATCAAAAAGATGAAAGGTTCAGGATCAAGAAATTTATCATGGGTCTAAATGCCCAGATTGGTGGAGAAGTGGATGTGCATGGCCCTTCTACTATGGACCAAGTTTTGGAGAAGGTGATCAAGCAAGAGCAAAAATTGAAGTCATATTCTACATATTGCGAGAAGAATCACAAGAGGTTCAATAAGACACCAACTTCTCATCCTTTCAAGAAAAGGAAGGGTAAGCAAGATGTGGCTGAGAAATGCGACAAGGGTTCTAGAAATAACAAGAGTAGACCTAGGAATGAGAAGAAGAATAGTGGCAATGTTCAACGGAATGATAATAATTCAGGTAAACCAATTGAGAAGCAAGGACCTCCTAGAGGATGTTTCACTTGTGATGGAGATCACTATGCAAATCAATGCCCAACCAAGAACCAGAGAGTTTAGCAGTGTGGTAATGTTTTATCCACTCAACAGGTAACTTTTCAACAAAGGATCCATGCGGCTTTGGATAATCACCAGGCGGAGTACCAAATTACTCCCATTAAGACAACATGTACTTTATTTGGAGTTCCTATTTCTATTTTGATTGATATTGGAGCAACTGAAAGTTTTATTTCTCTAAGGGTATTAATTGAATTTCCTATAAGAGTTGGATTTATGGCTAAACCCTGGTCAATAGAATATGCTAACTAGACTAGATTGATCTTCCTAGTTTTATAGCTGAGGTGAATTTGTTTGTAGCCCCCCTAGGTTCCTATGATGTTATCTTAGTAATAAATTGGCTATGGAGGCATAGAGCCAATGTTGGTTTGTTTTGCAAAAATGGAGTGTCTAGACAATGTAGGAAACAAAGTTTTTTTGCAAGGCACTTAGAGAGAAGTCAAGATTAGACCACTCTCTGCTATGCAATTGAAGAGAGCTAGGCAAAAAGGTTGTAAACTTTTTGTAGTCAAAATGGAGCAAGTAGAAGAAGATCCTAGTAAACAAAGTGTATATTTGGAGAACTATCCTTAGGGATTTTCAAGATGTTTTCCTAGATGAACTTCCAGGATTACCTTCGAAGAGAGCTTTCAATTTATCAATTGATATTATAGCTGGATCTAAGCCGATTTCAAAGGCACTGTATTGTATGACTACTATGGAGTTGATGGAATTGAAAGCCCAGCTTCAGGAGTTGTTGGCTAAAGGATTGATAAGACCCAATGTTTCTCCTTGGGGAGCCCCTAATGATCTTTGTCAAAAAGAAGGACGAAACCTTGCATCTGTGTATAGATTATCGTATGCTTAACAAAGCAACAATAAAGAATAAGTATCATCTACCATGCATTGATGATCTTTTTTATCAAATGCAAGGTGCAAAAGTGTTTTCTAAGGTTGATTTGTGATCTGGATACCATCAACTGAGAATAAAGGATGAGGATATACATAAGACAACTTTTAGAACTAGATATGGGTATTATGAGTTTGCAGTTTTACCTTTTGGACTTACGAATACCCCTGCTACATTCATGAATTTGATGAACAATATTTTTTGATATTGCTTAGACAAATTTGTTCTAGTGTTTCTAGATGACAATCTTATTTACTCTAAAGATGAGGAAGAGCACTTGCAACATTTGCAGATAGTTTTGCAATGGCTGAGGGAGCATAAATTGTTTGGGAAGCTTTCTAAGTGTACTTTCTTTTAGAAAGAGATACAATACTTAGGGCATATTATTTCAGTTGAAGGAATATCTATAGACCTTGCAAAGATAAAAACTATACTTGAGTGGCATGTGCCAAATAATGTGCATGAAGTGTACAGTTTCATGGGGTTAGCATGATATTATAGGAAGTTCGTTTTGAACTTTTCTAAGATTGCAAGCCCAATCACTTCGCTTCAGAGAAAAGAAAAGTGTTTCGACTGGACAACAGAATGTCAGAAGGCATTTGACTAGTTGAAAGAAAGGTTGACAATTGCACCAATATTGAAAGTTCCTAATCTGAAAAGTTAATTTGTTGTCAAAGCTGAGAGCATATGAGCAGATTATGCTCCTCATGATTTAGAGTTGGCAAAATTTGTGCATGCTTTGCAAGTGTGGTGACAACACTTGCTAGGAAAACCTTTTGAGTTGATGTTGAATCATCATGGTCTTAAGTACATATTCTCTTAACCCCATCTGAATGCTTGATAAAGAAGATGGTTGGAATTGATATCTGACTATGATTTTGAGATAAATTATATCAAAGGTAAAGAGAATCGAGTAGCAGATGTTTTGAGCCAATGGAGACATATCTCATCAATTGTCTCTATCCACTTCAACTTCAAGGATTTGATATTTCAAAATTCTACAGGTGATGAATTTTATGAGCAAGTTAAGCAAGCCCTTTCTATAAATTCTCAAGATTCAAGGTATTATGGGTTCTATTTTGAACCAGATGGGCTTCTAAGATATAGAGGAAGAATATATGTTCCAGATTCGGTAGAATTAAGAAATCTTACGTTGAAACAAGTTCATTCTGCACCATATTTAGGTCATCCAGGAGTAACTAAACTCTTAGCTGATGTGAAACCTCTTTATTTCTGGAAAGGAATGAAGAATGATGTTGCAAGATTTGTAGCTAGTTGCCTAGAGTTCCAGAGAGTCAAGGCAGAGCATCAGCATCTAGCAGGACTTTTGTATCCCCACGATATTCTAGAGTGGAAGTGGTAGGTTATTAGCATGGATTTTGTGCAAGGTCTTCCAATGTCTCAAAATAGACATGATTCTATTCTAGTAGTGGTGGACAAAGTCACCAAGGTATCCCACTTTATACCTGTCAATTTAACAAATAGAACACCAGTCATAGCTCACAAGTTTGTGCAGGAAGTGTTCAGATTGCATGGAGTTCCTAAGAAGATTATCTCAGATAGAGATGCACACATGACTTCAAGATTTTGGCAAACTTTGTTTTCAATGCTAGGAACTCAACTCAATATAAGCTTGGATTATCACCTTGAGACAGATGGTCAAGCAAAAAGGGTAAACCAAGTTCTTGAAGATTTGTTGTGAATATATTGTATGGATCAACAATACATGTGGGAAGAGTATCTACCACTTGTGGAGTTTGTGTATAACAACTCCTACAACTCTTCTATTAAGATGTCTCCATTTGAAGCATTATATGGAAGAAGATGCCGAATGCCTATAAGATGGGATAAGCTAGAAGATAGGATTAGCATTGGTCCAAAAATGTTGGTAGAAATGGAAGAACAAGTTAAGGTAATCAGAAAAAGATTAGCGGAAGAAAATGATAGATATAAAAGCTATTCTATTAATGCCAAACATACACCAAGGCAATTCTCAGTTGGAGAAAAAGTTCTTTTGAGGGTCAAGCCTCAGAAAAGTTCCATAAAGTTTGGGAAGTCTTCCATACTAGCTCCTAGATATGTAGGACCCTTCGAAGTTCTCAAAGTGATCAATTTGGTTGCCTACAAAATTGCTCTACCACCAACTCTTGCCAAGATGCACAATATTTTTCATGTTTCATATTTGAAAAAGTATATAACATGTGATAGTCATATTCTTGACTAGAATGATTACAGGTGCAGGATCTAGGAGTGGTCATGATCGAGCCTCTCAAAGTGCTCAAAGTCTACAAGCTCCACTTGCATATTAGAGAGGTTACTCAATGCAAGGTCCAGTGTGACCAATATGCAGAGGACAATGCTACATGGAAAGATTACCATGATTTTCATCAGAGATTTCCTCATTTATTTTATGCTTTTCAATGTTGAATGAAAACTTTATTATGTTATTATTTTTGGATGGATCATTAAGGACAATGAATCTTATGGGGGGAGATATGTCACATCCCTAATTTTTTAATATGTTTTAATTTTTTCTTGTATGTAACTAGTAGATAATTTTTGCATGATTTAATGATTTGATGTTATGTGAAAATGTCAGGATAAATCAAATGATCTTATGAGTTTGAATTTATATGTTTAGAATTAGACATGTGATTATATGATGTCATGATTATTTTATTCCTAAGTTATATGAAGTGACTAATGATGCACTAATCCTAGTTTGGTTAATTGTAAGTGTAACTAGGAAAACAAGTTTTCCACCCTCCAAGAAAGAGAGGGAGAGCATCATCAGAGAGAAATGAATAGACGTATGGAAAGAATAGTTTGTTGTCATCTAAGTCTCATGTTTGTTCAGTTTTGTGAACCCCATCAAGTTTGGTAAGTTGAGTTTGACTTTATTGGTCTAAGTTAGATTTTGATTTGACAATGGTCGATTTGACGTCAAAATCCTTTAGTATAGGTTTTGTCAAAAAACTTAGAAGGGATGGTTCGACCATCGACTAGATGTAGTTGATAGTAGTTGTTTTCATTAATTATAGGATGGGAATTAAGTTTGTATTCAGGAGTATATTTATGATAGTGGTTAATTATGTTTGACTATTTTTCTATATATGTGAGACAGAGAGGGGGAGAATACCTCGACCCCATTCTCGTAAACTTGTCAAGCGTTTAATCAAACACCATAAGTATATGTTGTGTTCTTTATGAAGTTATATATATATATATATATATATATATATATATATATATATATATATATATATATATATATATATATAATGAGACCTTTGGTGTTAAGGTCGATAACTTCTTTATGAAAGAGGTTATGATTTAATGTTATGCAAGATGCTTTGTTACATGGTCATTCGACCCTATTTACTCTCAACTCTTATAAAGAGTGGAGTATCTTTTTGACTATTTTAGTGGTTTTTAATGACCATCATCTTCTTTTGTTAGGAAGCCATCATGGAAATCATGAGTGGAATTAATAAAAAGTGATGGATCGCAGTTATAGAGTAGTGCTATATTTAACACTGCAGAGGAGTTCTCTTGTGATATACACATATGTATATAGAGAGAGACACAAGGAGCATAGAGAAATACATTTGAAGCTTATTGTGGAGGAATGAAATCATAGAAAGATCAAGGAGAGCCTTATCTACACGATGAACTCATAAGTTCTTCTTTATTATCTATAAACATTATTTTGAGCTATGAATTCCTTATTTGTTATCAGCCTTGAAGATATGATTATATGTGTTTTGAGCCTTAGATAGAAAAATACATTATACTATGTTTTGAGCAGTCGATAGATTATATCTATTATCACGTTTTGTGAAGCTGGTAGTTATACATACGGCTGTGTTTAGTGAAACTGATAGCTATACATATGTTTGTGTTTAGTGAAGCCGATAGTTATTTATATGACTGTGTTTTGTGAAGCCGAAGTCATAACATTTTTACTATGTGCTGAGTAGTCGAGAAATTAAGTTTATCTCTATGTTAAGAGGAGCTGACACCTTAGTATATCACTGTGTTTTCTTTGGTCAAGTCGTTAAACTCGCAAAACTCTATATAAACTAATGTGTATAATTTAAACTAGGTCTGTGTAATGTTAAGGTCGAAAGCTTAATCATAGTTCAATAGGAAATAATGTTGGGAATTAAGGTGTCTCAACCTTTGCAAATTCCTAGCATTTGATATTTGTTTGTATATTTATTTATTGGCCTATATTGTATTTATTCTTGGACATCTTGTTTTGTCATTTAGTGTGAGGTGGCATGGTGACATCTCATCCTACTTGTAATATGACTTGGATGGTCAAGTCAACACATGAGAATGTAGGCATCACATTTGAGGTGGCACTAATATGCCATGTGTTAGCAAATTGAGGTGTGTGTAAGGAGTTATTATGTATGATGGAATCTATGACATGTAAGAGCTAGAATTAGAGATTCCTATGACAAGTGAAGATAAGTGTTAGAAGGTATCTTTGCATGCGGGAAAGGCATCTTTGAGCACCCAAGTTTGACTATGACATGTTGTAAGAGGAATATTCTATTATTAGTCTTGTATGACAGATTCTCTTACAACAGTAAATGTTTTGTTTGGCAAATTCTATGACAGTTGTAAGATGTGTAAGAGCATCTGTCATATCATATTCTTGGTTGGAGTGCTCCCCATTGGGAAAGTCAAACTTGCATGTTATGATGGTTGAATGGAGGTTGCTTTCATGTTGTACAAGTCTCCCAAGGCATTGGATTTTGACCATGAGGCCAAGTTGGATGCCCACCTCTAGAAGCTTCCCATGTTGGCCTTGTAAACTCTATAAATGCAGGTGCTTGGAGTTGGAGTTAGATAGTTGATTTATAGGTACTGTTATGCTACCGAAATTGCTCCAGAACTGACATCTTGAAGACTCCTGAAAGAAATTGCATTGCAAGTGTATTGTAATCACCATTAGATTTGATAATACATTGTGCAAGTTTTGGAGTGTGGGGTTTTTCACCCGTAAGGATTTCCCCACGTATATCTTGTGTCTCTTGCATTCTACTTCTTCTTTTATCTTGTTCAATTTCTCTGTTATATGTTTCACATATTTGTAACTGTAAGGGTATGAAAATTTGCATACTATTCCCCTCATTAGTTCATTGTAGGAAGCATTTCCACATACCTTGTTTCCTTTCAAATAAGAGGTTGATTAGTCTCACACTCTTTATATTTTAGGTAGAACCAATAGAAGTAATACTCTTTCAACTTATGATTTAGAGAATGAGAATTCTCTATGTTTTATCCTTATCTTATAAAGATAGCAATTCAGTGCAAGAAGAATGGTTGTTATGAATTTATCTTGTATTAGGTCGTAGAGGCTAGTGATTACCAGAAGATAGTTACTGGAAAGTTAGTAAACTTTAGTGGTTTCTGAGACAATTTGCATTAAATATTAGAATGTTTGTATGCTAAGAATTAGTATACCTGTCATGTTTGAATTTTTAGTCAAATTCTGTGTAGTGAACAAACAACTGATATACTTAGGATAACCCAAGAAATTTATTTATCCTTAGTTATTTGCATTCAAGAAAGTAAAGGATGCTAGTATTGTTTTATTTCTCTTTAAACTTGTTGAATCTATGTTTAGATGTCAAATTGTGCTTTCGAGATCATTGATCCTCTCAAGACCTTTGTATTGAGTCTTAGAAGTTAAGACTAGAAGTTTGATAAGAATGATTCTTTATTCCACTTCAAAGTCATCTTCTTTGTCTTTGGATCATTTTCTACATCCGTTTCCACTAGATCCTAGATTGTCACCTTCTTTAGGCAAGCCCAGGACTTCTAATTTGACAGTGGCATCTTTTGGCATCGCTTGAGCAAAGTTTAGAGACTTCATACATTTTGAGTTTTCTTCCTTCATATTCCTTTCAATAATGGGAAGAAATCCTACATACATTCTTGGTCTTGTTTCTTCCTAAGGGGAGGAACATTGTTCGATGATCATGGATCATATTCAACAGCATTCATTCTTAGGCATCTACCATTAGTGTAGGAGACTCTACATTGAGGGAGGCTATTTGGTTCATCTTCTTCTTTCTTATGGGGGGAATTTTTCCTCACATGGGGTTTTGTTCTTCTCATACTATAGAGAGTACTTTTCTTTCGTTTTCTCTCTTTTGGAGGGGGGTTTTTTCCTACGAGTTTTTCTCCCTTTCTCCATTTGTGAGAGATTGTTTGTACATGGGAACCTAATATGGCCTAGTATCTAGGACCCATCTTTGCATTTGTTACATTCTCCCTAAGTTGCACTTAAGGGGGGTGTTGGTGTGAACAGGAGTATTTCTTATTTGGTTTCCCCTTATAGTGTGAATAAGGCATATTATCTAACTAGTTATTAGTTAGATTATATTCACACATGTTCACATGTTAATTGACTTAGGAAGCATTCTAGTTGTTTCTAGATGTTGATAGTTGTCTCTAGTTGTTGATAGTTGTCTTATCCTACACATGTGATCTTATCAACTAGTTGGCATCTTATCTTCTAGTTGTCTCATGTCATAAGATTAAGACACTTGTCACATGACTATAAAATCTTATTTCTCAACCTTGCCTTTATAAGAAAGGTATGTCATATCATATTGTAATGGTAGAGGATGGTTGTATATTGTTGTATTTGCATTCTTTGATAGGTATACAGTTTATTCTTGTAATATTGATCTTCTCTTTTATTTATGCTTTCCATTAGGCCTCTAGATCTTGGGTGGCTATCTTCATAGCCAAATCTTACAATTCTAACACATTTAGTTCTTTATTTTTATGCATTTCTATAACTCTTTTCCTCATTCTATCCATTTTAGAACTCATGAATGATAGTTTAGGATAGCATTGGAATAGAGTAGACAAGATGTAACCTTCTCTAGAGGTTTTTGAATCGTGAAGCTAGTTCAAGCTTCTTTCTATTACATGTATGCCATCCTAGGACACCAACAACTTTTGGCATGCCTCATTGGACCCCATTCTTGAAGTTCTCATGAAATTTATTTGTTGGGACTTCATTTTTGAAGGAACCCATCAAAACAACTCTACAACTTTTTTAAAATTTTGGGTGGAAATCCTCTTCCTAAAGAAAAATTTGCACACCTATTACTCATATATGTGATTTTGGGTGAATAAATCATAGTTATCTACTTTGTTGGAGCACTCCCATTCACTTGGCAACTCAATGTTGCAAAACCAAAAGTTTCAAAGGGGACCTTGCCTTTAGATGTAACATTAAACATATCAAATGAACAATTGGTGACAAGCACATAGAGTTACAACATAAATAATGGAAAAAAGGAATGAAATATAGGAAAATTGAGCATTTATTAAATTTACAAAAAAAAAACTATGAACACATGGCCTCTTTATTACAACATGAACCTAAAAAGTTAGAAATTGTATTGTTCACAATTCATACTCCATGTATTGCACTCATTTTAGTGAGCACACCCATAGCATGTTTAGGATTCTCTTTAGCTTGTTTCCTTAGCCTTTTTCCAACAATACTTGATGCCAAAAAACTTATTTGTGTTTTTACATATTTCCCAACAAATGTATTGGTCTATCTCAATAGTGATGTCATCACATATGTGGTGACATCTCGATGTTTGTTGTAGCACCCAAGGTAATTTGAATTGTACAACTCATTGTAAAATTAGTTTTATCTTGTGCTTTTGCTTTTCAAATTACATCGAAACTCATGTCATTTTTAATTCTATCCAACTTTTTCCC
This sequence comes from Cunninghamia lanceolata, assembly GCA_027924645.1. Classification (NCBI taxonomy): domain Eukaryota; kingdom Viridiplantae; phylum Streptophyta; class Pinopsida; order Cupressales; family Cupressaceae; genus Cunninghamia; species Cunninghamia lanceolata. The sequence goes on along the minus strand of BSBN01000346.1, from coordinate 12,283,412 downwards.
TATTAATCTCTCTCTTCTTCCTATTGAGTACATCAAGTTTTATCACACAATAATCAATCTTCTATTAAGCAATATTCAATCTTTTTTATTCTAAAACTTTAACTTTCTAAGATTCTTATAGCTTGCTCGTGCCAATTTAAAGTTGAAGAAACATTTCTCCATCTACTTGTAGTGTTACAATCAACATATTAGGCATAGCTTCCAAAATACTTTTCCCTTTCTATTTTATTTACTAAATTTGTAATCATAGTTGGACCTATATATTTATTTTCTTTTTGTATCTTTTGCATTTCCTTTTATAGCTTCCTATGTTATTGCCACAATGATAATTACCCTCTTAAAACAAAGTGTGTGGCCTCACACCCTATGGTTTGGGATCTTTATTGCTTCTAGTTCCCTCTTTCCCTTCCATTCACAAAGCATCACACATAATAGAAAGCTTCTATATTTTTATTGCTTCCTATAGATATATTTATTTATTCCTAGCACAAAGTACACTAGGATAAATATTACACATAATAATTTCTTCCATATCGAATACAACATGGTTGAATTAAACTAAAGAGGGGCCTAACTAAGGCAGTTTCCCAACCATTCCTCTTCTTTCTCTAAAATCATATTTATGTTTTGTGCATGTCATGACATTCCTCTATTCAAAGCATTTTTTATTAGGAAGTTTAGCATCTGTATGACTTCAAGATGCTACTACAATTCCTTGGAATCTATTGTAATCATGAAGGCATCTCTATTTTAAAATTATATCATATTGTAATTCTTTGTTGTTCCAATCTATGTTGCTCCTATTTGGCATTTGATTCATCAACCTTCAAAACTAGGGATGCACTTTCTTACCTTTGCCATCCTTTAAGAATTTATTTTTATAATCTAATTTTCTTATTTAATCATAGACAAATTTCTATTAGTACAATACAACTTAGTGTTAATTTAAGTTTATCTTAATTATCTTTCCACATTTATTTTCTAAAGATAACAATTAAAATTAGCTTTATTATCATGTGCACTAAGGTAGAAAGAAAAAGGACAGCCTTCACATACAACCATGCATTTCTTTTTTTTCTTACACATTGGTAATTTTATTGTTGTTTTATTTTTCTCCTTTTGGTAAACATTAATAGTTCTTTTCTTGTGTATAATTAGGAAAACCTTTGTGTAACAACATTATTTCTTCCTTTTAGAACTCAACAATAGATAAGACCAACAAAAGAAACACCTAACCTCAACAAATACTATGCAATACAATCTAACCCAACAATAACCATCCCAATCCCAAAAGTACTGACTTAAGATCATGAATAGCCAACCCCTTATTCTAAAAGAAGACATTAACATAGATTCAACTCATAATATTTGACATGTTGGTGTAAAATTATATTTACATATTAGCATAAGTTAATTAGGGAGTCATTAATTAGGAATGTATTTTCCTTTATTAGTTGTCAATCTTATCACTTAGGATAAGGTTGCCTTTTTACTCTTTCGCTTTGTTTATTCTTGGCAAATGCGAATGTATTTAATCGTTGTAATTAATTTTTGTAAGTAATGCACATGAATGTATTAATTGCAAGTCTTATCCTCTCAATTTTGGCTTTTCTCTCTTGTAGAAGAAATACTACAGATGATCTTGGAATCTAACAGGACATACATCTACAAAATAATCACAAAGAATAAAATATGACATGTCCATGAACTAAAGATAATTGATGTTCCAATTAGAGATGAACTAAAATGAAGAATGACTCTTAAGTTAACCTAGGACCGTCAACATGAAATCTACATGAAAGTCTAGATCAACCATAAACGATCAACTATGAGGTGTACAAATTATCCTCTAAGAATTATAGAATTGGAGGAACTATTTTCACATCTTAGAGAGTGAAATCCTAAGACCAAAGTGAATGCCAAGGGATCTTGATATTTCATCATGTTTAATCAAATGCCATGTCTATAAGAATCCAATTTGGAGGGGAGCAACTCTAGTCATGAGGTAATTAGTCTTCTTCATAGGTAATTAGAGAGCCAAAAATTGTACAGTATAGTTCCAACACTTCCAATGTGTCACATGAACTTCTTTAGCAATGTTTTGTTTTAAAAACATACTATCATATGCAAAATGTGAGTTTGAGACATGATAGTTATATGAAATATTAATACTTTGGATGAGATGGTGCAAGTGAGCATGCTATAGAAATAACCTAGATCATCAACAAAAATACATAAAGGAAGGGAGATCAAGGGCAACCCTACCTAATGGGTCTTTGAAGTTAGAAAGAAAAAGTGAGGGAGCCACTAATAACATGGTGAGCACTATCATTGACAAAGAGGAGTTGTATATGATAAATTAGCTTAGGAACAAAGCCAAGCCGGTTGAACATCTTAAGGATAAATGTCCATCTCATACAATCATAAGCTTTGTTGAAGTCAAGTTCACAATGAGGGCATCTTGGGTAGTTTGTTGGGTTGATTATTCTATCTCCCAAGTAAGGATAAGGTTATTTAAGATGAAACTACCTCCAAGAAAGCTTGTTTGTTCATGACAAATAATGTCTTATGCCATAGGCTTGATTCTCCAAGCTATCATCTTAACGATAATTTTGTAAGAATTATCCAGTAAAGTAATTTAGGATGCCAACTTCAGACACTATCCTCATTCTTTCCTTTAGCGATCGATTTGATTAAACATTGATTGATGAAGCTACCCAAAGAGCCTTTGCTAACAAATTTCAAGATTAAACATAGTAGTAATCTTCACAAATGTGGTCCCACATCAGGAGGCTATCTATTCTAGGAATTTTCTCATTTGCTGCAATAACAGGTGTGGAATCGAACTACTTAATAATAAATAAGAAATCAAGGTGGCATTGAAGGTCTCCATCAATTTTGGTGTGAACACAATTACCATCAATAGATTCAAATTCTTCTTAAAGGAGATCATTACAGAGTCATATGAATAGTTGTTTGTAATGATTAAAAAAGGTTTTCATAGTAATATTGGGGTCTAAGTGGACCATGTTATTCAAGCCTAAGATGGAGGAGACTTTTTCCTTTTTATGTTTATGATGGAGGTGTTGGAAAAAGAACTTCTAATGTTGTTAGCAACATTTTTTATCTAGTTCAAGCGAGCACAAATTTGTGTTCTTTTGTCTATGTAGAATTTAAGTTTGTGGAGTTTGTTCTCAACAACCACTTTGATTTGTTGAGTGGTATCCTTAGTATAGTTAATAGCCAATAATGTGACCCTTTTTCAATTGACCACATAGGGCTTTATCCATATATTTCCTCTTCCAAATAGCTTTCTTACCACAGGATCTAAGAAATGATAGAGCCACAAAAGATGATATATTCCCACCAAATGATCTAATAATTTAAAGAGAGAAGCTCCATTTCAAATTTACAAATACAATACTAGTAAATTTAACACATAATCTTCAAGGAAAATGTGGGAGGTGTTAAAAGCTTAAAGGAAAGAGATCAAAATAGTTCAAGTTGGTCCACAACATTAACCATGAGAATAACAAGAAGGTGATATGAAAGAGTGAGGGTGATATAACGCTGGATAAAATGAGAAAAAGAGAAAAAGGAGCAATGGACAAATTTGAGGGCCCCTTTCATGTTGTTTACCACCCTCTTACGTACCATCATACAATTGAATGATGGGTGGATGATCATGACGGTAAAGAAACACAAAGAACTTAATAAAACCTCCTCTAAAGGTAAGTTGGATGATTGTCCCCGCTTGCTTAGCTCAATAAAACCCAACTTCCAACTCTCCCTTCACCTCAGATTGTTGGATGTGGATTGGACTTGTACTCCGCTTTAAATTCTCGTTTTTAAAAAGTAACGAACTCCACACCCTTTGCTCTTCATTTGTGCGGTCACTAACAATGCACAATCAAAGAGAGTTAGAAATGATGATAACACCACGTGAGCCACGACCCCACTCTTTCCGGTCAAACCCCAATTCTACACCCCCTCCTTCCATGGATACTCATACGTCTTACCAAAAATATTTTACATTTCTCTAATTGGACAATCCCTTAACGTTATAATATTTTTTTAATTTTAATTTTGTACAGATGCTTTTTTTCCATTTTTTTTGGAAATAATTAAATTAAATAAATATTGGCAAATTTTTAATGAAAAAAGGTCGATAAGGGCATGGTTCGGTAGTTAAGTCGCTCAGTTGTAGCGGTGGCCACCAGAATTCAAACCCCCGCTGGGTCAACGAGTAAAGCCTTTGTTGGGCCAACGAGCGTGTTATGGCCTCACCGATTCATTTAAAAAGTTTACTAGGGACATTATCTTTTTTTTTTTTTTAAATAATGAAAAAATAATAGATTAAAAAAATATATACCTAAATTTTCAAAGGTAATTGACAAAATATAAATAAAAAATAAATCAATAAATTAGAAAAATATTACATCTTTATTATAATATGATAAATAAATGTACATATGAAAATCACAAGTCATTTTCCTAGCCCAATCATATTTTAATAACGTAATAAAAAAGAAAACATTCATCTTCACCAATAAATGTACAGCCCTTCGGTGATTTATTTATTTTAACTCGTCAAACATCATGGCGCCTTCTTTGGATAAGCTTTGGCAATTGGCACCATAAAAAACATGCCCAACTTCATTTCTGTATGTGGGGATTCCATTTATTGGTCTTCCTTCATGTTTTTGGGCCACCATAGAATTAGGTAGTTGGTTGGCCGTTTTCTAGAAGCGAAGAATCCAGAAACATTAGGAAAAAACAGAAAACCTAGAGAGAACGAGTTGACTAAGCATCCGGTGGACATTATTTTCCAAGGGAAACAATTGGCGGCCTCTACGCCAGTAAATTATTTAAATATCCACGCCAAACCCGCCTTTGTCACATGCTTGGTTTGATCATTTTTCTTTTGCAGTTGGGGTGTTACCTAATCTTTTTGTGAGTCCTTCCTTAATGGGTACCTTCGTAGGCCATGTATTACCAGGGGCGGGCTTCTTACTGATTGGACTGTGGCATCTCTTCAATACTATCAGAAATTATGCCCAATCTCCATGGGAATTCCACACCAGGCCATGGTTTCCTGCTAAATTTAGAGGCAGAGTATTAAAGCATATGGAGCTGCTAGCTATTTTAGGTGGCGCCTGCCTCTCAATTTCTGCAGAACTTTTCATCGGGCCAGAGCGACACCAGCCTCTTGCAGACGACTGGACTATTCCTCCCGAGCACCTCAACAATTTCGAGCACTCGTCTATTTCTTTATTTTTTCTCATCTATGCTGCCGTGGCACTCTACGTGGACAACCATGAGATCCACGTGCCACATGGGATGCTCCACGTCATTGCCGCACTGGCATTCGGCCAGGAGTTGTTGCTGTTCCATCTGCACTCCGCTGATCACATGGGGGCTGAGGGGCAATACCACTGGCTGCTACAGCTCATAGTTCTAGTTAGCCTGTTCTCCACTATTTTAGAGGTCCCTTTTCCCAAGAGTTTTCTAGTGGCCATGGTGAGGTCTATGTCGATATTATTTCAGGGAATATGGTTTGTACACATGGGATTCATGTTGTGGGTTCCTGCGTTTATTCCAAAAGGGTGTAAAATGCACCCAGAGAACGGTCACGTGGTGGTGAGATGCAGTGACCAGGGGGCTAACACGAGGGCCAAAGCCCTTGCCAATCTGCAGTTCAATTGGTACTTAGCCGCTCTACTTATCTTCACTTTAGTCCTCTATGTTAAAATTATGCAGTATTATGGCCGCGAAAAATCAATTTCTTATATTTCACTAGAAGGCAACAGCGATGTGAGAGATATAGAGATAGGAAACGTCGCCAAATATAGCAGCCCTGGGCACAGGCGGTCAGTGGACGGGTCACAAAGCTCCATGGACATGGACATGGACAGTATGCAGCCGCTAGATCTAGAAAGATGAAAATAAAATACAAATCTTGTATATTTTACTTTTTTATTTGTTTTTAAAAATTAGTATGTCTGCATCTAGTTCTACACGGTAATTACATGGCCCTTACAGTGTGAATAACCGTCATGGATTATTTCTGCTCAAGATGGGGGCTAGGTAGTTAAACTTGTAAATATGGTAAAGATTTCTCTTTATCCCCTGTAAAATTTACAGTTGCGCCTACAAATATAAATTGTATTATTTTTCAGGCGGAGAAACAATGTCAACAGGAATATGTAAAACTTGATTTTACCGTCTTGTAATTTTTCAAGCCTTCAGTCTGTAAAACATGTATGTCTTCAGGCAGGAAATTTGTTTGCATATTTTTAAGTCAAGAAGTTAAATAGTTATAAACAAAGGGAAGAGCTATGCAAATGTAATGAGACAAATGAAAGGGGAGTTTTTTTTTTTTGGTGGTGGAATGCATTCTGTGTATATACAGACAAGGAGACTGGACGTCAAATTTTATGTGGTGCTAAAGGCAAACAGGAATAGGATAAGTTTGTGACGAGGTATGTAAGGGATTGGGTATACTTAAGAAAAAGTTTATGAAAGCGATTAGTTGCGAAGATAGCCTGCAGCTTTAGGTGCGAAGATAGCCTGCAACTTTAGGTGCGAAGCTCTAACCGTCCACGTGGTATAGGAGTTGACTAAACTGGTATAGGAGTTGACTAAACTGGAGTCACAAGTTGGCTTTTATTGATTTAATTAATATTAAAAGAATTTAAAAAAAAGGTACAAATAGGGACCAATCAATGTACACATCATATTTGTTTATTCATTAGTATTTTATTATTCATATTAGGTGGCATAGACAAATGATTTAAAAGGATTTGCAAAACATAAATGCAACTGACATGATTTGTACATGTAGACAAGTGGATCCAACATAAGCCAAAATGATACGTTGAGAGTTTATATTAAAAACTTTATAGTACTTTCTTCTAAGATCAAGATCAACGATCAACCAAGTTTGACTTCCTTTTTGGTTTAAAATAAATATTTTTAAACATTTATCATTAAAAACTGTTTCATCCAATATTCACCATTGTCCCAGAAAAGCTTTATATTTTCAAAAGTTGGAGTCCCAAGTAAAAACGAGTAATGCCCAAGTGTCACATCCAACATGGCGAGCCACTCCATTACTCCTCCTGTGGTGCACTCCATGGACTGATAAATGACCAACTACTGGTCCCTTAACTTAATCCCTGCAAAAAAGAACACAATCGAAGGTGTAAAGCTCACCAAACAAGCCGTCAAAACAAGAAGACATAAATTGATTAATCCAGCTCAAACAAGCATTCAACCAAATCAATCAACTCTTCCATTTAATTTCGCACAATCGAAGGTTTAAGGCCCACCAATCAAGTTGTCAAAAAAATATTAAAGGAATTCAAACATTTTAGACCAAATAAGCATTCGACCAAATCAATCACCTATCATATTTAATACCAAATTCAAATTTATAGACATCCATCAAATCATTCAAATGAAGTGCACTAAAAACTATTTGAACTAATCAAATGATAGTGCACATATCACAAATATTTCATTCCTAGTTTTCCTACATACACCCCAGATTTTCTAGTTCAATTTTCCAACATTCCATACAGAAGAGTCCCGAAGGCTTCAAATTGCACACTACTATCAACATTACTGTAAGTTCAATATTTCAACATCCCATAAATGTATGTTTTGATTTTAAATGCATGTTGTTTTAGTTTAAACTGTATTGTTGTTTTGGTTTTAAGTCTTTTAGCTTAAATTGTTTAAATTGTATTGTTGTTTTCATTTAAAGTGTTTTAGCTTAAATTGTTTAAACCGTATTGTTGTTTTCATTTATTGTGTTTTAGCTTAAATTGATTAAACTGTATTGTTGTTTAGATTAAAGTGTGGGGAAATAAAAACAATACAGTGTAAACACTTGAAGCTAAACAACAATATCGTTTACACCAAAACAACATACATTTTAAACCAAAGAACAATACAATTTAAACACACATATTGTTTAATGCGAGAGTGTGGGAAATAAAGGTGGCAGAATGCTCAAAAAATGTTGTTTTGGTTAAACCGTATTGTTTTTTTTTTTTAAAGTCTTTGAAACAACCATTGAAAGGTTTAAATTGTTGTATTGGTTTAAACTATATTGTTTATTGTTTGCAAAGGGAAGGTTGATGACTTCCTTAATAATGAATCAAATCCCTTTCCCATGAAACAACATCAAAGACATGCCAAGAAAGTAATCTAATGCATATAATGTCAGTGTTGATGTATGCACTTATGTAATGTTGATGATATAGTGTAAATAATGCCTTGCAATATGATTTGATGATACTTTCTTATCCGATTTGATGATGACTAATAACCTGACTGTTTATAGAAACATGACCTAGATGTTAAGATGGTTTCCCCTAATACAATGAGGCTAGATTGATTTAGGTTTCAAGAAGAGTTTGATTTATGTGTCACTGGACCTGAGTTTGTTTTCTTTTAATGTTTCCAAATCTTCATTTCAAGATTTTTTTGGACTATGTTTTGTATTTTCCCAATCAACATGGAAACATATTGGAATGTTCAAGTAGCAAAGTAGGACTATAAGCACCTACATAGGCTTCATAGATACCTTGCCAAAGGTCTGCAACAATGTTGTGGTGTTTTAGGATTTTATGAGACCTTCTAAAAACCTCACAAAATTATATGTCCATAATAGACCTTGTAGAGCTTAAAATTGACTCTTTCGTGCCTTCACAGACCTACAAAAATTTATTTGCCTACCTAAAATAGTGGGTTGATCTCTAAAACTTCTTAATGACTATACATAACTATGCACAATAGGAAACACTTACTCAGGGACCTCATAAGCCTGTGCATGGTCTTCCACTACTTTGCAGGCTCTTGGACCTGACATGGCTTGATACACAGTCCTACGAATAGTTGCCACAATCATCTGTATGTTCTTGTTCAAGCAAGATATGCAAACTTAAGAATATTTGACACTACTCCAAACTGTCTGATAGTGCTTGAAACCTACTAATGGACTTTGAGAACTCTCGACATAGTTTGTTTTGGTCTTGACAAGCTTGAAGGCATTTACTCTGATGACATTGTAGACTTTGCAAACCCACAACTACTATGCAAACCCCTTAAATGACGGTGCAGAGTTAAAACAAGATGTGATTGTTAATCTTAATCTAAAATTTAGTTTACTCTTGCCAAAACGAGAATGACATGAAGAAAATGAGATTGTCTAGGTAGTTAACCAGATTATACAAGACAAGATCCATGATTGACACGAAGAAGATGAGATTGTGCACTTAGTTTAACAAGATTATACAATTAATATGGAATTACCTAACTGTTGTTCATAAATTCATATTGCATCAAACTGCCAAACTATTAAATCAAACATACAACATAGAACATCACAATGTCAAACTGTAAAAACAAACATACAACATAGGAAATCAAAATCTCAAACTGTAAAATCAAACATAGAACATAGAACATCACAATGTCAAACTGTAAAATAAAACATAGAACGTATGAAATCAAAATGTCAAACTATCAAATCAAACATAGAACATCACAAATCTTTTGTTCAAAGCATCACTGTGAACTCTCCGACTGAACTTACAAATTGAAATTACAAACTGCAATTACAGAGATAAAGAAAATGGTATGACGATTGTTGTATTGTTTGTGAAATATATTATTAATATTATTAAAGCTGATTGTTGCTCTTCACTGTTATCTTGTTGCAAAGAGTTTACACTGTCAACCTCACTGCACACATGCTTGAGTAAACATAATTGTTGTACCTATCACGTACAAGCCCAAGTAGATCCTGATAGTTAGGTTGCGCCACCCTACAGGCCTCTCTACTAATCAACACAGGTTGGTGGAATGTCCAGTTCAATGCTTTAGGCTCTTTGTTTATTTAAATTTGTACTGAGAAGATTCAAAAGATTCTAAATTTCAAAACTGGTGTTCAAAGGTGTTTGTTTTGATGTGCAGATGAAGAACAAAGCTCAAATGTGGACCCGCCATGGCGTCAAGAGACTAAAGACAACCATGCCTCTAAAAAAAAGAGTCCAGTTAGATTCCCATCAAATGAAGACACTCAAGTTGCTAACAAGAGCAATCCTCAACCAGCTAAGCCAGTTATTCAATTCAATGCAGCTGCTAGAAGCAAGAAGGTTTCAGTTCAATGGCAGTGGAGGAAAGAGGATATGGAATCAACATTGAAAGATGTGGAAGATAATGACATTTTGACAAGGAGTGCAACCAAAAAATGGGGAATCCCTACCACAACGCTCAGCAACTAGTTAGATGGTTTAACATCAACATCAAAAAAAGGTCCTCCCATAGTCTTAACAGCAGCTAAAGAGGGTTTGATAGTGGAATGGTGTAAAGAAATCGTAGTAATGGGTTGGAGATTATTAATCTCAAAGAAGAAGTCACGCAAATTTGCCAAACATGACCAAACTTGTTTAAGGATGGGCTACCTGGCAAGTCATGGTGGATTGGATTTAAAAGGCACCATCTTGAATTGACATTGAAAATAGTGGAAGCACTTGATATAGACAGAGCTCTAAACCTCATTCTTGTAGTTGTTTCTACATTCTATGACACATTGTTTAAAGTGTATGAAGCCAACACACAAGGACCACATAGAATTTGGAATCATGATGAAACTAGAATTCAGGCTCAGAGAAATGGAGCCATGAGGGTGTTGGCCAAAAGAGTTAGAAAAAGTGTTTCATACGAAATTCTGCAAAGCAAGGAATAGATAACAATTTTATGTTGTGTTAATGTTGCCGAATAAAGCATACTGGGGTTCTATCTTTTCAAAGGTAAAAAGCAGCTTAAAAACTACATTGCTGGCTACAAACCGAGTGCTTGCATGACTACCCAGCCCCACGCTTGGATGACTAAAGAGTTGTTTACGAACTGGCTGCATCATTTTGCACGATCCGTTATAGGTGGTGTATCGCCGACAAATAGGCACCTACTGATATTTGATGGCCATGGAAGCCATGTAGCTGTGACAACCATCCAAGAAGCTAGGTCTTTGGGTATTGATTTACTGACACTACTAGTGCACACCTCACACAAATTACAGCCATTGGATGTGAGTGTATTTTTAGTATTTAAGTCATACTTCAAATTAGAAAGAGCATTGTGGTTGGCAAGGTTTCCGAACATAGAAATAAAAAGAGTAGAATAAGCAGAATTAGGTAGCAAGTCATTTCAGAAAGCACTCATAGTTTCAAACATCACTACTAGATTTAAAAAATAGGTATATGGCCCCTCAATCTAGATGCTCTAATGGAGGACATGCACCCCATTGACACTTTTCAGTTCAACGTGCACGATAATGCTTCTACAGTGCAAAACATCCTTAGTTTTTTTGGGGTTGATGTTTCATGAGTGGAAGTTGCCAACACATTGCTATCAAGCCTTGTAGATGCTGATTTACATCCCACAACAATAGACATAGTGGGAGAGGAAACTATGCAGGATTCAGCTCCAAGCACTTTTCATGATTCACCTGAACCTACAGTGTGGGGTCAACTATTTGATGACATGGCTGAAAGTCAACAAGAACAAAACCTAAATGGACTTATCCTTCCATCTCCACCAAGCCATCCATCATGGTTGGTGGAGGGAGCCATGAATTTGGGAATTGATTTGCATTGCTAGCAAGAAGACAACACGTTTTCCTTCCCCTCTCCACCGCCCATGTTGAATGTATCTAAAATGGTACATTACTATGCCAAGTGTGGAGAAGATGATGGTGGAGATATTACAGATTTGAGCTAGGATACCAAGGTAGTTTGCAACGAAGCTGAACATAGCATTCATGGAGATTCCAGCCAATCATTGGGTTCCCAAGTAGATTCACACATCAACAAATTCCTTAAATGGCTCATTCACATTGTGAAGGAAAGACCCAGGAATACAAAGGATAGTAGAATTCGGTTGAGCCGATAGTCCCAACTATTAACAATAGACGACTACATGAACCTTTCAATGCAGCAAGAGCAAAGGAAGAAAGAAATTGAGGAGATAAAACTCTAAAAGAGACAATAGATTGAGGACAGAAAGGCATCACGTCTTGTTGCAAGGGAATTAAAGGATCAAGCCAAATTAGATAGATATGTTGCACGAAAAGTAAGAGAACAACAAAAAGTTTTATAAAGGTGGGAAAATGAGTAGAAAAAGGAGCAAGAGAGGATTCAAAGGGAGCATGATAGAAATGAAAGAGAGCTTGAAATGTCAAGGAAGAATATAGAGAGACAAATGCATTTAAGCAACCCCCTAAACCCTTTGCCAGAAAATCATGCATTCTTTAGGGAGATGATGATTATTCATGTCCCAATGTATCCTACAACTCTAACCCCATCCCATATGACTAGCACTCAACTTCCAACTGTAACCCCATCCCATGTAACCAGAACTCAACTTCCAACTCTAACCCCATCCCAATGGACCAACACTCCACTTCCAACTCTAATCCCAACCCATCTTAGCAACACTCCATTTCCAACTCTAACCCCATCCCATGTGAGCAGTACTTAATTTCTAGCCCTAAGCCCATCCCATTTGAGTAGCACTCTAAGTCCATCACCGATGGAGGAGAACATGGCTGGGATTAATTTGTCAAGCAGTCAAGAAATAACAAGCACTGTCACATCAAGTCCACTAGTTTTTCCAACATGGTTTGAATGAGATTGGTAGCAACGAATCATTGTACACAACCAAGTTTGAAATTGCAGCCTATGGAGGCATTTTTTTGCATTTTGTAATGCCACGATTTGTATTTGGCTTATATTAATGAAAGGGGATTTCATATATGTGTTTGGTATATGTCAATGATTTACATTTTGTAAACATCCAATGGTCAACATAGAACTTGTTTGAGTACAATGATATGTTGAGGGCATGATAGTGGTGCAACCTAACTTTCAAGGTTGACATGGGCTTCACATTCTTTATTGTTTTAGATGGCATTTCTTCATTTGAGTCATATGCATTTATACTCAAACATGTGTGCAATGAGGTGGACTACCTAAATATTTTGTTTTATGGGGTTAGGTTATTTTTTGCCACGTGGATAACGCATGTTTTTGGTGGGGATAAATTTCTAGCCCTTTTTTAATGCCGACCGACAACCGGACATAACTAACTCTGGTGGTAGGGAACCACATCGTAGGTTGTGCTCAGCATGCCATGTGGCATGTGAGCATTTTGCCACCTTTACGTCTCACACTCTTGCATTAACACAACACCATGTGCTCCCTCATTCACTACTCTGCTCCTGCATTTACAACTTTATGATGCAGAGTGCCCGGCAGAAGCGGATGAAGATTTGACTATATCTTCTCTATCGGCAAGAGGTATCCCAATGTCTCTCCGAAGCCAAGAATGACTTCTCTATCGGTGAGACATGAACTATCGGCCGGGTCTTATTGTTATATCCCGATGGCTAAGTCCTCACCGATAAACTCCGTGACGGTTAGTTGCCTATCGGCAACACCTCATACTATCGGACCACGATAAAATTCCTTCGGCCAGACTTCTTCCTTCGTCACACCGATGACCACTCTTTGTCGGCCAGACTTCTTCCTTCGGTGAAGCTTCTTTCACCTACACCGACGCTTTGTCTCTCGCCGATATCGTCAGGCCCATCGGCCAGACCTCCTGCTTCGGTAAGACTCCGGTTCGTAGTTCCGATGGTTCATCTCACTCCGACGAGTCCTTTGTCGCTGAGACTTCTCGAACTCCTTCCGATGAACTTCTATCGGTGGGATTCTAACGGTCGCCGTGACTTCTTCGGCTGCCCCCGACAAGGTTCCTCACGCCGATACTCTTTATCGGCAACACTCCGAGGATGTCTCACCGATCGGTGAAACTTTATACCGTCGGCTAGGTATATTTTCCTTAGCCCGATATCGTTTCTCTCACCGATGCGAACACAAAGGTATGTGTCTCCGGCACTATACCAATCTTCGGCAAGACGGAGAGCCTTTCACGCCGATGGATCTCCAACTGTTCAGAGGCGCCGAACCAGAATTCCCTTCGACAGAACAATGGAATTTGGCCGTTTCATTTATCAAACCCTCGATCACTTGTAGCAATCTGATCCCACATCAAAACTATCCAATTTCACTCCGATTTCCCGACTAGCCACATGATGATGTCTAGTCGAACTTGACTGAGTTCGCTGGCTTCCTGGGTAAGAATTCAACAACAACAAACGTGAGAAATCTTTCCCCCATCCCACTGTTACTATACAGGGCTTCAGTGGACAGAGGAAAGGGCCTCCATGTATGAATCAAAACCCTACTCCTAGGTTACGAACCAGCCACTGTGGAACCGTGGGTTTTACACCGTCTGCACACTACAGAGTCACTATGGATTGACGGATAGCATCCGATTAGGTTCTATTTACAAAATCAGGATAAAGATATCAGATCACTAAGAACAACCAAGAAAATCAACACAGATCATACCCAGAACTCTCTTCATTCAATTATCAAAAACTTGTTGTAATACACACTTCTCTCCCCCCGTGTGACATACAACCTGCCTCTAAAGAAGATGTAGAGACAGCAGTTATCCCCTCCAACCGTGCAAACTGATTTTCAAATCAGTTAGCCGTTGGTTTACCCTTCATACAAGCAAAACTACATGTGTGCCTTGCACAATTACATTCATGGGACCAAATTGACCCTTATTACAAAATGAAATGGCTTAAGAGCCTTATGAGACAACAAAAGAAAAGATGATCCTGCACTACAGAGAATGTGCTCCTGCACCACTTTATAGTATGCATTTCCCTGGGCATTGTGCTACCACATTTCAGAGCTATGGAGCGTTCAATGTTCTAGTCCTTTCCATTCATCAAATGCTAGCACCCCACTATTGACATTGCTTATCACATATGTTCATTGAAGATGACACCAAAACATGGTCACTTAAGCTTTGGAGATGGCTCTGCTTTGGTGATAGCTCGTATGAAGTTGGACATTTTTCGGAAACTTGATAATGGTAGAGCATTTTTAGTGTTAAGCTATGTTCTAGTTATCAAAAAATTAGTTTGATATGTAGACAACAACATAGATTAACCCAAATGCCTTTAGGTAACCAAGTCTCCCTAATGCTAACATCTCATAGTAGCTTAGGTTTCTTCATGTTCAACTTTAGGTATTCAAATGGTTTGTTCATGTAACCATGTTGTCTAGTAGAATGTAGTCCTAGTTGATAGGAAGTTCATGCATTTAGTTCTGGTTTTTGAAGCCATCTTTTTCACAACTTATTCATTCTAACATATAGTTTTCTTTGACCCTATATAATAGTTGAGATGGGGAGTCTTGATAATGCTAAAGCTATTTTAGTGTTGAGCTATGTTGCAGTTATCCAAAAATTAGTTTGATATGTAGACTGCAACATAGCTTAAGCTAAAATGCCTTTGGGTTACCAAGTCTCCCCAATGTAGTTCTCTAGTAGAATAGTTCTCTATTAGAATGGTTTGTTCATGTAGAATAGTTCTCTACTAAAAGGTAGTCCTAGTTGATAGGATTTTCATGCATTTAGATCATGAGTGTAGGAGTTCACCAAAGTGGGGCCAACAGTAATTTTAATTGCTTTAATTAATAGTCAAAATATTTCTAAAAATAACACAAATAGGAACCAATCAATGTACACATCATATTTATTTATTCATTATTATTATTTATATTAGGTGGCATACACAAATGATTTACAAGGATTTGCAAAACATAAATGCAACTGACATGGTTTATACACATACAAAGTTCAATACATCATGGTTTTGTAGGACAATTAATTTTGTAAAACAACTAAGTAGAAAAGTATATGAGATAGGGAATGTATAACAAAAGGAAATAATGGAGAGGTATAATGTGAGATGTTGATTGACTTGGTTTAATGCTTGTGTGGTCTTAACTCTTAACTTTGTGTCCTCTTTTTTTGACTGCTTGTTAAAAAGTTAGAAATTGGTAATAAGTTTGACAGTTGTTTGATTTATGTCCTCTTGTTTTGACTGCATGATTGGTGTGCCTTACACCTCTGACTGTGGATGCTTCATATATGTCAATCTATGTTTGTAAGTATGTAATGCTTATATATATCAATGATAACATCGATTAGGCACATATTTGTAATATATATATATATATATATATTACAAATATGTGCCTAATCGATGTTATCATTGATGTCAACATATTCTTGTTGACATTGGTGTCAACTGTATCCCATTCTAGAAGACTTGTATGTTAAGGATATTGAGAAAATTAGCCCCTCCGGAAGAAACAAGTGAGTTACTTATCTCTCTGTAAGAGATAGTGAAGACAGTGCAGTTCAGTGAAGTAGATTGCTTTGCATTCCCAGCAAGATGAAGATTAGAGTCTATGGACCAAAGGGTGTTGTAAAGGATTGTCTGATGTTTCTCTAGTTAAGATTTGAGGGATCCATATGAAGAATTTGGGAAGTTATGGCCATCTAAGTAGAACTGGGTTTTGCAGTTGTTCAGAGGTGACAGAGTGACAGAAAATTGGTCTGGATTGATTCACATTGAAATATTATGATCTGCGGATCTAGAGGTGTGTTTGGGATGTTAGTGTATATCCTCAGCTCAAGTGGTTTGTGGTTTGGAGGTCCACAAGTAATATTTCTAGTGTGACAGTCATGGCATTTGGTGTTCTTACATTCTGGTATGAAGATGCAAGTGATTCTGGTGATTTGAGGTGGTGCAGTTGTTCCTGTTGATTTCATTATGCTTGTGGAGATCTCTGGATAGTGTGCCTGTTGTGTTGGTGATCCGCATTTAAGTTTGAGCTTGTGATTGAAGATTTCTCTTTGGATGTTGTTGTTCTTTCAGTCTTGGCTGACTGGATGCTTTGTGCATGTTGCAGATGATCTAAGAAATGTTCTGTGAAGTGTGACGTGATGTTCGAGGAAGATTTGGGTCCCAGCTATGTTTGGCCGACAGTATAGTGATTTGCATTGAGTCAGATGTTTGCAGTGCTGACCTTGATGTTTATTACAAGGTTGATGAAGCATATAAATATGTGTGGTTGAGTTGTGGAAATGTGTCCTTGTGAGAAAATGACAAGATCCTAAGAGAGGAAGAAAGGTAGAGCAAAGAAGAGGAAGAACAAAAAAGAAAGAGAATTAAAGGATGAGGAGATAGCGAAGAAGTGTTTGGGGGCAGAGCAGAAGTATTGTGCACATCAATGGAATTGTACTTTGCATGAAATAGATGTTGTTTCTCAGTTTAATCTTTCCGTGTTAATCATACAGTTATCTTGTAGGCAGTGACCCTCTTTGAGCAATGAGCTCTGGGCAGTGCACCCTGAAGGCAAGTGCCTTCCCCATTTTTCTATTCTTTTAATAGAGAATAAATCTTGTGGGTTAACCCCCACCGTGATTTTTCCCTTAACCGAGTTTCCACGTAAAAATCCCGGTGTTATGTGTATTGATTTTATTTCTACTCATGTGTTGTTGATTTATGCTTTCATGGTTATATCATTAATCTATTTATAAGTGATAAAGATAAGTAGTAGCAGAAGATAAGCTTTTTGAGACAACTGATTCACCCCCCTCCTCTCAGTTGTTTGCTCTAATTTCAACAATTGGTATCAGAGTCGGTTCCTCTAAAAGAAGCTTAACTGCTTGAGGAGATCCAGGATGTTGAATTACAAGGATAGTTTGAGATTTGATGGAACAAATTACTCTCTTTGGAAGAGTCGCATGGAGTGCCACTTGCAATACATGGGTGATGCTTATTTGTTAATAACTAAGGATGAGTATAAGCCTCCGGAGAAAGGTCCTTCAACTGTAGATCAACTCAAAGATGCTAAAAACAACATTCGAGCTAAAGAAGCTTTACTGAGTGCCCTGACTGATACAGAAATGACAAATGTCCTAGAATTGAAAACTACTCATGAAATCTGGAAAAATTTGGAAACTCTATATGAAGGTGATGATTATGTCAAATGTGCTAAGTTGCAGAGCCTAAAGGGTAGGTATGAAAATTTGAGGATGAGTGAAGATGAAAACATCACTTCCTACATGCAGAAGGTGAATAAACTTGTGTGCAGTATCAAGTGTGCTGGTGGAAAACTGGAAGAATTAGATATTGTTGGCAAAGTGCTCAGATCCTTACCTGCTTCATACAAGCATAGAGTTACTACTATTGAGGAGATCAGGACTGTGACAACTATTACTAGAGATCAGTTGGTTGGCAAGCTCTCAGCATTTGAAATGAGTGGGTTTGGTGATTCGCTTCCTAAATCTAAATCTACATTTAAGGCTAGTGTTTTTGGAAAGCAAAGATTTGATCCAGGTGAAAGCTCCTCAAGAAGACTAACCAGATTTGAGAAGGCAAGGAAGGATCTTGAAGAAGATGAATCGGAGCTTGAAGAACTTGAAGCTCTTTTTGCTAAAAGACTACCAAGAGGATCCAATAAGCATGAAGGAAAGTTGCCTTTCAAATGTTTTGCTTGCAACAAGATTGGTCATTTTGCCTCAAGATGTCCGGAGAGGGTTTCAAATCCAAACCCTAACAGACCTAGGGTTCAAAAGAAATGCTACTATGTCTAAGAAGCTGGTGAACAAGGAGTCACAGATGATGAATTTGATATGGGAAGTACCTTTGGAAATGATTAGGTGTTCATTAATATCAAAGAAGAAGATCTGGTGCCTACTAAATCTACTAGTTGTGTGAATGTGGAAAGTGCCTTGGCTGCTCAAGTTGAAGAGAAGGATGAATGGGTAATTGATAGTGGATGTTCTCACCATATGACTGGCGATAAAAGTAAGTTTGTAAGATTGGAAAGATATGAAGGTGGAATTGTGAAATTTGGAGACAATTCAGCTGGTAGAATTCGTGGCAAAGGATCCATCTCTTTTGATGGTAAGAATAACACTAATGATGTATTGTATGTGGAAGGGTTGAAGCATAATCTTCTCAGTGTTGGAGTTGGTTGACAAGGGATATGATCTCCGATTCAAGGTTGGAAAATGCAGAATCTTGGAAAGCTCTAGAACTAAGATTGCATCTGGTACACAGACTAGAGGTAACATCTTTCATTTAAGTGGTACTGGTAAAAGTTGTTTAATTGCTCAGATTGATCAGAGTTGGCTATGGCATAGGAGGATGTGTCATGTGAACTTTGACAACATTGTCAAGATAAGTGCTACTCAGGCTGTGAGAGATCTTCCAAAGCTTGTAAAACCTATTAATAGCATGTGTAAGGAATGTTAGTTGGGCAAACAGAGCAGAACTACATTCAAGAGTAAAGAACAATCTTCAAGTGGATTGTTGGAACTTGTGCACACTGATTTGTGTGGTCTTGCCAGAGTTAGGAGTTTTCAAGGAGATAGATACTTTATGTTATTGATTGGTGATTACTCCCGGATGATGTGGGTCAATTTCTTGAGAGAGAAATCAAAGGCTCTTAACAAATTCAAAGTGTTCAAGGCTAGGGTGGAAAAGGAGATTAGTGTGAAGATAAAGTGCCTAAGATCTGACAAAGGTGGAGAATTTACCTCCGGTGAGTTTAATACATTTTGTGAAGAGCATGGAATAAGAAGACAGTTTCTGCTCCTAGAATTCCTTAGCAGAATGGAGTTATGGAAAGGAAAAACTAGACTATTCAAGAAGCTGCTAGAACCATGATGATGGAGGCAAATTTTAGACATATCTATTGGAGAGAGGCTAAGTACTGTTGTCTACACTCTTAACCGGCTACAGATCAAAGGTAGTACTGGTAAAACACCTTATGAACTTTGGTTTGGTAATGCTCCTACTGTGAAATACTTCAGAGTTTTTGGTAGTAAATGATGGAGATTGATTATCATTGATGTCAAAAAGGTATTGTGTTGATCATCATGTTTATGTCAGGACATCAGGAGGTCAGTGGTTCTTGTGTTTGGTCTTGATATGATAGGTCATTCTACTTCAATTGTAGTTCATTATGATCTTCATGATTGAGGAGAATTCAGCTTATAGGAATGCATCATGGCATAAAGGATTTCATGAAGTATCATCACATTGTATGTGGTGGTTGATCAGGGCTTTGATGTTTTATCTCCTTGTATGTGATTATCAAAAACATCATGTTGAGTTTGATAGTAAGGCATCATTATGAAGTTGATAATGTTAAGAATGATGCATGCATCATGATAAGATTGTCAAAAAGGATGTGTGTGCTTCATGATAACCTTCATTGTAACTTGTTGATGACACTGACTTTATGCTCTCAAGTTGAAAAAGTTGAAGGCACTGATTTTTACTTAAGGAGTTCATAATGGCAGTATGGCTTAATGAGTCTACTTGCTTAAAGTGTATGGCTTCATTTCATGCATTACATAAGCTTCAAGTCTTGATGAAATGCCTCCTTGTCATCTCTGCAATGAAGGAATCTTTATAATAAGAGCCTGTTGTTTCAATTTCTTAAAGTCCTAAGAATGATCTCTATTTTGAGCTTCTAAGAGTTCTATCCTAAAATCCTAGTGCTATCTTCTGAACTCCAAGTCCTTTATACCATTTTGTGATCCTAAACTAAGTCCTTTATACCATTTCAAGCCCATCATCTAAAGAGGCACTTTATGTTTTAATTTTGTGTTGACTTGGTATTATAGGTCACTTCACTTAAAGGTAACCTGTTGGAGTATGGAGAGGTCATGGGCAAACAACCCCATTCATTCCTTTCACCGAAACCACTGGTTATGCAATATGTGAATGGGCGGTAAACAAAAATCTAAGGCTAAGGTTTAAATGGTAGAGCACACGAAGGATGTAATCAATGATCATTATTTAAACTAAGACCTTGTCTATCATGTGCTCGAGCATTGATGGCTCTTGGAACTCATCAGTATAAACTATAGATAAAAGGTTTTTAAAGACTAATTTTAGTCTATTTCTAAAAGGCAGCTTTTGAAGAGTTTTAAAACGAGATAAAAGTCATTTATGAAGTTTTTTTTTAATTTCAAATGGGCCTTCCTCTCTTGTGTAGAAGTTGGAAATATTAGAATGAATTATATGAAAAATTTATTAAAGAAGGGCTAATTTTAGCTTTCAAAAAGGTCATTTTTTAAGGGATTTGAAAGCCCTGCTTTTTAGGGGAGTTATTTCTAAACTTCCCACTTGAGCATTGAAGAAAAAGAAAGTTTTTTTATTGGGAATGTAACATATTAAATTCTTTTTGAATGGTACATGAAGTTTTTTATTTTGCAGATGGTAAAGGATGTTTTATGATTTTATTTTTTTTGAAAATGGGAAATGAAGATGTTTGTATGAAAGAAGATATTTGCAGAGAAGAAGTTGAAGGGTTTTGAGATGAAGAAAATGAAAAACAAAAATAAAGGAGATGAATTTGTTATCAGATGGAAGAGGAATACGAAGGGTTTTGAAGAAGATTTGTATGATTTATTTTTGCAGGTTCCAGATTGATGGGTGTGTGTGTCATGAAATATGCATAGATGAATCATGAAATTGTGAGATTATGTCTTGCAAAGAGTACAAGAAAATTCCAGAGATGGCTTCAAGAATATTGCAAAGATGTCTTATTTTGCATTGATGAATTATTTTGCAGAGATAATTTGTACTTATGATGTGTTTCTTTTGAAGAGATGGCCCTTTCACAAACATTGAAATTGTGACCAAGAATACATTGAAGAAATTATTGAAGGATTGTGCAGATATCAAATGGTGATTTAGTGATTTATTTAACATCAAAGAAGACATCAATTTGTTTATTTTGTAGAGGTTGAAGATATAATTTTTTAAATGAATTTGTTGTGAAAATAAAAAAGGGGAGGTATAAGATTTTGTACTTGATTGAAATAGGGTAATCCCCTGATAAGATTTGTATGTGCACCTAAAGTGTTTGTAAGAAGTCAGTGAGACTTTCCATGTGCCAGTAAGGCCTTGTATCAACCAGTGAGGCACAGTGTATGCCAATGAGGCATCTTGTAAAGCTAGTGAAGCTTCTTTGGTCAGTGAGACCTTTGTGTAACCAGTGAGGTTCTGAATAAGCTAGTGAGGCAGTTTTTGAGTAGTTTTTCTACCCCAAGAGGGTTCTCTAGTCGTGAAAATCTTGTGTCATGATTCTTGTTAATTTCCTATGTGTGTGTATATTAATACTGTGCTCATGAGGTTTTTGTTTACATCTTTCATTATCAGTATTGTGCATATATGTTTAACAAATCATCAATCTCTTCCTCCCTCTTTTGTCTTGTAAGATAAAGTTTGCAAAAAGTTAAGAGTTTATACAACACTGATTCACCCCCCCTCTCAGTGTTGTCCTAGAGTCCAACAGTGAATGCTATATCAATAGAGATGAAGATCTAGGCAAGTTTGATGCAAGATGTGATGAAGGAATATTTTTGGGTTACTCTAACCAAAGCAAGGCATACCAGTGCTTTAACAAGAGATTGAAAAAGAATGTTGAAAGTACTAATGTCAAAGTTGATAAAGGCATGGAGAGACCTTCCAAGTCTTGTGGATATGAATCAAATGATGAAAAGCAAGCTCAAGCTCAAACTCAGATTCAGACTCCTACGGAGATTCCAGTAACTCAAGAAGTTAATACAAATGTTGAGGAACAAGTTCAAGAATCAAAAGGTGAGGAAAACCCCAAAACTCCTAGGTATGTAAGATTGAATCATTCTGAAAATCAGATCATAGGAGATAAAAAAAAGGTGTTCAAACTAGAAGAAGAATTTCTAAAGAACAAGAGGAGTATTGTCTGATTTCAAAGATTGAACCAAAATCAGTAAATGAAGCTTGTAATGATGAAAGTTGGGTAAAAGCAATGGAAGAAGAATTAATGCAAATTGAAAAGAGTCACACTTGGGATCTTGTTCCTAGACCTGAAAACAAAAATGCAATTGGAACTAAATGTGTCTTCCGGAATAAATTGAATGAAGATGGTGAAGTTGTGAGAAACAAAGCAAGATTGGCATGCAAAGGTTACTCACAGGTAGAGGGAATTGATTTTGAAGAAACTTTTTCTCCAGTGGTAAGAATTGAAGTAGTCAGATTATTTCTTGCCTTTGTTGCTTTCAAAGATTTCAAAGTTTACCAGATGGATGTCAATGTTGGCAAGAGACACTGCTTCGCATGATAGGTGTTGTCATTGATGGCAACTAAGACTATTACACCCATCCATATAACACATTTTTTTCATTTTGGAAGTCAGAATCAGAATTTATCTAAGTCCAGGAAGTTAGAAACAAAGCAGCCAACAGGGTCCGGTATCTTGGTCTGGATGTTTCTGGTGGTAAATCAGAGTTTGTTGCAGATCTAAGGGAGTCACAAGCATTGTCAGGATAATCTAAATCCAAAGTTTTGGCCTCTGGTGATGAAGGATTCAAAAGTCATTAGCATCTAAGTATCAGGTTAACAGTTTGACAACGCAGACAGAAGAAGAACAGGTCGACCTTGTAATTGATCTTGGTTTCAGATGTATGGAAGTTGTTGATTGGACAAGTTGTGATGATTAGTGATAGTAGTTGACCTGATTGATGATTTGTGAGTGCAAGTTTTGGTCTGCGTTACAAATTGTACATGGATTTAGTCGACAGAGCAAAATCTTCAATAAAGTTCTAAGTGTTCTTGAAGCCGACTGAAAAGTGGTTGAAGATTAGGATGCTAATATATATAGCTGATGGATTTGAATGATTTTAGGAATGTGGCGATGTGACTATGGACTAAGTGCAAAAAGGGTAGAGATCTAAGGTTTGAATGTTAGCAGAACAGTAATCAAGGCAGAGTAAGGATGAAGTGTATTAAGTTAGTATTCTGTGCTTAACCATAATTGAACCCTTGCATTGGTAGATGCTATTTATCAGTTCAAATTCATTGTAATCTTCTTTCTATAGGCAGTGAGCTCTAGGCAGTGAGCCCGAATGCATGTGCATTCCCCTTTGTAATACTTTTAATAGAGTATAATCTTTGTGGGTTAATCCCCACCATGGTTTTTCCCTTAACCGGGTTTCCACGTCAAAAAATCTTGGTGTCAAGTGTGTTTTTTATGTTTCTGCTCATGTGTTATTGATTGTTGCTGAAATGTTTATATCATTAATTTGATTAGAAGTTGTAAAAGAAGATTAAAGGAAGAAAAGTTTAAATTATGTGACAACTGATTCACCCCCCCTCTCAGTTGTCCAGACCAATTCCAACAATTGGTATCAGAGCAAGGTTCCTTTGAAAAAGTTTAACAGCTTGAGGAAGATCTGGGAAGGCAGTAATATGGATGAATACAACCTCTAAGGGCAACTTAATCTCACTCTAGAAGATCTTGAGCAGCCTAGAGCAGAAGTCCAAGAGCTGCAAGAGAACCTTAAAAATGTTGAAGACTTCATTGAGATTCTAAAAGAGAAATTGAGAAAATCCAATGAAAAGAGGAAGGGACAACATCTTCAACTAGGAAATCATTACAACAACAACAAGGATGAGGATTTGAAAGAGAAGACAAAGGAATGTGAAAATTTAGCCAAAGAAGTTGTTGTCCTAAGACATGAGATGGAATCCAGGGTGATGAGGCTAACCAAAGAAATTGAAGATAGAAAGAAAACTGAAGAAGACCTGAATCAAAATCTAAAAGAGAGAACTGAAGAATGCTATAGATTGGATGGAATAGCTGGCCTACTAGAGTCTAATCTACAAGAAAGCAGAGACAATGAGAGAAAACTTGAAAGGCAAATTGTCATTCTCATACATGACCTAGAAGTTGCAAATGAATACAAAGAGAAGTTCAAGATAAGCTCATCTAAACTTGAAGCACTACTTGAAGGATAGAAAACGGCTGATGACAAGCATGACCTTGGATATGAGAAAGGTGAAAGCTCTGAATCCGGACAAAGAAATTTTCAACCTAGGAATGGGAAAAACAAACATAGAAGACCTACGGTAAGACAGCCTAATGCTCAAAGATATCCATCATTCAAGGGAAATTGTTTTAATTGCAATAAATCTGGTCATAGAGCTACTCAGTGTAGAAGCAGAGTAAATCAAAATGGTCCATCCTTCTCTGGTCAATGCTTCAAGTGTAAGAAGTATGGTCATAGATCAAATGAATGCAGAAGTTTGATAAAGAATAACTCTAGAGAAAATGGCAACTCTTTCAATTGTTACTGCTTCACTTGCAATAGATTTGGACACATGGCTAATCAGTGCAGATCAAGAGGAAATCAAGTATATAAGAAAAGAAATGTTGTGTGCTTTAATTGCAATAAATCTGGTCATATTGCAAGATTCTGCAGAAGTAGGATTAATGAAAGAAGAGGTCCGGTAAACAGAAAACTGGATGAGCAGAGACAAGACAAAGGAAAAGGAAAAATTGACGTGAATGAGATCCAAAATGAAATGAGCAAGACACGGGTCAAGAAAACAATTGTGAACCATAGTAATGGGTCCGCACTGGAATCCGGTGCTAATAATTCCTCCAAGAATTGAACTAGGAGCTCTAGCTCAGGGGGAGCTGCTTTGAAAATCAAATTCCCCCAGCCAGTAAGTGGGTGCCTAAATCTAACACAATAAAAGAGGATATTTTGAATTGTTTCAAAACTTTTGGAAGGATTTTCAGAAGAAAAGATGTTGATATAAAAACTTGCGGAGTGATTCATGAAGAACTATTCAAGAAATAGAGTAACCGGATGAAGTTAGGGCAACGCATTTATTACAATGCCAAATTAGGTTTTGTGAAGAATAAAAGGTCACTTGGTCATGCATTTGAATCACTTTACATTCAAAGGAAACAAAAGAAGAGCATTTGAGCTGCAAATCTAGAAATTGAAGCACGAAGAGTGAATTCAACCAGCATTTGATCAACCCTAACCCCGCAGAAGAAAAATGCACTTCTCTGTAAAGATTTGAATCTGAAATCTGTTGAGATGGCTAGACCTCTAGTTGTTGATGTAACTGAAAGGCCCCGACCAATATTTAAGAAGCATCCATACAAGTCAGTTGAAGTTGAACCGTTAGGTACATTCTCTAGTGTTCCTTATGGGGTTCTACATGTTGAAGATATTAGGGCATATATACATTGCAATGTAGAAGAATTTGGGAATCTGAAACTGCTTGAATTGTTTGAAAATCATCTAAAAGATGAGGATTATCAACTAAAATCAGAATTTGAAACCCTAGAGAGCAACCAATTTCTTCAAGTGATTGAATTCCCGACATTTGATGAAACTGAATGGGTTTGATGTATTAAGTTGGATGCATGATGAATTCATATGGCTGCTGAAACCAATCAAGATTACAAAGGATGTTATCAGAATTGTGACTACGTTAAATTCAACTAGTGGATTACCCATGCTGAAGGCCATGAAAAACCAAACTGTTACTGATGCAACCAGTGCAAAGTTCGATAAGATGGCTATGACCATAAATGACATTATAGAACCAAATGTGAAGTTTTCTTCCATGGTGATTGGCTACAAGATCTATCACTCTAGTAGAGAGAATTCAGTCTCCAGAACTGCAATATATGTAGCCTACCAAATGTTGAAGGAGAATGCTGATTATGACCTGTGTGAACTTCTACAAAATTAGTTGATTGAGAATCTGAGAAAAATAAAGAAAGACAAGGAAAATACCTTCAAGTATGGTTCCCTGATTATACATCTATTCTTCTATTTTATGAATGAAGTGCTTGGAGTTCAAGGTGTGCACTGGACAAATGACAGACCAGTAGCATGGCAAATAAGAGATCACCTACGTAGCCTTGGTGATTCCCAAGCTTAGAAAACAACTATTTGGGGTTATTTTAAAAACTTTCAAAGTATGATGCATGTAAGAGAAAGAATCCCTAAGTTAGTTGTAGAGAAATATGAAAATGAAATATGCTTTATGGTTGGCACTGATCAGTGCCTAATGAAGGTTGTGGAACCTAA
This sequence comes from Cunninghamia lanceolata, assembly GCA_027924645.1. Taxonomy (NCBI): domain Eukaryota; kingdom Viridiplantae; phylum Streptophyta; class Pinopsida; order Cupressales; family Cupressaceae; genus Cunninghamia; species Cunninghamia lanceolata. The sequence continues at coordinate 12,256,505 of BSBN01000346.1, read as the reverse complement.
GACAATATGGATAATGCCTATGGGATATGATGTTGATGAAAGAGTCTTGGACATGTATGCTCAACATCCTTTGAGCAAGTCAAAAGACACATCTGTTGAAAGATTTGGAACATACAAAGAGCTAAGCCTAAAACTACATGTGGAGCTCAGACAACCAGAGACTAAAAGGAAAGCACATAAGCAAGTTAAAATGTATGCTGAGACTATTGGCATCACCAAATAAGTAGTAAGAAAGAATAGAGAAAGGATTGAGGAGATGAAGAGAAGAGCTAAGCAAGTGATGCAGAGGAAAAGATCAAATCAACTCCTTACTAGTATATTTCATATCAAAAGGTTTCAATCAACTCACTTTACAAGGTTATCATTCTTTGAGGCAACTCTTCCTTCACAAATCCCTTGTTTCATAATACCAAAACTGAGATAGAAGTAATTGTAGAAACTTCAAACAACATAAAAATGATTGTCTCAATCCCTTTCACCAACATGAATAATTCAACATAGGATCTTTCAACAGTGGACTGTCCCAACCAACCTTAAGGGCTTCCAAGGACACTCCATTCTACATAACTGACATACAACAAATGGTGGAATGCACTACATAGTTTGAAAGCAATTAAGACTCCATCTATCCCTTCATTGACTGTCCCTAATGTGCAACTGATGCAGGAGCATCTAGTGGTGTAAGGGCAATCTTGCATCACCCAAAAAGAAGTTAATTCAAAATCATTGTAGTTGTTTTCATTTCTTTCCATAATTAGTGTTTCTGGTTCCATAATATCCAAAATAATAATGTAGGACTTTTAGTTTTTCCAAAACTGCTAAAAATAGCGACCTGCCTAATTAGGAAAGTGTACCTACTATTTTTAGAAAGTTTGCATTTGGGCACGTAACGAAGCAAAAACTTCCAAAAAGTTAGATAATTGAAATATAAGACCTTTGGCGAAGGAATCAGGCAAAGATCATTTGTGAGCTAAAAGATATTAAAGTTTTAGTTTTCCAAAAAGCCCCTGAAAATTTCTGGAACGAGATATGAGGCACTAAAACTTTCCATAACGTCCCAAAAATTTGATGGAAATCCATTTACAGATTTTTGATGTGATAATTCACATCACGAGCTTTCCGGCGCTTAAAACGGTTCGTCAATCGGACACCTGGATCAAAAGTTATGCTTCCCAAAAGTTGACCTACTTTTGGAGGGAGTTGCAAAATTCAAAATTTAGCTGGAAGCTGCCAAAAAGTGCTATTTATGACTATTTTGGGGACCTTGGGCAGTAGTAGAGTTAAGGGGGGCTAGTGTAGAGTCAAGAATAGGTGGGAAAATAGAAACACTAGCTGATTTGGGGTTACAGAAGGCTGAAGATTCTAGAGTCTTGAGGTTGGGAAAGCTGTAATGTGTTGCAGTTAGTAGAGGATTCATCCTCTGATTGTAATTGAGCTTCTGTAATGTAGTGAGTTACCCAGTTCAATAAAGGAAAGTTCTATTTGCTGTGTTTAATATCTGTTATTGTGTGTTTTGTGATTTACCCCCTTCATCAAGTGGTATCAGAGCGAAGGTTCCTGAGTGTCTAGACAGATCGTCGACCGTGAGGCAGTTTGCACCAGGACCTGAGGTTGTGGGTTTGTTGCAGAGACCAAGATGCCTCCACGAAGAAATCATGTTGGGAGGAATGCTTTGACGGAAGAGGGTTTTAGAGCCCTACGAAGGCAAATCGATGCATTGCAAGAGGAGCTACGAAGAGGGTTTGAGTCGAGGACAAGAGAAGAAAGTGAAGATGAAGTTGAAGAAGAACTATCTGAGGAAGAACAAGAAGCCACCGGAGATGCTGCAGAAGCTAGGTTGTTGAGGGCCATTTCAAAGATCAGAAAGAGGCCCAGGATCGAAGTTTCTACATATTCTGGAGATTTGAATCCAGAACAACTTATTGATTGGATCAATGACATGGAGGAGTATTTTGAGTATGAAGATGTGGAGGACCCAGATCGGGTTAAGTTTGCAAAAACAAAGTTGAAGGGCCACGCCAATATTTGGTGGAAGGATGTCCAATTAGAGAGGAACAGAAGAGGAAAAGCAAAGATTACCAGATGGGATCGGATGGTGGAGAAACTGAAGAAGCAGTTCATTCCTGTGGACTATGAGATGGAGTTGCTGAAGAAGCTGCAAGGACTAAAGCAAGGTAACAAGTCTGTTAAGGAGTATACAGAAGAGTTTTATAAAATTACTATTAGGACAGGCCATGCAGAGCCCAACAAGGAGAAGGTAGCCCATTACATTAATGGGTTGAGGCCGAGTATTCAAGAGGAGTTGAGCCTAGTAAGAATGACCACCATAGAAGATGCGTACCAGTTTTCCCTGAAGGTGGAAGAGAAGCTGAATAAAAGATTTGATAGCAAGCAAAGGGGAAGAGGTCAAGGCAGAAGGACTGGTGGAAGACCCTATGGGGGCTGAAATGAAGATGCAAAGAAAAGTGAAGAAGCTGGTACCAGTCAAAATCAGAGAGGTGATAATACCTACCACCCTTGTGACCAGAACAATGGTGAGCAAAGAGGAAGAGGAAGAGGCAGACCTAGGCAAGGACCTAGAAGAGGAGGTTTCAGAGGAACCTGTTTCCAATGTGGAGAAGAAGGGCATCGAGCATATGAGTGTCCGCAACATCAAGGAAGTATGAATAGAAGACCTGAAGGTAATGCACGAGTTGCACATGTGGATGAAGATGCACAGTCTGAGCACTCTGAAGATGCAGAAAGGGGAGAAACCCTAGTTGTTAGAAGAACTTTGTTGAATGAGGAGAAAGAACCCAATCAGAGGAAGAGTTTATTCTACACAAGGTGCAAATGTGAAGGTAAGTGTTGTGATATTATTATTGACAGTGGAAGCACTGATAATCTTGTTTCAGAGGAGATGGTTGACAAGTTGAAGTTGACAAGAAGAAAGCATCCACATCCATACAGGATTGCATGGTTGTAGAAGGACCATAGAGCTTTGGTCAATGAACAGTGTTTAGTGAAGTTCAAGATTGGTGACTACCATGATGAGGTGCTGTGGGACATCATACCGATAGATGCATGTCATATGTTATTGGGGAGGCCGTGGCAGTATGATAGGAGCACTGTCCATGATGGCCGTGCAAACACATATTCCCTAACAAAGGATGGAGTTCGTCATAAGTTGAAGCCCTTGAAGGAAGTGGAAGAAAACGTATGTAGCACTGCCAGAATTTCCTTGGTAGATGGTAGAAAGTTTTTAGAGGGAATGAAGCATGAGCATCATTGCTTTGCATTGATTCCCAAGATTAGTCAAGAGAACTGTGAAGATGTACCAGAAAAAAGTTTTAGATATGTTGGAAAAGTTCCAGGATATTATCTCTGATAATGTACCAGAAGGTTTACCACCAGTAAGGAAGATAAGTCATCAAATGGATTTGATACCAAGAGCCAGTTTGCCAAACAAGGCAGCCCACAAAATGATCCCTACAGAGAATGAAGAGCTGAACAGACAAGTTCAGGAGTTGTTGAGGAAGGGACTGATAAGGGAGAGCCTAAGTCCATGTGCAGTACCTGCAGTACTAGCACCAAAGAAAGATGGAGAATGGAGGATGTGTACAGACTCTCGAGCCATCAATAAGATAACGATCAAGTATAGATTTCCATTGCCAAGAATGGATGACATAATGGATTGTTTGAGTGGAGCCAAGTACTTCACAAAGATTGATCTGAAGAGTGGGTATCACCAGATTCGAATCAGAGAAGGAGATGAATGGAAGACAGCCTTCAAGACAAAGGAGGGTTTGTATGAGTGGTTAGTCATGCCATTTGGGCTAACCAATGCACCGAGCACATTCATGCGGCTCATGAATGAGGTACTAAAAGAATTTTTGGGAAGTTTTGTTATTGTTTATTTGGATGATATTTTGATTTTCAGTAAGACTTGGGATGAGCATTTGATGCATATCAGAAGAGTTTTAGAGAAGCTGAGGGAGGAGAAGTTGCTGATTAATCTGAAGAAATGTAGTTTTGCAAAGAAAGAGTTGGTATACCTGGGATTTGTTGTCTCAGAGGAAGGTCTTAAGATGGACCTAGAAAAAGTAAGGGCTATCATTGAGTGGCGTACGCCAAGGAGTGCAATGGAGGTAAGATCTTTTCATGGTTTGGCAAGTTTTTACAAAAAGTTTATCAGGAATTTCAGTAGCATTTGTGCACCTCTAACTGAGACAATGAGAGGGGATAGAAAAGAGTTTAGATGGACTAAAGGAGCAAACAAGAGCTTTGATACATTGAAGCAAAAAGTCGTAGAACAACCTATTTTGGCACTTCCAGATTTCAATAAGGTATTTCAAGTAGATTGTGATGCTAGTGGTAGTGGTATAGGAGCTGTTTTGAGCCAAGAAGGTAAGCCATTGCCTATTTTAGTGAGAAGCTTAATGATGCCAAGAAAAAGTATTCTATTTATGATCAGGAATTTTATGCAATAGTTCAAGCTTTGAAGAAATGGAGACATTATTTGTTGCCAAAAGAGTTTGTTTTGTATACTGATCATCAGGCTTTGTAGTATATTAATAGTCAAGAGAAGTTGAACCAAAGGCACTTAAAATGGGTTGAGTTTTTGCAGAGTTATACCTTTGTTTTAAAGCACAGGAGTGGGAAGTCCAATAGAGTTGCAGATGCCTTGAGCAGAAGGCACAATTTGTTGACAGAAATGAGGATAGAGGTTGTTGGGTTCGATGAGCTCAAAAGTTTGTATCCTGAAGATCCAGATTTTGCAGAGGCTTGGAAAGCTTGTCTGGAGTCTATTACTTTGGACAGGACAAAATGGTTGGATTTCATAATCCAAGATGGCATGTTGTTTAGACGAACCCAGTTGTGCATTCCGAGGAGTTCCATGAGAGAGAACTGATGAAAGAGAAGCATAGTGGAGGACTGGCTGGACACTTTGGTCAAGATAAGACCATTTCTATTGTTGATGAAAATTATTATTGGCCACAGCCACAGCAGGATGTGAGGAAGTTTGTACAGAGTTACAGAGTATGTCAGATGGCAAAAGGAACAAGTCAAAATACAGGATTGTATCAACCATTACCTGTACCAGAGAAGCCATGGGATGATATTAGTATGGATTTTGTTCTTGGTTTACCAAGGACACAGAGAGGGCATGATTCTATTTTTGTGGTGGTGGATAGATTCTCAAAGATGGCACATTTTATTCCTTGTAAGAAGACTAATGATGCTATTCATATTGCAGAGTTATTTTTCAGGGAAGTGGTGAGACTACATGGTCTACCAAAGAGCATAGTTTCAGATCGAGATACCAAGTTTGTTGGTTATTTCTGGAGGACATTGTGAAAGAAGTTGAAGACAGATTTGAAGTTTAGTTCTACACACCATCCACAGACTGATGGACAAACTGAAGTAGTGAATAGGAGTTTGGGTAACCTGCTATGATGCTTAGTACGAGATAAGCCCAAGGGATGGGATTTGATTTTACCACAGGCAGAATTTGCTTACAACAATTCTGTCAATAGGAGTACTGGTAAATCACCATTCCAGATTGTATATGGCAATAGCCCAAGAAATGCTTCTAAGTTAAGGAAGCTGGACAATGGAGAAAAGACAAGTGCTGAAGCTGAAGACTTTGTAGAACATCTGAAGAATTTGCATGAAGAGGTGAGAAAGCACATTAATAAAATGAATATTCAGTATAAGGCTAAGGCTGATCAGAAGAGGAGATATAAGGAATTCCAGGTAGGAGATGAAATCATGGTTCACTTGAGAAAAGAAAGGTTCCCAATTGGAACATACAATAAGTTGAAAATGAAGAAATTTGGACCATGCAGAATCCTGAAGAAGCATGATTCAGGAAATGCATATGAGGTAGAGCTGCTGAGTGGGATCAATATTTCCCATGTTTTCAACATTACTAATTTATCATAATATCATGAAGATGGAACAGAGGATGGACCAACAGAAGTGCAGTGGAGTATTCCAGCATCTACTTCATGGAGGCGATAGAAGAGATCTTGGATAGCCATGTGGGAAGAAGTACTTGGAACAAGAAATATGAAGAATATCTGGTAAAATGGAAAGGAAGGCCTGTTGAAGATTCTTCTTGGTTGTCTAAGGCAGAGGTTGACCGTTTGGGTTTTCCTCACACAAACACATGAGACATGATAGGGTCACTTCTCAAATTACCCTGGGTGTTTGATGCAGGAGCATCCAGTGGTGTAAGGGCAATCTTGCATCACCCAAAAAGAAGTTAATTCAAAATCATTGTAGTTGTTTTCATTTCTTTCCATAATTAGTGTTTCTAATTCCATAATATCCAGAATAATAATGTAGGACTTTCAATTTTTCCAAAACTGCTAAAAATAGCAACCTGCCTAATTAGGAAAGTGTACCTGCTATTTTTAGAAAGTTTGCATTTGGGCACGTAACGAAGCAAAAACTTCCAAAAATTTACATAATGGAAATATAAGACCTTTGGCAAAGGAATCAGGCAAAGATCATTTATGAGCTGAAAGATATTAAAGTTTTTGTTTTCTGAAAAGCCCCTGAAAATTTCTGGAATGAGATATGGGGCACTAAAACTTTCTATAACATCCTAAAAAGTTGATAGAAATCCATTTATGAATTTCCAGCGTGATAGTTCACATCGCGAGCTTTCCGACGCTTAAAACGGTTTGTCAATCGGACACTCGGATCAAAAGTTATGCTTCCCGGAAGTTGACCTACTTTTGGAGGGAGTTGCAAAATTCGAAATTTAGCTGGAAGCCGCCAAAAAGTGCTATTTATGACTATTTTGGGAACCCTGGGCAGTAGTAGAGTTAAGGGGGGCCAGTGTAGAGTCAAGAATAGGTGGGAAAATAGAAACCCTAGCTGATTTGGGGTTACAGAAGGCTAAAGATTCTAGAGTCTTGAGGTTGGGAAAGTTGTAATGTGTTGCAGCCAGTAGAGGATTCATCCTCTGATTATAATTGAGCTTCTGTAATGTAATGAGTTACCCAGTTCAATAAAAGAAAGTTCTATTTGCTGTGTTTAATATCTGTTATTGTGTGTTTTGTGATTTACCCCTTCATCAGCAACTATGGCACTCACAAGATTGATTGCACTTTGACAGTGTCTTGACAGGCTTGTTCCTTGTAGCCCTGCCACAAAAGACTGTCAAACATAACTCCTACTATAAGATCCTTCTCAAGATTGTAAGTGGTGTTTTGAATACCCAATAAGGTGTTCTAAATCATATCTTAAATTCAGTGTATGTTGCTTTGGGAAGAACTGTCCAAAACTGGACTGACAGCGAACAAATCAGGGCTATAAGGCCTTGCATGCACACAAGGCTTATTGGTTTGGCCAACTCCACGACTCCCCATATCTTGCATGTGTATGTAACACTTCATAAGAGGCCTGCATAAACTTAATAATCCCTCAAAGGTTCATTCCACATGAAGTTTCTACAAAATCTAGATTAAAACTCTCAAGACTGCCCTTAAAACTCTGTTTTTCTTGACTGTATACAGAAAATAGTCATAAACCCAAGATTTTCTTTACATCCACCTTAGACATTTGGTCGGAGACCTCAGGAGTTTGAAATTTAATATTACTACAATCATTTCCATCAAGGATTGATAACATGCAAAGGACAAACAAGGAGAAAACACAGTTATTCATTCACTGTTTACCCTAAAAGAGGGTTTGGATAGTTTTTACCAAAAATGCAATATCTTTCACAAAATAAAACCAAAATGCAAGAGACCAACTGCAAATGGAAGGTGGTTGAAGGATCTGACACTTACAAACAATTAGACATCCATGCATGTCCATACAGGGCCGTACACAGTAAGAATACAGTGATTTTCTGAAGAAAATGCATAAAAATAGTGTTCTTTGTTGATCCCATTCACATATTCAACCACCTCCGAATTGTGTGAAGGTTACAAGGCCTATTAAAGGCATTTACAACATGTCTTTTTAGTTTCTAACTGACTTTTTAACTTCCTCAAGCGAACTGACCCTCATGACCTTTCATATTCCATATTTATTTTGCATTTTTACAATATTGCATTGGCAATCCTTACATAGTATGCACTATTTTGCATATTTGAACCTCCTAATGACCTAAACCCATAAAAGATGACTCAAATAACCTTATTCAAATGTTGAATCATTAAAATTTAATCGAACTCCCAAAATTAGTCCATGAAGTATCAATTTATGAAGGTGCTCCTGCACCAGCAAGCTTCAAAAGAAAGGACAGAAAGTGAGCCAGCAGCTGATCCAAAAGTCCCACCTAGCTCTTCTAGAAAACCAAGAAGGTCTGCAATTGTCTTAGAACAATCCAAGTCTATTCACATTAAGACATCGAAAGCCACACCATCCAGTGAATGAGGAAAGAGGAAGAAAACCAAGGCCACAAGAACCTACAAGAGCACAAAAGATGATGAGGAAACATAAATAGATGAAGAAGTCAAAGAGATGAGATCAAAGAAAGCCAAGACTTCAAAGATCTCTAAGAACCCACCCTCCAGAAGCAAAAAGGCAAGTAAAAGGCAAGAGACTGCTAAGGTTGCTATGACTGTTGATCAAATTGTAAAATTAATTACTATTCATGGGAATCTAAAGCCTATCAGAATATATTATGATAGTTTTGATGAAGCAAATAAGAAAATCTTGGAGGATGCCACCATCCTATTCTTGAATAAATTCAATAGAGCTCTATTGGAAATTTTGCAAGAAATTCCCAAAAGTTTAAGGAAAATACTAGAAATGAGGAAGGAAGCTGCCAAGGACAAAGACATAGAACTCAAAGAATATGTTCTCTCCACCCTATGTCCAGTAATGACCAGAAGAGAAGCTGATAAAATCCTCAAGGAAATTAAGGAGAAATTTAGAAGCAAGATCCAGATGAACAAGTTAATGCTTGGTGAAACTGAGGAAGTTGTAAAGGAAACAAAAGAAATTTTGAGAAAAGCCCTTGACAGCTAAATACTATATTGTTTCAGAGGAACAAGTTGACGAAGTCAATCCTTCAATTTCAGAATAAGAAGCTCCAAAAGAAGAGATTGAAAAAGGAAATGATGACTAAGGTAATACTTTAGATCCTCTGGAGCAAACCTATGAGGAGACAGATGATGGAATTGATTCATCAATTCCAGATGTTGAAAAAGTAAAAGACAGTGAGCAACAAACCAAAGTTGATGACTCCTTTATTCCAAAAGAGGAGGAAATAAGCAAAGAAGATACAAAGATGGTAGACAAAACTGATGATGTAGGAGATTCTCTAACTCCACCTAATCAATTTGGAAAAGAAGATAATATTACTACCACACAAAGCCCTCTAGAACAAATAGCAAGTAGTGACGACACAGGAAAGAGTCCCTCTGTAGATAACATGGAGAAAAGTAAAGTAGAGAAATAGAAAGAAGAAGAGAAGAAAGATAAAACAAAAGAAGATGGTGCAAATGTTGATGCATCCAAACAAAACAGTTCTGATACTACCACTGATAAAACTCAAAGGAAGGAAGGTGAGCTGGAGGTTGTGGCAAGAGACACTGTAGAGGCAGTAAAGAACTTTTTGAGTAAAGAAATGCTAGAGATTGATGAACCAGAACTGATTCAAGGACCAATCCACCTAGCTAATCTTTCTCCAGTCCAAATGATGAAGGTAGCATCTTTCACTCAGGCCAAGGCAAGCTAGAAGATATTAAAGTCTCACTTAGAAGACAATGAGCTATTAATTCTTGCATCCGGTGTATTGGAGAAGATAATGCCTACCCTCCAAAAGAATCCATCTGACTCTCCCTCCAGACATCTGAAGAATCTTGTAAACTCTGTAAGTACACATTTTGAGTCTTTTGAGAAGTCTGCACAGACTAAAGTCAGGAATGAGTTTTTGGATAAGAGATTTAGTGAAATAAAGAGCCAAATAGGGTATGATAGGACGATACTTGGTATTAGTATAAAGAGTATTCAAAATGCTCTAAGTGATGGAGGTGATATATACAAGTTTTGTCTATCCTGGTCCAATGTTAGTGAGAATATTGAGAAGAAGATAAAGGAGCAAGAATAGAAGTTGTCAAATCTATCTCAAAATTTTGATCCTCTAACAGTTTCTCCTATAAGTCAGGAATGTCAAGTAATCAGCTTGACCAATGAGATAAAGAGGCTTGTTAAAGAAAAAGGTAATATTATGATGAGAATGTGTGAGCTCCGGGGATTGATTGCCCCCAAGTTAGAGACAATGTATGATGCCTTATCGGAAGCTCAGACTGCAATTCAGACAAGTGATCCTTCAGATCTAACAAAGGCAAAAACATATGCATTTTTACTGAGTGGACACATCTCAATTTTGGATGGCAAGAAAAGAACTTGGGCCTCTAAACTTGAGCAATTGAAAAATAGTTTTGCAGACATTCTTAAGTTCATGTAAATATAACTTAATGATTGGTTGTACATATGCGGCATTATTTATAGAATTTTTGGGAGAATTTTGGCTTGCGGACCCCATCCTTTTCCATTGATGTCAAAGGGGGAGTGAAGATCAGCGAAAAATGAGGAATCCAACAAAGGGGGCATTCCAGAATTAGTGGAGAAGCATAAGAGTATAGAGTAAGGGGGAGTAAATGAGTAACACTTAGTCATTTTTCACAAAGTGTTGCCATCAATGCCAAAGGGGGAGATTGTTGGCAAGAGACATTGCTTCGCATGATAGGTGTTGTCATTGATGGAAACTAAGACTATTCCACCCATCTGCATAACACAATTTGTTCATACCAGAAGTTAGAATAAGAATTTATCTAAGTCTAGGAAGTCAGAAACAGAGCAGGTGACAGGGTCTGGTATCTTGGTCCGGATCTTTCCAGTGGTAAATCAAAGTTTGTTGCAGATCTGAGGGAGTCACAAGCATTGTTAGGATAATCTAAATCAAAAGTTTTGGCCTCTGGTGATGAAGGATTCAAAATTTATTATCATCTGAGTATCGAGTTAACAGTTTGACAGAGCAGACAGAAGAACAGTCTGAAATTGTAATTGATCTTGGTTTCAGATGTATGGAAGTTGTTGATTGTATAAGTTGTGATGATTAGTGATAGTAGCCGACCTAATTGATGATTTGTGAGTGCAAGTTTTGGTCTGCGTTAAAAATTGTACATGGATTTAGCCGACAGAGTAGAATCTTCAATAAAGTTCTAAGTGTTCTTGAATCCAACTGAAAAGTGGTTGAAGATCAAGATGCAGATATATAAAGCCTATGGATTTGAATGATTTTAGGAATGTGGCGATGTGGCTATGGACTAAGTGCAAAAATGGTAGAGATCTAAGGTTTGAATGTTAGAAGAACAGTAATCAAGGCAGAGTAAGGATGAAGTGTATCTAGTTAATATTATGTGCTTAACTGGAACTAAACCCTTGCATTGGTAGATGCTATTTATCAGTTCAAATTCATTGTAATCTTCTTTCTATAGGCAGTGAGCCTTCTGTAGGCAATGAGCCTTCTGTAGGCAGTGAGCCTTCTTTTGAGCAATGAGCTCTGGGCAGTGAGCCCAAATGCATGTGCATTCACCTTTGTAATACTTTTAATAGAGTATAATCTTTGTGGGTTAACCCCCACCGTGGTTTCTCCCTTAACCAGGTTTCCATGTCAAAAATCTTGGTGTCAAGTGTGTTTTTTATGTTTCTGCTCATGTGTTATTGATTGTTGCTAAAATGTTTATATCATTAATTTGATTATAAGTTGTAAAAGAAGATTAAAGGAAGAAAAGTTTAAATTATGTGACAACTGATTCACCCCCCCTCTCAGTTGTCCAGACCAATTCCAACAGTCAAGTTAGCATTCCTAAATGGAGAGTTGGAAGAACAGGTCTACATTGAGCAACCGAAAGGATTCTAGTTATCCGATCAAGGAGATAAGGTCTGCAGATTAAAGAAAGCACTGTATGGACTTAAACAAGCTCCAAGAGCATGGTATGCAAGATTAGATAAGTATTTGCTAAAGTTATGCTTTAGCAAAGGCACTGCTGACAGTAATTTTTATTTCAAAATTGATCATGAACACATCCTAATTGTTGAGGTATTTGTTGATGATATCATCTTTGGTGGAAATGAAAGCATGTGTAAAAAATTTTCTGATTGGATGCAAAGTGAATTTGAGATGTCCATGCTTGGTGAAATGAATTTCTTCTTAGGTCTGCAAATCATTTAGTCAGAAAAAGGCATCTTCATATCTTAGTCTAAGTATGTGAAAGAGTTTTTGAAAAAGTTTGGAATGAAGGATTCAAAACCAGTAAGTACTCCTATGGTAACTGGATGCAAGTTGAGCAAAGATGATGATTCTCCTAAGGCGGGTCATAAAAGGTATAGATCAATGATTGGAGGACTACTTTATCTGACTCATACCAAACCTGATATTATGAATGCAGTTGGCCTTGTTGCTAGATTTCAAGCAGATCCTAAAGAATCTCATGTTGTAGCAGTCAAAATAATTTTTAGATATTTGAAGGGAACATCTGATTATGGCTTATGGTATCATAAGGGTGATGATTTCACTCTCCATGCATATACAGATGCTGATTGGGCAGGAGATGTTGGCGACAGGAAGAGTACTAGTGGAGGTGCATTTTTCTTGGGAAAGAGATTGGTTTCTTGGTTGAGCAAGAAGGAGGATGCAATATTTCTGTCTACTACAGAGGCAGAGTACATAGCAATAGCAAGTAGTTGTACTCAAGTTTTGTGGATGAAGCAAATGTTGAAGGATATCAGAGTTGTGTTTGAAGAGTCTGTTACAATCTTCTGTGATAATTCAAGTGCAATAAACATTTCAAAGAATCTGGTATTGCATTCAAAGACAAAGCACATATCCATCAAGTTTCACTTTCTGAGAGAGAAGGTAAATGAGAATGAAGTCAGATTGGAGTTTGTTTCATCAAAAGATCAGATTGCAGATATCTTCACTAAGCCTCTACCTAAGGATACTTTTGAGTATCTCATAGGGAAGTTAGGGGTGATTACCCCTCCTCAGAACTAAGGTGCACTAGTTTGCATTAGTCCAGTGGAACTCATAGTCATATCCTATGATCCAGATTGATGTTAAGGGGATGCTACTCAGGGTGAGTAGTCAGTATAATTCTAGAATTCAGCTTGAAAACAAAAGGAGGAAAGATGATTGCAAATATGTGCCCTTTTCCATTGATGTCAAAGGGGGATAGAAGTCATGTGAAAAACTTGGAAACAAGCAGTTGCTAGTGAAAGGGGGTGCAGTGAAGAAAGTGGTTGTAGATGTGATAAGAGAAAGGGGGAGAAGTTCTTGTCTTGATGGTTGAAACAATTTTTCACATCATATGTTGCCATCAATGACAAAGGGGGAGATTGTTGCAAACATGTGCCTAATCGGTGTTGTCATTAATGTCAACATATTCTTGTTTGCATTGGTGTCAATAGTATCCCATTCTAGAAGACTTGTATGTTGAGGATATTAAGAAAATTAGCCCCTTCAGAAGAAACAAGTGAGTTCCTTATCTCTTTGTAAGAGAAAGTGAAGATAGTGCAGTTTAGTGAAGTAGATTGCTTTGCATTCCCAGCCAAATGAAGATTAGAGTCTGTGGACCAAAGGGTGTTGTAAAGGATTGTCTGATGTTGCTCCAGTTAAGATTTGAAGGATCTACATGAAGAATTTGGGAAGTTATGGCTATCAGAGTAGAACTAGGTTTTACAGTTGTTCAAAGGTGACGGAGTGACAGAAAATTGGTCCAGATTGTTTCGCATTGAAATATTATGATTTGCATATCTAGAGGTGTGTTTGGAATGTTAGTGTGTATCCTCAACTCAAGTGGTTCATGGTTTGGAGGTCCACAAGCAATCTTTCTAGTGTGACAGTCATGGCAGTTGGTGTTCTTACATTCTGGTATGAAGATGCAAGTGATTCTGGTGATTTGAGGTGGTGCTGTTCTTGTTGATTTCATTGTGCTTTTGGAGATCTCTGGATCATGTGCCTATTGTGTTGGTGATCTGTATTTAAGTTTGAGCTCGCGATTGAAGATTTATCTTTGGATGTTGCTATTCTTTCTAGTCTTGTCTGACTAGATGCTTTGTGCATGTTGCGGATGATCTAAGAAAGGTTCTATGAAGTGTGACATGATGTTCAAGGAAGATTTGGGTCCCAACTATGTTTGGCTGACAATATAGTGATTCGCATTAAGTCAGATGTTTGCAGTGCCGACCTTGATGTTTATTACAAGGTTGATGAAGCATATAAATATGTGTGGTTGAGTTGTGGAAATGTGTCCTTGTGCGAAAATGGCAAGATCCTAAGAGAGGAACAATGGCAGAGCAAAGAAGAGGAAGAACATAAAAAGAAGAGCAGTAAAGGATGAGGAGATAGCAAAGAAGTGTTTGGGGGCAGAGCAGAAGTATTGTACGCATCAATGGAACTATACTTTGTATGAAGTAGATGTTGTTTCTCAGTTTAATCTTTTTGTTTAATCATAAAATTATCTTGTAGGTAGTGAGCCTCTTTGAGCAGTGAGCTCTGGGCAGTGCGCCCTTAAGGCAAGTGCCTTCCCCATTTTTCTATTCTTTTAACAGAGAATAAATCTTGTGGGTTAACCCGCACCGTGGTTTTTCCCTTAACCAGGTTTCCACGTAAAAATCCTAGTGTTATGTGTGTTGAATTTATTTTTGCTCATGTGTTGTTGATTTATTATTTCATGGTTATATCATTAATTTGTTTATAAGTGATAAAGAAGATAAGTAGCAGCAGAAGATGAATTTTTTGAGACAACGGATTCACCCCTCCCCCCTCTCAGTTGTTTGCCCTAATTTCAACAATATATATATATATATGTTTATCCGTAAATATATATACATGCATAAATGTATAGACATCTTCTTACAAACATATATATACACAATCACATATATGTATTGATAAGTAAGGTTGTCATTGATGTCAAAAGGATGGTTATATTGGATTGTGGCTAAGTGATTGTCAGGTTGTTTCATCACAGGATGTCTTCAGGATCTGAGCTTCATGGAGATTTGTTGATTCCATGTCAAAAGATGAGGTGTTGTTATTGATGACAGAAGGGTGTTGATGGATGCTTCTTGAGTTATGTTGGTTTTGGTAGTGATTTGTTATCATGTCATATCTTCTCTGGACAAGGGGAAGAACCTGCACAACAAGTTTGATCTGAGGAGTCAACATCAGCAGTTATAACTTCTCATCACATGCACATCAAGGTGAAATAGTAGGATAGTTTAAGAATATTGAGTAAAAGAGTATGTTCTTCTAGGGTTTTGATGTTCCTTGGTTTAAATGATGTTGTGTACCTTTGCTTAATCTCAGTGGAACAATTTACTTGCTGCTTTGTGTATTTCAGGGCATACTTAGAATAGTTGGGTTCATGAGTACAATCTTGATCATATCTTGTAAATCAAGGTAACATGTGTTTTCATGATGCTGATTACAAAGGAGAGTTATAAGTTTGATTTTTTTATGGTTTGATAGAGTTTCTTCATACAAGGATCGCATTAGTTGTGGTTCCGAAGAAGATTGATCCATGTTTCTTTTATAAGTTAAGGTAGTGAGCCTTGTAAATGATTGGATCAGTTAAGATGAGAACATTGCCTTGGTTAGCTTTGTGTGTAAGCTCTTATTTGGAGTGAGAAGTGAAAGTTTTTTTTAAGGTTGTATTATCTTTCTTCATGGTTAGATGTAGAGTCATCTTCAATTCCTTAGTCTTTGCATAGATTCCAAGTGAGGTCTTTCAATGCTTGAGATCTAAGGTTTTATGGTTGAAAACCCTAAAGGTGTGATAAACCTAGGGACTAAGGCTCATCTTACCTCTTGTTATGTTCAACCATCATTGAAAGGATTTACTTTTGTTATAATCTTAAGTTGACCTCCTAGTGCAGGTAAGAGGCAACTTAAGTCATATCTTTAAGGGGTTGCTATCATGGGGCAACCGACCCCCTTAGCCTAATGCCACCACTTGCACCAATCACCTGCTAGTTCATCAGATGGTAAAATCAAATCGAGGGCTCTATTTTAATTTTAAATGGGTACACAGCCTCAATTGATTGCTACTATTTAAACTCAATCTCCCACTCTTCATGTATCACATTTGACGTGTTTGTAACTGTCAATTCAATTTGACTATAGAAATAGTGATTTTTTCAAGGATATTTTTAGCCATTTTCTAAAAGACAATTGGTTGGTGATTTAAGGCTTTATCCTGAGAAGATTTTCTTTCTATTTTTTAAGCTTCTTCATGGCATTGAAGGTAAAAATGTAAAGTTTAATTGTTGTTTCTAGAAAGAGGGAAGTGGAAAATTTAATGCCTTTTGTGAGTAATGTTTAAAGCTTTTTTTTATGCCTTCTATTTTTTATTCTCATATAGATGGAAAGTAAGTCCGAATATGTATGAGATTTTATTTCTGACAAAGGACAATTTGGCTAAAATATTATTGAAGTTGATGGAAGTCTTTTATATTAGGTGAAGATAAATGCAGAGAGAAGAAGAAGAAAATGAAGGGTTTTTGTAGAAGATGGAATATGAAGAGAAGTAAGAAATGAAAGGTCATTTTTTTATGATGACATTGCAAGTTTAGTATGTTGTGATTTTGTATGGATCAATATGCAGAGTTGAAGACAATTTTTGTGAGGTTTTTAAAAAGAAATTGTAGGTGCTTTGATGGAGATGAAAAGAGAAATGTGTGAAGACAGAAATATATAGGAGAATACATCTCTTGACTGAGAATCACGAATGAGAGTTTGAATAGATGAATTATGCAGCAAATTTATAGATTGAACCATGTCAAGTATGAAGACAATATGTAATTGATTGTGCAAAGACAATGAGAATGAAATGCAGATTGAGTTGAGTATGATTGCAAAGGGATATGCAAATTCAGGGGTTTGTATTGAAAAAAAGAAACCCTCTATATTCTTTGTATTGTTCTGAGATTGTTTTTTGTAGCCAATGAGGCTTGTATTGTCAGTGATACCTCTTTGTAGCCAGTGAGGCTTTAATTAACTATGTTGATAACTGAGAGGGGGGTGAATCAGTTATCTTAATTATTTCAGCTTTCTGAACTTTCTTATTAAGTAATGCAGCATCAATTCAATTAAGCAAACATAACCATGAAATGGAAATACACATGACACAATATTTTTGATGTGGAAACCCTGTTAAGGGAGAAAACCACAGGGTGATTAACCCAAGATTATATTCTCTGTTAGAAGAATAGACATACAAGATGACACTTGCCAATTAGGGCTCACTGCCCGAGCACACTGCTCACAAGAGGCTCATTGCCTACAAGAGACTCACTATCTACAAGATGTAAGAAGAATAACAAGATCCTTGAACTGATGAGAAGCATCCACATATGCTGAGGTTCAGTTTTGGTTAGGCTCAATACACTGATCTGCTGCACTTCATCCTTCCTCTTCTTTTGTGCTGCTATCCTTTCACATACCGGACCTTCCTTACTGCTTTAACTCTGCTCTCCTACTTTTCTTCACACATACATAACAACTTCAACATTACCTCAACGAAATCCTTCTGGTATATATATCCGCACAAAGGATTTCATCCTCTTTCTAGTCGGCATCCAAAATAGTCAATATTTCCCAAACTCTAGTCTGTCGGCTGAATCCTTGCTTCCCAAGTGATGCAGATCAAAAAGAAACTTATAGAAGTTATCTAACAAGTCGGCCAATTATGAATGATACCTTAGGAATCTTTATCACCATCAACATCTCATCCGGAATAACTTCTAATGCTCTGCCTGTTAGTTCTTCCTCTGTCTGTTCTACCAAACCAAACCCTAATACTTGAATGCTTATATCTCTTTACTCTTTCATCACCAGAGGCTCAATTCTTGGAATCTATTAGTCAAGGTACTCTTCTTTACTTCCCCAAGTCCACACTTTCCAAGGATATTTCCTTTGAGAGATCCGGACCTGACTGTTGGACCTTGCCACATACTCTGTTCTTGCTTACTGGACCACAACACTCTTCAATCTGACTTCTGGTAAAGGCACACCATGTCCTGCGGATGTGTGGGATGAACTTTGTTGCCATCAATGACAACAATCATGAAGCTCCAATGTGTCTCTTGCCAACAAACTAGTGAGGTGCAATAAAGTGGAAGATTTCAAGAGTGGTTTTTTATCCCTATGATCTCTTCAGTTTCTTTTGCCACTTTATCAGTTTCTCCAAGCATAAGCTAATTCATTCTAGCTTTGCTCCGGAACTCATCCTTGCAATCTTTAAAAATCATATACATTTGTTTCTGAGTGATTGAGGGATAGAGCTGTATGGCTATTTGTTCCTTGATCTCAAGGTCCTTGGCCTTGGCATTGTTCTTCCTGATTTCTAGTTCTTGCTCTAGACTCTTGGGAATTAGAGAAATAATCTCAATGAATGCTTTATTATAAATGTTAAGATACTTGACTGTGGCTTCTTGCGGGATCTTCTGATCAGCGTCATTATAATTATCATAGAATTCAGCCATTGGTTGAAGGTTTCCATCCACAGTAACTGATTTGACGACATCATCTAATGATAGGGTGGGCTTTTCAACAAACTCTTCTGTCTCTGCCTCCTTGGTTTCACTGGATACTTTCCTTTTCTTTTTCATCTTCTTGATTTCTTCATCAAATTCTATCTCTTCTTCATCTTTCTGGCTTGTATAAGACCTTGTAGCCTTTGTCTTTGTCCTTTTCTCTGCTTTACCGGATGATTTTGTTTATGGTTTTGATGTCTTTGAGGTCTTAGCAGTTATAGGTGTAGAGCTTTTAGAGGATCTGGTCCAAGAGGGGGCTTCTACCAGATCACTTATCTTTTCTGCTTCTTCCTTCTCTTTTTCTGCCCTTTCCATTTTTTCTTTGTTGGCATCAAGTGCCTCTTTTGAAATGCCAAAACTTTTGGCAATGTTCTCAACTTCTTTTCTCACTCTTCTCTTCATTTCCAGTTGTCATAGCTCCACATGGATCTTCACACTTAACTCTTCAAAGGTTCCAAACCTTTCTGCCTTGGGATCCTTGGGCTGACTTAGCATGTGCTGAATATGCAGCTCCATAATTTTCTCATCCACTTCATACCCCATTGGCATGATCCAGACTATCCTTAGCTCCACAGCCTCCATTAGGCACTGATCAGTTTCTACCATAAAATAAACTGTATTCTTATACTTTTCAACTAGAGATTTGGGAATTCTCTCCCTTTCTTGCATCATGTTCTAAAAGTTCTTAAAGTACCCCCAGAGTGTTGTATTTTGTGCCTTGGCATCACCAAGCCCATGTATATAATCTCTGATTTGAATAGCTATTGGTCTATCAATCTGCCATACCCAGCCACTAGATCCAGGAAGCTCATTCATGTAATAGAAGAAAAGATAGAGTCTGATGAAGAAATCAAGAAGATGAAAAAGAAAAGGAAAGTATCTAGTGAAACCAAGGAGGCAGAGACAGAGGAGTTTGTTGAAAAGCCCACCCTATCATTAGATGATGTCGTCAAATCAGTTACTATGGATGGAAACCTTCAACCAATGGCTGAATTCTATGATAATTATAATGACGTTGATCAGAAGATCCTACAAGAAGCCACAGTCAGGTATCTTAACATTTATAATAAAGCATTCATTGAGATTATTTCTCTAATTCCCAAGAGTCTCGAGCAAGAACTAGTAAATAGGAAGAACAATGCCAAGGCCAAGGACCTTGAGATCTGGGAACAAATAGCCATATAGTTCTATCCCTCAATCACTTAGAAAAAAATGAATATGATTTTTAAAGATTGCAAGGATGAGTTCTAGAGCAAAGCTAGAATGAATCAACTTATGCTTGGAGAAACTGATAAAGTGGCAAAAGAAACTGAAGAGATCCTCAGGAATGCCTATAAAAGATTCAATATTCCCATCATAGAGGACTTAGGTGATGAAACACCTACCATGGAAGATAAAGATGAATCTACTGAGACAGTGGCAAAAGAGGTAAAGGACACAAGTGAAGAAAAAGACAAGGACTTAGATTCCTCTAATTCGGGAGAGAAGGTTCATGAAAAAACAAACATCTCTCCTCCGGTTTCCCTTGTAGACTTCGGATCTAAAGGAAAAGAACAAATAAAGGAGAAAACCATTCAAAGAGAAGAAGTACAAGAAAAGGAGAAAGGTCAAACAGATAAAGTCACAGATGACAGTGGCAAGACTACAGAAAGGGAGAAAACTCTGTCTCCGGCAAGAGACACATCAGAAGCTATCAAGGATTTCTTGACCAAAGAGATGATGGAATTTGATGAACCAGAGTTGCTTCAGGGTCCATTCAATTTTGATTCCCTCTCTCCGGTGCAAACCATGAAGCTAGCATCTTTTACTTTAGCTATGGCAAAAGAAAAGCTTCTAAAGTCCCACATGGAAGACTGCAAGCTTATAGAAATTGCATCTAGTGTATTGGAAAAGATCATGCCATCTTTTCAGAAGGATCCCTCAGCCTCCTCATCCGGTAATATTAAATCTCTCATAAATAGTGTTAGCACACATTTTGATTCATTAGAAAAGTCAGCAGAAGATAAGGTCCGGAAGGAGTTTTTGGTAAAAAGATTATAAGAAGTTCAAGGGTTGATAACAAATGATAGGAGAGCTATGGATATTGGAATAAAGAGCTTAGAAAATGCTCTTAAGGATGGAGGAGAAGTATATAAATTTTGTATATATTGGACTAAAGTAACAAAGGATATTGAGAAGAAAGTGAGAGAACAAGAGGATAAACTGTCAAGCCTCTCTCAAAATTTTGATCCTCTCATTGTATCCATAATAAACCAGGAATGTCAAACTATTGCAATCATCAATGAGATTAAGAAGCTTGAGAAGGAGAGGAAGAACATATTAAGCAGGGTGGATGAACTTAGAGGGATGATTACCCCTAAATTGGAGGCCATGCATGAGGCCCTAACTGATGCCTAGACCACAGCCCAAACCAGTGATCCGACTGATCTTAAGAAGGCAGAAGCTTATGCATTCCTGTTGAGTGTTCACATCTTAATTTTGGACAGGATGAAGTAGAGTTGGGCAACATAATTTACCCAGTTGAAGACATCTTTTGTAGATATACTTCAGTATATGTAAGTATAGCATATATATATACTTATGCGGCTAAGTATAGATTATTTTTGGGCAACTTTGGTGTGCGGACCCTACCCTTTGCCATTGATGTCAAAGGGGGAGTGAGAAACAGTGAAAAATGTGGAATCCAGCTAAAGGGGAGCTCTGGTAAAATGTACAATAGAAGAGAGCATCAACCAAGGGGGAGTATAGTATAACACTTAGTCATTTTTCACTAAGTGTTTCCATCAATGATAACAATCATGAAGCTCCAATGTGTCTCTTGCCAACAAACTAGTGAGGTGCAATAAAGTGGAAGATTTCAAGAGTGGTTTTTTATCCCTATGAGGGTTTTCCACTCATCAAAACCTGTGTCATGTCTTCTCTTTATGGTTGATTATGTTGTACCTATTTGATCATCTTTATTTAAGTTTTGCATATCATGATGACTATGTTTTCAATGAATTCCTTTGCACAACATTTTTGAGTCAAGTTTTGAAATGTTAAAAATTATACAACACTGATTCACCCCCCTCTCAATGTTGTCATGTACTCCAACAAGTGGTATCAGAGCCTAGGTTCCCTTTTTGAAGTCTAATAGGCGTGGATAGGTCTTGATTGTGGAGTACCATGGGGAAGTGTAGAAGAAATAAGGGCAGGAGAAATGTCAAGCCACATACTGGTCAAAAGGCACCATCTATACCAAATTCAAATGTTGATATACAATCAGTTGATAAAAATGTTTCACAAGTTGAGTTAGGTATTAAATTAGAGGAAGAATTTTCTGGAGTTCCTTTATTTGATGGTTCAAATTTCCCTATTTGGTGTATTAGAATGCAAATCTATCTATCTTCTTTAGGGTATGGTGTGTGGATGTCAGTTGAGAATGGGTATTTTATTTCCTCTCAATCACCTAATACTACAAACAACAAATAGGCTTATGAATGCAATCATACAATAAAGAAGGTCATTCTGTCTGGATTATCTAATGAAGTTTCTTGTAAAGTTATGCATTGTGAAACAGCTCAGGATGTGTGGAAGGAGTTGATTAGAATATATCAAGGTGATGCACTTGAAGAAGAGGACAACTTGATGTCTGAGGAAAGTGATTATGATAGAAGACATTCATATGAAGGAGATTGGGTCTGATTTGATTTAGAAGATCACATTATGAGTGACTATGAAAAAAAATGTGAGGTTGATGTTGAAGGAGAGCTAATGTGTGCTCTGGGTGAAATCAAGAAATACAAAAAGGAGAACCAGAGATTAGAGTTGTAGCTAGAACAAGAAAAAGACTTCAAAGACAAAGCACTTTTAGACCTTGAAAGAGTATCTTCTGATCTTGTAGAGACAAAAAATTAGATTGTGAAGTTAAGGACACAAATTGATGAATCAGATGAGTTGATTATCAGTCTAAAGACTGAGATTGAAGAAGCCAAGAGAATAACAGATGCTACTAAGTCTGAATGTGAAATCAAATCAATTGAATGTCTAAAACTAGAGGCTGAAATTATCAATCTGAGAAAAGATTATGAAGATCTCAAGGTTATGTCCAAGAAATATCAGGAGTTTGAAGAAATCACAAACAAGTTCCATGAAATGTTGGGCAAACAAAAACACTATAAGGACACCACAGGTTTAGGTTATGAAGAAGGAGAGTGTTCCAAAGTTAGAGAGACTCCTAGAAGGAAAATTGATCTAAGTTATCATGCTGCTGCTCCTGAAGGAAAAAAGAAGATTGAAGCTGAGGTGAAAACCAAAGAAGAGTTTGTCAAAATGCACAACCAAAGGAGAAATCTTAGAAGAACTGCTCTAGCAAGGCAAGCATATATATACAGGTATAATTATTCATTTTTTGGTTATTGTTATACCTATAATCATTTTGGACACAAAGCAGTTGATTACAAAAGGAATACTAATTTTAAATGTTTCAAGTGCAACTCTCCTGGTCACAAAGCATGTAGTTGCAGAATGTATGGAAGAATAGCATCATCTGGTTTGAAAAGTTGGAAAAGGAAAGAGACTGAAAAGGTTTGGAAGAAGAAAACTGAACAGAAGAAAGAACTTGTGATAGTTTGGAGAATGAAACAAAGTAAAGAGAAGATAGATTCTAAACTTGTGCATCTTGCAAAAGTCACATCATCAGTTGCATAACATATAGCTGTTGGCAAGAGACACTATATGGATTCATGGTTGTTGTCATTGATGGCAACAAAGGTCATCCCACATATCCGCAAGTCATAATGTGTCTCTACCGGAAGTCAGAATAAAGAATGTTGTGGTCCGGTGAAGAAGAACAGAGCATGTGGCAAGGTCCGACAGATTGGTCCGGATCTCTCAGAGGAAGTGTCTTGGTGCAGTGCGGATTTGGGGAAGTCAAGAGGACTACCTTGAGTGGTATATTCCAAGGATTTAGCCTCCGGTGATGGATGGGGAAAAAGATATGAATGGTTGAGTACCGGATTCCTGAGAGACAGTGAAAACAGAGGAAGAACTGACTGGCAGAGTATCAGACTGCTTTCCGGATGTGTTACTGTTGATGACAGAGGTTGTGAAGGCATGAATCATGTTTGGCCGACATGATTAATGATATCTACAAGTATATGCTTGATCCGCATTGCTTGGTGAGGAAGGATTCAGCCGACAGAATGAGAGTTTATAAGAAACTAGACTGTTCCGGATGCCGACTAGAAAGGTGATGAAATTACTTGTGCGGATATATATAGAGGATGGATTTAGTTGTGAAGTGTGTGGATGTGGAGAGATATGCGAATAAGTCCAGAGAAAGAGCAGAGGTAGCAAAAAGGATCCGGTATGTGAAAGATAGCAGAATAAAGAACAGAGGAAAGATGAAGTGCAGCAGATCAGTGTACTGAGCCTAACCGGAACTGAACTCCAGCATTTGCAGATGCTTCCAATCAGTTCAAGACTGTGATTCTCATCACTTTGTAGACAGTGTGTCTTCTTGTAGGCAGTGGGCCTCTTGTGAGCAGTGTGCTCGGGCAGTGAGCCCTAATTGGCAAGTGCCATTTTTGTAATTTCCTATTCTTCTAACAGAGAATAATTCTTGGGTTAATCACCCCGTGGTTTTCTCCCTTAACAGGGTTTCCACGTCAAAAATACTGTGTCATGTGTTTCTTATTTCATGGTTAATGTTTTTGTGTTTGATTTTATGCTGCATCAATTAAAAGGAAAGTTCAATAAGGGAAATAATTAGGATAACTGATTCACCCCCCCTCTCAGTTATCAACAATTGGTATCAGAGCTAAGTTCCTCCTAATAGAGTCTAACAGCTTGAGGAAGATCTGGGATTTCAAATGGATGCATATGGTTTAAGGGAGCAACTCAAGACTGCTCTTGAGGATCTTGAACAGTCGAATTCTGAAGTTAGTGAATTAAAGGAAAGACTCAAACAGGCTGATGAATTCATGAGAGAATTAAAAGACAAATTAAGTCTCTCTATGAAAAAGAGAAAGGAGCTGCTTCAACAGTTGGCAAGACAAAGTGAAGAAAATAATACAAATGAAGAATTGACTGAGCAAACCAAGTTATGTGAAAAGTTATCAAAAGAAGTCATTATGTTAAGACATGAAATGGAATCAGGAACTATAAAGTTTACTCAAGAGATTGAAGAAAAAAGAAAGGCTGAAGACAATCTAAGACAATCTCTTAAAGAAAAATCAGAAGAATGCCACCAGATGGACAGGATTATCAGACATCTTGAATCTGATCTTGAAGATGCCAAAGATAATGAAGGAAAACTTGAGGATCAAATTGCCTCTCTCAAAAGAGACCTTCAAACAGCAAATGAATATAAAGAGAAATTCAAGATAAGTTCTGCTCAACTTGAAGTTCTTCTTGGAAGTCAAAAGAGGACAGATGACAAGTATGGCTTGGGATATGAGAAAGGAGAAAGCTCCGGATCCGGTCAGAAGAATCTTGGATCAGAAAATCCAAGGAACAGGCCTAGAAGACCTCCGGTAAGACAGCCAAATGCTCAAAGATATCCATCCTTCAATGGATACTGCCACAGCTGCAACCACTTTGGTCACAAAGCTAATCAGTGCAGAATGAGAATGAATCAGATTAATTCATCCTTCTCCGGACAGTGCTTCAACTGCAAAAGGTATGGACACAAATCCCATGAATGCAGAATTATGCAAGTAAACAAATCATTCAAAGGTAGATGCTTCACATGCAATAGAGTAGGTCATATGGCTAATCAATGCAGATCAAGAGGATATCAGTCAAATATGCAAAGAAATGTTATTTGCCAAATCTGCAATAGGTCCGGTCATAATGCTAAAGTCTGCAGAAACAAGAATTAGGACAAAAGAGGTCCGGTGTATAATCAGAATCAAGACAAGGGTAAACAAAAGATGAATGCGGATGAGGTTAGGAATCAGATGAGCAAGATTTGGGTGAAGAAAAGTTCAGAGAATGTAGAGGTTGGATCCGCACCAGACTCTGGTGCTGATATTTCTTCCGGAAATTAAAAGGTGAGCTCAGGCTCAGGGGGAGACTCAAAGAAAATCTTGTTCCCCCAGCCAAACAAGTGGTGCCGGATGTGGCACAAGATGCGGATCAAAGGGTTTGTAGATATGAGTCTTGAGATACTTCAGTCAAGTTTTCAGAGGTCCGCATGGAGTTATGAAGAAGCTGTGATCGATCAAATAAGACCTGTTCAGGGAGATGCTCCGGTATGATAAAGGATTACAAAAAGGTCCGGAAAGATCCAGAAATGCACTATCTTGTTCTGCGGATTGGACAGAGTGTTTGGGATGTTCTTGTAATATGTTACCTCGATTTATTCATGATTGAAAGATCCGGATGATATCCACAGATCAGGACTAATCCGAGATACTCCAAGCTATCCAGACAAGGCAAACCGGAATGATGTAGGTGAAGCATTTATTGCAGACAAATATTAGGGTTCGCGGAGCAATTTAAGGGATTTCTCAAAGGTCATTTACTCATTCTGCACTCGAGAAGAAGCGAAAAGTGGAGCTCTGCAACAAGGTTCATCAAGCACACCAAGGATCTCCTGCCGAAGCTATTGCATAAAGAAATCAATCCAACCACTCCGTGCAAACCGAAGACGCATAAGGTATTCTCCGTTTTTCATTACCTCACTGCAAATCTTTGAAGAATGGCTACTCCAAACATAGTTAAGATCTCTGATAGACCTCGCCCCTCATTTAAGAAACATCCCTACAAATCATTGGAGGTAGATCCACTAGGAGCCTTCTCTAGTGTTCCTCACGGAGTTTTACACACCGAAGACATTAGGGTTTACATACATGCAAACATTGAGGAATTTGGGGAATTCAAATTAAGAGACCTCTATCACAAGCAGCTGATAGACAATGCTTTTGAGCTTAAACCAGAGTATAAGGATATTCAGAAGAAACAATTTGAGCAATTTATTCATTTCCCCTGCTTTGAAGAAGATGAATGGGTCCGGTATGTACTGAGCAGGATGCATGACAACTTTCTATGGCTAGATAGACCCTGCAAGATCACAAAAGAGGCAATTAGAGCAGTAACTGGTCTATACTCTTCCGGAGGGGTACCTATCCTCAAATCTGTCAAGAACAACATTGTAACTGAGGCCACCGGATCAAAATTTGACAAGAGGGCAATGACCATTGAAGATATTTCGGATCCGGATATCAAATATGCATCAATGATAATAGGATACAAGATCTATCACTCCAGCAGGGAGAATTCTGTATCCGGAACTGCAATTTACACTGCTTATGAAATGCTAAGAAAGAATGCAGAATATGATCTCTGCGAACTACTGCTAAGCCAATTAATGGAAAACATACAGAAAATCAAGAAGGATAAGAAGAATTCCTTTAAGTATGGTACTCTTATTGTATGTCTATTCTTCTACTTCATGAATGAGCTACCCGGAACAAGTGGATGGGTATGGCAGAATGACAAACCTGTTGCAGTCCAGATAAGAGACTATTTGCATGGACTTGGGGATGCAAAAGCGAGAAATACAGCTCTATGGGGATACTTCAAAAACTTTCAGAGCATGATGCAAGCAAGAGAGAGAATTCCCCAGTCTCTCATTGAGAAATACAAGGACTCAGTGTGCTTTATGGTTGACACTGATCAGTGCCTAATGGAGGCAGTGGAGCCAAGGACTGTCTGGATCATGCCCATGGGGTATGAAGTTGATGAACAGATAGTGGAGCTGCATGTTCAACACATGCTAAGTCAGCCCAAAGATCCTAAGGCAGAAAGGTTTGGAACCTTTGAGGAGCTGAGTGTAAAAATACATGTAGAACTCAGGGAACCTGAGATTAAAAGAAAAGTAAGAAAAGAAGTAAAGCACATTGCTCAAGGCCTAGGTATCTCAAAGGAGGCACTTGATGCCAGCCGGGAAAAGAGGAGGAAGGCCGAGGAAGAAGAGAAAAGCAAAGAAAGTGCTCCGGTTGAAGCTCCCACCCGGACCAGATCATCAAAGAGACCTGCACCTCCCACAACCAAAAGTTCAAAACCAGAAGTTCAGGCATCCGGTAAGAGATCCAAGACAAAAGCCACAAGGGCTTATGGAAGCCAAAAGGATGAAGAGGAAACAGAATCAGATGAGGGAGTAAGAGAAGTAAAGAAACAGAAGAAGAAAGGATCTGGTAAGCCCTCCACAGGCCAAGACAAGGAGGAAATGGCAGAGGTATCTGTTGAGAAGCCCACTCTGTCTCTAGAGAGCATAATCAAGTCGGTCACGGTGGATGGAAACCTTCAGCCAATGACTGAATCATATGATGACTTCAGTGAGGCCGACCAAAAGACTCTGCAGGAGGCCACAGTAAAATATCTTAACATATATAATAAGGCTTTCATTGAAATAATATCTCTTATTCCTAAAAGCCTAGAAAAGGAAATGGAAGTAAGAAAGAATAATGCTCATGCTAAAGATCTTGAGATCCGGGAGCAGATAGCTATTCAGCTATATCCTCAAATTGATCCCAAGACAATGAACATTATCTTCAAAGACTGCAAAGATGAGTTCAGAAGCAAAGCCAGGATGAATCAACTCATGCTTGGCGAGACTGACAAAGTGGCCCAAGAAACAGAAGAGATCCTCCGGAAGGCCTTCAAAAGGTTCAATCTTCCGGTTGTAGAGGATTTAGGTACAGAAACAGCTGAGGACTTGGGACCCTCTGCTCCAGAAGAAGTGGCTCATGAACAAACTAGCATCTCTCCTCCGGTTTCCCCTACAGTCTCTGGATCCAAAGAAGAAGAGCAACTACATGAGAAGGAAGCAGTGGTGAAAGACAAAGAGGTTGACAGTTCTAAGACTGCAGAAGAAAAGAAACATCTGTCTCCGGCAAGAGACACTGCACAAACTGTTCAACAATTTTTGAGTAAAGAAACTCTAGAGATTGATGAACCGGAGCTTCTAAAAGGCCCATTTGATTTTGACTCTCTCTCTCCGGTACAAACAATGAAGATAGCCTCATTTGCAAATGCCAAGGCAAATGAAAAGCTCCTGAAGTCTCATATGGAAGACTGTGAGTTGATAGAGGCTGCTTCCGGAGTACTTGTAAAAATCATGCCATCAATCCAGATAGATCCGACAGCCTCCTCTTCCTGTAATCTAAAAACCTTAGTCAGCAGTGTTGATACACATTTTGATTCTCTAGAAAAATCAGCTGAAGAAAAGGTCCGGAAGGAATTTTTGGATAAAAGATTTTCAGAAATATTAGAATTAATCTCTAAGGATAGGAAGATTGTAAGCATTGGAATAAGGAGCTTAGAGAATGCTCTTAAGGATGGCGGTGACATCTACAAATTTTGTATATCCTGGTCAAGGGCAACAGCAGCATTTGACAAGAAAATAAAAGAGGAACAGGATAAGCTACAAAGCTTATCTCAAAGTTTTGATCCTCTCTCTTCCTTTATAATAAATCAAGAATGTCAGACCATTGCAGTCTTGAATGAAATAAAAAACCTTGAGAAGGAAAGGAAGAACATCACCAACTGGATGGGAGAACTTAGAAGGATTATAATCCCTAAGTTGGAAACAATGCATGAGGCCATCAGTGATGCTCAGACCACCGCCCAAACAAAAGATCCGACAGATCTCAAGCGGGCAGAAGCGTTTGCATTTTTGTTAAGTGGTCACATTTCAATTTTGGACAGAATGAAGCAAAGTTGGGCTACAGAAATGATTCAATTGCAGACATCCTTTGCAGACATTCTTCAGTATATGTAAGTATGTAAATATGCGGCTATGTATAGGAAATTTTTGAAAATTTTGGTGTGCGGACCCTACCCTTTGCCATTGATGTCAAAGGGGGAGTGAGGAGCAGTGAAAAATGAGGGATCCAACTAAGGGGGAGTTCCGGAAATTGTATATAAAGACAGAGCATCAGCAAAGGGGGAGCATAGTGAAAACACTTAGTCATTTTTCACTAAGTGTTGCCATCAATGCCAAAGGGGGAGATTGTTGGCAAGAGACACTATATGGATTCATGGTTGTTGTCATTGATGGCAACAAAGGTCATCCCACATATCCGCAAGTCATAATGTGTCTCTACCGGAAGTCAGAATAAAGAATGTTGTGGTCCGGTGAAGAAGAACAGAGCATGTGGCAAGGTCCGACAGATTGGTCCGGATCTCTCAGAGGAAGTGTCTTGGTGCAGTGCGGATTTGGGGAAGTCAAGAGGACTACCTTGAGTGGTATATTCCAAGGATTTAGCCTCCGGTGATGGATGGGGAAAAAGATATGAATGGTTGAGTACCGGATTCCTGAGAGACAGTGAAAACAGAGGAAGAACTGACTGGCAGAGTATCAGACTGCTTTCCGGATGTGTTACTGTTGATGACAGAGGTTGTGAAGGCATGAATCATGTTTGGCCGACATGATTAATGATATCTACAAGTATATGCTTGATCCGCATTGCTTGGTGAGGAAGGATTCAGCCGACAGAATGAGAGTTTATAAGAAACTAGACTGTTCCGGATGCCGACTAGAAAGGTGATGAAATTACTTGTGCGGATATATATAGAGGATGGATTTAGTTGTGAAGTGTGTGGATGTGGAGAGATATGCGAATAAGTCCAGAGAAAGAGCAGAGGTAGCAAAAAGGATCCGGTATGTGAAAGATAGCAGAATAAAGAACAGAGGAAAGATGAAGTGCAGCAGATCAGTGTACTGAGCCTAACCGGAACTGAACTCCAGCATTTGCAGATGCTTCCAATCAGTTCAAGACTGTGATTCTCATCACTTTGTAGACAGTGTGTCTTCTTGTAGGCAGTGGGCCTCTTGTGAGCAGTGTGCTCGGGTAGTGAGCCCTAATTGGCAAGTGCCATTTTTGTAATTTCCTATTCTTCTAACAGAGAATAATTCTTGGGTTAATCACCCCGTGGTTTTCTCCCTTAACAGGGTTTCCACGTCAAAAATACTGTGTCATGTGTTTCTTATTTCATGGTTAATGTTTTTGTGTTTGATTTTATGCTGCATCAATTAAAAGGAAAGTTCAATAAGGGAAATAATTAGGATAACTGATTCACCCCCCCTCTCAGTTATCAACAATAGCATGAAGTGAGGGGGAGTTATCCAATGTACTATCACTTACCCCCAATAAGTTTCAGGAGGAGATCATTTGATGCTTGTCAATATGATGATTTTGTTTTGTTTATCATGCTATTGGATTCATGCCTGATAATGTTTGTTAGAATGTTTTATGTCAAGATGCTACTCATATCAGTCTTATGAATTGAAGTTCATGTAGTTGATGATGGTGTTGATAACTACGTTGATCTTCAGTGTATGTCAGTAATACAGGTGATCAGTGCAAATAAGATGTTGATAAGATGTTTAGGGTTTAGAATGTTCTTGATATGTTAGTGAGAATGTGAAGTGTTGATCATGTGTTTTGAGCTATGTGCCATGCATGAGAGGTGGATCTTTCATGTGGATTGGATATAGTGTCAAAAGAAGATGGTGAGCTGGAGATGTAAATTCATGATCATTCAGAAGAGTTCTTGGTATGATAGTTTGACATGTTTCTTTGATGGGTTTCTTCATTGATAGGCTTTAGGAAGGCATATACAAGTTGTGTACTTCTAGTTATGAAGTGGTATTAGGTATGTGCTTCAAGCTATGAAAATATATAGATGCTTATGTCATTGATGGTGGTGCCTTGTATCTCATCAAGTTCTTCAGTTAATCAGGTTCATATCTAGATGTTCATTTGAGTTGGTAAGTGTTGTTGGTCCTCATGTTGATTAGTCTTGCTTCTTCATGTTGTGATTTGGAGATGAGAATGTTTAGATATTCATTTGAGTTTTCTATCAATTGTCATGGCATTATGATCAGTTCATATGGTAGTGCTAGTTTGTATTGAAGCTGATGATCAGTGTCTTTCAAAAGACATTAGGAGTAAAAAAAATGAGAATCATTTCAATGTCTATAGTTCTAATTAGGAAAGTCTATGACAGTCATAAAATCTGCATCATAACAGTGTAAATGTCTTTGGCAAGTGAATAGATCCATGACAAAGTTAGAAGACTTATGTATCAGTGAATCAAAAGACAAGTAATTCTATGAATGCTCTATGACTTTGATATCATTAAATGGTGTGATTTGTCTATGTTGTAGTATAAGGACAATTATTTCTTGATAGTGTACATGACAGTCATTAGTCATTAAATCAATGATATACTTCTATTTCTCTTTAGGCAGAGAGTAAGCAATGATTTGTCTTGATGATGTTCATTCAAGATAGTGTTCTTACCATAGTTTCCATGATGGAAGACCTAGTTGAATAGTATTTGATAGTTGACCTTGTTATATCTTTATAACAAACATTTATAGTTATTCTTACCTTATAACACTTGATCCATGTATCACTTGATGTCAGTTGTATCTTTGACCTTGTTGTGATAAAGGTATCAGAATTTGCAGTGGATTGATGGTAGACTTGTTGTGCAGACTTGCCTCTTGTATATTGCAGTCTCTTGCAGAGAAAAATGAAAAATATAGAAGAAGAATGTGTGTAGAAAATGATGATTTTTTTGATGTGGTATGTTGAGAGTCTATACAGTCTCTTTATGCAGAGAACAAAATATATAATTACAGAGTGATGTTTAGAATCTGTTGATGGTGTGAAGGATTGTGTGATAGAGTAAATGGAGTGATTTGTTGTTTCTTATGGAAAGTGTGATCAGGATTCTTGAATGACATTGATTTTGATCTTTCTTTTGCTTTGCAACACAAAAGTTTATTATAGTGCATTCAATATACAGTGGTCCCTTGTTGTACTGTGTTCACAGTAAGAGTGCTAGTGCTCTCTTGATAAGCTATGATAGTGATGGCATGAATATTTGTGTGATGATCACCTCACATCAGTTTCTTTATTCATTGGTAACAGTGTTTTATTACATGCTGTTTGAGTCAGTGCAATTATTGCAAGAAGAAAGAAAGTATGCAATTGTTGTCTTGTTGTGAAGGTAGTTGTTATCTTAATACAGAGTTATGGAACATCAGTCATCAGGGTATACAGTAGCAAGGAACAGTGTGTTATGTCAATATACATCTAGTATGTGTGAGAGGACAATGACAGTGAAAGTGATACTTTGCTGGTTGAATCAATGGTCTTTACTCATCTTGTAAAATATTTGATTCTATTTGTTGCTTTGTTGCATGGATGTATACCAATGTAGCATACATTTCTAACATTTCTAGTGCTGACAGAAATTGGAATGCACAAGTAGTCATTGATGTCAAAGGATCACAACTTCAGGGGGAGTAATGTCAAATGCACTAATTGTAGTTGCTGAGTGATATCATAGTTTTACTATCTTGAAACAGTCAGTATGTAAATGACGGTTGTTTGCATATTAAGGTTTTTGTTGTCAGGAGGAGATAGTACTTTGTCATTGAATGTCAAAAAGGGGGAGTGAGTGAGTGAGTGTGTGTTGTAGTTTTTCCATCAATGACAAAGGGGGAGATTGATAAGTAAGGCTATCATTGATGTCAAAAGGATGGTTAGATTGGATTGTGGCTAAGTGATTGTCAAGTTGTTTCATCACAGGATGTCTTCAAGATCTGAGCTTCATAGAGATTTGTTGATTCCAAGTCAAAAGATGAAGTGTTGTTATTGATCACAGAAGGGTGTTGGTGGATGCTTCTTGAGTTATGTTGGTTTTGGTAGTGATTTGTTATCATGTCATATCTTCTTTGGAAAAGGGGAAGAACCTACACAACAAGTTTGATCTGAAGAGTCAACATCAATAGTTGTAACTTCTCATCACATGGACATCAAGGTAAAATAGGAGGACAATTTAAGAAGATTGAGAAAAAGAGTATATTCTGCTAGGGTTTTGTTGTTCCTTGGTTTAAATGATGTTGTGTACCTTTGCTTGATCTCAGTGGAACAATTTACTTGTTGGTTTGTGTATTTCAGGGCATACTTAGAATATTTGGGTTCATGAGTACAATCTTGATCATATCTTGTAAATCAAGGTAACAAGTGTTTTCATGATGTTGATTACAAAGGAGAGTTATAAGTTTGATTTGTTTGTGGTTTGATAGAGTTGCTTCATGCAAGGATCATAGTAGTGGTGGTTTCTTCGAAAGGAAAAAGATTGATCCATGTTTCTTTTATAAGTTAAGGCAGTGAGCCTTGTAAATGATTGGATTAGTTAAGATGAGAAGGTTGCCTTGGTTAGCTTTGTGTGTGAGCTCTTATTTGGAGTGAGAAGTGAAAGTTTTTTTTAAGGTTGTATTATCTTTCTTCATGATTAGATGAAGATTCATCTTCAATTCCTCAGTCTTTGCATAGATTCCAAGTGAGGTCTTTCAATGCTTGAGATATAAGGTTCTATGGTTGAAAACCCTAAAGGTGTGATAAACCTAGGGACTAAGGCTCATCTTAGCTCTTGTTATGTTCAACTGTCATTGAAAGGATTTACTTTTGTTATAATCTTAAGTTGACCTCCTAGCGCAGGTAAGAGACAACTTAAGTTACATCTTTAAGGGGTTACTATCGTGGGGCAACCAGCCCCCTTAGCCTAATGCCACCGCTTGCACCAGTCACCTGCTAGTTCATCGAGTGGTAAAATCAAATCGAGGGCTTTGTTTTAATTTTAAATGGGTGCGCAGACCTCAATTGATGGTTGCTATTTAAACTTAGTCTCCCACTCTCCATGTATCACATTTGACATGTTTGTAACTGTCAATTCAATTTGACTGTAGAAATAGTGATTTTTTCAAGGCTATTTTTAGCCATTTTCTAAAAGACAACTGGTTGGTGATTTAAGGCTTTATCTTGAGAAGATTTTCTTTCTATTTTTTAAGCTTCTTCATGGCATTGAAGGTAAAAAGGTAAAGTTTAATTGTTGTTTCTAAAAAGAGGGAAGTGGAAAATTTAATGCCTTTTGTGAGTAATGTTTAGAGTTTTTTTTTACGCCTTCTATTTTTTATTCTCATATAGATGGAAAGTCAGTCCGAATATGTATGGAATTTTTTTTCTGAGAGAGGGCAGTTTGGTTAAAATATTATTGAAGATGATGGAAGTCTTTTATATTAGGTGAAGATAAATGTAGAGAGAAGAAGAAGAAAATAAAGGGTTTTTGTAGAAGATAGAATATGAAGAGAAGTAAGAAATGAAAGGTCATTTTTTGTATAATGGCATTATAGGTTCAGTATGTTGTGATTTTGTATGGATCAATATGCAGAGTTGAAGACAATTTTTGTGAGGTTTTTAAAAAGAAATTGCAGGTGCTTTGATGGAGATGAAAAAAGAAATGTGTGAAGATTGAAATATATAGGAGAATACATCTCTTGACTGAGAATCACGAATGAGAGTTTGAATATACGAATTATGCAACAAATTTACAGATTGAACCATGTCAAGTATGAAGACAATATGTAATTAATTGTGCAAAGACAATGAGAATGAAATGCAGATTGAGTTGAGTATGATTGCAAAGGGATATGCAAATTTAGGGGTTTGTATTGAAACATAGAAACCCTTTGTATTCTTTGTATTGTTTTGAGATTGTTTTTTGTAGCCAGTGAGGCTTGTATTGTCAGTAAGACCTCTTTGTAGCCAGTGAGGCTTTTAATATAACTAGTGAGGTTTTGAATTTCCAGTGAGGTGCAATAAAGTGGAAGAATTCAAGAGTGGTTTTTTATCCCTATGAGGGTTTTCCACTCATCAAAACCTGTGTCATGTCTTCTCTTTATGGTTGATTATGTTGTACCTATTTGATCATCTTTATTTAAGTTTTGCATATCATGATGGCTATGTTTTCAATGAATTCCTTTGCACAACATTTTTGAGTCAAGTCTTGAAATGTTAAAAATTATACAACACTGATTTACACCTGCCCCACCTCTCAGTATTGTCTTGTACTCCAACATGTATATGATGCAGGTGCACCCTGGGCGAACTGGCGATCTGCATCAACAAAAAAATATTTTCAGGTTTTTGATTTCAATTTTGGCTTGTTTTACATTGGTTTTGTCAGTTTTGCTTCAGGAGCATTTGTAGTTTCTACCTCAACCAAGTTTAGGTAAATTGGTTCAGTTTGAAGTTTTGTGAAATTTGGGATGTTGTCACCACAATTCATAGTTCATGTAGATCACCTAAATGCAATACTGGCAACAAAGGAATCTTCATGATGGCATCATATTGCATATTGTTTACTGGTTGGTGGAATAACCCATCTCATACTCACCCTCATGCAATAGAGATCGTATACTTATTGAAAGGCACCATTAATGCTACTTTTGTCACCACCTACAATGTTTTATATTCTCAAAAATTGAAGGAGGGAGTACCCTCATCATTGTAATTGGATCTGCCAAAAAGTAGTGCCGATGACTGAAATATTTGTCCATTTTACTTCAATACAATCATTTCTCCATCACTCAATATCACGTTTTGAAGACATCGCATATCCTTTCATTTTGCGTGAAAGTGGATGTGGTGTGCCACATTTGGGAATCAACTGTGTAGAGATAGCACGTCTAATAAGAAAGTAAAAGGCAAAATGACATAGTGGTAGATTTGACCGCTAGTTATCTGAATTCAACAATCGTTGAGGACAAGTATTTTGAAGAATGCCCATCTTCGTGGGTGGCTATTGAAGGGGAAATCAACGCATTGGAATATTATCAAGAACTATTATTTATGAATGGTTGCCTTTGTTTGAGATGAGAATTTCAATTGTTGTGGTGTCATAGTCATGGGGGCATTAGGCATGGTTAAAAATATAAAGAAGGAAGTTCAAACAAATGTTGATCGAATCACGTCGCTATAGTAGAAACCAAATACAGATTGGTGTGTGTGGTTCTTATCCACGCATGACTGGAGGTGCCATGATAGTCAGGGTAATGTTTTATTTTGCAAATGATATCAATAGTTATTTTCTCTCAGTATGTTAATGACAATAGAATGAGACCGCACCAATCTCTGCAGAAAAACTAAACATCATACAAAAGACTACGATGGAGTATGAGGAGTCTAGCTTACATATTGAATAAGACAATAGTGTGGACCATGTGGAAAATAGAAGGCATCATAAACAAAGGAGCTGAAGCATTTGGAGATTAAGGGGGTTTAGTTCATATAGAAGGAAGGTGTAGATTTGAGGCGACAAATAGGGAAAACCAAATGCCTCTTTTGAGGCTCTACAACTAATACATGTTGTGCCTTACACACACGTCCCATTTTGCCAAATGGAGACCCCTTCTTTTGCTTTGGATTGAAGTCTCAACCTTTGTCACTTATGATGATGAGAAGGTGGATTTGTGCTTAGAGTGCATGATTTGCTTCAAATTTTAGTATTTTGCATGTTTGGAGTCATTTGATATTTTTCATGATTGATTTGGAAGTGTCTTGAGTGGTCTTGTGCTTAAAAGATTGCCATTTGTTACTTTCTGCATTGAAATTGGGTGTTACTGTATTTTGCTCAAAAATCCCATGTCACGGGATATTGCCCTTGAAATTGCTTCTACAGGATGTTTCATGTTGAAATTCTTAGTTTCCGGATCTTACAGTTGCAAAATTGTGTCAAATTCCATTAGATTTCACTAAGGGGTCCATAAGCTTTCACCCTAATACATGTTCCTAAAGCCCTGATTTGGCTAAGTCTGAAATCCTAAAAAATGGCTAAGTCTAAAATCTAGTGGAATCACAAAATTTTAGAATCTGCATATGAAATCCTATGGATCTGGAATCTATCTCAAACACCCTGAAAGTATATTTAAAAATATTT
Organism: Cunninghamia lanceolata; assembly: GCA_027924645.1. Taxonomy (NCBI): domain Eukaryota; kingdom Viridiplantae; phylum Streptophyta; class Pinopsida; order Cupressales; family Cupressaceae; genus Cunninghamia; species Cunninghamia lanceolata. The sequence continues at coordinate 12,219,167 of BSBN01000346.1, read as the reverse complement.
AAAGTATAAGAAATTCACTTATACTTAAATATATTTTTAAATATACTTTCACCCTGGCCAATTCAAAATCTAGTGCTAAAAATGACCCCAACTACAAAAAGCACTAAAACAGCCTCCAACCAACTTTTGCGCTAAATTCGCCTCCAACCGACCTCCCTCCAAGCTACCGCTAAGTCTGTCGGACCAAAAATCCCCGTTGAGACAATTTCAAAGAAAAGCGCTAAAATGGGCTTCAACTGACTTGTGCTAATATTTGCCTTCACTGCACTTGGTCGGTAGATAGAGAAACTCGTGCCAATCGGTTGTATTGAAAATCCCCACTGACTGAGCCTTTTATGTTTTGCGCTAAAAATTGACCTTACCGACTTGCGCTACAATCCACCCCAACTAACCTTATGAGATTCTATTAGTCAGTTTGAGCCCAAACTCGCACTAGTTGGTGGCACCCTAAAGTAGCACAAAAGCATTTTGCGCTAAAAATAGGCCTCACGGACCTGTACTGAAAACTGCCTTCACCGACTTTTAGTCCGTGACACCCAAAACCCGCGCTTTTTGACATTTTGGCCCAAAATTTGAGTTTTTCAAGGGGCAAATTGGATTTTCTTGATGTATTTGAATTGCATATCTATTTTTCACATCATGATGAACATTTTACCAAGTTTGTGTGGATTTTTGGCACATTTTACAACAAGCAATGCTACTGCACATAAAAGGTCCGTGACCCCCAAAAATCTCGCTTTTTGCAGAAAAAGCTAGAAAAACATGAAATAAAAGTTTGCAAATGGATTCTAATGACCACAAAAACTTCCTACATCAATATACTGGCCAAATGGGTACTTGAAAATGGTAAAAATGTAGAAAATCATGTGAAAATAACAGGATTTATGAGGTTGTTCATAAGAAGATGACATTGACAATGAGTTATTTTTTACTGATCCATGATTGCAAATGGACATGTTTTAATCCAAATTGATGGAAAATGACTTGTTTATGATGAAATTGATGCTTGGTCTTGTTGATTGTAGGTCTAAGAGGATAAAGGAGCCAATTGGAGCCATCTTAGGAGATGAACACACAATAGGTGTAGTGTTGACCCAGAACTGCAGAATTGACATTTTATCAACCAAATTGCTACTGCACCTGCAAGAGGAAGTTAATATGATATCCAAGATGATGGATATGAGCTATAGGAGCTAAATACATACAAGATCAAGTCTATTTGATTGTTGTTCCTATAGTTCCAGTCCAATGTCCAAGATATACATATAGTTGTCCCAGCAATCCAGTCATGCAATGATGATCCAACAAGCATCCAATTGGATGTCTTCATCCAAGAATGTGCCACATACTCCCCTTGGTCCACTCAGCACTTGGAATCCCATGAATTCACATCAGCTCAAGTTTTTAAGTGTCATGTGACTCTATTTGGGCTTTATCAGGCCTTGAAAATTGACTTTTCATCATGTACAACCAAATGGGTATCCATTTTGTCCAAATTCAACATATTTGCAAGCTGTATTTTATCTTTTTCCTAAAGGACAAATGCAAATCCAAAAATGTAACAAACTGATATATCTCATTAAATGCCATGTAATCTAGACCGTTGGTGTTGAGTTAATCTCTATCGTCCATTGAAAAACTTGATATGGTGCCTTGTCTATAAAAGGGCCATCATTCTCTCATTGTAACAAGTAAGATTTGATAGTGAATTGCTAAGACTCTACCAAAATACAGTCAATACAAAGCAAGTTTTGCAAGTTGCTGGGAATTTGTGATTGTGTTGTCTTATTTTGGTCTTCATCGTTCATGTCAATATGAAATTAGTTGATATTTAGTTGCACTTGTGATTAATTATCTAGATATTTGATAGATTTCCTGTCCATACCATTAATGGCTTGCTGATTATATGTCATTGTGCATGGTTAGTCTGGGCATAGTTTATGAGATAAGTTCGATTGTATGATTTCATTGAGCTGCGCCAAGGATTGGGTGTTTGATGAACCCTCTACAATTTGAAAATCATTACATCTCCTTAGAAGATTGCACATTCTCTATGGCATTGTGGGCTGCCTGGTTAAGCAGAGATTTATTTATTGTTGGGAATCTGTCTATCTGGTTATTGATCATTTTTGCAATTGTCTATAGGATCTCTTATCCATTTCTCTCTCCCTTTCCTTTTGTATTTTCTTTACATAAAGTTTGGTAGATTTAGGATTTGAGCAGCATTATATTAATCACCTGCTAAAATTTTAGACTTCACAATTTGAACCACCTAGGGTTTCTACACTTGCATTGCTACCATCTTTTCATAAACCTTGCATTTCATGTAAGACCCCTTGTTGGCACAGCTAGACATTCCACTGAAGTTATTCTAAGAAAGCTAAGACCTAGTTGTAGAAACCTTGGAGTAGTCTTACCTAGGGTAGGATACTTTTTAAGAGAGGTGTGAAACCAACAATCACACCTATGTTGTTGTGTGCTAAAACACCCATCAACAATATGTTTGCATAAGAGAAGGTGTAAATGAAAGGTCACAACATGCATTTAAAAGCCACATCTTTATACCAAGGGAGCATATTTCTCTGAGGTAGATTTTGGGAAGAGAGAGATCTCAACCCATGTGAGGGGCTTAGAAAGAAGAGAATTGTTGAGTGAATGTCTGGGGAAGAAAAGAAGTTTCTCATAATTTGAGAGACCATTGTGAGGCCAATTTGTGATATAAATATGTTGCAAATTTTTAAATAAAATAGAAATTTGTGTTTGCAATCTATTTTGTATTTGTAAGTTTGGGAATTGGATGTTGTTATAGAAATTATGAACAATAGTTTTAAACAACTAAGTATCCAATAACTCAATGGAAATAAGATAAAATGCAATAAACAAAGATATTACCTTCGTAGATCGATTTCACCTTGTGCCTTCCATTGTTGCCTATCTCGTATTGATCTTATGAATGAGTTGAGCTCTTAGAAGTGTGTACTTCCTTGTTGTTGAAGATGACAATAGGAGAATGGTTGTAGATGGATAATGCAATGAAGGTTAAACTACAAATGCAATTCTATGATGATGGATAATGGAGATATGGAGACATGGTTGGATGATTGTGATGATAATGGGATTATGCAAATGCAATGAGGATACGTTGCCAAAGGCATGCTGGTAGGATTTCTGTAGAGTAAGATTATTAAAGCTTGAGTGGATGCAAAATGAGTGTGAGAACCTTGCTTTGATAGGCTTAATAGAGGCCCTTGACTCCAAGGGTCAATAGATCCATGATTGGAGGAATTATCTGTGATGTGTACGCTTGAGATGGAGTTGAGGGAGATAATCATGGGAAATGTTCCTACTACATTTACAAGGTAGTGGAATAAGTGGATCCATGAGCCACATGTCATTGTGCTCACAAATGACCTATTAGTTAAAGGTGGAAGTCTTTGAGGAGATTGTGGAAGAAGGACTCTTGACTTGTGGGAATGTGAGAGATGAGCTAGAATTAGAAAGACAAGTGTCTTTGAGCATAAAGGTGATTGAGAAATAATAGGACACATGTGGAGAAGAAATAGGGATGACTAGAGGATAAATAGGACATGTGGGTGAGGGTAATTAGCTAATTAAATATTAAAATATTTAATTATGTGTGAAACATGGTGAGGTGGAAGAATGACATGGATGAGATGATGTAGAATTATGGAATTTTTAGGACTTTGGAATAGAGGAGTTTGTGATTAATTAAATAATTTAGGATTATTTAATTAGATGAGACATTAGAGGAATTAGTGAATATTAATTAAATAAATTGATTTGTATTTAATTTTGGGATAATGAACCAATCAAATAAATTAGAATATTTATTTAATTGATAGAAGAATAAGAATTAAAATAAATATTTAAAATATTTATTTATTTCGACATGAGCCAATTTAGGTGTATACAGTTTGCCCCTCTTTGATGCAATGTGTTTTTATCATATTGCTTCAAAGAATATAAATTTTCTAGTTATGATATGTGCCCCAATTTTGCCCCTGGTTTAGGTTTAATGACGATAGGATGCCCCCTCAAGAGATTGTACGGGAAGAATGTCACGACAAGATGATGGACGATCTCACGATGAACAAAAATGATAAAGGATGGCTAAGAAAATAGAGGATGCAAGATAAGGGATGGATGAAAGAGTTGAATGACATGTTATGCAAGATAAAATGATAACACACACAAGCAAGCTAGCAAGTATGCACAAATGATACAAGAACAAACAAGGTATTGCCCCTGTCAAGCTGTAAACCAATGATTAATTGATAATGATTGATGATAGTGTTGTCATTGTGGGGAATGATATATCCCTATATCAACACCAAGATATAGGAAAGACATATCACACTGATAATGATGATTGATTGATTTGGTTTATGACAAGATTAAGATCAAGACCATTGATTGTGATTGGATAATTTGACAAGATTGATTCACTCAATTGGTATGGATTAAGGATGGACTTGCATTTGGATAATTGCTTAGATTGACTGGATTGATTTGATGATCAAATTAATGCTTGGATTGATGATTGGTGAGGCCCCAGTCACTCAAGAGTGAGGGTGACAAGGAAAGATAATGGTAAGTTACAAATAAGATGAATGATTATGATGACGCCCCCTCGGGAGGACAATTGGTGTGTTCTCAAAACAAAAAGAGAGAAAAGGACGAGTAGATAAAGAGATGTAGATAAAGAAAGGACTTGGATCTTAAGCTACTTGGAAAATGATATGTATGAAATGCAATTTGGTATGTATGATAGTGGATTTTGTCATCTTGTATAAGTTTTTGAAGTACTTTGTTTCATCATTGAGCTTTTAAAATGTTGAAAGAAAAGACAAGCATCTAGGTATAACTAAACCATGATGACTTGAGTATTACTTACTTAATTTAGAAAGTTAATACAAGCATCTAAGTATAATTGAACCAAGATGACTTAAGTATTGCTTGTGTATCAATAGACAAGGATTACACCTGTTTCATGTTTAGACCTCAGATGTCCTCAATGATCATTATGTTGATCATGTCTTTAGACAAGGCTTCACATTACTAAAGATAAACCCACAAACAACAAACAAATAAAATAATTATGCCCCCATCATAGCTCCTCTAGTTTTTGACATCCTTGAGTAGCATAAAAAGACATAATAACAAAAATCATGATATAAGACCTAAAACAACCATTGAACCTTCTTGCCATAGATATATTTTTCATGCAATAAGTGATAGAGTCATGTTTGATAGTCTTAGGTAGGTTGGTGTTGTCAGGTTTAGTTTAATGTCTCTTTGTCAAGATGATGTTTAAAGCTTGTTTGTTGTGTTGCTTGTCGTCTAGTGATAGAACCATGATCTGATATATAATCCTCTAAGTTATAGCATTCAAAAATCCAATTCACTAACTAGGTCAAGGATTTGCCCCCAATCAAGTAAAGGATTGATTTATTACGGATGAACTGACAATAGACATGAAGAAATGGGCCCTAAGGGATTGACCTAGTGCCTTGGGGGCTCATTAACAAATGGCCTTGTCTACGTGACAACACAAAGGCAACGTAGTTCTCTTTAGGTGAACAATGTGGACCTAAGACCTAGGGGTTGGGAAGCCTCGGGGGCCCATCGATGATGGCCTTGCCTACACGATAGCTCAGAGGTGACGTAGTTCAATAATGGTACAATGGATAGGTTCAGGACAGATGACAAGATGGACACAAGGATTGAATGGATAGACTGATAGGACAAGATGATAAGGGCGAGTGAACAACAAGCCATGATGGGTATCTTTATGTGATTTGATGGATGCAGATAGAAAAGACTGGATGAGGACTGAAGTCCTAAAAGATGGAGGGATTGGTTTATCACAAATAGCACCTATTTCTAAGTTTTCACCACTTGCTTTTATTTGCACGATAGTTAAAATACACATGATGCCTATTTGCTAGGTTTTCATCATGGTACCTATCCAAGGTGCCTGTTTACCAAGTTTCACTAGAGGAAGATTTTTTGTTATTTTTCTATTTTTTAATTTTTTTTGTTATTTTTTTTTTTTCAATTTTTTTTGTTGTTTTTGACATATGATCCCTTGCATTGGGGCTTAGGTGTAGAACTTGCGAAGATGCATGTTGTTGATGGGATCATCCAATAGTTCACCTTCTGATGTTGCTAGCTAGTAAGCTCCCAATCCATAGGCAATAATGATTACATATGGGCCAATCCAGTTGGGTTCAAATTCCTTCCTTCTCCCTGTCTTGTTGATTTCGTGGGTTTTCTTTGAGGACCAAGTCACCGAATTGAAAGACTCAGGATTTGACTTTGTGATTGTAGCTTCGTGACATCCTTTATTGATAGGCTTTCAGATGGTTAAAGGCGTGTTGTCTTCTTTCCTCTAGTAGCTCTAACTCCTAAAGTCTGGAAACCATGTATTCTTCATCTAATATTAGGCCTTTTAACAAGACTCACAAGGATGGTAACTCAACTTCAATGGGCAAGATGGCCTCAAAGCCATAGACTAGTGAATATGGTGTTACAGATGTGGGAGTGCGGATGCTTGTGTGGTAGGCCCATAGAGCTGGATTCAATTGGATATGCCAATCATGACCGACATCGTTGATAGTCTTCTTTAGGATTTTCAATATGGTTTAATTAGATGCCTCCACATGGCCATTGCCTTGGGGGTAATATGGGGTGGAAAAGTGGTGTTGGATGTGGAATTTGTCACATAGTTCTTTGACATCATGATTTTTAAATGGTCTTCCATTATCGGTGATAATGGATACAGGGATGCCATAGCGGCAAATGATGTAATTCAGGATGAATGAGGTGATTTGTTTGCCTGTGACATTGGCAAGGGGTACAGCTTCAATCCACTTCATAAAGTACTCAGTGGTGGTGATTATGAATTTATTGCCGCTAGATGATGGGAGGTGTATCTTGCCCACTAAGTTGAGTCCCCATTGACAAAAAGGCCAAGAAGTCATTAACGGTTACAGCTCTTGTGTGGGTGCATGTATTAAGTTCCAGTGGATTTGGCATTTCTTGCACCTTTTCACAAAATGATAGGAGTCATTTTCCATAGTTGGCTAGTAGTATCCCATACGTATGAGTTTCTTAGCCAGGGTAGGACCACTAGAGTGGGTCCCGTATATACCATCCTAAACTTTGCTTAGGGTAGTTTGATATTCCTCACTGTTAAGATAGCTAAGGAGAGTACCATCTAGTCCTCATTGATACAGGGTGTTAGCAATTATGGTATAATGGCAGGCTTGGCAGATGAAGGTTCTTTTCTGGTTGCTAGATAGATCGGGTGGTAGGGTGTTCTCTTTTAGATAGGTATATACTTTTCCATATAAGGGAGAATCTAATCCTACGATATGGCATATGATGTTAGATTCGGGGGTGTCGTATGCAGGATGGGATACTGGTGCAGGAGCACCAAGACATCTAGGTTTTGTTTGATTTTCAAGTTGTTTGTTTTGGTCCAATAAGGTCCTCAAGACCATTCAATGTTGTAATAAGTCTTGAAGCCATACTTGTAAGGGACTATGTCCAAGTGTCTAGAAACTATTCTCATGTTGTAAGTACTAATGAGGACAGTCATGTGGTAAGAGGCAGTCATACAAGTTTGTAGCCCTCCTAATGTGTGTAGAAGGCAATCCTCATGTTTAAAGGCATGTCTAAGGTTAAATGGTATGTTAAGAACCTTGTCAAAGGTTACCAAACGATGGAGAGCATTATTTAAACATTAAAACAGTCATTAGAGTCCAAAAAGAGATAGGACAGTTACAAAACTGTAATCTTGTGCAGATCGGGCAGTTGATGGTTTGGGGACAGTTTTCTTCTCCCCCCATCATTTCATCTTCCCTCCATCTTGTGCAAGGCATTGGGGCAGGCTTAAAAGAAGCCAAGAAACTATTCATTGAGCAGTGTGAAGGAGTATTTGGAAGCAATACAATAGAGTTTTCTATTTTTAGTGTGTATTTTCTGAGTTTTTCTATGCATAAAGCCATACTTCTGTGTGGTACAATTCAGTCATGGAGCTTTGAATGTTTGGAAGTAAAGATTAATGAGTTAGCTGTCCATTAGAATAAGTTTGGACTCTTGACATTGAATAGAAAGAATCCTATGATTGTAGAATACCAAACTGCTCTCTAAACCTGTTATTATAGTCAGAAATTTGTTGTTCTCTTGCATACTCCGTACCTATATGGCTGAGTAGTGATTGGTGTCTATGATGGAGAGTTAGGTGGGTGAGTGACCTTCGTTCTGTAAGTTGTTTGGGTTCTTGACAGTCTTTTATATCCTTGTATTTCTCCTTTCTCTGCAAGTGGGTTTGTAAACCTAAGTTAGGGTTCTTCTGAGCAACCCGATGGAATTCTCCTCATTCCACTAATCTTTCTATTTCTGATCAGTGGAATGGAATGTAGAATAGTTAGGGCAGAGGTTTGTGAAGGTTACAGAGGTAGGAGAATGGTGTAGGGTGGGTTTGTCATGCTAATGACTCTGCAAATTCATGTGTTGGGACTGAGTGTAGGGTAGCAGCAGATAGGAGGTAACATTTGACTGTGCTCAATGGACAATCTAAGAAATTCCAAGCATTGTGACCATCACAAAGGGGTCCTGATCTGACCATGGCCTTCTAAAAAGGAGGAAGAGACTTCTCTTAGAAAACTATCCACTTTGCCAGTCCTATTGGAGACAGTCATTGCAAAGAAGGTAATAAATTTGTTTAGGCATGTTAATGATTTGTCAATGAAGACAGTAGGTATGTTAGGCATGTTATAGATTTGGTATATTGCAATGAGATTGAGTTTGTGTAGAAGGAGATCATCCAAAGGAGGTTTGTGTGACTGTCTTTCCAATGGAGCAGCAATATTATGACAGTTAATGAGACTGCTGTCCTGCAGACCCTGCACAGTGGGTTGTGTTAGTGCCTGAATTGACTGACAGTTTTTGAGCAATTTTCATGCAGGCACCTTCCTTAAAAATGTTCTAAGTGTTGAACCTCCTCGGCATTTTTCAGCTGCAGCATCATATTTTCCTGAGGAGGAGATCATCATCATCATATTGTCTTCGATGATGGTCCGCATCATCATGTTTTCTGTCGACCGGTTTTTCATCAGGATCATCATGTTTCAATATCGGGTGATGTTTGGATATCATCCCGATCCTGCTGATGAGCTACAATGTGCCTTAGTTTTCTTGCGGAGGGTGATCTTTCAAGTATCTGGTGATCTTCCAATTATCACCCTGCCCTTTTATGATGATGATGTTGCCCCGATCTTCTGAAGGGGTTATTTTCTGAGTTGTTCGACCTGACCTATTTTTTCTAAGGGTCGTCATCATCATCATCTTATTTCCGGTTATCACCATGTTGCTTGCGAGGGTCATCATATTTTCTGCCTGCATGATCTTTCGCCGGGGTGATATTTTAACATTGGGTGATCTTTGTTAAGATCATCCTGATGATGTTGTTGTAAAGTTCTAAGTGTGACCCGATATTCACCGGGGTCATCATATTTGAACGTCAGGATGATCTTAGTCAATATCATCCTGATGATGTTGTATCATTTCATGTTCGTTGTTTTATCACCCTGATGATGCTGACGCCATTCTTACGTCAGGGTGATATCCAGTTTTCTGCTTGTCTGCATCATGATATTTCCGAAGGGAGATATCCGCCTGTCGGCTTCGTGCATTATCTAGTGGGGGGTGATCTTTTCAAATATCTGGCATATTCATCTATCACCCCGGTCTTATAGTGGAGCTACAGTGCAGCATGATATTTGTGCATCAGGATGATATTTCCAAATATCTGGTTATCTTCCGAATATCATCCTGATGCCGACAATATGATGGTGACGTCATCAAGGTCCGGGGGGTCATATTTCTAACATTACTTATCTTATGATGATCCCCCAATGTTGCGAATATGATGATGACGTCATCCGGATATGAGGAGGTGCGCAGTAGGCAGATATGCTGATGACGTCAGCAGGATATGACGGTGACGTCATCAGGATGTTCATCGGCCAGACTTTTGGTATCGACTAAGCAGGAGGATCTTTCTCCGATGGATCAGGTTGTGCCGATGAAGGCGATTATCATGCAGGTTATATTGCGATGATGATGCTGACGTCAGGGTGATTTTTCGAGCAACAAGATATCATGATGCTGGAGGATGATGATGAAGTCTTATACTAGTGTCGTCAGGAGCAAAAGCACCGACATCATATATGCTCATGACCTAGTATATAAAGTGTTAAAGAGGTCACCGCGGGGTGCATGTGGGATAATTGATATCCTGCATATTTGAAATATCATGACGATGTATCTTGGCGGGAAATGGTTGCGATCGACTGTCTGATGTTTTTCCCAAGGCCGTGGGTTGGTGCGCCATTAATGGCGATTGTTGCAGAGGTGTGGGCGATGGCGTGGACGGATTTAGTACCCGATTGAAGATCTGGATCCCTAGGCGGCGCTGGGCTCGAGATTTCTTTCTGTCTCCTCTCCCACCTGCTGCATTGAATGTTTGGGCGCCATTTTTCTGATACTGTGTATCTGGCAGGATTTTTGGTCAACCATGTAATTAATTGTTGTGGTACACTACCTTGCTGTTATAAGCAGGAAGTGTGGCCCATTTTAGGTTGTTGAAAACTGGACATTTTGGCTCTGTAATAAGATACAACTGGTTTTGGTTGCTCTGTGCAGCAAAACTTGTGAGTTTATGTATCTCCTGTTGTACGATTTGGCATGAATCCACTGATTTCATGGTTAATCTCATATGAATAATGCTGTGTTTGCATGTGTTATGCTGATTCTGTCTCCAGTTTTGCATGTATCTTTCTTACTGCAATAGGGATGCCATAAGTAGAGACAGCTTAACACTCTTTATTGGGAGATATCTGTAAGGCAGATATCATGTTTATCCCCCTGAAATCCAGTTTTAGCTATTCATGCTGATCATTCATAGGTGTATGTCTACCGACTCCAAGCCCTGGATAGGCACCAATCTAGCTCTGTGTTGAGGTTATACACCATGTCCAGCTTTGCATCCAAAATTCAAATCAAACCATCTCTTCCTTCCACCTGTTAGTTGTAGGAGTAGGATTAGGATCCCTGCATGCTCTCATACCCAACCAGACATTATGTCCAAGAATGTTGCCAACCTTGTGATTTGTTACACAAATCTTGGTCCATACATGAGAGTATTCTGCCTGTTGCTGTCAAGTTAAATCCTTCTGTCATTGAGCCAGTCAAGGTTACATCTTGTGTTATAGGGATACCCCCTTGGTGCGGCAGAACCAGAAGTGAAGGGGAGGAGCTCACGCAACCTCCTGTATTCAGTTGGCTGAATCTGCTTGTGCATTAGAACTGGCAAACCCTAATGCTGATTCAGAAGAAAAACCAACAGGTTGGATGAAACCTTGAATGGAGTTAGGCATCTTGGGATAGGTGTCCTGGAGTCCTCTCACCTTGTGTCATGAACAGGTGTAGTTTGGAGTTAAAACCCTATGTTAGGTGAAGTTTGATCTCTGTCCAAGAAAATAGTGAATCTTGAGAGTTATTGCATTGAAGTTTTGAAATATGCTTCTGCTGTCCTAGATGCTCTGCATCAGATACTGGCTCTACCAAGAACTCATAACATGACTAGTTTTTAGGGATATCAAGGAGAGATGCAATGGTTTCCATGGCGTCTGCTTCTTTGTTCTCCAGCTTGGGTATCTGCTCAAAAGAGATCACAACAAAGTATTCTTTGAAGTCGTCTACCATATGCTTGTACGGTATTAACTTCTTGTCTTTTGTTTGATAGTCATCATTCACCTGGTTGATTACAAGTTGTGAATTGCCATACACATGAAGTTCTACAACTTTCCATTCTACTTCCAGCTTGATGCCAATAACCAGTGCTTCGTATTTGGCCACATTATTAGTGCATGGAAAGAGTAGTTTGTATGACTTTGGAATTGTGTCTCCATTAGGTGTGACCAACAAGATACCTACTCTGGACCCATGCTGAGTATATGATCCATTAAAGTAGAGTTTCTAGGTTGTTGTTGTGATGTTAAAGATAGACTCATATGGAAATTCAAAGCTTAATGGGTTGTCATCTGTCAAAGGTGCATCTACCAACTGATTTGCAATCACTTGCCCCTTTATTGCTCGTCTATCTACATACTCGATGTCAAATTCACTGAGTATCATGACCCATTTTGATATTCTACCTATTAGGGTAGCTTTATTAAGTAGGTATTGTTGGCAAGAGACACTATATGTATTCATGGTTGTTGTCATTGATGGCAACAAAGGTCATCCCACATATCCGCAAGTCATGGTGTGTCTCTACCGGAAGTCAGAATGAAGATTGTTGTGGTCCGGTGAACAAGAACAGAACATGTGGCAAGGTCCGACAGATTGGTCCGGATCTCTCAGAGGAAGTGTCTTGGTGCAGTGCAGATTTGGGGAAGTCAAGAGGACTACCTTGAGTAGTATATTCCAAGGATTTAGCCTCCGGTGATGGACAAGGAAAAAGATATGAATAGTTGAGTACCAAATTCCTGAGAGACAGTGAGAACAGAGGAAGAACTGACTGACAGAGTATCAGACTATTTTCTGGATGTGTTACTATTGATGGTAAAGGTTGTGAAGGCATGAATCATGTTTGGCCGACATGATTAATGACATCTACAAGTATATGCTTGATCCGCATTACTTGATATGCAAGGATTCAACCAACAGAACAGAGTTTGTGAGAAGATAGACTATTCTGGGTGCCGACTAGAAAGATAATGAAATCACTAGTGTGGATATAAATAGAGGATGGATTTTGTTGTGAAAAGTGTAGTTGAGTTATGGGGTATGCGAATAAGTGCAGAGCAGAGCAGAAGTAATAAGAAAGATCCAGTATGTGAAAGGAAAGCAGAATAAAGAGCAGAGGAAAGATGAAGTGCAGCAGATCAGTATATTGAGCCTAACCAGAATTGAACTCCAGCATATGTAGATGCTTCCAATCAGTTCAAGTATTGTATAACATTCTTTTGTAGACAGTGTGTCTCCTTGTAGGCAGCGTGCCTCTTTGTGAGCAGTGTGCTCGGGCAGTGAGCCCTAATTGGCAAGTGCCATTTTTGTAATACCTTATTCTTCTAACAGAGAATAATCTTTGGGTTAATCACCCCGTGGTTTTCTCCCTTAACCAGGTTTCCACGTCAAAAATACTGTGTCATGTTTTTCTCATTTCATGGTAATGTTTGTTTGTTTGATTCAATGCTGCTTTGATTAATAAGAAAGTTCAAAAGAAGAAATAATTAGGATAACTAATTCACCCCCCCTCTCAGTTATCAACAATTGGTATCAAAGCTAAGTTCCTCCTAATAGAGCCTAACAGCTTGAGGAAGATCTGGGAGTTCAAATGGATGCATATGGTTTAAGGGAGCAACTCAAGACTGCCCTTGAGGATCTTGAACAGTCAAACTCTGAAGTCAATGAATTAAAGGAAAGACTCAAACAGGCTGATGAATTCATGAGAGAACTAAAGGACAAATTAAGTCTCTCTATGAAAAAGAGAAAGGAGCTGCTCCAACAATTGGCAAGACAAAGTGAAGAAAGCAATACAAATGAAGAACTGACTGAGAAAACCAAGTTATGTGAAAAGTTATCAAAAGAAGTCATTATGTTAAGACATGAAATGGAATCAGGAGCTATAAAGTTTACTCAAGAGATTGAAGAAAAAAGAAAAGCTGAAGACAATCTAAGACAATCTCTTAAAGAGAAATCAGAAGAATACCACCAGATGGACAGGATTATCAGACATCTTGAATCTGATCTTGAAGATGCCAAAGATAATGAAGAAAAACTTGAGGATCAAATTGTCTCTCTCAAAAGAGATCTTCAAACAACAAATGAATATAAAGAAAAATTCAAGATAAGTTCTGCCCAACTTGAAGTACTTCTTGGAAGTCAAAAAAGGATAGATGACGTATGGTTTGGGATATGAGAAAGGAGAAAGCTCCGGATCTGGTCAAAAGAATTTTGGATCAGAAAATCCAAGGAATAGGCCTAGAAGACCTCCGATAAGATAGCCCAATGCTTAAAGATATCCATCCTTCAATGGATACTGGCATAGCTGCAATCACTTTGGTCACAAAGCTAATCAGTGTAGAAAGAGAATGAATCAGACTAATTCATCCTTCTCCGGATAGTGCTTTAACTGCAAAAGGTATGGACACAAGTCTCATGAATGCAGAAATATGCAAATAAACAAATCATTCATTGGTAGATGCTTTGCATGCAATAGAGTAGGTCATATGGCTAATTAATGCAGATCAAGAGGTTATCAGTCAAATATGCAAGGAAATATTATTTGCCAAATCTGTAATAGGTCCGGTCATAATGCAAAAGTCTGCAGAAGCAAGAATCAGGACAAAAGAGGTCCGGTGTATAATCAGAAGCAAGACAAGGGTAAACAAAAGATGAATGCGGATGAAGTTAGGAATCAGATGAACAAGATTCGGGTGAAGAAAAGTTCAGAGAATATAGAAGTTGGATCCGCACCAGATTCTGGTGTTGATATTCCTTCCGGAAATTAAAAAGTGAGCTCTGGCTCAGGGGGAGTCTCAAAGAAAATCCTGTTCCCCCAGCCAATCAAGTGGTGCCGGATGTGGCACAAGATGCGGAGTAAAGGGTTCGAAGATATAAGTCTTGATATGATCCAGATAAGATTTCAGAGGTCCGCATGAAGATGTAAAGAAGTTGTGATCGATCAAGTAAGAACTATTCTGGGAGATGCTCCGGAACGACAGAGGATTACAAAAGGGTCCGAAAAGATCCGGAAGTGCATTGTCTTATTCTGCGGATTGGACAAAGTGTTTGGGATGTTCTTGTAATGTGTCATCTTGATTTGTTCCTGATTGGAAGATCCGCATGATGCTCATAGATCAGGACTGATCCAGTACTCCAAATTATCCGAATAAGGCAAACCGGAATAATGTAGGTCGAGCATTTATTGCCATCAGATATTAGGGTTTGTGGAGCAATATAAGGGATTTCTCATAAATCACTTGCTCATTTTGCACTCAAGAAGAAGTGAAAAGTGGAGCTCTGCAACAAGATTCATCAAACTCACCAAAGATCTCCTGCA
Source organism: Cunninghamia lanceolata (assembly GCA_027924645.1). Lineage (NCBI taxonomy): Eukaryota > Viridiplantae > Streptophyta > Pinopsida > Cupressales > Cupressaceae > Cunninghamia > Cunninghamia lanceolata. Next base: position 12,204,007 of record BSBN01000346.1, on the reverse strand, counting down.
GAAGTCATTACATACAGAAATCAATTCAACCACTCCGTGTAACCGAAGGCGCATAAGGTATTTTCCGTTTTCAATATCTCACTGCAAATCTTTAAAAAAAAAAATGGCTACTTTGAATATAGTTAAGATCTCTGATAGACCTCGCCCCACATTCAAGAAACATCCATACAAATCTTTGGAGGTAGATCCACTAGGAGCCTTCTCTAGTGTTCTGCATGGTGTATTGCATACAGAGGACATTAGGGTTTACATTCATGTGAATTTTGAAGACTTTGGAGAATCAAAATTGATGGATATCTATCACAAACAGTTGATAGATGACTCCTTTGAGATTAAACCTTAGTACAAAGCCATCTGGAATAAAAACATTGCACAGTGCATCCATTTCCCATGTTTTAAAGAAGATGAATGGGTCTGGTATGTACTAAGTAGAGTGCATGACAACTTCCTATGGTTGAACAAGCCCTTCAAGATCACCAAAGATGCAATTAGGGTTGTAACCGGTCTGCACTCATCCGGTGGATTACCTGTTCTCAAGTCTGTCAAAAATCAGACAGTTAGTGATGCAACCGGATCTAAGTTTGATAAGAGAGCTATGACAGTTGAAGACATCACTGAACCGGATGTCAAATTTGCATCTATGATAATTGGTTACAAGATCTATCACTCCAGTAGGGAAAATTCAGTACTGAGAACTACAATTTACACAGCTTATCAAATGCTAAAGGAGAATGCAGACTATGACTTGTGTGAGCTTCTTGTAAACCAACTTTTTGAAAATCTGTAAAAGATCAAGAAGGACAAGAAAAACTCCTTCAAGTATGGCAATTTGATCCTTTGTCTCTTCTTTTATTACATGAATGAGCTTCCCGGATCCAGTGGATGGATATGGCAGAATGACAAACCAGTTGCCATCCAAATCAGAGATTATTTGCATGGACTTGGGGATGCCAAAGCAAGAAAAATAGCTCTATGGGGATATTTCAAGAACTTCCAGAGCATGATGCATGCAAGAGAAAGAATACCCCAATCTCTTGTTGAAAAGTACAAAGACACAGTATGTTTTATGGTAGAAACAGATCAGTGTCTAATGGAGGCAGTAGAACCAAGAACTATGTGGATCATGCCCATGGGGTATGAAGTGGATGAATAGATAGTGGAGCTGCATGTTCAACACATGCTTAGTCAGCCTAAAGATCCAAAGGCAGAAAGGTTCGGAACATTTGAGGAACTAAGTATAAAAATCCATGTTGAACTCAGAGAACCAGAGATCAAGAGGAAGGTGAGAAAAGAAGTAGAGCATATTGCTCAAGGCCTAGGCATCCCAAAGGAGGCACTTGATGTCAACCGGGAAAAGAGGTGAAAGGCTGAGGAAGAGAAGAAAGAGGCAGAAAAGAAAAGCAAGAAAAGTACTCCGGTGGAAACCTCAACCCAGACTAGATCATCAAAGGGATCTACACCTGTCACAACCAAAGGCTCAAAAATGTCAAAACCAGAAGGTCAGACATCCGGTAAAGGAGAGAAAAGATCTAAAATAAAAGCCACAAGGGCTTACACAAGTCAGAAAGATGAAGAGGAAACAGAATTAGATGAGGGGGTAAAAGAAATAAAGAAACAGAAGAAGAAAGGATCCGGTAAACCCTCCACAGGCCAAGACAAGGAAGAAATGGTAGAGGTATTTGTTGAAAAGCCCACCCTATCTCTAGAGAGTATAATCAAGTCAGTCACGGTGGATGGAAACCTTCAACCAATGACTGAATTCTATGATGACTACAATGAGGCTGACCAAAAGATTCTGCAGGAAGCCACAATCAAGTATCTGAACATATACAATAAGGCTTTCATTGAGATCATATCTCTAATTCCTAAAAGCCTAGAAAGGGAATTAGAAATAAGAAAGAATAATGCTCAGGCAAAAGATCTTGAGATCCGGGAGCAGATAGCTATTCAGCTATATCCTCAAATTGATCCCAAGACGATGAACATAATATTCAAAGACTGCAAAGATGAGTTCAGGAGTAAAGCAAGAATGAATCAACTCATGCTTGGTGAGACTGACAAGGTGGCCATAGAGATAGAAGAGATCCTCCGGAAGGCCTTCAAAAGGTTTAATCTTCCTGTTGTAGAGGACTTAGGTGCAGAAATAGCTGTGGACTTGGAATCATCTGCTCCAGAAGAAGTGGCCCTTGAACAGACTAACATCTCTCCTCTAGCTTCCCCTACAGTCTCTGGATCCCAAGAAGAAGAGAAATTACAGGAGAAAGAAGTAGCAGTAAAAGAAAAAGAGGTTGACAGCACCAAGGATGCAGAGAAAGAGAAGATTCCAACAAAGAAAAGCACAACTGAAAGTGGTAAGAATGTGGAAGGAGAAAAGACTCCAAAGGACAAAACTGCAGAAGAGAAGAAACATCTGTCTCCGGCAAGAGACACTACACAAACTGTTCAAAAATTTCTGAGCCAAGAAACAATAGAGATTGATGAACTGGAGCTTCTCAAAGGTCCATTCAACTTTGACTCCCTCTCTCCGGTACAAACAATGAAGATAGCTTCATTTGCAAATGCTAAGGCAAATGAAAAACTCCTAAAGTCTCATATGGAAGACTGTGAGTTGATAGAGGCTGCTTCCAGAGTGCTTGAAAAGATTATGCCATCAGTCCAGATAGATCCGACAGCCTCCTCTTCCTGTAATCTCAAAACCTTAGTCAGCAGTGTTGATACACATTTTGATTCTCTAGAAAAATCAGCTGAAGAAAAGGTCCGGAAGGAGTTTTTGGATAAGAGATTTTCAGAAGTACTAGGATTAATCTCTAATGATAGGAGAAATATGAGTATTGGAATAAAGAGCTTAGAAAGTGCTCTTAAGGATGGCGGTGACATCTACAAATTTTGTATCTCCTGGTCAAAGGCAACAGTAGAAATTGATAAGAAAATAAAAGAGGAACAAGACAAACTACAAAGTTTGTCTCAAAGTTTTGATCCTCTCTCTTCCTCCATAATCAATCAAGAATGTCAAACTATTGCAATCATAAATGCAATAAAGAACTTTGAGAAGGAAAGGAAGAATATAACTAACCGGATGGGAGAACTTAGAAGGATTATAATCCCTAAGTTAGAAACTATGCATGAGGCCATTAGTGATGCTCAGACTACCGCCCAAACAAATGATCGGACAAATCTCAAGAGGGCAGAAGCTTTTGCATTTTGTTGAGTGGTCACATTTCAATTTTGGATAGAATGAAGCAAAGTTGGGCTACTGAACTAATCCAATTGAAGACATCCTTTGTAGACATTCTTCAGTTTATGTGAGTATGTAATATGCGGCTAAGTGTAGTAAATTTTTGAAAATTTTGGTGTGCAGACCCTACCCTTTGCCATTGATGTCAAAGGGGGAGTGAAGAACAGTGAAAAATGAGGAATCCAACTAAGGAGGAGTTCCAGAAATTGTATATAAAGATAGAGCATCAGCCAAGGGGGAGTACAGTGTAAACACTTAGTCATTTTTCACTAAGTGTTGCCATCAATGCCAAAGGGGGAGATTGTTGGCAAGAGACACTATATGTATTCATGGTTGTTGTCATTGATGGCAACAAAGGTCATCCCACATATCCGCAAGTCATGGTGTGTCTCTACCGGAAGTCAGAATGAAGATTGTTGTGGTCCGGTGAACAAGAACAGAGCATGTGGCAAGGTCCGACAGATTGGTCCGGATCTCTCAGAGGAAGTGTCTTGGTGCAGTGCGGATTTGGGGAAGTCAAGAGGACTACCTTGAGTAGTATATTCCAAGGATTTAGCCTTTGGTGATGGACAAGGAAAAAGATATGAATAGTTGAGTACCGGATTCCTGAGAGACAGTGAGGACAGAGGAAGAACTGATTGACAGAGTATCAGACTATTTTCCGGATGTGTTACTGTTGATGGTAAAGGTTGTGAAGGCATGAATCATGTTTGGCTGACATGATTAATGACATCTACAAGTATATGCTTGATCCACATTACTTGATATGCAAGGATTCAGCCGACAGAATAGAGTTTGTGAGAAGATAGACTATTCCGGGTGCCGACTAGAAAGATAATGAAATCACTAGTGCAGATATAAATAGAGGATGGATTTTGTTGTGAAAAGTGTAGTTGAGTTATGGGGTATGCAAATAAGTGCAGAGAAGAGCAGAAGTAATAAGAAAGATCCGGTATGTGAAAGGAAAGCAGAATAAAGAGCAGAGGAAAGATGAAGTGCAGCAGATCAGTATACTGAGCCTAACCGGAACTGAACTCCAGCATATGTAGATGCTTCCAATTAGTTCAAGTATTGTATAACATTCTTTTGTAGACAGTGTGTCTCCTTGTAGGCAGTGTGCCTCTTTGTGAGCAGTGTGCTCAGGCAGTGAGCCCTAATTGGCAAGTGCCATTTTTGTAATACCTTATTCTTCTAACAGAGAATAATCTTTGGGTTAATCACCCCATGGTTTTCTCCCTTAACCGGGTTTCCACGTCAAAAATATTGTGTCATGTGTTTCTCATTTCATGGTAATGTTTGTTTGTTTGATTCAATGCTGCTTTGATTAATAAAAAAGTTCAAAAGAAGAAATAATTAGGATAACTGATTCACCCCCCCCCCTCTCAGTTATCAATAGGTATTTCAATGGATCAATCTTCACTACTAGTTTGATGGAGTGTGAGAGCATGTAATATCTCCATTTTTTTTGAAGCAAAGACAACAACAAGACATGCTCTTTCAATTGGTGTATATTGCAGCTCGTAACCTACTAGTGTCCTACCAATGTAGTAGATTGCTTGTTCCTTTCCTTCGTGATTCTGTTGTGCTAGTAGAGCCCAGAGCTGTTGGTGTAGCTAAGATGTAGAGTAGCAATAGCTTGCCCCAGATTGGCAGCATCGAGACAGGTGGGTTCATTAGATACTCATTTAGATGTTGAAAAGCTTTCTCACATGAGTCATCCCATTTGAAAGGAATTCTTTTGTGTAGGAGATGTGTGAATGGATGACACTTATCTGCCAGCTGAGAGATAAACCTTCTGATGGATTGTAGCTTTCCTTGGAGAGACCATAACTAACTAAGATTCTTAGGTGGTGGCATTTCCATGATTGCTTTTACCTTGGCCGGGTCCACCTCTATTTCATTAGCTGATACGATATATCCAAGGAGTTTACTGGATGTTACTCTGAAAACACACTTTTTTGGATTTAACGGTACATTAAATTGCTCTAGTCTTGTGAAGATCTTGTCCAAGACTTGTAGATGTCCTTCTCTAGTAATTGACTTGGCTAGAATGTCATCTACATAATCTTCCATGATGGTGTGCATCATGTCATGAAAGATTGTAGTCATGGCCCTTTGATATGTTGCCCCTACATTTTTCAGTCCAAATGGCATGATGCACCAACAATAGATACCCCATGGACATGTGAATGCAGTCTTGTGTTGATCTTCTAGTGCTATTTTGATTTGATTATAGCCAAAAAATCCATCCATTAGTGACAACATAGTGTGCCCTATTGTTAGATCTACAATGATGTCGATGTTGGGCAAAGGGAAGTCATCTTTGGGACAAGCCTTGTTCAGATCTTTGAAGTCATTACACAGTCTAACCCTTCCATCCAGTTTGGAGACAGGAACTATATTTGAAATCCACTCTAGATAATCAATTAGTCTGATGAAACCAACATCTAGCAGCTTCTTCAATTCTTCCTTCACTAAGAGTGCGATATGCGGATGCATCTTCCTTAGTTTTTGTTTGACTGGCTTAGCTCCTGGAGCTTGAGACAAATGATGCATTATAAGGTTTAGATCCAGTCTCGGCATATCCACATATGACCAAGCAAATTTAATCTATTTCTACTTGAAGAATTCGGTAAATTTAGGCTTTTCTTGTGCTGATAAAGATTGTGCCATATGGATTATCCTAGGGTTGTCTTCTGTTCCAATGCTGACAGGTTCTGCTGGTTCTATCAAAATTGAGGATCTCTCCTAATGTGTCAGATTAGGAAGAGTGTCAAGTCTTTCATCCTTTGGCAGCTCAGAGAGGTTTCCACCGTCGGATATGTCTTTTATTTTTTTACTATTTTCATGATCTAACACTACTGCAAAGCGGTTTTCACCATTAGATCTATCTTTTATTTTCACATTTTTATGACTGAAAGGCTTGGCACTCTCTCCAAAATAAGCCTTGTCATTAAGTTCTATAGCATAGCTAGTTTTGTGATCCCCTATGGGTAGATGATCTCTAAGTTCCAAATAATCTATGATGACATTGTCATTTTCGAAGGTATCTAGCTTAGGGGGTTCATCTTGCAAATCCCAGTCTATGAGTTTAGGATGCACTAAGGGTAATGGGTCATCGGGTTGATTAGGTTTGAGGGTAGTGATGGTTAAGATGGAGGAGTTGTTCAAATTAGTGTAAGTATTTACAAAGTCTATGATGGTACTCTCCTCAAGTTGATCTATCAAGTGTGACATCATTCTTTCTTCAGGAAACTGATTTTCGGTATTTTGCAGTACAAACTCTAGAGGTCTAGACCTTGAGCCTTGTCCCTCATGAGGTGTATGGGTAGAGCTATATTGTTGAACCACATCAACATCTTTCTCGTCACAAGATATTTCAGAAAGACCATCCCATTCATATTCATTTGTGTCTGTCTCACTCCATTCTTGCAGTTGATGAATCTGTTCTACTAAGTTAGTAGTAGTTGTTTCTTTTTCTTTTCCTTTGTGCTTGTCTTTTCCCTCGATCTTTTCTTTGCTTCTGTAACCTAGCCCTGTAGTGTCTCAGGTTGTTAAAGAAGGAGGGTAGATAGGTTCGATGATACCTTCTTTCCTCAATCCTATGGATCCATGACCGTCATATCCCATTCTTTGTAAGATTGAGAACCCTTGGCCATATTGTTTGGTTTGCAATTGGGATTGAGGGTATTGTGGTTTGGATTCACTGTCTTCATCCTTATATATCCATTGTAGAATATCCTTCTCATCGCTCTCATCTTCTAGGCTTCCCCATTTAACAAAAGGACCTTTAGGAGTCTCCAATGACTTGGGTTTGTTCATGGATGGTTTTCCATAGGACTTGGGGGATATAGGTAGTTGTGCTAGACAGAAGGATTGTGTGATGGTATATTCTCCTACACCCTTGTCTTTAAGCTTGAGTTTGAGTTCTGATGTCTTGGATGTAGAAGGTAGTGAAGTTGGGTTGACACGGGATGAGGATGAGGCAAATGCATAGTTGGTGGGAATTACAACTTTAGGCTTGGATTGGATGGAATTTCAGTATTGGAATGGATTAGGATCACCTTGGATAGTGATTTCTTGGCTGTTATGAGGAAACTTGATACACTGATGGTAGGTGGATGGCACAGCCTTCATCGCATGTATCCAAGGTCTTCCAAGGAGAATATTATATGCTAGTTCCATGTCAAGCACTTGACACACATCTTTCACTACCTGTCCCACTCTGATTGGAAAAACAACTGTTCCTTTTGATGTCCTTTCTTCTTCATCATAAGCCTTGATGGTAATTTTCTTTCTAGGATCAATGGCATTCTCTGAAAACCCCAATGCAAGAATTAGTTTTAACGTGCAGATATTTAAACCTACCCTCCATCTATTGGGACCTATTTTATTTTATGCTTATGGATGAAGGTTTCAATATGGAGAGATGCATTGTGCGGTTGGGTGATAGACATATCATCTTTTTCTGTGAAGGATAAAAAATGGGGTGTAGTTAGATGACCTACCATGGCCTGAAATTGCTCTTTGACTAGATTGGTTGGGACGGTAGTTTCCAAGAGAGATTTTTAGAGGATGGCTTTGTGAGATGGGGATAGATGCAAAAGCTCCAAAATGGATATATGGGCTGGTGTTTGATGGAGTTGGTCAAGGACATTGTATTGGTTGGACGTGGAAGATGGTTTGAATGGAGCCCCTTGGAGAGTAACCTTTCCACCATGAGTGGTCACATTACAATCGGGCTTTTTATTTATAGTGATCACATTTACATGCGAGTCACTTTCAGAGATGTGGTTAACAACATAATCATATGACACATTTGTATAGTTGGCATTGTTACCACTTTTATTGTTTTGATTTGAAGACCCTCCCTTCTCATAGTTGGGGAGTGGATTCTTGAATGCCAAATGATCGTCATTAGATACGTGTCCATCAATTTTTATTACTTTTTGATCAATCAAGTCTTGAATGATATTCTTTAGTCTTTGGCAGTCATTGGTTTTGTGACCTTTGCTTATATGATATTTGCAAAAGTCTGAGTCTTTCCACCAAGAGGGTTTAAATTTTGGTTCATAATCTCGCACCGTTGGAAGCATTATGAGATTGTTTGATATGATCTTCCATAGGGAAAATTCGATTGATTCCCCTAATGGTGTAAACTTTCGATGAGGAGGAAAGGTTTTGGATTGTGGTTCATTGTTTTGACGTTTGTTTGATGGTGTGTTGTTTTGTGGGTTTGATAGATTAAAGATTGGTTGTTTTGGTACCACATGTTTAGCATCAATGACACCATCGTTCACAATATTTTTGTTTTTGGTCCACAACCTTGGCTTGTCTATGTTATTACTTGAACTAGGGGTGTCTTTGTAGAGTTTAATCTACCTCTTTACTATCAAGTCTTTCTCGATGAGTAGCCCCATTTCAATGACCCTACTAAAAGTAGTTAGACATTGTATTTGGATTTGATAGCTTAGTTCCATGGATAGATTGTGAACAAACATTTCTATCATTTGCTTCTCTGGTATGTGGTAGGGACACTTGCTTGCAAGTTGTCTCCATCTTTGTAGGAAAGAGGTGAAGGATTCTCCCCCTTTTTGCTTATTATTACAAAGGTCCAACATGGAGATTTCATGTTTGATATTGTATGAGAAATGTGTGACAAACTTATCCACTAGTTCATCAAAAGTGCGGATGTCGGGAGGTAGGCAAGAGAACCACTCCATAGCTTGTCCTCCTAAGCTTCTTGGGAATAGTCGCATAAGATATGTTCCATTGTGTGTGACTTCTAGACATGCGACACTAAATTCCCTTATATGATCTCTTGGATCACCTTTTCCTCTATATTTGTCAAATTTTTGAACCTCAAACCTTGAGGGAAAATGTATCATGAGAAAATATTTATCAAATGGATAAGGTGAGATCTCCTTAAGGGAGTAGTGTTTTGTGGTTGTCCCACTTTGGATGTCCACCAACTATTTTTGCAAGGCTTGGATTTCTGTTGTTAATGTGTCCAAGGGATTGAGTGTATCCTTAGCCTTTTCAGATTTAGAAGCATTTTTGTCAGTTTTGGAGCCATCTTTGTCATTTTTGGAGTCATCTTTCAAAGACTCAACTTCATTTGAGGAATTATTCTCTCTTAGATTTGAGACTACAAAATCTGAGGGCAACTTACCTCCTTGTTGAGCTAGCATAAGAAAATATTTATGAGGATCTTTGGCAATGACCCTATCCATTATCTTTTGAAATCTTGGATCTTGGAGGTGTTTAAGGATTTCCTCTTGGTTAATTTCCTCTTCATCAGAATTGTGCCCACTATTGTGAATGGAACCCATTTTTTTATTTTGTTTTACTTGGGACCTAGTTTGAACCATACAAGTTTGAGATGTGGGTGAAGTTGGATTGTGAGACTTGGTGGACTTGGTTTGATGTTTTGGTATGAAATGATTTGAGGGTGAATTTAGTTCGATATGTTTTTGATAAGATTTTGATAAGGTTATATATTGATCTATGTTGTCCAAACAATGTGCTCTTGAGCTAAAAGGTAGTCAAGATATGGATAGTTGATCACCACTATTGATATAGACTATTCTTTATCAAGATTACACTAGCACAGTTTTGAGGTGAAGGATGATTGATCTTGATATGAAACTAACTAGATTTTGTTTGAATTTGGTAGAGTCTCAATAATGCCTAGATGAAAATCTTGGTTTGGTTTGGACAGCAAGATAGTGGTATGCAAAGGTGATGTATGAAAATGGTATGAAGATGAGTCTGCAAGGTTGAAGTTATTTTCCAAGTGTATACTAGAGAAAAAAGGGTACTCTGAAATGGTTTCACTTTTATCTCAAAATGTACGAAATGACTCTTTGTTGTGAATGTACAAGACTGCAGAAATTTTGCTTTTTGTTTCAGTTTGTCAGTTTTGGCTTGTTTGTGCAAGTTTTCCTAGGATGCTCTAAAGTTTGTGGTATTGTTTTTGACTCAAGTTATTGCCAGAAAACATAGTAAACAAGAAGTTGTCATTATTTTTTCTATTTTTTTATTTTTTGATACAATTTTTGATAAAATATAAAAACAAACAAGTATTATCCTAAGGATGGCAAGAGCAATATTCGTTGATTTCCAACTTGGATTTTACTCCAGCCACTTATATAAAGGCAAACAGTTAGTAACTTGGTAGCATCGACTCCCCCTTATAGTGCACTCACTTCTCACGTATACCAAGTTACAATCCCTCTGAAGAGTTGGATTTTTTGTCTCCACACTAAATGAGTGTATGAAGTTGGACATCTTCGGAGGTCCAACCTCTTGCGTCAACAAATAGGGGATTTTGGCTTTCTAAAATAATTGGCTTTTAGTTTGGGCATCCGTTCAGGTGGTTATACGTGTGACGATTCACTCCGTTTAGGAGGCTTCCCAATTTGTAGAGGTTAGGCTCTATAGGTTTAAATGCAGCACAAGGGTACTCTAAGAAACATTCATCGGTATAACACAACAGCACCCGTTGTTTATGACTTTCATCACAAACACAATTTATTTATAGCGACTAGGAAGTGGCTTGGCTTTAGCCCATTATCACTCAAGGTCATCCCACTTGGAAGAAACACAATCCCAAGGGCATGCCTCTTCTAAAGGTTAAATAGATAAAATGATGAGTTTGGCATTTTGATCACCCAAAAAGGGGAGAGCATAGTCCTATCACCATTTTCAAAACACAAAATACACTGGTTCTTTATCCTCCTAGAGTCAAAACTAAGTGTATTTTACTCTACCAAGCACAAGAAATTGACAAGATAGCAATAAATTTGAAAAATTGTTAATTTTATCCTCCTAAACAAACTATTGTGAAGATTGTTGTTGAAGAATTAAACAAGTTTCTTTCTCCTATTTAAGCTATATGAGAGTTTGTAGTGCAAGATAGCAATGAAAGATTTGTTTAGTTTTATCCATCTAGGTTAGGACTATGTGAAAGTTGTATGCACCAATACAATTTACTTCCTCCTAATTAAATGTAGATGAAAATTTGCATGAAGATGTCAAATTACTTCCTCCTAATTAAATCTAGATAAAGATATAATGCAACTAAATGACTAAACCAGCTTCTACACCTGCAAGATCATTGTGTTAAAAGCCTCCATTGATGATTTATAATACCTGTGAGGGAGGAGGACCTGGATTGGAGACCACATGTAGATTCATCCCAAGATGCAAACAAAACTGCAACAAACTAACATCAACCAAACAAAACTTGAAAACAATTGTAGACCTCGTCCTTTAAAGGTGATCTCATAATTGTGATTGCAAGTTGCAACAAACAGAAAATTGTGAGATTTGACGCATGTGTGTCTACCAAGGATGGTGTTGAATTTGTGTAGAGAACCAAACATAGTGACCATTGAATGCTTGGATGGTGAACAAAACTCAAAGTGATGGATGCGATCGATTCTGGTAACAAGCGATGTGAAGAGGCGGCCTGATGATAAAGGCAGTGCTGAACTAAGATTTGACGATTGAATCAGCCCAACTGGAAGCCTTTGGAAGGATATCAGACCTCACACAGAAATGCTAGTTAAAGACTACGTAAAACAAAGACTGTAGAGGACAAATAACAATAGTAAAAAAATGTTGTTAGCTACAATTATCTGCACTAAAAAAATGCTATTTGTTGCAATCTAAATGGGGTTGTGATGGTCAGCAGGTGATTGTGATCTCAATGCATTAGATGGCTACGAGCTTGGAATCAAACACTGACTAGTATTTGAAGCAGGTACTGAGAAAGGTGCAGCTTGGTGAAGGACCAAAGATTGACTTCATAAAGAGATCAACCTCAAAAATTTGACCAAACAAAGCAAACAATGACCTTATAGGAAATGATGATCTATGGATGCTAGCAAAAACTTCTATCAGGATCCAAAAAAAGGCACATGCTGACTGTGAAGAGAAGATGAGTCCATGTCCTCAACAAAAGATAGAAATTGCTTATAGATAATGCCACAAATCTTTTAAGAAATCTACAATCATTCCATTATTTTCAGCGATCCATGCCTTCAAATCCAACTCTTTATGAGTCGTGTCTACTTTAAAGACTTCCTTCAATGACTTCTTTAGTGATCTATCATATTCAATGACTTCTCTAGTCTGACCTTTGCTTGGCTCGAGGGTCACTTTTGCATTTGCGGCCTGTCTATAGAAGTTGACGGTTGAATGAATGGCGACCTCAGCTAGCATAGTGCTTCACAAAAACACTCAAATAGAGATTAAAAACTGGGCTACGCCCCACGGTGGGCGCCAAAAATGTTATAGAAATTATGAACAACAACTTTAAACAACTAAATATCCAATAACTCAATGGAAATAAGATAAAATACAATAAACAAAGATATTACCTTTGTAGATCAATTTTACCTCGTGCCTTCCATTGTTGCCTATCTCGTATTGATCTTATGAATGAGTTGAGCTCTCAGAAGTGTGTACTTCCTTGCTGTTGAAGATGACAATAGGAGAATGGTTGTAGATGGATAATGCAATGAAGGTTAAACTACAAATGCAATTCTATGATGATGGATAATGGAGATATGGAGACATGGTTGGATGATTGTGATGATAATGGGATTATGCAAATGCAATGAGGATATGTTGCCAAAGGCACACTGGTAGGATTTCTGTAGAGTAAGATTATTAAAGCTTGAGTGGATACAAAATGAGTGTGATAACCTTGCTTTTATAGGCTTAAGAGAGGCCAAATCCAAGTGTCAATAGATCCATGACTGGAGGAGTTATCTTTGATGTGTACGGCTGAGATGGAGTTGAAGGAGATAATCATGGGAAATGTTCCTACTATGTCTACAAGGTAGAGGAATAAGTGGATCCATGAGCCACATGTCATTGTGCTCATAAATGACCTGTGAGTTAAAGGTGGAAGTCTTTGAGGAGATTGTGGAAGGACTCTTGACTTGTGGGAATGTGAGAGATGAACTAGAATTAGAAAGACAAGTGTCTTTGAGCACAAAGGTGATTGAAAAATAATAGGACACATGTGGAGAAGAAATAGGGATGACTAGAGGATAAATAGGACACGTGGGTGAGGGTAATTAGCTAATTAAATATTAAAATATTTAATTATGTGTGCAACATGGTGAGGTGGAAGATGAGGTGGAAGAATGACATGGATGAGATGATGTAGAATTATGGAATTTAGGACTTTGGAATAGAGGAGTTTGTGATTAATTAAATAATTTAGGATTATTTAATTAGATGAGACATTAGAGGAATTAGGTAATATTAATTAAATAAATTGATTTTTATTTAATTTTGGGATAATGAACCAATCAAATAAATTAGAGTATTTATTTAATTGATAGAAGAATAAGAACTAAAATAAATATTTAAAATATTTATTTAGTTTGACACAAGCCAATTTTAGGTGTATACATATGTATAGGAGGGAGTTTGTTTTGCATCAAATGGTATCAGAGCTAGATTTCCTGAATGCATAAGCAGAGCACCAAACGTGAGGCAGCCTATGCCAGGACCTGTGGGAGAGAGAAGGTGGTTGTGAAGAGCTCAAAAGATTGTTGTAGGTAGAGAGGAGTCCTGAGCAAGTGAGAGATGGGAAGGCACAGAGAGTGCATTATGAACTTTATGTAGGTTGCAGGTTGAGGTTGTGAGTAAAGTGTTTGACATAATGTTGAAGAGAAAAAGTATGAGGTTGGTCTTGAGAAGAGCTTTGGGAATTTCATTCCTTGTGAGGAGAGACATAATATTGATGGCAGAGTTGGATAATCAACTACATGATTTGCGACAAGAGACATGGCATGCTTTGAGAGAAACTATAGCGGATATGAAGGTACAAAAGAAAATGGATGAGGAGGAGTCCCATGTTTCTTCTAATGATGTTTTGTATGCAGGTGGATTTTTGTGTGCAGGAAATAAGGACAAAGATGGAGAAAAGAAAGAGATTGCAGTAAAAGAAGTTGCAATAGTTGAAGATGAAGTGGTGGACAATGAGGATGAAGAGATTGAAGGTGCATCAATGAAACGTGAAGAGGTTACAGTGAAGGATAGGGAGGAAGATGGTTTGATGTTGCATATTTTGGCGGTGGAAAAAGAATGGTTCAAGAAGCTTGTCGGTGGGGATAAGAAAATGGATGTTGCAGCAGTAAAAGAAGAGGTAATTTTTAATTTTTTTGAATTTAGTGATGGAAGAGATTATTTGAAATTGCATAAGGAGTTAGTGCAAGTAGATGGAAAGAGAGATTTGTATGTAGATGTTGTATGTTTGCTTGTAGAAAGTGTAAAGGATGCTGCAGGATTTTAGTGGAGGTGGATGGTTTGTGGTGGGTTGAATCCCACAAAGGAGGAGAGGGGAGTAGAGAGATTTTGGTGGAGGACGACATATGGTGGATGTAGATCCACGAGCAGAGAAAAGAGTGGTGAATGGAGTTCTAGGAGGAGGATGATTCTTGTGCCAACGAGGTGTTGGAAAAAAATGAAGAAGCATTGATCTTGTGCACTTATTCCAGTGATGGAGTTTGTTGTAGGTTGGTTGCAACCTGAAAGGGCAGTTCAACTACTCAACTCCACTTTTGTGAGCGTATGCTCATAAAATTTCTACCCGGCATGTCTGATGCAGGTGCACCCTAGGTGAACTGGTGATCTGCATCAACAAAAAAATATTTTCAAGTTTTTGATTTTAGTTTTGGCTTGTTTTCCATTGGTTTTGTCAATATTTTCCAGAGCATTTGTAGTTTCAACCTCAGCCAAGTCTAGGCAAATTGGTTCAGTTTGAAGTTTTGTGAAATTTGGGATGTTGTCAGCTCAATTCATAGTTCGTGTAGATCACCTAAATGCAATAATGGCAATGAAGGAATCTTCATGATGGTGTCATATTACATATTGTTTATTGGTTGGTGGCATAACCCATCTCATACTCACCCTCGTGCAATAGAGATCGTATACTTATTGAAGGGCACCATTATTGCTGCTTTTGTCACCACCTACAATGTTTTATATTCTTAGAAATTGGAGGGAGTACCCTCGTCATCATAATTGGATCTGCCCAAAAGTAATGCCGATGACTGAAATATTTGTCCATTTCACTTCAATATAATCATTCCTCCATCACTCAATGTCACGTTTTGAAGACATCACATATCCTTTCATTTTGTGTGAAAGTGGATGTGGTATTTGGGAATCAGCTATGTAGAGATAGCACGTCCAGTAAGAAAGTAAAAGGCAAAATTACACAATGGTAGATTTCACCGTTGGTTATCTAAATTCAACAATCATTGAGGACAAGTATTTTGAAGAATGTCCATCTTCATGGGTGGCTGTTGAAGGGAGGATCAACACATTGGAATATTATCGAGAACTATTATTTTTGAATGGTGGTCTTTGTTTGAGATAGGAAGTTCAATTGTTGTGGTGTTGTAGTCATGGAGGCATTAGGCATGGTTGAGAATATAAAGAAGGAAGTTCAAACAAATGTTGATCTAATCACGTCGCTATAGTAGAGACCAAATAGAGATTGGTGTGTGTGGTTCTTATCCACGCATGACTGGAGGTGCCATGATAGTCAGGGTAATGTTTCTTTTTGCAAATGATATCAAAAGTTATTTTCTCTCAGTATGTTAATGACAATAGAATGAGACCACACCAATCTCCACAGAAAAAATAAACATCATACAAAAGACTACGATGGAATATGAGGAGTCTAACTTACATATTGAATAAGACAAAAGTGTGGACCATGTGGAAAATAGAAGGCACCATAAGCAAAGGAGCTGAAGTGTTTGGAGATTAAGGGGGTTTGGTTCATATAGAAGGAAGGTGTAGACTTGAGGTGATAGATAGGGAAAACCAAATGCCTCTTTTGAGGCTCTACAACTAATACCTTTGCATAAGAGAAGGCGTAAATGAAAGGTCACACCATTTATTTAAAAGCCACATCTTTATACCAAGGGAGCAGATTTCTCCAAGGTAGATTTTGGGTAGAGAGAGCTCTCAGCCCGTGTGAGGGGCTTAGAAAGAAGAGAATTGTTGAGTGAGTGTGTGGGGAAGAAAAGAAGTTTCCCATAATTTGAGAGACCATTGTGAGGCCAATTTGTGATGTAAATATGTTGCAAATTTTTGAATAAAATGGAAATTCATGTTTGCAATCTATTTTGTATTTGCAAGTTTGGGAATTGGATGTATAGGAGGGAGTTTGTTTTGCATCAGTGTATATACATATATACACACACATATATATATATGTATGTATATGTATGTATATATATGTATATATATACGTGTGTGAAAATATTTTTTATTGTTTGCAATGGGATTGTTTTCTATTTTTTTGTTGTATGGTTTATGCATGCAATATCTCAGTTTGGTAATTGATATAGAATATTTACTCTATCTAGAATCTAGTCCAACATCTTAGTTGATTTAATGACTATAGACTTGTCCTCTAAGTTTAGACTTGACCCTATCCAAGTGTTTTGCTATTGCTTGCTCGTCAAATGCTCTAGGATGAGAATCAATTATTTGATATGTGTGGATGATAAATTAAAGAATATCTTTCACTACTAGGACATAGTGTTAATGTTTGCAAAATGTGTACTTAGTTAGCTCAAAGTAGGAAAATTAAGGGGCACAATTGGCCAAAATTAGAATTTGATTTTTGAAAAGGTAGTTTCAAGTCTGAAATCATGGGATTGACCCTTCTACTATAGAAATTACCCTAGGCTAGAAATTTTAGTAGAATCAAGTGGACAATAGCTATATCAATGTGATTTTATAGACAAATATCTCGGTTTGGTTTTTGTTGTTTGGAATAGGATTTTTTTTTTTGTTTTTTTGTCCTATGGTTTATGCATGCAATATCTTAGTTTGGTAATTGATATAGAATTTTTACTCTATCTAGAATCCAGTCCAACATCTTAGTTGATTCATTGACTATAGACTTGTCCTCTAAGTTCAGACTTGACCCTATCCAAGTGTTTTGCTATTGCTTGCTCCTTGAATGCTCTAGGATGAGAATCAATTATTTGATATGTGTGGATGATAAATTAAGGAATATCTTTCACTAATAGGACATAGTGTCAAATTTTGTAAAATGTGTACTTAGTTAGCTCAAAGTAGGAAAATTAAGGGGCAAAATTGGCCAAAATTGGGATTTGATTTTTGAAAAGGTAGGTTCAAGTATGAAATCATGGGATTGACCCTTCTACTATAGAAATTACCCTAGGCTAGAAATTTTAGTAGAATCAAGTGGACAATAGCTATATCAATGTGATTATATAGACAAATATCTCGGTTTGATTTTTGCTATTTGCAATGGGATTTTTTTTCTATTTTTTTGTCCTATGGTTTATGCATTCAATATCATAGCTTGGTAATTGATATAGAATCTTTACTCTATATAAAATCTAGTCCAACATCTTAGTTGATTCAATGACTATAGACTTGTCCTCTAAGTTCAAACTTGACCCTATCGAAGTGTTTTGCTATTGCTTGCTCCTTGAATGCTCTAGGATGAGAATCAATTATTTGATATGTGTGGATGATAAATTAAAGAATATATTCACTAGTGTTAAATTTTGCAAAATGTATACTTAGTTAGCTCAAAGTAGGAAAACTAAGGGGCACAATTGGCCAAAATTTGAATTTGATTTTTGAAAAGGTAGGTTCAAGTCTGAAATCATGGGATTGGCCCTTCTACTATAGAAATTACCCTAGGCTAGAAATTTTAGTAGAATCAAGTGGACAATAGCTATATCAATGTGATTATATAAACAAATATCTCGGTTTGGTTTTTGTTGTTTGCAATGGGATTTTTTCCATCTATTGTTGTCTGTGGTCATGAATGGAAGGTTCTTTTGGTTTTATGTGTACACACACACACATCTATTATATGTGTGTGTAGATAAAAGAGATCAGACTCATCTACTAGTAAACCAATAGGAATTGTATGTGTAGATCATTTTAATTTATTCAAAAAGATAAACATTTGTTGTGAAATATAATGCATGGAGAATGAAGATTGTGGCAGGAAGGTGTATATTGCTAAAGCAAGGGCATGAACAACATAAAGAGTAAAACATGGGCAAGGGCATGAACAACATAAAGAATAAACCATGGGCAAGGGCATGAACAACATAACGAAATATTTAGGGTGTCCACATCATCGACTAGGTGGCAAAGGCAAATTTGTTTAATTTTAGATGACTTGGTGCGCGAGGTGGAGGGGTCAAGTTAGGGTGACCCACTATGAATAGAGGACATATTGCAGATTGAAATTTGAAGTAAACATGCTTTTACAAGGTATTCAATATGATATTAAATTAAACAGTAAATGTAGTTCTAAGAAAAAATTGCCAACCATTAAAACATTTGTCAATCCATTTTCTACAATTACAAACCGTAAACTAAAATTTGTAACTTAATTTAATGAGTCACAGTGATGCTTGAACAAAATTTTGCAATTTCCAAAACCAATAAATGTGTTACAAAACACATAAAATGACCATTAAGCTATGTTGATAAACACTACTCGTAAAGTAGATAAAATGTTACAACAAACACCCTTGAACACTAGTTTTGTCATTTGGAATCCTTTGAATCTCTGTAGTACAAAGTTAAAGAAACAAAGAGCCTTAAGCATTGAACTAGACATTCCACTACAAAGTTAAAGAAATACAAAACCATCATGATTACAACCACACTTAAAACAAAACAACCTTCCATTAACGACCATGGACAATAAAAGATGGAAGAAAACCCATTGCAAACGAAAAAAAAAAATTTGATAGACATGGATAAAGAATAACCCCATTTGAAAACAGAACCCTCATGACCACTCATAAAACCAAAAAAAACTTCCATTTACGAGTACAAATAGCAATAAATGGAAAAAATCCCAATGTAAACAATAAAAAATAATTGAATACCCATGGATAAACAATAACCCCATTTTAATACTGAACCCTCATGATTACACACATTCAAAAACCATAAGAACCTTCCATTATGATTACAAACAACAATAGATGGAAACAAATCCCATTGCAAAGAATAAAAAATAAATGAATACCCTTAGATAAACAATAACCCCATTTTAATATCAAACCCTCATGATTACAAATAGTCAGAAAACCATAAGAACCTTCCATAAACGATTACAAACAATAATAGATGGAAAAATTCCCATTGCAAATAATAAAAAATAATTGAATACCCATGGATAAATAATAACCCCATTTTAATACCGAACCCTCATGATTACAGAGTCAGAAAACCATAAGAACCTCCCATTTACAATTATAGACAATAATAGATGGAAAAAATCCCATTGCAAACAATAAAAAACAATTGAATACCCATGATTAACAAAAACCCCATTTTAATAATGAACCCTAATGATTACAAAGAGTTAAAAAACCATAATAACCTTCCATTTACGATTACACACAGTAATAGACGGAAGAAATCCCATTGCAAACAATAAAAAATATTTTAATACTCATGGATAAACAATAACCCCATTTTAATACTGAACCCTCATGATTACAACCAAATAGAAAACTAAAAGAACCTTCCATTTACAATTATAGACAACAATAGATGGAAAAAATCATATTGCAAACAATAAAAAATAATTTAATACCCATGGACAAACAATAACCCCATTTTAACACTGAACCCTCATGATTACAACTAGATAGAAAATGAAAAGAATTTTCCATTTACGACCATAGACAACAATCGATGGAAAAAATCCCATATCAAATTGTAAAATAAATGTTAATACCCATGGATAAACAATAAACCCATTTGAATACTGAAGCCTAATGATTACAACCAGATAGAAAAAGAAAAGAGTCTTTCATTTAAAACCATAGACAATAATATATGGAAGAAATCCCATTGCAAATAGAAAGAACCAAACTGAGATATTGCATGCATAAACCATACGACAAAAAAAACCCAAAAAAACCAAATAAATCCTCTATTTTTTTGAGCTAGAAAGATCATTGCCTTAGCAGGATAAGATATCCTTACCAGGGTTGAAGGAGAAACGAGCGAAGCCATGAGTGGAAGGAGAAACGAGCGGAGCCATCGCCAAAGCTGAGCCATCTCCAATGCAAAGAGCAACATTGTTTAAACCTAAGTGACCTAGTTTCGGTGCCATCTGCAATGACCAAACGCGGAGAGCAGAGTCGATAATGGCATGTCAACACTTGTTGAATGGAAAGGACGTGAGCATTGAATGCTCCATAGCTGCAAAATTTGGCGGCACAATACCCATCCAAAATGTGGATTGAAAAGAGCAGTTAATGCGACAATATGGAAGTAAGTGAGGGAGTCATGTTGTGTAAATGCGAGAGTATGAGAAGAAAAGGTGGTAGAACGCATGCCACATGGCATGCTGAGCACAACCTACGATACGGGTCCCTTCCACCGAGGTAAGTTGTGTCCGGTCATTGGTCGGTGTTAAAAAGGGCTAGAAAATTACCCCTACCAAAAACACGTGTCGTCCACCTGGCAAAAAGTAACTTGACCCCATAAAACAAAATATTTAGGGAGTCCACGTCAGTAGTAAACTGGCAAATGCAAAAAAAATTATTTCGGATGACGTGGCACACCAAGTGGAGGGGTGAAGTTAGGGTGACCCACTATCGATCCCTCTCCCCTGTCTACGCAAGCTTGTGGCTTTCACTCTGATTGAATCATGTGTATAGTCAATAGCTCTATCAATGTTTCTCCATTGCAAAGCATGTGAAAAATGTCTTAAGATGAATCCTCTTGAGGCTAACACTTGACAGGAAATCGTTGGCCCTCCTATACCTTGGCATCTCAACAGGTCGACATTAAACAATTCCTAACCAAAAAGGGGAATTGAATGACCTACAACAAGAATGAATGAATGAAGTGTTGCAAATATGTGCCTAATCGGTGTTGTCATTAATGTCAACATATCCTTGTTGCCATTGGTGTCAACTGTATCCTATTTTGTTGCTTGTTTAGAAGACTAGAATGTTGTGGATATTGAGAAAATTAATGAAGATCAATGTATGCGGACCATATGGTTGTGTAGAGGATTGTTAGAAATAGTTCCAGTTAAGTTTGAGAGGTCCGCATGAAGATTTGAAGAAGATATGGCCATTTACTCTTTTGCTATGTTTAGAAGAGACAGAGTGACAGCAAATTGGTCCGGATTGCTCTGCATTGAAATATTATGATCTTCAATTCTAGAGGCATGTTTGGGAAGTCAGTGTGTATCATCAACTCAAGTGGTTCATGGTTTAGAGGTCCGCAAGCAATCTTTCTAGTGTGACAGTCATGGCAGACAATGTTCTTGAGGTTCCGAGAGAAGATGCAAGTGAATTTGATGATTTAGAGGAGTGCGGATGTCTTTGTTAAATTCAATGTGCTTGTGGAGGTCTTTGGATTGTGAGCTTGTTGTGTTGGAGGTCTGCATTGAATATTGAGCTCGTTGTTGAAGATTTCTTCCTTAGTATTACTATTCTTCCCAGTCTTGGCCGACTGGATGATTCAAGAGTGTTGCGGATGATCTAAGAGCAATTCTATGGAGAGTGGCATATTGATCAAGGAAGATTTGAGTCCCAGTTATGTTTGGCAGACAACCTAGTGATTCGCATTAAGTTAGATGCTTGTAGTGTTGGCCTTGATGTTTACTCCAAGGTTGATGAAGCATATAAAGGCATGTAGTTGAGTCATGGAAAATCATCCTTGTGCTAAATAATAAAATCTCAAGAAAGGATCAGAGGCAGACCAGAGAAGAGGAGGAGCAGAGGAACAAGAACAGTAAAGGATGAAGTGATAGTGAAGAAGTATTTGTGAGAAGAGTAGAAGTTTTGTGAGCATTCAATGAGACTGAACCAGGCATGAAGAAGATGTTAATTCTCAGTTAATTCCTTCTATATTAAACATAAATTCTATGGGTAGTGAGCCTCTTTTGAGAAGTGAGCTCTGGGCGGTGTGCCCGAAGGTAAGTGCCTTCCCATTTTCAAGAACTTTTAACAGGGTACGAATCTTGTGGGTTAATCCCCACCATGGTTTTCCCTTAACCGGGTTTCCACGTTAAAAATCTTGGTGTCAAGTGTGTTAATTGTGTTTCTGCTCAAGTGTTATTGTTTCATGCTTTAATGTTTACACCATTAATTTGCTTGTAAGTTGTGAAAGAAGATTAAAAAGAGGAAAGGTTACTTTTGTGGGACAATTGATTCACCCCCCCTCTCAGTTGTCTGGCCTAATTCCAACAATTAGTATCAGAGCCAAGTTCCTCTGAAAGAACCTTGACCGCTTAAGGAGATCTAGAGTGTCGACTTACAAGAAAGACAGTCTGAGATTTGATGGAACAAATTCACTCTATGGAAGATGCGCATGCAGTGTCATTTGCAATGTATGGGTGATGCCTACTTGATAACTAAGAGTGAGTATAAGATTCCAGAAAAAGGTCCTACAACTCCAGATGAAATCAAAGATGTTGAGAACAACATTCGAGCTAAAGAAGCCTTATTGAGTGCCCTGTCTGATATAGAAATGACAAATGTACTGAAATTGAAAACCGCGCATGAAATCTGGGAGAAGTTGGAAACCCTACATGAAGGTGATGAACATGTCAAATGTGCCAAGCTACAAAGCCTAAAGGGTAGATATGAAAGCTTAAGGATGAGTGAAGATGAAAATATTATCTCCTACATGCTAAAAGTGAATGAACTTGTGAGCGGTATAAGGTGTGCTGGTGGAAAATTGGAAGAATCAGAAATTGTTGCCAAAGTGCTCAAATCCTTACCTCAGGTCTACAAGCACAAAGTTGCTGCCATTAAAGAAATTAGGACTGTGACAACTGTTACAAGGGATCAGTTGGTTGGTAAACTTTCTGCATTTGAAATGAATGAGTTTGGTGATTCTCTTTCTAAGTCTGAATCTGCATTTAAAGCCAGTATTCATGGAAAACAAAGATATGATCCAGGTGAAAGATCTTCAACAAGATCAAATAGGTTCGACAAGACAAGGAAGGATCTTGAGATGATGAAATTGAGTTCGATGAACTTGAAGCCCTTTTTGCCAAAAGATTGCCAAGAGGATCTTATAAGTATGAAGGAAAGTTGCCATTCAAATGTTTTGCTTGTAATAAGATTGGTCATTTTGCCTCAAGGTGTCCGGAGAGGGGTTCAAAGCCAAACCCTAACAGACCTAGAGTTCAGAAGAAAGCTACTATGTCCAAGAAGATGGTGAAGGAGTCACAGATGATGAGTCTGATCATGGAGATTCAACTGAAAGTGATTGGGTGTTCATTGCTATCAAAGAAGAAGATTCGATGCCTACTGAGTCTACTAGCTGTGCAAATGTGGAAAGTGCCTTGGCTGCTTAGGTTGTAGAAAAAGATGAATGGGTAATTGACAGTGGATGTTCTCATCATATGACTGGTGATAAAAGTAAGTTTGTAAGCTTTAAAAATATGAAGGTGGAATTATGAAATTTGGAGACAACTCAACTGGTAGAATCCATGGTAGAAGATCCATCTCTTTTTATGGTAAGAATAACACTAATGATGTTCTGTATGTGGAAGGATTGAAGCATAATCTTCTTAGTGTTGGAAAATTGGTTGACAAGGGTTATGATCTTTGATTCAAAGATGGAAAATGCATAATATTGGAAAGCTCCAGAACTGAAATTGCATCTGGTACTCAGACTAGAGGTAACGTCTTTCATTTAAGTTCTAGAAAAAGTTGTTTGATTGTTCAGATTGATTAGAGTTGGTTATGGCATAGGAGAATGTGTCATGTAAATTTTGATAACATTGTTAAGATAAGTTCTACTCAGGCTGTGAGAGATCTTCCAAAACTTGTGAAACCTGTTGATAGCATGTGTAAAGAATGTCAATTGGGTAAACAGAACAAAATTTCATTCAAGAGAAAGGAACAATTTTCAAATGGATGATTGGAACTTGTGCATACTGATCTATGTGGTCCAGCTAGAATTAGGAGTGTGCAAGGAGATAGATATTTTATGTTGTTGATTGATGATTACTCCCGGATGATGTGGGTAACCTTCTTAAAAGAAAAATCAGAAGCTCTTAACAAGTTTAAGGTGTTCAAGGTTATGGTGGAAAATGAGATTGGTGAGAAAATAAAGTGCTTGAGATCTGACAGAGGTGGAGAGTTTACCTTCAGTGAGTTTGATACATTCTGTGAAAAGCATGGAATAAAAAGACAGTTGTTTTCTCCTAAGACTCCTCTACAGAATGGAGTTGTGGAAAGAAAGAACCAGACCATTCAAGAAGCTGCCAAGACCATGATGATGGAATCAAATGTTCCACAAGTCTATTAGAGAGAAACTATGAGTATTGCTATCTACACTCTCAATCGGGTGTAGGTCAAAGGAAATTCTAGTAAGACCGCTTATGAACTATGGTTTGGTCATCCTCCTACTGTGAGATACTTCAGAGTTTTTGGTAGTAAGTGCTATATCAAAAGAGATGAGTATCTAGGCAAGTTTGAAGCAAGAAGTGATGAAGGGATATTTCTGGGTTACTCTACTCAAAGCAAGGCATACTGGTGCTTTAACAAAAGATTGAAAACGATTGTTGAAAGTGCAAATGTTAGAGTTGATGAGAGCAAAGAAGGACATTCCAGGTCTTGTGGATATGAATCAGATGATCAAGATGAAAGTCAAAGTCAAGGAAGACAAGTTCAAACCCAGACTCAGATTTAGATTGATCTGAAAAATCAAGTGACTCAAGAGGATAGTGCAAATGCTGAAGAACAAGCTCAAGAAATAGAGGTTCAAATAAATCCCAAAACTCCTAGGTATGTAAGACTGAATCATCCTGAAGATCAGATCATAGGAGATAGATATAAAGGTGTTCAAACTAGGAAAAGAATTCTTGAAGATCAAGAGGAGATTTGTTTGATTTCAAAGATTGAACCAAATTCAATAAGTGAAGCTTGCAATGATGAAAATTGGGTAAAAGCCATGGAAGAAGAATTAATGCAAATTGAAAAGAATCACACTTGGGATCTTGTTCCTAGACCTGAAGAAAAAAATGTGATTGGAACTAAATGGGTCTTCCGAAACAAACTAAATGAAGATGGTGAAGTTGTAAGAAACAAAGCAAGGCTGGTATGCAAAGGATATTCTCAAGTGGAAGGAACTGATTTTGAAGAAACTTTTGCTCTGGTGGCAAGAATAGAGGCAGTCAGATTATTTCTTGCATTTGCTACTTATAAAGATTTCAAGGTCTATCAGATGGATGTCAAGTCAGTATTCTTAAATGGAGAATTAGAAAAAGAAGTCTACATTGAGCAATCGGAAGGATTTCAGTTGTCTGATCAAAGAGATATGGTTTGCAGGTTGAGGACAGCATTGTATGGACTCAAACAAGCCCCAAGAGCCTAGTATGCAAGATTAGATAAGTATATACTAAAGCCAGGATATAGCAAAGGCACTGCTAACAGTAATCTTTACTTCAAGATTGATCATGAGCATATTCTGATTGTTGAGGTATTTGTTGATTATATCATTTTTGGTGGAAATGAGAGTATTTGCAAAACATTTGTTGATCAGATGTAGAGTGAATTTGAGATTTCCATGTTTGGTGAAATGAATTTCTTCTTAGGTCTGCAAATCATTCAGTCAGATAAAGGTATCTTCATATCTCAATCTAAGTATGTGAGATAATTGTTGAAAAAGTTTGGAATGGAAGATTTAAAGCCAGTGGGTACACCCATGGTAAATGGATGTAAGCTAAGTAAAGATGATGACTCCCCTAAGGCAAATCAAAAAGGTATAGATCAATGATTGGAGGACTGCTCTATCTAACTCAGACCAGACCTGATATCATGAATGTAGTTGGACTTGTTGCTAGATTTCAAGTTGATCCCAGAGAATCCCATGTTGTAGCAGTCAAGAGAATTTTTAGATATCTCAAAGGGACACTTGATTATGGATTATGGTATCCAAAGGATAATGACTTCATTCTTCATGCATATGCAGATGCCGATTGGGCAGGAGATGTGGATTAGAGAAAAAGTACTAGTGGTGGTGCATTCTTCTTGGGAAGTCGATTGGTTTCTTGGCTGAGCAAAAAGTAGGAGGCAATATCCCTATCTACAACAGATGCAGAGTATATAGCAGCAGCAAACAATTGTACTCAAGTTCTGTGGATGAAGCAAATGCTGAAGGACATCAGAATTGTGTTTGAGGAGCCTGTCACAATCTTCTATGATAATTCAATTGCAATAAGCATCTCAAAGAATCCGATGTTTCATTCAAAGACAAAGCACATATCAATCAAGTTTCACTTTTTGAGAGAAGTTTAATGAGAATGAAGTCAGATTGGAGTTTGTTTCTTCAAAGGATCATATTGCAGATATTTTCACCAAGCCTCTACCCAAGGATACTTTTGAGTATCTTAGAGAGAAGTTAGGGGTTATTACCCCTCCTGATTAGAACTAAGATGCACTAGGGTGCATCAGTATGGAATTCACAGTCATATCTTGTGATCCAGATCGATGTTAAGGAGATACTACTCAGGGGGAGTAGTCAGTATGCAAATTTTGGGATTAGTCTGAAACAAAAAGGTGAAGAAAAGATTGCAAATATGTGCCCTTTGCCATTGATGTCAAAGGGGGAGATAAGTCATGTGAAAAACTAGTTGCTGATGAAAGGGGGAGCAATGAAGAAAGTAGTTATAGAAGTGATAAGAGAAAGGGGGAGAAGTTCATGTCTTGATGGTTGAATCAATTTTTCACATCATATGTTTCCATCAATGAAAAAGGGGGAGATTATTGCAAATATGTGCCTAATCGGTGTTGTCATTGATGTCAACATATCCTTGTTGCCATTGGTGTCAATTGTATCCTATTTTGTTGCTTGTTTAGAAGACTAGAATGTTGAGGATATTGAGAAAATTAATGAAGATCAATGTATGCAGGCCATATGGCTATGTAGAGGATTGTCTAAAGTAGTTCTAGTTAAGTTTTGAGAGGTTCACATGAAGATTTGAAGAAGCTATGGCCATCTGAGTAGAACCAAGTTTTGTTATGTTCAGAAGAGACAGAGTGACAGTAAATTGGTTTGGATTACTCCGCATTGAAATATTATGATCTGTGGTTCTAGAGGAATGTTTGGGAAGTCAATGTGTATCATCAAATCAAGTGGTTCATGGTTTAGAGGTCCGCAAGCAATCTTTCTAGTGTGACAGTCATGGCAGACAGTGTTCTTGAGGTTTTAGGAGAAGATGCAAGTGATTCTGATGATTTGGAGGAGTGCAGATGTCTTTGTTAAATTCAACGTGCTTGTGGAGGTCTCTAGATCATGCACCTGCTATGTTGGAGGTCTGCATTGAAGATTGAGCTCGTTGTTGAAGATTTCTTCCTTGGTATTATTGTTCTTCCCATTCTTTGCCAACCAGATGATTCAAGCGTGTTGTGGATGATCTAAG
This sequence comes from Cunninghamia lanceolata, assembly GCA_027924645.1. Taxonomy (NCBI): domain Eukaryota; kingdom Viridiplantae; phylum Streptophyta; class Pinopsida; order Cupressales; family Cupressaceae; genus Cunninghamia; species Cunninghamia lanceolata. The sequence goes on along the minus strand of BSBN01000346.1, from coordinate 12,176,312 downwards.
AACAATTCTACGGAGAGTGGCATATTGAACAAGGAAGATTTGAGTCCTAGTTATGTTTGGCTGATAGCCTAGTGATTCGCATTAAGTCAGATGCTTGTAGTGCCGACCTTGATGTTTACTCCAAGGTTGATGAAGCATATAAAGGCATGTAGTTGAGTCATGGAAAATCATCCTTGTGAGAAATAATAAAATCCCAAGAAAGGATTAGAGGTAGAGCAGAGAAGAGGAGGAGCAGAGGAACAAGAATAGTAAAGGATAAAGTGATAGTGAAGAAGTATTTGGGAGAAGAGTAGAAGTTTTGTGAGCATTTAATGAGACTGAACCAAGCATGTAGAAGATACTAATTATTAGTTAATTCCTTCTGTATTAAACATAAATTCTGTAGGTAGTGAGCCTCTTTTGAGTAGTGAGCTCTGGGCAGTGCGCCTGAAGGCAAGTGCCTTCCCATTTTCAAGTACTTTTAATAGGGTACGAATATTGTGGGTTATCCCCCACCGTGGTTTCCCCTTAACTAGGTTTCCATGTTAAAAATCTTGGTGTCAAGTGTGTTAATTGTGTTTCTGCTCATGTGTTATTGTTTCATGTGTCAATGTTTACATCATTGATCTATTTGTAAGTTGTGAAAGAAGATTAAAAAGAGAAAAGGTTAATTTTATGGGACAACTGATTCACCCCCCATCTCAATTGTCTGGCCTAATTCCAACATGAAGGTTTTTAATAACGTCTATGAGGCCAAATACCCTATGGGACCACCAGCTACACAACCACGTTGTTAAGCACAAAATCTCTAAACACTTGATCAAATACTATGTAGTTTTTGTTATCCTTTCTTCTTCAAACAAATTAGACAAGGAGCCCACATTCAACATATCAATGTAATTGGTTCGAATATCCTTGTAAGTCGAACACTCCATGATGTAGTACCATTCTGTCTCCACAAGTCCCAAAGTGCAAAAACAACATATTCTATCTACCCACTCTTCTTTAGGCCTTGTCCACCTTCTAGATTCACATCTAAGCTGGTGCGAACTAGTCCTTAGTTGGGCCATTAACATTTTCACTTTCCATTTTATTTTCGCTCCTATATAATTCATTTGTGTGTGGTCATATGAAGGGTTTAAATGCTTGATATAGTATTCTCTTTTCCTCCCAAGTTACCTTGTCCACATGCTTATTTTGGCATTTTCTTACACATACTTTTGGATTACCCCATCAATATTTAGACACTCTTTCATGATAATATCCCACTTATTCATCCACTTGTCATTTTGTTGCATCCACGTGCTCTTGCTTCTATCTAATTTTTCTTTTGCTACTATTTTGGGCCAATGAAGCAGCTCCATGTTCTCTAACCTCTTTAAATAACTTAGGAGGTGGATTAGAGCTGAGCAACTCCATGCAGGGCTTAAATTTGACAGTCAACCTTGCTTGTCAAACAATTTTTTATTATAGTTATCTATTCAATAGTGCCCTTCAAATACTATGACATTCCTTAGTATAAATAAATCATATAAAAATCAAATATATATATCATCATAATCCTATATAAATTTTGACAGTTTGTCCAAAATCTCTCCTTTCATATGATATAATCTTTTTAAAATTTCCATTGTATTTTACAGCAAAAATGTCTAAATATAGCTATATAACTATCAAATTTAAGCCCTGACTCCATGTTCTCTAACCTCTTTAAATAACTTAACAGTTAGATCAGAGCCGATACCTCCGAAGGAAAGTTGCCAACTTCAGCTAAAGCAATCTTGTAAGTAACTGACATTTTTGTTTTGAAACTCCTAGTGAACAGAACAAAACGTCTTCTCTATCTTTTGTGCCATGCCATCATGGTTGGGCACGAACCTTAAGGATTCTCTTGAATGAATGAAGCCTTTTAATAGCGTCCACAAGGCCAAAACAACCTATGGGACCAGCAAGAACCAAAACACCCAGCAAAAGAACCAAAGCACCCAAGAAAACTAAGAACCAAAACAGGTAGACTTGCCACACAACACCTAACTGAACCCCCTTTCTTTTTGGATCCAAGATCTTCTGATATGAATCTTGATCAAATACATTGCAAATTTAGCTATCTTCTCTTCTTCAAACAAGTTGGGCAAGGAGCCCACATTCAAAGTATCACGATAATTGGCTCGAATGTCCTTGTAAGTTAGGCACTCCATGATGTAGTGCCATTCCATCTCCACTAACTCCAAAACGTAGAAATAGCATATTCTCTCTATCCACTCTTCTTTTGGCCTCTCCCACCTTCTGGTTTCACATCTAAGTTGGTGCGAACTAGTCCTTATTTGCACCATTAACATTTTTGCTTTCCATTTTATCTTCGCTCCTAAATAGTTCTTTTGTGTGTGGTCATAAAAAGGATTAAAATGCTTTATGTAGTATTCTCTTTTCCTCCCCCATTACCGTGTCCACATGTTTACTTTGACTTTTTCTTGCACGTACTTTTTAATATCCACTTTAGTATTTGGGCACTCTTTTATGCTTATGTCCCACTTATTCATCCACCTGTCATTTTGTTTCATCCATGTACTCTTCCTTCTCTCTAATTTTTCCTCTACATCCATTCTGGGCCATCGGAGCAGATCCATATTCTCAATCATCTTTAAGTAACTTAGCATCCGGATCAGCGTCGATGCCTCAACAGGAAAGGCACCGGCCTCAGCTAGCGCAATCTCATAAGGGACCGACACTTTTGTTCTAAAACTACTTGTCATTAGATGCTTAAATTGTAATCTCTCTATTTGTCTCCATTTCATCTCTGACGTATTGCCACCCCAAACCTCACACCCTTATAGCACCACCGAAACCACCATGAACCCAAAAAGAGTTTTCTTAGTTTTCTAGTCCCAGAATTTAGCACTTCTACATCAATTTTGCAATGAGTATAAAGCTTTCCAACCCCCTTGTATCATTTTTGCCCTACATGTCTCCCAACTGAGCTTATTGTGGAAATCTATGCCAAGATACTTGTATTCATTGACCACCTGTAGGGGGTGCCTTCAGAGACAAATTCGACCGAAGCCTTCTTTCTTTTCAAGGTAAAGATCATGATCTTAGTTTTCCTAGTGTTCACCTACATCCCAACGTCTTGACAAAACAATTCTAGAGCTTTTAGGTGTTCCTTCAATTCGTGCATTGTTTTTTCCATTAAGATAAGATCATCCACATATAACATCTTTATTACATAACTGGCCAAGTGAACACCCCCTCCACCAAACTTGTCTATCCATTCCTCTAATTTGTCAATGTACAAACCAAATAGGGTAGGAGATAGCGGACAACCCTGCTTGACCCCAATGTCACTCCCAAAACATTCTGATAAACCTTGTTTAGTTCTAATTTTGGCCTGCACCTGATCATACAGCCTATGCACAATAGCTCTATACATTTCTGGAATTTCTAGCTCTTCCATTCTACTCCATAACTTGCTTCTAAGAATAGTGTCAAACGCCTTCTTGAAGTCAACAAAGCAGCAAAAGGCCTCTTCTCCTTGTTTATCCCAAACCTTCTCAATCAAGTGCCTGAGGGTAATGTAGTGGTCAATTATGGAATGTTTTGGTTTGAAACATGCTTGTCCTTTTGCTCTCTTTCCCTCCTTTTCTGCCCACATACTAATTCGGTGCTCAACCATACTCCCAAAAAGTTTGCCAAAAAGAGGGTTTATCATTATAGTGTGGTAGTTCAAGGGGTTATTGACATCACCACTTTTAAGCAATGGAATGACAACACTGGTTGTCTAATTCGTTGGGAAACCATTCTAAATGACCCCATTAAAAATTCTTTTGATGTGTGGTGTGAGGGCTTCCATGCCCCATTTTATGAACTCCACCTGTAAGCTATCTATATCACGTGCTTTCCCTGCTACTAGATTTTTAATTCCATCTTTAATGTCTTTCGTAGAAAAGAGTTTGGCCCTTGATTTGATAACTGGAGGGACATCTTATTTTGATCACACTCATACAACGTCTTTGCATAGTCTGGCCATTTGGAGTCTGTAATATTGTCCTTTGTAGCTAAGTTTTTTTGTTACAATTCCTTCTAGAAGCCTCTTGGGTTGTGTTTCCCAAGAGAGACCAACTCTTTCCTTCTTGTCTACATATAAGCTTCTTTTTTCCTTCTAACAAGCTTTCCATATTCCTTTTATTTCCTCAGATTTTCAGCATTCTCTTTGTTGTCTTGAAGTCTTCATCATACCACAGATTCGCCGGGAAACTATTTTTGCTACTTCTTTTAGGCCTAGACCTTTTGCACAAATTGAGAGCTTTGTGAATTATCATTGTCAACTTATCGCTGCCTATTGTTATCCTATTTAAATTGACCATCCTGGCATCTTTTCTCCTCTGCAACTATTTTTCAAGTGTTGTTCTAAAGATCTCTTGGTTCTCCTGTGTCAAGAGGACAATGCCTTGAGGGGCCATTTCCTTTTGGTTTTGTTGTAATCTAACTTGATGATGATTTTGAGTGTCTTTTTGCATGTTGATCCTTATATAAATGGGATTGTGATCAGATTTCATCTCTATAGGACAATCTCTCACCTCTATTTCTATTAGCCTTGCCAACAAATTCTGAGAACAAATAACATAGTCCACCAAACTTTGCCCATTGTACGTTTGACACGTGATATTCCTTGAGCTTGGCCATGTTTTGATACCATTGCAAATAATCAAACTGTACAAGCTACATATCCCTAACAATTCTGCCCCATATTGCATGATACCACCTTTTCTATCTTGAGAGTCCCTTTCCCACTTTTGGTTTTCTTCCTCTTCTAACCACAGAGGATTGTCTTTTACTCCCTCCTGATCCCTGAGGTATAGAGATTAGCTATTTGTTGTTCTCACATTGAAGTCTCCCATTAAACTGATGTCCCCTATTGTACTATAAGCATATATGTCCTTTTTTATGGTTGCATACATACCTTCTTTGTCTAGGTTCCTCTGCTTATACGATTTTGATCCATAAGGAGAAAAATAACATGCAACACTCGATAGACGGTGGCTTCCCTTTCTTTCACTTTCATCCATATGTATTGTTTGTTTGGGTCTTCCTTTTCCACTTGTATGATTCTCTCCCAAGACTCTCTCACCAAAATAGTCACTCCCCCATGGCCATTGCCGCTTTCGATGAGCTCATTCCAAACCGAATCCTTCCTATAACCCTCAAAATTTGGTACCTTACAGCCCTCATGTTCATGTGTCTTAATGAGAATAATGAAGTCTTTTCCCTCTGCTATGGACCCTAAACCAAGGTCGCACCTCCAAGGGTAACCTCGATAGTTCCAGCTTACCTTTATGAGGTGTTCCTGGGGGGCCCGCCTTCCTATTTAGTATGCGCTATTTTGTTGCTAACTTGGGCTTTCCCTCTATACAACCACGCTTCATTCCCTGTATTTCTTGCCTCTAGAACTTTTTCCCACTCATTCCTTCTTTTGTCTAATTGTGATGGAGTTAAATCCTCATCTATGTAGAATTTTGTGCCCTTGAGGAATCTTTTGCTTCTTAAAATTTTGTTCTTGTCCTCCATGTTTTTCAAGGTCACTCTTACATTTCTATTTCTACCCTCTTGTGTCATTCTTCTAATTCTACTTGCTTGATGAATGTACCCTGTCCACTCCAACTTATCTGCAAGGAAGTATTTTATTAACTTGTCAGTGTGCTCACCTTCCCCATGATCTTTCAAGCCTTTTATTACTATATTTGCTGCTTTATCATGTCAATTTTTTTCTTCCCACATTTGTAATTTGACTTGCTTTTCTATGAGTTATCTTTGGTTCACTGATGACCCTTTTGCTACTTGTGCCCACAACTTTGCTTCTTCTAATTGTTCCTTTAGCTTAGCTTCCTTGATTTCCATATTTGCCATGGCTGTTTGGAATTCTTTTAACTGAGTATTGTCTTTCTCCTCTGCTGTTTTATTTCTTGTTTCATGGTCAAAATTCTTGCTAGCCTGTTTTCATATTGACCTGCAGTTGAATTATTTCTTCTTTAAGCAGCTTATTTTCATGAGTGATTTATCGATTAGTGGCCATGATCTCCTACAATTTATTGTCTTTCATCATCCCCAATACTTCTATGCTTTCAAGTCTCATCTTTAAGTTCATTAGCTCCCTAACATACAAGTCTGAGGACCATATTAGCAGGGTTGAGTTAGAGTTGTATTGATCATGGTCATCATCATTCTCAGCCCCCACTTCCTACTGCTTCATATCCTCGCTGCCCTTGATATGGTGATTCACTGATCGTCCCCTTTCAATGCTCCTCTTTGGACTATGTTTGTTGCCTTCTTGTGCCACTACCTCTAACTGGTTTTCATGATTTTCTTGTCTACAGGTGGCTTTACATTCTCTTGTGTTGTCTCAAAATTGGTTGTTTCTCGAATAAAATTCGTTACCTTAGGTAAGATAGTGACAAATTTATTGTTTTCCAACCGTCTTAACTTTCTTGCTATTTTGACTTGTCTGTGTTGCAGAATATTGGGATAAGGTGCTATTAACCTTGTAAATCCCAATATTATATTTATTTCCATTTATTATATGTAATTTGTAATTATCCATGAGGAGATGTACTAGTTTCACTGGCAGGGGTAATTTTGGAGTAACAAGAGGTAATTATGGAGTGACTTTTACTGTTAGCAAATGTAAAAAACTCAAAGTAAATGAGGGTAGGCATGCTCCCTTGGAGAATATACTATTTTTGGCATGTATTACAACTGTCATAATGTTTGGTAAGTGAATCTATGACAGCTGCAAGTTGTCATAAGATTCTAAGATTCTATGATGGATATGTTAGTTGTATATTTGCTATATTTAGCCCAAGGTTACTATCTTGGAAAGATACTCTTTTGTGGAATCTATGATGGTTATGACGCGTCATAAGATGTTGTAAGAGCCCAGATTTAGTCTTAGGCCCCAAACCTTTGCATGGATGTTTTTGGACAAGTGTAAGATGCTTGTAAGATGGTAATTAATGTTTACAGGTTGGAGAATCTTAGGAGAGAGAAGGTGAATGCCTAGAATGGAGTGGAAAATATTTCTATAAGTATTTTCCATGTATTTGTTGCTGCAATATAGATTTTAGATACTCAGGTGCTGTCAGAATGCTGTCAAATTGGAGACTTGTGGAGAGAGTTGTGTAGTTGATGTATTGTATAGATCTTTTACACACTAATATAAACTTGTGCCTCTTTCCTAGCATTTTCTCTATAGTGGGTTTTGTGTTTTGTTACAATCTCCATTGTTAATGCACACTTAAAGATTGCTAAAATTTATCTTGAATCAGATTTCCATTAAGTAGTTGTGCTTTCATTTCTAACATTTGGTATCAGAGTCTGGCTAGCTTTGACTCTTGGGTACTAGTATGGAAGTTGTAGCTACAGTGGGAGATTTGGTTGCATTTGTTTTGTAGATCTTGTGTTGATATTATGGCTGCATCCACCGTTGCATCAACCTCTCGATTGGACATTGAGAAGTTTAACGGAACGGGGTATGAGTTGTGGAAGCTGAAAATGGAAGATTTGTTGGAAGAAAGAAACCAATGGTTGGCTGTCCAAAAAGAGAAGAAACCTGACGATATCTCTCAAAATAAGTGGGATAGACTGGATAAGAAGGCATGGGGAACCATCGGGTTGTGTCTTTCAGACTCTGTCCTATTAAATGTCGCAAAGGAGGAGACTGCATACAAATTGTGGAATCAGTTGGGTGAGATCTACTAAGCCAAGAGTATGGTAAATAAACTTTATTTAAAAAGAAAGTTGTTTTCTTTGAAAATGAAAGAGGGTGAGTCAGTTGCAGAGCATTTAAATTCTTTTAATTTGTTGTTGAGTTAGCTTGCTTCAGTAGATGTTGAAGTTAGTGAGGAAAATAAATGTATCCTACTTCTTTTTTCTTTACCTGAGTCTTGGGAGAATGTTATCCTTGCTATCACTACTAACCTTGCGGATCCAAAGTTGGATGCTCTTGTTTCAATGCTACTATCACAAGAATTGAGGAAGAAGAGTTCGGATAGTTCAGGGGATGCTCTTAGTGTCAGGGGAAGGTCTAAGGAAAGAGGACCAAAGGGAGATCAAAAAGGGGCTAAGGACAAGTCCAAGGGCTTGTCCAAGACTCCTGGTAAAAAGAACAAAGGTAAGTGTTGGAACTGCGGTAAAAGGGGCATGTGAAGGAGTGCAGAAACCCCAAGAAACAGTGGGAGAGTGCTTCAGATAAGTCCTCAAATGCAAGTGAAGAAGTTTTACTTTTTGCATGTAATGTTGTTTCTAATGATCACTGGTTGGTTGACTCAGGATGCTCATTTCATATGACCTCACATAAGGAGTGGTTCTCCACATATGAAGAATATGATGGAGGTAATATCTACCTTGGTGACAACTCTTCGTATTTGATTGTCAGGAAAGAAAATGTATTATTGTGTTTCAGTGATGGGAGGATTAAAACCCTCCCTGGTGTTTTGCATGTTCATGGATTAGCTAGAAATCTGATTTTAGTTTTAAAGTTGAATGATTTGGGAATGCATGTGACATTCGACAAGCATGGTTGCAGATTGGTGAGAGGCAAATTGGTGGTAGTGAAAGGGAATAGATTTGGGAACTTGTTTAAGCTTGAAGCCACTACACTTTGTAATGCCTCCTATGTATCTGAGGCCACTACTAAAAATACATGTATGTTGTGGCATCGTAGATTGGGCCACACAAGTAATAATGTATTAAAAACTATTAAGAATAAAAATTTGTTGGATGGTTTCTCCTATTTTGATGAGCACTTTGATTTATGTGAGCATTGTGTGTTTGGTAAACAAAACAGAAAATCATTTCCTTCAGGAAGCAATAGAGCAAAAGAGAAGTTAAAAATTATTCATACGAATGTGTTTGGACCTGTGGATAATGAATCTATCATAAAATCTCATTATTTTGTAACCTTCATTGATGATGTATCTAGATTTACATGGATTTATTTTATGAAGCGTAAATATGAAGTTTTCACTAAGTTTAAGGAATTCAAAGTCTTAGTAGAGAACCAATCGGGTTTAAAGATAAAAATATTAAGATCTGACAATGGAGGGGAATATTGCTCTAAGGAATTTGATGAGTTTTGCAAGCATGCAGGTATAATCAAATAAAAGACAACTCCATATACACCACAATAGAATGGTGTTGCAAAAAGAATGAACCGAACAATTATGGAAAGGGCTAGAAGTATGCTTAGTGATGCACAGTTCAATAAATACTTTTGGGCAGAGGCTGTGTGTACTGCTTTCTACTTGATAAATAGATCTCCTTGTAAAGCTCTTGATTCAACACTTTATGAAGTGTGGACAGGTAAGAAACCTTCTATTTCACATTTAAGGGTTTCTGGTTGTGAGGCTTTTGTTCACGTGCCTAAGGAGAAGTGATCTAAGTTGGATCCAAAGGCTGAAAAGTGTACATTCATTGGATATGGTGATAATGTCAAAGGTTATAAACTTTGGAATCCACTAAGCCGCAAGATTATCTTTTCTAGAGATGTTATTTTCAGAGAACTTAGAGCTATTTCTGAACCTGAGCAGCCAAAAGAGAAAGAAGAAAAGGTAAAGAAGGTGCACTTTGATTTAGAGCAGCAAGATACACCTCAAGAAGAACAAAATGATGGATTGGGGGGTGAAGAAGAAGAAGAAGATTCAAGTAGTTCTGATGAAGATGAATCTGTTGTTATAGAAGAAGTTGGTGCAGATGATCATGCAGAAGAATGAGTAGAGTATCTTACTCCACCCTTGAGGATATCCACAAGACAACGAAATCTAGTTAACAGGTATAGCCCACCAGATTTATGTTGTGTATATGCTTTATTGAGTACTAACGATGAACCTAGATCCTACAGGGAAGGTATTTCTGGAGATGATAGTGAGTCTTGGCAGCTAGCCATGCAAGAGGAGATGATGGCTTTAGACTATTGTAACACCTGGGATCTTGTTCATTTGCCCAAAGGAAGAAAGGCCATAGGTTGTAAGTGGGTCTTCAAGAAGAAGTTTGGATCAAATGGGTCATTGGAAAAGTACAAGGCTAGATTGGTAGCCAAGGGCTACTCCCAGAGAGGGAGTTGATTTTGGTGAGATATTCTCTCCTATTGCTAAATTGACTTCTATTAGATTTCTCTTATCCATTGCTATAGCTTATGATTGGGAGATTGAGCAAATGGATGTTAAGACTATGTTCATGCATGGAGATCTTCAGGAAGAAATTTATATGCAACAGCCTACAAGTTTTGAGGTAAAATGAAAAGAACATTGGATTTGTAGGTCGAAGAGGTCTCTTTATGGTCTAAAACAATCCCCGAGAATGTAGTATCAAAAGTTTGACTCATTTGTTTTGAAATTGGGTTTTGTTAGAAGCGAGGAGGATCACTGTGTTTACATTTATTGTGTTGATGATTCTATACTAGTTATTGCTTTGTATGTTGATGACATGTTTTTCAACAATACTAAGGGTATGATCAGTGAGCTTAAAGCCCAACTTGCAGGTGCATTTGAGATGAAGGATCTTGGTGCTGCAAGGTATATTTTGGGAATGGAGATCAATAGTGCCAGAGTTAACAGAAAGCTTTGGTTGTCACAAAGTAAGTATGTGAATACTATTTTACAGAGGTTTAGTTTGCAAGACTATAACCCAGTTAGAGTTCCTTTACCCATTGGTACTAAGCTTTCATTAGATATGTGTCCAAAGACTAAGGATGATCTTGAGGATATGTCTAATGTGCCATATGCTAGTGCTGTAGGGAGTTTGATGTATGCAATTGATGCAGAGGAAAAGAAGCAAAACTTAGTCTCTCAATCTCATTCCTTCATAGACTGATCTTAATGCGCAATTATGGCACTCATACTATAGCCAACCAACAAAGATTTGTTCAACACATAACCCAAACAAGGTCTCTGACCCAATAGCTTCATTCTATACCTTCAAAGATGCCAAACTCCATTTGACATTCCTTCAACTCCACTACACAGGACCTGCAGGACAACAGTCTTTATCCTGCCTTTCTAAGATAGTCACAACATCCACCTTGGGATGATCTCCTTCTACACAAACTCAGTATCATTGAAACCTACCAAACCTATAACATGCTTTCACCCTAATGCCTTTATTGGCAAAACAATGACAAACAATACTTACCACCTTCTCAGTAATGACTGTCTCCAAGAGGACTGTTAGAGACAACAAAGGTAAGAAAAGACTGCTATCTTAGAGAGATCCCTCCCTACTCTTTCTTGTCATAGGGCCAATGCTAGATCAGGAGCCCTTGTATTGTTCTCAATGCATGGCATTCTCCGGTTGACCACTGAATGCAGTTAAGAATGATCACCAATGCTGCTGTTGTCCTTCACCAAGTCTCAACACAAGACATTTGCAGAGTCCTCTACATGGAATCCTCAACACCAACCATCCTCCTGCCTCCAAATCCTTTACAAGGCCTTGAACCAACTAATATACAACCCATTCCATTGACTAGGACAGACAAAAGTCAATGGAATGGGCAAAACTCCATCGGGTATTCAAACAAAGCCCTAAACTAGGTTTTCAAACCTCTTTCAGACAAAAGAGAAATGTAGAGATGTATGAGGGTGTCAAAAGTCCAAACCACTTGCAAAGGGCAGGTAATTCAACCACCTAAACAACCATCACAAATACCAACCACTCCCAGGCCGTACAAGTATGGAAAAATGCAGGAAACAACGAATTTCGAATGGAGACAACAATTTCTAAAAGACAGTATGAAGTTCTACAGTCATATTAAACTTTCCACTCAATGTCAAGAGTTTAAACCTGCTTTAATGGATAGCTAACCCACCATACTACACTCCCAACTGTTCTAGCTTCCTTGACAGGGCCGTACTGTACAGTAGTACGGGCTTTTTGCATACAAAACTCAGAATATACAGATAAAGGCAGGAAAATAGTGAATTATTTGTTATTTCTCTCAAATCTTTTGAATCTCCTCTACTAATACAACTTGGCAGGCTAGAAATAAGCCTCCATATTTGCATGAGTTCATTTGGGAACCAAGAAAACTGCCCAAACCATCGAATTCTTCAAGATTTGTAACTGCAGCTATAAAACTATTTTTAGAAACTTGTCTTTTCTTGGACTCCACCGATTGTTTGATGACTAATCTTGCTTTTTAACATGTAGTTAACCTTTGGACAAGGTTATAACCCACCCTTCCAACTTTTGACATGCCTCTAAAGGCTACAAACTTTAAAACTTAAATGATTAACCTATAAAAACGTAAATGACTCTTGCAAACTACGTAAGACAACATGACTGTCCTAACTAGGACTAATAACATTACCATAGAAGATTCATTTAGACATTTGGACATAGTCCATTTACAACATGGCTACAAGCCTTATCACAACATTGAAAATGGTCACAAGGACCTTACTAAACCAAATAAAACACCTTGAAAATTAACCAAAACTTAGACATCTAGGTGCTCCTACACCATACTCCCCAGCATGATGAAAACTCTTGTCCCAAGAGTTAGGGGATCTGCTCCATCCATTCTTCCATCTTGTTGGAATGTTCCTCAAACTAGGAAACATGAACTCTCCCACAGTTATCTTTCTCCTTCTCCAACCTGCATGGCTCCTGTAAACAGTGTTAGAAACATGAAACTTGTTTTGGAGTCCCTGTCTAGGACCTTGCTTCTGCAATGCTTCAGCTCTTCTCAACTAGAGGCTCTGATTCATTCCTCCCTGTACCATCTACTATTTGTCTTCCTTCTTCTACCTCTTTATAGGGCACTCAATGTCTCCAACTTTGACATAACTCAAGTCCCAAGCCTACTGCTCTCTAGGACTGTCATCCACCTTACTCTATTGCAACTGTTTCTGCTGTGTACAATCACCCTGAACTTGCACATTCAACTTCAATTTCTCTCCAAAGCAAATTATAACCTGTTCCTTCTTCTCCTCACAAGGTAAAGGAGTCAATTTGAACTTCTTACCATCTTTGTGCACTACATAGGTATTAGTATACCCATCATGAATAGTTCTTCTCAAATATTGCCATGGTCTACCCAAGATTACATGCCCACATGTCATAGGAATAACATCACACAAAACATAGTCCTGATATGGACCAATTGTAAAATCAACATAAGCCTTCTTAATGACCATTACTTGCTGCTCTTTGTTAGCACTTATTTTGACCTGGGGTTGATTTGTCATGATCAGGAGGTTTCTTCATCTGAAGCCTTCATCTCCTTGCCCAATTTTTCTAAGTGTTGGACCTCCTCAGCATTTTTCAGCTGCAGCATCATATTTTTCTGAGGAGGAGGTCGTCATCATCATCTTGTCTTCGATGATGATCTTCATCAGCATGTTCTTCGTCGACTTGTTTTTCTCATCGTCATCATCATATTTCAACTGTCGGGTGATGTTTGCTTATTATCCTGATGATACTGGTGAGCTACAGTGCACCCTCAGTTGTTTGTGGGGGTGATCTTTTCAAGTATCCGGTGATCTTCCGAATATCACCTTGCTCAAACATGATGATGATGTCGCCCCGGTATCATGAAGGGGTTATTCTCTAAGTTGTCGACCTGACTTGTTTTTTCCTAAGGGTCGTCATCATCATGATATTTCTAGTTATCATCCTGCTGCTTGCGGAGGTCATCCTATTTTCTGCCTTCATGATATTTCGCCGGGGTGATATTTTATCATCGGGTGATCTTGGTTAATATCATCCTGATGATGTTGTCGAAGAGTTCTAAGTGCGACCCGATATTCACTAGGGTCATCATATTTTGAACGTCAGGATGATCTTAGTCAATATCATCCTGATGATGTTGTATCACTTCTTGTTCTTTGTTTCTCATCCTGATGATGCTGACGTCATCCGTATATCAGGGTGATATTTTTCTTTCTGCCTATCTGCATCATGATATTCCGAAGGAAGGGGTGATATTTTCATATCACCCGGATATATGTTTGCTCGAGCATCATGATGATGCTGATATCAAGGGGATATCCGCCTACTGGCTTCGCGCATTATCTCCGGGGGGTGATCTTTTCAAGCAGCATCATCATATTCAGTTATCGCCCCGATCTTACAGAGGAGCTACAGTGCAACCTGATGTTTGAACGTCAGGAGGATATTTCCAAATATCCGGTTGTCTTCCGAATATCATGATGATGTTAATATGATGATGACGTCATCAAGGTCCGCGGGGGTCATATTTCAAACAACTGATCATCTTGAAGAGACCTCCTGATATTTGCAAACATGATGATGACGTCAACAGTATATGATGATGACGTCATCAGGATGTTCATCGGCCAGACTTTTGTTATAAGCTCAGCAGGAGGATGTTCCTCCGATGGATCAGGTTGTGCCGATTATCATGAAGGGTATATTTCAAATATCATGATGACGTCAGGGTGATATTTCGAACAATAGGATATCATGCTGCTGGGGGATGATGATGATGAGGTTATATACTAGTGTCGTCAGGAGCAAAAGCACCGACATGATATATGCTCATGACCTAGTATATAAAGTGTTATTGAGGTCATCGCGGGGTGCATGTGGGATAATGTTATCCTGCACTTTCAAACATCATGATGATGAATCTCGGCGGGAAATGCTTGCGATAGTCTGTATGATGATCTTCCCAAGGCCGCGGGTTGGTCATGATCAGGAGGTTTCTTCATCTGAAGCCTTCATCTCCTTGCCCAATTTTTCTAAGTGTTGGACCTCCTCAGCGTTTTTCAGCTGCAGCATCATATTTTTCTGAGGAGGAGGTCGTCATCATCATCTTGTCTTCGATGATGATCTTCATCAGCATGTTCTTCGTCGACTTGTTTTTCTCATCGTCATCATCATATTTCAACTGTCGGGTGATGTTTGCTTATTATCCTGATGATACTGGTGAGCTACAGTGCGCCCTCAGTTGTTTGCGGGGGTGATCTTTTCAAGTATCCGGTGATCTTCCGAATATCACCTTGCTCAAACATGATGATGATGTCGCCCCGGTATCATGAAGGGGTTATTCTCTAAGTTGTCGACCTGACTTGTTTTTTCCTAAGGGTCGTCATCATCATGATATTTCTAGTTATCATCCTGCTGCTTGCGGAGGTCATCCTATTTTCTGCCTTCATGATATTTCGCCGGGGTGATATTTTATCATCGGGTGATCTTGGTTAATATCATCCTGATGATGTTGTCGAAGAGTTCTAAGTGCGACCCGATATTCACTAGGGTCATCATATTTTGAACGTCAGGATGATCTTAGTCAATATCATCCTGATGATGTTGTATCACTTCTTATTCTTTGTTTCTCATCCTGATGATGCTGACGTCATCCGTATATTAGGGTGATATTTTTCTTTCTGCCTATCTGCATCATGATATTCCGAAGGAAGGGGTGATATTTTCATATCACCCGGATATATGTTTGCTCGAGCATCATGATGATGCTGATATCAAGGGGATATCCGCCTGCTGGCTTCGCGTATTATCTCTGGGGGGTGATCTTTTCAAGCAGCATCATCATATTCAGTTATCGCCCCGATCTTACAGAGGAGCTACAGTGCAACCTGATGTTTGAACGTCAGGAGGATATTTCCAAATATCCGGTTGTCTTCCGAATATCATGATGATGTTAATATGATGATGACGTCATCAAGGTCCGCGGGGGTCATATTTCAAACAACTGATCATCTTGAAGAGACCTCCTGATATTTGCAAACATGATGATGACGTCAGCAGTATATGATGATGACGTCATCAGGATGTTCATTGGCCAGACTTTTGTTATAAGCTCAGCAGGAGGATGTTCCTCCGATGGATCAGGTTGTGCCGATTATCATGAAGGGTATATTTCAAATATCATGATGACGTCAGGGTGATATTTCGAACAACAGGATATCATGCTGCTGGGGGATGATGATGATGAGGTTATATACTAGTGTCGTCAGGAGCAAAAGCACCGACATGATATATGCTCATGACCTAGTATATAAAGTGTTATTGAGGTCATCGCGGGGTGCATGTGGGATAATGTTATCCTGCACTTTCAAACATCATGATGATGAATCTCGGCGGGAAATGCTTGCGATAGTCTGTATGATGATCTTCCCAAGGCCGCGGGTTGGTGCGCCATTAATGGCGATTGTTGCAGAGGTATGGGCGATGGCGTGGATGGATCCTGTACCCGACTGAAGATGTACATCAGCGGATGGTGGCGCAGGGCTCGAGATATCTTCCTGTCTCCTCCCCCACCTGCTGCATTCAAGTTTGGGCGCCAATCCGGTTGTGTTTGAGCGCCATTTTCATGATACTGTGTATCTGGCAAAATTTTGGTCAACCATGTAATTAAATGCTGAATACACCCTCCTGCTATATAATGCAGAGGATGTTATTCATTCAGGGTTGTTGAAAGTTGTGGGTTTTTGGCTCTGTAATCCATAGCCAGCTGATCTGGTTGCTCTGTACAGTTTATCTTGTGAGTTTATGTATCTCCTGTTGTAGGACTTGGCATGAATCCACTGGTTTCATGGTTGATCTCATATGAGTAATGCTATCTTAGCATGTGTTGTGTTAATTCTGTCTCCAGTATTGCATGTATTCTTCTTCTGGATCTGGATATTTGCTTATGTTTAGATTCTAGAGCATAGAATTCCTATGTTGAATGTCTGATCTTTTAACCTCTGCTCAAGGGGCAGATTAAACTGTTTTCAGGTTGAACATTGGGAAGGGTATACTGCAGTAGGGATACCATAAGTAGAGATAGCTCAACACTCTATATTGGGAGATATCTGTAAGGCAGATATCATGTGTATCCCCCTGAAATCCAGTTTTAGCTATTCATGTTGATCATTCACAGGTGTATGTCTACCGACTCCAAGCCCTGGATAGGCACCAATCATGCTGTGTTCTTGTGTTATACACCATATCCAGCTTTGCATCCAAATTCATATCAAACCATTTCATCCTTCCACCTGTTAGTTGTAGGAGTAGGATTAGGAACCCCCTGCATGCTCTCATACCCAACCAGACATCATGTCCAAGAATGTTGCCAGCCTTGTGATCTATCATGCAGATCTTGGTCCATACATGAGAGTATTCTGCCTGTTGTTGTCAAGTTAGATCTTTCTATCTTTGAGCTAGTCAAGGTTACATCTTGAGTTATAGGGATACCCCCCTTGGTGCGGCAGAACCAGAAGTGAAGGGGAGGAGCTCACGCAACCTCCTGTATTCAGTTGGCCTGAATCTGCCTGTGCATTAGAAGTGGCAAACCCTAATGCTGATTCAGAAGAAATACCAACAAAATGGCGACTCCGCTAGGGAATGAGAAGTAAAGGTCCTATCTAATCATCTCCAGTGATATATATGTGACCCATCTGAGTCAGCAATAGTAATCTACTCCGCTGGGGAACCTTGTGAAAGAACCCTGGTTTTCAGAAGAAAACAGTTCCTAGAAATAGGTGGCGACTCCGACGTAATCTCCCAACCGGTCAAAGTAAAATTTATATGCAGGGGAGAAGATCCCAACAAAATCCTCTATTTGAAGAGTTACCATTAACAAAAAGAATGATGTATAGAAGAAAGGGAACTGTCTCAGCTAGTCATGAGAGCTCCCCCAGAAAAAGTGATGAGGTACAAGATAACCCTAGGCCATCAGGACAGCATGCTCCTTATTTTTCAACTGCAGAAGCTGATATCCAAGGTGCATATGAGAGGCAACAGGGTGGTAGTATGAGAATGAGGTCAGAGGTGTTCCAAGAACACCCTTTTCTAGACCCAAGTGAAAGGTTTGAAGAGGCAGAGTCTCTAAGGGATGATGAAGATGATGACCCAAATGGTATGAGACCATCTACCTCCAGACCTAAGGATGAACAATTGGCTGAAGAAATCAAAAGTCTAAGAGTAGAATTAGAATACCTACAAGCCATGAAAATCAGAGATGATATACAGCAGAAAGTACAAGCCTTGAGAACTGAACAAAATAATTCAGTTCCTACTCTAGAGAATGCAAATATGCAAAGACATCAGCAAAGATATGAAATGCAACATCAGCATCATGATGACAGACAAAATGTGAATGATGCTAGGATACCACTGAACCATGCAGGAAACCAAAATGCAAACAGAAATGTTAATGTTAATCAGCCAAACAGACAGCCCATGCAGCTAGATAGATTCAGGCAGCTGGTGTTTGATGGTATTCCTGGGTATCCTAACCCCATTGACAAGCATCTGAGGCTGCAAGTGCCTAAATTTTCAGGAAACAATACAGTGTCAGGAGAAGATCATCTAAAGGCCTTTCAAAATGTCATGGATAATTTTGAGGTTGAGCATGAGGATGTTTTCATGAAATCATTCATGCAATCCTTAATAGATGAGGCAAGAGAATGGTACAGGAATCTGCCTGACCGGAGCATATCATCATGGGATGATTTTAAAAGGATATTCAAGGAGCAATATGGTGATAAAACTGACCCTAGCTTCTTTGTAAATGAGTTCACCAGCATCACCAAAGGGTCAAATGAGCAGGTTGCAGACTTTAATGCAAGATTTACTAAAGTGTTGAACAAATTGCCACATCATATGAGGCCAAATGAACCAATGTGCATAATTTTGTACATCAATGCCTTTGATGCAAAGACTGCATATGGACTGAGAGATAAAGGTCCTGCCACTCTCAGGGATGCTTTCAGAATTGCAGTAAATATTGAAAACAATAGGAAAGCATCAGGCAAGACCAATAGAAGGGATGATGTAAAAATTCTGCAAAATCCAAATAAGCCTCAGAACACTCAAGGTAGTACATCTGCTCCTGAAGACAAGATAGACAAACTGGCAAATGTTGTTAAGGACCTAAGCTATAGATTAGCTAGAAGTGAAAAAGGGATGGGTCCTGATAGGCAAGTCTATCAAAGGCAGGAAAGGAGGCCATCACTACATGATATGCCTTATAACACCAATTGGCATGATGGTAAGCCTGTATATCCACGTAACAACACAAATCAGAGGGCTCAACATGCCAAGGAAACTCCTGATCCTCTAAAGAAAACTATAAATATTGCTGATGATGCTCCGTGGTGTATAATCTGTCAGATGCCACATTCACAGTCACAGTGCATGATTGCCCAATCTTTGTATGATAATGCTACATCTTGTAATGAATGCAATGAGCCGCATCATGTGCAGGATGATGATGTTAACATGATGTCCATAGGTAATGGACATACTCTTTATGATGCTGATGACAATACAGATCATCAGGTTCAGGTCTGCCAACAGTCCCCATATGATGAAGATGATGAGGATAATTATGTGTACGCTCAGAACTCACACAATTTTCTGAGTAACCTACAGCGACCTTCTGATGAGGAAATCAGAGCCTTCACAGCTGCAGCAGTTGCTCAAGTCAAAAGCAACTACAACCTCAGAGGTAAACATCAAGTTGGCGGTCCACATCAGCCAGAGGATATTTCTGCAGGTCAGCTGGTGCATGGTCATAAAGGAACTGAACCACAAAAAAGGCAGTGGGTGAATAATAAACAGAACTTTAGACACAGAACAGGTCCTGAATTTCAAGGACCAGAAAACAAAACCCCTCAGGCTGAAGATCAAAGTAGAGGTTCCCAAGACAAGAATGATGATCAGGGAACTATGAAAATGAAAACTAAGTCAGCTCAGGATAAAAGCAAGATTGTGGGGCAAGCTACAACTATTGTACAAAACTATGCTCCATTTGATATAGCCCAGATCCTCTCTCAGGTAAAGGTCTCTGTTCCACTTATGGAACTCATGAAAGTGGAAGAGATCAAGAATAGGACAATATCCCTAATCTCAGGGGTACCTTTTCAAGCTAAGCAAAATGATCAGACCCAGGGTGAGAAACAGGTCATGTGCAATGAAGAAGATGAGACTCCTGAAGTCTATTTAGGAATGACCATGACAAAGTGCCCTTCACAGGTGGAACCATTTTATGTTTCCCTGGTTATAAATGGTAAAATAATTAGAAATTGTATGCTTGACTCTGGAGCATCTACAAATGTCATGCCTTTGGCCATCATGCAGCAAACTGGATTAAAAATTGACAAGGCATGTGGAAAGTGTTATGCTATGGATGCCAGAGAGGTACCAGTTATTGGAATCATGAAGGATGTAGATTTCAAACTGGCAGCATTTCCTGAAAAAAGATACACAATGAATATAACAGTGGTTGACATCAAGCCACAATATGGCATGCTGCTGTCAAGAAGATGGGCAGCACTAATAGGTGGAAGTATGCAGCTGGACCTGTCATATGCCATGATTCCAATGAATGGCAGGGATGTCAAGCTAAGCAGAGAGCAAAGATCAACAGAGACAGTGGAAGACCAAGAAGCAAATGAACAGATATGCTTTGTGGACACTGACTGTGATAACTTCAGGGTTGTCTCAGATGATGCAGAAGATGAAAAGAAAAATGCCTGCATTGAAGAGCTGGATCAGCAAGGCTTATGGACCATGTTTTTTGATGGAGCTTGTGCAAAAGGAGGCTCTGGAGCTGGAGTTGTTTTCCTGTCTCCAACTAGTAAGCTCCTCAAATCCTCTTTCTTGCTGAGGTTTGATTGCACAAATAATATTGCAGAATATGAGGCTTTACTCTTAGGCCTGAATATTGCTCTCAAACATGGGATTAAGATGTTAAGAGTATTTGGAGACTCTGAGCTGATTGTATCCCAAATCAGAAATAAGTATGCTGCAAAGAATAAAAGGTTGAAACAGTACAAGCATGCTGTTTGGGATACTATTGAACTTTTTGATGCATTTTCAATTGGCTGGGTAGAAAGGTCAAAAAATGTTATGGCTGATTTCTTAGCCAATGTTGCAATAAGGCCAGATGACATCACTCTGTCAGGTGTCACAGATGTAGAGGTTAAAATTAGGCCTGCCATACCAGAAAACATATGCAGTTGGCAAGTTTTTAATGATGATAGGGATTTGCTGAAATTTTTGCACTGCATAGATGAGTATGATAATCAACAGATTGATTTCCAAGCTTTTGTAGAGACTGTAAATGGAAAAGAGACCCTTGTGGGAAAAGAGATCATTCAGTTGAAGACTAACAAGATCCCTAGAGGGTTAGTGGCTTTGGAAAGAGCCTTTGACAGTAGAGACAAAATGGTCACAAAGACATCCCCCACAAATAAGGAGGATTTAGAAGAAATAAATTTGGGGACATCTCAGACCCCTCAGAAAGTATATATTGGTAAACAGCTCAAACCACACATAAGAAGTATGCTGATTGCATTACTAAAAAGGTATAAACATGTTTTTGCTTGGTCATATGAGGACCTAAAAGCTTATAGGGAAGACTTATTCCAGCATGAGATCCCACTGAAGCCTGAAGCTAAGCCATTTAGACAGAGGCAAAGGCCTATAAATCCTACCTTAGCTCCCAAGATGCAAGAAGAACTCAAAAGGCTCAGGGAAGCTGGAATAATTGTGCCCATCAGACATTCAACTTGGGTGTCTAACCTTGTCCCAGTCAGGAAAAAGAATGGTGATATTAGGTTGTGTGTTGATTTCAGGAACTTGAATGTATCCTCTTTGAAGGATAACTATCCACTGCCTAATATGGAGGCTATGTTGCAGAGAGTGACTGGTTGTGAGCTCCTATCCATGATGGATAGATTTTCAGGATATAATCAGGTAAAGGTAAAAGAATCAGAACAGTATAAGACTGCCTTTACCACTCCATGGGGAACATATGTGTATGTTAGGATGCCATTTGGACTAACAAATGCAGGTGCTACATTTCAAAGAGCAATGGATGTTGCTTTTGCAGGGCTGATTGATTCAATCCTGGCAGTATATCAGGATGACCTGACTGCCTACTCAAAGAAAGAGGAGCAGCATTGTATGCATCTGGAGCAGATCTTCATAAGAACACTAGAATATGGTATTTCTTTAAACCCAAAGAAGTGTGCCTTTGGAGTAGTTGAAGGAAAACTTCTGGGACATATTGTTTCCAAGGATGGAGTCAGGATAGATCCAGAGAGAGTGGCAGCTATTGACAGGATTCAAATGCCAAAAACTGTGAAAGGAGTTCAGTCCTTCTTTGGACAGATAAACTTTGTTAGAAGATTTGTTCCCAACTTTGCAGAGATCACAAGGAACATTTCCAAGATGATGAAGAAGGATGCAACTGTCAACTGGGAAAGGGAAGCAGCAGAATCATTTCAGAATATCAAAGAGGCAATTAAGATGGCCCCTGTTCTTAAATCTCCTGATTTTTCTAGGCCATTCCAAGTGTTCTCATTTGCTTCCTTTCATACTGTAGCTGCATGTTTGTTACAGAAAAATGAAGATGGTTTTGAACAGCCCATTGCTTTCTTCAGTATGTCCCTGCAGGCCTCTGAGTTGAAATATGACATTATGGAAAAGCAGGCATATGCACTTGTTAGAGCCATTAAAAGTTTCAGACCATACCTGGTAGGGTCATATATCATTGCATATGTACCTCATGCTGCAGTCAAAGACATATTCACTCAGCAGGAGGTGACTGGGAGAAGGTGCAGATGGATAAACAAACTGCAGGAATTCAACATAGACATACAAGTTACTAAGTTGATAAGAGGACAAGGATTAGCCAAGATGATGGCACAATCAAACTTGGAAGCATGCCAAGTTAATGCAGTCCAAGATGAGAATGTAAGTGTATCAGGATCTGAATGGTACAAGGATAGTGTCTATTATTTGCAAAATCTGAATTGTCCTTCCCATTTCAGTGACAATCAAAAGAGGACTCTGAAGCTACATGCAATCAGGTATGTTGTTGTTCAAGGTGAGCTGTACTGGAAAAATCCTGATGGTGTGCTGCTGAGATGTGTGGATAAGAACATGGCTAACAATATTTTGATTGACATGCATAAAGGATTGTGTGGTGGCCATTATACTGCCCAAACAACAGCTCATAAAATTCTCAGGGCAGGATATTGGTGGCCCACTCTCTTTTCAGATGCACAAAAGTTAGTAAGGAAATGTGACCCTTGCCAGAGATTCTCAGGAAAGCTGAAATATAATGGTGCTTTGCCCCTCAGAACTGTACCTGTGGATACTCCATTCCAGCAGTGGGGAATTGACTTTATAGGGGAAATTGCAGACAAATCAAGTGGGGGACACAGTTGGATTTTGGTGGCAACTGACTACTTTACCAAATGGATTGAGGCCATTCCAACTAAAAGAGCTACAAGTAAGGTGGTGATAGATTTCATACTAGAGAACATCATCATCAGGTTTGGAGTACCACTTAAGATTATCACTGATAATGCTATGTGCTTCAGATCAGGTGAGTTTGTTGATTTTTGCAACAGGTATGGGATAAACCTGTCATATACATCACCATATCACCCACAAGGAAATGGTCAAGCAGAATCAAGCAATAAGAGCATCATGAAAATTGTCAAGAGGATACTGGACAAGAACAAGAGGGCTTGGGACTCAAAGTTGAACTTAGCAGTATGGGCTGACAGAGTGACAGTGAAAAGGGCTATTGGGAAGTCACCTTTTGAGCTAGTGTATGGTGCATCAGCTAGACTGCCCATAAACAATCTCCTGCCAGTTTACAGGTTCATTCAGGAAAATGATGAGGAGGTTGAAGATTCCATGACAATGAGAGTGAATCAGCTGGTTGCATTGGATGAAGACAGGAGGAAAGCCCACCAGATCAATCTCAAAAGACAACAGGATATGAAATATCAGTTTGACAGGAGAACTACAAAAAGGAAGTTTCAAGTAAATGATCTGGTGCTCATTTGGAATGCTATAGATCAGGAAAAGGGTAAACATGGTAAATTCCAGCCCTTATGGATGGGCCCATATCAGGTTTGCAATACTCATGGGGAGGATTCTTATTTCCTCCAGGCCCTAGATGGTGAAATTCTGGAATTGCCTGTGCATGGCCAATTCCTTAAGTTCTATTTTGCATGAATAACTGGTTGCTGTGCACATTTGTAAAATATGTATGTAGTGTAAGCGCCTTGTACAGCTCGCGTTTTTTGGCTTTTTGTCAGGTCTGCCCGGAGATCTGGTTCTCGCTGCAGGTTTTCACCTGCACGTCCCCATTCGGAGCCACTGTTAGCACTTATTTTGACCTGGGGTTGATTTTCCATGATCAGGAGGTTTCTTCATCTGAAGCCTTCATCTCCTTGCCCAATTTTTCTAAGTGTTGGACCTCCTCAGCGTTTTTCAGCTGCAGCATCATATTTTTCTGAGGAGGAGGTCGTCATCATCATCTTGTCTTCGATGATGATCTTCATCAGCATGTTCTTCGTCGACTTGTTTTTCTCATCGTCATCATCATATTTCAACTGTCGGGTGATGTTTGCTTATTATCCTGATGATACTGGTGAGCTACAGTGCGCCCTCAGTTGTTTGCGGGGGTGATCTTTTCAAGTATCCAGTGATCTTCCGAATATCACCTTGCTCAAACATGATGATGATGTCGCCCCGGTATCATGAAGGGGTTATTCTCTAAGTTGTCGACCTGACTTGTTTTTTCCTAAGGGTCGTCATCATCATGATATTTCTAGTTATCATCTTGCTGCTTGCGGAGGTCATCCTATTTTCTGCCTTCATGATATTTCGCCGGGGTGATATTTTATCATCGGGTGATCTTGGTTAATATCATCCTGATGATGTTGTCGAAGAGTTCTAAGTGCGACCCGATATTCACTAGGGTCATCATATTTTGAACGTCAGGATGATCTTAGTCAATATCATCCTGATGATGTTGTATCACTTCTTGTTCTTTGTTTCTCATCCTGATGATGCTGACGTCATCCGTATATCAGGGTGATATTTTTCTTTCTGCCTATCTGCATCATGATATTCCGAAGGAAGGGGTGATATTTTCATATCACCCGGATATATGTTTGCTCGAGCATCATGATGATGCTGATATCAAGGGGATATCCGCCTGCTGGCTTCGCGCATTATCTCCGGGGGGTGATCTTTTCAAGCAGCATCATCATATTCAGTTATCGCCCCGATCTTACAGAGGAGCTACAGTGCAACCTGATGTTTGAACGTCAGGAGGATATTTCCAAATATCCGGTTGTCTTCCGAATATCATGATGATGTTAATATGATGATGACGTCATCAAGGTCCGCGGGGGTCATATTTCAAACAACTGATCATCTTGAAGAGACCTCCTGATATTTGCAAACATGATGATGACGTCAGCAGTATATGATGATGACGTCATCAGGATGTTCATCGGCCAGACTTTTGTTAGAAGCTCAGCAGGAGGATGTTCCTCCGATGGATCAGGTTGTGCCGATTATCATGAAGGGTATATTTCAAATATCATGATGACGTCAGGGTGATATTTCGAACAACAGGATATCATGCTGCTGGGGGATGATGATGATGAGGTTATATACTAGTGTCGTCAGGAGCAAAAGCACCGACATGATATATGCTCATGACCTAGTATATAAAGTGTTATTGAGGTCATCGCGGGGTGCATGTGGGATAATGTTATCCTGCACTTTCAAACATCATGATGATGAATCTCGGCGGGAAATGCTTGCGATAGTCTGTATGATGATCTTCCCAAGGCCGCGGGTTGGTGCGCCATTAATGGCGATTGTTGCAGAGGTATGGGCGATGGCGTGGATGGATCCTGTACCCGACTGAAGATGTACATCAGCGGATGGTGGCGTAGGGCTCGAGATATCTTCCTGTCTCCTCCCCCACCTGCTGCATTCAAGTTTGGGCGCCAATCCGGTTTTGTTTGAGCGCCATTTTCATGATACTGTGTATCTGGCAAAATTTTGGTCAACCATGTAATTAAATGCTGAATACACCCTCCTGCTATATAATGCAGAGGATGTTATTCATTCAGGGTTGTTGAAAGTTGTGGGTTTTTGGCTCTGTAATCCATAGCCAGCTGATCTGGTTGCTCTGTACAGTTTATCTTATGAGTTTATGTATCTCCTGTTGTAGGACTTGGCATGAATCCACTGGTTTCATGGTTGATCTCATATGAGTAATGCTATCTTAGCATGTGTTGTGTTAATTCTGTCTCCAGTATTGCATGTATTCTTCTTCTGGATCTGGATATTTGCTTATGTTTAGATTCTAGAGCATAGAATTCCTATGTTGAATGTCTGATCTTTTAACCTCTGCTCAAGGGGCAAATTAAACTATTTTCAGGTTGAACATTGGGAAGGGTATACTGCAGTAGGGATACCATAAGTAGAGATAGCTCAACACTCTATATTGGGAGATATCTGTAAGGCAGATATCATGTGTATCCCCCTGAAATCCAGTTTTAGCTATTCATGTTGATCATTCACAGGTGTATGTCTACCGACTCCAAGCCCTGGATAGGCACCAATCATGCTGTGTTCTTGTGTTATACACCATATCCAGCTTTGCATCCAAATTCATATCAAACCATTTCATCCTTCCACCTGTTAGTTGTAGGAGTAGGATTAGGAACCCCCTGCATGCTCTCATACCCAACCAGACATCATGTCCAAGAATGTTGCCAGCCTTGTGATCTATCATGCAGATCTTGGTCCATACATGAGAGTATTCTGCCTGTTGTTGTCAAGTTAGATCTTTCTATCTTTGAGCTAGTCAAGGTTACATCTTGAGTTATAGGGATACCCCCCTTGGTGCGGCAGAACCAGAAGTGAAGGGGAGGAGCTCACGCAACCTCCTGTATTCAGTTGGCCTGAATCTGCCTGTGCATTAGAAGTGGCAAACCCTAATGCTGATTCAGAAGAAATACCAACACTCTTAACTCACCCAAGTGACATGGTAAGGACTAGGATGATCAAAAGTTTTCAATCCCAACTTATTCACCATTTCCCAAGAAACTAAGTTATCATGAGAACCTGAATCTACAATCAACTTGCATATCTTAATATGGCTTAAACAATTAGTTCTGAAAATAGATACCTGTGGTGGTTGCTGCATCTTGCCTCTTTCCACCATGAGCATTTCTCCATCCACCATTGGAGAGGCTGATGACATCTCTGGTTCTTCTGGCTTCTCCTCCTCTTGTGCCAAGTGATCTCTTCTGTCCTTGGTCTTGTCAACACCATCCTTCTTAGGACAGTTGAAAGATGTGTGTCCCACCTCATTGTAGTGATAACATCTGCCTGTGAACACTCCTCTACCTGATCCAAATCTACCCCCACCTCTATATCCACCTCTCTGTTCTCTAGAAATCTTCTTACCCTTCTCATTGTTGTTCTGAACTTCATTAGTAGGTCTGCCCCTACCTCTGTTTCCTCTTCCATAACCTCCTTGCCTTTCTTGCTTCCTCTTCACTCTCTCTTCAGCCCTGATGGCTAACTGAAAACACTCTCCAAGTGTTTTTGGTACTGCCAACCTAATCTCATCCTGCAAGTTATACCTAAGCCCATTACTTGCCACTTTCTCTTCTTCATCTTCCAATCCCCCTCTAATACTAAGCTTATGAAATTACTCAGTATAGGACATAACATCCATGTCCTTCTATTTTAGATTCTGTCTCATCCTCTTTGTCTGAATGGAGTAATCAGATGGAAGGAATTGGTCCTTTATCATATCCTTCATCCTACCCCAAGAAGTGATTTTTGATGCGCCTCTAGCCACTCTTTCTGTCTGCACACTACTCCACCAGGTAAGTGTTGTTCCTCTCAATTTTGTCTTTGCAAACTTGATCTTTTTCTCATCACTCATCTCCTCATACTCAAAAAAAATTTCCAGGGCATCTATCCACCTAATACCTCTTCACTATCCATCTTCCCTTGATAGATAGGTAGCTCTATGTTTGCCTTTGTTCCACTTCCTTGGATTGCCTTCAGCAATCTCACAAACTTCTTTTCTTCAGCATCCAACTCATCCTCAGGAGGATTCTCATCAGCGTCCTCATCTCCTTTTGAACCATCTTGTTCATCCCCTCTAGGTCTCTTCTCTAATGCTTCCAATCTAGCTAAGATTTTTGCATTCTCCTTCTTACTTGCCTCAACTATCTTTCTCTGGCAGCATCCTGTTCTCTTCTGTCCCTCAACTCCTTTTCTCTAGCCTCTAAGGCTTCTCTCAACTCAGAATTCTCTCTTGCCATCTAATTTTTAGGAGGCATCCTTACACCTCTCACAAACTCTATCTTCTTCACAAGATCCACAACACCCTCAAGGATCTACTAGCTAGCTCTGATACCAAAAATGATGCAGAGGAAAAGAAGCAAAACTCAGTCTCTCAATCTCATTCCTTCATAGACTGATCTTAATGTGCAATTATGGCACTCATACTATAGCCAACCAACAAAGATTTGTTCAACACATAACCCAAACAAGGTCTCTGACCCAATAGCTTCATTCTACACCTTCAAAGATACCAAACTCCATCTGGCATTCCTTCAACTCCACTACACAAGACCTGCAGGACAGTAGTCTTTATCCTGCCTTTCTAAGATAGTCACAACATCCACCTTGGGATGATCTCCTTCTACACAAACTCAGTCTCATTGCAACCTACCAAACCTATAACATGCTTTCACCCTAATGCCTTTATTAGCAAAACAATGACAAACAATACTTAGCACCTTCTCAGTAATGATTGTCTCCAAGAGGACTGTTAGAGACATCAAAGGTAAGAAAAGATTGTTATCTTAGAGAGATCCCTCCCTACTCTTTCTTGTCACAGGGCCAATACTAGATCAGGAGCCCTTGTATTATTCTCAATGCATGGTATTCTCTGGTTGACCACTAAATGCAGTTAAGAATGATCACCAATGCTGCTGCTGTCCTTCACCAAGTCTCAACACAAGACATTTGCAGAGTCCTCTACATGGAATCCTCAACACCAACCATCCTCCTACCTCCAAATCCTTTACAAGGCCTTGAACCAACTAATATACAACCCATTCCATTGAGTAGGACAGACAAAGGTCAATGGAATGGGCAAAAATCCATCGGGTATTCAAATAACGCCCTAAACTAGGTTTTCAAACCTCTTTCAGACAAAAGAGAAATGAAGAGATGTATGAGGGTGTCAAAAGCCCAAACCACTTGCAAAGGGCAGTTAATTCAACCACCTAAACAACCATCACAAATACCAACCACTCCCAGGCCGTACAAGTACGGGAAAATGCAGGAAACAACAAATTTCAAATGGAGACAACAATTTCTAAAAGACAGTATGAAGTTCTGCAGTCATATTAAACTTTCCACTCAATGTCAAGAGTTCAAACCTACTTTAATGGACAGCTAACCCACCATTCTACACTCCCAACTATTCTAGCTTCCTTGACAGGGTCGTACTGTACAGTAGTATGGGCTTTTTGCATACAAAACTCAGAAATACAGATAAAGGCAGGAAAACAGTGAATTATTTGTTATTTCTCTCAAATCTTTTGAATCTCCTCTACCAATACAACTTGGCAGGCTAGAAATAAGCCTCCATATTTGCATAAGTTCATTTGGGAACCAAGAAAACTACCCAAACCATTGAACTCTTCAAGATTTGTAACTGTAGCTATAAAACTATTTTTAGAAACTTGTCTTTTCTTGGACTCCACCGATTGTTTGATGACTAATCTTGCTTTTTAACATGTAGTTAACCTTTGGACAAGGTTATAACTCACCCTTCCAACTTTTGACATTCCTCTAAAGGCTACAAACTTTAAAACTTAAATGATTAACCTATAAAAACTTAAATGACTCTTGCAAACTACCTAAGACAACATGACTGTCCTAACTAGGACTAATAACATAACCATAGAAGATTCATTTAGACATTTGGACATAGTCCATTTACAACATGGCTATAAGCCTTATCACAACATTGAAAATGGTCACAAGGACCTTACTAAACCAAATAAAACACCTTGAAGATTAACCAAAATTTAGACATCTAGGTGCTCCTGCACCAGTAATGGTTTGCACTAGACCAGATATTGCCCAAGCAGTGGGAGTTTTTGAGCAGATTTATGTCTAACCCTGGTAGACAACATTAGAATTATATATCTTGCAGGTACTCCTAATCATTGTTTGGTTTATTTTGGTACTGATAGTTTTGATAAATCTTTGGACATACAGGGTTTTGTTGATGCAGATTGGGCATGTGACTTGGATAGTCGAAGGTCCACTAGTGGTTATGTGTTTACTCTATTTGGAGGTGCAGTGAGTTGGATGAGTAAGAGGCAACCCATAGTTGCTTTGTCCACCACAAAAGCAGAGTATATGGCTGCTACTCATGTCTTTAAGGAGGTAGTTTGATTGAGGAGACTGTGTATAGGTATTGGTTTTGATTGTAGGACCATTCAGATTGGTTGTGATAGCTAGAGTGCTATCTGTTTGGCCAAGAATCCCATGTATCATGCTTGGACTAAGCATGTTGATGTTCAATATCACTTTGTTCAAGAGTTGGTTGCAAATGGAGAGATTGAGCTAAAGAAGATAGATTCTCAGGAGAATGTTGCAGATTCATTGACCAAGCCTGTGAGCACAAAGAAGTTTGTATGGTGCAGAGAGGCCATGGGCCTTGTTTCTAGTGCCTGATTATTTTTCATTTGATATCCTATGGGTTGATTTACAAGGTATAATGTCAAGTGGGAGAATGTTGGGATATGGTTCCATTAACCTTGTAAATCCCAATATTGTATTTATCTCCATTTATTATATGTAATTTGTAATTATCCATGAGGAGATGTACTAGTTTCACTGGCAAGGGTAATTTCGGAGTAACCAGAGGTAATTACAGAGTGACTTTTACTATTAGCAAATGTAAAAACTCAAAGTAAATGAGGGTAGGCATGCTCCCTTGGAGAATATACCATTTTTGGCATGTATGACAACTGTCATAATGTTTAATAAGTGAATCTATGATAGATGCAAGTTGTCATAAGATTCTGAGATTCTATGACACATATGACGGATATGTCAGTTGTATATTTGCTATATTTAGACCAAGGTTCCTATCTTGGAAAGATACTCTTTTGTGGAATCTATGATGGTTATGATGCGTCATAAGATGCTGTAAGAGGCCAGATTTAGTCTTGGGCCCCCAACCTTTGCATGGTCATTTTTGGACAAGTGTAAGATGCTTGTAAGATGGTAATTAATGTTTACAGGTTGGAGAATCTTAGGAGAGAGAAGGTGAATGCCTAGAATGGAGTGGAAAACATTTCTATAAGTATTTTCCATATATTTGTAGATGCAATATAGATTTTAGATACTTAGGTGCTGCCAGAATGCTGTCAGATTGGAGACTTGTGGAGAGGGTTGTGTAGTTGATGTATTGTACAGATCTTTTACAGATTAATACAAACTTGTGCCTCTTTCCTGGTGGAGTTTTTTACCTACAAGGGTTTCTCCATGTAAACACTATGTCTTGTGTTGAGTTCTTCATGTTTGGAATTTTCTCTATAGTGGGTTTTATGTTTTGTTACAATCTCCATTGTTAATGCAAGCTTAAAGATTGCTGAAATTTATTTTGAATCAGATTTCCATTAAGTAGTTGTGCTTTCATTTCTAACACAAAATCCTCCTGTACTACTTGGCATTTACAAATGCCAGGGTTTCTTATGTGCCTGAGTTTTTGACTTGAGTGTATCCTTGGTTTTGGGAGTGCAGAAGTGACTCCAAAACCCTACTGTTATGAGAGGGTAAGTGTCTTTTTTTCCTATGTAATATGTTATACCATATGGTACTAACATATATCTGACTGTGGTACCTTTTTATACTCTATTATGTTCTCTCCCCCTTTCTTATATCCGTATTTCTCCTCTGAAGTCTTATAAAAATGTTTTGATGGTGTCCCCACTTCCTGTATTACTATTTTACTCACCATACTACCTAGATGCCCTGTATTTAACTCTGTTGTGTGTAGTTGACTTGGTTTGAAAACTTCAAGACCTAGTTTACTCATTTTTCAAAGTTTGATAGGTTCCAGGTTTGAGGTATATGCTATTGCAAGAAGAATATACGAATGCCCACAAAATAAAGAAAAAACTTTGATTAAAAAATGGCAAATGTAACTTTTGTAGCTGACTTGAGTAGTATGTGGGACATTAGCATTTGCATCAAGTGGTACCCATGTCGGTTCTCCTCCCTGGCTACCAACAAAGCTTTTTTCGGGAAGACAATGAAAGACAGATCTCTTTTTGAGAAGATGGTTTGATGGCCCTTACAGCACCCAAATGTGTAGCCTGAAAATCTACCTATTCGCTTGGAAATTTTATGCCTGTCACTGTTTCAAGCTGAGATTACCTGACGCCTTGGATGCCGCCTGAAAAGTAGATGCCTTCCTGATGCCTAGATGCTACCTGAAAACTAGATGCCTTCTTGATGCCTAGATGCCACCTAAAAACCCTATCTCGCCTAAGTAGAATATAGAGAGAATGAAAACTTGAGTAGAAATCACATGACATCAGACTGAACTCAGTTCCACACTCAGTTCCGCTGACGTAGAATCAGGGGGTCCCTCCTCCCTTCCCCTCTCCGTAACCATTTATGTTGAACCCCTAACCATCCGTTTATTTTTTGTCAAGATTTCAAACAAAACCACATGGTTATACTTTTTTTGTTCACTGGTTAATTAACATGAAACATAACACTTGCACTCATGAATAGTACATTGTTGACTATTTCCAATAGAGCGGCGTTAATTGTTTTAAACCATGACATTTCTAAACAGTTGCGAGTTAAGAGGCTTAACTTCTATGAAACTATTGTTGCAATCAATCTCGAGTGTAGTGACCAGCTATGTATGGGTGGAATGGATAGAAATGCATTGCCTACACAAGGGGAAATTGGATTGACTAGAAATCTTGAGCAATTTAACTTGCATTTCTTCCATTTGTTCTGCAACTCACAAGTATAACCGCCATTAGCTACTATCATCTACCCGACAATGGGGTTTTGTTTGAAAAGTCATTCAATACTTCCTTTGCAGTTTGTAGTTGTATTTTATGGCTTATCTGGGTCTTTTCAGTCGTAGATCTATATTTTATCACCTGATTTGATCAGAGAGTAAATAGTTTGGTGCCCTTATTGTGTCGAGCTGGGATTGGGAAAAGAGGCAAAATGGTAAGTTCTATTCACTTTGTAAATGAAAGAAATACATAATATAAGGTAGAGAAATAGTTGAACTACCAAAACTAAAAGTAAAACTAACTATATAGAAATGTTTGTGTTAACACAAAGATTAACACATTAACATCCCCCCTTAATCTGAAGGGGTTAAACCAAGGATGCCTCAGAACTTCTCAAACTTCTCCCTTCCAAGTGCTTTGGTAAGAATGAAATTGGCAGGCTGATCTACAGTGGGGCAATATTTGAGTTGTACACTGCCATCTTTCACATGGTATTGAATCAAATGAAACTTGGTGTTGATGTGTTTGGTCCGATCATGAAAGACTGGATTTTTTTCCATTTTGATCGTAGATTGATTGTCAACAAGGAGAGGTGTGGATGAAACCTGCTGTTCCTGCAAATCTTCAAGAATTCTCTGAAGCCATAAGATTTCCCTAGTGGCCTCAGAAGCGGCCATATATTCAGCTTCTGCAGAGGATAGAGCTGGCACTAGCTGCTTCTTAGATTTCCAAGAAACGACTGCTGACCCAAGATGCATGAGGAAATTGGAAGTCAATTTGCCATCTTCCAAGTCACCTACATAATCAGAATCTGAATATCCAACCAAAGAGAAATGTGATCCCTTGGAGTATTTGAGCCCATAATTTTGAGTGTCTTTCAAGTACTAAAGAACTCTTTTGGCAGCTAACCAATGATGTTCTCTAGGTTGGTGCATGAATCTAGAGAGAACCCCCATGGTAAAATAAATATTTGGATAGGTAGTTGTTGCATAAATCAAACTTCCAACAAATTGTCTATAGGGAGTTGGATCAACCAATGCTGCAGAGTCATTTGATGTGAGCTTCAAATTTTGCTCCATAGGATTACTAAGTGGTTTGTAGTCATACATGCCAAATTTGCTTAGAAGTTCACCAATGTATTTTTGTTGATTGATGAAGATATACTTGGGTTTTTGAATCACGTCAATACCCAATTAGTAATGAAGATGTCCCAAGTCATTCATGTCAAATCCTTGTTTCAATGTGTCTTTCATAGTTTGATTATAATCCTCATTATTACCAGTGAGAAATAAATCATCCACATAAACAACTAGATATACAACTATGATATCAACCTTCTTGACAAAAAGTGTTGCATCATCAAATTCAAAGTGCTTGAAATTTAACTTCAAGAGATGCTTGGTGAGTTTTTCATACCAGGCTCAGGGTGCTTGCTTCAAACCATACAATGATTTTATGAGCTTGCATACCTGGTGTTCTTGACCATTGACTACATATCCTTCTGGTTGGGTCATATATACTGTTTCTTTGAGATCACCATTCAAGAATGCAATTTTGATGTCCATTTGATGAACCTCCTACCCATTTTGTGCTGAAAGAGCCAACAAAGCATGAATGGTAGTCTATTTTGCAATAGGTGCAAAGGTTTCATCATAATCTATGCCTTCTTTTTTAGCATAACCTTTCGCAACAAGGCGGGTCTTATGTTTGTCAAGTGAACCATCTACTTTATACTTTTTCTAAAAGATCCACTTGCACCCAATAGGTTTACAACCTAGTGGAGGATTGACCAACTCCCAAGTACCATTTTTGATAAGAGCATCATACTCATTTTGCATAGCTTGCCTCCACACTGCTAGATTTTTGGCTTCTTTGTAGGAAGTTGGTTTTGAGTCCATTGTGATATTGAGTTCATCAATAGACTCTGAGGTTTCTTCATTACGAGAATGAGCCTGATGTCTGGCTTTCTAAGAACTCCTTGTTCCCGTTTTACTAATTTCATCAGGTCTCAAATCTTTCAACAATTGTTGGAATTGTTTTGCCCATTTTTGTGAAGACTTTGGCTGGACCAAAGGTGCTTCCATTTCTTGACTAGAAGCTCCATCAATGTCTAATAGTTCTGAAATACCAGACTCATCTACAGGATGAGGGTCATTATTAGAGGGAGTTTCTACTTAGATATCTAGAGGTGTAACATCTTGGGTTAGAGATTCTAGAGATGGATCCAACAAAGGTGGTTCTAAATGACTTATCCCCCCAACTTGTGGAATCTCACAAGGATGTTATTTCCAAGTAGTAGCAAATTTATCAAGTTGCTTTAACAGACAATCAATATTGGCATCATTTTTAGAAGTTTCACAAAATATAACATCTCTTGCAAGAATAAATTTCTTGTTAGCCTCATCATATAGTCTATATGCTTTGGAAGATTCAGAATTGCCAAGAAAAATGCATTTGTAACTGTGGTGATGCAACTTACTTCTTTTCTCCTTTGGAATTAAAGCATAGCAAGTGGAGCCAAAAATCCAAAGATGCCAAACAGATGGAGGATAGTCATTCCAAACTTCATATGGAATCCATTGATGAAGAGCAAATGAAGGTGATCTATTGCGGAGATAAACTATTGTTCTTGTTACCTCTGCCCAAAACTACAGTTGGACCCCTTTGAAGTATAACATGGCATGAACCATATTCATAATAGTTTTGTTCATTCTTTCAACAACACCATTTTGTTGAGGAGTACCTAGAACAGTGAGATGATGTTGAATCTCATTTTGATGAAGATAATCCTCAAAAACTATGGAGGTAAACTCTCCCCCATTGTTTGTTCTAAGAGTGCCAATTTGAGACTGTGCTTGCTTTTCAATCATCACATGAAACTTCCTAAAAGTTTCAAAAGCTTCAGACTTTTGCTTCAAGAAATAGATCCAAGTCATGCGGCTATAATCATCAATGAACAACATAAAGTATTTACATCCCCCAACATAAGTGACTGATAAAGGCCCACACAAATCAGAATGAATAAGTTGTAATTTTCTATGTGTTCGCCATGTGGAGCGAGGAAAAGAATCTCTATGTATTTTTTAACTTTCTTAGACAAAGTGGGCATACCAAAAACACCATTCTTTTGCATGATACAAATATTGTCATAGTTAATATGTCCAAATCTAGCATGCCACAAAAGAGTAGGATAAATAGTACCTTCTTCAATGAGATATGCAAAACTCCTAGAAAGGGCTGATTCACCATGTAGTTTTAACAACTTGCCTTCTTCACAACCAGTAAATACAACTTGATTATTTGATTCCTTTCTAACAAATACTTGTCCATCTTCCAACAAAATGGAGTTGCCTTTTTGCCTAATCAAGACAAGTGACAACAAATTACGTTCAATTGAGGAAGATATAAAACATAATGAAGTATAAAATCTGGAAGACCAAGCAACTTAAGCCAAATAGTGCCTTTGCCAAGAGGCTTAAGATTTGATTTATCTACCAAATAGATGGGACTATTAGATCTAGGGCATGCAACTGAGAAGGGGGGGTGAATCAATTGTACAAAAACCTTGCTTCTACTTCAAACACTTGTTTCTTCTTGTTAGTTAACAGCATATCAATTAACCATTCATGAAAGTAGAAAGCATAAACACCGAAGTAAATAAACATCAACACATTAGACACCAAGATTTTTGACGTGGAAAACCCGGTTAAGGGAAAAGCCACGAGGTGATTAACCCAAGGATTATTCTCTATTAGAAGAATAAGAAAAATGAATGGCACATGCCAATTAGGACTCACTGCCCGAGCACACTGCTCACAAGGAGGCACACTGCCTACAAGAGACACACTGTCTACAAGATCATAAGTAACACAACCTTGAACTAGAGAATGACATCTTCACCATGTCTGGATCAGTTCCATTTAATCCTGAAACACTTCTACTCTGCCTTTCGCTCTTTCGCTATACCACACTCATCCATTCCACGACACACACTTCGAAATGAACTCACAAACCTTTATTTATACAAGACATCGACTTAGGAACAATCATCTAAGTCGGCAATCAACTATAAGAACATTCACAAGATGAATAACACACCCGGTCGGCCACCACAAGAACATTCGCAAGATGAACAACTCATCCGATCGGCTAGTCTGAACAAGAACTTCATCCGGAAGAATATCTTCAATTCTGGGCTCTACCACCAATGCGGACCAACAACACAACCTCAATATGATCCAAGAACCTTCACAAGCTTGCCTGAATGACCAGGTACATCCGCACTTCCTCTACTCACTGGAATCTCTTCTCTTCCTCATCCAGAACTTCAAGAACACAGTCTATCACCACTGTCATACTGTAAGAGGTGCTTCTGGACCTCCCAACCACATGCCAATCGAGATGACACATCATAAGGACATCCCAAACACTCAGTCCAATCCACAGAATAGGACAATGCACTTCTGGATCTCACCAGACCTTTTTGTAACACTCTATCACTCCGGAGCATCTCCCAGAACCGGTTCTACTTGATTGATCACAACTACTTCACATCTTAATGCGGACCTCTAAAATCTTAACTAGATCATCTCAAGACTCATATCTTGAAACCCTTTAATCTGCATCCTCTGAATCTCAACCTATTGAGTACTTTTTCCTTCTTCTCATCATTGTTCTTCACTGTTCCTGATTGAGACTAATTTTCTCAATATCCTCAGCACACAGCTCATCCAATCCTTCTTGTCAAAGCAATATGAGTATGCTGACATCAATGACAACACTGGTTCACCTCATACTTGCAACAATATCCCCTTTTGTCATTGATGGCAACATATGATGTGAAAAACTGTCAAGACAATAGCTTCTCCTTTCTGTCACAGCTCCCCCTATCAATAACAACTCTTCACATGTCTTCTCTTCCTTTACTGCTCCCCCTTTGATCATCAACCACTTGTTTTTCACATGTCTTCTCTCCCCCTTTGACATCAATGGCAAAGGGCTCATACTTGCAATTCTAACATATCAGAATCATACCAACTGCTCCCCCTTAGTAGCAGCTCCCCATCATCAATCCGGATCACAAGATATGACTATGATATCCACCGGACTGATGCACATCAATGCATCCTAGTTCATCTCCGGAGGGGCCATGACCCCTAACTTCTCCCTGAGATACTCAAAAGAGTCCTTGGGAAGAGGTTTAGTAAAGATATCTACAATCTGATCCTTGGAGGATACATACTCCAATCTGACTTCATCCTTGTTCACTTGTTCTCTCAAAAAGTGAAACTTGATAGATATGT
The DNA here is from genome assembly GCA_027924645.1 of Cunninghamia lanceolata. Classification (NCBI taxonomy): domain Eukaryota; kingdom Viridiplantae; phylum Streptophyta; class Pinopsida; order Cupressales; family Cupressaceae; genus Cunninghamia; species Cunninghamia lanceolata. The sequence continues at coordinate 12,138,145 of BSBN01000346.1, read as the reverse complement.
GCTTGGTCTTAGAATGCAACACCAGATTCTTAGAGATATTTATTGCACTTGAATTATCATAGAAAATTGTGATAGGCTCCTCATATTCTACTTTAATGTCTTTTAGCATCTGCTTCATCCATAAGATTTGAGTGCAACTACCTGCTGCTACAATGTATTCTGCTTTAGTTGTAGACAGAGATATTGCATCTTGTTTCTTGCTTAGCCAAGAGACCAATCTCTTTCCCAAAAAGAATGCTCCACCACTGGTGCTCTTCCGATCATCCACATCTCCTGCCCAATCTGCATCTGTATATGCATGAAGAGAGAAATCATGATCTCTAGGATACCACAAACCATACTCCATTGTCCCTTTTAGATATCTAAAGATTCTCTTGATTACCATGACATGAGATTCTCTGGGATCAGCCTGGAATCTAGCAACAAGACCAACAGCTTGCATAATATCTGGTCTAGTTTGAGTGAGATACAACAATCCACCAATCATTGATCTATACTTTGTCTGGTCTGCCTTAGGAGAGTCATCATCTTTGCTCAACTTGCATCCGGTTGCCATGGGAGTATTCATTGGCTTTGAATCTTCCATCCCAAATTTCCTCAACAATTCTTTCACATATTTGGTCTGAGAAATGAAGATCCCTTTCTTTGTTTGAGTAATTTGCAGACCCAAGAAGAAATTCATTTCACCAAGCATAGACATCTCAAACTCACTTTTCATTTGATTTGCAAAAGTTTTACACATACTATCTCTTCCTCCAAAAATGATATCATCCGCAAACACTTCAACAATCAAAATGTTTTCATGATGAATTTTGAAATATAAGTTACTATCAGCCGTACCTTTGTTGAATCCAATCTGCACAAGATGCTTATCCAACCTTTCATACCATGCTCTTGGGGCTTGCTTTAAACCATACAGTGCTTTCTTCAGCTTGCAGACCATATCATCATGATCAAACAATTGAAATCCATCTGTTGTTCAATGTAAACTTCTTCCAAATCACCATTTAGGAAGGCAGACTTGACATCCATCTGATATACCTTGAAGTCTTTGAAAGCGGCAAATGCAAAAAATAATCTGACTGCTTCAATTCTTGCCACCGGAGCAAAGGTTTCTTCAAAATCAATTCCTTTTATTTTGAGAGTAGCCTTTGCAGACCAATCTCACTTTGTTTCTGATTACTTCACCAACTTCATTTAATTTGTTCCGGAAGACCCATTTGGTTCCAATCACATTCTTGTTTCTAGGTCTGGGAACAAGATCCCAAGTATGATTTTTCTCAATTTGCATCAACTCTTCCTCCATTGCTTTGGTCCAGTTTTCATCATTACAAACTTCATTAATTGTCTTAGGTTCAATGTTTGAAATCAGACAACATTCATTTGAATCTTGAGCAATTCCTTCTCCTAGTTTGTACCCCTTTGCTTTTGTCACCTATGATCTGATCTTCAGAATGATTTAGAGTTACATACCTTGGAACTTTGGGAGTTTCTTGCACTACTGTTTCTTGATCAGGCTCATTCAGACAAACCTCTTCTTCCTGATTTACCGGATCAGTTTGTATCTGAAATTCAGAGGAGGATTGAGCTCCTTGCATTGGAGAATCATTCTGATCATCTTCATCATATTCATAAAACCTTGAGGGCTTCTCAATTCCTTCATCAACTTTCACATTTGTGCTTTCTATCAACTTTCTCAATCTCTTATTGTAACACCGGTAGGCTTTGCTTTGAGTGGAGTAACCCAAGAAAATTCCTTCATCACTTCTAGCATCAAACTTTCCTAAATCTTCATCTCTTTTGATATAACACTTGCTACCAAATACTCTAAAATATCTCACAGTAGGAGTTATACCAAACCAAAGTTCATAAGGAGTCTTACCGGTATTGCTTTTGATTTGAACTCGATTAAGAGTGTAGACTGCAGTGCTGACAGCTTCTCTCCAAAACATCTGAGGAACATTTGCTTCCATCATCATTGTCCTGGATGCTTCCTAGATGGTCCGGTTCTTTCTCTCAACTACTCCATTCTGTTGTGGAGTCCTAGGAGCAGACAACTATCTCCTTATGCCATGCTTCTCACAAAAGTTTATGAATTCACCGGATGTGAGTTCACCACCTCTATCAGACCTCAGGCATTTCAATTTCAATCCGGTTTGATTTTCTACCATAGCTTTGAAGATTTTGAACTTCTCAAGGGCTTCTGATTTCTCTTTTAGGAAGGTAACCCACATCATTCGGGAATGATCATCAATCAGTAACATGAAATATCTATCACCTTGCATACTCTTGATTCTTGTCGAACCACATAGATCAGTATGAACTAATTCTAGTAATCCGGTAGTGGACTGATCCTTGCTTTTGAAAGAGACTCTGCTCTGTTTACCTAGCTGACATTTTTTGCACAAACTATTTATAGGTTTCACCAATTTTGGAAGATCTCTCATAGCCTGAGTGTTGCTTATCTTGATGATGTTATCAAAATTCACATGACACATCCTTCTATGCCATAACCAACTCTGATCAACTTGAACAAATAGACAACTTTTATTAGAACCAACTAGATGGAAGATATTACCTTTTGTTTGAGTACCGGATGCAATCTCAGTTCCGGAGCTTTCAAAGATCCTGCATCTTCCATTCTTGAACTGAAGATCATAACCTTTGTCCACCAACTGACCAACACTGAGAAGATTGTTCTTGAATCCTTCAACATATAGTACATTACCAGTTTTGCTCTTTCCATCAAAAGAAATAGTTCCCCTACCTCTGATTCTACCAGCAGAATTATCACCAAACTTTACCATTCCTCCTTCATACCTTTCCAAATCTAAGAATTTGTTCTTGTCACCAGTCATGTGGTGAGAACATCCACTGTCAATAACCCAATCATCCTTTTCTTCAACTTGGGCAGCCAAAGCTCTTTCCACAACTTTATGATTGACAGATTCAGAGGATATTGAATCTTCTTCCTTGATGGCAATAAACACCCATTCATTTCCAGATTTGCTTCCTATTTTTGATTCATCATTTGTTACTCCTTCATTATCATCTTCTTCATGAACATAATAACAATTCTTTTGGAACCTTTGTCTGTTAGCATTTGACCTTGCAGATCTTTCCAAACATCTTGAAGCAAAATGACCAATCTTATTGCAATTGAAGCACTTAAAGGGTAGTTTTCCTTCATACTTACTGGATCCTCTTGGCAATCTCTTTGCAATGAGGGCTTCTAGTTGAGCTATTAGGCAGCAGGAAGGGATCTGAGAATTTTGCAAACAATTTCATTTTCATCCAGAACTCCACCAGCATTCCTGATTCCACACACCAACTCATTTACCCTTGGCATAAAGGTAGTGATATTTTCATCATCTCTCATCTTCAATCTTTCAAATTTCCCTTTCAGACTTTGCAACCTTACACTCTTAACAAACTCATCTCCTTCATGCAAAAGTTCCAATTTAACCCAGATCTCATATGCAGTTGGTAGGTCAATGACATTTGAGAGCTCTAAATCATTCAATGCACTTAGAAGAGCTTCTTTGGTCCACAAATTATTTTCAACATCTATGATTTCATTCAGAGTTGTCGGACCACCCTGTGGAGGTACATATGGTTTTGAGGCCATGGTCAAGTATGCTTTTCCCATACACTCCAAGTGACATTTCATGCGACCTTTCCAGAGAGTGAAGTTGGTTCCATCAAACTTCAGACTAGCCTTCTTGTATGACGACATCCTGGATCTCCTCAAGCGGCTAAGCTCCTTTCAGAGGAACTTGGCTCTGATACTAATTGTTAGATCTAGGGCACACAACTGAGAAGGGGGGGTGAATCAGTTGTACAAAAACCTTGCTTCTACTTCAAACACTTGTTTCTTCTTGTTAGTTAATAGCATATCAATTAACCATTCATGAAAGCAGAAAGCATAAACACCGGAGTAGATAAACATCAACACATTAGACACCAAGATTTTTGATGTGGAAAACCCGATTAAGGGAAAAACCACAGGGTGATTAACCCAAGGATTATTCTCTGTTAGAAGAATAAGAAAAATGAATGGCACATGCCAATTAGGGCTCACTGCCCAAGCACACTACTCACAAGGAGGCACACTGCCTACAAGAGACACACTGTCTACAAGGTCATAAGTAACACAACCTTGAATTGGAGAATGACATCTTCACCATGTCTGGATCAGTTCCATTTAAGCCCAAAACACTTCTGCTCTGCCTTTCGCTCTTTCGCTATACCACACTCATCCGTTCCACGACACACACTTCGAAATGAACTCACAAACCTTTATTTATACAAGACATCGACTTAGGAACAATCATCTAAGTCGGCAATCAACCATAAGAATATTCGCAAGATGAATAACACATCCGGTCGGCCACCACAAGAACATCCGCAAGATGAACAACTCATCCGGTCAGCTAGTCTGAACAAGAACTTCATCTGGAAGAATATCTTCAATTCTAGGCTCTACCACCAATGCGAACCAACAACACAACCTCAATATGATCCAAGAACCTTCACAGGCTTGCTTGAATGACCAGGTACATCCGCACTTCCTCTACTCACTGGAATCTCTTCTCTTCCTCATCCGGAACTTCAAGAACACAGTCTATCACCACTGTCATACTGCAAGAGGTGCTTCTAGACCTCCCAACCACATACCAATCGAGATGACACATCACAAGGACATCCCAAACACTCAGTCCAATCCGTAGAATAGGACAATGCACTTCCGAATCTCACCGGACCTTTTTGTAACACTCTGTCACTCTGGAGCATCTCCCAGAACCGGTTCTACTTGATTGATCACAACTACTTCACATCTTCATGCGGACCTCTGAAATCTTAACTGGATCATCTCAAGACTCATATCTTGAAACCCTTTAATCCGCATCCTCTGAATCTCAACTTATTGAGTACTTTTGCCTTCTTCTCATCACTGTTCTTCACTGTTCCTGATTGAGACTAATTTTTTCAATATCCTCAGCACACAGCTCATCCAATCCTTCTTGTCAAAGCAATATGAGTATGTTGACATCAATGACAACACTGGTTCACCTCATACTTGCAACAGGGACAACATGCACATTCATGAAAATCTTCAAAATAATCACGCCTATATGTCATATGTTGTGTGGCGCCAATATCTAAGACCCATGCATCATGCCATGAAGTATTAACTGAACTATAACAAGCAAAATCTAAAATGAAAAGCACATACTCATCATTATCACTACCACATGCAAATTGGGTTGTTCCTGATGCTTTTTCATCATTGTGTGATTTATCTTTTGATTTGAAAGAAGTTTTTATCTTATCCCATGAGATCTTGCATTCATGGGCTTCATGACTCCCTTTACGACCACATCTTTTACAATGCAAGTGTTGTCTAGCATTTTGGTTTTCATTATGGAAGTTCCCTTTGCCATTGGCACCTCCTCTACCTCTATTTTTCCAGTGACCTCTACCTTTTCCTCTATCACTATGACCACCTCTAAAAGAGTTTTTATTAGGAGGCTTATCTTTTTGTTGAGCAAGACACACATTTTCACTAGTGTTCTCAATTTTCTTTCCAAAGGCTTTCTCACGTTTTGCCAACTTTGCAACCAATGCATCAAAGGTGATTGTGTTTAATTGATTACTTGCTTGAAGAGATTCTAAATAGGTAGAGTGTGTTGGTAGAAGTGCCTTTATTAAGGCTGTGAAATATATATCAACTTTTGAACCAGCAACATCAATATCATGTTTTATAGCCCTAATTTCAAACTCATAACATCACCATTTTTTAATTCCAGATTAAACAGTTTCAATTGTAACTGAAAAAATTCTAGTTCTGAATGAGAATCATAGAGATCTTTTAATTTTTTAAGGGCATCCCATGCAAATTTACACCTTTGTATGTGCCTAAATACTTCTCCATTTACAGAAGCTCGTATCAAGGCCAAGGCTTTAGAGTTTTTATATTGCCAAATTTCTTTTTCTTTAGCATCGATTGGTGTTGCAGGCTGAACATCTCCATCAGAAATGTTATACCACAAATCATTAAAAATCAAAGTATTTTCTATTTTTCTGTACCATTCTAGCCTTGTTTCTTTTCCAGTTAATGGTTCCCCAATCATTGATATAACAGACTGCATTGTGAATTGTAAAAATACACACAATTTGCACATTCAAAACCGATTCTTGAAATTTTCTTGCTTAAGTTTGGATTGAAAAAGCAAGATAAATTCAAATTTGATTGAAATTTGTAGCAGAGAAAACCTTTCACACAAAAAAAGAAAGATTGCACCTGAGAAAAAATATTTTCCTCTGTTGAACGCGGCTTTCCAGTTTAACAAATAACAACTTTCTGAATTTGCAACTCTGCTCACATCCACCCTCCACAGACTTGTTTTCCTTGCTCTTCCTGCACTGGCTGAGGGTTTGCAGTCAGCATCAAACCCAACTTCCTGCGTGAGTGTCTCTCCCGTGAATACTTTAAAAAATGTTGAAGAAACGAGACTTGTTTCTTGTATCAGATTCGATGCTTTTTGAGAAAATCGCCATACAACAGGGCTGATGTTATTCTTTATTTCTACAACAAGAAATTCAGCCCAGTCCACTTCACCGGCAGGGAAACTAGATTTATCATTGAACTGACCAAACTCTTTCACGGGCACAAAGGCCTGATTCAGAAGCTATTAGATGGAAGAATGGAAACTTTGAAAACGGAAATTTGATTTCCGTAGCTCTGATACCACTGTCAGGCCGGGATTGGGAAAAGAGGCAAAATGGTAAGTTCTATACACTTTGCAAACGAGAGAAATACATAATATAAGTCAGAGAAATAGTTGAACTGCCAAAACTAAAAGTAAAACTAACTATATATATATACAAATGTTTGTGTTAACCCAAAGATTAACACGTTAACATATTGTTGATCCCACGTGTAGTGTAAATAAAACGAGGGCGAAGAGGGACTATAAAGAAAGAGACTTAAGCTATTACATTTCCCTGGTTGCGGCGTCCTATGGATTGGGCAGGGTGCTACAAGTGACTGCATGTATAATTGTAAAATTTAAATCCCAATTAAGTGATTTTCTTTATCTCTAATCATATAAATTAAAAATTAAAAAATAATAGTTTGACTTAATTTTTTCTTTCTAATTTTTTTATTTATCTTTATATAATTGTAAAGGTGAAATATGCACATGACCCTATGTTTATATGTACACATGCTTCCTAACGATTATATCTAACTATCTAATTATCTATACTAATTATTGCACTAATTCCTAGACTAGTTATGTCTTTCATGATCCATCATGTTGGTTTGATCCCAAGGTAAGTCCGCGATCGCAATCTTATGTTTATTGACACACCTCACCTCTATGTACACATGTTTCCTTACAATTATATATCTACTTGATTATCTATATTACTTCTCATACTATTCCTAGATTGTCTATGTCTTTCATGATCCATTCCATATGTTTGACCCTAGGTCAAGTCTGTGATCACAAGGTCATCCCCGTGAGTATGAACTCGACCTGCCTAAATGATCCCCTTTGTCTTTCCTACCTAGAGCCAAGTATGTACACATTTGCATAATTTATTGTCATGTGCTAGTATATAAAAGATTCATTTGCATTCATTTTATAGAACACACAAATTATTATTGCTCATTCTAAGAGCATTTAGAAGGGCAATGAACAGATGCATTTGGCTTTAGTGCTTAAAAAGGATTTGGTTTTTTAGATGCTTGTATTTACATGAGACCCACTTTCTGTACTAACCTATAAGGGGAAATGTGAAAAATGTCTATCTTTTAGTGGGCGATTACACCCTAAAATCTGATACGTTCATACTTGCACCCAGTGGTTCTTGATGTACAATGGTCATGCACACTTAGTTATTTCAATGTATTAACTTAAACTATCCCTAGGGTTTTTTCTTTTCCCTTCGTATTTTTAGTGAACCCAATCGATCCTATAGAATATCTTGGCTTTAGGGCCTCTAATTGAAATTTTCAAATTTGATATTATCATTTCAAATTTACCTAGGGTTTTATCTTCATATTCTTGTACTTTTTGGATTAAGGTTGGGGTATACATTGTCATTTATCTCTTAACCCACCCTCCCACCTTAGGAAATTATGCATTATAGCTCCTCTTATATCTTGTTCCTTGGATAATATTCATGCATACATTTTAGATTTTGATAGATTCCTACCTTTCTTTACACACCATCCCTTTATACTTGCTATGCTCAAGACATAATTTTATAAGGATAAGGATGTGTTTTATAGGAGGGTTTGTTCTATCATGTTTCATCTTTCCCATCCTTCATGGAGTTGATTAGTGTAAACCCTATGTTATTAGAAATGCTTAGTTCCCTTTTGTCACGATGATCTCATGCCTTATAACAATGATGAGCATATACTAAGAAAGGATATATCATCTAGCTCACCTATAAGTGACATTATTGTAACTTGTGACGATATATCTTCTAAATGTCATTTTATCCCTATGTCTATAGATTCATATGCTTTGCATGATTTACCTTCTTTTATTCATAATGATTAAGTATAGTGATGATCATTTTTCTATATTTAATATGGTGATTATGGATGATTATGATTTCTTATCTCCACCTATCTACGATGACTATCCTAGTGATGAATTTTATGTTGATTATATTTTATCTACCACTAGTGATATAGTTGCATATATCAAAGACAATACAAATGAACCCCCTTTTATTATGAGTGCTCTATCTTGTGATAAGAGTCTATCTAGTGGCATGGTGCACTTATATGGTTTATGCTTCTCCTTGTTTTACATATCATCCTAAGCCTTTAATTTTCATGCCTTAGCTACTTCTTGACATAACCATATGGGGTTTTCCCTTATACCTTTGTAATTTATGACTTACCTTCTCCACATGTTATTCATGAGTTTAGAATATTATATATTATGATTAGATATGGAGAGGTTAGATTCAAGCATGCATTAGTTGACAATAGATTTGGACTAAACATATATAGTACACACTTTCTAGATGTGATCAAAGTTAGTTACTCTAATCTTCCAAAATCTAAGGTAAACATCAAAGGATTTGACAATGTTTAAGGAGTCCCTTAGTCATGTTACTTTGCCTATCACATATTAGGATCTATTACTCTTGAAAAAACTTTCCATGCCATGCTCAAAGAATTAGTGTATAATATTCTTTTGTGGCATCCATGGATTCATATAATGGGTATTGAACCATCCATATTGCATAGCACACTAAAGTTTATTCATTGAAATAGGCAATGTGTAATAAAAGTTGATGGTGACCATTTAAATTTTTTCAAATAGTTGAAAAAGATAACATATTGATCTCTCCAATGTAACTCATCATGCCTATAGTGTGTTCTATCCCTTCTCATCCTATATCTCATGTCCACCATAAAGATTATTAGGGATCATTAGATTTTGAGATGTCAATTAGAAAGATGACAACCATTTACTTCCCCTTTGCCCATTGATCTTGACTTTGCTATGTCACCTTCAAGTTATGATATAGATTCTCATTCTAATGAAGGTGATAAATCTCATGGGTTTAAAATCAGCCAATATTATGAAGAATAATTTCCCCTATCTAAGTTGGCTATTCATTATGGAAAAGGATAAAACATGTGAAATCTTGGTTATTTGGAAAAGGTCCAGGTTTAAAGCAACAAGGTATGCATAAACCTCTAAAAATTATTGAAAGGAATGATACTAAGGGAATTGGTTATTCATGTGCCATTAGTGATGATATTGATGTACCCTTAGTTATCTTGATTTAGTTCATGATTGATCTATGGATACATATCTTCCATTCAATAATTTTTGCAAATGATGAAGCATTAGTTGAATACTTTGGGTATATGAAGATTTGCCCACTTATCATCTAGATAGAGGCTTTGAGGTTTGTTCTTACTTTGGGGAAGATGCTCTTGATCTATTTAGCAATCCACTTGACAATATTACCTACCCAAACTTTTATTGAATCACAATATGCTTACAATTGGGAGTACATATGATATAAAGGTAGATTCTCATGACAAGGAAAAGATCTTCAAATTATCTAATTTCCTTGGCCAATATGAATAAGGGCTCCATAGATGGCAAGATATCAATGTTTTCTACTTATTTTATTTGCCTTGTGTTGGGTATCTCTCATTTGTAATGGATAATGTGAGAGTTTTTATTTGAATTTAGGGGTTTTAGTCCTCTCTATTATTTTGGAGGTTGTATTCCTTCTTTTTGTTATTGTAGTTAGAGTTGCTATAGTTATATATGTCATATTTAGGATAGTTTGTAGGTGTATGGGATCTCACAACATGGTGTAGAGATTTATAAATCCATGAGGGCAATGTAATCACTTGTAATTTTTTACCATTTTATGGTTACCATAAAAATAGTTCATCCTTCAGCTCAGTCTCCACTCAATGATTAAATACCAATCAAATTCATGCTATGGGAAATGATCATCAATGGTGTATAACATGCTAGGAAATGAATGTGTCTTTTAAAATAAATTCATACAAGCAAAAATTAAAAGAAAATCCAAGAAAACAAAGCACTACAATTTTCTACAAGGGAAAAGATTTATATTAAACATTCTCCTTTAGTAAAAGACCAATCAAAATCAAACATTGGAGCCTACAGAAGAGAGAAACCAGATTGAAATTAAAAAATAAAAACGTAATATGTTGTGCAACATCCTCCAACATGGCACAAATAAAAAGAGGAATTTGGATTTTACTTGGAGGATGTGAGGCTATTGTCAAATTTAAAGAGACCAATGGTTCATGGGAGTTTCAAAGTCTTGATAAGGAAAATACAAAGTAAAAGAGTGCTATTGGTTAAAAGACTCTAGCATGGCAACAAAAAAGTAATAATTAAATATTGTGGGAGTTGTGGTTGTGGGAGGTAATAAAAATTAAATCAAATCAAAGTCATGTCATATTTTTAATATGAAAAGACAAGTGTTGGGACCCACCACCAAATAGCTATGCAATATTTTATAGTTCTTGGGCATTATTTATTTTTTTGTAAAAGCAATGAAGACTCTACCAACAAACTTTGCTTCATGTGAATTAAAGACAATTCAATTTTATTTTAATTAGTTTGATTAAAATAATCATTTGTGAGAATCCGAGGCAACATCAAGAGAAAATGTTAGATCCAAGCCCTCTCATTGGCCAGAGGATGTTGATAGAGCACATTTAATACTATTTTAGTTGTTTGATTAAAATAATGGTCTGAGAGTAGTCTATTTCTGCCAAAATCCACAATAAATCTAGCTCCAACTATGTAAGGCAAAGTATATCTTCACTCTCTAGAGGTTTTCCCATATTAAAAGTGCATTATTTTATTATCTTTAATATTAAAATATTAGTGTGAGTGCTGCATATAATTTAATTATTACAATTTATAGTTTTAATGATTAAATCAAAGGTAGATTATTTAAAAGGAAATCAAATGTAAAAGGTATGAAAAAATTATTTACAAAGAAATATTGTGATGGAAAAGCAAAAAATGAATATAGATTATTTAATATTCCAAATGTCACTAAAGGAAAGCTACAACAAAGAGTTTCATGCATGGGTAAAAAGAGAGGAGGAGAAATAATTTCATAGAAAAATAAAAATGAGGGGAAACTTTAAATGGAAATGGATGCACTTATTTTTGTCATTGAAATAATTTTTTTTTGATATTATAAACTCGGTTTATGGGACCATGAACCCAATCAAAATGGGATATACCTAAAAGAGTCTGAAAGTATCTAAAAAAAAGCTAAAAAGTTGTAAAACAACACCCATCTGGCTAGCTAAATTGCTTCTATACAATTCAATACTGTATCTATCCCCTATATTCCAAACCCTACCCAACCCTTAATACATAGATATCAAAGAGGGACAAATTACAGTGGCCCAACTCTCTGAACAGACTACCAAAAAGTATATCATAACATTCAACAGTACCTAGACACCTCCATCACCAAACAAGTCCACTCCATTGCCTTCATTGTCACACGCACAAGAGAAGGAGGGCCAAGCATGCTCTGGAACTGGGACCCCCAATTTCCTAGAAATCCTGTCGACCACGTTTCTAGTTTCCAACACCCTTCTCATCACATAATGCATATGTCCCAACACAAGTTCCATGTTCTCTACATTCTACCTAGAAACTTCAATCATGTCCTCATGCATCAAAACAAAAGAGGCAGCAATTAAAAGCATAGTAGCAACACTGAGCAATTGGGCCACCCCAAAGACATTGCACCTCCTGCAAGAGCTTCCAGGGTCCAATAATAAATGTGCCATAGCTTCCCTCACATTCACACCTTCCTTTCCATCAACTTCCTTTTCCACTTTGAGGAGTCATCCCAGCCAGTCCCTAAGAATCGAGTTCTTAATTTCTCCCTCCAAACTATTTATAAACCCTACCATGGCTTCTTCTCTTGAAATTTTCTTTGGACACTTCCTAGCAGTGTATTTCCTTAGCATTCTACCACCAATAGTCAAGCAATTGCCCTTCTTTCTAGTCAGTCTCCTTGGAACATCGTCAATCACCAACTTACCTTTAGCCACCCTCTTCTTGCAACCTCACCAGTCATGCCCCTGCTCCATCAGAATCCATTGTATTCAACAACACCAACCCGTGAAAAGGTAGAAAGAAAGGAAATAAAAAATAGTCTTGAAAACCTACCTCTCCCAACTTCGAGATAAAACTTGGTGTTTTCCATACACCATCAGATGTAATGATTTTCTCCTACCTCACTCTCCTTTCTCCAGCTCTTCACATGCCTCATCGTACACTCCAACCATCATATCTAATTAAGACTCCAATTGTCATTCAGGCCCATTATCATGCAGATGTTCTTTGATATCCACCTGAATTAGCTTTAAGACCTCATGAGAATATTCTTCCCTCTACATCCAAAAAGTATCCCCACTATTCCTTGAATCTCGATACCTTGGTTTGTAGCCCAATCTACTACTTTATTCACATTCCTCCTTATGTGAGAAAATCTGACTTTTGAGAACATGAGTGCTAGGCACCTATTCTCCTCTATTATCTGATCCAATCTCTAATTCTTAGACAAGCTTCCATTCATAATGCTAATCACAAGATTTGAATCCCCTTCCACCCACAAATTCTCCCATCCCTTCCTCTTGGCTATTAGTGGGCCTTTCCATAGAGCTCTAGATTCCACCAAATAATTAGAGTCAATCTAGAAGTCATAAGCATATAATCCAAGAGGTTGGCCTCTGTGATCCCTGAAAATGCATCCACCACCAGCTCTGCTAGGGTTGCCTCTAGCAGCCCCATTGAAATTTAATTTAATCCACACAGTGTCAGGGCAAGCCCAAATGTTGTGACTCTCCTTGGAAAGCATATTCTTTCTCCTCTCCGTGCAACCCATACATCTAAATCTTGGCCATTCATTTTCCCACTCTTTTTCTCCTTCCGACACCCTCCGGTCCTCATTCTTATGAACCTCCCCAAGTTCATTGAGAGTACGTTCCACCATATCCTAGATTTTGTCCACCTCCCTATCCTGCTCTTGGAATATTCTTCTATTGCATTCGAACCACAAGTTCCATACAATGATTGTCAGAGTCATGTTCCAAATGAAATTTAACCCCTAAATTTTGAACCTGAGATCCTAACTTTCCAACATCAAAATATTCTAAGAGGTAACCCATTCCATCTTCCATTTCTTAAGTAATCTACTCCAAAGCTCACTAGCCATCCCACATTGTATAAAGAGATGATCATTGTCCTCACATCTAGTTTTACAGATAATGCATCTAGATGGGGCTGATTCGGCCCCATCCGCAACTACTTGTCCCAAGTTAGCGCACGCTTTCTCCAAGCTATCTAGAGGAAGGAATTAGCCTTAGGAAGCCCTTGCTTGTTCCAAATCCTCCCAACAATAGACTTTCTCAGAGGAATACCCTGATAGAAGTAATGTTTATAATCTTTTCCAATTGTCACCCTTCCTTCACCATTGCCTTTGCACATAAGCCTATCCTCCTTAGCAGAAAGAGGCCATTTATTTAGTTTTTCTAGAATTTCCTTCCATTTGTTTACCAAATCTTCCTTTAGTCTGCAGGGGTCTTCCAACTCAACCAACCAGCACATTCCTCCACATAGTCCTTTACCAATCCCCCTACCCTTGGTTCCAATGTATATGCCAATACCCTAAGGTGGTGAAAGTCTCTCAAAGGCTACTCCTCCAGCCAAGCATCCCTCTAGAACCTCATCTTGTCTCCTTTTTAAACTCTCCAAACTAAATCGGATCTAACCAAGTTACTGCAAATTCTCAAAAAGTTCCAAATACTAGATCACATTGGTAAGTGGGTACCAATTCTGATGAGGTTTTTCAAGGTCATTCTATAGGTACTTTGCTTGTATCACTTTGCTCCATAGTTTGTCTTTTCCTTCATAGATCCTCCAGGTTAGTTTCACCCCTAGGGATTTATTCATATTTATGATGTTCCTGAAACCTAGTCCTCCTAAACCTTTTGGCAAACACACGTTTTCCCATATTACCAAATTGTACTTGAACACCTCCATGCCTCTCCATAAAAAATCCTCTGAGCACCCTCTAGCACCCTAGCAACCTTGCTGGGGATATGGAAAGTAGACATTGTATAGATAGGGACAACAACCAGGGAATCTTTTATGAGTGTTATCCTACTTGCAAGAGAGATCCATCTCGCTTTCTAGGAAGTATGCTTGTTTTACACCTTAACCACAACTTTGCTCCATTCTACGTTTTCTTATTTACCAAAGGCATCCCTAAATAGTTGCTAGGAAGGACATCAAACTCATATCCTAGAATTCTTTGGATCTCAAGAGACTCAACACAAAAATCCTTTAAAAAGTAAATATGTGACTCACTTGTATTGATTTTCTACCCTACAACCATCTCGTAATTATGAAGCACCTTCTTGAATCCTCTAGCCTCTCTAGTTGTAGCCTCTCTGAATAGTAAAGTGTCATCCACAAACTACAGATGAGTCATATTGGGAGCCCCCTAGATACTTGAAGGCCCCTTAGCTGATGTCATCCACCTCCTTTAAATCTTGTCCAAGAACTTTAGTAACAATCAGGAAAAGGAAGGGAGAGAGAGGGTCGCCCTGCCATAAGCCCCTACCTGCATTGAAGAACTCTGAGGCCACCCCATTGATTAAAATAATATAAGATGCAGTGGAAATACAATTGTATACCCAACTACACTATTCATGGCAAAAACCCAACCTCTTCATAATCTTGATTAGAAAATCCCAAGATATGCGATCATAAGCCTTGTTCATGTCTAGCTTCATAATCATCCCCTCCTTCCTCCTAGTTTTGATAGAATGAATGGTTTCATGGGCTATCACAATACCATCTAAAATATGTATTCCCTTTAAGAATCAACTTTGTTCATTAGAAATTATACTACCTAGGCATTTATTCAACCGAGAAGCCATAACTTTCGTAACAATGTTATATATGTCATTGCACATAGCTATTGGCCTGAACTCATCAAAGTACTTAGGATTTTTATTCTTGGAGACAAGAGCCAAATAAGTTGTATTCCATGCTCTCATCATAACCTTTTTGCTCCTACATTCCTCCGCTACTTTCTAGACATCTTCTCCTACAATATCCCAATACCTCTGAAAGAAGCCAACCTAGAAGCTGTCAGGGCTGGGGACCTTCATCGTCCCACGAGAAAAGGTAGAACTCCTTATTTATTCCTTTGAAAAGGGGGCCATCATTCCCTTGTTCATATCCTCATCGAACAGAAGAGGAACATTATGCAACATATCCTCTTGAGCTTGGTCATTTCTTACCCCTTCAATGCCTAGCATTTCCTTAAAATATCTCTTTCCTTATTTTCTAATAGCTCCTATGTCCTCGATCATGGTACCATTAGGTAGATAAATTTTTAGGATCCTGTTGAGATTCCTTCTAACATTAGTATCCAAGTGAAAAAACTTAGTATTATTGTCTTCTTCCTTCAACCACCTCATCCTAGACTTCTAGAGCCAGAAAATTTCCTCCATCCTAAGAAGACAATTATGCTCTCATTCATAAGATAGGAGAATAGAGAAGAGAATTCTTACATGCTAAAGATTTAATTTTGAAAAAGTTATTCTCTCCATAGGATAGAAGGATTGTTAGACTGCCTCTACAAGTCTTTGTTATAAGCTTTGTATCCCTTTCCCTAGGAAATGAATCACCTTTAAAAGATTACATGCCTCTTTACAAAGCCCAATATCAAATCCTCATTTCTAGGCTCTAGCCTCACCCACATAGTGCAAGAAGCCTCTTTTCCTTCCTCCCAAATCAATCCTAATCTATATCTCTTTCCATCAAGTGGAGTACGCCAAGGTTGGAAGAGGAGAAGAAACTATGGATAAAAGTTAGATCTTCTGAGGACCTCAATCACAACAATTGCAAAAAACTCCAAAAGCTTCATCCAAGTTTTTTTATTCCAAAAGCATTTTCATTTGAAGTTTCATTTGTTTTAGTAATTAGATCATTGAAATTTTCCTAAGGACTATAATACTTATTGTTTCTTAGTTTAGAATTTACTTCCTTAGGTAGATTAGATTTAAGTTACTTTCTACATCTTGAAAATAGATTAAAAGTTTCTTTCCTCAAAAATAAAAAACTTCAAAAACATAGCTTAAGTTGCATATAAAAGTCATATAGAAATAAATAATTAGTTGCACATAGTTAATTAATTCTTACTTTATATAGAAAATATAGAAAAAGGAAAAAGAGATAGGATAGATTCTTTTATGTATACATTTAGATTAACATTCTTAATTACAATCTTTCAACTTTCAAAAGATAAGACAAGAAGAAAGAAGCCCTTGATTCTACCATGAAGCATTCAACTAACATTAAACAAAATGTCAAAGAAAGAAAACATTAGATTTAGAAAAGCATTACTATGAAACCCATCACAAGAAACCATTTCAGAAGATAAATCTCAAATAAAGTATGTCTTCCAAAGCTATATAAATTTTTATTTATCACACCATGTTAAAGGATTGGTTGGATTAGGAGTTTGAGCAAGTCCCACCATACTTTTACTTTGAATATGTCTATAGTATGCCAAATGATGTATAGGCAAACCATATCCTTATTTATGTATATGATGTTGAACTAAAATTTGTGAATTTAGAGTACCTTTCAGTTTCAAGTAGAAAACATGGTTGCATGCATAAACTTACTATGAATATTTATTTTTAGATTTTACCTTTACCACCCATGGCAATTGAAAAGACATTTCCTAAAACACAAAATTTTTGGCCATCATGGGATTATAAAACTAACCTTAGTTGCATAAACATGATGGGAAAAGAGTTCCATTATGTGATTGACTTAGGGCTATTGTCAAGCATTCTAATGGAAAACCCTACATTAAAGATCAAGCTATGGTACTCCCTGATTCATGCCAACGATCCAAACATGACATGTGTCCATTCGGAACTACACTTAGGGAAACACACCATTTGCTTAAGAACCTAATAATTCACCTTTCAAACCTCTTCAGTGTACCCATTGCACACTAAAGTGTAGCTATCTCTATAATAGCAACATCCCATCTACAAACTTCATTGGTGCATACCTCTTCCATGTGCCAATACAATTGGAAACACTATCACTTATTCAAGTGTCTCAAAAATGGACATTTGCAGCATCTCAAAAGTTCAACAAATGGAAATACCACTTAACACTAACTATTGTTCAAGTTTCCCCTTGTTTCACCACCATCCCAACAAATAATTATTAATGTTTTCAAAAACATTCACAATGATATTGGTTCATTAGAGCAAGATATTATAGCCCATTGAGAAATAAATTCAAACACCTACCATTAATGGAATTTGCATCGTACATTGGTGACGAACTCCTTCTGACTAGGGACATGTAATGTAAGAAGATTTTCCTAATGAATGATAAGTCTTGTCAAGTCTTTACCTAGCCTTGCCATTTAAACTGGATTGGCTCGACATGCTTGGGAAATAAGATGAGGACCAGTTAATGATACTACCACTTGCAAATAATTTACTAAAACAAATAAACTTTAGCTGCATACCCATTTTTACTCACTACTATTCAAAAACAACTTTACTTGCATGCATGTCAACATATTTAATTTACTCCATTTATTTTATAATGCAGCACAACACATATCACTACATTCTTTCAATGTCTAAATGATGGATGGAAAACAACCATGCTCTCTTCTCAAGAAATTCCAATGTTCAATGTGTAATTATAAAGGAACCACTAAATAATTTCATCTACATGCTATCTCAGAGTACCCATTGCACACTATGTTATTACATTTTATTTACATGTTGAGGTCAATAAGGCTAATGTCATGTATTGTTGGTGTAATGGTGTGTTCCCATTTACCTCTGTCTACAAAAAATACCGGTCACACCAAATATTATCGATGCTTTAATTAAATTAACTATGGAATTATTTTTTAAATGCTTTACTTTCTATCTCAAAAACATATACGGCTTTAAAGCCTTGAAAACTCATAACAGATGCCTTTTTCAAGCGATAGTTTAATTAAATTAATTATATACTACAATTCAATAATTATTGCACAAAATATTTGTTAAGAGATAAAAATGGAGAGATGATGGAATGTATGGATTCACTAGATCAAACCCTCCTTTCACTCTAACATTCAAGGACAAAGACTGAGTCAAGCCACTGCAAGATGGAAGAGGGCTCAACTACAGATCTTTGTGCTCTTGTTTGTCAAGGAAAGATAAGATTCAACCAAGCACTTATCAAACCCTAGGTCAAGTATGAAGGAAACCCTAGTTCTAAGATAATCATCTTGAAATAGATGATCGACAACAGGATCAATAAGATGTCGGAACATGTATCCGGAAAGCAGAAGTGTCAGAGGACAAATTCGGCAACCACTCAAGTCTAGATGTTTGAATCTTTTAGAAGTCGGAACTAATGAAATGCTACAGATGATGCCTAAAACTCATATCCAGAAGCTTGAGGCCTTGTAGACTAGGGCGGCAACCGCCCAAGTCCAGTTAGAGGGATATTCTGACACTATTTCCGGATCCCAAAACTATGATGTCTACACTGTTTCCTTGTAGCTCTACTTTTCCCTAAACTTGTACCTATAACCTGCACACAAAATGACAAGAGAGGGGTTTGGGGGTTGTGGTGTTTAGGAGCTTACCTCAGTCAAGCCCCGGGATAGCATTCAAGCTTTCCCAACACCATTGTTAATGAGAGGGCGTGCTCTTGCAGAGTAGAGTCCAAAGGCAATCCAAATGATAAAATGATTCAAATAGAAATGATGTCACCTTGGAGGTGAAGCCTTTGGTAGGATGAAAGATCTTCAACTCACAAGGAGATGGATGATGAAGCCATATCTACAACAAACACACAAATAGTAACACAAATCTACAACAAATACACAATGAATGCCTTGAATACTCTTTGCTCTAATATCATAAGTTTGCCCTATCCATCTAGGTGTAAAATGAAGTCATAAACTCACTTATATATGCTTTCCTGCTAACATTTATGAATTTAAATCACTAGAGCTGACAAGGAGAAACATTTTAGAAGGGCCCAAGCTGACATACCAAAAGTTAGTCCTGACCAATTAGGAGAGACTTGGGTGGTTGGCGCCCAAGTCCAGGAGCCTAATTGGGTCAGGGATAAGTTAAAATAGGTCCCAGGGGTCCCAAAATGTCCTAGGTATTGGGAAGTTTCCTTCAGGATGATCAATCATAATGTAAAATTAAGTATAAGGAAGCAAATAGGACCTAGGAGGTAAACTAGGAGGTAAAAAGGCATGTGGCCACTTTTTACTCTATAACAATATTAATATTTATTTGTAACTTAATTATAATTATTTTATATATATAATATATTATCTAAGATACTTTGATAATCTACTATATATTATAATTATGTTTTATCTAATATTTTATATATTAAATAAGTTATTTTAATATTATATACATAATCATTTACAATTGCAAACCCTATGAATATCTTAAATATATCATATACAAATTTTCTTTTTATATGTTTAAATAATGAAAAATGGACAACAAAATAATTATCCAAAATCATTACAATAGGTTATATTATTTTTATTTTAATATACATATTGAATCACAAAATACAAATGCTTCAATTGACAAGATAAACGCTCATAAACTATGTGACAAGATTAATGTTTTAGTTGGATGGGGGGAAATTAAGCATATATGTTTGGACTACATGGTTGTTGAAGGATTAAAGAAAATGAACAAGAACAAGAGGTTGCTTAAGAAGCTTGCAAACAATTACCACTGCTTTGCATGAGAAGCAGTGTCAAATGTTACTCATTCGCTAACATAGAAGCAGGCAAAGCTATTCTCCCATATTTGCAATGAAAAAGGCAGGCAAAAATCTACCCTGAACTTGGCCAACTGTGCATTGCAGAATCAACAAATCAACAACAAAAAACACATTGTCTCTCAACACAACCAAATTTTACGACTTTCTCTTAATTTCTTTTTTGTTAGTCAAAAATATATTTCATTTTTTTATTCTACAAATATAGCATCATTCTCCTATAACCTAAACTCAAAACAAATGCAGAAGTTTTAACACATACAATCCTTAAATGAAATGAAAATTCTCTCTTTTAAAAAAAAAAAAACCTTTGCCAACATAGTCGAGTACTCTATGATGTCATGTTGAGGACGAATATTCATGAGACGACAAGTTCTCTTGCTTACTCTACAATCCTAAATCACTCTTCCACTTATTGTTCATAGAAGAAAGAAACATTGAACTTCATCATAATGAACATGGACGTGCAATTTATGTGTCTTCTTCTTCACTTTCTATGCACATCAAATTTGGCGCTCAACATTTTGTGGAGATCTCAAAACATTAAACCCCGCCTAAACAAACCCTCATAATAATTTGTTGACATTCTATTTTATTGAGGTCTTTATTTATTTGATGATTTTAAATATATTTTACCTCAAACAAAAAATGAAAAAAAAAACATTAAATATTAAAAAAAAATCAACAGAATCAAATCCACCAAAAATCTTCCAATTTCAACATACCCATTGCACACCAAGGTGCGATTGCTAATTTATGCTTGTGCCTTACTTAGAATAGCCTAAGTTGAGCTTGAGATTGTGTGTTTTCCATTAATAATATTTAAACTCCTTTTAACTTTTTCAATGTACTATTTACAATTCTTTACTATTTTAATGGGTTAAGAAACACATTGCAACATCATCCCTCACTTATTACTGTTCTAACTATTGAAGTGGTCATCCTCAAATGTTTTCCCAAAAGCAATAAAGTCATGAATGACTTCGCAAATATCCGTTTAATGCAATATATAATCCGTACATCCACCTCATAGCCAATAATCCACGTCTCTCTATCCGTGTAATCAGTTTCATTTTTAAATATAATTTAGTTTAATGCAGTTTAATAATTAAAAGTCAATTTTAATTTATTATGTTTTAATTAATATAAAATATAAAATTATTATTGGCTGAACTGTATAATATTAAGTAAAGTGATTTCAAAACGATAGCCGTTGACTGCTATTACTGCTTAACCCTTAAACCATTACCCTGCTCAACTTGATTCCAAGCAGGGAACGACAACTTGAGTGTTCTAATAGGAAACAGATTTAATTCTAAATGAAATTTAAATTAAAAAAACAAAAGGTGTTTGAAGGAACATGGAAACATATTAACTGACCAATATCCAAATCGATATGTTTGAATGTGGCGATGGAAGCTTCTCGCCCAAGCTTTCCTGTAAAAGAACAAATTCTAGAATCCTTCCAAGAACAAAGTCAAAGCTGTGAACAAATTCTAGAATTCTTGCTACGATTATTCAATCAAAATTTGCTAGAATTATTTAGTCAAACAATGGGGGGTGATAGGATGACCCTTTTAACCTTTTATTGCCATATGTTTATTTAATTCTAACAGCCCAGAAGACGGCTGTGAGAAGGGTTTATTTAAATCTGAAAGGGGGTTTTCTTAAATAGTAAAAGACAATTTGAGTTTGTACTTTTTTGATGCAACACAGGCTTGGGGTGTTTGAAGAGGAAACGGAAATCCAAAACCATGTTCGTATGTGATGACCATCGTGATGACTAAAGCGAGAGAACCTTCTTGGAGACCACGCTTTCTTACAAGCAACTTCATGTGGCTGTTCATATATATACTCAATAGGTATACACCCAACGTATACTCATAGAGAATTCTATAGCTAAAATGGGCACCTTTATTGGCCATGTATTGCCCGGGGCGGGATTCTTTCTTATTGGACTTTGGCATCTCTTCAATACAATAAGAAATTATGCTCCATCTCCAGAGGACTTCCACACCAGGCCGTGGTTTCCCGCTAAATTTAGAGGCAGAATATTAAAGCATGTGGAGCTTCTAGCTATTTTAGGCGGGGCCTGCCTCTCAATTTCTGCGGAGCTTTTCATCGGGCCAAAGCGACACCAGCCTCTTGCAGACGATTGGACAATTCCTCCCGAGCATCTCAACAATTTCGAGCACTCGTCTATTTCCTTATTTTTTCTCATCTATGCCGCCGTGGCACTCTACGTGGAAAATCATGAGATCCACGTGCCACAGGGGATGCTCCACGTCATTGCCGCGCTGGCGTTCAGCCAGGAGTTATTGCTGTTCCATCTGCACTCCGCTAATCACATGGGGGCCGAGGGCCAATACCACTGGCTGTTACAGCTTATAGTTCTACTTACCCTCTCCTCCACTATTTTAGAGGTTCCTTTCCCCAAGAGTTTTTTAGTGGCCATGGTGAGGTCAATGTCGATATTATTTCAGGGAATATGGTTTATACACATGGGCTTCATGCTGTGGATCCCTGCCTTTATTCCAAAAGGGTGTAAAATGCAGGAAGAACACGGTCACATGGTGGTGAAGTGCAATGACCAGGGGGCTAACAGGAGGGCAAAAGCCTTGGCCAATCTGCAGTTCAATTGGTACTTGGCCGCTCTACTTATCTTCACTGTAGTCCTCTATGTTAAAATGATGCAGTATTATGGCAGCGAAAAATCAGGTTCTTATATTTCGCTAGAAGGCAAGAGTGATGAGAAAGATATAGAGATGGGAAACGCCGCCAAATATAACAGCCCTGGACACAGGCGGTCGCTAGACGGATCACAGAGCTCCATGGACATGGACATGGACAGTATGCAGCCGCTAAATCTAGAAAGATAAAAATAAAATACAAATCTTGGTATATTTTTACTTTTTTATTTATTTTTACAAATTAATATGTCTGTATCTACACGGTAATGACATGGCCCTTACAGTGTGAATAACCGCCATGGATTATTTCTGCTCAAGATGGGGGCTAGGTAGTTAAACTTGTAAATATGGTAAAGATTTGTCTTTCTCCCCTGTAAAATTTACAGTTGCGCCTACAAATATAAATTGTATTATTTTTAAGGTGGAGAAACAATGTCAACTGGAATATGTAAAACTCGATTTTACCGTCTTGTAAGTTTTCAAGCCTTCAGTCTGTAAAGCGTGTATGTCTTTAGTCAGAAAATTTGTTTGCATAGGTAAATGAAATGAGACAAATGAATTGAAAGTATTTTTTTGTGGTGGAATGCATTCTCTGTGTATATACAGACAAGGAGAGTGGACGTCAAATTTATGTTGTTCTAAAGGCAAACACAAATAGGATAACTTTGTGACGATGTATGTAAGGGATTCGGTATGCTTGTCAGACATTAGAAAAAGTTTATGAAAGAGATTAGGTGCAAACTCTAACTGTCCATATCTGGGCAAGCTTGTGGCTTCCACTCCGATTGAATCAATGTTTCTCCGTTGGAAAGCACGTGAAAAACGTCCTAAGATCAATCCTCTCGCAAATCAGCGGCCCTCCTATACCCGGGCGTCTCAACAGATCGACATTAAACAATTCCTAGCCAACAAAGGGAATCCAACACCCTAGGGAAAGGATACAAAGTCATTATGGTGTTGCGCACTTAGACCCCTAATGAAAAAATAGTAGTTGAGAAATAATATACTAGTAACTAGTAAAAACACCAAAGGTGCTATCAAATGGCCCATAGGCACAAATATTCATAGGCCTATGGCTAAATAATTTATATTTATATTTTTACTGAAAAAGTCATTACATGAAGTTGGTGGACAAGGCTATAAATACTATGAAAAAATCAATTATTATTTTTTTGCAAATAAAAAATAATGGAATGGTATTAAATGAATAACCACATGAACTAAATTGTGAATGAACCATTAGATAACTAAATCATAAAGAAACCATCAAAGAACTATGGCCTCCTATTCAACCATGATACAATCTATTAACTTTATCATAATTAGTGTTGTACTATTAGTAAGTTGTATTTTAGACATGTTTATTTAGTGTGATTCACTATGAAATTTATTTATTGTTTGTGTGGGGTGCAACTTTGGCACTCACTTTAATTTGATATACTTATTTTTTTGTGAAGTATGGATTTGAACTTTGGCATTGACTTATATTTGTTTCACTTTGTATGTTTAAGATTGAATTCATTTTAGAAAGTAATCACATGCCAAAGTTCAAACATGTTTCATGCACAAAAACATCTAGAGTACACCCTTAGAACACTTCAATAGTACAATAGGCCTCACGGGGAAGTTTAATACAATAGATCATAACACATGAATCACACAATACACTAATGAAACACTTGATACACCATATATCATATAAATCAAAAAGCATACAAGGAAAATGCACTAATGGGTATTACACTTCACCTACTTCCAACAATTCAAAGTTAATAGTGTTCCAAAATATTTGGTAAAAAAGGAGAGTGAAACCATTTGATCCTAGAGATTTATTGCATTGGAAAGAAAAGGATTGTGGCTTTCAGCTCAACTTCAATAATTGGAGTAAGCAACTTCTTATTCTCAATAGTTATGATTACATTAGGTATGTTGTGAGGTGGGCTTGAGCATTATTTTCAAAAAGTGATATTGTGTGGAATTCTTGGATGAAATCAGCAAAATATTGTAGAATTGCATTTTGATCTTGTAGTAGTTGACCATCTTCTTTTTAGATATAATGTATGGTCAGAGGCATAATATTTCCATAGTCAATGTTTATGAAAGCATGAATGCTTTTTACGTCAACACATCTGCAGCAAAACTCTTAACACTATTGCATCAAGAAACATTCATCATTTCTATAGTGTATGGTATTAATTTGTTGGCTATTGAGAGAAAAGTGAAAAAATTACTTTAAATAACCCAATTTGATCCAATTCATTGTGGGTCTATGGCACAAATTCCTTCAGGCCTCCATAACTGTAGAATCATGTTAAACATAAGGATTATCAAGTAGATACAAACCTTCAATATTCATTCTATTTGCAATGATATGTAACGGGGCCAAGTGAAAAAGTCTTCAATAGTGTGTGCCTTTGTAGTGGGGACTCAACTCTCCAAAGTAACTTTCCAAATGCAAAAACTCCTAAACAAAACACAACCCCCACTTTTTTAAAACATTGAGAACTAAATTACCTGGTTGCTTCTTTTTGTGGATGTCTCAACATAGTAATCCTACCATTGTGTGCAACTGAAGTGCTACAATATCTCCATTTGTCATGACATCATGAATCACTGTGACCACATTGATTTCATCAGGAATTTTCTTTTACAGCCTATGTGCTTGGCACTAGAATAGACATGATATCTGCTTCATTCATGCCTACATACAAATTTTCCTTAAAATGATTTATCAATGTGAGAAGTGTCACCAAGATACATCATAGGCAAATATGCACAGTGTAATATGTTGTACATCTGGAGTGATGGTTGTGAACTACCCAGGCTAGTAACAATAGGTGCATATGTGCTTAGTTGTTGCTTGTCCCCATGGTGCTATGGGCACAATCTTATCAGTTGTTGTAGGCATTTGAATATGTAATGTTGAATCCTTTGTCTGCTTTCCATGTACCGTGGCTTGTGCCTTGGGTTCCTGAGTTGGTGCATGTGTATGCAGAGTCTGTGTTTGTTCAACCCCACTAGAGGGTTCCTTGATCCAAATACCAGTAGATTGATACTTCAAAAGTGGAGGGAAATTGACATGTGCATAATGTGCTTCCCCTTATCTTTTCTTAGTGGTGGCTCTACCCTGCCTTCTTCATCTTGTGGTGCCTCAACTCCTAGGACATTATCACCATTAGTAAATGCAGTTGTGTACAAAGGTGTAACCATGAGGAGCACAATCATGTATGGGACGCGCACCTTTGAGAATCCATCCATGTTCTACGTCTACAATTTCCTTTATAAGCACATAGGAATTCAAGGGATCATCATCCTTCTTTTTGTAGTGGTCTAGGTATTTTATTTTGAAACTTATGAAGTGAATTAACTAAATGTAGTCTCTTTATAATGTGCCACCGAGGTGTCATGGAAAAGAAGTGCCAAGTAGGAAGCTCAACATGCATAATGTCAAAATAATTTAATAGAATGAATCCCAATTTCACATGTTCATGTTTTTCCCTTACAAGTGTATTGTGTTTCATATATTCAAAATGTTAACAGAACCAATAATCATCTTACCTTAAAGCAACCTTTGTTTGATCTCAATGCTCCGAGGAACAAATTATAACATGGATGACAAGATTGGAAGTTTAAGTCCATGAACTAATTCATGGTAAATGATAGGTGAAGAGGGCTCATAGTTGCTTACTCAAATGCTATCAATTCAAAGCAACTTTGTACAAAAATAGGCAACAAAGGAACATTTAAAAAAGGCAAATGCAAATGCTAAATATTCACTCACTATAAAAGGTAGAATGCCTATGGATTAATTGAAGAATGCCTTCAATCCAGAAGTAATATAGATTACCTTGATAAACGATAATAAAAAACATCAATTAAAATATCAGCTCTAGTTTTCTCTGGGATGATAAAACAAGTTACAATTGCTTTAGACATCTATTTGTAATTTATCTATATCAGGACTAACATCTATTTATCTATGTCAGGACTAACATCTATTTTTTTACACATCTATTTGAAATTTATAATCTAAGGATTTGGCAATTTAAGTATTTTCAAATACATAGACACTATTAGATTTAGGGCGGACAACTGAGAGGGGGGGTGAATCAGTTGTACAAAACTTTCTTCCAATTTAAACACTTAACTCCACATTTGTTATTCAACAGCATAATGGTAAATCAATCATGGAAACACAATGCAACACATCAAGAGCAGAAATACGTTAACACATGAGACACCAAGATTTTGACATGGAAAACCTGGTTAAGGGAAAAACCACGGGGTGATTAACCCAAGATTGTATTCTCTATTAGAAGAATAGAAAGACCAAAATGGCACATGCCAATTAGGGCTCACTGCCCGAGCACATTGCTCACAAGAGGCTCACTGCCTACAAGAGACACACTGTCTACAAAGAAATAAGTATCACCTACTTGAACTGGAAAATAGCATCTTCACTATGCTTGAATCAGTTCCATTTAAGCCCAATACTTCTGATCTGCCTTTCGCTCTCCTCCTCACTACCACACACTCATCTCCACAAGGACACCTTTGAAATGACTTCGCAATCCCTTATTTATACAAGACATCAACTTAGGAATGATCATCTAAGTTGGCAAACATCAACAAGAACATCCGCAGGATGTGTAACTCATCCAGCCAGCCAATCTCAGGAAGAGCACCATCATTCGAAAGTTATTCCTCAATTGCAAGCTCCAACTTCAATGCGGACCACCAACACGAATTGGACATGATCCAAAGACCTCCACAAGCTTACCTGAATCACCAAGAACATCCACACTTCATCTGCTTATTGAAATCCTTCTCCCCTTCATCCAGAACCTCAAGAACACAGTCTATCATTACTATCACAAAGGAATAGATGCTTGCGGACCTTCAAACCATGAACCAATCGAGTTGATACTTCACAAAAACTTCCTCAACACTCTCTCAAATCTGCAGAATAGGATAATGCATTTCTGGATCTCATCGGACCTATTTGTATCACTCTGTCACCACTGAACATCTGCTAGAACCGGTTTTACTTGAGCAGATATAACTTCTTCAGATCTTCATGTGGACCTCTAAAATCTCTACTGGACCACCTTAAGACACATATCTACAAACCCTTTAAATTGTATCCTTTGATCCTCATCCTATCTTAGACTATTACCTTATTGTCATCATTGTTCTTCATTGTTCCTGATTGAGACTAATTTTCTCAATATCCTCAGCACACAACTCATCCAATTCTTATCATTAATGCAACAGGAGTATGTTGACATCAATGACAACACTGGTTAGGCCCATACTTGCAACAGACACAACTTAAAACTTTAGATACAAGGTTGAAAAAAACATGTTATCAGTCAAAGTGTAGGTATATTGCAAGATGATCCCATAACTACTAACATGATTGCCAAATTATTTTTTAAGAGAGGTGTTAGCATATATCCTTTGAGTCATCATGAGCTCCTAACCTCAAGATCTCACTTTGAAGATGGAGAAGCACCTGCACACTGCACCAACTCAAACATTGATGCCCTCCATCATAAAAAATACCCTGTGGTGAAAAGGGGCAATCCTACTATTTTTCCATGATAAATTTAATGTAGACACCATTTTTGCTAGCATCAATCTTCTCCTACAAAACCAATTATAAATTTGGGAATAGGAAGCCAAAACAGTCAAATGTATATAACATTCTTGCATGACATTTTCTATGAAAAAATCTCTTATAATCTCAACACACCATTGACCCCTCAAAATCAAAAATTAACTTATAGTGTCCAAGTCAAAAACAACTCTGGGTTCTAGCAGGAATAGATTAAGGCTTTAGCATTCGGTAAACCGTATGCAGATCAGTCAAATACTTCCTATCATCAAACTCACAACCCCATAACCAAAAAGAAATATTGGCCAGATCTTCTTGGAAAAGGGTTTTGGGGTTAATTACAAGCTAAAATCTATATTATTTTTTTGCCTGGCTCTTTGTGGAGGACCTATTCCAGGAGATTGTTCAATGAATGATTTGGGTCAGCTGAAAAAGTTTAGTTCTCAGCGATCTGTTTTCTTTGGAGGACAAATCATGGAGGTACTTTTCATGGAAATATCACCTAACTCACATTTCAGAGGTTCTAGATTTTTAGACTGAAAATTTAGCTTTTTGTGCAATTTAAACTGGGGGCTTCCACTAAAATTTGGAATGTAGATCCAGGTGTTTGGTTTCGTTCCTTGAAGGACAACTTTTTCTTATAATCCTGATGCTCAAGTGATGCAAATGAGATGAATTGAAGAAAGAAACTAAAAGGACAAAAGGAAAAGTAGATAGACGTTATGACTAAGTCCATAGATTGGAACAAAAAATAGGAAATGATTAGATAAGAACCTTATCATTGAATCCAAACATGAAAGAGGAACCCACCACCAAAACTTTGGCACCTTTGACTGCCAATTGTATTGCAAACCACCAATGCCTGATCCAATCACAATGGCATCACATTCCACATTATTATCTGAACCTTTGGAAACACCCTCACCCTCTCTTGTGGGCGCTTCTACCGTGATTTCCCTCACACTGCTATACGGATGACTTCTCCACCCCCAATGTCTAGCATAAGATTCGAAGGCAATATTGGTATCTGACTTTGCATCTTGACTTGTAGTTTTGCTTAGCAAGTTTTCAAAGCTTTAATCATTAAACATTTCAATAGCGTTGTATTGGCAGAAGATGCCTAAAGTTGTAATCATTAGACATGTCAATAGCATTGTATTGGCAGAAGATTACTCTGCATAAGGGGTAGCCATTGGTTTGAGATGCTACTCAATTAGTCAGCAGATGGGACTTATTCACTATTGCCATAAGAAAAAACTTGCTTTAATCTTTATGTATGTTGTTTACAGTTGTTATCTCTATAACCTTTGCTTCTTACAATTAAAAAAAATAGCTACTGCCAAAGTCAATAAGTTTTATTATTGTGTGAGAAAATTATTTTAGAAGAGTAGAGTATCCATTGGTTAAGCACAGTGCCTAAATGTGATGGTTGTATGGCCATTATTAGGTAATTTTGCCGTAACATACAATTAAAATTTCAAGAAGACTAAAATCTGAAAAGGGATAATCATCAAAATTTCTATAAGAACTACTCGAATCGAGGGCCTACACGGCCCTTAGTGGTGACACGATCTTGGGTTTATTAAGGCCCCAATTTTTTAACGCAGTAATGGACAACAAAAACTAAAGAAAACAAAGAACTTTACTTTCTATTAAGTTTCAGAGAAAATCAACACAAATTACAAATCAAAATGATTCAGTCTACATTCGATGATCTCTAGTTTAGCACATTACAAATCAAAAATTGGCTCAGTCTACAATCAGAATAGTTGGCTTCACACAAACAACCTTAAAGAAAAAGACTTCCTTACACAAAAAGAAGATACCAGTGCTGCCACTCTTCACAACACACAATCTGTACTATATCAGCAATACACCCATCTGTGCTATATTAGAAATACGCTCCTCATGCAATGCCCATCTTCCCTTTCCTAGGATGTAGCCCATTTCCTTCCAATATCCCTCCACCTAGGAACGCTGCCGCTTAAAACATATAACAATCCCATTAAAGGAATACAATGAATCTCTTCTAGGATTGCAACGCTCTCACTCTTCACCAGCCTCAAAATAGGATTGAGTAAAAGCCAAAATCTGCCACCACCGGATGAGGTCTGCAGAAACTCAACAAAAATAGCGCAGAATTAAAAGACAAAGAAAACTCATGTCGTGGATGCCACTACATCATAATTAAATGGCATGTTTTATGGATGAATATTATATGGATGACCAATTGCAAATTAATTTATGCGGTTGTGAATTAATTCACCTATCATGCCCATTACTTTTATATATCTACAATTATTATTAATAAAGATTCACCATTTTTTTTAAAAAATTTGGATGACTAAAAAAGGAAGGACTACCCAAGAAATATTTTTTATTAGGACTACCAAATTTTTTTGGCAGTTACAAGATGTGTGCATATATAGAATGGCCTATCGGCCAAAAAATTTAATAAGGAACCAATACATGTGCACATATATATGTGTAACAATACACTTCACATGTCACATAAAAAAAACAACTAATCATATGGTGAGACATAAGGCGATCATAAATAGGTGCCTTGGTGCACATGTTTGTGTCTAACCTTTTTCTTGGTGTTCTTGGACAACTTGGTGAAGATGGAGTTGATTAGGCTACATTGTTGATACCCAAAACCCCAAACAATAGCTTTCAGTTCTTAACTCAAATACAAAGACATGCTGAAATTTTCATGAAAATCTGATGTATCATTTAGGATCTTGATGTGCATGAAGTTAGGGTGTGTGAGTATTAGGTCCTCTCCCCTACAACCTGACCAGAACATAATAGAATGTCTTCTTTGTCTTCTCCGCCACACCATCTCAATTGGACACAGATCTCAAGGATTCTCCTTAAACCACACTTAGTTCCGTTGATGTAGAACCAAGGGGTCCCTCCTCCTTCCCCTCTATATAACCATTTTTGTTGAACCCCTACCCATCCGTTTATTTTTTAAGGTTTCCAAAACCATGTAGTTATACTTTTTTCGTCCACCAGTTAGTTAACATGAAACATAAAGGATTGCACACTCATGAATAATGTACATTGTTGATTATTTCCAATAGAGCAACATTAATTATTTTAAACCGCACCATTTCCAAATGGTTGCGGGTTAAGAGGCTTAACTTCTACAAAACCATTGTTGCAATCAATCTCTAGTTGGCCTGATATTTGTGTAGTGACCAACTGTGGATAGGCATAATGGATAGAAATGCATCAGACATGCATTGCCTGCATGAGGGGAAATTGGTGTTGGAAATAAGCCAGACCTGAACCAATGATGGATTGGCCATAAAGGGACTAGTAGCTCAGTTGGTAGAGCACTCCAGGAGCAATGGAAGGTCCTAGGTTGGAGTCCTAGCTAGTCCATATGAGTTGTAGCTCAACAATTGATATCGGAGCTAGGCTAGGAGCCCCAAGCACCTGTAGTGTGGATTAAGGGGGTGTTGGAAATAAGCCACATCCAAATTAACGATGGACTAGCAACAAAGGGGCCAGTAGTTCAATTGGTAGAGCACTCCAACAACAAATTTGGAAGGTCCTAGGTTTGAGTCCTAGATGGTCCATATGAGATGTAGCTTAACAATTGGTATCAGAGCTAGGCTAGAAGCCCCAAGCACCTATAGTGTGGCTTAAGAGGAGGGGGTGTTGGAAATAAGCCACGCTCATACCGACGATGGATTGGCCACAAAGCGGTTGGTAGCTTAGTTGGTAGAGCACTTTAGCAACAGGAAGGTCCTAGGTTCAAGTGAGCTATAGTGCAAATGTAGTCAATGAAAACATGGCTAAAAATGAACATCCCTCAAACATGTTCATTGTGTGTAACATTGCTAAGCAGAGCAATGCTAAGCTCTGGTATCTAGTTAATGCTTGTAGCAACCACAAGAGTGGTAATGCAAACCTATTTCCATCCATCGACAAGAACATTAAGTTTGAAATTAAAATGGGGGACAATAAAAAGGTTCAAGTCATGGTAATATGTACCATTATCATTCAAACTCTATCTTCACCAAGTTGTCCAAAGCAAACTAGGATATCTATTATGCCCTAGGCATAGAACACAACCTTTTTAGTATTGGACAACTAGTTCAAAAAGGATATAGAGTCTTGATGGAAAATGGAGAGTGCATAATCTTTGACAAGGATAACAACAAGAACAAGATTGCAGCAATCCAAATGACAAGAAACTAATGTTTCCTCTTAGGATGCAAATTGATTCTCTGGCACGGTCCGAAGCTATACCTTCCAAGCACATGAAGACTATAGTCAACGGTCAGCCTTCAAGACAGTCATCAAAGACCCATCCAAGCTTTGGCATTTGAGATATGGGCATTTAAGTTATTCTAGTATAAATTTTTTGTCCAAAAAAGATACAGTTAGGGGGCTACCTACAATTGTAGAGCCTAACATGAAATGTGATGCTTGCATCTTAGGAAAGCACACAAACAACCCTTTCAATCAGGGCAATCTAGGAGGGTAAAAGCACCATTAGAGCTAGTGCACCCAGATTTATGTGGCCCCATGAAAACTTCCACCATATCCCAAAATATATACTTCATGACCTTCATAGATGACTACAACAATGGAAGGTCTGAGGTTTGAGTCCTAGCTGGTCTATATGAGTCGTAGCTCAACAATTGGTATCAGAGCCAGGCTAGGAGCCCCAAGCATGTGTAGTGCAGCTTAAGGGGGGGTATTGGAAATAAGCCACATATGGACTGATGATGGATTGGCCACAAAGGGGCCAATAGCTTAGTTGATAGAGTACTCTAGCAACAATGGAAGGTCCTAGGTTTGAGTTCTAGCTAGTCCATATGAATTGTAGCTCAACAATTGGACTGACTAGAAATCCTGAGCACTTTAACTTGTATTTCTTCCATTTGTGTTGTAACTCAAAAGTATAACCACCATTAGCTACTATCATCCGCTTGACAATGGGGTTTTTGTTTGAAAAGTCATTCAATACTTCTTTTACAGTTTGCAGTTGTATTTTATGGCTCATCTAGATCTTTTCAATTGTAGCTTTGTATTTTATCACCTAATTTGATCAAAGAGAGTAAACAGTCTGGAACCCCAAAGAGGGGTTATTATTGATCCCACGTGTAGTGTAAATAAGACAAGGGAGAAGAGGGACTATAAAGGAAGAGACTTAAGCTATTGCATTTTCCTAGGTGTAGTGTCATATGGTTTGGGCAGGGTGCTACAAGTAATTGCATGTACATAGTTGTGAAATTTAAATTTAAATTAAGTGATTTTCCTTATCTTTAATCATATAAATATAAAAAAATTTAAAAATAGTTTGACTTAATTTTTTTCTTTCTAATTATTTAAGTAAAAAGTTTGAAAATAACTTTTGATTTATCTTTATATAATTGTAAATGTGAAATATGGACACAATCCTATGCTTATTGGCACACTTCACTTTTATATATGCATGGTTCTTGACAATTATATCTAGCTATTTGATTATCTATACTAATTCTCGCACTAATTCCTAGGCTATCTATGTCTTTCATGATCATTTCTATTGGTTTGATCCCAGGGCAAGTTTGTGATTGCAATCCTATGCTTATTGACACACCTCAACTCTGCGTACATATGTTTCCTTACAATTATATATCCATTTGATTATCTATATTTCTTCTCACACGAATCCGTAGATTGTCTATGTCTTTCATGATCCATTCCATATGTTTGATCCTAGGTCAAGTCCATGACTACAGGGTCATCCCCATGAGTAGAACCCAACCTACCTAAACAACCCCTTTTGTCTTTCTTACCTAAAGCCAAGAATGCACATTTGCATAATTTATTGTCATGTGCTAGTGTAAAAGATTCATTTGCATTCATTTTGAGAACACACACATGAATATCACTCATTCTAGGAGCATTTAGAAGGGTAATGAATTAGACACACTTGGATTTAGTGTTAAAAAGGATTTATTTATTTAGATTTGCATTTATTTTTTATTACATCTTATTTTCAAATTTGAACTATTGAGGTGCTTGTCCATGTGATTCATTGAAAAATCTTTACTTTAGGGTTTGGTGCTTCTTTCCATAAGACTATCCTTCACCCACCCTATTGACCCTATCTTGTCTTTAAATGAGATCCACTTTTAGTACTAACTTGTAAAGGGAAATGTGGAAATTTATATCTTTTAGTGAACGATTACACCTTGAAATTTGATATGTTCCTCCTTACACCTAGTGATTGTAGAATGGTCCTCAATGCACAATGGTTATGTGCACTTGGTTATTTCATTGTATTAACTTAGACTATCCCTAGGGTTTTTATTTTCCCTTCATATTTTTAGTGAACCCAATCGATCCTACAGAAACTTATCTTGGCTTTAGGGCTTCTAATTGAAATTTTTAGATTCAATATTATCATTTCAAATTTACCTAGGGTTTGATCTTCATACTCTTATACTTTTTGGATTAAGGTTGGGGTATACATTGTGATTTACCTTTTAACCTACCCTCCCACCTTAGGACATTATGCATTACAACTCCTCTTATATTGTTCCTCGGATAATATTCATGCATACATTGTAGAATTTGATAGATTTATATCTTTTCCTACACAACATCCCTCTATACTTGCTATGCTCAAGACACAATTTTGTAAGGATAAGATGTGTTTTCTAGGAGGGTTTGTTCTATAATATTTCATCATTCCCATCCTTCATGAAGTTGATTAGTGTAAACCCTGTGTTATTATAAATGCTTAGTTCCTTTTTGTCATGAACATCTTATGCCTTGTAACAATGGTAAGCATATACCAAGAAAGGATATATCATGTATCTCACTTACAAATGACATTACAATATAAGGGAAAACCCCATATGGTTATGTTGAGAAGTAGATAAAACATGGAAATTAAAGGATTAGGATGATATGTAAAACAAGGAGAAGCATAAACCATATAAGTGCACCATGCCACTAGATAGACTCTTATCACAAGACCATTCATAGGAAAAGAGGGTTCATTTGTATTATCTCTAATATATGCAACTATATCACTAGTGGTAGAGAAAATGTAATCAACATAAGATTCATCACTATGATAGTCATCATAGATAGGTGGAGATAAGAAATCATAATCATCCATAATCCCCACATGAAATATAGAAAAATGATCATCACTATACTTAATCATTATGAATAAAAGAAGGTAAATTATGCAAAGCATATGAATTTATAGACATGGGGATAAAATAACATGTGGAGATAAGTGCTTGCATGGCGATAATCTTTCTAGGTTTTTCTGGGTTTGTTCTCTTTGGTCCTCAGAGAACACTGCTATTTATAGTTTGGCACTATTTTGGTGACTTGGCAGTCAGCTGATGGTTATCCCAGACGTTGCATCGAGCCCAGTGATATCAGATGGTTTGTGGATCCAGTTGGCACCCTCTGTGTTGGCTCAATTTGCTTGTGGCTGTTACTTACTATTTTTAGTAAGTTCGAGTTCGGTGTTGGATTGAGATTTTCAGAGTGGGGTTGGATTCGTCTCATCGAGACCATTCCAACAAGCTATAGATCTTTGCATTCTGACATTGTCTTGATATTTATTTTAAAGTCCAAAGTTATATTATTTATTTAAAGGGACTCTATAAATGTTAAGTAAAGAAATAATATAACATCACTTTATAAAATTAAGTTGTAACTTAAAAGTGATGTGCCTAGGAGAGGGATGCCTCATGGAGGGATAAGGGGGTTAATTAAGTGAAATTCAAAATATAATATTTCCCTCTCTTCTTGGGCGTTGGGCTTAGAAGGTCTATAAAAGAGGGTTTTGAGGCTCATTTGATATATGCTATGTTTTATGAAAATTGCTCTGATATTGAGTTTTCTTGTGCATTGGGATTGAGCTTGGCTCTAGGGCTTATTCATTGCTATGTTGGGATGAAAACCCCTACATTAGTCCCTTTCTTCATGCATGAAAGATTGCATCAGGAGAGGATTGGAGGAGCTTCACACAGGAGTTCCATTAGCCTTTTATTAACAGATTTTGATTGAGTTTTGAGCTGAATGATTTTACCATTCATGGAGTTTGTACTGTAGAATTGAATAAGGCTTTCAAGGAACATAAATGAGTATTGTGACTAAGTTTTTAGTTGCTGTAGATTTTGTTGGTGTTGGTCATACTGTTGGTGTGAATAGGGTTATTACTTATCTGGTTTAACCTTTGTTGTTTAGATAATTCATATTATTTAACTATCTATTAGTTAAATAATAATCACACACATGTTCACATC
Organism: Cunninghamia lanceolata; assembly: GCA_027924645.1. Classification (NCBI taxonomy): domain Eukaryota; kingdom Viridiplantae; phylum Streptophyta; class Pinopsida; order Cupressales; family Cupressaceae; genus Cunninghamia; species Cunninghamia lanceolata. The sequence continues at coordinate 12,101,109 of BSBN01000346.1, read as the reverse complement.
TTAAGTTGACTTAGGAAGCATTCTAGTTGTCTTCTAGATGTTTCTAGTTTGTCTAGTTGTTGATAGTTGTCATATGTCATAGGATTAAGACACTTGTCGCATGACTACAACATCTTGTGTTTCACCTTGGTCTTTATAACCAAGGCCTCATTGTACATTATGTAATCTAGTACATTGTTGTATCATGGCAATATAGCATTCTTTTTGCTTGTCTCTCTTGTGTGGAAGGTTATTTGGTTTTGCAGATTTGATCTTGGTGGTTGATTGCTCCAACATGGTATCAGAGCTTTGATCCTGCAATCCCCTTCACTTTTTTTGTTAAGAGATCTTGCCGTCAACTTTTTGCTGGTGCATCCTGGCTAAAAACAGAGTTCACTGTTGAATTCAGATCGACCAAGTTAGTAAAGATTGACTGTCCAAAACTTGATTTTGGACATAGGTAATTTTTCAACTTTTTTGGGCTTTATATGCATTTTTGCAGAAATTTTTTGTCGAAAAGGCAAAAAAATTTTAGCAGAGGGCTATTTTGCCCCCTGCAATTTTCTGAATCATTTGGTAGATTAACAAATCAGATTCAATAGTTTTTTCTTGTTTTGGGAGATTTGGTTAAGATCTGGCCTTTGCAGATCATTTTCTGTTGTTGTGGGTTGATTTATCTATTGTTTCAGGTTTTTTTTGGCCTATTCGGCCTTTGGTTTGAGACAATTTTTGGACTGTGAGACATCTTGCTCGAATTGCAAAATCATGATCTCCTCTCAGCAAGGCTGATCTATTTCTACTGCATGTGAAGTTGATGGTTTGGGCAGAATCGATGACCACGCCATCCCACTGAGAGGATGTATAATCCATCATTTGCTTGGATGTATACTCCATGGCCGCACCATCCCACTGAGCAAATCGGCCTTGACCTCAGTCTTTTGCGGCCTCACAAATAACACGTCCAAGCCTACAATGAATTCTAAAATTTGCCTCGTCATTCACAAAGAATGGACAGATTGTGGTAGGTGAGCCTATGAATATTTTGAAGATGTCGGTCAAAATTAGAGTGTCTGCCAGTCAAGATCTTTGTCACTAACGGATCTAAGATTCTTGCCAACTGGGAATTTAAATTCGTCGATGGATTATATGCTAACGGGGGTTGATGTGATTGAAATGGACTAGAGATCGCCGATGGAGGAGTTTTGCAGTGGCTGTTGAGTGTTTGACTTGAAGCTGCCGATAATGCTGAGTCTTTATAGCATTGTTTGACTTGGATTTTACTGTCGAACACTTGTTTCAGATTGGTCTTCCTTTTGGTATTAGACTCCATTAGAATTATTCACTTGAGCATTGGATTTCATACCACCATGCTGACCTGCTAATCGCCACTCTGGTCACCAGATCTGGATCTCTCTTGTTGTCTATAGAGATATCGCTGACTTGCAGGCCACCAGTGGGAGTTCATTTTTGAGGCACTTGGCAATGATTCATTCGGGTCTTCATTTGGTGATCAAAACTTGAAATCCTTATTTTTTGGGCTCTCCTCCTGGATCTCTGCCCTTGTATCTTTGGTTTTACGAATTGCTGAATCTTTTTTAGCCTGCAGATCTGCTTGGCATTGTCGAACATCGTCCACCGCAAGTCAATACCCATCGTGGTAGGCTTAAAAAAAATAGGAGTCTTTGCATATTGGAATGCTTCATTTGTAGATAGAGATGCCGATGGTACCTCATAAGATCTCAAAGATATTAGTCAAAGAAGTTCAATTATAATTATCTGCATTTGCATTGGTTTGTTGTATGTTTCAAGATCTCAGCCTTTGCACATAATTCAATATTGGCAGTCGGCGTCTTTTGCATATCCCCGACGGCTTGGGTAATTAAAAGAATGTCTGGTGGTCCTTTGTGGTTTTAAGTTATGCAATGGCTATCTTCTCATTTGTAGAGCCTTTGATGGATCACATCTGGTGAGTTTTTAATCTTCAAGGCAATTTTTTTAAATAAAGGAGAACTAAGTTTGTTTTATTACCGATTGTCAAAGACGGTGATTGAGACCTAGTTTGGCAGGTGGCCTACTCCCTCACAAACAAACTTCTCCACCTTTCTTGCTGGTTCCATCGCCTGATCACATCGTTGATCTTGTCGCATGCAAGCCGCAGATGATTTTTTTGCAAATTTTGACAAAAGGGAGTTTTTTCTTTTTGTCATATCTTGCAAACCAGGAGGTAGATTTTTGCATTCTTACAGTCATCAGAATGGTGGTTTAGTGAATTTCACTATTATGTAGGTGATTTGTTTAGATTTCATCATTTTTTGCCAATTTTTTTAGCTTGAAGGTACAGTTCGTGCTTTTCTTGCAACTAACATCTTTTGCATACGACATCAAAATTTGGTGCAATTTTTTTTGAAATTGCTCAAAAAATTGCAAGGAATCGTATTGTAACTTCTATTTTTTCTCTTGACAAGATTTTTTTGTTCAAAATTTGTAAAAATCACCGTGTGTTATAAACGATTGATTTAAGCTTGTCGATTGTACAAATTCATTCATTGTACTTTGTTGGGGGGGTTACAATTACATTGTTAATACATTTTGGGGGGGTGAAAGGCACGATTTAAGTACCCCTGAGTCTTTGGTTCTTGGTGTTTTTTCTGTTACACATGGCAGAAAGAGTGACGATAAAACCACTCACTCCACATAATTACCACACATGGAAGTTAAAAATGAAACAACTACTGCAATCTAAAGGACTTTGGCAAATGCTAGAGGATAATCCACTTGGTTTCACTAAGGAGTTTGAAAGATTTGCTTATAAGAACAAATTAGATGAAGCTATGGGAATCATAGGATTGCATGTATTAGACAAATTGTTGTTTCATATTACGAAGTGTACAACACCTAAGCAAATTTGGGATAAGCTTTTAGAATTGTATGGTACCGTCAATGAATTCTGAATCTTGCAACTTGAGGCCGAATTGACATCACTCTCTCCAGACAGTTTTCCTACTATGCAAGATTTTCTAGAGAAATTCAAGATGATCTTGTCACAATTGAAAGGATGTGGGCATGATAAAACTGAAAAGGAATGTATCTTCTTGATTTTGTCGAAGTTGAAGGGCCCATTTCAGGTGTTTTCATCTACCTTCTATTCTAGCATGGATGCCTTTGGAAAGGACTTTAAGATGCCTAGCTTTGAGCTGTTTTGTGAGCGTTTTACTAGGGAGCAAACCAAGTTACTTCAAATGGATGCACTTCCTAGTTCTAAGAGTCAACCCTTGATGGCCTCATCTTCCAAGGGTAAAGGTAAGAATAAGAAGAAGCCCAAGACAGAATCTCCTTCAGGTAGTGAGTCTCCCTTCAAACCAAAGCCGAAGAATGATCAGAAGCCCACTCCTCCACCTAATCCTTCCAAATCTGGCGAGTCTTCCTCCAAGACAAAGAAGAAGAAAGGTGGCACTTGTTCTTTTTGTGGCATAACAGGTCATGATGAGTCTCATTGTTTCAAGAGGTTAGAGGCTTTGGAGTAAGCTATGAATAAGCACAAGATTTCACTTCCCAAGCCCTCCTCTACAGGCAAAGGACATGCTCTTTTGGCACATGGTTTGCTTGCATCTTCAGATAGCTGGATACTTGATTCAGGTGCTTCACATCATATGACCAATTCACTTGATCTACTTGAGACTCTTTCTAATACTAGTACTTCTCAGATTGGAGTGGGGAACTCTTCACAGATTTCAGTCATGGGGGCAGGCACCGTTCAATTGCAAGATGGTTGCATTGAGGATGTTCTTTTTGTTCCTAAGATTTCTACTAAGCTTCTCTCCATATATCAGATTTGTCATTCTGGGGATGGGAAGAAAGTTGAGTTTACTCCTCACAATGTGGTTATTCGACAGCTACAGGATCCTGAGATAGTTATTGCTACAGGGAGAGTGGATCATGCATCTAGACTATATAGATTTGATGGATTTGAGTCTTCATCAAGATCATCTCTTATAGCACATGCCGATGCCTTGAGCAAGCTTTGGTATAAGAGATTTGGACATCTAAATTACAGTTATCTTCAGTAAATGAGCACAAGAACTTAGTTGTTGGTCTACCTAAGATTTCTTGTAGAGAGGGAGTTTGTCCAGGATGTGTACTTGGTAAACATCATCAGGATCCCTTTCCTAAGGGTCAAGCTACACGAGCTTCGGCACCCTTAGAGTTGGTTCATACTGATCTCATGTCTTTCCCAACTCCTTCATTTTTAAGGGCCAAGTATGTGCTCACTTTCATTGATGATTTCTCACGACACATGGGTGTACTTTCTTAAGTACAAAAGTGATGTTTTTGACACATCCAGGACATACAAGGCATTTGTGGAGAAGCAGTCAGGTCTTTCTCTTCGACGGATTCACATGGATAATGGGGGGGAATATGTGAACCAAGCTTTTTAGGATTTTTGCAGTGAGCATGGAATTCAACATTAGTTTTTAGTTCCTTACACTCCTCAGCAGAATGGTGTGGCTAAGAGAAAGAACAGGACATTACGGGAGATGGAAAATTGCATGCTATAGTCTAGGTCTATGGATCCCACTTTTTGGGCTAAAGAAGTCAATTGTGCCAACTATATTCAGAATTGTATGCCTCACAAGGTAATACATCATATGACTCCCAAGGAGGCTTGGTTCCATGTCAATCCTAATGTATCCTTCTTCGGAGTATTCGGTAGTGAGGCTTGGGCATTCATTCCGAATGGTCAGCATAAGGCTATGGAGAAGAAGAGTCAACCTTTGATTTTTGTTAGCTATTGTGAGGATGTGAAGGCTTACAAGTTGTTTGATCCTGTTACTCAGGATGTCTACTTTTGTAGAGATGTCTATTTTGATGAGTCCTTCACACAAGTGGATTCCTCCTCCACTTCTTCTTCCTCACTACATACTCCGCCTTCTTCATCATCACTTGAGGATGTTTTGCTTCTTTAGGATGATACTGATGAAGGTCCTTCCCCACCACCTCCTTAAGCACCAATTTTGCCCTGATGGGCCCCCACTACTCTTGAGGAGGCTGGTCCTCTTGTTGGTGATCCCATAGATGTTGATAACTGAGAGGGGGGTGAATCAGTTATCTTAATTATTTCAGCTTTCTAAATTTCCTTATCAATTAGTGCAACATTAAATTAAATAAGAAAACATAACCACAAAATGGAAATAACATCAATACACATGACACAATGATTTGACATGGAAAATCTTGTTAGGGGAAAAACCACGGGGTGACTAACCCAAGATTGTATTCTCTGTTAGAAGAATAAGATAGTACAAAATGGAACTTGCCAATTAGGGCTCACTGCCTGAGCACACTGTTCACAAGAGGCTCACTGCCTACAATAGTTTATACAAGGAAACTAGATACTTGAACTAATGAGAAGCATCCACATATGCTGAGGTTCAATTCCGGTTAAGCCCAATAAACGGATCTGCTGCACTTCATTCTCACTCTCTTAGGTGTTGTCCTGTTACATTCTGGACCTGTCTTACTGCCTTCACACTACTCTTCTGCTTTTCTTTGCTCCACACAATACACCACACACACATTCATATCTAAATCCATCTGGTATATATATCCACACAAAAGATTTCATCCTCTTTCTAGTCAGCATCCGGAATAGTCAATATTTTCCCAAACTCTAGTAGTCTATCGGCTGAATCCTTACTTACCAAGTGATGTGAATCAAGGAGATACTTATAGAAGTCATCTAACATGTCAACCAATCATGGATGATACCTTAAGAACCTTGATCACCATCAATATCTCATCTGGAATAATTCTGATGCTCTGTCGATCAGTTCTTCCTCTGTCTACTCTGCCAAACCGGGCCCCAATACTTAGATGCTCATATCTCTTCACTCTTTCATCACCGGAGGCTCAATCTCTAGAATCTATCATTCAAGGTATTCCTCTTGACTTCCCCAAGTCTGTACTTTACAAAGATACTTCCTCTAAGAGATCCAGACCTGACCGTCAAACCTTGTTGCATGCTCTATTCTTGCTTATCGGACCAAAGTATTCTTCAATTTGACTTCCGGTAAAGATACACCATGTCCTGCGGATGTGTGGAATGGTCTTTATTGCCATCAATGACAACACCAATGAAGCCACATAGTGTCTCTTGCCAACAATCTCCCCCTTTGGCATTGATGGCAACACTTAGTGAAAAATGACTAAGTGTTATACTACACTCCCCCTTGGTTGATGCTTTGTTCTATTGTACACTTTACCGAAGCTCCCCCTTAGCTGGATTCCACATTTTTCATTGCTCCTCACTCCCCCTTTAACATCAATGGCAAAGGGTAGGGTCCGCATACCAAATTTCCCAAAAACAATCTATACTTAGCTGCATAAGTTATATACATGCTATACTTACATATACTGAAGTATATCTGCAAAAGATGTCTTCAACTGGGCAAATTCTGTTGCCCAACTCTGCTTCATCCTATCCAAAATTAAGATGTGATCACTTAACAGGAATGCAAAAGCTTCTTCTCTTTTAAGATCTGTTAGATCACTGGTTCGGGCTATGGTCTAGGCATCAGTTAGGGCCTCATGCATGGCCTCTAATTTAGGGATAATCATCCCTCTAAGTTCACCCATTCTGCTTAATATGTTCTTCCTCTCCTTCTCAAGCTTCTTAATCTCATTCATGATTACAATAGTTTGACATTCCTGGTTTATTATGGATACAGTGAGAGGATCAAAATTCTGAGAGAGGCTTGACAGTTTATCCTCTTGTTCTTTCACTTTCTTCTCAATATCCTTTGTTACTTTAGTCCAGGATATACACAATTTATATACTTCTCCATCCTTAAGAGCATTTTCTAAGCTCTTTATCCAAATATCCATATTTCTCCTATCATTGGTTATAAGGCCTTGTAACTCAGAGAATCTCTTATGCAAAAACTCTTTCCAGACCTTTACCTCAGCTGATTTCTCTAAAGACTCAAAATGAGTGCTAACACTATTTACTAGAGATTTGAGATTACCGGATGAAGAGATTGAGGGATCCTTCTGAAAAGATGGCATGATCTTCTATAATACACCGGATGCAGTTTCTATGAGCTTGCAGTCTTCCATGTGAGACTTCAGAAGTTTTTCTTTTGTCTTTGTTGAAGTAAAGGATGCTAGCTTCATGGTTTGAACCAGGGAGAGGGAGTCAAAATTGAACGGTCCTTGAAGAAGTTCCAGTTCATCAAATTCTATCATCTCCTTGGTTAAGAATTTCTCGACTGCTTCTGTTGTGTCTCTTGCCGGTGATAGGGTTTTGTCCCCTTTTGCAGCCTTACCACTATCATCTATGGTTTTTTATGTTGGAGTTTTCTCTCCTTCTGCACCCTTATTACTGTCATCTTCTTTTTCCTTTTCCTTTGCTTCTTGACTGATCTTTTCTTCTACTCTTTCTTCTTCTTTAGATCCAGAGTCAGCAATGGAAACTGGAGGAGAGATGTTTGCTTGATCATGGACCTCCTCTTCCGGAGTAGAGGAATCTAAGTCCTTACCTTTTTCTTCACCTATCTCCTTTACCTCTTCTGCCACTGTCTCGGTAGATTCTTCTTCAACATCTGTAGCTGAGGGATCATCACCTAAGTCCTCTACAATGGGAATGTCGAATCTTTTGTATGCATTCCGGAGAATCTCTTATGTCTCTTTTCCTATTTTGTCAATTTCACCAAGCATAAGCTAATTCATTCTAGCTTTGCTCCAAAACTCATCCTTGCAATCTTTGAAGATCATATTCATTTGCTTCGAAGTGATTGAAGGAAAGAGCTGAATGGATATCTATTCCCGGATCTCAAGATCCTTTGCCCTAGCATTATTCTTTCTTATCTCTAATTCCTTCTCTAGGCTTTTGGGAATGAGAGATATGGTTTCAATAAAAGCCTTATTGTATATGTTCAAGTACTTAACGGTGGCTTCCTCTAAGATCTTTCTATCTGCATCATTATATGCATCATAGAATTATGTTATTAGTTGCAGGTTCCCATCCATAGTAACTGCTTTAACTACATCATCTAAGGACAGAGTGGGCCTTTCAACAAATTCTTCTGTTACTTCTTCAGTAGAGGGTTCACCGGATGTTTTCCTTTTCTTTTTCATTTTCTTTACTTCCTCATCTGATTTTGTCTCTTCATCATCCTTCTGACTGATGTAAGACCTTGTTGCCTTTTTCTTGGTTCTCTTCTCTCCTTTTCTAGATGATTTTGCTTCTGGTTTTGATGCCTTTGAGCTCTTTGCAGTGGTAGGTGCAGAGGTCTTAGAGGATCTGGTCTGGGAGGGGACTTCCACCGGAGCACCTTCTTTCTCTATTTTTTCTTTTTCTTTCTCTACCCTTTCTATCTTCTCTCTATTTGCATCAAGTGCCTCTTTTAAAATTCCATGCCTCTTGGCAAACTCTTCTACTTACCTCCTCACTTTTCTTTTTATTTCCAGTTGTCTTAGCTCCACATGGATCTTCACACTTAATTCTTCAAAGGTTCCAAACCTTTCTACTTTAGGATCCTTGGATTGACTGAGCATGTGTTGAACATGTAGCTCAACAATTTTCTCATCTACTTCATACCCCATTGGCATGATCCAGACTATTCTTGGCTCTACTGCCTCCATTAGACATTGATCAGTTTCTACCATAAAGCATACTGTATCTTTATACTTTTCAACTAAAGATTGGGGGATTCTCTCTCTTGCTTGCATCATGCTCTAAAAATTCTTGAAATAGCCCCAGAGTGCTGTATTTTGTGCCTTGGCATCACCAAGCCCATGTATATAATCTCTGATTTGGATGGCTACTGGTCTATCATTCTACCATACCCAACCACTGGATCCGGGAAGCTCATTCATGAAGTAGAAGAACAAGCATAGTATCAACCCACCATACTTGAAGGAGTTCATCTTGTCCTTCTTGATCTTTTGTAGGTTTTCCATTGGTTGGCTCAGAAGGAGTTCACAAAGATCATAATCTGCATTTTTCCTCAACATTTCGTAAGCAGTGTAAATTACAGTTCCGAGTACTGAATTTTCCCTGCTAGAGTGATATATCTTATAACCGATGATCATGGAGGCAAACTTGACATCCGGATCAGTGATGTCTTCTATTGTCATTGCTCTTTTGTTAAATTTTGATCTGGTAGCCTCACTCACAGTTTGATTCTTGACGGATTTGAGAACAAGAATCCCACCGGATGAGTGCAATTTGGTTACTACCCTAATGGCATCCTTGGTTATCTTAAATGGCCTCATCAACCATATAAAGTTATCATGCATTCTACTTAGAACATACCGGACCCATTCATCTTCTACAAAATAGGGGAAATGAATGCATTGTGCAAAATGCTTGTCCCGGATGGCTTTATACCGAGTTTTGAGTTCAAATGAGTCATCTATCAAATGCTTGTGATAGATATCAACTAGCTTAGATTCCCCAAATTCTTCAATATTCGCATGAATATATGCCCTAACATCTTCTACATGCAGAACCCCATGCAGAATGCTTGAAAAGGCGCCTAGGGGATCAACTTCTAGGGATTTATATGGATGTTTCTTGAATTTAGGATGCAACCTATCAGTGATCTTTACAACATTCGGTGTAGTCATCTTCAAAAGATTTTATAGAGAAATATTCAATAATGGAAAATACCTTTTGCGCTTCTAGGGTTCGCTGAATGAGCCAGATTAATTTGCTGGATGAATCGACTTAAACGGTTGATCTTTTGAGAATTTGAGATAATTTGTTGTAGAGCTCCTTTCCTCTTCTTCTTGAATGCAAATGTGCAAATGACGAGCGAATGAACCCTTTTATTTCTGGGAAAACCCTAATTTCATATTGCAATAAATGCGTAACTAAAGTCATTCCGGTTGCCTGGTTCTTCTTAATTTGAGAAAGATCTTTTTTCGGATCACTGAGATATACTTAGAGTTATTCTTAGTGATTAATAACAAATTATCTTACTTTCCCCAAACACTTGATCTATCCACAGAACAAGATGCCTCGAATTTGAATCATACTGGATTTAACCGTGATAATCTTGTTTTACCGGATGACTGTTAAACCAGATCAATCTTGGAAGATTAGACTCTTCAAATCTTCCTGTGGATCTTCCATATCTTTACCAAGATTTCTTTAGATGTTTCTCTGAGAATCCTTTTATTCCACAACTTCCTATGTGCCAATTTCAGGCACCAATTAACTAGCTGGGGGAAAATGTGTTTCCTTGTGTCTCCCCCTGAGCCAGAGCTCACTTTTTAATTTCTGGAAGGAATATCAGCACCAGATTCTGGTGCGGATCCATCCCCTACATTCTCTGTACTTCGTTTCACCCAAATCTTGTTCATCTCACTTTTAACTTCATCCGCATTCACTTTTCCTTTGTCTTGATTCTGATTATGATGCACCGGACCCCTTTTGTCCTGATTCTTGCCTCTACAGAATTTGGCAATATGACTGGATCTATTGCAATTGTGGCAAACAACATTTTTTTGCATATTTGAATGATATCCTCTTGATCTGCATTGATTAGCCATATGTCCCATTCTATTGCATGCAAAGCATCTACCATTGAATGAATTGTTCATTTGCATATTTCTGCATTCATGAGATTTGTGACCATACCTTTTGTAGTTGAAACACTATCTGGAGAAGGATGTATTAGTCTAATTTATTCTCTTTCTGCACTGATTAGCTTTATGACCAAATTTATTGTAGTTGTGGCAGTATCCATTGAAGGATGGATATCTTTGAGCATTAGGTTGCCTTACCGGAGGTCTTCTAGGCCTGTTCCTTGGATTTCCTGATCCAAAATTCTTCTGACCAGATCTGGAGCTTTCACCTTTCTCATATCCCAAGCCACACTTGTCATCTACCCTCTTTTGGCTTTCAAGAAGAACTTCAAGTTGAGAAAAACTTATCTTGAATTTCTCTTTGTATTCATTTGTTGTTTGAAGATCCTTTTTAAGAGTGTCAATTTGATCCTCAAGCTTTTCTTCATTATCTCTAGCATCTTCAAGATCAGATTCTAGATGCCTGATTATTCTATCCATTTTGTGGCAGTCTTCTGACTTCTCCTTGAGAGATTGTCTTAGATCATCTTCAGTTTTTCTTTTCTCTTCAATTTCTTGGGTGAATTTCATAACTCCTGATTCCATTTCATGTCTTACCATAATGACCTCTTTTGATAACTTTTCACATAACTTGTTTTCTCCTTCAGATCTTCATTTGTACCATTGTCTTCACTTTGACTTGCCAATTGCTGAAGTAGATCTTTTCTCTTTTTCATAGAGATACTCAGTTTCCCTTTTAGTTCATTTATGAAATCATTAGCTTGTTTGAGTCTTTCCTTCAATTCATTGACTTTAGATTTTGATTGCTCAAGATCATCTAGGGCAGAATGAAGTTGTTCCCTCATACCAGACACATCCATTTGAGTTCCCAGATCTTCCTCAAGTTGTTAGTCTCTTTTTGGAGGAACTTAGCTCTGATACCAATTGTTGATAACTGAGAGGGGGGGGTGAATCAGTTATCTTAATTATTTCAGCTTTCTAAATTTCCTTATCAATTAGTGCAGCATTAAATTAAATAAGCAAACATAACCATGAAATGGAAATAAAATCAATACACATGACACGATGATTTTGACATGGAAAAGCCTGTTAGGGGAAAAACCACGGGGTGATTAACCCAAGATTGTATTCTTTGTTAGAAGAATAAGATAGTACAAAATGGCACTTGCCAATTAGGGCTCACTGCCCGAGCACACTGTTCACAAGAGGCTCACTACCTACAATAGTTTATAAAAGGAAACTAGATACTTGAACTGATGAGAAGCATCCACATATGCTGAGGTTCAGTTCCGGTTAAGCCCAATATACCGATCTGCTGCACTTCATTCTTACTCTCTTAGGTGCTGCTGTCCTGTTACATTCAGACTTGTCTTACTGCCTTCACACTACTCTTCTACTTTTCTTCACTCCACACAATACACCACACACACATTCATATGTAAATCCATCTAGTATATATATCCGCACAAAGGATTTCATCCTCTTTCTAGTCGGCATCCAGAATAGTCAAGATTTTCTCCAACTCTAGTCTGCCGGCTGAATCCTTACTTACCAAGTGATGCGAATCAAGGAGATACTTATAGAAGTCATCTAACATGTCGGCCAATCATGGATGATACCTTAAGAACCTTGATCACCATCAATTCCTCATCCAGAATAATTCTGATGCTCTGTTGGTCAATTCTTCCTCTGTCTACTCTGCCAAACTGGACCCCAATACTTAGATGCTCATATATCTTCACTCTTTCATCATCGGAGGCTCAATCCCTAGAATCTATCAGTCAAGGTATTCCTCTTGACTTCCCCAAGTCCACACTTTACAAAGATACTTCCTCTAAGAGATCCAGACCTGACTGTCAGACCTTGTTGCATGCTCTGTTCTTGCTTACCGAACCAAAGTATTCTTCAATCTGACTTCCGGTAAAGATACACCATGTCCTGCAAATGTGTGGAATGGTCTTTGTTGCCATCAATGACAACACCAATGAAGCCACACAGTGTCTCTTGCCAACAAAAGATACTCGCCGCACTCACTCACAGACAACAGGTGTCAGCCTTTTGAGTCATGCCATTTCCACAGATCCTCAGAGGTTTTCAGATGCCGCAGGTATTCTAGAGTGGGACAGTGCAATGGTTGAGGGGTATTCTTCTTTAATGAAGAATCATACTTGGGATCTTGTTCCTCTTCCTAAGGGAAGAAAATTGGTTCGGTGTAAGTGGGTATACCACACCAAGTATGCAGCTGATGGTTCTATAGACAAGTACAAAGCTCATCTTGTTGCTAAGGGTTTTTCTTAGGTTGAGGGTATTGACTACTTTAAGACCTTTGCTCCTATCGCCAAGATGGATTCCATTCGTCTTGTACTTTCTTTGGCTGCATCTCAAGGATGGTCAGTGTATCAGATGGATGTGAAGAGTGCCTTCTTGCATGGTGATCTTCATGAGGAGATCTACATGGAGCAGCCTCCAGGTTTTGTGCAGGACTCTTCACTTGTTTGCAGGCTTCGTCGTTCATTATATGGTCTCAAACAAGCCCCTAGGGCTTGGTATGAGAAGATGGATAGTTTCCTACTTGCTTCTAGTTTCACATGATGCCATTCTGACCCTACAGTTTACACTTAGAAACGTGGAGATGATCTTTTGATCCTTGTGCTTTATGTGGATGATTTGATTCTCATAGGTAGTTCTACCTCCATGATCTAGATTATTCAGCAAGCATTGATGGCACACTTTGATATGACAGATCTTGGTCTTCTGCACTACTTCCTTGGTCTTCAGGTTCGCCAGACTACTAAGGGGATCTTCATTTTTCAGCAGAAGTATGCTCTTGATTTGCTTCAGAGATTTGGCATGACTGATTGCAAGCCTACCCCTACACCATTTCAATCAGGTGTTGTACTATCTACCAGTTGCACTACTCCCACAGTTGATGCTACATTGTATCAGCAGTTGGTTGGTAGTCTTTTGTACTTGACACATAGTCATCCTGATATTTCCTTTGCGGTTGGACTTGTCTCCTGATTCTCTCAGGAGCCACATGAGAGTCATTGGAAGGCAGCCAAATGTATTTTGAAGTATATTCAGGGCACATCACACTTTGGCATTCATTACACATCAGGAGCTTTTTCGATTATGGGCTTCACTGACTCAAATTGGGCTAGTGATGTTAATGATCGAAAGTCCACTTCTGGCTTTGTTTTTTGCCTTGGTTTTGGTCCGATTGCATGGTCTTACAAGAAGCAGATAGCTATTGCATTATCATCGACAAAGGCTGAGTATCGAGGTGCAGTTTTGGCTAGCCAGGAGGTTCTTTGGCTTCGACAGTTGATGACTGAGTTTGGGTTTCCTCCAAATCATCCCACTACTCTTTGGTGTGATAATTAGAGTGCCATTCATATTTCTCGCAACCGAGTGGAGCATCAGCGTACTAAGCATATCGAGATCCACATGCACTTCATCAAGCAACTCATCTAGGATGGAGTTCTCAGCTTGGAGTACTTGCCTACTGAGGAGCAGGTTGCAGACATCTTCACTAAACCTTTGGCATCGCCTCATTATCTTCAGTTGTGATCGATGCTTGCAGTGAAGGAAGTTGTCCTTGGGGGGTCTTCTTGAGTCCTCTTTCCTTCACTTTTTCATGCTTTTTCTTTGCATGTTTTTTCTCTCTTTTGGAGAGGAGTTTTTTTCCCACGAGGTTTTCTCCTGTTCTTCACTTGTGAGAGATTGTTTGTACATGGGTACCTAACATGGCCCTATTGCCGAGACCCATCTTTGCATTTTTTTGTTCCTCCCTTAGTTGCACTTAAGGGGGGGTGTTGGTGTGAATAGGGTTATTACCTATCTAGTTTAACCTTTGTTGTGTAGATAATTCATATTATTTAACTATTTATTAGTTAAATAATAATCACACAGATGTTCACATCTTAAGTTGACTTAGGAAGCATTCTAGTTGTCTTCTAGATGTTTCTAGTTTGTCTAGTTGTTGATAGTTGTTCTTGATAGTTGTCATCTTATCCTATAGTTGTCATATGTCATAGGATTAAGACACTTGTTGCATGACTACAACATCTTGTGTTTCACCTTGGTCTTTATAACCAAGGCCTCATTGTACATTATGTAATCTAGTACATTGTTGTATCATGGCAATATAACATTCTTTTTGCTTGTCTCTCTTGTGTGGAAGGTTCTATGGTTTTGCAGATTTGATCTTGATGGTTGATTGCTCCAACACGTACCATCCAGGCAAGTCGTACATCTATGGTGAGGCCGTACTATGCATAGTGGTGTTATTTGGGAGTTTGGTGTTGTTATATGGAGCCTAATCAGACTTGGAGGTTAAATTTACCCCACTTTTATTAGTGCGGTTTCCCCACAAATTATTTAATGGGGTCAAGGGGCAGCGCCCCTTGTGGGGGTTTGGGGATAGTGCCCCTAAGACGGGGTCAAGGATCAGTGCCCCTTGCAAGGTCCAAGAGTAATGCCCCTGGCGCACTCCCTGTCACGATACAGGGTGGGGTCGAGGGGTAGCTCGCCCTCACGAGGGCTCAAGGACAGCGCCCCCGAAACCTCCAACAATTTTTTATTATTTTATTAAGGCGTCAGGAGTTATTTTTTATATTGGCCAACATTAAAAAAAACTTTATTTTTGTAACCAACATAAGGCTTGATAAAAGCGGCTAAGGGTTAGGGTTTCCGTTGATGTATTGTAGCATTTGCAGGGGTATTGAGTTGCAAGGATTGTTGGTTGTAATCGATTTGATTTACTTGATAATAATATTAGACTCTTTGTTGGTGGATGTAGCCTAGATTTGGATGAACCGCGTTAAAACTTGTCTCTCTCTGTTATTATTTCTGTGTATTTTCATTCCTCTATTTAATCTTTATTTGCATTTAATTGATATCTTCTGCCGGCTAACCCTAACATTTGTCACTGTTCTATGTTGTTAATCCTTGGAGTTTGGGGTTGTTGGAAGACTGCAGACACATTTGAACAAATTTTGGAGAGTTTCCTTGTCATTTGTTGTTGATAGAATACTCCAGGCAGGTCGTACATTGAGTCCCAGGTTGTGGGTGTTCTTGGAAATTGACCTCCACTCTTTGGCATTGTTCACACTCTTCTTTGGTAGCGTTGGAGGACATAGTTACTGTTGCATCTTTGATTGTAATGCATATCATCCATTGTGTGTGATTGTTGAAGAGTTTTCATAACTTGTATTGCTAGTCCAGCAATGACCTCGACATGAAGTTGTAAATCTTGATATGGGTATGTAATAGAACCTCATATTTTAGTATTCTCCTATCTGGGTCTTTGTTATTTTGTTGATATCTATCTTAGTTTTTTTGGGTTTTGTTATATGCTTCATATTTCATACATGCAATACAAAAAACCTACATGCAAAACCTGCACATAAAACCCCAAACAGAAAGCATACAAAAAGCAAAAAAAACTTGGCATAGAAAAAACATATACCAGGGGTGTATGTTATAGTGGTATCAGAGCAGTGTATCATGCCATCCTGTGAGGTTAACTATGACATGCAGAAGATGAACTAGGACATGCAGCTTGGTACACACTAGCATTATCTTAGCCAAAGCATATCACAGACTAATATCTAGGTTCCCTATATTGATCCCTTTGTGGGTACAACTATAGTAGTGATAGAGGAAATGGATGATAAAGACTGGGAAGAGCCTAGTATCCAGGAAATGTTGAATAACTGGTACAAGAAACAGGAAGAGATGCTGAATAATTGGGATAGGAGACATAGAGAGATACAAAAAAATACTAATCAAATGATACAAATGATGACCAATTATCTCATCAGGAATCCTGGTATCGATAATAACAACAAAAATGACAGAAACCATGGAGACAGGAACAATGGAGATAGGGATAGATACAGGGATAATGATGATGGAAGATGGTGCAATCACAGTAGGAGGGTTCACAGAATGAACAGTCTAGACCATGCAGCAAGAGTAAACACAATGGAAACAACTCAAAGATATGAAACAAACACAAATTTAGTCATTCAATATATAGTATAATTTAAATACAATCTGGCCAGGATCATGTGGGCTTACAAGTAGGGCTCAAAGGCCTGATTACATAACACCAAAATATGCACAAGATACAACATTAAAGCTCCTTCGCATCAAAATCTAAACTCAGGATTATGAATCAATTGCTAACTATCAACCTCTACTTTCCTAGGGATCTATTACATCCTTATATATCATCTCTAGTACAAAAGATTCCTCTGCGTCGGCCAAGGAAGGTCACAAACTCCAATGAAGAGTTGTAACGTATGTACACAGATAGGTCAGACCTAATCATGTAGAACACCTCCATAAATGAATGGAATGATGAGTAGATATCAGGTAAGGTCAACCATGAACCAAAGATCATGAATGATGTGTCATTAGGCTCCACAAGTCAAGGAATTCTTCGCAAGTCTTCTCCTTTAGCTGATTATCAGAGTCTGTCAGGATGCTCTATTCTGAGAAAATAGTCGATCTTCTGATAGCAATATCTTTCTAGTACTTAGTCCAAATGCTCTAAATGTTGAATATGATGTAGATGAATGAATCTAGATGTTAAGTCTAGCTCCACAAGACGTGAAATGCAACTGCGGCAGAATGCGAAACAAAATACAGAAACTGCTACTGACTGAACTACCTGAACTGAACTAAAAATGAAAGGAAACAAATTGAACTGCAAATATTTTTGGTTGATGTGAGATTGCTCTTGAACCAGGGATGCTCCTGCATCAGACATCTAGGGTTATTGAAAAAGTTAGTCCCTCACTTTGTTGGGGCTAGGGGAGAACCAAGAGGGTCCACCTCAGCTTGAGAAATCCATGATGAATCTTCTTTCGATCTACCTTTCCACTTCGCAAGGTATTCTTTGTATTATCTTCCTCTAGTGTTGCGTCCAACTCTGCTATCCAAAATGTCTTCAATTTGCTCCGGTGCTTGTTGTGGTAACTGCTTCTTCAAGTCTTCTTCCATGCTGTCACTAAATTCTGCTTCATGATACTGATAAAGGTCTGCAATGTTGAAAATATGTGATATACCCAATGTCTCTGGTAACTCCACTTCATATGCATTTCCTGAATCAAATTTTCTAAGTATCTTACAAGGTCCAAACTTTTTCATCTTCAACTTGTTATATGTCCCAACTAGAAAGCTTTCTTTTCTCAAGTATACCATTACTTCAAATTCCTTATGTCTTCTCTTTGCATTTGCCTTTTCTTTATACTTACTATTCATATCCTCCAAATGCTTCTTCACCTGATTATGCATTGTCTTCATGTGATCTACAAATTCTTCTGCTTCTGCACTTCTCTTCTCTTCCATACCAATGTTTCTCAAATCTACCACTCCTCTAGGATTTACTCCAGTAATAATCTCAAACTGTGTTCTTCTGATACTCCTATTTACTAAATTATTGTATGCAAACTCTACTTGTGAAAGAATCAAATCCGAACTTCCTATCTTCTCTCCAACCAAATATCTCAACAAGTTTCCTAAACTCCTATTCACTACCTCTGTCTGTCCATTAGTCTGTGGATGAAAAGCTGAACTAAACTTTAAATCTCTCTTCATCTTCTTCCAAAGTGTCTTCCAAAAGTATCCAACAAACTTTGTGTCTCTGTCTGAAACTATACTCTTAGGTAATCCATGTAATCTTACAATCTCCTTGAAAAATAGATTTTCTACATGCACTGCATCAATTGTCTTCTTACAAGGTATGAAATGAGCCATCTTTGAAAATTTGTCCACCACTACAAATATTGAATCATGTCCTCTCTGTGTCTTCGGCAATCCCATTACAAAATCCATGCTTATGTCTTCCCAAGGTCTCTCTGGTACTATCAAAGGTCTATACAATTCAGTATTCTAACTACTACCTTTTGCAACTTGACAAACTCTAAAACTCTGCACAAATTTCCTAACATCCTTATGTATTTAAGGCCAAAATTAGTTTTCACTTACCAAAGCCACTATCTTATCAATGCCAAAATGTCCTACCAATCCACCACTATGTTTCTTCTTGATCAAATTGTCTCTCATTGAACTTTTAGGTAACAACTGATTTCCTCTAAACAACATATCTTCCTAAATGAAATAATCCAACCACTTACTCTTATCTGTCACAATAGGTTCCTTACATGCCTTCCAAGGTCTTGCAAAATTGGTGTCTCCCTCATACATGTTCTTCAATTCATCAAAACCCAACACTTCAATTCTCATTTCTGTCAACAAGTTTCTTCTTCGACTCAATGCATCAACAACTTTGTTTGATTTTCCACTCCTATGGTTCAACACAAAAGTGTAACTCTGTATGAACTCTACCCATCTCATATGTCTCAGATTCAACTTACCTTGACTATTCAAATACTGCAAAGCTTTATGATCTGTATATAGTACAAACTCCTTAGGAAACAAATAATGTCTCCACTTCTTCAAGGCTTGAATTATGGCATAGAACTCTTGATCATAAACTAAATATCTTCTCCTTGCATCATTCAACTTCTCATTGAAATATGCTACAGGTTTACCCTCTTGACTTAATACTGCTCCAATCACATTTCCACTTGCAACACAATCAACTTGAAATACCTTATTGAAATCTGGTAACGCCAAAACAAGTTGCTCTGTCACTTTCTGCTTCAACAATTCAAATCTTTTATCTGCTCCAAATGTCCACTTAAAGTCTTTCCTGTCACCTCTCATTGTCTCTGTCATAGGATTACAAACTGAACTGAAATTTCTAATGAACTTCCGGTAGAAACTATCCAATCCATGAAATGATCTAACCTCTCCAATGCTCTTCGGTGTAGGCCATTCAACAATTGCTTTCACTTTCTTAGGGTCCATCTTCAATCCTTCCGCAGAAATCACAAATCCCAAATATACCAACTCTTCCTTCATGAAACTACACTTCATGATATTTATCAACAATTTCTCTTCTCTCAATCTCTACAAAACTTGTCTAATATGCCACAAATTTTCCTCTTTTGTCTTACTGAAAATTAGAATATCATCCAAGTATACAATCACAAACTTACCCAAGAATTTCTTCAAGACTTCATTCATCAATCTCATGAAAGTACTTAGTGCATTTGTCAATCCAAAGGGCATCACTAACCACTCATATAATCATTCATTTGTCTTAAAAGCAATTTTCCATTCATCTCCTTCTCTAATTCTGATATGATGATATCCACTCTTCAAGTCTATCTTTGTGAAATATCTTGCTCCACTCAAACAATCCATGATATCATCCATCCTAGGTAAAGGAAATCTATACTTAACTTTGATCTTGTTTATTTCTCTCGAGTCAGTACACATTCTCCATTCTCCATCTTTCTTAGGTGCTAATACTGTAGGCACTGCACAAGGACTCAAAATTTCTCTAATCAAACCTTTCCTCAGCAACTCCTGTATCTGTCTATTCAATTCTTCATTCTCTGTCGATGTCATTTGGTGTGCTGCTTTGTTAGGCAAACTTGATCTCGGTATAAGATCCATGTGACGACTGATACTCCTTATCGGTGGCAATCCTTCAGGTACATTATCTGATATGATGTTTTCATACTCTATCAGCAACTTTCTTATCTCCTCCAGTGGTTCTCTTCCAATCTCTTTCTTTAATGTTTCAGGTTTCTTAGGAATCAAAGCATAACACATACTCTCATGTCTCAAACCATCAAGAAATTTTCTTCCATCTACCAAATAGATTCTAGCATTTCCACATACTTCACTCTTAGGATCATCCTCTAAAGGAATCAAAGTAATTCTCTTTCCATTTGTTGTTATAGTGTATGTATTATTTCTCCCATCATGTATAGTTTTTCTATCATACTGCCAAGGTCTACCCAACAAGATATGACAAACATCCATAGGCATAATATCACACAGGACTTCATCATGATAAGATCCAATATGAAATTTCACCAAACATTGTTCACTCACCAGTACCTTATGATCATCCTGAATCCATGCTATCTGATAGGGCTTAGGGTGTTTCAATATTTCCAACTTCAACTTAGTCACCATCTCCTCTGAAACTAGGTTATCTGAACTACCACTATCAATCACAACTTTACAACACTTACCTCTTGATTTGCATCTTGTCCTGAACAAACTTTTCCTCTGCGGTGGTTCCTCATTTGCTTCTACTTGAAATAGTGCTCTCCTCATCACCAATGATTCTCCTTTCTCTGGCTTTCCAATAGAACTAGGCGATCCAACAAGTTCTTCTTCAACATAGGCTGCTCTTCCACTGTTCTTTGTCTTCTTACTTGTACTACTCTGATTACATTCAAATGCTCTATGTCCTTCACCTCCACACTTGAAACAAGTACCTCTGAATTCTCTCTTATCAAATCCTCTTCCCTCTCTTCTGTATCCTTCATTTAAGTACGCACTAGGGTTTCCTCTCCAATAAAAATTTATGTCATCTCTCTGGTAAGCATTATTATCTTTGTCCTCCTTGAATGTGCTGTCAAACTTGTTCTACTCTGAATGTGATCTATCCCCTCTGGAAAATATTCTACCTCTCTGAAATTTACCTCCTCTACCTTTCTATCTCGGATCATGTCTTTTATCCATCTTCTCTTCAACTTTCAGGGCAAACTGATATGCTTCTTCCAAATATGTCATCCTTACCAAGCTTAGTTCTTCTTGAATGCTCAATCTCAGTCCATTAATGTATCTAGCCACTTTCTTCTTACTTACCTCACTATGTCCTATCCTTATAATCATCTTATGAAATTCTTCAGTATACTCCTTCACAGATTTCTCCTTTTGTCTCAGGTTTTGCAATCTTTTCAACAGTTCCAGCTCATAGTCAGCAGGTATGAATTGATTCTTCAATTTTGTCACCATCCTATCCCACTTCGTAATCTTTTCTTTCCCTCTTCTATTTCTTTCCAACTGAACTTCTTTCCACCATATAGCAGCATGTCCTTTCAATTTTGTCTTAGAAAATTTCACCTTCACTGGATCTTCAATTTCTTCATACTCAAAGTATTCTTCCATGTCATTTATCTAGTCAATCAATTTTTCAGGGTTCAAATTACCAGAATAGTTTGGCACATCAGCTGTAGGTCTTTTTCCAATCTTTGAAATAGCTCACATCTTTACTTGATCTGATTCTTCTTCTTCATCACCTCCTAGGGTTTTTCCAATTTGTTCAACAGATTGAAATTCTTCTTCATCATCGCTTTCAACATTAGGTATTGGTGTCAATCCTCTTCGCCTATCTTCTTCAACAACATCCAATCACATTCACATTTTTTTCATCATCTCCATGATCTCATCCATTCTACTAGCCATTGTTCCAATGACAACAACTCTCCTTGGTGGCATTCTTCCTAGGATCAAGTGCAAACTGCCTCAAGTTCGGTGATCGGGCTACAAGGTGACAACTACCTCACAATCGGCGATTGGTTGCGACACAAGTAACATGCCTTGATTCGGCGATCTGTCCATAGCAAGATCCTACATAATTCCCTCACCAACTTCACTCAACTCACTCCCAAAGATTTGAACTTTTGCTCTGATACCACTTGGTGTAGTCACGGTAGGAGGGTTCACATAATGAACAGTCCAAGTCGTGCAACAAGAGTAAACACAACGGAAACAACTCAAAGATATGAAACAAACACAGATTCGGTCATTTAGTATATAGTAGAATTTAAATACAATATAGCTGGCATCATGTGGGCTTACAAGTAGGGCTCAAAGGCCTAATTATAGAACACCAGAGTATGCACAAGATACAACGTTGAAGCTCCTTCGCATCAAAATATAAACTCAGGATTATGAATCAATCGCTAACTATCAACCTCTACTTTCCTAGGGATCTTTTACATCCTTACATATCATCTCTAGTACAAAATATTCCTCCGCATCATCCAAGGAAGGTCACAAACTCCAATGAAGAGTTGTAATGTATGTACATGGATTGGTCGGACCTAATCATGTAGAACACCTCCGCAAATGAATGGAATGATGAGTGAATCTCAAAGAAGGTCAGCCACAAACCAAAGATCATTGAATGATGTGTCATTAGGCTCCACAAGTCAAGGAATACTCTACAAGTCTTCTCCTTTAGCTAATTATCAGAGTCTGTCAGGATGCTCTGTTATGAGAAAACAGTCAATCTTCAGATAGTGATATATTTCTGGTACTTAGTCCAAATGCTCTGAATGTTGAATATGATGTAGATGAATGAATCTAGATGTTAAGTCCAGCTCTGCAAGACGTGAAATGCAACTGCGGCAGAATGCGGACCAAAATACAGAAACTGCTACTGACTGAACTGAACTAAAAATGAAAAGAAACAAACTGAACTGCAAATGTTTTTGGTTGATGCAAGATTGGTCTTGAAACAGGGATGCTCCTGCATCAGAAGAAAGGCTAAAAAATTCAAAGAGGGTTACAAAACTGAAGTGGCCATGGAAGAAAAGGTGGAAAAGGAAGAAGATGAATCTATTGCTTATGGTTTACAGGTTGCAAGGATTCCTATAATGAGCAAGAACCAAATGAGAAGACAAGGCCTATGCTTCTCTTGCAAAGAATTTTGGGAGCCTAACCACCAATGTACGAATAAAAAGGATTCACAAAGTGATGATGGTTTGGCAAATGAAGTTACTTTCAACGCTCAGGAGATTGTTATCAGCCCTGATAACAAATCTAATTTTTATGACAACAATCATTCTTTTGAGCAAAGTTGTGATTTAAATGTTACGGCACATGAGGAAAATGTTGTAGAAGAGACTTCTAGTGTTGGCACACAAGATATGGGTGTCAAACATGAGGAAAGCAAGGAGATTACAAGCCATGTCTCCAATGGAAATTTTCAAGATAAAGAAGTTGTAAACTCTATCTTTGACACCCATATCTTGTGGCTTCAGAGGGGTTTAAGTGTCAGTAGGCATGATGGCATATTTAGTTTCTACAGCAGTGATGGGGGAAAGTTTTTTCATTCCCTTGATTTGAGAGGGGCAGTTTCATATCTTCCAGCACCTATGTTGGATAATCAATACATCCATAGGAGTTTTGCAGAGGATGGAAGGGGATGTTGTGGTGTAGACACTTCAAGATTTAATTACCTCTTCATGATTGATGGAAGTGAGGCTCTGATGTGTTGGGATCTAGGTGGTGACAAGTTTGGCATGATAGTTCAGTTGGATTCCAATGTGTTTCTTCACCACTCTCTGCATGGTGAAGGATTTATCAGAGTAGCGCAACATCGACATGGTGGTTCTATTCTAAGAATAACTTGGGACCCTGGGATCATTTTTGTTTTCAGTTTGGTTCAGCTTGTTGATCAGAGGTTTTTTTGGCATTGCTTGAGGACAAGCAATCTTTGGGAAGGGTGGACTGTAATGTCCCCATTTTTAAGTTCTCTTGCAGTTCAGTCAGAGTTGACTTTCTGGGTTGGTGACAACATAATCAAAAGAGTATTTCGATGTCACCAGGATGTTTAGGTGATCCAGTGGAGCTATATGACACTTTTCAGAGAGATTTCAGACAACTTGTTCATACTTACTATATATAGTAAGTGCTTGCATGGTGATAATCTTTCTAGGTTTTTCTGGGTTTGTTCTCTTTGGTCCTCGGAGAACACTGCTATTTATAGTAAGTGTCAGTTTCACACTATTTTGGTGACTTGGCAGTCAGCTAATGGCTATCCCAAAAATTGCATCGAGCTCAGTGATATCAAATGGTTTGTGGATCTAGTTGGCACCCTTTGTGTTGGCTCAATTTTCTTATGGTCGTTACTATTTTTAGTAAGTTCGGTTCAGTGTCGGATTGGGATTTTCAAAGTGGGATTGGATTCGTCTTGTCGAGACCATTCCAATGAGCTACAGATCTTTGCATTCTAACATCGTCTTGATATTTATTTTAAATTCCAAAGGTATATTATTTATTTAAAGGAAATTTATAAATGTTAAGTAAAGAAATAATATAACATCACTTTATAAAATTAAGTTGTAACTTAAAAGTGATGTGCCTAGGAGAGGGATGCCTCATGGAGAGATAAGGGGGTTAATTAAGTGAAATTTAAAATATAATATTTCCCTCTCTTCTTGGGCATTGGGCTTAGGTCTATAAAAGAGGGTTTTGGGGCTTATTTGATATATGCTATGTTTTATGAAAATTGCTTTGCTATTGAGTTTTCCCGTGCATTGGGATTGAGCTTGGCTCTAGGGTTTATTCATGGCTATGTTGGGACAAAAACCCCTGCATTAGTCCCTTTCTTTGTGCATGAAAGATTGCATTAGGAAAGGATTGGAGGAGCTTCACACAGGAGTTCCACTAGCCTTTCATTGATGGATTTTTATTGAGTTTTGAGTTGAATGATTTTACCATTCATGGAGTTTGTACTATAGAATTGAATAAGGCTTTGAGGGACAGAAATGATTATTGTGACTAAGTTTTTAGTTGCTGCAGAGTTTGTTGGTGCTGGCCATACCATCCAGGCATGTCGTACATCTGTGGTGAGGCCGTACTGTGCATAGTGGTGTTATTTGGGAGTTTGGCACTATTCTATGTTGTTAATCCTTAGCATTTGGGGCTGTTGGAAGACTACAGACACATTTGAACATATTTTGGAGAGTTTTCTTGTCATTTGCTGCTGATAGAATACTCCAGGTAGGCCGTACACTGAGTCCCAGGTTGTGGGTGTTCTTGGAAATTGACCTCCACTCTTTGGCATTGTTCACACTCTTCTTTGGTGGTGTTGGAGGACATAGTTACTGCTGCAGCTTTGATTGTAATGCATATCAACCATTGTGTGTGATTGTTGAAGAGTTTTCATAGCTTGTATTATTGGTCTGACAATGACCCCGACATGAAGTTGTAAATCTTGGTATGGGTATGTAATAGAACCTCATATTTTGGCATTCTCCTATCCGGGTCTTTGTTATTTTGTTGATATCTATCTTAGTTTTTCTAGGTTTTGTTATATGCTTCATATTTCATACATGCAATACAAAAAACCTACATGCAAAACCTACACATAAAACCCCAAACATAAAGCATACAGAAAAGCAAAAAAAACTTGGCATAGAAAAAACATATACCAGGGGTGTATGTTACATATATATTTTGCACTTTATGACTTACCTTCTCCAAATGTTATTCATGAGTATAGAATATTATATATTATGATTAGATATGAAGATGTTAGATTCAAGCATGCATTAGTTGACACTATATTTGGACTAAATATATGTAGTACACACTTTCTATATGTGATCCAAGTTAGTTACTCTAATCTTCCAAAGTCTGAGGTAAATATTAAGGGATTTGACAATGTTATAGGGAATCCTTTAGTTATGTTACTTTTCCTATCACATATATATTAGGATCTATTACTCTTGAAAATACTTTCCATGTCATGCTTGAAGCACTAGTGTATAATGTTCTTTTGTGGCATCCACGGTTGATACAATTTGATGGCCACCATTTAAAGTTTGTCAAATAGTTGAAAAAGATAACATATTGATCTCTCCAATGCAACTCATCATTCTTGCATTGTCTTCTTTCCCTTATCATCCTATGTCTCATGTCTATTATAAATATTATTGGGGATCCTTAGATTTTGAGACACCAAAGGAAGATGACAACAGAGCTTCCTCTTTGCCGATTGATCTTGACTTTCATGCTATGTCACCTTTATGTTTTGATATAGATTCTCATTCTAATGAAGGTGATAAATATCACGGGTCTAAAATTATCCAATATTATGAAGAATGATTGCCCCTATCTAAGTTGGCTATTCATTATGGAAAAGGCTAGAACATGTTGTAAAATCTTGGTTATAATGGAAAAGGTCTAGGTTTGAAGCAACAAGGCATTTGTAAACCTCTAAAAATTATTGAAAAGAATGATACTAAGGGAATTGGTTATTCATGTGCCATTAGTGATGATATTGATTTACCATTAGTTATCTCAATTTAGTTCTTGATTGTTCTATGGATACATATCCTCCATTCAATACTTTTGCAAATGATGAAGCATTAGTTGAGTACTTTGGATATATGAATATTTGCCCACTTATCATCATGATAGAGACTTCCCTCATATATTTGAGGTTTGTTCTTACTTTGAGGAAGATTCTCTTGATCTATCTAGCAATCTACTTGATAATAATACTTACCCAAACTTTTATTGAATATCACAATACACTTACAATTGCTAGTACATATGACATAGAGGTAGATTGTAATGAGAAGGAAAAGATCATCAAATTATCTAATTACCATGGCCAATATCAACAAGGGCTCCATGGATTCCAAGAGGATATGTTTTCTACTTAATTTATTTTCTTGTGTTGGGTTTATCTCATTTGTAATGGATAATGTGAGAGTTTTTATTTAAATTTAGGGGGTTTAGCCATTTTCTCTATTATTTTAGAGGTTATATTTCTTCTTTTTGTTGTTATAGTTATATGTCATCTTCAGGATAGTTTGTAGGTGTATGGGAGCTTACAACATGGTGTAGAGGTTTGTAAATCCATGAGGTAAATATAATCACCTGTAATTGTTGACCATTTTATGGTCACCATAAAAATAGTTCAGCTTCCAACTCAGTCTCTACTCAATGATTAAATACCAATCAAATTTAGGTTGCGGGGAATGATAATCAATGGTGTATAGCATGTCAAAAAATGAATGTGACATTTTAAGATAAATTCATTCAAGCAAAAATTAAAAGAAAATCCAAGAAAACATAACACTACAATTTTCTACAAGGGAAGAGCTTTATATTAAACATTTTCCTTCAATAAAAGACCAATCAAAATCAAACATGGTAGCTCGCAGAAGAGGGAAATCAAACTGAAATTAAAAAGAAATAAACATAATATGGTGTGCAACATCTTCCAACATGGCACAAATAAAAAAAGGGGAATTTAGGTTTTATTTGGAGAATGTGCAGCTACTGCCAGATTTAAAGAGATATGTTATGGAGTAAAATGTGTACACTAGCATTTTACACCTAGTTTAGCACTTGGTTGGACCTAAAATGTTACCTTTGTTAATCAAGACCTATTTTAACACCTTTTTGAACATCAAATAATAAAATCTCTATCCCGATAAATAAACCCAAAAGAATAAACTTAGGACTGGCCTAAGCCCATGACATTAGACACTCCCAAGAGTTTGTGGGGCTAAAGGACCAGGGCGCCCAAGTGCCCTAGTCCCAGATGGGTCCTTTAGCCCCTCACTTGTGGTGTCTGCTTAGAACACCTCCTTAGCTTGTACATGTTGGCCCCATTTGGTTTTATTCATTGTTTGTGAGTAGGAATACATATATAAAGGAGTTTTACAATTCATTTACACTAAGATACCTAATGCAAAATTAGAGTTTGCTCACATGTTTTGAACTTCTATGCTAAAGTGTTCTTAATGCTTGGAATTGCTATCTACTTGTGGATGTTATGAAGTTTGTTTGCAAGTCTTGAATGAAGTTTCAAGCCTTCTCCCTCTCTCTCCTTGTTGGTGCATGATCTTGAGCATCTACTCCAACTAGGGTTTCACATCTTGTGGTAACCTTCATCATTTTCATTCATACTTTCATCATATATTATAGATCTAGCCTCTAGGCTCTGCCCTCCTAGGACATGCACTCTTGGATCTAATAATCACTGTAGTGGAGGTGGAAACACCAACATGGGGTTTGACTAAGGCAAGCCCCTAGACACAACACAACCTTTTCCCTCTTTGATTGTGTGTAGGTTGGAGATATAGGTTTCTAAAGACAAGATCCAGGAAGAAGAAAGGGTTTATAGGTATAGGTCAGGTGAAACTCTTGGAGATTTTTCTAAACCCTAATTAGGGTCTAGGGCACCCAAGTGCCCTGGTCTTTGGTGCCTCCAAGTCCAGATCCAATTTCTATTCTGCTTCCTAGTTTCTATTGTACTTTTAGATTTTTGATAGTTATTAGCAGATCTTTGTCAAATAATGTTTAGTCATTTCCCTAGTTTTCTTGCTAGAACTTGATTGAATTTGGTTGATGCTCATCTATACAAAAAAAATAGAACCCCTATAGTTTAGTTCTCCTCCATGGGTAGTAGCCAAGCTCGGTTTGTGTTCTAATGTTTGGTAGAAGAGAGTTTTGACCTAGCTTAATCCCTTAGGCTAAGGCACTCTTTTCCCCCTAAATAAGATCAATGATTCATGGGAGTTTCAAAGTCTTGATAAGGAAAATACAAAGTAAAAGAGTGTTATTAGTTAAAAGACTCTAGCATGGCAACAAAGCAGAAATAATTAAATGTGGGAGTTGTGGTTGTGGGAGGTAATAAAATCAAATCAAATCAAAGCCATGTCATGTTTCTAATATGAAAAGACAAATGTTGAGACCCACCACCAAACAGTTGCGCAATATTATTATAATGCTTGGGTATAACCTTGTATTGGGTCATCCCACAATAGTGGGTTACACTTTTTGACCAAAGTTGACATTGAAATGAACATTTTGAAAAAAATCTTCATTTTCGAACACCTATAGCTGCTAAACCATGAGGAATTTGAAGATGATGTAAACTAGTGATTTCTCACATTTTGACTGTAGATTCTAAATATATTTTTTTAAAAAATTTGGAATCAAATTGCATTTCTTTTTCCATCTCCTTTAATAACTAGTTTTTAACAGTAAACACCATTTTTAAAGAGTGATGTGTACTGTGTAAAACATAACTTTTTTCTATGAAGGATAAAATTCTATATTTTTTTTAATTTAGTTTTTTAACTACGATATCTAGAGGATGCATTTGGGTTCATAATGTTTTATTGAATATTTTTATTTTGATTAATTTTTGAATTCAAACCAATTACAATTTAGACATAGGTGTATTGTGCAAAGCATAACTTTTTTTGTATGTATCAAAATTCATTTTTTTTTGTTGGATCAAGGACATTGGTGCAGGGGCACCATGTTAGTCATTTTGTGTAAATAAGGCAATGTGTCAAGTTTTGATGTGTTGAGTCTTAAAGTCATTCAATAAGGTCATAATAGACCATTTTATAATGTAATTAGTCTAGTTGGAGTCATTTGAGTTCATATTGTCATATTTTATAATGTTGTCAAATGTTGTCATGTAAATGTGCAAAAATGCACAATGGGGAATACCAATGGTCATGCAACTCAAAGGACACTATTTAGGACAACTTGTAAATGCAATAGAACGGTATGTAAAGTTGTAATAGATTTAGGGAGTACTGATAATATGGTGTCAAATGAAATGGTTACTAAATTGAATTTGAAGAAGATACCCCATGAAACACCTTATCAAGTGTCTTTGTTGAATGATGATCAATCTATTTTTGTGACTGAGCAAGCTTGGGTTGTGTTGGTTTTTATTTCCGAATCAGCAGTGGGTTTGCCAGTTCCAATGCACAGGCAAATTCAGCCAACGAATACAGGAGGTTGCGTGAGCTGCCTCCCCTTCACTTCTGGTTCTTCCGCACCAAGGGGGGGATCCCTATTAGCTAAAGATTTGACACTTTGACTCACCCAATGACAGAAAGATTTAGCTTTTCAGAACAGGGAGAATACTCTCATGTGTAGACAAAGATTTGTATGACAAATCACGAGGTTAGCAACATTCTTGGACATATTTGTTTGGTTAAGAATGAGAGTATGCATGGGGTTCCTAATCCCACTCCTACAACTAACAGGTTGGAATAATGGAATGGTTCGAATTTGATGGTTTGGATGTAAGACAGGGGTTTTGGATCATAACTACTTCATAAGAACAAACCGATGCCTATCCCAGGGCAAGGAGTCAACCAGACGTATACACAAGAATGGATTGCATTTTGGATTCAAGTTTCAAGGGTTTAGATTGATGCTTGCCTTACAAACATCACCCAAGAATGGGTATTTAACTGCCTCTACTTACAGATATCCCAGTTGACATACAACTTTCTCCATACTTCACCTAAAACAATTTAATCCACTCCTTGAATGAAGGTCTAAGGATCAAGCATGCAATACATAAATCTGTATTCTAGAATTTGAGGAACCCTTAGCAACCAAATTCAGAAAGAAGAAATGCATGCAACAAGTGGAGAGGAACAGCTAGACACATGCCATAAGCATTTTTCATATAAAACAACACTGAAACTAAAAATGTATGCAATGTACATTCAAGGTGCAACTCATAAACTCCACAAAGATACAACAACCAGGAAATATTTTGTATTTTGTTATTTTTTCTCCAAAATTGCCCAAGTCTTCCACGACCACCATGAGTAACACAGTTTGGCTTTTATACCAAGACTATGAACTCAACAAAATTAATTACATGGCTGGTCAAAAAGTCACCAGATACACCACATGAGAAATGGCTTTCAAAAACATCAATGCAGCAAAGAGACAAAGAGGAATGAGTAGGTGAACTCAGGATTTGTACCGCCGCCTAGGGATTTTCTTCATCAATCGGGTGGTTGACCTGTCAACTCCATCGATCATCCTCTGCAAGTCCGCCATTATTGCCTCATCTACCCGCAAGGCCCTTTGAAATGTAGTAGCGGATGCATCTGTTGTTTTCCCGCTCAAAAATGGCCACACACGCTCAGGAAAAACCATCGCCGTAGGTTCAAAACAAGGTCATCGATCCACTCCTATCGCTGAGATTTAATGGCTCCAAAACCTACTGAAAAGTCATCCACCAATGAGGTCGTGCCACGTTGGCACCTTATGCATCCATCGCTGACTTTTCTTGTTCTCATTTTGCCTTTTTCGCCCTTGTATATGCATGTTCAAATGCATATACAATTACCCTATATACAAGCCGGACCCCAAATATTTATTCACTACATTTCATTTCTCCTTCGCGTCCGGGTTGTATGTCTTTGTTTTATATCTTTTGAATGTATATCGGCATGTACAATTGCCAACATACAAGGCGAGGATTTCAAAAATTATGAAACACATTACATCCGTCTTGAAGTCCGGCCTGTATCTAACATTTGAACTTTCCCTTTGTACATCTCACATATACAAGCATACAAACATGCAAGCCGCGGACGCCAGGGGCTTGTAGAACAAATTTGAAATATTATCGGGTCTGGCTTGCATCTTAACCTTTACACATTTGCTTTGTATATCGCATATACAAACGCGATATACAACCCGCGGACCTCAAAATCCATCCATTGCATCTTGATTTCCTCTTCGGGTCCGAAATGTATATTTCCTCCTTGTATATTTGATTGTATATTTTGTTTGTATGTTGAAAATACAAAGGCGAACATACAAACCTCCCTATCATAAAAATAGGGAATCTTTAGAGAATATGCGACATACATTCACACTTGTATGCCAGGAGATGCATATTTTACCTTGTATCCCGCGCATGTATGTGCGAATAGACAACTCGATATACAAACAGACCTTGATACATCTGTCGAATATTCCCAAAATCTGCAATGTATATTCCATCCTTGTATATTTTTCCTTGTATCTTTCAAATGCATGCAGCCGTTGTATATTAGGATGTACAACAAAACACATACAAGCGAACCCGATATACAACAACGGCATATTCCTAGAATCTTTCAGAAGATTCCCCCAATGTACATGCATCCTTTTGAATCTGATATGCATCTAAAGTGCATATAACTCAATTCTTTATCATTTTTTGGAGGCCGATGCAAATTTTGCAAGCCCGCCAATGCACATTTGACTTGCATGTACATACAAACACCCTTGTATATACAAAGTGACATGCATCTTAACTGATTTTTTGCATTTTTCTACTGCAGAGGCTAAAAGTGTTAGGATTTTTTGGACTTTTTTGGAAGGTGCCTGCATATTTAAATGCTTGAAACCTGAATGTTTATGCAGGCACCACCAGTGGCTCTGTTTGGGGACGCATGCCTCTTGCAGGCCTGGTGAGAACTTCAGAATCTCTAGTTTCACAGATTGGGCCCTATCCATTAGGCCATAGAGTCTATCATACCAACCTGTACACAAACTATGTTTTCAGACATTATTTTGGCGGCCACAACTTTATCCTATCAAATGCTTGATTCCAAACTAAATAATCCCAACCACAACTGGAAACCTTAAAACAATCTGCCCACATGCTGATCTGATCAATTACATGCTTCACCATTTTTATGAATTTGCCACTGTAACTGTAACCTCTGTCACTCTACATTTCAAAATCAAACATGCAGCCATGCATACTATAAAATCCTTCAGCATTAAGCAACATATGCATGTTATACTCTTCAGATGGTATATCCTCATATTGCATTTGGCAATACTCATTACTTACCTAGCTGTTGCACATTACCAAACACTCATCCAGCTGATCTAAAAATTGAAAACACACAGAATATATGAGACCCCCAATGTAATTTATATCACTCATTGACATTGAAAACAAATCCTGATCTACACACCCATTGCCATCACTGCACATGTCTGAAACAGCTGATGCTAAGCATTTATCATCAACAGTTTGCGAATCAGTATCATCATCTTCAAACAGAGGGTTATTTCTGCACCACTGAAAGTCATAACTCACAAAATCAAATGCATCCGCAGGCTCATCATAAAGGGGATTCATACTCATTGCAAAGGTCTCTATTTCTTCTTCATGACAATCTATTTCTTTTTCATTATCAAATCTAAAGTCATAAGAAGAACAAACCTGATCCATGAATTGATCATGGATATCATCTTTATCATCTTTAATCTCTGATTGCCCCACATACAAAATTTTTGCTACTTCAATGCACTCTGAAGTTGAACTATCTACATCATTTTCCAGTCCTCTAATGCTTTCTGATGAAACTAATATTGACTCTTGATCCATATGATCACAACTTTGCACAACTGGATCATTTAAACATGAATGCTCTTTGTTTAGGACTGGCATGCAAATATTACTTGGGAAATTATTGTTGTCAACTTGATTTGCTGGGCAAATCAGGACATCCTCCTCTATAACAGAAACATCATCAACCTGAAATGATGCAAAAACTAGGATAGCAGGGGTGTGAGTATTTTGACATTCATCTCCAACATTTAAACTATATCCCTTATCAACATTGGTGGCGCTAGGGCAGCAAAAATTTTTAGAGAAATACCCTTTTTGAATCCCATACCTCCAATTATTTTCAATGTCAATTGCAAACTGATGTGTCTGATGCAATGTGGTGGGCTCCTTGTCCCTCAATCTATAGCTCATTTTCCTATCAAATGCTCCCAAATAGACAACTAGGCACAATGCATCATTAGGTCTCATGCATTCTGGTATTCTATTCAATGCCCTCATAAATCTGAGGTTAAAGGCTGGGATCAACTCATCTTCTTCAATATGGATATACATAAAATCACTAATAACTGCATATTCAGAAATTCTTTCACCATATTGTTCTAGAAATGCAGATTTAAAATCATGCCAAGAGCTGACAGAGTACGTTGGAAGATAGGAGAACCAGTCCCTTGCATCTTTATCTAGAGATTGAACAAATAATCTCATAACTACATCTTCATGGTCAATCTCAAAATCATCTACAACATTTATAAACTGATGCAAGTGTTTCTTAGTTGATTCATCCTTTGCACCATTAAATTTGGGCAAATATTTTCTAATTTTAGATGGAAAAGCATTTGGATAGCCACAAATGCCATCAAAATTTATGGGCTTATATCTGTCAATGCTGAAACTTCTTTTATTACATGGTTGGGACTGATTATTATGCATCATTACATTTGACATCTCACAAGGGTGCATGGGCTGATAATACATCTTTATATATTTTTTGCAACCCTCTTTTCAACTCAAATTTTCTTTTACAACAATGACCTTAGGTCTTTAAAATACAAACTGTTATTTTAGCTTTCCTAAAGTCCTCCAAATGAGTCTTTTAAACAATATTGCATACTTCTTTTGAAATGCAAACTAGGTCCTCACAAAAGTATGCAATCTAATCACCAATATTTCCCTTTTGACCAATGCTATTTGACCAAATAGGGAACATTTCAAAACTTATGAAAATACCTGGATAAGTTGCAGCAGTAGCAGATTCAACACCTCTGGTGTCCTCTTATCAGGTTCTTATATGCAGAGTCACCACCTCCTTGGTAGGGAATGAGCTTCAAACAGACTGAAGCTGAAATCTAATTTCTTTTCTTTCTGGGTTCTCCCACAACAGAGCCACACATATAACTTTTTCCTTTGCTACAACAAAGCACCTCCAGGTCTGATTTTTCAATCTTTTAGACTCAAACTTTCATGGATATGACATTGTCTCCCCAGTAGAGTCGCCATCTATTGGTTTTTATTTTTGAATCAGCAGTGGGTTTGTCAGTTCCAATGCACAAGCAAATTCGGCCAACAAATATAGGAGGTTGCGTGAGCTGCCTCCCCTTCACTTCTGGTTCTGCCACACCAAGGGGGGGATCCCTATTAGCTAAAGATTTGACACTTTGACTCACCCAATGACAGAAAGATTTAGCTTTTCAGAACATGCATAATACTCTCATGTGTGGACCAAGATTTGTATGAAAAATCACAAGGTTAGTAACATTCTTGGACATATTTGTCTGGTTAAGGATGAGAGTATGCAGGGGGTTCCTAATCCTACTCCTACAACTAACAAGTTGGAATAATGGAATGGTTTGAATTTGATGGTTTGGATGTAAGACGGGGGTTTTGGATCATAACTACTTCACAAGAACAGACCGATGCCTATCCCAGGGCAAGGAGTCAACTAGACGTATACACAAGAACGGATTGCATTTCGGATTCAAGTTTCAAGGGGTTAGATTGATGCTTGCCTTACAAACTTCACCCAAGAATGGGTATTTAACTGCCTCTACTTACAGATATCCCAGTTGACATACAACCTTCTCCATACTTCACCTAAAACAATTTAATCCACTCCTTGAATGAAGGTCTAAGGATCAAGCATGCAATACATAAATCTATATTCTAGAATTTGAGGTACCCTTAGCAACCAAATTCAAAAAGAAGAAATGCATGCAACAAGTGGAGAGGGACAGCTAGACACATGCCATAAGCATTTTTCATATAAAACAACACTGAAACTAAAAATGTATGTAATGTACATTCAAGGTGCAACTCATAAACTGCATAGAGATACAACATCCAGGAAATGTTCTGTATTTTGTTATTTTTCCCCCAAAATTGCCCAAGTCTTCTACGACCACCATGAGTAACACAGTTTGGCTTTTATACCAAGACTGTGAACTCAGCAAAATTAATCACATGGCTGGTCAAAAAGTTGTCAGATACACTACATGAGAAATGGCGCTCAAAAACATCAATGCAACAGAGAGACAAAGAGGAATGAGCAGGTGAACTCAGGATTTGCACCGCCGCCCAGAGATTTTCTTCATCAATCAGGTGGTTGACCTGTCAACTCCATCGATCATCCTCTGCAAGTCTGCCATTATTGCCTCATCTACCCGCAGGGCCCTTTGAAATGTAGCAGCAGATGCATCTGTTGTTTTCCCACTCAAAAATGGCCGCACACGCTCAGGAAAAACCATCGCCGTAGGTTCAAAACAAGGTCGTCAATCCACTCCCATCACTGAGATTTAACAGCTCCAAAACCTACTGAAAAGTTACCCACCAATGAGGTCGTGCCATGTCAGCACCTTATGCATCCATCGCTGACTTTTCCTATTCTCATTTTGCCTTGTTCGCCCTTGTATATGCATGTTCAAATGCATATACAATTACCCTATATACAAGCCAGACCCCAAATATTTATTCACTGCATTTCATTTCTCCTTCCGTCCGGGTTGTATGTCTTTGTGTTGTATCTTTTGAATGTATATCGGCATGTACAATCGCCAACATACAAGGTGTAGATTTCAAAAATTATGAAACACATTGCATCCGTCTTGAAGTCCGGCCTGTAAATAACATTTGCACTTTCCCTTTGTACATCTCACATATACAAGCATACAAACATGCAAGCCGCGGATGCCAGAGGCTTGTAGAACAAATTTGAAATATTATCGGGTCTGGCTTGCATCTTAACCTTTGCACATTTGCTTTGTATATCACATATACAAACGCGATATACAACCCGCGGACCTCAAAATCCATCCATTGCAGCTTGATTTCCTCTTCGGGTCCAAAATGTATATTTCCTCCTTGTATATTCGATTGTATATTTTGTTTGTATGTTGAAAATACAAAGGCGAACATACAAACCTCCCTATCATACAAATAGGGAATCTTTAGAGAATATGCGACATACATTCGCACTTGTATGCCAGGAGATGCATATTTTACCTTGTATCCTGTGCATGTATGTGTGAATAGACAACTCGATATACAAACAGACCTTGATACATCTGTCAAATATTCCTAGAATTTGCAATGTATATTCTATCCTTGTATATTTCTCCTGTATCTTTCAAATGCATGCAGCTGATGTATATTAGGATGTACAACAAAACACATACAAGCGAACCCGATATACAACAATGGCATATTCCTGCAATCTTGCGGAAGATTCCCGCAATGTACATGCATCCTTTTGAATCCGATATGCATCTAAAATGCATATAACTCAATTCTTTATCATTTTTTGGAGGCTGATGGAAATTTTACAAGCTCGCCAATGCACATTTGACTTGCATGTACATACAAACACCCTTGTATATACAAAGTGACATGCATCTTAACTAATTTTTTGCATTTTTCTACTGTAGAGGCCGAAAGTGTTAGAATTTTTTGGACTATTTTGGAAGGTGCCTGCATATTTAAATGCTTGAAACCTGAATGTTTATGCAGGCACCACCAGGTTGAATTTAACATTGGTGGGTATAAGGATAGGATACTATGTGATGTGTTACCCATGAGTGTGTGCCACTTGCTACTAGCAAGACCATGGCAGTTTGATAGACATGTCATATATGATGAAAGAAGGAACACCTATGACATCAACAAAGATGGAGTTGTGTACACCTTGACACCATTGCAAGAAGATATGAAGGAGCAGACCAAGGTAACAAAGGTGATTATGTTTGGAAAGAAGGAGTTTGCGAAGCTTGAGGAAGAGAAGCATGAAAAGGTTGCAGCCACTTCAAGGCTTGAAGGTACTCAGATGGCAGAGGCAAAGAGTAATCTAATTTTGATGGTAATAAAAGATGAAATGGTGACAAAGGCAGGTCAAGAGAAGATCAAGGATGAATTGATTGGAGAACAGGATTGCTTAGAAAAGCATGATGAGATTGTGATAGGGACAATGCTTTGTCCATTGAATGCAAAGGAGCTCAAAGGGTAGTTAAATTATCTCAAGATAGTAGTTTCTAAACCTGATAAGATAGTGACATTAGGGACAAAGAATCTAATGACAGAGATAAGAGAAAAAGGTGGAGTGATTAAAGGTGTTTGGCAAGGGCAAGTGAATGAGTTCAAGTATGCAACAAGAGAGAAAGATAGGACAATCCAAGATAAAGTGGGTAAAGGTGTGTTTGCAGGTGTGAAGGTAAGTTCTACATCAGTTTATGACAAGGGAAAGATGAGGGAATAGTCAACGGGTTAGTTGGTGAAGATGGAGCAGATTCAAGGTGGTAACAAGTTCAAGAGTGCAAAGCACAATGCACATCTACAGTATTTGACTCGGTGGAAAGGATTCCTAGGTGAAGGAGAATTTGGAGCACAAGTAGGTCGAATGATCAAGCATGATCCAATGCAATATAGTCCTCAAAGGGACTTGAGAACTTTTTCAGGCTGGGTGTATGGTGCAGGGGCACCATGTTAGTCATTTTATGTAAATAAGGTTATGTGTCAAGTTTTGGTGTGTTGAGTCTTAAATTCATTCAATAAGGTTATAATAGACCATTTTATAATGTAATTAGTCTAGTTGGAGTCATTTGAGTTCATATTGTCATATTTTGTAATGTTGTCATGTAAAGGTGCAAAAATGCACAATGGGGAATACCAACGGTCATGCAACTCATAAGTTAGTTTTTATTGGTTGTGTTAGTTTGTTTTAGGAGATAAATGTTTAAATATAACTTTAAAACATTCATAGGATGCTGCTACAGAGTTGGAAGATAATAAAACAATAAAAAGGCCCTTTTTTGTGATTTTGTGTGCTTTTTGATGTTCCTGAGTTCTGTACGACCTGAGCATGACATGAGACCAACTTGGTTTGATAAAGCTTTGAGTTTACTTTCATTTTCAACTGGTTTGGTTCATTTTCATTGAAGTTGAAGGAAATTATAGAGTTTTTTCTAAAAACAGTCTATAATCTAGGGTTTTTGAGGTTTTTGATTGAAAAAATGAGTTTTTGAGCAATTCCATAGTTGGAAACTTATACAAATTGGTGAAAAGGTATTATATACAGTGATTTTAATGATTTTGGAATTTGCAGGAGTAGGGAAAGGAGTTTGGGTTGAATTTGATGTAGCCCCAGTCTGTTTTTTTTATGTTTTAGGCTTAATTGGCAGGAGAACAGTCCATTTTCGAAGGGTTCCATACAAAGTGACCTACCTTGGTTCTGAAGTATGTTGTGTAAAGCCAAATTGGGTATTTGAATCTACATTTACAATTTGGTGTGATCTCTACAATGAAATTTATGTCAAAAAAACTCAATTTGCTGCTCCACTTTCAAGGCCTAAAGAGGTAGGACAGTCAATTTTTGGAGTTTGTATTACAAAGTAACCTATACTACATTTTTGATATGTTTTAAAACTCAATAAAGGGTATCAAAAAATGTCTTTATAGTCCTAGTAAGGAGTCTGCTCCACAAGTTATAGTCTAACATATCACTTTCAAGGCCTAATTGGCTTAAGAGGACAACATACTAGTTCATTTTAGGGATTGATGTTTCAAAACAAATATATGAGAAAGTTGGATATGTTAAAGTAGAGGCAAATGGGTATCTGAAATACCATTTGAGAAGTGGGTTTGAGGAGTATTTTGAAAGATATGGATAGAAAGCACTGTTTTGAGGGCTACAAGACAAGAATGGTGGAATTGAGAGAATATGTCAAGATAGGGTTTTGAAGATTAGAAAGTTGATTGATATTGCTTGAATTGTGATTGTAGGAAGGTTGCCTCCCTACTCTGCATCAGACATGAATACCAAGAGGATAGATATTTTTCATAATTTTTTTTGGTAATATACTATTTTTCCACATGTGTAGAATAGATAGCTTGATTTTCGGTGAAAAACCTACATTTAATTAAACTAAAAAAAGTATAATAAAACCAAAATATATTAAATTTATACTTGATAGAAAGCTCGTTTCGAGGACTATAATCCTCTAGATGGGTTTGTCAAGTTGATTCCATTTTGATCCTCAACCTGGGCCTCGAAACCCAAAAATCTGGATAAAATTACAGTTGGAGAGGGGCAAGGTTAAAATAGGGAGTTCGAATGAACCCCCTTTCATTAGAACCCTATAAAATAACATTGAGGGGGGTTCGATCGAACCCCTTATTTTATTAAAAAAAATTGGCCGACACAAAGTGGGTTCATTCGAATGGGGGGGTTTGAACAAAGCCATTTTTGGATTCGAATGAACACCCCTATTCAAGCAAACCCGTCCAAAACATGTTTTTGGTGCACGAGCAATTTTCCTTCCTCAATGCAATTGTAACCTAGGCAGTTATGTGGGATCACCTTATTATTGGTTAAACATAAACATTCGTGTACTCATACATAGATTTATATATCCATCTAAACATGGATCTTCAAGAGGGATCTCATACACACCATGTGAGAGTCAAACTAATAACTTAAAGTTCTATTTTTTTGCCTATCCAAAAAATAGGTAATCTATGTGATGACGCCTCTTCGAGGCTTCATGTCAAAGAGTTCATGTGTTGTTGCTACTTCCTCTTGTTGCTTTCATATCTAGCAGAGCTTTTGAATGGGAGATATCTATCAAAAAGGGCTTTCCTTGAGTGGGTAGGGTGTCGACCTGGGTAAAGGAGGCTGCATGTTAAAATAAAAATAAAAGGGTGAAATCTGGTTTTGGAGGGGGGCAGGGAGCGATTTTCTTTCTCTCTAGGCTATTTTTGGGCGACCAACATTTTCTTCAAGTTTGATAACATGTCTATGGAGCATTGTTGCAACTACAACATTTGACAAAAAATCTCTATTCTTTACGCTTTGATGGAAGTCCATACCTGTTCCAAAGCTCCCATTTTGGTTCACACAGGGAGGATGCTAGAAAAGGTTTTGGAATTGTCTTTATACCTTCCAACCACCTTTTCTTAAAATGTTCTACAACTTTTTCAATAAATCCATTTTGTGCATATCCTGTGATCATTGTAGTCCATGAGACCATATTTCTTTTAGGCATTTTGTGAAATAGTTGACATGCCTGCATGATTACCAAGACACTTGCAACTCCAACATCTGACAAAATTCCCCTTCCATTATGCTATGATGGATTTCCCTTCATTATTAATGGAGATCTAACCATGTGCACATTATTATTGCACAAGCCTATTTTTCAAATTGCTTCATTTAGCATCACCAATAACTCCACAAGGAAATTGTTCCTATTTTAAATGATGGAAATGGTTCACATCTCTCACAAAATCTTCTCTTGCAACAATCTTGAAGATAGTTTCATTGCAGTATGGCAATCAACACATACTCAAAGGTTCTTAACAACTCTAATAGTTTCTCTATGGGAGAATACCCTATTGCCTTCATCTTCCATGTGAAATTCTCCAACGTGCATAGATCTCCATAGTCTACAACAAAGTTCTATTGGATTTTGATCAGATGCATTCAGGTAAGTGTTG
Source organism: Cunninghamia lanceolata (assembly GCA_027924645.1). Lineage (NCBI taxonomy): Eukaryota > Viridiplantae > Streptophyta > Pinopsida > Cupressales > Cupressaceae > Cunninghamia > Cunninghamia lanceolata. The sequence goes on along the minus strand of BSBN01000346.1, from coordinate 12,059,744 downwards.
CTTGAACCTTTTTGTTCTGGTCCGCTGTATAACCATTCACAAACTGTGTAATACATTGATAAGAATATAGAAGATCTATTTGAGCAAGGTAAATATTGTATTATTTATATTCTAAGCATGATGGCTTGAGTGTGCTATTTTTGTATTTCATGTACTTGCATGCATAATGCATGTTTTTCATGACAATCTTTGATCTCAGTGCATGCCTCGGCTAAGCAATCCTTCAAAACTAATATACTGACATGTGGTGATTAGCAAATAGTACCTAAGTTTTGTACATGCAAGTGCATTGAAACTTACTAACAGTAGAAGTAGATTGTTGTAAACACTCATCATATTGTACTCTATGGAATTGTCAAAATGAATAATGAGGGGAAGTGATCCATTGATACTTCCAAGGTAGTCTTCTCCACACTAGGGTTTCTAGGTTAAAAACCCCAGGTATCTAATTTTGTTAGCACTTAAATTTTGTTATTATTGTTCATGTTTCATTTCTAGCAATAAATATAGACTAATTCTTACACAAACTATATTCAATATGTTGTTTTTTGAATCTTAGTTCAAGCAGGATCAATATAAAATCTGTATTTGCTTTCCAACATGTAGAAACTTGATAAATATAGATCATCAACTGCATAGGGTGCTAAGATTTTCTACAAGGATATTAAATGCTATGAGCTAAAATAGCTACTTTCATGACAAACAATTTAAATTTAGAATTGTGGTGACTGCACCAAGCAACTGCACTACAAAATGCTTGATTGCTAGAGTCAAAGTGCATAATGAAAATGTTTTATAGGAAAAGAGGGAAGAGGGTAAATAGTTAGATCCTCCTTTCACTACAAACATTCAAGGACATTTAACTGAGTTGAATCACAAATTTTACAATAGGATTCACCTACAGGTTGATGGTCACTTGTAATGATGTGGAAATTTAGAAATTGTCAATTAATGTATTAATTTAATGCTCAAGTATGTTCAAAACCCTAATTATGTAAAATCGTAAGCAAACAGATAAATTACAACAAATGCTCACACACAAAGATAGTAGACAGTGATTAGTTACTGACCATTTTTCAAAGTTCGGGATGTGAAACAGTCGGGGGCTTTGTGACTAGTGCCCAAGCCCAATACAGTATTTTCTTCAAGGGGTTCTGGACTCCTTCCAACACTAATGATCATTGTTCTATCAGTTTCTGACTCTATATATGCATAGAGCACTGTGACTAGCGCCCTAGCCCAAGGCAGGATGTTCTTCAAGATGTCGAGACTTCTTTTGATGCTGATTATCACTGTCATGGAGATTTCTGTACTTGCAACCTCAGAGGACTTTATGACTAGCACCCTCACCCTGACAGTGCACCAAACTACTTCTTTTCGTTGGACCTAGAATCCTTATCTTCTGCAACCTTCCTTTGCAACTCCACTTTGTGAAATATGATACCTATAACCTGCAATCACAAGGAGTGTGGTTGGGGGTTGTGGTGTTTAGGAGCTTACCTCAGTCAAGCCTCGGAATGGAATTCAAGCCTTCCAACGTTGTTGTTTGATAAAGAGCGTGAATCCCTGAGGGATAAAGGCAAAAAAAAATTGATATTTATGATTGATTCAACATAAATAGATATCACCTCAGAGGTGTAGCTCGCATGTAGATAAAAATCTTTCAGCACATGAGAAGATGAAGATAAATCTGCAATCACAAACACAACAACAATATTCTACTCTGCAACAATGAATATCTTGAATGCTCTAAAATCATAAGTTCGCCAAAAGTTCATAATCATCTTCTAGTTTGCAAATGAATCCCAAAACATGCTTATATATGCATTCTCTCTTTAATTTTGTAATTCAAACTTAAGATATCGACATGTGACACCTTTAACGTTCACATAATCGACATTCAAATTTGGGACCTACCTAAAATAGGGCAGGACTAGGGTGCGAGCACCCAAGCCCCTAGGTTCTATTTTAGGGAAGGGTTAAGCTCACAGATGTCCCTCAAGCCCCATTTGACATGGGTTTGAGGCTATTTTGTTATGGGAGTTAAAATGAGCATGCAAGATGCAAAACAAGGGACCTGAGAGCTAAACTTAGGAGGTAAAAGTCCTAGGTGGACATTTACGACATAACAGAAAATAATTTCAGCAAATAGTTTGTTTAAAATAATTGCTTATAAAATAATCAAATCTTTAGTATACAATTGTGAATGAAGGGAAGCAGTTTGCTTACCTGTTCATAACAGAGGATGAAGTAAGTGTTGTGTATTTACAGATGATAACAAATAGAAGGAGTTTGTTTTGTGTGAGATTTGTGGAATTACCATAGATTTTGATTCCATGGAAGCAATAAGATTAACTAGTCCTATGACAAAGTAAAAACCAAGGAATCGGGTGAGTAGGGTAGTACCATAAAATTAAATGTGCATAATTATAGTCTTTGTTAAAATTATGATACCTTATTTTTATTAGAAGGTTGTTTTAATCAAGGACATGTTTAGAGCCATAAAAGGCATTGGCCATAAATACTAAATCATCTTTGGCTCAAAGGCCACCTAGTGGATGTTTTTAAACCCTACATCCTAGTAGAGTTATACTCTATGGATTGCTTAGATAATTGATCTAGGGTGATAGAGTGATTGACTACATTTTATGTTGGGGCAACCTAGAAAGTGGTTGATAAGAATCCATAGAATGTTGGCATTATATGTCAAGTTGATTGATGCTATTCAATTGGACCTTTGTTAAATACATAGGATATGGTTGAGAGGAATGGGTAGCAACTTATTTTATGTGATTACTATTATTAGTAATTAGAAAATTCATGTTGAATGTTGACATATCATGGTGAGATGGTAGGACATTCTTAAGCTATAGACATTTATTGCCATCATATGTATAGTAGAATTTTATAGATATACTAAAATTTTATGTGTTGAGATCTAATGTACTTCATACATTTTATGTATTTGGTTCCTGAGAGATGAGTATGAACGGGTGCCTTTCAAAAACCCAGAAAATGTAGGTTGTTTTGCCTACATAAAGATGTTACGACTATAACTTGGTATCAATCATAAGTGTGTTACTTTGTTGGATTTATATTTTCTCCCATAATATGATTATCAATGGATGTGTGCATTAGATATATGTTGCATGAGCATATAGGTTTTCTAGATTGTTAGTGTTTCACATAGTGTACTAGATTAGGCATGTTAGCCACATCTTTTTAAATCCTTACTGATGGGTTGGGCTTCCTAGTAGGGTAGCATGAGGGAGCTTAATACTTTGTGGTAGGGTGGATCTCTCTCTCTCTCTCTCTCTCTCTCTCTCTCTCTCTCTCTCTCTCTCTCTCTCTCTCTCTCTCTCTCTCTCTCTCTCTCTCTCTCTCCTTATAGGTTTTGTGCTCTACTTCAAGAAGTGTGAACCTAAAGCAGTAAAGGTAAATGTAATGTTTGGTGATTATTGTTTTATCCATTGTTTGATTATATTTGATGTGAGATAGTTTGATTATTGTTTTTAAATTTACTCCCCTTTTATAGTTTTTTATATTATTTTATCATATTTTATTGGTTAGTTCTTACACTTAAGCTACAAGGGCACCCAAGAGACCTTAGGGTTACACGAGTGACCCATGTTAAGCTATAAGGTCACTCGAGCGACCTACCCTAGTAAGAGGGGTGACCCACACCCTAACATGTTGTAAGTATGGGCCTAACTGGTGTTGTCATTGATGTCAACATACTCCTATTGCATTAATGATAAGGTTTGGATGAGCCGTGAGCTGAGGATATTGAGAAAATTAGTCTCAATTAGGAATAGTGATGACAGTAAGGCAAAAGTCCAAGATAGGATGAGGATCAGAGGATGCAGATTAAAGGGTTTATAGATATGTGTCTGTAGGTGATCCAGTAGAGATTTTAGAGGTCCACATGAAGATATGAAGAAGTTGTGGCCACTCAATTAAAACCATTTTCGGTAGGTGTTTAGAGGTGACAGAGTGTAACAAGAAAGGCCCGGTGAGATCCGGAAATGAAGTTTCTTATTCTGCGGATTTAAGGGAGTGTTGAGGAAGTCTTTATGGTGTATCAACTTGATTGGTTCATGGTTTGAAGGTCTGCAAGCATCTGTTTCTTTGTGACAGTAATGACAGACTATGTTCTTGAGGTTCCAGATGAAGGAGAGAAGGATTTCAGTAAGCAGAAAAAGTGTGGATGTTCTTGGTGATTCAGGCAAGCTTGTGGAGGTCTTTGGATCGTGTCCAGTTCGTGTTGGTGGTTCGCATTGAAGTTGGAGCTCGCAATTGGAGTGTAACTTCCGGATGATGGTGTTCTTCCTGAGACAGGCTGACCAGATGAGTTATGCATCTTGCAAATGATCTTATGAATGTTTGCCGACTTAGATGATCATTCCTAAGTTGATGCCTTGTATAAATAAGGGATTGCGAAGTCAGTTTGAAGTTGTCCTTATGGGAATGAGAGTATTGTAGTGAGGAGGAGAGCAAATGGCAGAGCAGAAGTATTGGGCTTAAATGGAACTGATTCGAGCATGGTGAAGATGCTATTCTCCAGTTCATGTATGTGATATTTATTTCTTTGTAGATAGTGTGTCTCTTGTAGGCAGTGAGCCTCTTGTGAGCAGTGTGCTCAGGCAGTGAGCCCTAATTGGCATGTGCCATTTTGTTCTTTCTATTCTTCTAACAGAGAATACAATCTTGGGTTAATCACCCCGTGATTTTTCCCTTAACCAGGTATTCCACGTCAAAATCTTGGTGTCTTATGTGTTGATGTGTTTCTGCTCTTGATTTGAATACATTATGGTTCATGATTAATATACTGCTAATCACTAAGAAGATTTAAGTATTTAATTGGGGAAAGTTTTTACACAACTGATTCACCCCCCTCTTAGTTGTGTGCCCTAAGTCTAACAATTGGTATCAGAGCTGAGTTCCTCTAAAAGAGCTTAACCGCTTGAGGAGATCCAGGATGTCGTCCTACAAGAAGGATAGTCTGAAGTTTGATGGAACCAATTTTAATCTATGGAAAGGTCGCATGAAGTGTCACTTGCAATGCATGGGAATGGCATACTGGACCATGGTTACAACACAGTATGTACCTCCACAAGGTGGTCCAAAAGCTCCAAATGAAATCACAAATGTTGAAAACAATCTGCGAACTATAGAAGCTCTTCTAAGAACATTATCTGATTCAAAGCTCTGAAATGTTATTGACCTACCAACTGCTTTTGAGATTTGGAAAAAATTGAAACTTTTGCATGAAGGAGACCAGTATGTTAAATGTGCAAGGTTACAAAGTCTGAAAGGGAAATTTGAAAACCTGAAGATGAGAGATGATGAAAATATTACTACTTTTATGCCAAGAGTAAATGAGCTTGTTTATGGAATTAGAAATGCTGGTGGAGTCTTGGATGAAAATGAGATTGTTGGCAAAATTCTTAGATCCCTTCCTGCTTCTTACAAAATCAAGGTTGTTGCCATTGATGAATTCAGAGCCCATACAACTGTCACAAGAGATCAATTGGCTGGCAAATTGGCTGCATTTGAAATGACCAAGTTTGGAGATGATCCCCCCAAGACTGAATCTGCATTCAAAGCTAGTGCCTCTGTAAAAGGTAAACAAAGGTTTGATCTGGGAGAGAACTCATCAAGGAAACTATCATGGTGTGAAAAAGCAAGAAAAGACCTGGAAGAAGAAGAAGTAGAAACTACTCAACTTGAAGCCCTCATTGCAAAGAGACTGCCAAGAGGATCCGATAAGTATGAAGGAAAATTTCCTTTTAAGTGTTTTAACTGCAATAAGATTGGTCACTTTGCCTCAAGATGTCTAGAAAGATTTTCAAGGCCAAATCCTAACAGATCAAGGTTCCAAAAGAATTGTTACTATGTTCATGAAGAAGAAGATAATGAAGGAGTAACAGATGATGAATCAGAGACAGGAAACAAATCCGGAAGTGAATGGGTATTTATTGCCATCAAGGAAGAAGAACCAATATCCTCTGTATCTGTCAATCATAAAGTTATAGAAAGAGCTCTGGCTGCCCAAGTTAAAGAAAAGGATGATTGGGTCATTGACAGTGGTTGCTCTCACCATATGACAGGCGACAAAAATAAGTTCATAGATTTGGAAAGGTATGAAGGAGGAGTGGTGAAGTTTGGTGATAATTCTGCTGGTAGAATCAGAGGAAGAGGAACTATTTCTTTTGATGGAAGGAACAAAATCGGTAATGTTCTATATGTTGAAGGTTTGAAGCACAATCTTCTCAGTGTTGGACAGTTGGTGGACAAAGGCTATAATCTCCAGTTCAAGAATGAAAAATGCAAGATCTTTGAGTGCTCCGGAATAGAGATTGCATCCGGTACCCAAACTAAAGGTAATATCTTCCACTTGGTTGGCACTGGTAAAAGTTGCTTATTTGTTCAAGTTGATCAGAGTTGGTTATGGCATAGGAGAATGTGTCATGTGAATTTTGATAATATCATCAAGATAAGCAATACTCAGGCTGTAAGAGATCTTCCAAAATTGGTGAAACCTACTAATAGCTTGTGCAAAGAATGTCAGTTGGGTAAGCTGAGCAGAATCACATTCAAGAGTAAGGAACTGTCTTCTACCAGATTATTGGACTTAGTTCATACCGACCTTTGTGGCCCGGCAAGAATCAGGAGTATGCAAGGTGATAGATACTTCATGTTACTAATTGATGACTATTCCCGGATGATGTGGGTAACTTTTTTGAAAGAGAAATCAGAAGCTTTTGAGAAATTCAAAATATTCAAGGCTATGGTAGAGAATGAAACCGGACTGAAATTGAAATGTTTGAGGTTTGATAGAGGTGGAGAATTCACATCCGGTGAGTTCATAGAGTTCTGTGAGAAACATCGAATAAAGAGACAGTTGTCTGCTCCTAGGACTCCACAGCAGAATGGAGTAGTGGAAAGAAAGAACCGGACCATACAGGAAGCATTTAGGACCATGATGATGGAAACAAATGTTCCTCACATCTATTGGAGAGAATCTTTCAGCACTATAGTCTATATTCTCAATCGAGTTCAAATCAGAAGCAATACTGGTAAGACTCCTTATGAACTTTGGTTTGGCATCACTCCTACTGTGAGGTATTTCAGAGTTTTTGGTAGCAAATGTTACATTAAAAGAGATGAAGATCTAGGAAAGTTTGATGCTAGAAGTGATGAAGGAATATTCTTGGGTTACTCTACTCAAAGAAAAGCATACTGGTGTTATAACAAAAGACTAAGAAAGATGATAGAAAGTATAAATGTGAAGGTTGATGAGGGAATTGAGAAACCCTCAAGGTTTTATGAATATGATGAAGATGATTAGAATGGTGATTTGACTCAAGGAGCCCAAGCCTCATCTGTCAGTCAGATTTAAGCTAATCCGGTAAACCAGGAAGAAGAAATGAGTTTCAATGAGCCTGATCAAGAATCAAAAGTGCAAGAAATTCCTAAAGTTCCTAGGTATGTAAGACTAAACCACTCTGAAGATCAGATCATAGGTGATAAAAGCAAAGGAGTACTAACAAGAAGGAGGATTGCTCAAGATTTAGAAGAATATTGTTTGATTTCAAAGATTGAACCTAAGACAATGAATGAAGCTTCCAATGATGAAAACTGGACTAAAGCAATGGAGGAAGAGGTGGTACAAATAGAGAAAAATCACACTTGGGATCTTGTTCCTAGACCTAGAAACAAGAATGTGATTGGAACCAAATGGGTCTTCCGGAACAAACTAAATGAAGTTGGTGAAGTAATCAGAAATAAAGCCAGATTGGTCTGCAAAGGGTACTCTCAAATAGAAGGAATCGATTTTGAAGAAACTTTTTCTCCGGTGGCAAGAATTGAAGCAGTAAGATTATTTCTTGCCTTTTCTGCCTTCAAGGATTTCAAGGTATATCAGATGGATGTCAAGTCTGCCTTCCTAAACAGTGACTTGGAAGAAGAAGTGTATATAGAGCAACCGAATGGATTTCAATTGTCTGATTATGGTGATATGGTCTACAAGTTGAAGAAGGCACTGTATCAATTGAAGCAAGCCCCAAGAGCCTGGTATGAAAGATTGGATAAGCATCTCTTGAAGATTGGTTTCAACAAAGGTACTACTGACAGTAACTTATATTTCAAAATTAATCATGAAAACATCTTGATTGTTGAAGTATTTGTTGATGATATCATCTTTGGAGGAAGAGATAGTATGTGTAAAACTTTTGCAAATCAAATGAAAAGTGAGTTTGAGATGTCTATGCTTGGTGAAATGAATTTCTTCTTGGGTCTACAAATTACTCAAACAAGGAAAGGAATCTTCATTTCTCAGACCAAATATGTGAAAGAATTGTTGAGGAAATTTGGGATGGAAGATTCAAAGCCAATGAATACTCCCATGGCAACTGGATGTAAGTTGAGCAAAGATGATGACTCTCCTAAGGTAGACTAGACAAAGTACAAATCAATGATTGGAGGATTGTTGTATCTCACTCAAACTAGACCAGACATTATGCAAGTTGTTGGTCTTTTTGCTAGATTCCAAGCTGATTCGAGAGAATCCCATGTCATGGCAATCAAAAGGATTTTTAGATATCTAAAAGGGATGGTTGAGTATGGTCTGTGGTATCCTAGAGATCATGATTTCTCTCTTCATGCATATACAAATGCTGATTGGGCAGGAGATGTGGATGACCACAAAAGTACCAGTGGTGGAGCATTCTTTTTGGGAAAAAGATTGGTTTCTTGGCTAAGTAAGAAACAAGAGGCAATATCTCTATCTACAACTAAAGTAAAATATATTGCAGCAATAGGTAGTTGCACTCAAGTTTTATGGATGAAGCAGATGCTAAGAGATATCAAAGTGGAGTATGAAGAACCTATCACAATCTTCTGTGATAATTCAAGTGCTATAAATATATCTAAGAATCTAGTACTGCATTCAAAAACTAAACACATATCCATCAAGTTTCACTTTTTGAGAGAGCAAGTGAACAAGAATGAAGTCAATTGGAGTTTGTGCCTTCAAAGGATCAGATTGCAGACATCTTTACTAAACCTCTACCTAAGGACTCTTTTGAGTATCTCAGGGAGAAGTTAGGGGTTATTGCCCCTCCGGTGATGAACTAAGGAGCACTGAGGTGCATCAGTCCAGTGGATATCACAGTCATATCTTGTGATCCAGATTGATGAGGAGCTGCTACTCAGGGGGAGTAGCAGGTATGATTCTGAAGTGTTGGAATTGCAAGTATGTGCCCTTTGCCATTGATGTCAAAGGGGGAGAGAAGACATGTGAAAAACAAGTGGTTGCTGATCAAAGGGGGAGCAGCAAAGGGAGAGAAGACATGTGAATGGTTGTTGCTGATAGGGGGAGCTGTGACAGTAAGAAGAAGTTCTTGACTTGATGGTTAAAATAGTTTTACACATCTTATGTTGCCATCAATGACAAAGGGGGAGATTGTTGCAAGTATAGGCCTAATTGGTGTTGTCATTGATGTCAACATACTCCTGTTGCATTAATGATAAGGTTTGAATGAGTCGTGAGCTGAGGATATTGAGAAAATTAGTCTCAATCAAGAACAGTGAAGAACAGTGATGACAATAAGGCAAAAGTCCAAGATAGGATGAGGATCAGAGGATGCGGATTAAAGGGTTTATAGATATGTGTCTATAGGTGATCCAGTAGAGATTTCAGAGGTCCGCATGAAGATACGAAGAAGTTGTGGCCTCTCAAGTAAAACCGTTTCTGGTAGGTGTTCAGAGGTGACAGAGTGTAACAAGAAAGGTCCGGTGAGATCCATAAATGAAGTTTCATGTTCTGCGGATTTAAGGGAATGCTGAGGAAGTCTTTATGGTGTATCAACTTGATTGGTTCGTGGTGTTAGCACTTATTTTGACCTGGGGTTGATTTGTCATGATCAGGAGGTTTCTTCATCTGAAGCCTTCATCCTCTTGCCCAATTTTTTCTAAGTGTTGGACCTCCTCAGCATTTTTCAACTGCATCATCATATTTTCCTGAGGAGGAGGTCGTCATCATCATCTTGTCTTCGATGATGATCTTCATCAGCATGTTCTCCGTCGACTTGTTTTTCTCATCGTCATCATCATATTTCAACTGTCGGGTGATGTTTGGATATCATCCTGATGATACTGGTGAGCTACAGTGCGCCCTCAGTTGCTTGCGAGGGTGATTTTTCAAGTATCCGGTGATTTTCCGAATATCACCTTGCTCAAACATGATGACGATGTTGCCCCGATGTCCTGAAGGGGTTATTCTCTAAGTGTTCGACCTAACTTGTTTTTTCCTAAGGGTTGTCATCATCATGATATTTCCAGTTATCATCTTGCTGCTTGCGGAGGTCATCATATTTTTCTGCCTTCATGATATTTCGCCGGGGTGATATTTTATCATCGGGTGATCTTGGTTATGATCATCCTGATGATGATGTTGAAGAGTTCTAAGTGCGACCCGATATTCACTAGGGTCATCATATTTTGGAACGTCAGGATGATCTTAGTCAATATCATCCTAATGATGTTGTATCACTTCTTGTTCTTTGTTTCTCATCCTGATGATGCTGACGTCATCCGTATATCAGGGTGATATTTTTCTTTCTGCCTATCTGCATCATGATATTCCGAAGGAAGGGGTGATATTTTCATATCACCCGGATATATGTTTACTCGAGCATCATGATGATGCTAATATCAAGGAGATATCCGCCTACTGGCTTCGCGCATTATCTCCGGGGGGTGATCTTTTCAAGCATCATCATCATATTCAGTTATCGCCCCGATCTTATAGAGGAGCTACAGTGCAACCTGATGTTTGAACGTCAGGAGGATATTTCCAAATATCCGGTTGTCTTCCGAATATCATGATGATGTTAATATGATGATGACGTCATCAAGGTCCGCAGGGGTCATATTTCTAACAACTGATCATCTTGAAGAGACCCCCTGATATAGGCAGATATGATGATGACGTCATCCGGATATGAGGAGGTGCGCAGTAGGCAGATATGATGATGACGTCAGCAGTATATGATGATGACGTCAGCAGTATATGATGATGACGTCATCAGGATGTTCATCGGCCAGACTTTTGTTATAAGCTCAGCAGGAGGATGTTCCTCCGAAGGATCAGGTTGTGCCGATTATCATGAAGGTTATGTTTCAAATATCATGATGACGTCAGGGTGATATTTCGAACAACAGGATATCATGCTGCTGGAGGATGATGATGATGAAGTCTATATTAGTGTCGTCAGGAGCAAAAGCACCGACATGATATATGCTCATGACCTAGTATATAAAGTGTTATTGAGGTCATCGCGGGGTGCATGTGGGATATTGTTATCCTGCATTTTCAAACATCATGATGATGAATCTCGGCGGGAAATGCTTGCGATAGTCTGTTTGATGATCTTCCCAAGGCCGCGGGTTGGTGCGCCATTAATGGCGATTGTTGCAGAGGTATGGGCGATGGCGTGGGTCGATCCTGTACCCGACTGAAGATGTACATCAGCGGATGGTGGCGCAGGGCTCGAGAAATCTTCCTGTCTCCTCCCCTACCTGCTGCATTCAAGTTTGGGCGCCAATCTGGTTGTGTTTGAGCGCCATTTTCCTGATACTGTGTATCTGGCGAAATTTTGGTCAACCATGTAATTAATTGCTGAGCACCTACCTGGCTGTTATAAGCAGGTGGTGTTGCTCATTTGAGAGGTTGTTGAAAGTTGATGATTTTGGCTCTGTAATGCATAACAAGCTGATCTGGTTGCTCTGTACAGCTTACCTGTGAGTTTATGTATCTCTTGTTGTTTGTTTTTGGCATGAACCCACTGATTTCATGATTAAACTTATATGAGAAATGCTGTTTGGCATGTGTTGTGTTAATTCTGTCTCCAGTATTGCATGTATTCTTCTTCTGAATCTGGATGTTTGGTAATGTTTAGCTTCTAGAGCATAGAATTCCTATGTTGACTGTCTGACCTTTTAACTTCTACTCAAGGGGTAGATTAAACTGTTTTCAGGTTGAACATTGGGAGGGATATACTGCAGTAGGGATACCATAAGTAGAGATAACCTAACACTTTGTATTGGGAGATGCCTGTAAGGCAGGTATCACACATATCCCCTTGAAATCCAGTTTTAGTTGTTCATGCTGATCATTCACAGGTGTATGTCTACTGACTCCAGGCCCTGGATAGGCACCAATCATGCTTTGTTTTGTGTTATAACCATATCCATCTTTGCATCCACACTTAAACTCCAAAGCAAAATCTAAAACCAACATTAGGACATTAGAGTTAGTTTTAGGAACCTCAGTCCTCTGTCTACAACTGCAAATAGGCCCAAAGCTAGCCCCTTTGCCCTTATCTTTCAGTTTTGGTCTACTTACAGGAGGACTCATCTGCTTTCTGTCAACATCCCAGCCTTGCATGCATATCCTCATGGATGTTGAGTAGGGAATACCCCCCTAGGTCTTGCAGAGCCTGAAGAAGAAGAGGAGATAAAATATAGAGTCTATCTCCTATACTGTTGACCCCCTGGCTCAGAGATCCTATTGATCACTGATGGCTACCTTGTAGGGAAATCTGGGAATAAGCATCCAGTCTGGGAAAAAGTCAACACGTGGTTTGAAGGTCCGCAAGCATTTGTTCCTTTGTGACAGTAATGACAGACTATGTTCTTGAGGTTCCGGATGAAGGAGAGAAGGATTTCAGTAAGTAGAAAAAGTGTGGATGTTCTTGGTGATTCAGGCAAGCTTGTGGAGGTCTTTGGATCGTGTCCAGTTCGTGTTGGTGGTCCGCATTGAAGTTGGAGCTCGCAATTGGAGTGTAACTTCCGGATGATGGTGTTCTTCCTGAGATAGGCTAACCGGATGAGTTATGCATCTTGCGAATGATCTTATGAATGTTTGCCGACTTAGATGATCATTCCTAAGTTGATGCCTTGTATAAATAAGGGATTGCGAAGTCAGTTTGAAGTTGTCCTTATGGGAATGAGAGTATTGTAGTGAGGAGGAGAGCAAATGGCAGAGCAGAAGTATTGGGCTTAAATGGAACTGATTCGAGCATGGTGAAGATGCTATTCTCCAGTTCATGTATGTGATATTTATTTCTTTGTAGATAGTGTGTCTCTTGTAGGCAGTGAGCCTCTTGTGAGCAGTGTGCTCAGGCAGTGAGCCCTAATTGGCATGTGCCATTTTGTTCTTTCTATTCTTCTAACAGAGAATACAATCTTGGGTTAATCACCCCGTGATTTTTCCCTTAACCAGGTATTCCACGTCAAAATCTTGGTGTCTTATGTGTTGATGTGTTTCTGCTCTTGATTTGAATACATTATGGTTCATGATTAATATACTGCTAATCACTAAGAAGATTTAAGTATTTAATTGGAGAAAGTTTTTACACAACTGATTCACCCCCCTCTTAGTTGTGTGCCCTAAGTCTAACATAACATGGGTGACCCTTTCATAAATTGGCATGTGCATAAGTCACAAAGTTTCCTTTTGACAATTTTTTCTCTAATTTCTCTTCTAATCACCAACTTTTTTCTATGCTTTCTTCATTGCTTTCTTCTCTATTTTCTTCTTGCTTTCATTCCAATCCTTAGCCTGATTTTTTTCCTCTAATTTTATCTCCTCTCTTCTATTTTAAATCCCTCTTATCACATTCATAAGAGAGGAGAATATAGAAGAGAATTCTTGCATAATAAAGTTTTGAGCAATTTTGAAAAAGTTATTCTCTCCATAGGATAGAAGGATTTTTAGATTGCCTCTACAAGTCTTTTCTATAAGCTTGGTATCCCTTCCCCTAGGAAATGGATCACCCTTAAAAGATTTACAAAGCCATATATAGGCTCTAGCCTCACCCACATAGTGCAAGAAGCCTCTTTTCCTTCCTCCCAAATCAATCTGAATCTAGATCTTCCCTTTCCATCAAGTGGAGTACCCCAAGGTTGGAAGAGGAGAATAAACTATGGATAAAAGTTAGATCCTTTGAGAACCCAATCATAACAGATGCAAAGAAGCTCCAAAAGTTTCATCCAAGTTATTTGATTTCAAAAGCATTTTCATTTGAAGTTTCATTTGTTTTAGTAATTAGATCATTGAAATTTGCCTAAGGACTGTAACAATTCATTATTGTTTCTTTGTTAATTATTCCTTAGGTAGAATTAGATTTAAGTTACTTTCTAAATCTTACAAACAAATCGAAAAGTTTCTTTGAAAGCTTTTCTTAAAAATCAAAAACATAAAAAATATAGCTTAAGTTCCATGAAAAAGTCATATAGAAATAATTAGTTGCATATAGTTAATTAGTTCATACTTTATTGTAGAAAATATAAAAAAAGGAAAAAGCAATAGGATAGATTATTTTTTGCATACATTTAGATTAACATTCTTAGTTACAATCTTTCAACTTTCAAAAGCACATAACAAGAAGAAAGAAGCCCTTGAGTCCATCACGAGGCATTCAACTAATATTAAAGAAAATGTCAAACAAAGAAAACATCACAACTTCAACAAAGCAAGTAAACAAACCAAAATCACTCTCTTTTGAGTTTCTTATCTCTCACTTGGCCTTTCATGCCAAATGTGTCTAGGGATCAAGGAAGACTAGATTGAGGTAGTTTTGGATGAAATTCAAAAGAATGTACCCATTTTGAGCTAAAGCTAAGAAAATAATGAACAAAGGCCAATAAGAGAAGAGTCCCACATAAGAGAACTCATTCTCTTACACAAGCTCATGAAACTTATTGACTCGAGAGTCACAACAAGAGCATTTCAAAGAGAACATTCAAACATCTTGATAGTTAAAACTCCAACCATTTTGCATCCAACTCCTTGAATCAACACAATAACCTACCATCAAGTAGCCCTTCCTTGAGAAGTAAGTGAGCCCATTGGCACAACATCCACTCCATACAATCTACCACTACCATCCGTGAGATTCTCCTTGCACATGAAGAAAGTAATAAATCAGATTCTCATTTACTTAGCTGGATTTTCCTAGAAGAGCAAGAGTAATTTGATCCACACCATCAACAAGGGTGCAATGCATGTGTCATTCTGAGTCCACCTCATTCACTTTTGTGGTGAGTAGATTTAGAATATCATAGTAGTATTCTCCTTATTTGGTCCATTATGAACTTCTAGTTCATCATCTAGTGCAACCTTATTATTCTTTGGTTGTACAACTACACAACTAATTTAGCATCACTCTTTGGTTGCTCAACTATAGAACTAGAATAGATCTCAGCCCTAAAGATTGCATTCTAACTATGTATGATCTTTCCAATTATAGGATTCCATAGCTTGTATCCTTTCACACCTTAACTATAATTGATGAAGATACACTTAACAACTTTGTAGTCAAACTTTTTCTTTGGGCATATGAGCATATACCTTGCAACTGAATACACAAATATGTTAATGCAGGCTTTTTTCATACAAACAGGTCTTATAGAGTTTTATAAACAAATACCGATGTAGGAGACCTATTAATCAAGTAACATGTGATGCTGACCACTTATATCCAAAACTTTTGATCTAAACCAACACCATTAAGTTTACTTATATCCCTCTCCATCAACATCATGTTCATTCTCTCTATAACTCCATTCTATTGAGGGATGTATGGAGTTGTATTATATCACATGATTCCATTCAACTGACAAAATGCATCAAACTCTCTTGAACAATATTCTCCACCATTGTCTATTCTAAACACCTTGATCTTTCAGCCCATTTGGTTCTCTACAAGATCCTTAATCTCTTTGAATTGACAGAAGAGCACCAATAAAAGTAACATAATACAAAGAATTTTCAAGTGAAGTTGCATCTATAGGACCAAAAACATCAAGTTATGGATCAAATTTAAAACACCATAAAATCTGGAAGAGCTCAAATAAAACTGAACAAATCTTGTTTCCCATATATGCAATGTTCACAAAACTAAAAAATCTAGATTACAATCAATTAACCCCTTACAAATATGTAGACTTGACCTAGGACAAAGTACAAGTCTTACACAAAATCCAAAGAAGTACACAAATACATAGGTCATGTTTCTAGTTTCAAGAGTCCAAATTTTTTGATGAATAATGGCTTTATTAGTTTTTATATACTAAAAAGAGAATAATACACTATTCACAAAAAAAGGGGTGGGTGGTAGAAGGCACACCCTCAAAGTCCATGTGGGGCCAAGCCCAAACAATATGATGGGAAGTCAAAATAAAGTCTAGAGAGGCCAAGCCCAAACAACAAGATGAGAAGTCAAAATAAGTTCTAACAATGCCAAGCCCAAACAACAAGAACCAACAAAGCCGCTAAGTGGTGAGAGCTACACCATTCAAGAGAGAATCATAGTCATTGGGTTGGGGATGGAACCACAACATAATTATTCAATCAGATAGTCCAAATTTCAAAACTATAACATAATTATTCAATCTTCACTAAAACTAAATATACCTTATCCACTTTGAATTTACTTTCTTAAATTAAAATTTAATATAAAATTACATATGCCCACAAATAAATCATTTATTAATCTAGGTTAATTTATGCTTGTGCCTTATTTGGAATAGCCTAAGTTGAGCTTAGGGATAGTGTGTTTTCCATTAATAAATTTTAAACTCCTTTTTCAACTTTTTCAATGTACTATTTAGAATTGTTTACTATTTTAACGAGTCAAGAAACACGTTGCAACATCATCCCTCACTTATTAGTGTTCTAACTATTGGAGTGGTAATCCTCAAATGTTTTCCCAAAAGCAATAAAGTGATGATATAACTTAGCAAATATCCGTTTAATGGAATATATACATTTGCCATCTTCTCAGTTCAACTCATTTAAATATGCAGCCAAACAAACTTAGTCAAGAACAATATATATACATTCGCGGACTAATCCGTACTTCCACCTCATTGCCAATATTCCCCGTCTCTCTGTCTCTCTATCCGTGCAGTCAGTTTCCAAAGGCTGTTTTTAAATATAATTTAGTTTAATCCAGTTTAATAATTAAAATTCAATATTAATCAATAAAAATAAGACATATATAAAATATAAAATAATAAAATTATTATTGACTGTGATCATTGAGCTGTATAATATCAAGTAAAGTGATTTCAAAAAGATGGCCGTTGACTGCTATTACTGCTTAACCCTTAAACCATTGCCCTGCTCAACTTGATTCCAAGCAGGGAATGACTACTTGAGTGTTCTATTAGGAAACAGATTTCATTCTAAATGAAATTTAAATTTTAAAAAAAAAAATGTGTGTTTGAAGGAACATGGAAACATACAACTACCAACATTCAAATCGATATGTTTGAATGTGGCGATGGAAGCGACATACGATGCTTCCTGTAAAAGAACAAATTCAAATCTGTGAACAAATCATCTTCTTCCATCCATGCCTTACTACGATTATTCAATCAAGATTTGCTACCATTATTTAGTCAAACGAATGGGAATGGGGTGATAGGATGGCATTTTGAACCTTTTATTGCCATACACTCTATTTAAACATCATCTGGTCAAACAGTCAATAGTAAATTTATTTTTACATGGACATGGACAGTATGCAGTCGCTAAATCTAGAAAGATAAAAATAAAATACAAATCTTGGTATATTTTTATTTTTTATTTATTTTTACAAATTAATATGTCTGTATCTACACGGTAATGACTGTTGGAAATGAAGCCCAACCGTCACTGCCCTTTCGTCTTCCTCTTCCCATGTCTCTTCAGTTGCCTAAAGAGTCTATATAATTCCCTTCTCATTCTCTTTTTGGTAGAGAGATGAAGACGATTGTAATTGGATTTATTAATGGAATAGTGTGTCCTGCTTTCCTTGGTGGATGTAGCCATCTTGATGGTGAACCACGTTAAATCTGTGTCTCTAATTTTATTGCTGTGCATTTGATTCTTAATCTGTTTTAGTTTTGTCTTTCGCTGCAATTTATCTTCAACAATTGGTATCAGAGCCAATGGTTGAAAAACTGTTTTGGAAATCCTGAAAAGTTTCCAGGAAAATGGATGTAGAAGCTTTGGATGATTGGGCTCTAGCTCTCATGTCTTTGTCGTGTGGCTCTGGACTGAGTTTTGATGAAGTGGGAGCTACGGATAGTGACTTGGAGCTAGATGAAATTGTGCCTATGGAAGTAGATGAATCTCCTCTCTGTTTGGCTGATAATCTTGCCACTGATGTTATTATGGATGATGTTGATCTTGATTCCCCGAGCACTGCCCAGGCGAGGTATGTGTGGGAAAGGCCTCCGCAGGATTTAGGAGGCGAGGATTTTGACATGCTAGAAGAATTGGAGAGCCTACAGAGGCTGAACGAAATAGAGGTTTCAGCAGCAATGGATGTTACTGAAACAAAACACCGTGTACATTGGTGGGATGGTTTGAAAAATAAGGAGGATTTGGCTGAAGAGGAGAAGGATGCTGGATTTGGAATTGAATCTGCACCACAAGAATTTTTAGAAGATCTCAAAATTGAGCTTAGAGCACTTCTGGAATGCACGGGTGATGAACAACATAGGAAAGCCATCATGGAGGAGTTGCGGAAGAGGGCAGAGGCAGATAAGAGTGGTACGTCTGTAAAGGACCTGGTATTGCTCCTCTATGAAATGGTTTCTCTCACTTCTACCTTCCGCCTCGATGATCCAGATATCTTTGCTTCCAACATTCATAAGATGTTGAAGCTAGGTCTCAACATTTATGAAGATTTGGAAGCTGAAAAGCCTCGAGGTTGGTTGGATGATGAGCCTGAGGAAATTAATGATCCTGAATCTACAAAGCCAGATGATTGGTATGATGACGAAGATGGAGAGTTGAAAGCAAACCCCAAGTGTGAAGAGAAGCACCTTACTGAGCTGAAACCCATTGATGTTCGTCCGCATTTTAGGACAGGTAATACATTTTATGCATTAGGAAGGTATTCAGATGCAAAGGAGTTATATATATTGGCTCTTGAAGCTGCAGAGACCAGTGGTAGTCAATGGTCTTACTTGTTGCCGCAGATCCATGTGAACCTGGGCATTTATTTAGAAAGTGAGGAAATGCTTCTGAGTGCTTGTGAGCATTACAGGGAGTCTACAATTCTCTATCTGACTCATTACAGGGCATTAAAGCATTTGGGAGGTGCACTATTTGGCGTAGGTGAGCATAGAGCTGCGGAAAAGGCTCTTGAAGAGGCTATGTACTTAAGGGCCGATTATGCAGATGCACATGGTGACCTTGTCGAGATCTTTGGACTATTTCTTCCTATGCCTTAACAGGTTTTCGAACCATGCGAGCAGGATTGGTGGCTGATACATACCTTGAAGCAATGTCAATTACTCATTTCAAGAAAAGATATGAAGAGTATGTTATGCAAGGTGATGAGCAAGAACAAATTGAGTGGCTAGCTAAGGATGGAGTGTTCATCAATGGACTCATGCTGCTAGAGTATATAATGTGCATGCTACTCCATTGTACGAGCGTGGTCCTTGCATTCCACATGGTGATAAGTCGAAGCAAATATCCATTGGTGTTAGTTTGGTTGAGCTAGTTGAAATTCTCACTAGGATTGGTCAGCCAATGGAGTGGTTACTTGGTACTATAGTTAAGTAACCATAAGTTTCAAGGAAAGTGGGGATAGCAGTACAGTTTGGACTTCAGTGGAAGATTGTTGGAAATGAAGCCCAACCGTTACTACCCTTTCGTCTTCCTCTTCCCATGTCTCTTCAGTTGCCTGAAGAGTCTATATAATTCCCTTCTCATTCTCTTTTTGGTAGAGAGATGAAGACGATTGTAATTGGATTTATTAATGGAATAGTGTGTCCTGCTTTCCTTGGTGGATGTAGCCATCTTGATGGTGAACCACGTTAAATCTGTGTCTCTAATTTTATTGCTGTGCATTTGATTCTTAATCTGTTTTAGTTTTGTCTTTCGCTGCAATTTATCTTCAACAATGACATGGCCCTTACAGTGTGAATAACCGCTATGGATTATTTTTGCTCAAGATGGGGGCTAGGTAGTTAAACTTGTAAGTATGGTAAAGATTTGTCTTTCTCCCCTGTAAAATTTACAGTTGCGCCTACAAATATAAATTGTATTATTTTTAAGGTGGAGAAACAATGTCAACTGGAATATGTAAAACTCGATTTTACCGTCTTGTAAGTTTTCAAGCCTTCAGTCTGTAAAGCGTGTATGTCTTCAGTCAAAAAATTTGTTTGCATGCGCAAATGAAAAGAGACAAATGAATTGGGAGTATTTTTTTGTGGTGGAATGCATTGTGTGTGTAATTACAGACAAGGAGACTGGACGTCAAATTTATACTGTTCTAAAGGCACAAATACGATATGTTTGTGACGAGGTATGTAAGGGATTAGGTATACTTGTCAGACATTAGAAAACATTTATGAAAGTGATTATGTGCAAACTTGTGGCTTCCACTCCGATTGAATCGTGTGGACAGTTAGGAGCTCTGTCAATGTTTCTCCGCTGGAAAGCACGTGAAAAACGTCCTAAGATGAATCCTATCAAGGCTAACACTTGACAGGCAAATCAGCGGCCCTCCCGTACCCTGGTGTCTCAATAGATCAACGTTGAACAATTCCTAGCCAACAAAGGGAATCGAACAACCTAGGGAAATTCAATCATTCTTATGGTGTTGCACACTTAGACCCCTCGTTAAACATATGAAAAGAATGTAAATAAACGAAGAATGAGACAAAGGTGCAGCAAACAAAGCAATAATTGATAAGAAACACAAACAAATACAAGACGCACAAATTTATCGTGGTTCGCCAAATAATGGCTACATCCACACTGAGCAGAGGAATATTATTATTATCAACAATTTTTACAATAGATACAACAGCATATATAATATCTTATCCCACACCATATGAAGAATGTGAAGAGTCAACAATTGGAGGGAAATCATATGGAGTCCGTTGGGCTTCAGTTCTAACAATCTCCCACTTGAAGTCCAACGGATACTGCAACTCACCAAACATTCCCCTGCTTTAAACTTACTCTCACTCTTAACCAGACCAAGAGAAGTCCTGGCGAATTCGAACTTCTCTTTGGGAACTACTTTGGTTAAGATATCTGCCGGATTGACTTTTGCGTCAATTTTTTGCAACTCGTGACTTGCCCTCTTCAACCACATGACAAATGAAATGAACATGTATGTCAATATGTTTAGAACGACGCTGAGATGAATGATTGTGAGCCATAAAAATGGTGATGCGACTATCACAAAACAGAACATAATCACTTTGTTGACATCTCAAATCATTAAACAACCGCTGTAACCAAAGCATCTCCCTGGCACCTTCAGAGAGAGCCATATACTCAGCTTCAGCGGAAGAAAGAGCAATGGAATGTTGCAACCTGGAAACCCAACTAATGGCAGCTCCAGTAAACATGAAAACATAACCAATAGTAGATCTCCATTTATCTAAATCTCTGACTAGATCAGAATTAGTCAAACCTTGTAACTGTACATTATTCCCACCAAAACATAAAGCATAATCTAAAGTACCTTTAAGATACCTTAATATCCATTTGACTGCTTCCCAATGAGGTTTACCAGGATTGCTCATGAATCTACTCACAACTCCCACTGTATGAGCAATATCAGGACGAGTGGAGACCATGGCATACATAATGCTGCCAACTACATATGTATAAGGAATACCCTACATAAACTCCTTATCCTCTTGTGTTTTAGGACACAAATCAGAAGATAAACGAAAATGGCCAACAAGAGGAGTAGAAACAACCTTTGCACCAGCGATACCGAATCTGTCTACAACCTTGTCAGTATACGCCTTTTGTGACAATTTGATCTCCTTCTTTCGTCTATCCCTAGTGATGGTCATTCCAAGAATTTTCTTGGCTACGCCTAAGTCTTTCATAGCAAATCTCTTAGCTAATTGTTCCTTCAACTCAAAAACAATCCTCACACTAGTACCGGCTACCAACATGCCATCAACGCAGAGCAAAAGAATAACAAACTCACCATTAGGAAGTTGCTTGTAATAGACACAAGGATCTGATTCACACCTTAAGAAGTTTTGCTCAATCATGAAGCGATCAAACTTAAGATACCATTGCCTCGGGCTTGCTTGAGCCCATACAAACTGCGCTTCAACCTACAATAAAGATATTCTTGTCCCTATTTTGTAAACCCTTCTGGCTGCTCCATATACAGCTCTTCATCAACATCACCATGTAGAAAAGCAGTCTTGACATCCAACTGGTCAAGTTCAAGGTCCCAAACTGCTACCAAACCCAAAATTGCCCGGATTGTGGTCATTCTCACAACTGGTGAGAAAATCTCATTAAAATCTATCCCTTTTTGTTGATCATACCCCTTGACAACTAGTCTGGAATGATAATGTTTCTTGCCTCCATCTTCCTCTTTCAACTTGTATACCCAACGATTCTTTAAGGGTCTTCGATTAGGCAGAAGCTGCACTAAATCCCAAGTGTTATTAGCTTGTAACGAATTCATTTCATCTTGCATCGCCTCCTTCCATTTTGCAAAACCAATTGCTTTGCAAGCCTCTTTGTAAGTAACTAGTTCAGGTTGATCAAAAATCAAAAGTTTAGGCTCTGCCTCCTCTGAATACAATAAGTCAGAATCTGAGAATTTAGAAGGACGCCTCTTCTCCCGGGTAGACCTCCGTAATTAAGGACCCTGCTGTTGTAAATTTGAGTCTTCCAAATTCAATCTCTGTAACTGATTTTGAATATTTGCTATATCATAATGCAAATTTCCCCTATTTTGAACATTTTCATGTGGTTGCATACTTCCCTGTTGCATATCAAAAATTCTCTATGCACCTATAGTCTTCTAGTCAGACAAAATTACCTATCTCTGTAGATCACTTCCAATCCTCTACCTCTGAGTTTCAAACTCCTGTGGCAACAAACTACCCTATACCAAACTTGGTACATTATTTTCATCCAAAGTTTACCCTATTGTAATGGGCATTGATGCATATATTGGAGGCTATATATGAGAGAGAGAGACGTTGAAGTCTAGGAGTCAACATTGAAGGCTGGGACATGTGGTGGCAGCGAATAAGTGAGAACCTGCGTTGTAGATGATAGAGGTTGTATAGGATTTAAAACACCCATTCCAGGATGCTGTGTTGGAGATCCCAAACAGGGCTGCGTAGAGACAAAAGAAGGTTGCGTGGGAAAAAGAGAGGTATGCGAGGGACCAAATGGGGACTATGAAGCAACGACTTGAGGTTCCATACTAACATTTAGAGGCTGCAAATTACCAGAAGAAGGCTGTGATGAAACTGGAGGATGCTGCAAACAAACACTTGAAGTCTGAAAACTAACAGAGGGTGTATTTCCCTGTGTCTTAACCATGTTAGTTCCATTATCAAACAAATCAACCTCAATATATTCATTTGGAGATGAGCTCTGTGTATGCAAACCTGGGAAGACTTTTTCGTTAAACACGACATCCTGACTAGGAATGATCTTTTTGGCGACGGGATCCCACAGCTTGAATCTGTATTGATCCTCGCCATACCCAACAAAAATACACTTCTGCGATTTGGGGTCCAATTTGGATCGCTTCTCCTTAGGAACAAGAGCAATACTTCACATCCAAACACCTGTAGATGATTGTAAGAGATTCATTTGCACAGCCACCTCTGTCTGGAATGTCAAAATTTAATCGAGATGAAGGAGCTCGATTAATTAGATAAACTGTTGTGTTGCAAGCTTCTGCCCAAAATTCTTTTCCTAGTCCAGGATTGGAAAGCATACATCATGCTTTTTCTAAAATCATTCTATTTAACCTCTCTGCAGTCCCATTTTCTTGAGGTGTAAAAGGAACAACTTTAATTCTTCAAATACCATTTTCCGCACAAAAATTATCAAACTCTAGTGAGCAAAATTCACCACCATTATCTGTTTGCAAACATTTGATGTTATGCCCACTCTGATTTTCAACTAAAGCTTTAAAATTTTTGAATTTACTAAACACTTCAGATTTTTTGTTGAGCATAAAAATCCAAACTTTCCTAGTGCAGTCATCAAGGAAAGTTACAAAATAGTTAGCACCTCCAAGAGAGG
Organism: Cunninghamia lanceolata; assembly: GCA_027924645.1. Taxonomy (NCBI): domain Eukaryota; kingdom Viridiplantae; phylum Streptophyta; class Pinopsida; order Cupressales; family Cupressaceae; genus Cunninghamia; species Cunninghamia lanceolata. The sequence continues at coordinate 12,035,629 of BSBN01000346.1, read as the reverse complement.
TTACCTCTGTTGGTCCAAAGACATCTGAGTAAACAAGCTCCAAAGGTGAGGTATTCTTTTCACGACCCGTCTTCAAGAAGTTGACCCGCTTCTGCTTGCCATAAAGACAATGTTGGCAAAATTCCAAATCCATGGATTTCAAACCCGATAATTGTTCTCTTTTGATCATCACTTCAAGGCCTTTGCTACTCATATGTCTGAGCCTTTGATGCCAAAGCTCGGTTTTGTTGTCCACCACTGCCATAGCAACTCTCACTTGAGAGTCATTCTCAAAAACATATAGACTACCCACTCTATTTCCTTTGGCAATCTACAAGACTCCCTTAGTTACTTTCCACGAATCTAAAGAGAAAGACGTATTGCAGCCTTGTGAAAAAAGTTGGCTTACATAAATCAGATTTCTCTTAAGTTTTGGAACATGTCTAACATCTTGTAAAAGCCATTTGCCTCCATTCTTTGATTGCAAGAGAATATCACCTTTGCCAATGATCTCACATGATTTGTTATCCCCTAAGTAAACTTTTCCAAACTGTCCTTGATAGTTTGAGAAGGCATTCATACAAATGGTGGCATGAAAAGAGGCACCTGAATCTAGAACCCACAAATCTGAAATAGTTTCACTTGTGGATAAAACCAAAACACTATCATCCTTGTCATAGGCAATATTAGCCTCGTTGTCTTTTACCTTCTCTTGTGCCTTCTTATAGGAATAACAATTTCTTTTGGTGTGGCCATCCTTACCACAAAACCAACAGTCGCCAATTCTGCTTCTGGATTTTGACCTTTTAGCAGATTTTGATCTTCTTCTGTTATTATCTTTGCCTCTATTTTGAGGCCTTCCTCTACTAACAACAGTTAGGGCTTCACTCGCTGAGGAGTGTAGCTGCAACATCATCAAACTTGAATTTACTTTTGGCAACCACTAATGTGCTCACTGCCATCACAACTCCTTCCCAACTATTAGGTAGCGAACACAATAATAAAATTGCCTTAATCTCATCATCTAGGCTAATACCCACTGAAACTAATTGGGTAACCAATGCGTTAAACTCATTAAGATGGTTGGACACAATTCCACCTTCTTTCATTTTCAGGTTATATATCTTCTTCATAATAAATGCCTTATTAGACACTGAAGCCATCTCATACATCGAGGCAAGTTGTTCCCACAATTCTTTCAAAGTCTTCTCTGCTGAAACATTAAACAATATGTTACTGGACAACGAGAGGAAAATCATAGCTCTTGCCTTCTTATCCATCTTCTCCCACTCTTCATCTGGCATCAAACTTGGCTTTTTTGCTTTCCTATCAAGTGTGAGTGAGAGATCCTACTTTATCAGCAATGACTCCATTTGCACCTTCCATAGACCGAAATTCTAACCCAAGAATTTCTCAATCTTCGTTTCCTCCATAACTTAGGAAATTCAACACCAATTTTCCCAACCAGCTATATCATCTAGCTCTGATACCAATTGTAAATAAAAGAAGAGTGAAACAAAGGTGCAGTAAATAGAGCAATAACTGATAAGAACCACAAACAAACACAAGACACAAAAATTTATCGTGGTTCACCAAATAATGGCTACATCCACACTGAGCAGAGGAATATTATTATTATCAACAGTTTTTGCAATAGATACGGTAGCATATATAATGTCTTATCCCACACCACATGAAGAATGTGAAGAGTCAACAATTGGAGGGAAATCATATGGAGTCCATTGGGCTTCAGTTCTAACAAAGAATAGTAGTTGAGAAATAATATACTAGTAAAAATTTAATAAGGAACCAATACATGTGTGCATATACTTGTGTAACAATAGAATGTGTGAGTACTAGGTCCTCTCTCCTACAACCCGAACATAACATAATAGAATGTCTTCTTTGTCTTCTCTGCCACACCATCTCGATTGGACACAGATCTCAAGGATTCTCCTTAAACCACATTCAATTCCATTGATGAAGAACCAAGGGGTCCCTCATCCTTTCCCTCTCTATAACCGTTTATGTTGAACCCCTAGCCATCCATTTATTTTTCAAGGTTTCCAAAACCGCGTGGTTATACTTTTTTCGTCCACTGGTTAGTTAACATGAAACATAAATGATTGCACTCATGAATAGTGTACATTGTTGATTGTTTCCACTAGAGCAACATTAACTATTTTAAACTGCAACATTTCCAAATGGTTGTGGGTTAAGAGGCTTAACTTCTTCAAAACCATTATTGCAATCAATCTCTAGTTGGCTTGATATTTGTGTAGTGACCAACTGTGGATAGGCGGAATGGATAGAAATGCATCAGACATGCATTGCCTACATGAGGGGAAATTGGTGTTGGAAATAAGCCACACCCGAACCAATGATGGACTGGCCATAAAGGGACTAGTAGCTTAGTTGGTAGAGCACTTCGGTAGCAATGGAAGGTCCTAGGTTTAAGCCCTAGCTGGTCCATATGAGTTGTAGCTCATCAATTGATATCAGATCCAGGCTAGGAGCCCCAAGCACCTATAGTGTGGATTAAGGGGGTGTTGGAAATAAGCCACATCTAGATCGACGATGGACTAGCCATAAAGGGGCCAATAGTTCAATTGGTAGAGCACTCCAACAACAAATGGAAGGTCCTTGGTTCAAGTCCTAGATGGTCCATATGAGATGTAGCTTAACAATTGGTATCAGAGCCAGGTTAGGAGCCCCAAACACCTATAGTGTGGCTTAAGAGGAGGGGGTGTTGGAAATAAGACACGCTTAGACCGACAATGGATTGGCCACAAAGGGGCCGGTAGCTTAGTTGGTTGAGCACTTTAGCAGAAAATGGAAAGTCAAAGGTTTAAGTGAGTTGTAGTAAAAATGTAGCCAATGAAAACATGGTTAAAAATGAACATCCCTCAAACATGTTCTTTGTGTTTAACATTGCTAAGAAAAGCAACACTAAGGTCTGGTATCTAGACAACGCTTATAGCAACCACAAGAGTGGTAATACAAACCTATTTGCCTCCATCAACAAGAACATTAAGTTTGAAATTAAAATGGGGAACAATAAAAATGTTCAAGTCATGGGAAGAGGTACCATTATCATTCAAATCAAGCATGGTGACAAAAGAGAAATATGGGACGTCTATTATTCCCTATGCATAAAACATAGCCTTTTTAGTATTGGACAACTAGTCCAAAAAGGATATAGAGTCTTGATGCAAAATGGAGAGTGTGTAATCTTTGACAAGGATGGCAACAAGAACAAGATGGCAGTAATCCAAATGACAAGAAACTAATGTTTCCTCTTATGATGCAAATTGATTCTTTGGCACAGTCTGGAGCTACACCTTCCAAGCACATAAAGACTACAACAGTGGCTCAGTAGTCAGCCTTCAAGATAGTCATCAAAGACCCATCCAAGCTTTGGCATTTGAGATATGGGCATTTTAGTTATTCTAGTTTAAATTTTGTCCAAAAAAGATATAGTTAGGGGGCTACCTACAATTGTAGATCCTGACAGGGAATGTGAGGCTTGCATCTTAGGAAAGCAACACAAACAACCCTTTCAATCAAGGCAATCTAGGAGGGTAAAAGCACCATTAGAGCTAGTGCACCCAGATTTATGTGGCCCCATGAAAACTCCCACCATATCCCAAAATATATACATCATGACCTTCATAGATGACTACAACAATGGAAGGTTCTAGGTTCAAATCCTAGCTAGTCTATATGAGTTGTAGCTCATTAATTGCTATTAGAGCCAGGCTAGGAGCCCCAAGGACCTATAGTGTGGCTTAAGGGGGGGTGTTGGAAATAAGCCACATGCTGACTGACAATGGATTGGCCACAAAGGGTCCAATAGCTCAATTGGTAGAGCACTCCAGCAACAATGGAAGGTCCTAGGTTTGAGTCCTAGCCAGTCCATATGAATTGTAGCTTAACAATTGGACTGACTAGAAATCTTGAGCACTTTAACTTGCATTTCTTCCATTTGTGTTGTAACTCACAAGTATAACCACCATTAGCTACTATCATCCACTCGACAATGAGTCTTTTGTTTGAAAATTCATTCAATACTTCCTTTGTAGTTTGCAGTTGTATTTGATGGCTAGTCATTTGGATCTTTTTAGTTGCAACTTTGTATTTTATCACCTAATTTGATCAGAGAGAGTAAATAGTCTAGTACCCCAAAGAGGGGTTACTGTTGATCCCACCTGTAGTGTTTAAATAAGACAAGGGAGGAGAGGGACTATAAAGAAAGAGACTTAAGCTATTGGATTTTCCTAGTTGCAGTGCCGTATGGTTTGGGCAGGGTGCTACAAGTGATTGCAATTACATAGTTGTAAAATTTAAATCTCAATTAAGTGATTTTACTTATCTTTAATCATATAAATATTAAAAAAAATTAAAAATAGCTTGACTTAATTTTTTCTTTCTAATTATATAAGTAAAATGTTTGAAAATATTTTTTGATTTATCTTTATATAATTGTAAAGGTGAAATATGCACACAATCCTATGCTTATTGTCACACTTCACTTTTATGTATGTATGGTTCTTGACAACTCTATCTAGCTATCTGATTATCTATAATAATTCTCACACTAATTCCTAGACTATCTATGTCTTTCATGATCCATTCTATTGGTTTGATCCCAGGGTAAGTTTGTGATCACAATCCTATGCTTATTGACACACCTCAACTCTATGTACACATGGATTATCTATATTTCTTCTCACACTAATCCATAGACTATCTATGTCTTTCATGATCCATTCCATATGTTTGATCCTAGGTCAAGTCCATGACTGCAGGGTCATCCCCATGAGTAGAATTCAACCTTCCTAAATGACCCCTTTTGTTTTTCCTACCTAATGCCAAGCATGTACATGTTTTCATAATTTATTGTCATGTGCTAGTTTAAAATGATTCATTTGCATTCATTTTAGAGAACACACACATGAATATCACTCATTCTAGGAGCATTTAGAAGGGCAATGAATTAGACACATTTAGATTTGGTGCTTAAAAAGGATTTATTTTTTTAGATTTGCATTTATTTTTTATTACATCTTATTTTCAAATTTGAACTATTGAGGTGCTTGTCCATGTGTTTCATTAGAAAATCTTTACTTTAGGGTTTGGTGCTTCTTTCCATAAGACTATCCTTCATCCACCCTATTGACCCTAGCTTGTCTTTACATGAGATCCACTTTAAGTACTAACTTGTAAAGGGAAATGTGGAAATTCTATCTTTTAGTGGGTGATTACTATTGGCAAGAGACACTGCTTCGCATGACAGGTGTTGTCATTGATGGAAACTAAGACTATTCCACTCATCCACATAACTTAATTTGTTCATACCGTAAGTTAGAATCAAAATTTATCTAAGTCTGGGTAGCCAAAAACAGAGCATGTGACAGGGTCCGGTATCTTGGTCCGGATCTCTCCGGTGGAAAATCAGAGTATGCTGCGGATCTAAAGGAGTCATAAGGATTGTCAGGGCAATCTAAATCCAGAATTTTATCCTCCGGTGGCAAAGGGAGTAAAATTTATGAGCATCTGAGTACTAGGTCATAATATGATAGAACAGTTCAGTAAAGAACAGGTTGACTTGTGTCAGATCCTTATGCGGATCTGATAGAAGTGATTTGATGAGTTGCGTATGGGATATAATGGGAGTGGCCGACATGAATGATGATCTTCAAGTGTTATTTCTGGTATGCATCATCATTGGTGCATGGATTTAGCTGACAGAGTAGAGTCTTCAACAAAGTTCTAAGTGTTCTTGAAGCTGACTGAAAAGTGATTGAATATTATGATGTGGATATATATAGCCAATGGATTCAAGTGATTTGTGTGTGTGTGTGTGTGTGTTGCGAATATGGAGTAAGTTCGAAAAGGGCAGATAGGAGTGCAAAAAGGAAGAGATCTAAGATCTTAATTATGGCAGAGTAGTAAACAGGGTAGAACAAAGATGAAGTGTATCAAGTTAGTATTATGTGCTTAACCGGAACTGAATCCTTGCATTGGTTGATGCTAATTATCAATTCAAATTCATTTTAATCTTCTTACTATAGGCAATGAGCCTTCTTTTGAGCAGTGAGCTCTGGGCAGTGAGCCCGAATGCATGTGCATTCCCAATTGTAATTCTTTTAATAGAGTATAATCTTTGTGGGTTAACCCCAACCGTGGTTTTTTTCCTTAACCGGGTTTCCATGTCAAAAATCACTATCATGTGTTTTAGTTGTTTCTTCTCATGTGTTGATGACTCATGCTTTAAATGTTTTAATCAGTTCTAAGTGATATTGTTGTAAATGATAAAGTTTTTGGACAACTGATTCACCCCCCCCCCCCTCTCAGTTGTTCTGCGTAATTCTAACAATTGGTATCAGAGTCTGGTTCCTTTGAAAAAGTTTAACAGCTTAAGGAAGATCTGGGAAGGCAGTAAAATGGATGAATATAACCTTCAAGGGCAACTTAACCTCGCTCTAGAAGATCTTGAGCAGTCCAGAGTAGAAGTCCAAGAGCTACAAGAGAACCTCAAAAATGCTAAAGACTGCATTGAGATTTTAAAAGAAAAATTGAGCAAATCCAATGAGAAGAGGAAGGAACAACCTCTTCAACTGGGAAATCATTATGAGAACAACAAAAGGGACGAGGCTCTAAAAGAGAAGACAAAGGAATGTGAGAAGTTAGCCAAAGAAGTTGTTGTCCTACAACTTGAGATGAAATCTACAAGAAAGAAGAGACAATGAGAGAGAACTTGAAAGGCAAATTGTCATTCTCAGACATGACCTAGAAGTTGCAAATGAATAAAGGAGAAGTTCAAGATAAGCTCAGCTAAACTTGAAGCATTGCTTGAAGGACAGAAAAAGGCTAATGACAAGCATGGTCTTGGATATGAGAAAGGTGAAAGCTCCAGATCTGGACAAAGAAATTTTCAACCAAGGAATGGGAGAAACAGACTTAGAAGACCTCTGGTAAGACAACCTAATGCTTAAAGATATCCATCGTTTAATGGAAATTGCTTTAATTGCAATAAATTTGGTCATAGAGCTACTCAGTGCAGAAGCAGAGTAAATCAAAATGGTCCATCCTTCTCCGGTCAATGCTTCAAGTGTAAGAGGTATGGTCATAGATCAAATGAATGTAGAAATATGATAATAAACAACTCTAGAGTAAATGGCAACTCTTTCAATGGTTATTGCTTTACTTCCAATGGATATGGACACATGGATAATCAGTGCAGATCAAGAGGAAATTAGGCATATAAGCAAAGAAATGTTGTTTGCTTTAATTGCAATAGATCTGGTCATACTGCAAGATTCTACAGAAGTAGGAATAATGAAAGAAGAGGTCTGGCAAATAGAAAACTGGATGAGAAGAGACAAGACAAAGGCAAAAGAAAAATGAATGAGATCTAGAATGAAATGAGCAAGACACGGGTTAAGAAAACAAGTGAGAACAATAGTAATGAGTCCACACTGAAATCTAGTGCTGATAATTCCTCCGGGAATTGAATTTGGAGCTCTAGCTCAGGGGGAGATGCATTGAAAATTAAATTCCCCCAGCCAGCAAGTGGGTGCCTGGATCTGGTACAATGAGAGAAGATAGTTTGAATTGCTTTAGAACTTTTGGAAGGATATCCAGAAGAAAAGATGTTGATATGGAAATTTGCGGAGTGATTCATGAAGAATTGTTCAAGAAACTGAGTAACCAGATGAAGTTAGGGCAGAGCATTTATTACAAATGCAAATTAGGTTTTGCGGAGCATAAAAAGGTGTTCACTCCTCATTTGAAGCACTTTGCACTCAAAGAAAGCAAGAAGAATAGTGTCTAAGCTAAGATTACAAGGAATTGAAGTGCGACTGGTGAAATTATCCGTCAACCCTAATCTTGTGAAAAAGGTATTTATCTGCGAAGATTTGAACTTAGAATCTTTTTGCAATGGCTACACCTTTGGTTGACATTATTGAAAGGCCTCGACCCAAATTTAAGAAACATCCACACAAATCTATAGAATTCGACCCATTAGGTGCATTTTCAAGTGTTTCATATGGTGTACTACATACTAAAGATATTAGGGTTTATATTCATGCAAACATAGATGAATTTGGGGACTCAAGGTATGTAGATTTGTTTGAGAGTCATCTCAGGGATGAAAATCACGACCTTAAACCAGAGTATAAGGCACTACTTGATAAACATTTTATTTAGATTATGGGGTTTCCAACATTTGATGAAGATGAGTGGGTCCAGTATGTATTGAGTCAGATGCATGATGAATTCATATGGCTATTAAAACCATTCAAGATTACCAAGGATGTTATTAGAATTGTGACTAGGTTAAACTCAACCAATGGATTACCCATGTTGAAATCTGTGAAAAATCAAATTGTTACCGATGCAATCGGTGCAAAGTTTGACAAAAAGGCAATGACCATAAATGACATTATCGAACCGGATGTGAAGTTTGCTTCCATGGTGATTGGTTACAAGATCTATCACTCTAGAAAAGAGAATTTAGTCTCCAGAACTACCATATATGCAGCATATCAAATGTTGAAGAAGAAGAATACAGATTATGACCTATGTGAGCTATTACAGAACTAGCTGATTGAAAACCTAAATAAAATCAAGAAAGATAAGAAAAACACTTTTAAATATGGTACATTGGTTCTATGCCTATTTTTCTACTATTTGAATGAAGTACCTGGAGTAAAGGGTGTTCACTGGACTAATGATGAGCCAGTTGCCATTCAAATCAGAAATCATCTTCACAGCATTGGTGATTATAAAGCTCAGAAAACTGCAATCTGAGGATACTTCAAGAATTTTCAGAGTATCATGCATTCAAGGGAAAGAATCCCTAAATCAATTGTTGAGAAGTACAAGAATGAAATATGTTTTATGGTTGACACTAATCGGTGCCTAATGGAAGCAGTGGAACCCACAACTGTTTGGATCATGCCCATGGGGTATGAAGTAGATGGAAAAATCTTGAATATGTATGCTCAACATCTTCTAAGAAAACCAAAAGACACAACAGTTAAAAGATTTGGGACATACGAGGAGATAAGTTTAAAACTACATACTGAGCTCAGAGAACCTAAAACCAACAGAAAAGTAAGAAAAGAAGTTGAGCAGTTGGCCGAGAATCTAGGTCTCACAAAGGAAACTATGAGGCAATTCTGGGAGAGAACTGAAAAGGCTGAGAAGGAGAAGTGGGATAAGAAACAAGGAAGTGCTCCGGCAGGATCCTCCTCCACATCAAGGACCACTAGAAGCTCTGCTTCTACCCCTATTCCTCTGAAACCTACCAATCCTAAGATACCGGAAGGTAAATCATCCAGAAAAGAAGGAAAAAGAGTGAAAACAAAGGCCACAAGAACCTATAAGAGCACAAAAGTTGATGAAGCAAGAACATATTCTGATGTTGAGGTAAAGGAGTTGAAAGCCTCTGGAACAAAAGCTGCCAAAGTGAGTAAGGAGAATCCCTCCGAAAGAAAAAAGATAAACAAAATGCATAAGATAGATACATATGTTCAGAAGCCCACAATCTCCATGGAAGATGTAATAAAATTAGTCACTGTGGATGGAAATTTGAAACCCATAACTGAATTTTATGATGAATACAGTGACACAGATAAGAGGGTGTTGGAGGAAGCAATTATTAGATATCTGAATATCTATAATAAGGCCTTGATTGAAATAACTTCTGAGATCCCTCCAAGTCTTTCAAACACTTTGGAGTTGAGGAAAGAAAATGCAAAAAGCAAGGATATGGAGCTTAGAGAGCATGTACTAATAAAACTATGCCCTCAAATCACTCAAGTTCAAATGAGTATGATATTCAAAGATGTGAAGGATGAATTCAGGAGCAAGAAGAGAATGAACAAACTAATGCTTGGAGAATTAGACCAAATAGTTAAAGAAACACAAGAAATACTTCTAAGTGCATTGAAGAGACATAATCTTCCATTTGTTGAGGAGGAGACTGATGAGGAGATTGATTCATCAATCCCAGATGTTGAAAAAATGGAAAATGATGAGAAGCAAACCAAGGTTGATGACTCCTATGTTCCGGAAGAGGAAAAAATAAACAAAGAAGATATAGAGATGGTAGACCAAACTGATGATGCAAGAGATACTCCAACTTCTCCTGATCAATCCGAAAAAGAAGACAATGTTGAGATTACTGCTGCTACACAAAATCCTTCTAAACAAATTTCATATGGTAAGGACACGGGAAAGAATTCCTTTGTAGATGGCACAATGAAAGGTAAAATAGAGGAAGAGAAAGAAGAAAGTAAGGAAGATAAGACAAAAGAAGATGGTGCAAATGTTGATGCATCTAAACAAATCAGTCCTGATACTAACATTGAAAAATCTCAAGGAAAGGAAGGTGGTTCAGGAATTGTGGCAAGAGACACTACATATGCAGTAAAACATCTCCTGAGTAAATAAATGCTTGAGTTTGATGAACCAGAGTTGTTTCAAGGACCGATCAATCTAGATTCTCTCTCTTCGGTTCAAGTAATGAAAATAACATCCTTCACACACGCCAAGGCAAGAGAAAAGATGTTGAAATCTCACATGAGGATAGTGAGTTGCTAGGCCTTGCAACCAGAGTATTGGAGAAGATAATACCAACCCTCCAAAAGAACCCATCTGATTCTCCCTCTGGACATCTAAAGAATCTTGTAAATTTTGTAAGTACACATTTTGAGTCTTTTGAGACGTCTGTAGAAACTAAAGTCAGAAGTGAAATTTTGGATAAGAAATTTAGTGAAATAAAGAGCCAAATAAGGATTGATAGGATGATACTTGGTATCAGTATAAAAAGTATTCAAAATTCTCTAAGTGATGGAGGTGATATATACAAATTTTGCCTATCCTGGCCTAATGACAGTAAGGATATTGAGAAGAAGATAAAGGAGCAAGAACACAAATTGTCAAATCTATCTCAAAATTTTGATCCTTTAACAGTTTCTCCTACAAGTCAGGAATGTCAAGTAATCAGCTTGATCGATGAAATAAAGAAGCTTGTTAAAGAAAAAGGGAATATTGTGAAGAGAATGTGTGAGCTCTGGGAATTAATTGCCCCCAAGTTAGAAACAATGTTTAATGCATTCTCAGAAGCTCAAACTGTAGTTCAGACAAGTGATCCTCCAGATCTGACAAAGGCAGAAGCATATGCATTTCTTTTGAGTGGACACATCTCAATTTTGGATGGTATGAAAAGAAGTTGGGCCTCTGAACTTGAGCAATTGAAAAATAGTTTTGCAGATATTCTCAATTTCATGTAAATATAACTTAATGATTGGGTGTACATATGCGGCACTGTATTTTTGAGAATTTTGGCTTGCGGACCCCATGCTTTGCCATTGATGTCAAAGGGGGAGTGAAGAACAGTGAAAAATGAGGAATCTAGTAAAGGGGGAGCTCCGAAATTAGTAGAGAACATAATAGTATAGAGCAAGGGGGAGTAACGCTTAGTCATTTTTCACTAAGTGTTGCCATCAATGCCAAAGGGGGAGATTGTTGGCAAGAGACACTGCTTCGCATGATAGGTGTTGTCATTAATGGCAACTAAGACTATTCCACTCATCCACATAACTTAATTTGTTCATACTGTTGATAACTGAGAGGGGGGGGGTGAATCAGTTATCCTAATTATTTCTTCTTTTTGAACTTTCTTATTAATCAATGCAGCATTAATTCAAACAAGCAAACATTACCATGAAATGGAAAAACACATGACACAGTATTTTTGATGTGGAAACCCTATTAAGGGAGAAAACCACAGGGTGATTAACCCAAAGATTATTCTCTATTAGAAGAATAAGGAAATACAAAAATGACACTTGCCAATTAGGGCTCACTGCCCGAGCACACTGCTCACAAGGAGGCACACTGCCTACAAGAGACACACTGTCTACAAAAGAGTGTTATACAATACTTGAACTGATTGGAGGCATTCACATATGCTGGAGTTCAGTTCCGGTTAGGCTCAGTACATTGATCTACTGCACTTCATCTTTCCTCTTCTCTTATGCTGCTTTCCTTTCACATACCGGACCTTCCTTATTGCTTCTGCTCTGCTCTGCTTTTATTCGCATATCACATATCACCACACCACTTCTCACAACTAAATCCATCCTATATATATCCACACAAGTGATTTCATTATCTTTCTAGTCGGCACCCGGAACAGTCAATCTTCTCACAAACTCTATTCTGTCAGCTGAATCCCTGCACATCAAGTAATGCGGATCAAGTATATACTTGTAGAAATTATTAATCATGTCGGTCAAACATAATTCATGTCTTCATAACCTATACCACCATCAGAAACACATCCGGAAAGTAGTCTGATGTTCTGTCAGTCAGTTCTTCCTCTGTTCACACTGTCACTCAGGAATCCGGTACTCAAGTATTTATATTTTTTACCTCATCTATCACCGGAGGCTAAAACCTTGGAATCTATCACTCAAGGTAGTACTCTTTACTTCCCCAAATTTGCACTTCACCAAGATACTTCCTCTGAGAGATCCGAACTTGTCTGTCGAACCTTGCCACATGCTCTGTTCTTGTTTACCGGACCTCAACAATCTTCATTCTGACTTCCGGTAGAGACACACCATGTCCTGCGGATGCGTGGGATGAACTTTGTTTCCATCAATGACAACAATCATGAATCCATATAGTGTCTCTTGCCAACAATCTCCCCCTTTGGCATTGATGGCAACACTTAGTGAAAAATGACTAAGTGTTTACACTATGCTCCCCCTTGGCTGATGCTCTGTCTTTATATACATTTTCTGGAGCTCCCCCTTAGTTGGATTCCTCATTTTTCACTGCTCCTCACTCCCCCTTTGACATCAATGGCAAAGGGTAGGGTCCGCATACCAAAATTTTCAAAAATTTAACTATATTTAGCCGCATAAGTATATATATACAATTTGTACTTACATATACTTAAGTATGTTTGCAAAAGTGTTCTTCAACTGTACAACTTCTGTCGTCCAACTCTGCTTCATCCTGTCCAAAATTGAGATATGCCCACTCAACAGGAATGCAAACACATCTGCCCTTTTTAGATCTGTCGGATCATTGGTCTGGGCTGTAATTTGGGCTTCTGTTATGGCCTCATGCATGGCCTCTCACTTAGGGACAATTAACCCCCTGAGCTCACTCAACCTACTTATTCTATTTTTCCTTTCCTTCTCCAATTTCTTGGTTTCACTCAAGACTGCGATAGTCTGACATTCTTGATTTGTTATAGAGGAAGAGAGAGGATCAAAATTCTTTAATAGGTTTGATAGTTTATCCTCCTGTTCTTTTATTTTCTTCTCAATGTCCAGTGTTACTTTGGACCATGATAAACAAAATTTATACATTTCTCCTCCATCTTTAAGAGCGTTTTCTAAGCTCTTTATTCCAATATTCATGTTTCTTCTATCATTAATAATCAAACCCTGTACCTCAGAGAATCTTTTATCCAAAAACTCCTTCTCGACCTTTTCTTCAGCTAATTTTTTTAGAGAATCAAAATGTGTACTAACACTGATGACTAAGGTTTTGAGATTACCAGAAGAGGAGGCTGTGGGATCCTTCTAAAAAGATGGCATGATCTTTTCTAGCACTCCGGAAGCAGCTTCTATTAACTCACAATCTTTCATATGAGACTTTAGGAGTTTTTTGTTAGCCTTAGCATTAGCAAATGAAGCTATCTTCATTGTTTGTACCGAAGAAAGAGAATCAAAATTGAATGGACCTTGTAGAAGCTCCGGTTCATCAATCTCCATTGTTTCTTTGTTCAGAAATTCTTAGACAGTTTGTGCAGTGTCTCTTGCCGGAGACAGATTTTTCTTTTCTTCTGCAGTCTTAGGGCTGTCCCTTGGAGCTTTCTCTCCTACATTCTTACCACTAGCAATTGTGGTCTTTTCTGTTGAGGTCTTTGCATTGTCATCTTCTTTTTCTTTTACCTCTACTTCTTTCTCCTGTGATTTTTCTTCTCCTTTAGATCCAGAGACTATAGGGGAAACCGGAGGGGAAATGTTAGTCTGCTCGGGGCCCACCTCTTTTGACATTTTCTCAGGAGTTTCTTCTGCAACATTTGTGGTGGAGGGATCAGTATCCAAGTCCTCTATGATAGGAAGATTAAATCTTTTGAAGGTTTTCTGGAGAAACTCTTCAGTTTCCTTGGCTACCTTGTCGGTCTCACCAAGCATAAGCTGATTCATCCTTGCTTTGCTCCTGAATTCATGCTTGCAGTCTTTGAATACCATGTTCATTGTCTTGGGATCAATTGAAGGATATAGCTGAATAGCTATCTATTCCCAGATCTCAAGGTCTTTTGCCATGGCATTGGTCTTTCTCATTTCCAACTCCTTCTCTAGACTCTTAGGAATTAGAGAGATAATTTCAATAAAAGCTTTATTGTAAATGTTCAAAAACTTAACTGTGGCTTCCTCCAGAATCTTTTTATCTGCTTTATTATAATCATCATAGAATTCTGTTAAGGGTTGTAGGTTGCCATCCACAGTGACTACTTTTACTACATCATCTAAGGAGAGAGTAGGTTTTTCAACAAATTCCTCTTCCTTCTCTTCTTCTCCTTGACCGGATGATTTCTTCTTCTTCTTTAGTTTCCTGATCTCCTCATCTAATTTGGTTTCCTCTTCATCCTTTTAACTTGCATAAGCCCTTGTGGCTTTTGTCTTTGATCTTTTCTCTATTTTACTGGATGCCTGGACTTCCAGTTTTGAGCTTTTGGCTGTGACAGGTGCAGATCTTTTTGATGATCTGGTTTGGGTTGAGGTTTCCACAGGAGCACTTTCCTTGCTTTTCTTTTCTGCCTCTTTCTTCTCTTCCTCAGCTCTTTCCATCCTTTTCTTGTGGGCATCAAGTGCCTCCTTTGAGATGCCAAGGCCTTGGGCAATATTTTCTACTTCTTTTCTTACCTTCCTCTTGATCTCTGGTTCTCTGAGTTTAACATGAATTTTTATACTCAGCTCCTCAAAGGTTCCAAACCTTTCTACTTTTGGATCTTTAGGTTGGCTTAGCATATGTTGAACATGCAGCTCCACAATCTGTTCATCAACTTCATACCCCATGGGCATGATCCAGACTATCCTTGGCTCTACTGCCTCCATTAAGCATTGGTCAATCTCTACCATAAAGCAAATTGTGTCTTTGTATTTCTCAACAAGAGACTGGGGAATCCTTTCTCTTGCTTGCATCATGTTCTGAAAGTTCTTGAAATATCCCCATAGAGCTGTATTTTGTGCTTTGTTGTCACCAAGTCCATGTAGATAATCTCTGATTTGGATAGCTACCGGTCTATCATTCTCCCATACCTAGCCATTAGATCCGGGAAGCTCATTCATAAAGTAGAAGAATAAGCACAATATCAATCCACCATACTTGAATGAATTCTTTTTATCTTTCTTTATTTTCTGCAGATTCTCCATGAGTTGGTTCAAGAGAAGCTGGCAAAGATCATAGTCTGCATCCTTTCTTAGCATTTCATATGCAGTGTAGATGGCAGTTCCAGGTACAGAATTTTCTCTGCTAGAATGATATATCTTATATCCAATGATCATAGAAGCAAACTTGACATCCAGATTAGTGATGTCATCTACTGTCATTGCTCTTTTGTCAAACTTAGATCTGGTAGCCTCACTCATAGTTTGGTTCTTTACAGATTTAAGAACAAGAATCCCACCGGATGAGTGTAGTCTGGTAACTACCCTGATGGCATCTTTAGTGATCTTGAATGGTCCATTTAACCACATGAAATTGTCATGTATTCTGCTCAAAATGTACCTAACCCATTCATCCTCCCTAAAACAGGGGAAATGTATGTATTGTGCAAAGTGCTTGTTCCGGAGGCCTATGTATTGGGGTTTGAGCTCAAATGAATCATCTAACAGTTGTTTGTGATAGATATCTCTTAGTTTGAATTCCCCAAACTCTTCAACATTTGCATGTATATAAACCCTAATATCTTCGGTGTGTAACACACCATGCAAAACACTAGAAAATGCACCTAGGGGGTCTACCTCCAAGGATTTGTATGGATGTTTCTTAAATGTAGGGCGAGGTCTATCAGAAATCTTTACAATATTCGGAGTACCCATTATCAAGAGATTTGCAGTGAGATATTTGAAAATAGAAAATACCTTTTGCACCTATCGGTTTCACGGAGTTGGTTGGATTGATCTCTGGAAGTAATGACTTCTGCAGGTGATCTTCGATGAACTTGAAGAATTTCGTTGCAGAGCTCTACTTTTCGTTTCTTCTTGAGTGCAGAATGAACGAGTGATTAATGAAAAACCCTTATATTGCTCCGCAAGCCCTAATATCAGATTGCAATAAATGCTTGACCTACATTATTCTGGTTTGCCTTATTTGGGTGATTTGAAGAACCAGATCAACCCTAATCTTTAAACATCTTGCAGATCTTTTAAATCTTAACCACAGTTTGTTTGAATATATCCCTTATGACTCCTTCAATCCACAACTCTTCTTGTGCCAGTTCCGGCACCAATTGACTCGCTGGGGGAACAAGGTTTTCTTTGTGTCTCCCCCTGAGCCAGAGCTCACTTTTCAGTTTTCGGAAGGAATATCAGCACCAGAGTCTGGTGCAGATCCAACCTCTACATTCTCAATACTTTTCTTCACCCAAATCTTGCTCATCTCATTTTTAACTTCATCCGCATTCATTCTTTGTTTACCCTTATCTTGATTCTGATTATGATATACCGGACCTCTTTTGTCCTGATTCTTGCTTCTACAAACTTTTGCATTATGACCAGACCTATTACAGATTTAGCAAACAACATTTCTTTGCATATTTGACTGATATCCTCTTGATCTGCATTGATTAGCCATATGACCTACTCTATTGCATGCAAAGCATCTACCATTGAATGATTTGTTCATTTGCATATTTCTGCATTCATGAGACTTGTGACCATACCTTTTGCAGTTAAAACACTGTCCGAAGAAGGATGAATTAGTCTGATTCATTCTCTTTCTACACTGATTAGCTTTGTGACCAAAGTGATTGCAACTGTGGCAGTATCCATTGAAGGATGGATATCTTTGAGCATTGGGTTGTCTTACCGGAGGTCTTCTAGGCTTGTTCCTTGGATTTTCTGATCCAAAATTCTTCTGACCAGATCTGGAGCTTTCTCCTTTCTCATATCCCAAACCACATTTATCATCTACCTTCTTTTGACTTCCAAGAAGAAATTCAAGTTGAGCAGAACTTATCTTGAATTTCTCTTTATACTCATTTGCTGTTTGAAGATCCCTTTTTAGAGAGACAATTTGATCCTCAAGTTTTTCTTCATTATCTTTAGCATCTTCAAGATCAGATTCAAGATGTCTGATAATTCTATCCATCTAGTGGCAATCTTCTGATTTCTCCTTGAGAGATTGTCTTAGATTATCTTCAGTTTTTCTTTTCTCTTCAACTTCTTGGGTAAACTTTATAACTCCTGATTCCATTTCATGTCTTACCATAATGATTTCTTTTGATAACTTTTCACATAACTTGGTTTTCTCAGTCAGCTCTTCATTTGCATTATTTTCTTCACCTTGTCTTGCCAATTGCTGAAGTAGCTCCTTTCTCTTTTTCATAGAGAGACTTAATTTATCTTTTAGTTCTCTCATGAAATCATCAGCCTGTTTGAGTCTTTCCTTTAATTCATTGACTTCAGAGTTTGACCGTTCAAGATCATCAAGGGCAGTCTTGAGTTGCTCTCTTAAACCATATGCATCCATTTGAACTCTCAGATCTTCCTCAAGCTGTTAGGCTCTGTTAGGAGGAACTTAGCTCTGATACCAATTGTTGATAACTGAGAGGGGGTGGGGTGAATCAGTTATCCTAATTATTTCTTCTTTCTAAACTTTCTTATTAATCAATGCAGCATTAATTCAAACAAGAAAACATTACCATGAAATGGAAAAACACATGACATAATATTTTTGACGTGGAAACCCTGTTAAGGGAGAAAACCACAAGGTGATTAACCCAAAGATTATTCTCTGTTAGAAGAATAAGGAAATACAAAAATGGCACTTGCCAATTAGGGCTCACTGCCCGAGCACACTGCTCACAAGGAGGCACACTGCCTACAAGAGACACACTGTCTACAAAAGAGTGTTATACAATACTTGAACTGATTGGAGGCATCCACATATGCTAGAGTTCAATTCCGGTTAGGCTCAGTACACTGATCTGCTGCACTTCATCTTTCCTCTTCTCTTATGCTGCTTTCCTTTCACATACCGGACCTTCCTTATTGCTTTTGCTCTGCTCTGCTTTTATTCACATATCACATATCACCACACCACTTCTCACAACTAAATTCATCCTATATATATCCGCACAAGTGATTTCATTATCTTTCTAGTCAGCACCCGGAACAGTCAATCTTCTCACAAACTTTGTTCTGTCGGCTGAATCCCTGCACATCAAATAATGCGGATCAAGTATATACTTGTAGAAATTATTAATCATGTCAACCAAACATAATTCATGTCTTCATAACCTTTACCACCATCAGAAACACATCCGAAAAGTAGTCTGATGTTCTGTCAGTCAGTTCTTCCTCTGTTCACACTGTCACTCAGGAATCCGGTACTCAAGTATTTATATTTTTTACCTCATCTATCACCGGAGGCTAAAACCTTGGAATCTATCACTCAAGGTGGTACTCTTTACTTCCCCAAATCCACACTTCACCAAGATACTTCCTCTAAGAGATCCAGACCTGTCTGTCGGACCTTGCCACATGCTCTGTTCTTGTTTACCAGACCTCAACAATCTTCATTCTGACTTCCGGTAGAGACACACCATGTCCTGCGGATGTGTGGGATGAACTTTGTTGCCATCAATGACAATAATCATGAATCCATATAGTATCTCTTGCCAACACATACCAGAAGTCAGAATCAGAATTTATCTAAGTCTGGGTAGCCAAAAATAGAGCATGTGACAGGGTCCAATATCTTGGTCCTGATCTCTTCGGTGGAAAATCAGAGTATGCTGCAGATCTAAAGGAGTCATAAGGATTGTCAGGGCAATCTAAATCCATAATTTTATCCTCTGGTGACAAAGGGAGTAAAAGTTATGAGCATTTGAGTACCAGGTCATAATATGACAGAACAGTTCAGTAAAGAATAGGTCAACTTGTATCAGATCCTTATGCGAATCTGATAGAAGTGTTTTGATGAGTTGCGTATGGGATATAAGGTGAGTGGCCGACATGAATGATGACCTTCAAGTGCTATTTCTGGTATGCATCATCACTGGTGCATGGATTTAGCCGACAGAGCAGAGTCTTCAACAAAGTTCTAAGTGTTCTTGAAGCCGATTGAAAAGTGATTGAATATTATGATGCAGATATATATAGCCGATGGATTCAAGTGATTTGTGTGTGTGTGTTGTGAATATGGAGTAAGTGCGAAAAGGGTAGATAGGAGTGCAAAAAGGAAGAGATCTAAGATCCGAATTATGGCACAGCAGTAAACAGGACAAAACAAAGATGAAGTGTATCAAGTCAGTATTTTGTGCTTAAGCATAACTGAATCCTTGCATTGGTTGATGCTAATTATCAGTTCAAATTTATTGTAATCTTATTACTATAGGCAGTGAGCCTTCTTTTGAGCAGTGAGCTCTGGGTAGTGAGCCCGAATGCATGTGTATTCCCAATTGTAATACTTTTAACAGAGTATAATCTTTGTGAGTTAACCCCCACCGTGGTTTTTCCCTTAACCGGGTTTCCACGTCAAAAATCATTGTGTCATGTGTGTTTAGTTGTTTCTACTCATGTGTTGATGACTCATGATTTAAATGTTTTAATCAATTCTAAGTGATATTGTTGTTAATGATAAAGTTTTTAGACAACTGATTCACCCCCCCCGCCCCCCTCTTAATTGTTCTGCCTAATTCTAACAATTACATCTTGAAATTTGATATGTTCATCCTTACACCCAGTGGTTGTACAGTGGTTCTCGATGCACAATGGTTATGCACACTTGGTTATTTCATTGTATTAACTTAGACTATATCCCTAGGGTTTTTTCTTTTCCCGTCATATTTTTAGTGAACCCAATCGATCCTACAAAAACTTATTTTGGCTTTAGGGCCTCTAATTGAAATTTTTAGATTTGATATTATCATTTCAAATTTACCTGGGGTTTGATCTTCATATTCTTATACTTTTTAGATTAAGGTTGGGGTATACATTGTGATTTATCTTTTAACCTACCCTCCCACCTTAGGACATTAAGCATTACAACTCCTCTTATATCTTGTTCCTTGGATAATATTCATGTATACATTGTAGAATTCAATAGATTCCTATCTTTCCTTACATAACATCCCTCTATACTTGCTCAGCTTAAGACACAATTTTATAAGGATAAGATGTGTTTTCTAGTAGGGTTTGTTCTATCATGTTTCATCTTTCCCATCCTTCGTGGAGTTGATTAGTGTAAACCCTATGTTATTAGAAATGCTTAGTGTTGATGGTGGTTTTAGCACACAGCGACGCAAGTAAGATATAGGATATCTCACCTCTCTTGAAAGGAATCTTATCCTGGAAAAGAGTTCCCCAAGGTTTATACAGCTAGGTCTTAGCTTGCAAGAATAACTTGAGTGGAATGTTTTAGTTGTACCAACAAAGGGGACTTACATTTATGGGATAGGGTTTGGTGAAACTATGACAACAAAGTGTGCAAAACCCTATGATATTCTTAGCAGATTTGTGAATATGGATGCTGCTCTGGAACCTAAATCTAATAGATGTTTGTAAGGAAAATGCAAAGGGTATAAGGGTAAAGAGAAGTGTCGAAACCTAAGTGGCAATCACAATATGGATAAAATGTTGCAGATAGACAAATACATTCAGTAAACCACCTCTTGTTTCACCAAGTTAAGAAACCACAATTTTGCAGAAAATAATGCAATCTTCAATGGAAATCTTATGATTTTCAAACCACATTCACTCATTAAACACCTAGAAAATGGAGCAGCTTAACTCATGAAATGCAATCGAACTAGATTGAATAATAAGGCTTAGGCTAACTATGCACAGTAACTTACAATCAGCAAGCGCTAATAGTATGGACCAAAGCATTCATCAGATATCTTAGAATTTACCCATCATTGAAAAAGCACATCTAATTAACTTTAGATTGATATGAACCATGAAATCCAAAAGAGATAACACAATATGCAAATTCCTAGCAACCTGCAAAACTTGCTTTGTATTGATCACAATTTGGCAGTCTCAGCAATTCAGTATCAAGTCTTAGTTACAATGAGAGAAAATGATGGCCCTTTTCTAGGCAAGGCACCATACCGCATTTTTCATGGATGGTGGAGATTTATTCAACACCAAGGGTCCAAATTTACATAGCATTTAATGGGATACAACAGTTTGTTACATTTTCAAATTTGCATTTATCATTTAGGAAAAAGATAAAATACAACTTGCAAATACATTGAACTTGGACAAAATGAGTACCCATTTGGATATACATGACAAAGAGCCAATTTTCAAGGAAAAATAAAGTCAAAATGAAGTCACATGACACTTGAAAATATGAGTTGATGTAGATTGACGGGATTTCACATGTGGATGGATCACTTTACTACACATTGCCGTCCAAGTCAATTTTGAGTTGTCTAATTGGAAAAATCACTTTTCTAATGAGTTGACTGGTTAAGAGGAGTATCTGGCACATTTTTATGAAGACATATCCAACTGGATGCTTGCTGGACTGACATTGCATGACTGGATGACTGGGACAGCTGTGAACAGGTCCTAAACATTCAACTAGATCTGTAAGAACAGTAGTGATGTAGGCATGATCCTTAGTGTCTTCTATCTTCTAGGACTTATATCCATCACCTTGGACATCATACAGACTTTCTCTTGCAGGTGCAACAACAATTCGGTTGATAAAATGAAGATTTTGCATTTCTGGGTCAGCATTGTATCTCTGTGTGTTCATCCTTTCAATTCGGCTCCAACAAGCTCCTTTGTCCTTTAAGACCTAAAATTGACAATTCCAAGCATCAATTTCATCTTAACAAATCATTTTCCATCAATTTGAATCAAAATATGTCCATTTGCAGCCTTGGATTCATCTGGGATAGCTCAATGTCAATGTTGCTTCCTTATGAATAACTTCACAAATTTGGCATCTTTCAGTGATTTTCTATGTTTTTCACCATTTTCAAATACCCATTTCATGTTTATGGTGATATAGAATATTTTTGTGGCCATTTGAATCCATTTGGAGGCTTTTATTTCACGTTTTTAGCCCCTTTTTGCAAAAAGCGAGATTTTTGGAGGTCACTAGATATTCATGTGCAATGACATTAATTAATGCAAAACATGCCCAAAATCCACACAAACCTGATAAAAATGTTCATCATGATGTAGTAGATTGATATACATATCAAATTCATCAATAAAATCAATTTTACACCTTCAAAAAATGAGTTTTTCAAGCAAAATTAGCAAAAAGCAGGGATTTTGGCTCTCATTAGATATATCCAGGGAAGGTCATTTTTAGTGCTGGCCTTCTTTACACCTTCGGTGGGGATTTTGTTACTCACATGATCGGCAGGCATTTTGGCTTCAAGTGGATGTCCTATGAAGGTGCCTTTCCATGCAGATCCAGTGCAATCATATTTTAGTGCTAACACCTTAACCTTCACCGACGGGGAAAATGCAGTGCACCAGAGAGCAGAGGATTGACCTTCACTTTGTTTTTGAAGGTCCCTACCTGATAGTATACTTAAAAATATATTTAAGTATATATTTAAAAATATATTTAAGTATATACTTTAAATATTTTGAAATATACTGTCAGGATGTTTGAGATAGGTCTCAGATCCATGGGATTTAACATGTAGATTCTAGATTTTTGAGGATCCACTAGATTTTAGACTCAGCCAATTTTTCAAGGTTCAGGACATTAGACTTAGCCAATTTCAGGGCTTCAGGGCTATTCATCAGGATGAAAGTCTATGGACCCGTTAGTGAAATGTTGTGGAATTTGACATGATTTTGTAACTCTAAGGCATGGAAACTAGGAATTCCAACATAACACACCCTGCATTAGCAGTTTCAAGGATCATATCTAATGACATGCAATTTTAGCACACACTTCAGTAACACCCACTTTCAGCACAAAAGGTAACAAATGGCTATTTCTTAAGCATAAACCTAATCAAGACTCCTCCAAATCAATCACAAAAGGCATCAAACAACTTCAAACATACCAAATACTCAAATCTGGAATAAATCCTGCATTCTGATCATAATTTCACTTTCTCATCATCATAAAGACAAAAGGTTGAGACTCCAAGCCAAAGCAAAAAGGGGGTCTCCATTTGGCAAAATGGGGCATGTGTACAAGGCACAACACTTAGTTCCTTTTTGTCATGAAGATCTCATGCCTTGTAACAATGGTGAGCATATACCAAGAAGGATATATTATGTAGCTCACTTATAAATGACATTACTATAACTTATGATGATATATCTTCTACATGTCATTTTATCCCTATGTCTATAAATTCATATGCTTTGCATGATTTACCTTCTTTCATTCATAATGATTAAGTATAGTGATGATCATTTTTATATATTTCATGTGGGGATTATGGATAATTGTGATTTCTTATCTCCACCTATCTATGATTGTTGGTGTGAACAGGGTTATCACCTAACCGGTTTACCCTAGTGTGGATAATTCATCTTATTTAACTATTTACTAGTTAAATAATATTCACACATCACACATTAATCACACATATTAAGTTGACTTAGTGAGTCTACTAGATGTCTAGTTGTGTCTAGTTGTGTGTTGAGTTGTTGATAGTTGGAGTGAGTTGTCTTATCCTCCACATGTGCAATTAGTTATCATCCTCTAATTGGCACATGTTGTAGGAATATCTCCACTTTCCACTCCACCTTTCTCTCCACCTTCTAGCTCTCACCTTGCCTTTATAAGCAAGGCTCTCTTCATGTATTAGGTAATCCAAACAATAATCCTTCTTTTGCATTCAATGATAGAATAGCATTATTCTCTCAGTTGATCTCTCTTGTGCTTTCATGAAGTCCTAGATCCTGGGTGGCTCCAATCATAGCCAACTCTAACATGGTGTCAGAGTTCTAGGAAGAATCACTTTGTGTTAGTCAATTTTTGAGAGATCTTGAGTGCAATTCATGGTGGATCTTGATGGTTGAGTATGCTCTTCTCTTGCATCAAATGATGACCTGGAGAATTAGAAAAACTTGATAGAAATACCAATTTTGTGAGGGTTCCCCTTCTTGCTCTTGCATTGCAGGTGCATTTCGGTGCATGTTGTTGCAAATCAGACTTCACCATTGCGTCCGGAGCAGCCAGAATAGTCAAGATCACCTTTTGTTTCGTCCAAATCGGACATCGGAGGCAAAACTGACGAGGGTTTCAATTTGGGGCTCTTTGGCGTGATTTGAGAGGTACCATCAATTTCAGAGTAGTTTGGTCCAAATCAGACATTGCCATTGCATCCAGAGCAGCCAAATTAGTACGAATCAACTATAAAATCGTCTAAATTGGACAAAGTTGGACTGAAAGGCAAATTTTTTTTTGCTTCTTGATCGTACAGATCTGTCGCAGATAGATTCCCTATCGCAATCAACATATTTCTGCAAAATCTTTGACTGGCAGATTGAATAAAGTTTGCCTGGTTGATTTTTATTTTCTGCGGGTTTATTGTTGTTTGCAGGGTACCTGCAATCGCAGGTACACATAGATTAGTTTGGCGAGTGCCACGTGATGCGGGACTTGCCAAACCCCCTGCATATCCGGTGAAGACTATACTCGGCAGCTAAGTCATAACAATCAATTGGTAGGCATACATTCATTGATTGATGGCCTCTAGATCTCATCACTGGTCATCAACATTTCTGGCAATCTCAAACAGTCTGTGGATCACGAAGGTCAACAGTCCTTCAGTGGCATTTAAGTCGCTTAGTAGTCTCTTTGCAAATTCCCGCCACTGGCGGTCAAATAAAAAAATGCAGAGGGCATATCCACTACACCGGCGGCTACTAAACCATCTTCCCCCTGCTAAATCCACAGTCTCAGCAGATTTTCCAGCGGTTAGCATACAATTTACAACTGCCGGTGTCTATTTCAAGCGGATCTTTGTCAGCGGCTTTCATCTCCCGGTGTTTATCTAATCTCCCAGCGGTAGGTAAAGGCTTTTGCGGTAGTTAAAAGATCTTAAGTCTTTGGCAACGATTTATCCTGATGAAGTTAAATGCCTGGTCATCAACTCTTAGCCAGTGGATGGTAGCAAATCTCACTCCGTGGGTGACAGGGGTTTCAAACACCGGCCGATCTTAGGCCATATTAAATTCAGCCCAGATTCTTTTCTTCATCGGTGGTTAGATCCCCAGCTGGCAGTTTCATTCGCCCTCAGCGGCCGTAACAGTCACAGGTCTCTACATATCGGTGATCCACAGTCTCTGCAAACAATTTGCGGTGTCAATCCTCTATTCGCAAGCAGTCATCATACCACCCAGCCATCTCTGATCCAAGGAAGTCACAATTGTCTCATGTCGTTCAAAGAAATTCATGCCGGAGAATGTTCTAAACCATCGCCTAGTAGCTGTTAGACCACCAAGTCGTGGCTCCCAAAGTCAACGGCAATTTTTGAGGATCACACTTGTCTCACACCGTAGAAAATTCACGCCAGAATTTTTCATAAACTCGTCAGCATTTCTCCCAGAAATCTTCAACACCGCGGTCAATATTTGCAATCGGTGTCTGCAGGCCGGCATCCCCATCAGTCCAGCAGCATATTCGGTGTTTAATACATTTTCAGTGGTTGGGAAGTTTTCTAAACTCGTCGGTTGTTCCTACGACGATTGTTGTTATTTCCGGTGGCGGTCTGCATTCTCGGTGCCTACAATTAACTCATCAGTTGTTGCTATCGGCGTATATCTTTGAGATATAAAACTGCTCAGTAGTCTTTGCCAATCCCAACCAGCAGCATTGCCATTCCCCGTGAACTTGCCAGGGAGGCTTAAATCAAAATTAGCAGTTTTGTCGCTGTCAAATGGTAGTTAGCAGTTTGGTAAGTGGTTTCCCGCAATAAACCTACAGTTTTTGTCCATAAGGGCAATTTTTTCTCAAACTTGGTGACATAGTTGGCGGTTTCACACCCATAACTGACATTTTTTGCTTTCCAGATAGGGGGATTTTTTCTGGCAAAAAGGGAATATTCTGAGAATATTCTGCTGACGTCAGCACTGCGTCAGCGCCAGGGGGCCATTTTTGCCCCTCAAAGCCCTAAAAGGGGTTTTTTTTTCTTTTTCTTTTTTGCATAACTTTTGGCCACGGAGGTGAAATTGGGCAAATGAGATATCGTCAAAAAGCTAACACAGAGCACTTCACAGTGGTGTTAGTAGTTTTCTAAAATTCTATTGTAGGTGACTGCTACAGTACTTTGAAGACAGATCTTCATTTTTCACTTCTGAGGTCACAACTTTCTGCCACGATCTCTGATTTTTGCGATTCTTGTGGCATCAAAAAGGTATTCAGGAGATCTTCAAATCCATCCATGCACTTTTCTTAGATTCAGCCCCAAGTTTGTTTTATTTCATTTGTCAATTTTTTGGCTTTTGGGTGATAACTTGGACATTTTGGCACTTGAGAAAGTGAAACTTGTTTTGAAGGGATCTATTTGCTATGGTTAATCATTGTGAGCAATTGTAATCTCCTTTGAATCTCAATTTTAAGAGATTTTCATGCTTTCCCATTCTTGGTCCCTTGAGGACAATTGTAAATCGCACTAAGTATAAAGTGCCACAATTATTCATTTTTGGGGGGGTGATCTCTTTGATTGAGTCACAGGGGGGTGTCTTGTGTTCTTTTTTGTACTCTTGCATCATGGATCTAAACAAACTTCCTCTACTCACACCATATAACTATCATGAGTGGAAAACTAAAATGGAGATTCATTTAAGAAGTTTGAAAATTCATAGAGTAACAATGGGTACAGAAATTGAACCAACAGTAGTTGCAGAAAAGAGAAAGTGGTATAATAGATGTGATCAAGCCTATTGAACACTATGCTTGTCTATCTCTCCTGATCTTCTCTTTCATATTGAATCTTGTAAAACACCTAATGAAGTGTGGACTACCTTAGAGAATATCTTTGGCAAACAAGATACAATGAGGGGTTTCAAATTTGAGAATGAATTAATTGGTTTGAATCCAACCGATTTTGCAAGCATCCAAGACTTCTTCACAAAACTAAAGTAACTTAGATTGCAGCTCAAACAATGTGGAATTGAGAAAGAGGACACTCAATTGATTCTTTCAATCCTTGCCAAGCTTGGACCTGACTATTCAGTTTTTGTGTTGGTGTGAACAGGGTTATCACCTAACCGGTTTACCCTAGTGTGGATAATTCATCTTATTTAACTATTTACTAGTTAAATAATATTCACACATCACACATTAATCACACATATTAAGTTGACTTAGTGAGTCTACTAGATGTCTAGTTGTGTGTTGAGTTGTTGATAGTTGGAGTGAGTTGTCTTATCCTCCACATGTGCAATTAGTTATCATCCTCTAATTGGCACATGTTGTAGGAATATCTCCACTTTCCACTCCACCTTTCTCTCCACCTTCTAGCTCTCACCTTGCCTTTATAAGCAAGTCTCTCTTCATGTATTAGGTAATCCAAACAATAATCCTTCTTTTGCATGCAATGATAGAATAGCATTATTCTCTCAGTTGATCTCTCTTGTGCTTTCATGAAGTCCTAGATCCTGGGTGGCTCCAATCATAGCCAACTCTAACAATGATGACTATCCTAGTGATGAATCTTATATTGATTACATTTTCTCTACCACTAGTGATATAGTTGCATCTATTAGAGACAATACAAATGAACCCTCTTTTACTATTAATTGTCTTATGATAAGAGTCTATCTAGTGGCATGGTGCACTTATATAGTTTATGCTTCTCCTTGTTTTACATATCATCCTAATCCTTTAATTTCCATGCTTTAGCTACTTCTCAACATAACCATATGGGGTTTGCCCTTATATCCTTCGCACTTTATGACTTACCTTCTCCATATGTTATTCACAAGTATAGAATATTATATATTATGATTAGCTATGGAGATGTTAGATTCAAGCATGCATTAGTTGACAATATATTTGGACTAAATATATGTAGTACACACTTTCTATATGTGATCCAATTTAGTTACTTTAATCTTCCAAAGTTTGAGGTAAACATCAAGGGATTTGACAATGTTATAGGGAATCCCTTAGTTATGTTACTTTTCCTATCACATGTTAGGATCTATTACTCTTGAAAATACTTTCCATGTCATGCTCGAAGCATTAGTGTGTAATGTTCTTTTGTAGCATCCACGGTTTCATACAATGGGTGTTGTACCATCCATATTGCATAGCACACTAAGGTTTATTCATTGAAATAGGCAATGCGTGATAAAATTTGTTGGTCACCATTTAAAGTTTGTCAAATAGTTGAAAAAGATAACATATTGATCTCTCCAATCCAACTTATCATTTCTACATTGTCTTCTTTCCCTTCTCATCCTATATCTCATGTCTATTATAAATATTATTGGGGATCCTTAGATTTTGAGACACCAAAGGAAGATGACAACCAAGCTTCCCCTTTGCCCATTGATCTTGATTTTCATGCTATGTCACCTTTATGTTCTGATATAGATTCTCATTCTAATGAAGGTGATAAATGTTTGTTGGGAATTAAGGTGTCTCAACCTTGGTAATTCCTTGCATTTATTATTGTAATGTAATTTATTTACTTAGCCTATGTTGTAATTTGTTGCACATCCTATTTTTTCATTTAGTGTGAAGTGGCATGATGAGTTGTCACCCCACTTGTAAGATGACTAGGATGGTTAGCACACTCCATGTGGAGATAGGCATCCCTTTTGTGTGGTAGAGGTTTTCTACCATGTGTCAGCATCTTGACTAGTGTGTAAGTGAATCTTGACCAAAACGGTTATGACATAATTTATGACATGTAAGAGTTGGAAATAGAAGGTTCTATGACAGGTGAAGACATGTGTCACAAGGCATCTTGAAAGAAGGCATCTTTGGGCACCCCAAGGAGGGTTATTACATGTAAGAGAATATGCTATTTATAGCCTGTTTATGATAGATTCTCTTACAGCTGTAAGATATGTCAGAATGACGGATTCTACAACTATTGTAAGAGTCGTAAGAGCATCTGTCATTGCCCAACTTGGGAATAGGTGACCTCTTTGGGATGGGGTGACTTGATAAGTATCAGGAACATACTACAGTGTTGGACAAGTGTCCATAGGCATGGGTTTTGGGCCATGAGGCCATGTTGGACGCCCATCTCAAGATAGAGCCATTTTTGCCTTGTACTTTCTATATAAACATGTGCTTTGGAGAGATGTATTATGTGATTGACAGGTACTGTTATGCTGTCAGTTTGCCTCCAGATATAAGTGTTGAAGACCCACGAGAGCTTGCATTGCAAGTTTAATATAAACCATTTTAGTTTTGATAATACATTGTGCAGGTTTTGGAGTGTGGGGTTTTTCACTCGATAAGGGTTTTCCCCACATATATCTTGTGTCTCTTTTTTATCTCATTTCTATGTGTATGTGTATTGCTGCAATATCTCCATTATTGTTGTTAACATTCTGTAATTGTAAAGTATAAAATGAATTTGTAGTCTTCTCTCCTCTTTAGATTAGTGTAGGAAGCAATTTCTGCACACCTAGCTTCCTTTCAGTTGGTATGAGAGCCTGGCCAGTTTTGGTTCTAGCTGCTGGGTAGGGGTTTTTTGAGCTAATCTTAGGTTGAGTGGGAGTCTGTGTAGAGTATTCTATATCTTGTTGCAAGAAGGAGATGGCAACCACATCCGGAAGAGTAGAGGTGGAGAAGTTTAATGGCACAAATTTTGAGTTGTGGAAACTCAAGATGGAAGATCTACTTGTTGATCATGACCTATGGGAAACCATTGATGGAACAAAACCTATGATAATGTCACAAGCTAATTGGGACCTCAAAGATCAGAAGGCTAAGGGTCTCATAAGACGCTATCTAGCTGACTCTATCCTATTGAATGTCCATGAGGAGAAGACTGTGAAAGATCTTTGGAAGAAGTTGGGATCTGTTTATCAAGCCAAGTCCTTGGTGAACAAGCTCTTTCTGAAAAAGAAGTTGTTTTCTCTTAAAATGGAAGACGGAGGATCTATTGTGGACCATATGAATGCTTTTAACATGCTTGTTGCACAGTTGACATCCGTGGGTGTGAAAATGGAGGAGGAGGATCGATGTATGACCCTGCTTTATTCTTTTCTGGATTCGTGAGATCATCTTGTCATGGCTATCAGAAGCACTACTACCACCTTCAAGATAGATGATGTAGTATCTTCACTATTATCTGAAGAAGTGCGGAGAAAGACAACCAAGTCAGCCAAAGATGCTCTTGTGGTTCGTGGAAGACCCAAAGAGAAAGGGAAGAAGAAGGACAAGAAAGGTGAAAAGGGCAGATCCAAATCTCCTGGAAAGTCCAAGGCTCTCTATTGGAACTGTGGGAAAACGGGGCATTTCCGAAAGGAATGCAAAGAGGAAAAGAAAAAGAAGAAGAAGAATGCCCCTGATTCAGATTCTAACAAGTCACAAGATGATGGTGATGCCTTCATCGCAGCCCTATCTAGCCATGCATTTGATGATGTGTGGTTGACAAATTCTGGTGCATCATTCCATATGACCTCACATCGAAGCTGGTTCACAAAGTATGAAGAGTTCGATGGTGGAAAGTGTACCTAGGTGACGATTCTCATCTGAAGATTGTTGGTCGTGGAAGAGTCTCAATCCGATTCCCTGATGGATGAGTGAAGGGGATCACTAGGGTTATTGTACATCCCAGGCTTGGTACAGAACCTAATTTTTGTAAGTATGTTGATTGATGCAGGTGTGTAGGTTATTTTTTTGAAGGATGGATGCAAGATGACTAGATGATCTATGGTGCTTGCAAAGGGTACTCGAAGGGGTACTCTATTTTAGCTGGAGGAATGCACTACACAATGCAATAGTTCTTCTAACTTGAAGAAAAGAGTTGCAATCACTTCATCCCCACCATCTGAATGAGCAGTGAAGAAATCTATTGTAACACATTCTGATGGTAGTGCACATGCTTTGGAAGTTAAACTTCCTGCTAAAAAGACTATGTTATGGAATTTGAGATATGGCCACATTGGTGAGAAGGGTCTTAGAACCCTAAAAAATAAAAACCTCATTGAGGGGTTAAATGATTGTAATCTTAAGTTTGACTTTTGCAAACATTGTGTATATGGAAAGAAACCATCTTCAGTTATACTCTAGTTCTCACAAGTCTTCTGGTGTATTGGATCTTATTCATTCTGATGTGTTTAGTCTTGTTAATGTTCCATCGATTTCCAAATCTGTATATTTTGTATCTTTCATAGATGATTACAGTAGGACATGGGTTTATTTTATCAGAAGCAAGACTGAAGTCTTTAGTCAGTTTAAAGAGTTTAAAGCTTTTGCTAAAAATTAGACTAGTAAAAAGACTAAGTGTTTGAGAACTGATAACAGTGGTGAGTTTTGTTCGATAGAGTTTGATAAGTTCTGTAAAGAGCAAGGGATTGAAAGACATAATACAAATCCATACACCCCACAGCAAAATGGAGTTGTAGAGAGGATGAACAAGACACTGATGGAGAAGGCTAGGAGTATGCTTAGTGGAGAAAGCCTCAAACAAAATTTTTGGGCTGAAGCTGTAGCCACTGCTTGCTACCTAGTAAATAGTTCTCCTACATCAGCTCTTGTTGGTAAGACACCTATGGAGTGTTGGAATTAGTCTAGACAACTGAGAGGGGGGGTGAATTAGTTGTCCCTAAATTTTAACCTTTTCTGCACTTTTAATTTTCTTTCTTAATTTACAAATAAATTAATGATGTAAACATTTAAGCATGAATCAACACATGAGTGAAAACAACACAACACTAGAATTTTTGATGTGGAAAACCCAGTTAAGGGAAAAACCATGGTGGGGGTAAACCCACAAAAATGTGTACCCTGTTAAAAGTACTTAAGAAAATAGAAGGCACATGCCTTTGGGCGCACTGCCCAGAGCTCACTGCTCAAAAGGAGGCTCACTGCCTATAAGAAATTATGATTTACATAGAGATAATGAACTGAGAAATAACATCTACATTCATGCCTGATTCAGTCCCTTGAAGGCTCGCAAAACTTCTGCTTTTGTCTTCAAATTCTTCTTTACTGACTCTTCACTCTATACTCCTTTCACTCCTCTTCTTCTCTACTCTGCTTTGGATCCTTTCATCAGATTTAATTCATTTTGTACAAGGATGATTTTTAACAACTCTTCAACAAGTATTTATACACTTCATCAACCTTGGAATGATCAACAAGGTTGGCTAAACTTAATGTGGATCTTCACACTGTCAGCCAAACATATCTAAGACTTGAATCTTCCTCTACTAACTTGCCACTCCTCATAAAATGCTCTTTAGATTATCCACAACATGCTAGGAATATCTGGTTAGCCAAGACTGGGAAGAACATCAATTTCAAAGAGGAAATCTTCAACAACAATCTCAAACTTCAATGCGGACCTCCAACACATCAGCCACATGATTCAAAGACCTCCATAAGCACATTGAATTCACCAATAACATCCACTCTAAACCAAATTACCAGAATCATTTGTATCTTCCTCCAGAACCTCAAGAACATTGTCTGCCATGACTGTCAAACTAGAAGGATAGCTTGCGGACCTCCAAACCACAAACCACTGGAGTTGATGATACACATTGACTTCCCAAACATGCCTTCAGATCTGCAGACCATAATATTTCACTGCAAAGCAACCCAGACCAACTTACTGTCACTCTGTCTCTTCTGAACACAGCAAAATCTAGTTCTACTCAGATGACCATAACTTCTTCAAATCTTCATGCGAACTTCTCAATTCTTAACTGGAACAACCTCTAACAATCCTCTACACAAAAATATGGTCCGTGAACATTGAGTCTTCATTAACTTTCTCAATACCCTAAACATTCTAGTCTCCTAAATAAACAACAAAATAAGGCACAGCTGACACCAATGGCAACAAGAATATGTTGACATCAATGACAACACCGCTTAGGCACATATTTGCAACAATCTCCCCCTTTGTCATTGATGGCAACATATGATGTGAAAAATTGATTCAACCATCACGACAAGAACTTCTCCCCCTGACTTCTGCAACCACTTTCTTCATTGCTCCCCCTGTCATCAGCAATTTGTTTTTCACATGTCTTCTCTCCCCTTTTGACATCAATGGCAAAGGGCACATATTTGCAATCTTTACTCCCCCTTTTTATTTTAGACTGATCTCCAACATTTGCATATTGACTACTCCTTAGAGTAGTAGTATCTTCTCAACATCAATCTGGATCTCAAGATATGACTGAGAAATCCACTAGACTGATGCACATAAGTGCATCTTAGTTCTGATTAGGAGGGGTAATAACCCCTAACTTCTCTCTGAGATACTCAAAAGTATCCTTGGGAAGAGGCTTAACACAAACTCCAACTTGACTTCATTCTCATTTACCTTCTGTCTCAAGAAATGAAACTTGATAGATATATGCTTTGTCTTTGAATGCAACACCGGATTCTTTGAGATGCTTATTGTACTAGAATTATCACAAAAGATTGTGATTGGCTCCTCATACACAATTTTGATGTCCTTAAACATTTGCTTCATCCACAAAACCTGAGTATAATTATTTGCTGCTGCTATATACTCTACCTCTGCAGTAGACAGAGATATTGCCTCTTGCTTTTTGCTCATCCAAGAGACCAATCTTCTTCCCAAGAAGAATGCACCACCACTAGTACTTTTTCTGTCATCCACATCTTCTGCCCAATCAGCATCTGTATATGCATGAAGAGTGAAGTCATTGTCCTTTGGATACCACAATCCATAATCAATTGTCCCCTTGAGATATCTAAAAATTATTTTGACTGCCACAACATGGGATTCTTTTGGATCAACTTGAAATCTAGCAACAAGTCCAATGGCATTCATGATGTCAGGTCTAGTCTGAGTTAGATAGAGCAATCCTCCAATCATTGATCTATACCTTTTCTGATTTGCCTTGGGAGAGTCATCATCTTTACTTAACTTACATCTGGTTACCAGAGGTGTACCTACTGGCTTTGAGTCTTCCATTCCAAACTTCTTCAATAATTCTTTCACATACTTGGACTGAGATATGAAGATACCTTTATCTAACTAAACAATTTGCAAACCTAGAAAGAAATTCATCTCTCCAAACACTGACATCTCAAATTCACTTTTCATCTCATCAGCAAATGCTTTGCACATACATTCATTTCCACCAAAAATGATATCATCAACAAAGACTTCAACAATCAGGATGTCCTCATGATTAATCTTGAAGTGAAGATTACTATCAACAGTACCTTTGCTAAATCCTATCTTAAGCAAATATTTATCCAATCTTGCATACTAGGCTCTTGGAGCTTGCTTGAGTCCATACAAGGCTTTTCTCAGTTTACAAACCATATCTCCCTAATCAGACAACTGAAATCCTTTCGGTTGCTCAATGTAGACTTCTTCCTCCAAATCTCCATTCAGAAATGTTGATTTGACATCCATCTGATACACTTTAAAATCTTTGAAAGTAGCAAATGCAAGAAATAATCTAACTACTTCTATCCTTTCCACCAGAGCAAAAGTTTCTTCAAAATCAATTCCTTCCACTTGCGAATAGCCTTTACATACCAACCTTGCTTTGTTTCTTACAACTTCACCATCTTCATTTAGTTTATTCCGAAAGACCCATTTGGTTCCAATCACATTTTTATCCTTAGGTCTAGGAACAAGATTCCAAGTGTGGTTCTTTTTAATTTGCATCAATTCTTCTTCCATTGCTTTTACCCAGTTTCCATCATTACAGGCTTCACTTACTAATTTAGGTTCAATCTTTGAAATCAAACAAATCTCTTCTTGATCTTCATTAACTCTTCTCCTAGTTCAAACACCTTTATTTCTATCTCCTATGATTTGATCTTCAGGATGATTCATTCTTACATACCTAGGAGTTTTGGGAATTGCTTGAGCTTCTGTTTCTTGAGCTTGTTCCTCATTATCTGCACTAACCTCTTGAGTTACTGGAGTTACCAGATCAATTTGGACCTGAGTCTAAGTTTGGACTTGCCTTTCTTGACTTTGACTTTCATCTTGATCATCTGAATCATATCCACAATGCCTGGAATGTCCTTCTTTGCTCTCATCAACTCTAACATTAGCACTTTCAACAGTCTTTTCCAACCTCTTGTTGAAGCATCGATAAGCCTTACTTTGAGTAGAGTATTCCAAAAATATTCCTTCATCACTTCTTGCATCAAACTTGCCTAAATCCTCATCTCTTTTGATATAGCATTTACTACCAAAAACTTTAAAATATCTCACGGTAGGAGGATGACCAAACCATAGTTCATAAGGGGTCTTACCAGAATTTCCTTTGATCTGCACTCGGTTAAGAGTGTAGACAACAGTACTTACAGCTTCTCTCCAATAAAATTGATGAACATTTGTTTCCATCATCATGGTCTTGGCAGCTTCTTGAATGGTCCGGTTCTTTTTTTCCACAACTCCATTTCGCTGAGGAGTCCTAGGAGCAGATAACTGTCTTTTTATTCCATGCTTTTCACAGAAAGCATCAAACTCTTCAGAAGTAAATTCTCCACCTCTGTCGGATCTTAAACACTTTAATTTCTCACCAATCTCATTTTCAACCATCACCTTGAACACCTTAAACTTGACAAGAGCTTCTAATTTTTCTTTTAGGAAGGTTACTCACATCATCTGGGAATAATCATCAATCAACAACATGAAATATATGTTCCTTGCACACTCCTAATTTTAGCAAGACCACAAAGATCAGTATGTACCAATGCCATTCGTCCACTTGAAGCTTGTTCCTTTTGAATGAAATTTTGTTCTGTTTACCCAATTGACATTCTCTACATATGCTATTAGGTTTCACAAGTCTTGGAAGATCTCTTACAGCCCGAGTGGAACTTATTTTGACAATGTTATCAAAATTCACATGACACATCCTCCTATGCCATAACCAACTTTGATCTATCTGAGCAATCAAACAACTTTTGCTAGAACTACTTAAATAAAAGATGTTACCTCTAGTTTGAGTACCAGATGCAATTTCAATTCTGGAGCTCTCCAAGATTCTGTTGCAAGGTGTGACCCTTGGTCTCCTTGTTCAGCGTAGCGTTGCGGTGGTTTACGACAAGGGCTTAACCGCCTCGCGTGCTTGTTAAGTAAAGTGGTTGTATCAGGCATTAACAAGGTCGATCTTTTGGTGCAACGACAGCTAACAATTGGTATCAAAGCTGAGGTCACGGGTTCAAACCCCGTGCTTGCATTGGGAGGGGGATTGTTGCAAGGTGTGGCCTTTGGTCTCCTTGTTCAGCGCAGTGTTGCGGTGGTTTGTGACAAGGGCTTAACTGCCTCTCGTGCTTGTTAAGTCAAGTGGTTGTATCAGGCATTAACAAGGTCGATCTTTTGGTGCAACGACAGCTAACAGATTCTACATTTTCCATCCTTGAATCAAAGATCATGACCCTTGTCAACCAATTGTCCAACACTGAGAAGATTATGTTTCAGTCCTTCCACATACAGAACATCATTGGTGCAATTATTACCATCAAAAGAGATGGATCCTTTGCCACGGATTCTACCAGTTGAGTTGTCTCCAAATTTCACAAGCCCGCCTTCATATTTTTCAAAACTCACAAACTTAATCTTGTCACCAGTCATATGATGAGAACATCCACTATCAATCACCCATTCATCCTTTTCAACAACCTGAGTAGCCAAGGCACTTTCCACATTTGCATATCTAGTAGATTCAGTAGACACCAGATCTTCTTCCTTGATAGCAATGAACACCCAATCACTTTCAATGGAACTTCCATGATCAGATTCATCATCTGTGACTCCTTCTTCTCCAGCTTCTTGGACATAGTAACATTTTTTCTGACCTTTATATCTGTTAGGGTTTGGTTTTGAAAACCTCTCCATACATCTTGAGGCAAAATGACCAATCTTATTACAAGCAAAACATTTGAGTGGCAACTTTCCTTCATACTTACCGGATCCTCTTGGCAATCTTTTGGCAATAAGAGCTTCAAGATCTTCAGTCTCAATTTCATCATCTTCAAGATCCTTCCTTGTCTTCACAAATCTGTTTGATCTTCTTAAAGAACTTTCACCTAGATCATATCTTTGCTTTCCATACACACTGGCCCTAAATGCGGATTCAGACTTAGGGAGAGAATCACCAAACTCGCTCATTTCAAATGTTGAGAGCTTACCAACTAACTGGTCTCTTGTGACAGTTGTTACTGTTCTAATTTCTTCAATGGTTGTAGCTTTATGCTTATATGCTGTAGGTAAGGATCTGAGCACTTTGGCAACAATTTCTGATTCTTCCAATACTCCACCTGCATTTCTGATACCAGTCACAAGTTCATTTACTTTCTGCATGTAGGAATTAATGTTTTCATCTTCCCTCATTACCAATCTTTCATATTTACCCTTCAAGCTTTGTAGCTTGGCACATTTAACATATTTGTCACCTTCATATAGATTTTCCAGATTTCATGGGCAGTTTTAAGATCCAAGACATTTGCCAATTTTGTATCAGACAGGGCACTCAATAAAGCTTCTTTGGCTCGAATATTGCATTCAGCTTCATTGAGTTCTTCTAGTGTAGTAGGGCCATTCTTTGGAATCTTATACTCATTCTTTGTTATCGTCCAAAATTCATTACCAATACATTCCAAATGACACTGCATGCGTACCTTCTAAATGGAGTAATTTGTTCCATCAAATCCCAGACTTTCCTTCTTATAAGTCAACATTTTGGATCTCCTCAAGCAGTCAAGATTCTTTTAGAGGAACTTGGATCTGATACCAATTGTTGGAATTAGTCCGAACAACTGAGAGGGGCGGTGAACCAGTTGTCCCTAAATTTTAACCTTTTCTACACTTTTAATTTTCTTTCTTAATTTACAAACAAATTAATGATGTGAACATTTAAGCATGAATCAACACATGAGTACAAACAACACAACACTAGAATTTTTAACATGGAAAACTCGGTTAAGGGAAAAACCACGGTGGGAGTAAACCCACAAAATGGCGTACCCTGTTTAAAGTACTTATGAAAATAGAAGGCACATGCCTTCGGGTGAACTGCCTAGAGCTCACTAAAAGGAGGCTCACTGCCTATAAGAAATTATGATTTACACAGATATAATGAATTGAGAAATAACATCTACATTCATGCCTGATTCAGTCCCTTGAAGGCTCACAAAAATTCTTCTTTTATCTTCAAATTCTTATTTACTGACTCTTCAATCTATACTCCTTTTGCTCCTCTTCTTCTCTGCTCTGCTTTGGATCCTTTTGCAACATAAAAGCAACCCCGCAAACCCATTGAACCGACGAACTTTGAGAAAAAGGGTTCAAGTTCAACCCGAAAGTTTGAAGACACAAAAACAAACTCATGCCGATGGAGAAAACATGATGGCCCCTTCCTCAAGAACTGAGATGCAGATGCTGAAAAACACTGAGGGGCCCCAAAACTTAGAACTTTTTTGGATTTTTTGGGAGGGTGCCTGCATGAAAGTTGCTCAGAAACTGACAGTCAATTCAGGCACCAACAGTGGCTCTGATTGGGGACGTGCAAGTGCAAGACTGCAGCGAGAACCCCAGATCTCTGGGATGCAGACCAGTCCCTATCCATTGGGCATAAAGTCATGAAGTTACCATGATCTGCATCACCAAATACACTTGATGGCCTAAGGCCACCAAGAGAAGGAAAACCAATATTTCCCCTTGTCAAACACCTTGTTCTCATCTGCATACACTGGGTCAAGCCTGGGGATGATGCCATGATCTGACCACAAACAAATCTGGTCATCTGCACATTCAACCTTCTAATTTATTTTGTCACTGTTACCCTTATGCAGACAACACTCAGCATCCAGCAACAAGTGAATGCAGAATGTATCAAGCAATGCATACTCAAATGGTATGTAACACTTGTCATCATCACTATGCATTACAAAATGATTTCCTAGCTGGACTGAAAATTGAAAGCACTCGAAGTCCACTACACAGCTAGGAAAATTAGAGCTCATTTCATATGCTGGCCTCTCAAAAGAAAAGCTTTCAAATTCACAATTGTGCACATCATGCACACAACCAATAGCAGCATCAAACTGGAAAAGATCAAGCTTTGGCATCTCTTTCAAATCAGGCACATTTTCACAGTCACTTACCTGATGTATGTTGTTTCCTCTTTCATCATGATGAGAAATAGAATCCAAGTCAAAAACAGTGTCTAAACCTTCACCATACTCAAATAGATCCTCATCACCATATGTGTCAAAGATGGGTGACCCAGGTGTATCAGTTTCATCATAATATGCCATTGGTTCATGGGCAGCAGAGCATGCATCTTCATCACCAATGGATTCACTCTGTGGAGGAGTATCAGCCTGTGTGTCATAAGCAAAATAGTCATCAAATGAAAAAAAACCATGCTCTGCACTAGCACCTATTTCAATCTCTGACTGCTCTTCATGATCTCCATGTGTTTGAAAGGAAGGCAATGGATCACACATGGGACTATTTTTCTGTTTACTTATATCTTCTCTGTCTTGAGTACAATACTCACAATTGTCTCCACAGGTCCATTCCAAAAGTTGCTCATTGTTGTCCACAACCTCATTGTTGTTTTCATGGCCAGCTGCCTCATCATTGCAATGGGAGTCCTTACTAGTCCCTTCATTGGCATCCTCAACTGGTGAACAATCCAGTTGAGCAGTATTGTCAGCATTATGTTCAAATACAGCAGTCTCAACCTTTATGCTTTCATTTTCATTTTTATCTGTACATGATGCCTTAATTATTTGGTCATTTGCAGCTTCGCAATCATTTCTCACACCAAGGCCTGGGGGCAGGGATTTCAGCAGGTGCTCATTTCTGATTTTTTCTATGTTTTCTACGAACTTGTATGCCATCTGCATACTTGTCACCTTGAAATCCCTCAGTACTACACTAGAACCCTCCTCAAAAGCCTCAAAATATATGCCAACACAGACTGAAATATCAGGTCTAAAGACTTCTGGGATCTGTGAAAGGGCTACTGCAAACCTGTGACTGAAAACAACACATGGCTCCTCATCTTGTTTTCTGATTTTTATCAATTCTGCAACAAGATCAGCTAGTTCTTTTGCAAATTCTTCTTTGAAACAGTCAGCAATCTCATCCCAATAGGCAAAGGATCTCTTTGGAAAGCTCAAATACCAATCTCTAGCTTTTGCATCAAAGGATCTAACAAAAAACCTCATCCACATATCCTCATCTCTAAATGAATGTTTCTCCATAAAACTGCAAAAAGTTTGGATATGTGCACCCCCATCACACACACTGTGACCACTAAATCTAGGCATCTGACAGTATATCCTAGCAGGCATATTTTCTACTTTATAATCAACCCATGACAAATCTAACTGGTTATACAAAGGATCAAAAGGGCTGACAGGAGGTTTAGCTTTCTGACTGGCAGACACAACAAGGTTATCACTATTCAACTGAGCCTACCTAGCCTCTAAGAATATCAACCTATCTTTTATCTCTTCTATTCTTTTTGTCGACATATCATCCCCCTCTTAACTGAGTATGGGACAATACATATTTGGATTCATAAAAATCTCACTTTTAGACATCCTTTGTCTGCCTAAGACCTAAGGCTTCCCCCTGGCATCTAACTTATGTAGCAAACAACAAATATAAAGGGGAGGAAGCTAGGTACCTTTTCTCATCCAGATGCAGAAATATGAACATCTTTGTCACATCACATACATCTATCTTTCATGTGCATTCAGATCTTTTTTGCAGAGTCGCCACCTCTCCAGAGAGGACAAAATTTTCAATAGCTGAAAGCTACTTTTCCAGGTTCATTCCACCAGCAGAGCATCATTTTGTTAGTGACTCGGATGGGCACACAGATATATCACTAGAGATGATTAGATAGTACTTTTACTTCACATCCCCAGCAGAGTCGCCATTTTGTTGGGTTTTTCTTCTGAATCAGCATTAGGGTTTGCCAGTTCTAATGCACAGGCAGATTCAGCCAACTAAATACATGAGGTTGTGTGAGCTCCTCCCCTTCACTTCTGGTTCTGCCGCACCAAGGGGGTGTCCCTATTTGATAAAAGTATGACCTTGACTAGCTCAATGACAGAAGGATATAACTTGATAGCAACAGGCAGAATACTCTCATGTAAGGACCAAGATTTGTGTAACAAATCACAAGGTTGGCACCATTCTTGGACATAATGTCTGGTTAGGTATGAGAGCATGCAGGGGTTTCCTACTCCTAATCCTACAACTAACAGGTGAAAGGATGAAATGGTTTGAAATGATGTTTGGAGTT
Organism: Cunninghamia lanceolata; assembly: GCA_027924645.1. NCBI lineage: Eukaryota > Viridiplantae > Streptophyta > Pinopsida > Cupressales > Cupressaceae > Cunninghamia > Cunninghamia lanceolata. Next base: position 11,993,963 of record BSBN01000346.1, on the reverse strand, counting down.
ATGGGACCTTCCTAGACCCATTGAACAGACAGATTCCCAAACCAGTGCCTTATCTAGGCAGCAAAGTCATATCTAAGAATGTAAATGTCTCCCCATGACAACACTAATTCATATCCAGAGGACCTAAGAAGAATGCTACTGCCTAACAGCAACATGTCCAAGAAAGAGTATTACTAATGATCATACTTAACAGATCCTATGATGTAATCTATTTCCCTTTGTATCTGATCAAAAGCCTATTTAACCACTCCTTGAGTAGATGCAATAAATTAGACACACAGTATGCATATACTGAAAAACTTGGAAGCCCGTGACAACCTTGTTTGAAAGGAAAACAAATGACATACAGGAGACAATCAGAAACAATACACACACAGGTGTTTTTCATTTAAAATCAATCTGCATAGAAGGCCATCACAGAGAAAATTATCATTTACAAGACAAGATAGATTAGTACACCAGACCAAGGACTGAATCTGTAGCAAAAAATGCCTTTCAAAATGTGAACACCTTATGTTCAGAGTCAGAGCAAAAAGCCCAAAAAACATCCAACCTCTAAAATAAGTAACACTTCCTGCTTAAAAATAGCCAGAGGGAAGCGTACTCAGCATTAATTACATGGCCAAAATTCAAAAATCTGCCAGATACATCCATCAGAAAGAATGGCGCTCAGAAGTCATCAATGCAGCAGACAAAGGAGGCCTCGAGCCTTGCGCTGCCATGTGGAAGTCTTCATGCTAAAAATCAGGTAGCCTGATCACTTGTCCCATCGTCCATACCCCTGCACTGTCACCATTGATGGCTCAAGCATCCGCGTTTCACCTGGAAACCATCACTGCGCTCAAAAGAGAAATTCCCGCCAAAATGTACTTCTCCGTAGGTTCAAATTATACAGGGGAATAATCCCACATGCATGGTGCGGAGACTCCTTCAGTAGTTTAAAAGCATGGCTGCAAGCATGATAGGTGTCGAGCGCTTTTGCCACGCTCGACACACGCCTTTCTCTCCAAAAGCCCATCGCCAAGACCACTACCATCGGCCAGCTCGAAAAACCTCTACCGATCTCCATAGTCTGGTCAATCGCTACACCACACTCCCCCTCATCAGCCAGAGATTAATCTATCGGCCAACCATTCCACAGTTCACCCAACAATACAACTCACGCCGATAGACCCTGGCTTCCTCCCTTCCGTCGGTGTAACACACACCATCGGAGCATCCAAAAAGTTTCCTGCCGATCTCAAAGGTCATGCCGACGACATCTTCGCCAGCTACACACTGCTCCTCCATCGGTCAGACTCGCGCTGATGACACCCCATCAGCCAAACACCTTACATCGGTGGCCCAAAAATTTTCTTCGCCGATAGCCAAACACACGCCGATGGACATCCATCGGCCAAACCAAAACAATCGGAGCACTCAAGAAATCTTTCGCCAACATAACAACTCCTGCCGATAACATATCGGCCTCCCACTTCCCCCTCCGACAGGTTGAACCAATGAACCTCTGAACTGGTTCAACAGCTAGGTTCAAAAGAAAGGTTCAACCGAGAAGTTCAACGCCGATACCAACTCAGTCAGCAACATAAAAGCAACCCCGCGAACCCATTGAACTGACGAACTTTGAGAAAAAGGGTTCAAGTTCAACCTGAAAGTTTGAAGACACAAAAACAAACTCATGCCGATGGAGAAAACATGATGGCCCCTTCCTCAAGAACTGAGATGTAGATGCTGAAAAACACTGAGGGGCCCCAAAACTTAGAACTTTTTTGGATTTTTTGGGAGGGTGCCTGCGTGAAAGTTGCTCAGAAACTGACAGTCAATTCAAGCACCAACAGGTTCAACATGGCAGATTGTAGACCATTGTGTGTTCCTTTTTCATTAGAGACAAAGTTGTCTGTTAGTGATTGTCCAAAATCTCCTAGTGAGGTGGAGGACATGAGCAGAGCACCTTATGCTAGTGTTGTTGGCAGTTTGATGTATACTATGGTCTGCACAAGACCAAACATTGCCCAAGCAGTGGGAGTCCTTAGTCGATTTATGGCTAATCCTGGACGGGGACATTGGGATGCAGTTAAGTAAGTGTTCAGATATTTGAGGGGTACTTTTGAGTATTCCATATGCTATCATGCTAATGCTACATAACCTCTGGATTCAATTTGTATTCATGGATTTGTGGATTTTGATTGGGCAGGTGACATTGACAGCAGGAGATCCACTAGTGCCTATGTGTTCACTATGTTCGGTGGTGCAATTAGTTGGATGAGTAAGTGACAACCTATGGTTGCTTTGTCTAGGACAGAAGCTGAGTATATGGTAGAAACTCATGCTTGCAAGGAAGCCATTTGTCTTAAGAGATTGTGTTTAGATATTGGTGTTGATGCAGGACAGATTACGATTTGTTGTGACAGTCAGAGTGCGATTTGCCTAGCAAAGAATCTAACTTTCCATGCCAGAACAAAGCATATTGATGTACAATTTCACTTCGTACAAGACATGGTAGAGGATTGGAAGGTGAATTTGGAGAAGGTAGATACCTTGAAGAATTTTGCAAATGCATTGACGAAACTAGTGGGCACAGAGAAGTTCAGATGGTGTTTGGAGTCTATGGGTCTCTCGGCCTATAGCAGTTAAATCCTGTTATTTCTATTGGCTCTTACAAGGTGTTCAACAAATGGGAGAATGTTGGGAATTAAGGTTTCTCAACCTTGGTAATTCCTTGCATTTATTATTGTAATGTAATTTATTTACTTAGCCTATGTTGTAATTTGTTGCACATCCTGTTTTGTCATTTAGTGTGAAGTGGCACGATGAGTTGTCACCCCACTTGTAAAATGACTAGGATGGTCAACACACTCCATGTGGAGATAGGCGTCCCTTTTGTGTGGTAGAGGTTTTCTGCCATGTGTTGGCATCTTGACTAGTGTGTAAGTGAATCTTGACTGAAACGATTATGACAGATTCCTATGACAGAATCTTTGACATGTAAGAGTTAGAAATAGAAGGTTCTATGACAGGTGAAGACATGTGTCACAAGGCATCTTGAGAGAAGGCATATTTGGGTGCCCCAAGAAGGGTTATGACATGTTGTAAGAGAATATGCTATTTATAGCCTGTTTATAACATATTCTCTTATAGCTATAAGATATGTTAGTATGACAGATTCTACGACAGTTGTAAGAGTCGTAAGAGCATCTGTCATTGCCCAACTTGGGAATAGGTGACCTCTTTGGGATGGGGTGACTTAACAAGTATCAGGAACATCCTACAGTGTTGGACAAGTGTCCATAGGCATGGGTTTTGGGCCATGAGGCCATGTTGGATGCCCATCTCAAGATAGAGCCATTTTTGCCTTGTACTTTCTATATAAACAGGTGCTTTGGAGAGGAGATGTATTATGTGATTGACAGGTACTGTTATGTTGTTGGTTTGTCTCTAGATATGAGTGTTGAAGACTCCTAAGAGCTTTTATTGTAAGTTTATTGTAAACCATTTCAATTTTGATAATACATTGTGCAGGTTTTGGAGTGTGGGGTTTTTCACCCGATAAGGGTTTTCCCCATGTATATCTTGTGTCTCTTTCTTCTGTCTCATTTCTATGTGTATGTGTATTGCTGCAATATCTCCATTGTTTTTGTTAACATTCTGTAATTGTAAAGGATAAAATGAATTTGCACTCTTCTCTCCTCTTTAGATTAGTGTAGGAAGTGATTTCTGCACACCTAGCTTCCTTTAAATCTCATGGGTCTAAAATTAGCCAATTTTATGAAGAATGATTGCCCCTATCTAAGTTGGTTATTCATTATGGAAAAGGCTAAAACATGTTTTAAAAGCTTGGTAATAATGGAAAAGGTCCAGGTTTGAAGCAACAAGGTATGCATAAACCTCTAAAAAATATTGAAAAGAATGATACTAAGGGAATTGGTTATTCATGTGCCATTTGTGATGATATTGATTTACCATTAGTTATCTCAATTTAGTTCTTGATTGTTCTATGGATACATATCCTCCATTCAATACTTTTGCAAATGATGAAGCATTAGTTGAATACTTTGGGTATATGAAGATTTGCCCACTTATCATCATGATAGAGACTTACCCCATATATTTGAGGTTTGTTCTTACTTTGGGGAAGATGCTCTTGATCTATCTAGCGATCTACTTGACAATATTACCTACCCAAACTTTTATTGAATAGATCACAATACACTTACAATTGGTAGTACATATGACATAGAGGTAGATTCTAATGACAAGGAAAAGATCTTCAAATTATCTAATTTCCATAGCCAATATGAACAAGGGCTCCATGGATGCCAAGAGGATATATTTTCTACTTAATTTATTTGCTTGCGTTGGGTTTCTCTCATTTGTAATGGATAATGTGAGTTTTTATTTAAATTTAGGGCTTTTAGTCCTTTTCTTTATTATTTTAGATGTTGCATTCCTTCTTTTTGTTGCCATAGTTATATGTCATCTTCAAGATAGTTTGTAGGTGTATGGGAGCTCACAACAGGGTGTAGAGGTTGGTAAATCTGTGAGGTAAATATAATCACTTGTAATTGTTGACCATTTTATGGTCACCATAAAAATAGTTCAACTTCCAACTCAGTCTTCGCTCAATGATTAAATACCAATCAAATTCAAGTTGCGAGAAATGATAATCAATGATGTATAGCATGTCAAAAATGAATGTGGCATTTTAAAATAAATTCATTCAAGAAAAAATTAAAAGAAAATCCAAGAAAATATAGCACTACAATTTTCTACAAGGGAAGAGCTTTATATTAAACATTCTCCTTCAATAAAAGACCAATCAAAATCAAACATGGTAGCCCACAGAAGAGGGAAATCAAATTGAAATTAAAAAGAAATCAACATAATATGGTGTGCAACATCCTCCAACATGGCACAAATAAAAAAGGGGAATTTGGGTTTTATTTGGAGAATGTGCAACTTCTGTCAAATTTAAAGAGATCAATGGTTCATGGGAGTTTCAAAGTATTGATAAGGAAAATACAAAGTAAAAGAGTGCTATTGGTTAAAAGACTCTAGCATGACAACAAAGAAGCAATAATTAAATGTTGTGGGAGTTGTGGCTGCGAGAGGTAATAAAATCAAATCAAATCAAAGCCATGTCATATTTCTAATATGAAAAGACAAATGTCGAGACCCACCACCAAACAATTGTGCAATATTTTATAATGCTTGGGTTTTTTTTTGCAAAAGCAATGAAGACTCTACCAATAAACTCAACGCTCTATGTGAATTAAAGACAATTCAATATTATTTTAATTAGTTTGATTAAAATAATTGAATTTGCAAGAATTACATCAAGTTAGAGCCAGGCCCTGCCATTGTTCGGAGGATGTTGACAGAGCACATTTAATATTATTTTAGTTATTTGATTAAAATAATGGTCCAAGAGTAGTCTATTTCCACAAAAATCTATAACTAATCTAGCTCCAACTATGTAGGCCAAATTACAAAAAGTGAAGTGTGTAGCAAAAAGAAATTTGTTGCAATAATTTAGTAAGATCATTCACAGAAGGTGAAGTGCATGTAAAGTAAATTCAAGTGTTGGTAAATATCTTCACATATGAAGAATCAATTTGGGGATCAAATTGATTAATTATTTTGTTAGAAGATTTCAATATTTGATTTCCAAAATATTTTGAAAAGAGTGCTCACACAAACATTGACAGAAAATTGATTAGCTATCGGCATTTGTAATGAAGCATTGAAGGGTGTAGTCACTTCTCTATTGCTACAGGCTTCCCTCTTTTCTTTTTCCCTCTTCTTTCTCCTGTATTCTATATATACCTTAAAGATTGATAAAATAATGTTGGCTAGAATATATTTACCACAACCCTCTATTCTTGTGGTTTTTAGCTCACATGAGAAGGATTGGGTGAATGTTTTCTAGGCTGAGCTAGTTACTTTGTGTTGCTCTAAGCTTGTGGCTGATTATATTTCTCTCTCTAATCTCATGATGGTCAATACAAATGAGTAATCTTCCTTTATCTCTTGTGTTGTTGTTAGGTGTGTTTATTTTGGGGATTGGGATATGGTTGTTTCTGGTTCTTCTACTTTATCTGGAAATATTCTATTTTTCTTTCCTTCATCTTGAACTATTGTTTGGCACCAAGGGACCTCTATATTTTTTCCATTAGTGAGCTATATCGCACCACATGTAATCTCAAACTCATATCATGACATTAATTTATGGGGCTACTACTCCAAAAGTTCTTACTCATCATTGTTGTGCATGAAGTCTTGCGATTTCTATGAATGTTCTTAGTCTCATTATTGTTGATTATGATAGTATGACTTGCTAAGCTCTGGTTAGATGGTGGTAGGATGCTTAATCTTAGCTTATGGCCTTTCATACTTTTTGTAGTTTGCTTTCAACATGTTTCCCTCTTCCCTTTTCCCCTTTGGTTAGAGTTAACGTAGAGTAAGTAGGGATTCGACTCTCACTCTAGAGATTGGTTTGCCAATCACATCCCACATCTATAGACCTTTCCATTGGTGAACATGCCAAGGCAATTTTTCCAAAACCTTTACTGCACAAAAAGACCATCAATAGTAATAATTATGGATTTGTGACATGATAGGCAAGTGCTCACTCTTACTTTAGTTTTCTAGCTATTTGAGGGTTTCTCTAATACTATTTTGTGTGTTACAATATCTATTCTATTTTGCATGTTTATTTGAGTTCTTTAATTTTACTCCTTGATTGCACATGCTATGGAGATTGGTATCCATCATTGTAGTTTTGGTGCAAGATTGATGTAGTTTGAGAATTTCACATTTAAATTTGTTTGTTGATGATTGGAGTGCAACATAGTTTCCCTAGTTTATAGGTCAATTAGAGTGTCCTTAATGCAATAATAAGTTTGCAAATAGCTTATTCTTATATGAATTTAGCTCATGACATTTGTTCGGTCTCATCAAAATTTTAGGGTTTTAATGCTATCACTCTACAAAATCTCCAAGTTAAAATGCTGGGGTTTGTGTTTTCTAGGGGGTTTAGGGTTTATCCTTCTAATTGATCATTGACCTGTGTATCTAGTTTCCCAATCTTAAGTCACCCTTTTATCCCCTTGGTGGTCGTCGAGTAAATGGCGAGTAAATGGCCCCTTTGTCTAAGTTACTAGCCCCGAGCCCTTTTATTTTATTCGCACGACTAATGCATTGATGTTTATTTTTGAATATTTTATAACCAATGTTCGCTGGCTAGGTGTCATTTTATGATTGTGTTGCAGGCATCACAACCTCCATTTAAGTCTATTTTTCTAAAGCTACGATGGTGCATGAAGGCACCACGTGTCCCTTTGGCCGTAGTAAGTCTTCCATGGTCCCACCAAGGTACTTTTCTTGACATGTGGCATTTTATCATTTTCTATGAATATTCTAATGACGACATCAAAGGTGGTCGGTCTGATGACGCTATATCTCAAGATCTTGTTGTTTCACAAAGGGGCACCTTCTGCATAGCCTCTCATATACTAGTTGGTTTCAGGGCTATGGCGGTGCGATGTGGTGACATCTGTCTGATTTAAAAGGCTGAGATCAATGATGATGTTTTAATTTAGTTGGCCAAGGGAGATCCAACAGTGTATCACATTGTGCAGCCACAAGGAGTTTTATGTTCAGGAAAACTTGAAATGGGGTCTCGATGTGCGATATCCATTGATCTAAAGCTTTGGGTTGATCGACGGTTAGCATTCAAAGGAAGTGTCTGTTCACGACATGAGAGTACTGTGCTCAACCCATTTGAACAATTAATGAGAAGCTGAGAAAGGATTAAATGAGATTTTCTGCTGCAGGCGGAGATCATTCTGTATTTTTTAGAAAAGAGATCGTGACACTACAAGTTGTGAGAAGGCACCCACTAAATTCATTACCATGATTTCAATCTACAATTTGCTGTATCTTGAGTATAGAATAATTTGGCCTCTTTGTAATGGTATGAATTCCTAGTGTTTTTCAGGAGTATTAGCATGTATCCTTGACCAAGGTAAACCTATTTGGTAACCAATTAAACCCTTATTTTGTGTGAATTGTCCTCCTACCTATAAACATGAATCATAGGTTAGCTCGCAATGGTGAGATTAAGAGGGATTTATCCCAAGACATCATAGATCAGCTCCCAGGTTCATCTAAGAAATATAAGCATGCCTAGGGAACAAAGATGAGGGATTATGCTCATACTAACTAACCGAAAGTTGATAATCACAAAGAGTCGTGCAAAGATGAGTGAATGAATCATACCACATCAACAATATCTTATCACGGATGTGAGGTTGTAAGTTTCCTATAAAGATTCTTTGCACATCAGCATCTAGAATAGAATATTGGATTTGTGAAAAGAGGGCTTGATAATGCTCCATAAAATTAGTTATTTTATCCTTCGTTCCTTGTTTACAATGAACCAAGTCCGTCAGAGAGACTTGAGATCCAATGTTCGCTCGAAAGTGCTCAAGGAACTTAGTGACTAATTTTGAAAATGTAGCTATAGAATTAGGAGGAAGCGCACAAAACCAATCCAAGGCTATGTCCTTGAGTGACCTAGGAAAGAGTTTTGCTAAGATGGCATCCTCAAAGTAGAAATCACTACACATAGCGGTAAAAGATGACACATGGCTTCTAGGGTCTCCCTTCCCAGTATATTTCTCAAAGCAAGGAGTATCAAACTTTTCGGGCATAGGAGTTCTTAAGATAGAATAGGACAAAGGGCTATGAAGGTAATGTGTTGTGATATTAGTTTTAGGCAAGCTATTACTCATGCTAGCCAATTGTTGTTGCATGGAGGTAATGTTCTTCAATAATTGGTTTATGACGGGGTCAGAAGCGGAATCAGGTAGGGATTGAAATGAAGGACTAGGTGATGGAGTATGAGTATCCTTTTGAAATGTGATAGGTTGTTGAGATGTAGGCAGAGCAACACTAGGTGCAGAATTTATGTAATTATAAGGAATGACACCATAATGGCAAACAAGATTCCCAATAGATAGTTCCCAACACATGTGGTAGCATTATTACTCAGTTGTGTAGTAATGGTAAGAATAGTAGATGAATAAGTAGGCATAGGGAGTGAGGGTATGGGTACCAACACTTGAGTCCCTATTTGATTAGGAGAAGTCACATTCGTCATGATTTCAGCACAACTAGTTACTGACATAATGTTGTTATGCACTATGTGAGCTAGGCCATGCAAGACTTCTACCCCCTCTTTTCCCTCAAGCAACAACCCTCTAAGATTGTCAACGACAAGGACAACCTCCTTTGCTAAATGTTCCTTGCTCACAAATTGCTAAAAGTTAGTCAACTCCATGTCTAAATTTTGAATTTGGGCCTCAAGAACATGAGTGATAAGGTCATCAATATTGATGGATTCTTGAGAAGTTGATGTTTTAGGGATATGTGTAGTAGGAAGTTGTGTGACTTGATTAAGAATTTTAGATTCAGATGTATCAGCATTAGAACCCATAATTTGAATACTTCTTCGCACAAAGGTATTAGAAATAGGGCACCAGGCCACAAAGCTCATAAAGTGACTACAAGCTTTAATAACATACAAGATGCCCAAATAGCAGAAATTGATGATGTAGTAAAAGAAAGGTTTAAGATTTATTTTAAATGAAGAAATAGTATAAACTTAATCAAATTCAATTCAAACAACAATGTTAACACCAAAACACAATTTTTAATGCAATTTTCAAATCTATGATGCAATTTTTCAATTTTCAAATGAAATAATGCAAAATTCTTTTGAACAACAACTAACAAAAGGTACAACAAATGCAAATGCTCTAATCAATGCAACAAGATCTAAACAACCTTCAAATCTAAAAACCCTAGGGTCAAAATTAGCAAGATATTCTATCAATGCAAAACTTTGACAAACCCTAGGTTGAAATTATGCAAAATTTAATTATATATGAAAGCAAAGCAGCCAAAGAACACACTCCCAATTAGATCTAGAATGATGAACAACTTAGATATGAAATCAAAAGGTGCAAGAAACGTCAGGTTCACCAAAATGTTAAGTAGAAAAGAGATCACAAGCCTAAAGAGTTAAACTAGTTCATCCCACTTCTACAAAATATTGGGGCACAAACCGAGCATGGCTTCTACCCAAGGAGGAGAGCCAAATTACAGGGGTTCTCCCCTTTTGTTGTAAATAGAAGTACCAACCAAGCTCAACCACAACCAAACAAGTAAGGTAAGATTAAGATTAAACCACAAAATGATGAATAACAAACTAATATAGATTATGAGAAATGAACCACAAAGATCAACAAGTACATCAGAGATAAGGAAGTAATTCAAAACCTAGGAAATACAACAAAAATTCCCAGGACAGGGTGCTCAGGCACCCTGGTCCTCTTTTAGGGTTAGGCAGAACTTCAGGTATGATCAGACTTGTATCCGTCTGCACTGCCTTCTTCCCAGAAACCAGCCTCTGAAACCTGTTCTCCTCACCTACACACACATAAAGAGGGAAAATGTTGTGTTGTTTTAAGGGTTTTCTTCAGTCAAACCTTGTGTTGGTGTTCCCACCTCTACAACAATGAATGATAAGATCCAAGAGTGCATGCCCTAGGAGGGCAGATGCCAAATCTGTAATAATATGATAGATAATTATGATAATAACTACAAGACATCCAACCTTTGTTGATGAATACTTAGCACCAACAAGGAGAGTGATGAAGAGGGATTCAAACTTCCTTCAAAGCCTGCAAACAACTTCAATAGCATTCACAAATAGAAGACAATCCAAGCATGAAGAATCTTTTAGCACAAAGCATCATATGAGAGCAATTTCGCATTCATTCGGTTAGTTGTAAAATGAACTACAACACACACTTAAATATGCATTCATGCTTTCCTTCAGCAAATAAAACGACTTTAGGCAGACAAATACTAACTAGAGGAGTGTTCTAAGCCGACACCACAAAGTGGGGCTAAAACAACCAAGTGGGACCAGGGCACTTGGGTGTTTTGGACCTTGTTGGTGACTTTTCTTGCAACCCCCCAACCCTAAGGAAATCACAATACCTAAACTAGGGGATTAATAGGCTAAGGCAAAGATCCTGAACTATCATCAAATTGAGGACAAGAAAGGCCAACGAACAAGGCTGAACATAGCCTTCTACTCTTCGAGCTCCACAAGACTCAAGCGGGTATACCTATTTTAAGCCTGAATATATGATAAAACCCGCACTAGACAACTCACTAAAGGCCTTTAACATGTGGATGGTTCTCAGGTAAATGAATAAAGGGTGTTATACAATTACTCATCTCTCAGCATGATCCCTTTATACCTTGAAGAACACTATGAACTAATTAAATATGAATATCTTCATCTCAAATATAAGAAGGGGTTAAAACTATATCATTCTAGAGCATGACCCCTGCATCCATTAATCTCCATGAAGATATAGAAAACCAAACAATAAATAAACATGAAATGAAAGGCTCGGCAGAATTATAATTGGTGATTCCCTCCAGGGTTTGCACAAAAGTGATACACTAGACTAGTGCCTTGTCCATTCACAGAGTCAAGATACAAATAACCCATCAGATAATAGGATGAAATGCTAAATTATTGACCATTAAACCATTATTGCCTTACAATAATGAGGCCTCTCATGGACATGTAGATAACATTATTAATAATCCTGAATATAACGCATTATTCCCAATATTTGATTAAAAGCAAAATTAACTTGCTCCTTGATCAAGAGTCATCAACCAAACATCTATTGCATTAAATGTGCAATAAAAATCATTGTAAGCCTTAATTACTCTTATTGAAGAAACAAAGCATACATTCTAGGAGACATTACTGCATGACATAGTTAAATTATGGCTACAAACTGAAATGCTTGCCATTACCTAAATAGCTGATTACAATATTTGAACTCTGAAATCTAAAGAACCCCCAAAGCCTAGGAAGAGACCCTGTACAAAATTACACAAATAGAGACCGTGAGAAATTGGAACCCCCTTTTCTCAAAAGAGCCTCTCCCTTTTATATCGCCGAGGGGTTTCTTACTACATGGGAACACATGCAGAAGACAAGGAAAATTGTATTCAATTGAGATAGGCACACCACTTGGAGAATCAAATCATTGCTCGTAGTGGGAAGGCAAAACCTCTTTTGTTTGATCTGCAACAGCCCCGAGTGTGAAGAATGAACAATCATGTCACTTGATTTTTTTCTTGGTGGTTAGACACATGTCATAGGTCCCACTAAGAGATTCCCTTATGTTTGATCAAGCATGGAAGACCCAGAAGCTAGCAGGATCAGGACCCAATCTATCACCCTTCACATAGAATATTTAGTGCCTTCGCAGTCCCGCTGGAGTCATTTGGAAGGCCCGATGAAGTACAGAGCTTCCGCAAAGGCTGCCACATCAGCATTTGAAATGCCACAAGGAGTACTATGTGAGTACTTTAGCCATTGATCTTCCAGTGAGTTGGGTCGACGGATAGCTCAGATGAAACCACGTGGCAGCCGCCTGCTGTCCTGCAAGGTATCGGTGTCTGTAGATAGATTCCCCACAGGCTGGCGAGGAACGGTTAGGATTTAATCCTCATAATCAATCTAACCCTTAGATCCTAGGCCCACCATCGATGTCACCTTAGAAACTGCCAAGGCCCATACATAGATATGCCACGTAGCACATGCCCGCTATCTCGCACATCTTTTTCATTGAATATTTTAATGGCGTGGGTTATCGGGCAACCAATGGGATATAAGTTGTGGGACCACACCGCACCAAACTTAAGGTAAATGAAGCACATGCCCTAAGTTGCAACTTAAAAGGGGGACATCCTAGTCATTTCAATAAAATATATTGACCCCGCCTAAAGTGCACACATAAAATATTAGAACATTCGCTTGCTTAGACTTAGGACATCGGGCAAAAATCAAAAAGCGCATGTGAACAAATATTTCACTAGGAACAAGGGGCCAACTTACCAATGATGCCAATAACTTAAGTTATAACTTAAGCGACTAAGCAAAACTGAACACAAGTCAATGACAAATTAAAAGAAAGCTAGGGCTTTTGCATAAATAGGGTTTTAGGAAGGTTTTAGTCCTAAGATTAAACCCTAGCAAATGGAAAACAAAACCCTAACCCTCAAGGGACCAATGGGTTTTTGCAAGTATGGGCCTAACCGGTGTTGTCATTGATGTCAATATACTCTTGTTGCATTGATGTCAAGGATTGGATGAGTTGTGTGCTGAGGATATTGAGAAAATTAGCCCTATCAAAAATAGAGAAGAACAGTAAAGACAGTGAGGTTCTATGAAGCAAAGATTCCAGTCAGTTGAAGATCTGAGTATGTGCATCAAAGGGTTTGTAGATATGTGTCTGAAGGTGCTCCTATAAAGATTTTAGAGATCCGCATGACGATTCGAAGAAGTTATGGCCATATGAGTAAAACTGGTTCTGGCAGCTGTTTAGAGATGACAGAGTGGCTCAAATAGGTCTGGTGAGATCCAGGAATGCATTATCTTGTTCTATGGATCTGGTGGCATGTTTCAGAAGCCAATGTGAATTGACAACTCGATTGGCTTGTAGTTTGGAGGTCCGCAAGTGATCCTTTCAGTGTGATAGTGATGACTAGCTATGTTCTTGAGGTTCTGGATGAAGATGCAAATAATTACAGTAAGCAAAAGTGGTGCAGATGTTCTTGGTAATTCAAGCAAGCTTGTGGAGGTCTCCAGATTGTGTCCAGTTTGTGTTGTTGGTCTGTATTGAAGTTCGAGCTCGTAATTGAAGATTTACCTTTGGGTGATGATGTTCTTCCTAGTCTTGGCCGACCGGATGTTCTACACATGTTGCGAATGATCTTGAAGATGTTTTATGAAGCATGGCGTGTTCCTCAAAGAAAATTGAAGTCCCAGATATGCGTGGCTGACAGGGTAGTGACGCGCATGAAGTTTTTGTAATAAGTCAAGTTGTATCTATGTAATTACTCTGTAATAAAATAAAGTATGTGTTGTGCCAACTTTGATGATCATCCCAAAGTTGATGTCATGTATAAATAAGATCTGTGAAGTCATTTCAAAAGCATCCGTGGTTGCGATGAGAAAGTGATAGAGAGGAGAGGAGCAAAAAGTAGAGCAGAAGTGTTGAGCTTAAATGGAACTGTCTCAAGCATGGTGAAGATACTAATCTCCAGTTCAAGTATGTAATATTTATATTATTCTGTAGAGAGTGTGTCTCCTATAGGCAGTGGGCCTCTTATGAGCAATGTGCTCAGGAAGTGAGCCCTAATTGGCAAGTGCCATTTTTGTTCTTATTCTTTTAACAGAGAATACAATCTTGGGTTAGTCACCCCATGGTTTTTCCCTTAACCGGGTTTTCCATGTTAAAATCTTGGTGTCATATGTGTTGAATTTGTTTCTGCTCTTGAGTTATTGCATTTTTCTTCCATTATTGAATGATTATTATGTTGTTGGAATATAAGAAGGATTTAAGGATTTAAATAACAAAAGGTTTGGTGACAATTGATTCACCCCCCTCTCAGTTGTCTGTCCTAAAACCAACAATTGGTATCAGAGCTAAGTTCCCCTAAAAGAGATTAACCAATTGAGGAGATCCAGGATGTCTTCCTACAAGAAGGATAGTCCGAGGTTTGATGGAACGAACTACACTCTTTGGAAAAGCTGCATGGAATGTCACTTGCAATGTATGGGATTTCAATATTGGAACATGACTATAAAAGAGTATATTCCTCCAAAGAATGGTCTAATAACTCTAGATGAAATTAGAGATGCTGAAGATAATCTTCAAGCTAAAGAAGCCTTACTAAGTGCCTTATCTGATACAGAGCTGACAAATGTTATGGATTTAAAAACTGCATATGAAATTTGGTCAAAGCTGGAAATTCTGCATGAAGGAGACAAATATGTTAAATGTGCCAAGTTACAAAGTCTGAAAGGAAAATTTGAAAACCTGAAGATCAATGAAGATGAGAATATCACTACATTTATGCTAAAAGTAAATGAGCTTGTTTGTGGCATTAGATGTGTTGATGGAACTTTGGATGAAGATGAGATTGTTGCCAAAGTTCTCATATCCCTACCTCCTACTTACAAACACAAAGTTGTTGCTATTGAGGAATTTAGATCTTTATCAAATATTACAAGGGATCAATTGGTTGGGAAGTTAGCTACATTTGAATTGGTTGAGTTTGGAGATGCTCCTTCCAAGACTGAATATGCATTCAAAGCTAGTGCCTCTACAAAAGGTAAACAAAGGTATGATCCAGGAGAGAGTTCCTCAAAGAAATTATCATGGTATGAAAAAACAAGAAAAGATCTGGAAGAAGATGAGGCAGAAGCTGCTCAACTTGAAGCCCTTATTGCAAAAAGATTGCTAAGAGGATCTAGTAAGTATGAAGGAAAATTGCCCTTCAAATGTTTCAATTGCAACAAGATTGGTCATTTTGCCTCAAGATGTCCGGAAAGATTTTCAATGCCTAACCCTAATAGATCAATATTTCAAAAGAAGTGTTACTATGTTCAAGAAGATGATGATGAAGGAGTAACATATGATGAATCTGAGATAGGAACCAAATCTAGAAGTGACTGGGTGTTTATTGCCATCAAGGAAGAAGATCCAATGCCTATTGAATCTATCAATCTTAAGATAGAAAGGGCTCTGGCTGCTCAGGTTGAAGAAAAGGATGAATGGGTCATTGATAGTGGATGCTCTCACCATATGACTGGAGATAAGAATAAGTTCATAAACCTGGAAAGATATGAAGGTGGAGTTGTAAAATTTGGAGATAATTCTGCTAGCAGAATCAAAGGCAGAGGAACCATTTCTTTTGATGGAAAGAACAAAACCAATGATGTTCTATATGTTGAAAGTCTAAAGCATAATCTTCTTAGTGTTGGGCAGTTGGTAGACAAAGGTTATGATCTCCAATTCAAAAATGGAAAATGCAAGTGTTATGCCCTTACTTATATAGTGTATATGGTTATGAATAGTCAGCTTGTGGCTATCTTAACTCTTAATTAAGTCATATTATCATTATTATATTGTTATTTAGTTGTTTAGGTCGGCCTAAGGCTTCTATAGGGCTATCTAAGTCGGCCTGGGTGATATCCTAGGCATAAATAGGTATATATAGGGGTAGTGAGTCTTATTAGATCATCATATTCAGTATGGTGTTCTCATTGAAGACTGTTGGAGGTATCCCCCTCGAAGTGGATTAGGAGGTTGCCCCCTCGAAGTGGCATATTATTATCAAGTATTTTCAGCATATTTACTATTATATTCAGATATTGTGCAAGTTGTTTCATTACAAGTGGTATCAGAGCATGATCTTGGCACCGTAGAGGCAAGATTTTTTCTCAACATTGGAGGCGATTTTGGGAAGAGCATAACTTTCAGATTTTAGCGAATTTTTTAAAGATTTTTAAAGGGTTTTTGAAGACAATATTAAATAAGAAACAGTCCAGATTTCAGAGGAATTGGATTAAAAATAAGTGAGTTATTGCAAAATTAGGGTTTCCAACAAATTCGCTCTCAAGGCAGCAAATTTGCTAATTTTTTGGATTTTTTTCTGGGTAAGTGGTATCTTGGCCTTAGTAAGTTATAGTAAAAAGTTTGGAGAATTTACATTTCATTTGTGTGATTTATTTCAAAAATATTGGTTTCCATCATGACGAGCCTTGCAACAAGAGGCAAAAAGAATGTTGTCACACTAGGGAAATCCTCTGATAAGGATGAGGAAATAAGTAAGTACAAGAGGGATATGTGTGACCTAAGAGAAGATATATCATATATACGAAGCATGTTAAGTGCCTTAATGAAGGAACCAAGAAAGGAGGTCTCAAGCAACAAAGAAGAAGAAGAAGAAGCAGTAGCAGTAGACAAAGAAGAAGAAGAACCAGAAGAAGAAGAAAAAGAAGAAGAACCAGAAGAAGAAGAAAAAGAAGAACTCGAAGAAGAAGAAGAAGAAGAACCAGAAGAAGAAGAAGAAGAAGAAGTGGAAGAAGCGAAAGAAGAGGAAAAAGCGGAAGAAGCAGAAGAAGCAGAAGAAGAAGCGGAAGAAGCGGAAGAAGAAGCGGAAGAAGAGGAAGAAGCGAAAGAAGAGGAAGAAGTGGAAGAAGAAGTGGAAGAAGTGGAAGAAGTAGAAGAAGTGGAAGAAGCAAAAGAAGCAGAAGAAGCAGAAGAAGAAGCGGAAGACGCAGCGGAAGAAGCGAAACAAGAAGCAGAAGAAGCGGAAGAAGTGGCGGAAGAAGAAACAGAAGAAGCGGAAGAAGCGGAAGAAGAAGAAGAAGATGATGATGATGATGATGATGATGATGATGAAGCAGAAGAAGAAGAAGAAGAAGAAACAAAAGAAAAAGAAAAAGATGATGAAGAAGAAGTGAAAGAAGAAGAAGTTCCTGATCAAGCTCTTCAACCAATGCAAGGGTACCATGTACTATTCCTCACCTCTTCCTCTATGGCACATCAAAAGGTTCAAGTAAAGGAAGAACACATTCATCACCATCAAGAGCTAGATGCAAAGGGAAGACACATCTTGGAGCTGAAGTTAATTTTCCAGACACACATGAACAAGCTGAGGACATCAAGGACATATCTTCTAGTTGAAGTTGCCACATGGGATGATGAAGATTATATGAAGAAACTACCAGAATTGATTAGCGTTGAGGACAACGCTTTTGTAAAGGTGGGGGGCATGTTATGCCCTTACTTCTATAGTGTATATGGTTATGAATAGTCAGCTTGTGGCTATCTTAACTCTTAATTAAGTCATATTATCATTATTATATTGTTATTTAGTTGTTTAGGTCAGCCTAAGGCTTCTATAGGGCTATCTAAGTCGGCCTGGGTGATATCCTAGGCATAAATAGGTATATATAGGGGTAGTGAGTCTTATTAGATCATCATATTCAGTATGGTGTTCTCATTGAAGACTGTTGGAGGTATCCCCCTCGAAGTGGATTAGGAGGTTGCCCCCTCGAAGTGGCATATTATTATCAAGTATTTTCAGCATATTTACTATTATATTCAGATATTGTGCAAGTTGTTTCATTACAGCAAGATCTTTGAAAGCTCCGGAACTGAGATTGCATCTGGTACTCAAACAAAAGGTAACATCTTCCACTTGGTTGGTACTGGCAAAAGTTGTTTATTTGTTCAAATTGATCAGAGTTGGTTGTGGCATAGGAGAATGTGTCATGTAAATTTTGATAATATCATCAAGATAAGCAACACTCAGGCTGTAAGAGATCTTCCAAGACTGGTGAAACCTACTAACAGTTTGTCCAAAGAATGTCAGTTGGGTAAGCATAACAGAGTCACATTTAAAGGTAAGGAACAATCTTCTACCGGATTGTTGGACTTGGTATACACTGATCTATGTGGACTGGCAAGAATTAGGAGTCTGCAAGGTGATAGATATTTCATGTTACTAATTGATGACCACTCCCAGATGATGTGGGTGACTTTCTTGAAAGAGAAATCTGAAGCACTTGAGAAGTTCAAAATATTCAAGGCTATGTTAGAAAATGAAACTGGGCTAAACATAAAATGTCTCAGGTCTGATAGAGGTGGTGAATTCACATTCAGAGAGTTCATAGAATTTTGTGAGAAACATGGGATAAAGAGATAGTTATCTGCTCCAAGGACTCCACAGCAGAATGGACTAGTGGAGATAAAGAACCAGACCATCCAGGAAGCATCTAGAACCATGATGATAGAAGCAAATGTCCCTTAGATCTATTGGAGAGAAGTTGTAAGCACTGCTATCTATACTCTTAATCGAGTACAAATTAGAAGCAATACTAGTAAGACTCCTTATGAACTTTGGTTTGGCATCACCCCTACTGTGAAATATTTCAGTCTTTGGTGGTAAGTGCTATATCAAAAGAGATGAAGACCTTGGAAAGTTTGATGCTAGAAGTGATGAAGGAATATTCTTGGGATACTCTACTCAAAGCAAAGCATACCGGTGTTATAACAAGAGATTGAGAAAGATTGTAGAAAGTACAAATGTGAAGGTTGATGAAGGCATTGAAAATGCCTCAAGGTTTTATGAGTATGAAGAAGATGATCAGAATGATGTTTCAGTCCAAGAAGAACAAGCCCCAACTATAGTTTAGATTCAGACTAATCCGGAGAATCCTAAAAGACAGGAAGAAGAGATAAGTTTGAATGAACCTATCCAAGAAATAGAAGTGCAAGAAATTCCCAAAACACCTAGGTATGTAAGACTAAATCATTCTAAAGACCAGATCATAGGAGATAGAAGCAAAGGTGTTCAAACAAGAAGAAATATTGCTCAAGATTCAGTGAAGTATTACTTGATTTCAAAGGTTGAACCAAAACAACAAGTGAAGCATGCAATGATGAAAGCTGGGCTAAAGCAATGGAGGAAGAGTTGATACAGATTAAAAAAATCACACTTGGGATCTTGTTCCTAGACCTAAAGACAAAAATGTGATTGGGACTAAGTGGGTCTTCCAAAATAAACTGAATGAAGATGGTGAAGTAGTCAGAAACAAAGCCAGATTGGTTTGTAAGGGTTATTCTCAAGTAGAAGGAGTTGACTTTGAAGAAACTTTTTCTCCAGTGGCAAGAATTGAAGCAGTCAAATTATTTCTTGCTTTTTCTTCCTTCAAGGATTTCAAAGTATATCATATGGATGTTAAGTCTGCCTTCCTGAATGGTGATTTGGAAGAAGAGGTTTACATTGAGCAACGGGATGGATTCCAATTGTCTGATCATGGTGATATGGTCTGCAAGTTGAAGAAAGCATTGTATGGACTCAAACAAGCCCTGAGAGCCTAGTATGAAAGATTGGATAAACATCTTTTGAAGATTGGTTTCAACAAAGGTACTATTGACAATAACTTGTACTTCAATATTGATCATGAAAATATCTTGATTGTTGAAGTATTTGTTGATGATATCATTTTTGGAGGAAAAGATAGTATGTGCAAGACTTTTGCAAATCAAATGAAAAGTGAATTTGAGATGTCTATGTTTGGGGAAATGAATTTCTTCTTGGGTTTGCAAATCACTCAAACAAAGAAAGGAATCTTCATATCACAGACCAAATATGTGAAAGAATTGTTGAAGAAATTTGTGATGGAAGATTCAAAGCCAATGAATACTCCCATGGCAACCGGGTGTAAACTAAGAAAAGATGATGAATCTCCTAAGGTTGATCAGAAAAAGTACAGGTCAATGATTGGAGGACTACTGTACCTTACTCAAACTAGACCTGACATTATGAATGTTGTTGGTCTTGTTGCTAGATTCCAAGCTGATCCTTGAGAGTCTCATGTCATGGCAATCAAGAGAATTCTCAGATATCTGAAGGGAACAGTTGAGTATGGTTTATGGTATCCTAGGGATCATGATTTCTCTCTTCATGCATATACAGATGCTAATTGGGCAGGAGATGTGGATGACCGGAAGAGTACCAGTGATGGTGCATTCTTTTTGGGGAAAAGATTGGTTTCTTGGCTAAGCAAGAAACAAAAGGCAATATCTCTATCCACTACAGAAGTAGAGTATATTGCAGCAACAGGTAGTTGCACTCAAGTATTGTGGATGAAGCAAATGCTAAGAGACATCAGAGTGGAGTATGAAGAACCTATCACAATCTTCTATGATAACTCAAGTGCAATAAATATATCAAAAAATCTGGTGTTGCATTCAAAGACAACATATATCGATCAAGTTTCACTTTTTGAGAAAGCAAGTGAACAAGAATGAAGTCAAATTGGAGTTTGTGCCCTCAAAGGATCAGATTATAGACATTTTTACTAAACCTCTACCTAAGGACTCCTTTGAGTATCTCAGGGAGAAGTTAGGGGTTATTACCCCTCCGGTTCTGAATTAAGGTGCACTGATGTGCATCAGTCTGGTGGATCTCACAGTCATATCTTGTGGTCTAGATTGATGATAGGAATCTGCTACTTAGGGGGAGCAGTCTGTATGATTTTGAAGTATTGATGCAAGTATGTGCCCTTTGCCATTGATGTCAAAGAGGGAGAGAAGACATGTGAAAAACAAAAGAGATTGATGATCAAAGGGGGAGAAATGAAGAAATAAAAGATATGTGAATGATTGATGTTGTTAGGGGGAACCAGTGAGGAGAAGTTCTTATCTTGATGGTCAAAATAGTTTTTCGCATCATTTGTTGCCATCAATGACAAAGGGGGAGATTGTTGCAAGTATGGGCCTAACCGGTGTTGTCATTGATGTCAACATACTCCTATTGCATTGATGTCAAGGATTGGATGAGTTGTGTGCTGAGGATATTGAGAAAATTAGCCCTATTAGAAACAGAGAAGAATAATAAAGACAGTGAGGTTCTATGAAGCAAAGATTCCAGTCAGTTGAAGATCTGAGTATGCGCATCAAAGGGTTTGTAGATATGTGTCTGAAGGTGCTCCTGTAAAGATTTTAGAGATCCGCATGAAGATTTGAAGAAGTTATGGCCATATGAGTAAAACTGGTTCTGGCAACTGTTTAAAGATGACAGAGTGGCTCAAATAGGTTTGATGAGATCTAGAAATGCAATATCTTGTTCTGTGGATCTGGTGGCATGTTTGGGAAGCCAATGTGAATTGACAACTCAATTGGCTCGTAGTTTGGAGGTCTGCAAGTGATCCTACCAGTGTGACAGTGATGACCGGCTGTGTTCTTGAGGTTTCAGATGAAGATGCAAATAATTGCAGTAAGCAGATGTGATGCGGATGTTCTTGGTAATTCAAGCAAGCTTGTGGAGGTCTCCAGATCGTGTCCAGTTCGTGTTGTTGGTCCGCATTGAAGTTTGAGCTCGTAATTGAAGATTTACCTTTGGGTGATGATGTTCTTCCCAGTCTTGGCCAACTGGATGTTCTACACATGTTACGGATGATCTTGAAGATGTTTTACAAAGCATGGCATGTTCCTCAAAGAAGATTGAAGTCCTAGATATGCGTGGCCGACAGGGTAGTGATGTGCATGAAGTTTTTGTAATAAGCCAAGTTGTATTTGTGTAATTGCTCTATAATAAAATAAAGTATGTGTTGTGTTGACTTTGATGATCATCCCAAAGTCGATGTCATGTATAAATAAGATTTGTGAAGTCATTTCAAAAGCATCCATGGTCATGATGAGAAAGTGATAGAGAGGAGAGGAGCAAAAAGCAAAGCAAAAGTGTTGAGCTTAAATGGAATTGTCTCAAGCATGGTGAAGATGCTAATCTCCAGTTCAAGTATGTAATATTTATATTATTTTGTAGACAGTGTGTCTCCTGTAGGTAGTGGGCCTCTTGTGAGTAGTGTGCTCAGGTAGTGAGCCCTAATTGGCATGTGTTCTTCTTATTCTTTTAACAGAGAATACAATCTTGGGTTAGTCACCTCGTTGTTTTTCCCTTAACTGGGTTTTCTACATTAAAATCTTGGTGTCGTATGTGTTGAATGAGTTTCTACTCTTGAGTTATTGCATTTTGCTTCCATGATTGAATGATTATTATGATTGTGGAATATAAGAAGGATTTAAGGATTTAAAGAACAGAAGGTTTGGTGACAATTGATTCACCCCCCCTCTCAGTTGTCTGTCCTAAAACCAACATGGATGACCAAAATTTTGAAATGTGACCATAGAACCATTACAAATTTTCAAAGTCCTATCAGTGGCTCTAGTTGGGGATGTCTGTTCAGCATGAACAATGCGAGATCTCAAAATTTTTGGGATGTAGACCAAGTGCCTACTCCATTGGGCGGATTTGAAAACAACTCTAGCATGCAAAGCTTTAACCCATAGTTTTTAAACATTAGTTGGAGGCCTCGGGCCCCCAAAAAGGAAGAACTAAAACCTTCCTCTATCAAATACCTTGCTCTCAAATGACTGCCCCAAACCCAATCTATTTATACCACTGAAATCTGCCTGATTACAAGCACTGTCACTAACATCTCTCACAATTCCTCTAAGCATACCAATGTTAATGTAACCTCTATCATTCTGCATTGTATAACTAGACATAAACTAAAATTCTTTATCATCACATAACACATATTCATATTGAAAATAGCATTCCTCACTCTTCATCGTATTGTCATGCTCCATCAAAATACTTCCCAACTAAACTAAAAATTGAAAGTGTTCATACTCTGCCAAACAGCTGGCATCATAAACATTATCCTCATCATCCAGTGGCACATCAAGCACAAAGTTGTCATAGGAACACTGCCGCAAACTATGTAAACAATTTTTAAGAATATGAAAAGAGAAACATTCATACACAAGTGTCTCATGGAACTGCAATACATTATATTGGCATCGACATTCATCTAAGCATATTGACTCACCCATATCACCACCTACTTCAGCATCTTGCAAATGCAACTTATCTGCATCATCATCATCCCATAATTGTACAAATGCACACATTTCTGGTTTAGTGACATAATCTGAGATAGCTCGGCCAGAAGGCTCATCAAGCTCCATAATACTAGTAACCAACAATGGTGATATTCTATGAGGTGCATATTCATCATAATGCCTAACCTGATTATATAAGAGTGAACCCATATCATCAACATCTTGCATGCCAATGTTATCTTCATCTAGAATAAAACATTCCAACTCTACTTCATATAAGCCACTATGACCAGCAAAATAACAATCAACATGATCAATTTCATGAGTTGGATATGTATGAACAGGCCTAATGATATCATGATCATTATTGACAAATCTCTCAATACTGGTAAGATTATGATCAGGACTACATGGTTCTTGCACACCCAATGATGAATACATTGTCTCATTATCACTCATACCATTGAACATTTCACCAAAATCATATGAATCACAAGACTGCAATTGAACTTCTTTTGTGATCTCATCACTGGAGTAGCTAGCAATTCCATTACATGGTGTAATATGCGAAATATCTGAAAATGCTTTCATCTCTTTATCAGTTGTGTCATGTAGTGCATTTGAATTTTCATGAATGCAATCCTCAAGTACACACACCACATTCTTTGGATGCTCACAAACATTTTCTCCACTACCATGAGAAATAATCTTAGTTTGGAACTAGCCCTCTTCACTCACACATCTTGCATCATTGTTTGAATCATAGCCCATAGCAGGGCTAGTGTGATCAACACTATGAATGTTGTCACTCCTTTCATCACGAATAATAACATTTTCTACCATGTCCATCCAGTCAAGAACCTAAGAAAAATTACTTGGCTTCAATTTTTTGAGGCAATAAATTCAAACCTGCCTCATACTCCTCACAAAACAAATCAATGCATACCGATTCTTGAGGCCTGAAACCAACAAGGATCCCTATATAGGCATCCATGATTCTAGAAAATAAAGCACATCCTGATTCTCCCTCATGTCTCCTTATGTCAAAGAGAGCCTAAACAGGGTCCATAGGATTACTAATGCATGCAACATCTTGACAATTTGTCTGGGGCTCTACATGATCAATATTATGGACTAATGTATGAGCTAGGATAGTAGGGATGTAAATGCTTTGACGTTCCTTTTTAATTTTTGACTTACATCTTACATCAACATTGGGTGCTTTAGGACAACAAACACTTGTAGATAAATAACCCTTGTGCATTCCATACTTCCAGTTGTTTTCAATGTCCATGGCTATCTCATAGGCCTGATGCAAGGTTGTAGGATCCTTGTTTCTCAACTGGTAACTTATCTTCCCATCAAAAGCACCCAAGTAAACAATTAAACTTGTTGCATCATTTGGTCTAATAGCTTCAGGAATATCCCTCAATGCTTTTGCAAATCTCAGGTTAGAAGCTGGAACTAGCTCATCTTCTTCCTTCTGAATGTTCATGAACTTACTGATCACTGAACCTGCATTGATTCTTTCACCAAATTGCTCCATGAAAACTACCTTGAATTCATCCCAAGAATAGATAGAGTACACTGGTAAATAAGAGAACCAATCTCTTACATCTCATTTCAGAGATTGAACAAATAATCTCATGACAACATCTTCAAAATCTATTTCATAGTCATCTATTACATCAGTGAAATTCTACAAATGCTTACTCACTGATTCAGATTTACTACCACTGAACTTTGGTATATGCTCTCTAACCCTATCGGGAATAGAATTTGGATAGTTTTAGATAGCACTAAAATCTAATGCTCTATATCTTTCAACAGAGAAGGCCCTTCTCTGAGGGTATGATTGTAGTTGTGATGCATAGTGCATTTTCATACTAACTTTGTTGTCACACATTTATTCTTAATCTTCTTTTTACAACAGGATCTTAAGCTTGTGCAATGCATAATCTTATCTAAGCTTACCCAAGATCCTCCAAATGAGTTTCCTCAACAACATACATACTTCACTTCAAAATACATGCTACAATCTTAATAATGCAGAAGTATGCAAGCCCATTGTAGACGCCTAAAAATGTCTTGACCACCAAACCGACTCCCGACATCCCTAAATACATCAATCTCCCTTCTATTCAATTAATTAAATTTTTATTTAATTAATTATCCTTTCATCACCCAATTTTCTATCATTTTATCCCCAAAATTGAATTAATTTCATTAATTCAATAGTCCAAAACCTTAGCCAATTGATTTAATAAATATGCAATATTTATTATTTCAATTTCCCTCTCCTCACTAAATCTAATTAATTAGCTAAACCATGCTTAACTAATTAATTCAGCCTATTAATTAACCTATCCCTACCCTAGACAATTAAATAGCTATTATTTAATTGCCTACCCTAGCCTACCTCATCCTAGCCGTAGGGTTAATTAAATAAAACCTATATTTAATTAATCATAAACCTCTCAGTTGGGTGGTCAAACCTAGTTTAACACCCTTCCCCATATCCTCCAAATAAAAAATTGAAATAAATCCACATAAGTCAATTTTTCATTTTAAAACATCCCACATCACAATTAATTCTCCCTTACATCCCCATACCTCATTTATTTCCACTTATCCCCAAATGAATTTTTAATTCATTTTACATTCCCCCATATGAATCTTTAATTCAAAAATAATCCCTCGCACCCATAATCATTTAATAACCCCTTTTCCCAAAATGAATAAAATATTTACTTTTATTCCTAGCCCCCATTCCTCCAAGATTGAATCTAGGCCCTCCACATCACTTTCATCCTCCACCATTGATCTTCCAAATCAATCTCCACCCTTGGATCAAAATCCCTCCAAAATCTCTATAAATACAACATTTCTCAACCCATTTTGGGATCCAAGTCTTAAGTAATGTTACCATGTCCAAATGTCCACTTGAGCTGGAATTATGAGTTGCATAATTAGAGTAGCATTTCACATTAAATCACTTATCTAGGGATTATCATGTCTTAGGAGCTCCTGGGTGAAAGTTTCCTCCTCTCCCTTGATGAGATTTGGTCTACATGTGAAGGTATAACTTTGTGTGTTTATTTGCATTTTGTTTGTATTTCAACTTCATTATGTTTTCCTAATCTACACCCATCACTGGTTTTCCTTTTCTCTTAGTGCTTAATCTTCACTTAATAAGGAACCACATTATTCTCAAGGCCTTCTACAAACAACCTTATCGCAGTTTTACCTCTTGAGAAAACCCTTAACTCACCATTATAGACCTTCTTTCAAGCATGGGAACAACACTCTACACAAAGCATTCACAAATAACATCTACCCATCTGATTTGTTTTGCTTTGGAGATGAAACTAGAGTTAAGGACCAAATACCTAGAAATTATTGTAGACCTCGTAATCTTCTCCTTGTGACTGGAAACGTTCTCAATCTATGCAATCAATTTGCATAAATAGAAATAATTCATCAACAATTGATTAGGTTCATTCGCAGAGTTGCCACCTCTTCAAAGAGGACAAGATCTTCAAGTAACTAGAGGCTCCTCAAAGATCAAATACTTTTCTAAGTTCATTCAACTAGTAGAGTACCATTATTTTCACAAAATAACCAAACATGCTGCAATAATTCCCTCAGAAACTGGGTTTTCTAGTCTTCAAATCATTTGACTCTTCCCAAGTAGATATGCAAGACATAAT
The DNA here is from genome assembly GCA_027924645.1 of Cunninghamia lanceolata. Taxonomy (NCBI): domain Eukaryota; kingdom Viridiplantae; phylum Streptophyta; class Pinopsida; order Cupressales; family Cupressaceae; genus Cunninghamia; species Cunninghamia lanceolata. The sequence continues at coordinate 11,966,881 of BSBN01000346.1, read as the reverse complement.
TATGGGTCTATCCCTAGCAGAGTCACCATTTTATTGGTGATTTTTCTTACAACCCCCCAACCCTAAGGAAAATCACAATACCTAAACTAGGGGATCAATAGGCTAAGGCAAAGATCCTAATGAGACTATTTCCACGAAGCCTCGGCGGTCAAGCCACTGAATGGTTCACACATCTTCCACCAAGCATTAGGACTTTCCCTGAGCTTGCAAAAAAATTTGTAAACCATTTCTCCTACAACTTTGAGCATGAAATGTCTATGATAGACCTTTGCAACACCAAACAAAAGAGCGGAGAAGCCTTCGCTTCTTTCTTGCAAAGGTGGAGAAGCTTAGCAAGCAAACTCCCATGGCTAATTCCTGAAAAACAACTCATCACCATGTTTGTGACCAACCTCAACCAGGAATTAGGGTTTCATTTACAAATTATTTGTGCATCTACCTTTGAAGAGGTCATCAACAAAGGTACCACTATCGCTCATTGCCAAGGGCTCCATCAAACTGTATGACTACAAGTCCAACAACAACAAACCTCGTATCAACACCCCTAATACGAACAACAACACCAACACGCAATCAAACGACAAGTCACGCTATTGGGGGAAGAATAAGAACACTTTGAACGACAGCGTCATAGATGTGAAAGTCGTCCAACATGTACATAATCAAACACCTGCACATACCTATGCAACCAATGTCAATAGCCCAAGGGGACAAACTAAACCACGCAAACCTCAAAGGCAATTTACACCCTAAGGGGAACCCATAAGGGACATCCTCGACAGATGTCTCAAGAAAGGTTTGATCACACTCCCACCTATTAGACCCCATCAAGAGAATGAACTCAAAGCCGCATGGTACAATGAAAATGAATATTGTGAATACCACCGCATTGCGAGTCATAAAACTGTTGACTACATGCAACTAAAGCATTGCATCCAAGACCTTATAGATCAAAATCAAGTCAGCCTCGATCAAAGCACCCAACCATCACCAAACGCCAACCTCAGAGCTTACAAGGATCCATTGCCCAACCATAATAAAGCCTCCTCATCTAATCAAGTATACAACGTCACCCCACCACCCGCATCCTATGACTCTATCATAGGGCGGATAGAACTATCATCTCACCATGTCAACACAATCACCATTCGGGCACAAGCACCTGATTGTGCTGTCACAACCCATCATGGCCGTGTATCCATCCATACAGCCCCTCCCACTGAACAAACGCCTGCATTCACATCCGATCCCCTACCCCCTCATCCAACCACACGTCCACCTACTAATCAGTATAACTCCTAGAACATCTTGGAAAGACCCCTGCACAAATATCCATAATTGAGCTGCTCTACACATCACCCCTTCGCAAGGACGTCCTCGACAAAGCACTCTTACAAACTCAAGTCCCCACCAACTTGAATGTGACCCAATTCCAAGCCATGGTAGGACATATCGCCGCACCTCACCATCTCACATTTTCAGAAAAGGACCTTCACACTTCTGAACACCTACACAACGACGCCTTACACATCAAAGTCCGTATCCACAAACACATCATTAAAAGAGTCTTAATAGATGGTGGCTCTAGCCTAAACATATGCACTCTAAAACTACTAAAATACTTGGGGTACTTCAATGTGGTTGTAGACACCAGGAGTGCATCACAATCAAAGGCTATGATGACACAGAACGACTATCCGAAGGCACCATCAAGCTTCTTATTCAAGTAGGATAGAAAATATTGGAAACAAAATGTCAGGTTCTTGATCTTGACCTCCCCTACAACATCCTTCTTGGATGACCATGGATCCATGCCATGCAAGCCATCCCATCCACATTCCATCAATGCCTCAAGTTACCACACAACGGCACGGAAGTAACTATCTACGCCGACCCCCGCCCCTTCCAATATTGTTGTTTCTTGGAAGGCCACAACCATACCTTCCACCCATACAACAAAGCTACCACCAAAGCCAATCCAACAGCCTCCACCTCATATATCAATCCCGCAAATATTGCCACCACTTCATCCCAAGCACCGCCACCACCTGAGGTCAAGATCAAGCTCAGTGACATGGGATGTGGGGAATACAACCTGCATGGTACATTTTGTGTGGGCACATTACCCAATCCTAAAACCTTTGGCATCCCAAAGATAGAAGCAACCAACACTATAATCATCAAGTGCAAACCATCACCCATCTTTGAAAAGAAACATCTCCTCGATCAGGATGTCCTTGAAGATATTTCATCATGGCTATATAAGGATGAAGAGCTTGAGCAAGAAGCCCCCACCATCCCAACATAAATCTATGGTAAAGGGTCTGAAATTGTCAAAAGCATGGGTTATAAAGGACAAGGCGGTATCAGCCTTCATGAATAGGGGATACTGGAACCACTACAAGCAATAAGAAATCCCTATACTCAAGGGTTAGGATATGGTCAACCCCAATGTATCCTCACTACCGACGAATGTATCTTAGCTGAGGTCACTACGGTCTCCTTGGAAGTCAACAACGTCAACGAAACGAGCCTTCAAGACTCCTTTAGTGACTTTGCTGAGTTCTTCGACTCATCCATATGCACCATTTACACAGTCACCACCCTAGCCTCATCATCCAATGACTTACCACTGGTATACCCAAAACTTATCGATTGGGACCAATGGGGACCTCCTATCTTCGACATCGCACCTAACGATGAGGCCATCACTGAAATGATGGGGGCTAGACATCACTTCCCCTTGGGAGATCACAGAGCAGGATACATCATGGAACTTGATACGCATGCTTATTTCAGGGAGACAACCCCTGCTTCTAGTCATAAAAACATAAAAATAAAAAATGGATCTGATGGTGAAAACCGTTCTGCGGCAGTATCAGATCCCAAAAAAGTAAAAATAAAAGATGTATCTCCTAGTGAAAACCTCCACAAGGCGCTAGGAGATATCCAGACAGATCACCTATCCTAGTCAAGCCAGCTCAAGAAATGAATCTTAGGACAGAAGAAGAACCAAAAATCACTTTCAGGGTAGAATCTCTCAGCACACAAGAACATGAACATTTCTTGGCATTCTTCACATGATGAAATCACAATTTTGCATGGACCTATGCAGACATGCCAGGGCTAGATCCCGCCTTGGTCATTCATCATCTTGCAGTACGCCCTGATGTGAAACCAGTAAAGCAGAAACTCAGAAAAATGAATCCTTAGGTGGCCCTCCTTGTCAAAGCAGAGCTAAAGAAACTACTGGATGTTGGGTTGATTCACCCAATTGATTGTTCTGAATGGGTTTCAAACCTAGTACCAGTAGCCAAACCAGATGGCCGAATCTGCTGCTACACTAACTTCAGAGACCTCAACAAGCCCTGCCCGAAAGATGACTTCCCACTACCAAACATTGACATGATAGTAGATCTCATGGCAGGACATGAGATGTTATCCCTCATGGACGGCTTTTCAGGATATAACCAAATCAAAATCGCCGAAGAGGATCAGCATAAGACAACCTTCATATGCCCATGAGGGACGTACTGCTGGGTCGTAATGTCGTTTGGCCTGAAGAATGCTGGAGCTACATATCAAAGAGCTATGACTGTCATCTTCCATGACCTTTTCCACCACATCATGGAAGACTATGTGGACTACTTACTAGGGAAATCGAAGACAAGAGAAAAACACCTGGATGTCTTGGCCAAGATCTTCGACTGATTAGAGAATTACAATTTTTGCCTAAATCTAAAGAAGTGTGTCTTCAACGTCACCTCAAGAAAACTTTTGGGATACATAGTCTCCAGAAGAGGAATCGAGGTAGATCCTACAAAGGTCAAGGCCATCACCGAAATGCCTCCTCCAAAAACACTGAAACAGTTGAGAAGTCTGCAAGGAAAACTCCAGTCTATCCATCGATTCATTGCCCAACTTGCTGATAAATGCCAACCATTCCAGCATCTACTTCGAAAAGATATAGCTTTTGTCTGGAACACTCAGTTTTAGGATGCCTTTGATCAACTAAAAGAATACCTGGCTAATCCTCCTGTTCTAACTCCACCAAGGCAAGGAGAACCCCTCTTGTTATATATCTCAGCAACAGAGATAGCTATTGGAGCCTTACTAGCACAACACGATCAACAAGGGAAGGAAAGAGCCATCTACTACATCAGCCACACCCTGATCTCATATGAGCTAAACTACACACAAATTAAATGAACATGTCTAGCCCTCATCTTTACGTCACAAAAATTAAGACACTACATGCTTAATCACAAGACCAAGCTCATCGCCAAGATAGACCTACTGAAGTATCTACTAAACAGAGCTGCTCTTATTGGGAGAATGGCAAAATGGGTCATGATTCTCACTAAATTTGACATTGAATACACTGAGAGAAAGGCCATCAAAGGACAAGTTATAGCCAATCAACTGGCCGAAGCACCTATTCCGACAGAACATCCTACACTAGCAAAGTTTCCTGACGAAGCTATCTTGACAATCACACCAACCACAGACACATGGAAGATGTACTTTGATGGGTCGTACACACACAGAGGCTCAGGGGCAGGTGTCATGTTTGTTACCCCTTAGGGCGACACCATCCCTAAGTCCTTCAAGATCACATTCCCATGTACCAACAACGTGGCAAAATATGAGGCCCTCATCACAGGTCTTTGAATGGCAATAAAATGGAAAATTGAGAACCTGATTGTGTATGGAGATTCTCAACTGGTCATCCGACAGGTAAATAATGAGTACAAGACCAAAGATGATAAGATCCTTCCCTACAAAAAGATGATCGATGACTTCAAAGACTACTTCAATGACATCCACTTTGAGTAAATCCCAAGGCTCAACAACAAAGCTGCAGATGCCATGGCTACCATCGGATCTCTGGTCGACATGAAGAAAGATAGCAAGAAATGTGAGTTCCTGATAGAAGAACTCCCCATCCCAGCATACGATGTTCCTCAATCAGAACTAGTGTACGAAGTCATTGGTCCCCTTTCCCCATGGTATCAGGAAACCTACCTATACCTCCACGATAATATCCTCCCCCCTAACCTATCCACCTCACAAAGAAAATATTTCATCTGTCGAGCCTCCCGCTTCATCCTTGTAGGTGACACCCTGTATAAAAGGAGTCTTGATGGCACGCTTCTACGATGTTTAGACTCTAGGGAAGTTGAGGTAGCCTTGGAAGAGGTACATGCAGACATCTGTGGGGCACATTCAAGTGGACCCACTTTTTCTAAAAAGATCCTTAGGACCAGATATTACTGGCCAACCATGGACCGAGACTCCTACCGGTTTATCAAGAAATGCCTACCATGTCAATAGCATGGTGATCTCATCCACGCACCAGCACAAGAGTTGCAACCCATCACAATGTCATGGCCTTTCTCACAATGGGGACTTGACCTCGTAGGAAAAATACATCCCCCATCCTCCAATGGCCATAAGTTCATAATCACTGCTACTAAGTACTTCACCAAGTGGGTGGAAGCAATACCACTCACCTTCACCACTGGCACCCAAATCTCCAAGTTTATCCTCCATTACATCATCTGCCACTATGGTATCCCTCATTCCATTGTCACCGACAATGGAAAGCCATTCAAGAACCAAGAAGTTTGCACCTTGTGTGAAAAATTTGATATCAAACACCATTTCTCCATGCCGTATTACCCTCAAGGAAATGGTCAAGCAGAGGCGTCTAATAAAACCATCGTTCGCATTCTCAAAAAGACAGTCAATGAAGCTGGCCGTGACTGGCACCTCTAACTGAACCCTGCCCTATGGGCCTATCGCACAAGCATCCGCACTCCCACAGGAGCCACTCCATTTTCCCTAGTCTTTGGATCTGAAGCCATTTTACCCATCGAGGTTGAGCTCCCGTCTTTAAGAGTATCGTTGCAAAACATAATCTCTGATGAAGAATACAGAGTCACAAGGTTGCATCAACTAGAACTGCTGGATGAGAAATGCCTGAATGCGTTGAATCACCTATAGGCATATCAAAACCGCCTCAAAAGAAGCTACAACAAGAGGATCAGAACCTAAAAATTTGAAGTAGGTGACCTTGTCCTTATGGAGAATCAGAAGAACCTGCAAGAGCGTCCTAAGCAAGGAAAGTTTGAACCCAATTGGCTAGGGCCTTATATCGTCACAACTGACTATGGATCAGGAGCATATTAGCTTGCAACACCTGAGGAGCAGCCTCTGGATGAGCCAATGAACATTCTACATCTGAAGAAATTCTATGCATAACCCATTGGGTATCCCAGTCAAAAAAAAAAATAAAAAAATAAAAAAATAAAAAAATTAAGTGCAATAAAAAATTTTCGATGGTGAAAATCACTTTGGTGACACCTTGGATAAGTACCATGGTGAAAACCTATTTCAGGCACCATGCGTAGTGGCCGGTTCCACCATCTAATAAGTCCTCTTTCCGTCATACACGCATCCCATGGCTTGGAATTGAGAAACATCGAGTCCTATCGCCCAACCCCCATTATCCTATTCCAAAACTAACACATGGAATGAGGATCCTTGTAAGGCTCCCCTCTGTATAGCTGAAAATCAAAAATCCAAAAACAATACAAAATCATAAAATCCAAAAACAATACAAAATCAAAAAATCCAAAAACAATACAAAATCCAAAAACAATACAAAATCAAAAAATCCAAAAATAATACAAAATCAGAAAATCCAAAAACAATACAAAATCAAAAAATCCAAAAACAATACAAAATTAGAAAATCCAAAATCAAAAGAAAAAACACAGAAAATCCAAAAACAACACAATTCACCGCAAATCACCCCATACATCGATCTCGCTGCAAAATCGCAATCATCAAAGATACATAAAAATCCTCACCATCACAACCATCCTAAACCATACCCACATCATCAAGTCTTACCAGAACTACATATTCATTTCACCCGCATCTTGAAAGTACCTTGATCCCGTGGATATAAGGTATGTAGGCAGTCTGGAATACGAAGAATGTTTCCAGTACTCAGGTACATAAGATGCACCCATCCAACCCATTTGGATGATCCCCACTCACTGAGCTTACTAGACCCATTATATGATACAAACGCTAAGTATGCATTCGAACCATCATACCTAACGCAAAAATCATCAATCAACATACCAATTATAATCCTACACCTGGCCAAACTATTATTTTGCCCATCTTCCAAAAAATTTCCAATCAAAACCAACTGATCTGCGTCCTAGGATATATCTTTCCTACAATGGACAAAAATCTGTCATTCTATCATCACGTCTCTTGGCAAGAGCACACAAAGACTATTTGTATCTTTTGGTTGGTCTTTTTTATTATTGATTTTTATCTTTTTGTCTCACTCTCGGTCATCTCCGAAACTACCTTGATCTCATTATATCATGGTAAGTAGAGGACAACACCTAGAGTAGACAAGGTCATTGTTTCTGTATGCTGTGCTTGTGGGTTGGTTTCATTATTCCAGGAATAGTATTCATATCTTGAAGTCTGGGTCGGTTCTAGCATGATGTGTCCCATTTGCATATATAGGCATCAAAACCTTCTATGTATTATTCGCACTCATCGCTATGAGTCCCCTTCCTAGGCTAGGCAAGATTATACTACCTTGGACACGCATGAAATCAACCTATTGTTTGTGGGTCTAGTCCATGCAATCGTGGTATATACATCATCACCTAGGTCATTTCATACCTTTGTGAACTGTATCCTACATTGGTATAATAAACTAAGAAATGCTCTCAATTAATCTTATGCAACTACTGTCACTAGCTTAAAAATCATCATCCTAAACAACTATACCATCTCGGCCTAGATTTGACAATCACTTCCCCCCCCCAACCTATCCAATCCCCTCACTAATCCCATTCCCCCACCATATCTCCACTTAACACATCCGGAACCAAAGTAAATCCCCCCTCAATGATGTGGTGTCTCATGACCTAACAGTCCTCTCGTCTCCCCACCCCCATCCTCTAGACGCTCCCAATCCTATCCACCCACCCTTATCCTCTCCCCACCTAGTCCCCTTTCCCACAGCCCCACCACTCAGGGTCAAACAAAGAACATCATGTGTCTCGATTATCTCACCAATCACCTAGTCTGCATCTCACCTATCACCTAGTCTGCATACCATATCACTTAGGTTCATTGCATATCATTTAGCTTCATTCTAAATCATTTAATTTGCATATCATTTAGATTCATTCTAAATCATTTAATTTTCATATCATTTAGGTTCATGTTTTTAATCCTTTAATTTGCATATCACTTAGGTTCATTGCATATCATTTAGGTTCATTTTTAAAAAATCATTTAATTTGCATATCATTTAGGTTCATTTTTAAAATCATTTAATTTGCATATCATTTAGGTTCATTTTTTTAATCATTTAATTTGCATATCATTTAGGTTCATTTTTTAATCATTTAATTTGCATACCATTTAGGTTCATTTTTTAATCATTTAATTTGCATATCATTTAGATTCATTTTAATCATTTAAATTGCATATCATTTAGGTTCATTTTACTCCTTTCAAGTTGCATATCATTTAGGTCTATTTTAGAAACATTAAAATTGCATAATCATTAGGTTCATTTAATAAATCATTACATTTACACTACATATATCATCTCATAAACATTCAGTTACATTACATCATCACAATCATAATCATATAGCTGCATTTTATAAGTCATCTAGCTGCATATCCATAATTCCATACATAAACATGTGTTTATTAAGATCAACATATATTTCCATTACGTGGTGCATCCATAATAAATGTTTATTAATCTGAACATTTATTTGTATTATACATCATATAGTCCATATATCACAACCCATGCATATATCAACATAAGTAAACCATCACTGCAACCATCATAAGTGCATCCATAGCATATAAATCCATAAAGCACATTGCATCCATAAACATAGGCATCATCATAATCATAATAGAGCATCATAAACAAACACATATGCCATCAAAAATCTCCATCACAAAATATATCATCGCAAAAAATGTACATCGCTCATATATACATCAAAAAATATAAAGTCCTGACACAATGCCTCTAAGGGCTACAATGATACAATATCACATGGAGGACCCTCTGTCTGATTAGGTGGGGGATCTTGACCCTGGTGGTGGCTGTGGTCTTGTCTGTGACTGTGGCTATGGTCCTGCTTGTGGCGGTGGCTGTGGCTGCGTCTGTACCTGTACCTGTGGCACCTTCTGGGGCACATACGAGGGAGGAGGCATCATCTGCTGGACGCTCTGAACAGATCTAGACCTATGAGACCTGGAGGCCCCTGAGCTACTAACCTGACTGTAGCTCGAGGCACGCTGCGCCGTTGGCACTGTCGCATAATAAAGACCCTGATAATACTCCACCTGTGCTCTGGCCTCTATCAAATCCCCTTGAACCTGAGTCAGCTGTGCCTATAACTGATATGACTATGTCTATGCTTGGGACAGTTGTGTCTACATCAATGTCAACACAGGTGCCATACTAGCACCAAAGGACTACAATGCAGTCTCTGCCTGCTGTGCTCTCGCAAGGGCCACATCCCACTCTCTAGTCAAAACCTCTATATCAGCCTGCGCCTGGGCTAACTATGCTTGCAACGTAGCCACCTGTCCATCTGAACCATCTAATAAGGCCAATGCCCCCCGCAACTGAACCAACTCTGCATTGCGGCTCTCTAATGCCTCCTACAAGCTAGCCACCTGCGATCATAAGGTCTCCATCTCCTCCTCCTCACCCTGAGGCCGCCGACGAGGTGTGAGTCTCTCAACCTCTGCCACTCCAGCTGTCCTTGAGGGGCTTGCCTCACCCTGCTACCTGCTGTGGGGGTAACTCCCCCTATCCACCGTCGGCTGTCCCCCACGCCACTGAGGTCCTCTATGCTGTCGCCCCACTCTGATCTACACTTGCTCAATAGGCACCTGCTATACAGGTACCTGTTGCCCCACTTGCCCCTATCCAACTACTACTGCTGCCAGCACATCTATCAGCTAACCATCCCTACCAACCACCCTCTCCTCTCCATTACCTCCAACCTCCACGAGGTCGTCTCCAATGATCTCCTCCCCCTCCTCCAGGAACTCATCCCCATCTGAGTCATCATCCCCACTGTCATTTAAATCATCATCCCCTGAGCCTGATGCCTCCTCCATGGGTACTGCCTCGGTAGGATCTATAAACCGGGTCAGCCACCACATCTGCCGCCATATATCATATGCAGGAGTAGTGCCTGCATCCCTCACTGTGCTCCTCCAATCCCACTATACTGGCCGTAGAGCTACAAAATCATCCTGAGCAACTTGTGGCTGTATGGCTGCAGGCCAGAAGGGCACATCTCGATGGGTCCGAGGAAAAATGGCAATCTGTTTTGGTGTGTCCTACCTCAATCCAAACTGCTGCATCACCCATGACGACAGGTACATCTCTATAGTGTGGTCTCCTCGACCCATTAGGTATCGTTGCTAAAATGTAAACAGCATGTGAATATCATCATCTAGCCATGGCTCCACTCCAATGTATGGTCACCAGGTCACACGAATGACATCATCTAACATCCGCCTCTAGTACTACACCTATCCAGTATACGTGTACTCTGCATCCTGATATAAGAACACAAACGCCTCAAACGGCCAGCGATAGTACCCACATGTCGGCTGGGTAACTGTGATGTACTCCCAAATCCACACATGCAGCAAGGTAACCCCAGCTGATAACGCGGAATCATGAAGATAGACCATTGTATGCATCTCATGATACAGCTACCCTAGCATCATCGGTCCCCAGGCATACACGGTCCCATCCCTCACCATCCCCTCAATCATCGCCCCCCAGCCAACTGGGAAACCCCTGCCTCGCCTGTCAGGCATCACAACACCTCCAATCAACGCACACAGGAATAAGGCAAAGGGATTTGCACCCGTGGCCAACATCCCCTCGTAGTGCATCTTTCTCCCGTCCGCTGATAGAACAATATGATCCTCACCAAACACTCTGATCAGGGCACTCCACCCCCTCCTCGTGTCATATCTAACCCGCTGGCCTCGAATAGGTAGCTTGAGGATGCGATAAACATCCTCAAGTGTGATCGTGATCTCACAAGTCGGCAACAAGAATGTACAGGTCTTTGAGCGGTACTGCTCCACAACCGCTGTCATCAAAGATCGATGAGCTTGTAGCACGGGCATCAACGCCACTGTCAAAAGCCCCAACCTAACTAGTCTAGCCCACATAGCATCATCAAAATGGTCGAACAATGCCATCACAGATGGCACCCGTCGCTCCCGTGAATACACTATAAACAACGTCGTATCCTGCATCCACAAATTTCTGGTCAGATATCAACCTATCTTTTTCTGAACCAACCCCTTTCTTCTAAATGTCTAAAAAGCCAGAATCATTTGGCGCTAAACAGACAACGCTTTGCATCATTTTCAAATGGCGCTACTACTTCCTCCAAATAGCGCTATTACAGAAAATAGCGCGACTGCGCAAACCACTTTGCACTAATCCCAAACATGGCGCTACTGCGCACTGTACATAGCGCCATTTTACCAAATAGCATAGCCCTGTAATTTGGTGCTAATCCAGAGAATAGCGTCAATTCCACAAAAGCGTTAATATCCTATATTGCACTAATCCCCTGTATGGCGCTAAAATGAAAAATAGCGCTATTACCCAAAATGGTGCTATTCCAGAGTATAGCGCTACCCTAACACCAATTTGGCGCTAAAACGCTAAAATCCTATTCTTCTAAAAATGGCGCTACTTCAGAAGATGGCGCTAAAATACCAGGTAAATGGCGACAAACCGCCTTAACCCTACCTTGGCAGATAGCGCCAATCCAGAGGATGGCGCTAATTCGCCTAACTTTTGGTGCTATGCGCACTAACCCTATTTCCTAAACCCCCAAAAAAGTGACATAAACAAAAAAATGAAAAAGTCAGGGTTATACCGTACCTAGGGTCCAACCTCTGGTGCCTGGCCAAACGATTGGAACCACTCTGAGATGTGTCGAAGTCGAGGGAACTGGGGGTTACGCTCTGCCATCTCTCCTTCGCTCCTTCTTCTCTAAAGTCAAAGTGTGCAAATGTGGCACTCTAAGGGCCCACTTTTCCTAATATAGTGAGCCATGTCATCCTTCCACCCCCTCTTTTTCCTCCAAGGTGCAGATCTCAGCCTTTTTTCTCCATTTTTCTTCCTACCATCTTGTTTTTCCGTCCCCTATCCAACTTTCACTCCTATCGTGTCCTTTCGAGCACCCGCCAGCCTCTCGAGGGGGCATCCCTTACCCATCTCATTCTTTCCCGATAGTTAGGGCATATTTTTCTTCGACCTGACACCACTTCCCTCCTAGGTCCTAACGCCACGTGAAAGAGGGGCAAATGTAGACACCTAAAAATGTCTCTACCACCAAACCAACTCCCAACATCCCTAAATATATCAATCTCCCTTCTATTCAATTAATTAAATTTTTATTTAATTAATTATTCTTTCATCACCCAATTTTCTATCATTTTATCCCCAAAATTGAATTAATTTCATTAATTCCATAGTCCAAAACCTTAGCCAATTGATTTAATAAATATGCAATATTTATTATTTCAATTTCCCTCTCCTCACTAAATCTAATTAATTATCTAAATCATGCTTAACTAATTAATTCAGCCTATTAATTAACCTATCTCTACCCTAGACAATTAAATAGCTATTATTTAATTGCCTACCCTAGCCTACCTCGTCCTAGCCCTAGGGTTAATTAAATAAAACCTATATTTAATTAATCATAAACCTCTCATTTGGGTGGTCAAACCTAGTTTAACACCCTTCCCCACATCCTCCAAATAAAAAATTGAAATAAATCCACATAAGTCATTTTTTTATTTTAAAACATCACACATCACAATTAATTCCCCCTTACATCCCTATACCTCATTTATTTCCACTTATCCCCAAATGAATTTTTAATTCATTTTACATTCCCCCATATGAATCTTTAATTCAAAAAAATCCCTCACACCCATACTCATTTAATAACCCCTTTTCCCAAAATGAATAAAATATTTACTTTTATTCCTAGCCCTCCATTCCTCCAAGATTGAATCTAGGCTCTCTATATCACTTTCATCCTCCACCATTGATCTTCCAAATCAATTTCCACCCTTGGATCAAAATCCCTCCAAAATCTCTATAAATAGAACATCTTTCAACCCATTTTGGGATCCAAGTCTTAAGTAATGTTACTATGTCCAAATGTCCACTTGAGCTAGAATTATGAGTTGCATAATTAGAGTAGCATTTCACATTAAATCACTTATCTAGGGATTATCATGTCTTAGGAGCTCTTGGGTGCAAGTTTCCTCCTCTCCCTTGATGAGATTGGGTCTACATGTGAAGGTATAACTTTGTGTGTTTATTTGCATTTTGTTTGTATTTCAACTTCATTATGTTTTCCTAATCTACACCCATCACTGGTTTTCCTTTTCTCTTAGTGCTTAATCTTCAGTTAATAAGGAACCACATTATTCTCAAGGCCTTCTACAAACAACCTTATCGCAGTTTTACCTCTTGAGAAAACCCTTAACTCACCCTTATAGACCTTCTTTCAAGCATGGGAACAACACTCTACACAAAGCATTCACAAATAACATCTACCCATCTGATTTATTTTGCTTTGGAGATGAAACTAGAGTTAAGGACAAAATACCTGGACATTATTGTAGACCTCATAATCTTCTCCTTGTGACTGGAAACGTTCTAGATCTATGCAATCAACTTGCATAAATAGAAATAATTCATCAACAATTGATTAGGTTCATTCGCAAATTCGCCACCTCTTCAAAGAGGACAAGATCTTCAAGCAACTAGAGGCTCCTCAAAGATCAAATACTTTTCTAAGTTCATTCAACCAGTAGAGTACCATTATTTTCACAAAATAACCAAACATCCTGCAATAATTCCCTCAAAAACTAGGTTTTCCAGTCTTCAAATCATTTGACTCTTTCCAAATAGATATGCAAGACATAATTATAGGTCTATCCCTAGCAGAGTCACCATTTTATTGGTGATTTTTCTTGCAACCCCCCAACTCTAAGGAAAATCACAATACCTAAACTAGGGGATCAATAGGATAAGGCAAAGATCCTAAACTATCATCAGATTGAGGACAAGAAAGGCAAATGAACAAGTGTAAACATAGCCTTCTACTCTTTGAGCTCCACAGGACTTAGGCATGTATACCTATTTTAGGCCCGAATATATGATAAAACCTGCACTAGACAACTCACTAAAGGCCTTTAACATGTAGATGGTGTTGCAAGTATGTGCCTAATCAGTGTTGTCATTGATGTCAACATATCTTTGTTTTCATTGGTGTTAACTGTATCCTATTTTGTTATTTGTTTAGAAGCTTTATATGTTGAGGATATTGAGAAAATTTGCCCCTCCGGAAGAAATAGTGAGTTGCAGTAAATTGTAGTGAAGACAGTGTGTTGCTGATAAAAGAACAGTGCAGAAGATTGCTCCACATTTCTTGTTGATTGAATATCTTGGTCTATGGATTGGAAGATATTTAGAGGCATGTCAAAAGATGCTACATTCTGAGTTTGAGCCTCCGGTATGAAGAATTGAGGAAGTTGTGTTCACCAGAGTAAAACTTGCTTTTTCTATTCATTCACTGTTGTCTGGGAGAAAGTATTTTGCTTTGCATTCCTCCGCAGTTATGTATTTTGGTCTGCAGTTCTAGAGTGATGTCTGGGATGATGATATGCACCTACAATTGCAATGGTTCATGATTTGGCGGTCCACAAGTGATCTTTCTTTAGTGACAGTTGATGACAGTTGAGTTCTTATGCTTCGGTTGGAGAAATCTCATTGTTCGAGTGGTTAGATGTTGTGCGAATGTTCATGGTGACTACAACGTGCTTGTGGATGTCTCCTGATCATGTTCCTGCCTTTGCATTGGTCCATGAGGAGTATTTCATATCAGAATTGAAGATTATTCCTAGATAACATAGTGCGAGCTCTAGTATTAGCCGACTCGGATGATTCCACTAATTGCAAAGATTCATAGAAGATTGTAGAAGCATGTAGCGGTGTAGAAGATTGTATTTGGGCCCTTGCTAAGGTGCGATGTGATCTGCTTATAATTTTGTGTCTTCTCCTTAGCATAATTTTGTATTAGGTCAAGACCTATTTTATATGTTTGTAATATCATCATTGGAGAGTGGCCCAATGCTTGAGAAATGTAATGTGGTTGTAATGCCGACTTTGATGAACATTCCAAAGTTGATGAATGATATATATACTTGAAATTGAGTCATGGAAAAGATGTCCTTGTGTAAGAATGCGAAGAGAAGGGAAAGAGTGAGAAGGCAGAGCAGAGCAGAAGAATTGTTTTGTGCTTCAATGGAACTGAACTTTGGCATGGTGTAGATGTTATCATCTCAGTTCAAACCCTTGGTAGTGAGCCTCTTTGAGCAGTGAGCTCTGGGCAGTGAGCCTCTGATTTTCAGTATTGTACTTTACATAATAATCTTGTGGGTTAACCCCCACCGTGGTTTTTCCCTTTACAGGGTTCTCCACATAAAAATTTGGTGTCTATTGTGTATGATCTTGCAGTTGTGTTAGAATTACTAATTCTGTGTTTTCATGTTCTAATCATAATAACAGTAAATAAGTGGATGATGTTTTAAGATGCAGAAATTGTTTAAGTTTTGTGACAACTAATTCACCCCCCTCTCAGTTGTCTTGTGCATTTCAACAGATGGTTGTCAGGTAAATGAATAAAGGGTGTTATACAATTACTCATCTCTAGGCATGATCCTTTATACCTTGAAGAACACTAAGAACTAATTAAATATGAATATCTTCATCTCAAATATAATAAGGGGTTAAAACTACGTCATTCCAGAGCATGACCCCTGCATCCATTAATCTCCATGAAGATACAAAAAACCAAACAATAAATAAACATGAAATGAAAGGTTCGATAGAATTATAATTGGTGATTCCCTCTAGGGTTTGCACAAAAGTGATACACTAGACTGGTGCCTTGTCCATTCACAGAGTCAAGATACAAATAACCCATCAAATAATAGTATGAAATGCTAAATCAGTGACCATTAAACCATTATTGCCTTATAATAATGAGGTCTCTCATGGACATGTAGATAACATTCTTAATAATCTTGAATATAACACATTATCCCCAATATTTGATTAAAAGCAAAATGAACTTGCTCCTTGAACAAGAGCCATCAACCAAACATCTATTGCAGCAAATGTGCAACAAAAATCATTGTAATCCTTAATTACTCTAATTGAAGAAACAAATCATACATTCTAGGAGACATTACTGCATGACATAGTTAAATTATGGCTGCAAACTGAAATGCTTGCCATTACCTAAACAGTTGATTACAATATTTGAACTCTAAAATCTAAAGAACCCCCAAAGCCTAGGAAGAGACCCTGTACAAAATTACACAAATAGAGACCTTGAGAAATTGGAACCCCCTTTTCTCAAAAGAGCCTCTCCCTTTTATATCACCGAGGGGTTTCTTACCGCATGGGAAACATACAAAGGACAAGGAAAATCGTATTCAGTTGGGATATGCACACCACTTGGAGAATTAAATCATTTCTCATAGCGGGAAGGCAAAACCTCTTTTGTCTGATCAACAACAGCCCCGAGCATGAAGAATGAACAATCATGTCGCTTGATTTCTTTCTTGGTGGTTAGACACCTGTCACAGGTCTTGCTGAGAGCTTCCCTTATGTTTGATCGAGCATGGAAGACCCGGAAGCTGGCATGATTGGGACCCAACCTATCACCCTTCACACAGAATATTTAGTGCCTTCACAGTCCCATTGGAGTCATTTGGAAGGCCTGACGAAGTACAGAGCTTCCACGAAGGCTACCACATCAACATTTGAAATGCCATAAGGAATACTACATAAGCACTTTAGCCATTCATCTTCTAGTGAGTTGGATCGGCCATTCATCTTCTAGTGAGTTGGATCGACGGATAGCTCAGATGAAACCACGTGGCAGCCGCTTGCTGCCCTGCAAGGTATCAGTGTCTGTAGATAGATTCCTCGCGGGCTAGTGGGGAACGATTAGGATTTAATCCTCATTATCGATCTAGACCCTTAGATCCTGGGCCCACCATCAACGTCACCTTAGAAACTGCTAAGGCCCATACAAAGATATGCCACGCGGCACATGCCCGCTATCCTACACATCTTTTTCGTTGAATATTTTAATGGCGCGGGCTAGTGGGCAACCAATGGGATATAAGTTGTGGGACCATGCCGAGACAAACTTAAGGTAAATGAAGCATGTGCCCTAAGTTGCAACTTAAAAGAGGGGCATCCTAGTCATTTTAATAAAATATATTGACCCCACCTAAAGTGCACACATAAAATATTAATACATTCGATTGGTCAGCCTTAAGACATCGGGCAAAAATCAAAAAGTGCATGCAACCAAATATTTCACTAGGAACAAGGGGCCAACTTACCAATGATGCCAACGACTTAAGTTATAACTTAAGCGACTAAGCAAAAGTGAACACAAGTCAATGACGAATTAAAAGAAAGCTAGGGCTTTTGCATAAATAGGGTTTTAGGAAGGTTTTAGTCCTAAGATTGAACCCTAGCAGATGGAAAATGAAACCCTAACCATTAGGGGACCAACAAATGACCAAAATTTTGAAATGTGACCACAGAATCATTACAAATTTTCAAAGTCCTATCAGACCTTTAACCCATAAACTTCGTAAAGTGTCTTTTAACTGGGGCTTAGTCTAGTCCTAAGTTGATTATGTCAGGTTTATTTGTCAGGATCGAGATATTCATTGTTTAGAACTCAAAGAGGTGTTAAAATAGGTCCTAATTAGTAAAGGCAACACAATAGGTCCAACCTAGGAGCTAAACTAAGTGTAAAATGCTAGTGTACACATTTTATGACTCAACAGTTTGATTATATTTGATGTGAGATAGTTTGATTTTTTAAAAAAATTTACTCTCCTTTTATAGTTTTTGATATTATTTTATCATCTTTTATTGGTTAGTTCTTACACTTAAGCTACAAGGGCACCCAAGAGACCTTAGGGTTGCACGAGTGGCCCATGTTAAGCCATAGGGTCACTTGAGCAACCTACCCTAGTAAGAGGGGTGACCCACACCCTGACATGGGTGACCCTTCTTATCACCAACATTTTTACATGCTTTCTCCCTTGCGTTCTTCTCTACTTTCTTCTTGCTTTCGTTCCTATCCTTATCCTGATTTTTTTCCTCTAATTTCTCTCCTCTCTTCTAGTTTAAATCCCCCTTATCACATTCATAACAGAGGAGAATATAGAAGAGAATTCTTGCATAATAAATCCTTGAGCAATATTGAAAAAGTTATTCTCTCCATAGGATAGAAGGATTATTAGATTGCCTCTACAAGTCTTTGCTATAAACTTTGTATCCCTTCCCCTAGGAAATGGATTGCCTTTAAAAGACTACAAAGCCATATATAGGCTCTAGCCTCACCCACATAGTGCAAGAAGCCTTTTTTCCTTCCTCCCAAATCAATTTGAATCTAGATTGTCCCTTTCCATCAAGTGGAGTACCCCAAGGTTGGAAGAGGAGAATAAGATATGGATAAAAGTTCGATCCTTTAAGGACCCAATCATAATAGTTGCAAATAAGCTCTAAAAGCTTCATCCAAGTTATTTGATTTCAAAATAATTTTCATTTGAAGTTTCATTTGTTTTAACAATTAGATAACTGAAATTTGCCTAAGGACTACAACACTTCATTGTTGTTTCTTTGTTACTTTAAAATTTACTTCCTTAGTGTTGGTGTAATTAAATATTTAATTACACTTTATTAAGTTGACTTAGGGCTAATTTTAGTCTTAGGTTATTCTTAAGTCATATTAGGGTTTTCTAACTTGCAAATATAAAAGCAAGTTCTCACATGTAATTCTTTAATCCTTTTCATTAATTGCATCCAATATTGTGCAAATTGCTCTCTTGTGCTTTTTTTTTTTTTCTATGTAGAAGGCTAATCCTTGGCTTGGAGAATATTTTGGTGTTTCAAGTTAATCATAAACTCTCACATGGTATCAAAGCTCCAAATCTGCAAGCCCCTTCTTAGATCCAGAGAAAATCGAGCAAGATCTATTTGTTAGGTGTGTTTCTGTGCAAAATAGAGTCTTCAATTGGATTCAGAGCAGTCGAAATAGTCATATTAGCCTTTTATTTGGCTTGATTTGAGCTTTGTAGGCCAGATCTGCAAGGGTTTCAACGGGTGCTTTTTTTGGGATCTAGAGGAAAGCTATTTTTGGAGTGTTTTGGGCCAAATCTGACCCTTCCATCGTGCTCAGAAGGCCCAAAAACCTTTGGATCGACTGTCAAATCGTTGAAATCGGCCTCGGGATCATCCGGGGCAAATATTTTTTGTCAGGCAAGTTGTACGGTCTACCCAACAAACAGATCAAGGTGAAATTTTTTTTTTTAAATATTGTATTTTTTCTGCATAAATTTTTTTTTGAAAAATTATATTAAAAAATAATAATAGTTGTAGGTTTTTTTATTAAAAAAAAAGTTTAAAACAATCTTTTAAAAAGGTACCTGTGCAGAGTACCTACGCTACAAGCCCTAGGGTCTCACGACCCATAGGGGGTGCGGACCCTTAGGGCCCTACACCCACATATGGGGTCACGGTCCCTCTTTAGGGTCATGGATCCCCATACATGGGGTCGTGGGGTGGCTCCGCCCCCCACCCCCACTATATTTTTTTAAAAAAAAAATTTAAATAAAAAAATTCAATCTTTTCTTTCAATGTTTTTTAATTAAAAAAAACATGCAATAAATCCTCCCTGTACCTACATCGGGTTTTGTGCCCAATTTGGCCCAATGTCAATTTTGGCACTTATTTTTGGCAGCCCACCAATTTTAGTTGGGGTTTTGGCACTTTGCCAGATTTAGCTATGACTCAAGATCTGGCTAGAGGTCTCTACATTTAGTGGAAGATCTATATTTGGTGGAGGTTTGTTTTTTGCCAAATCCACCCCTCACCATTGGTAGTTTCTATTTTGCACTGATCTTCAAACAATGATATCTTAGCCATACAGAAGTCTTTTTTAGTGCAATTTTTTTTGAAATGGGGCAAGATTTCATGATCTTCACAGTGGTACAGATGGTTTTTAGTTTGGACTTCTATTTTTTTTCTAGATTTCTATTTTCTCAGTGTTGTTGTTATGCAGTTCTCATTTTGGGAACTTTGGCGTGCCATATCTTGGGCGTATGAACTCTTTTTTGGGTCCCATTTTTTTTAAGTGCATGATTTTTCGTGTACTTCACCGTGGTGCTATCAGTTTCCTTTCATTCTATAGTAGAATTGTATTTTCAGCATGTGGTTTTTTTGGACATCACACTCTCCTGTTGTAAGCACTAGCTAAGTTGTAAATACACTGAAACTTGTCAGAAAATTAGTGTAATATGCCATATCTTTCTTGACACATTTTGATTTACATCAGTTCATATCTCAGATTGAGAGCCTATGATTAATGATCCTAAATCTTGCATCAGATTCTCATCGGGTCACATCTTAGTTTGATGGCCATTCATTATGGTTAATGTTCCTGAATCTTCATGGTACTTGTTCCTATGGATCAGTTTTAGTCACATTTCAGCATCGGCAGTTGTAGATTCTTCATCTGCTTTCTGGAGTTTATTCACACTTTTGGGGGGGTCACCAGACCTTCTCTCTTCTTCCTCTCTTATGGGGAAATCATGATTGTACTTTTGTGATGGATTCAGTTCTTGAGGGGTCTTAGTGTTAGTTCTTCTTCCATCACATGTTCATGTACTTATTTTGTATTTTCTCTCTTTGGAGAGCAGTTTTCTCCCACTGGGTTTTTCTTATTTTCTCCACTTTATAAGAGATTCTTCTTGCACATAGGTACCTAACATGGCCTTGTAGCCGGGACCCATCATTGTCTTGCATTAGTTGCATGTTTTTCATTTCTCCCTAAGTTGCACTAAGGGGGGGTGTTGAAGTAATTAAATATTTAATTACACTTTATTAAGTTGACTTAGGGCTAATTTTAGTCTTAGGTTATTCTTAAGTCATATTAGGGTTTTCTAACTTGCAAATATAAAAGCAAGTTCTCACATGTAATTCTTTAATCATTTTCATTAATTACATCCAATATTGTGCAAATTGCTCTCTTGTGGTTTTTTTCTGTGTAGAAGGCTAATTACCTTGGCTTGGAGAAGATTCTAATGTTTTGAGTTAATCATAAACTCTCACACTTAGGTAGAATTAGATTTAAGTTACTTTCTAAATCTTGCAAACAAATCAAAAGTTTCTTTGAAATCTTTTCTTGAAAATCAAAAACTTAAAAAATATAGCTTAAGTTGCATGCAAAAGTCATATAGAAATAATTAGTTGCACATAGTTAATTAGTTCATAATTTATTGTAGAAAATATAGAAAAAGGAAAAATAAATAGGATAGATTCTTTTTTGCATGCATTTATATTAACATTTTTAGTTATAATCTTTCAACTTTCAAAAGCACATAACAAGAAGAAAGAAGCCCTTGAGTCCATCAAGAGGCATTCAACTAACATTAAACAAAATATCAAACAAAGAAAACATCACAACATCAACAAAGCAAGTAAACAAACTAAAATCACTCTCTTTTGAGTTTATTATCTCTCACTTGGCCTTTCATGCCAAATGTGTCCAGGGATCAAGGAAGACAAGATTGAGGTGGTTTTGGATGTAATGTCCCTTTTAGGAACAATACTAATTTTACCCTAAATTATCAATTTCCAAGCAAACAAGGGTTTAGAGAGTACCTTGGCCTGATTTAATCCCATAAACGAGTTTAAAAAATTCTTACAATAATATTCATCACAATCAAGTTAACATGATTAGCAAATTCATAATAACATTATTAATCCAACTAAACCTAGCTATTTAGGAGACTCAACTATAAGAGAGTTGAGGAATGTGACTTCGATGGGTGTCCCAGATCCTCTACCCTAGGCCCAAGAGCGGATATACCATCCCCCTTGGCCTCATGTGGCGCATGCCATCCATATGAGGTGGTGTACCTTATGAGGCATCTGTTGTTCCATTCCCCCTCCTCTTGTCATTTCCTATTTCCTTTCTCTATGATTGCTTCCCTTGGACTTGCATCTCTATGATACGAGAATGAGATTACAAAAGGGCGCTCCGAAAGTCATCTCTTCTAAGCCCAAGGGCGGTACCCTTTGTACCCCCTTGGCCCCAACAGGATTTATCAATCCCCCCTCAAGGGGTGGTGTACCTAGAAGAGTGCCCCATCACCTTTCCCCTCTTGCACCACATTTCCTTCATCATAGAAATCATAACATTCATACAAGAATCCACATTAATGCATAATAACTAATCATACTCATAGTTGCAAATAATCATATCAACAATGCATAATGAATTATGAAGGTGGCATATAAATGATAATATGTGTGAACTATTGGTGATGATATACATAAACTTCTAATTAGATTTAGACAATCATCCTACATATATGCACCTAGATCTATATATATTTTACTTGGAAATATATATTCTTCCAACTCCTTAGTTTTGCTAATTAAGATCTGTAGATGCCTTTGCCATATATAACTTGATTGTTATATATATATATATATATATATATATATATATATATATATATATATATATATATATATATATATATATATATATATATATATATAAAAGATTATGAAAGAGATATTATGCCTATCTATATGCACATAAAATCATAATACATAATGCATATTTAAATGACTAATCTATATATATCATTCTAATTAATTATTAAGAAACTACTTTATGCAACATATACCATCACTAATGCTGATATACTTTATTTTGTATTTCCCTTTGCTGACTGCTGACTGTAACTCTCTGCTATCTTAATTCTCATACTCATATCCTCCCATAGTTCTTTGTATTCACCATACCCTTTTTATAGACCATGTATCGCTTCTTTTTATGAAACGTTGCACTTGTTCTCTTTATTAATCGCTACTTTTGTTCATGATTAAGTGTTGTCCTTTAATATCAATCGCACCTTTAATAGTTTCCTGCTCTTTGAATAATCATCTGTTGCCCCTTTATGAAGGTATCCTTAGTATTTATCGTAGTCTTAAACTCTTATTATTATTTTGTTTACACTTCTTAATACTCTTAATAGAATATATCCGCTACCTTAGTATAATAAGACAAAAGTCTTATTTAAGGTTACTTTTTATAATTTTATATATTCATATTTATGTTCATATTTATATTTATTTTTATATAATACAATAATAGATATTTATAGTATTATATTTTAATAGTATTTAAATTGTTGATATGTATATTTATTTATATATATTTATAATATATGATTGTAATAATATTTAAATTGATAATATAATATATCTCATATAAATATATTATATATTATATTTGAATTATATTAAATATTTATATAATAATATTATTTATTAAATATTATATTCTAATAATATTATATATGTTTATTTGAATATGACTAAACACCATATTTTACGAAAGTGACTTCATCGTCTTCATCATGATGTTTAAATTTTTAATTTAAACAATGCCTCAATATCGGGACATGACATCCCTCCCCACTCAAGATTGCTTGTCCTCAAGCAATCACAATGAGTTCTTTCATTACCTTGCATTTTTTTATGTTTATGAAGTCATGGTTTTGATTTAGAATGAACATGCTTGAGTGAAGAGAAATTGATTGTGATTCCATGAAAGAGAATTTGTGATCAAAGAGCATTTGTTTGATGTTTTGAATAATAACAATGGGATGCAAGTATCATAGATTAAGAAGAGTTGAGAGTATTGAGATTCCACGATGCATCTTGAGATTCGGTCTTGTACTTGTCATATGTTATTGACCTCAAAATTGAGAAGAGTCATGTTCGTGGGGAGTAATTGATTATATGATGTCATGGATAGAAAATTTATGATCAAAGTTGTTTTGGATTTTAAGAGGTTCGCCTTCCTAGGTTGACATGATACCTTAGTGGCCCTAAATATCTATTGAAATGATGTTTTGGATATCTTTCTTAGATGAAATGATCTTCCCTTTTTCATTTCAAGTTTTGAATGGAGGTGAGTGATCTCCTCAAGATGTTAAATATAGAAGTGATTACACCAATTTGTAGGTTACATACATTGCCATTTGATTATAAAATTGTAGTAGACAACCAAGTAGCTCAAGTGTGCGAGAAACCAACTCAGCAAGTAGGCAAGTAGCTCAAGCACGCAAGCAACCAGCTCAAGCAAGTAGGCAAGTAGCTCAAGCGAGTAAGCAAGTAGCTCAAGTACACAAGCAACTAGCTCAAGCAAGTAGGCAAGTAGCTCAAGTAGACAAGCAACTAGCTCGAGCAAGTAGGCAATTAGTTCAAGTAGACAAGCAAGTAGCTCAAGCAAGTAAGCAAGTAGCTCAAGTAGACAAGCAAGTAGCTGAAGCAAATAAGCAAGTATCTCAAGTAGACAAGCAAGTAAGCAAGTAGCTCAAGTAGACAAGCAAGTAAGCAAGTAGCTCAAGTAGACAAGCAAGTAGCTCAAGCACGTATGCAAGTAGCTCAAGCACATAGGCAACTAGCTCAAGCACATAGGCAACCAACTCAAGCAAGTAGACAAGTAGCTCAAACATGTAGGCAACTAGCTCAAGCAAGTAAGCAAGTAGCTCAAGCCACAAAACATACATGTAAGTCATAAAGTATACACTTAAATACATAAGTCATACGAATACACATATACACATAAGCCACAAGGTAAACTTTTGAATACACATAAATCACATAGTATACACAGGATGGCAGGATGACTGCTCTGATACCACTTGTAATGTCCCTTTTAGGAACAATACTAATTTTACCCTAAATTATCAATTTCCAAGCAAACAAGGGTTTAGAGAGTACCTTGGCCTAATTTAATCCCATAAACAAGTTTAAAAAATCCTTACAATGATATTCATCACAATCACGTTAACATGATTAACAAATTCATAATAACATTATTAATCCAACTAAACCTAGCTATTTAGGAGACTCAACCATAAGAGAGTTGAGGAACGTGACTTCGATGGGTGTCCCGGATCCTCTACCCTAGGCCCAAGAGCAGATATACCATCCCCCTTGGCCTCATGTGGCACATGCCATCCATATGAGGTGGTGTACCTTATGAGGCATCCGTTGTTCTGTTCCCCCTCCTCTTGTCATTTCATGTTTCCTTTCTCTATGATTGGTTCCCTTGGACTTGCATCTCTATGATACGAGAATGAGATTACAAAAGGGTGCCCTGAAAGTCATCTCTTCTAAGCCCAAGGGCGGTACCCTTTGTACCCCCTTGGCCCCAATAGGATTTATCAATCCCCCCTCAAGGGGTGGTGTACCTAGAAGAGTGCCCCATCACCGTTCCCCTCTTGCACCACATTTCCTTCATCATAGAAATCATAACATTCATACAAGAATCCACATTAATGCATAATAACTAATCATACTCATAGTTGCAAATAATCATATCAACAATGCATAATGAATTATGAAGGTGGCATATAAATGATAATATGTGTGAACTATTGGTGATGATATACATAAACTTCTAATTAGATTTAGACAATCATCCTACATATATGCACCTAGATCTATATATATTTTACTTGGAAATATATATTCTTCCAACTCCTTAGTTTTGCTAATTAAGATCTGTAGATGCCTTTGCCATATATAACTTGATTGTTGATATATATATATATATATATATATATATATATATATATATATATATATATATATATATATATATATATATATATATATATATATATATATATATATATATATATATATATATATATATATATATATAAGATTATGAAAGAGATATTATGCCTATCTATATGCACATAAAATCATAATACATAATGCATATTTAAATGACTAATCTATATATATCATTCTAATTAATTATTAAGAAACTACTCTATGCAACATATACCATCACTAATGCTGATATACTTTATTTTGTATTTCCCTTTGCTGACTGCTGACTGTAACTCTCTGCTATCTTAATTCTCATACTCATATCCTCCCATAGTTCTTTGTATTCACCATACCCTTTTTATAGACCATGTATCGCTTCTTTTTATGAAACGTTGCACTTGTTCTCTTTATTAATCGCTACTTTTGTTCATGATTAAGTGTTGTCCTTTAATATCAATCGCACCTTTAATAGTTTCCTGCTCTTTGAATAATCATCCGCTGCCCCTTTATGAAGGTATCCTTAGTATTTATCGTAGTCTTAAACTCTTATTATTATTTTGTTTACACTTCTTAATACTCTTAATAGAATATATCCATTGCCTTAGTATAATAAGACAAAAGTCTTATTTAAGGTTACTTTTTATAATTTTATATATTCATATTTATGTTCATATTTATATTTATTTTTATATAATACAATAATAGATATTTATAGTATTATATTTTAATAGTATTTAAATTGTTTTTTTTTTTAAAGATAATGCGCCTAGTAAACTTTTTAACATGACCGGCGACGCGGGTGCGACACACCCTCCGGCTCCACGCGAATGCTTTTGCCCGGAGCAATGAACCGGTGAGGCCACAACTGGGGGACCTCATCCCCTAGGAAGAACACTTCAAACCCGCGAGCTCATTGGCCCAGCGAAGGCGTAAAGCCTTGCGAGCTCGTTGGCCCAGCGGGGGTTTGAACTCTGGTGGCCGCCACTACAACCTGAGCGACTTAACCACCGAACCATGCCATCATCGGCAATAGTATTTAAATTGTTGATATGTATATTTATTTATATATATTTATAATATATGATTGTAATAATATTTAAATTGATAATATAATATATCTCATATAAATATATTATATATTATATTTGAATTATATTAAATATTTATATAATAATATTATTTATTAAATATTATATTCTAATAATATTATATATGTTTATTTGAATATGACTAAACACCATATTTTACGAAAGTGACTTCACCGTCTTCATCATGATGTTTAAATTTTTAATTTAAACAATGCCTCAATATCGGGACATGACATTGGATGAAATTTAAAAGAATGTGTACCCATTCTTAGGCAAAGCTAAGAAAACAACAAACAAAGGCTGATAAGAGAAGAGTCCCACATAAGAGAACTCATTCTCTTACACAGGCTCATCAAACTTATTGACTCTAGAATCACAACAAGAGCATTGCAAAGAGAACATTCAAACATCTTGATAGTTCAAAATCCAACCATTTTGCATCCAACTCCTTGAATCAACACAATAACCTACCATCAAGCACCCCTTCCTCAAGAAGTAAGTGAGCCCATTGGCACAACATCCACTCCATACAATCTACCACTACCATATGTGAGATTCTCCTTCCACATGAAGAGAGTAATAAGTTAGATTCTCTTTTACTTAGTTGGATTTTCCTAGAAGAGCAAGAGTAACTTGATCCACACCATCAACAAGGGTGCAGTGCATGTGTCATTCTGAGTCCACCTCATTCACTTTTGTGGTGAGTAGATTTAGAATATCATAGTACTATCCTCCTTATTTGGGCCATCATGAACTTCTAGTTCATCATATAGTGCAAGCTTTTTATTATTTGGTTGTAGCTACACAACTATTTTAGCATCATTCTTTGGTTGCTCAACTATAGAACTAGAATAGATCTCCCTAAAGATTACATTCTAACTATGTATGGTCTTTCCAATTACAAGATTTCATAGCTTGTATCTTTTCACACCTTAACTATAATTGATGAAGATACACTTAACAACTTTGTAGTCCAATTTTTTCTTTGGGCACATGAGCATATACCTTGCAACAAAACACACAAATATGCTAATGCAGGATTTTTTCTCATCCAAACCTCTTATAGGGTTTTATCAACAAATACCGATGTAAGAGACCTATTAATCAAGTAACATGTGATGCTAACCACTTCTATCCAAAACTTTTAATCTAAACCAGAACCACTAAGCATACTTATATCCCTCTCCATCAACATCATGTTCATTCTCTCTACAACTCCATTCTATTGAGGGATGTATGGAGTTGTCTTAGGTCACACGATTCCATTCAACTTACAAAATGCATCAAACTCTCTCGAACAATACTCTCCACCATTATCTATTCTAAACACCTTGATCCTTCTGCCTATCTGTTTCTCTACAAGCGCCTTAATCTTTTTGAATTGATGGAAGAGCATCAATAAAAGTAACATAATACAAATATTTTCAAGTGAACTTGCATCTATAGGACCAAAAACATCACTATGGATCAAATTTAAAACACAATAAAATCTGGGAGAGCTCAAATAAAATTGAACAAATTTTGTTTCCCATATATGCAATGTTCACAAAAATAAAAAATCTAGATTACAATCAATTAACCCCTGACAAATATGTAGACTTGACCTAGGACAAAGTACAAGTCTTACATAAAATCCAAAGAAGTACACAAATAGATAGGTCATGTTTCTAGTTTTGAGAGTCCAAATTTTTTGATGAATAATGGCTTTATTACTTTTTATATACTAAAAAGAGAATAATACACTATTCACAAAACAACAAGAACCAACAAAGCCGCTAAGTGGTGAGAGCTACACCATTCATGAGAGAATCATAGTCATTGGGTTGGGGATGGAACCACAACATAATTATTCAATCAGATAGTCCAAATTTCAAAAGCATAACATAATTATTCAATCTTCACTAAAACTAAATATACCTTATCCACTTTAAATTTACTTTCTTAAATTAACATTTAATATAAAATTACATATGCCCACGAATACATCATTTATTAATCTAGGTTAATTTATGCTTGTGCCTTATTTAGAATAGCCTGAATTGAGCTTAAGGATAGTGTGTTTTCCATTAATAATTTTTAAACTCCTTTTAACTTTTTCAATGTACTATTTGGAATTCTTTACTATTCTAATGGGTTAACAAACACGTTGCAACATCATCCCTCACTTATTACTTATTACTGTTCTAACTATTGAAGTGGTCATCCTCAAATGTTTTCCCAAAAGCAATAAATTGATGACTTAACTTTGCAAATATCCGTTAAGGATATTTAATGTAATAAACCCATTTAATGAAACAGCCAGCCAACTCAGTCAAGAACAATATATACATTCGCCAACTAACCCGTACATCCACCTCATTGCCAATAATCCACGTCTTTCTATCCGTGCAATCAATTTAGAATTTAGTTTAATCCAGATTAACAATTAAAAGTCAATTTTACTCAATAAAAATAAGATAAATATTTATTATGTTTTAATACATATAAAATATAATTTTTTTATTGAACTGTATAATATTAGTATATTTATATTTTTTAAAATATATTTAAAGTAGGCCGAGAGATATCAATATAAAATTTACCCATCAAATAATAATGTAATAGAATTTAAAATAATAAAAAAATTTTAAAAAAATGATTTAAAGAAATTTTATTTTTTTATTTTTTTTTAATTTATTTACAAGTTTAGTATATTTATAAAAATATATCTAAAGTACGCCAAGGATATCTCTTTTCCATAGTTTATTTGAAAAAGAAATTGGAAAAAATTAAAAAAAAAACCAAAAAAGAAATTGGAAAAAATAAAAAATAAAAAATAAAAATCAAATTGGAAAAAATAAAAAATAAAAAATAAAAAATAAATTGGAAAAAATAAAAAATAAAAACCAAAAAAGAAATTGAAAATAAGAAAATCACAAAAACTATCCAACCAAAAAAAATTGGAAAAAATAAAAATTAAAAATTAAAAAAGAAATTGAAAATAAGAAAATCACAAAAAAACTATGGAACCAAAAAAGAAATTCCACAAGAATTTTTTTCCAATGAATCTTATTTAGGAATTTATTTATTTAAATATTTTTTGTTTTTTATTTACAAATCTAAATATTTACGGGAATCTGAATTTAGAAGACTCTCGTGTAATAATTAAGTAAAGTGATTTCAAAAAGATAGCCGTTGACTGCTATTACTGCTTAACCCTTATGCCAACTGATTACCCTGCTCAACGTGATTTCAAGCAGGGAATGACAACTTGAGGAAACAGATTTAATTGTAAATGAAATTTAAATTTAAAATAAAAAAAATTGTTTGAAGGAACATGGAAACATCCAAATCGATATGTTTGAATGTGGCGATAGAAGCGACAGACATTGTTCCTGTAAAAGAACAAATTCTAGAATCCTTCCTAGAACAAAGTCAGAACTGTGGACAAATCATCTTCCTTCATCCAGGCCAGGAACAAATTCTAGAATCCTTCCTAGAACGAAGTCAGAACTGTGGACAAATCATCTTCCTTCATCCATGCCTTGCTACGATTATTCAATAAAGATTTGCTACAATTATTTAGTCAAACAAATGGGGTGATAGGAATGACCTTTTGAACCTTTTATTGCCACATGTTTTAATTCTCAAAGGGTTTTTCTTTCTTTTTTGAGTATTGAACGAAGCATTATAGACAAAAGTATAACAGCCCAGAAGACGGCTGCGAGAAGGGTTTATGTAAATCTGAAAGGGGTTTTCTTAAATAGAAAAAGAGAATTTGAGTTTGTACTTTTTTGATGCAACACAGAATTGGGGTGTTTGAAGAGGAAACGGAAATATACAGGAAATCCAAAACCATGTTCGTATGTGATGACCATCGTGATGACAAAAGCGAGAGAGCCTTCTTGGAGACCACGCTTTCTTACGAGCAACTTCATGTGGTTGTTTATATATATACTCAATAGGTATACACCCAACGTATACTCAACGAGAATTCTATAGCTAAAATGGGTACCTTTATTGGCCATGTATTGCCAGGGGCGGGCTTCTTACTGATTGGACTATGGCATCTTTTCAATACTATCAGAAATTATGCCCAATCTCCATGGGAATTCCACACCAGGCCATGGTTTCCTGCTAAATTTAGAGGCAGAGTATTAAAGCATGTGGAGCTGCTAGCTATTTTAGCTGGCGCCTGTCTCTGAATTTCTGCGGAACTTTTCATCGGGCCAAGGCGGCACCAGCCTCTTGCAGACGACTGGACTATTCCTTCCGAGCATCTTAACAACTTCGAGCACTCGTCTATTTCCTTATTTTTTCTCATCTATGCCGCCGTGGCACTCTACGTGGAAAATCATGATATCCACGTGCCACAAGGGATGCTCCACGTCATTGCCGCGCTGGCGTTCAGCCAGGAGTTATTGCTGTTCCATCTGCACTCCGCTGATCACATGGGGGCCGAGGGCCAATACCACTGGCTGCTACAGCTTATAGTTCTACTTACCCTCTCCTCCACTATTTTAGAGGTTCCTTTCCCCAAGAGTTTTTTAGTGGCCATGGTGAGGTCAATGTCGATATTATTTCAGGGAATATGGTTTATACACATGGGCTTCATGCTCTGGATCCCTGCCTTTATTCCAAAAGGGTGTGAAATGCATGGAGAACACGGTCACATGGTGGTCAAGTGCAATGAACAGGGGGCTAACACGAGGGCCAAAGCCCTTGCCAATCTGCAATTCAATTGGTACTTGGCCGCTCTACTTATCTTCACTGTAGTCCTCTATGTTAAAATGATGCAGTATTACGGCCACAAAAAATTAGTTGCTTATATTTCACTAGAAGGCAAGAGTGATGAGAAAGATATAGAGATGGGAAACGCCGCCAAATATAGCAGCCCTGGACACAGGCGGTCAGTGGACGGGTCACAGAGCTCCGTGGACATGGACGGCATGCAGCCCCTTAATCTAGACTAAACTACAACTTGAGCATGCCTGTACATCACAAAACATATCTTGGTTTTTAATATCGCCGCTAAATTTGGCGGCGTTTTTATTTTTTCAGTTGTTTGTTCTCCACGTTTTCTGGTAGGTATTTATCGGCACTCAAAATTTACTGCTACTCTAAATAATCGATTTCAGCGAGCACTTGAATGCAGTGTTCTGTACTATTATTTACCCCAAGATTAAACAATAAATTTGATTTTATTCTTTGATGCACGTCTTTTCTTTGCATGGCTTGGATGTGAATTAATATTTGGGATTTTTTAAAAGAATATTCCTATTTAATTTTATATTAAAGATAGAATAGTACAATATTCACAAAAAAGTTTAGGGTGGTAAAAGGACACACCCACAAAGTTCAATTGGATCGCGTCCAATACAAAGACGACAAATAAATAGAGCCAAGCTCAAAGAACACTAAGCAGCAATAGCAACATTAGTAGAGGGTGGATCCTCATCATTAGGTTTTCCCCATACATCTCCATGTGCAACAACATCAATAGGCTCCCAACTAGTGAGAGCACCTTCTTCTTTAGGAGTATCCTCCGAGGCTTGTTGGGCACAGATTGGAGATATGGCAAGCTGCAAGTAAGGAAACTTGCCCAAGTAAGCAAATCAAGACTTTAGCGTACAATGAAAAGTGAATATCTACAAAACAATTAGAAAAGAGAGTTGCATTTCTATCTTTCCAAATACTAAAAAGAATTTCCATCATAAAAGCATGCCAAATCTAGGTATATTTGAATGGGAGACAAGGCTAATCCCCAAGCAAAACCATATGCCAAGAAAAGGGAGCAAGCCAAAAGGGTTTAAAGAAGTCATGAATCCAATTGCAAGCTTCTTGAGCACAGGGACAAAACCAGAGAGATGCTTGATTTTCTCAATTTGTGCACAAAAAGGACAGTGGAGGTTGAGGATACCCAAATGAATTAAACAAACCCTGGAGGGATCATTTCGCCAAAATGGTAGAAAAGAAGAGATAAAGCAAATAAAGTGACGAACAAAGACAAAATACAAGTACTTCAAAGATGCACAAAGTTGTTGAAACAAACAGGTTCGCAATTTGCATAAATCGTTGAAATTGGTAAAGCACCAAAAGGAAAAATGAAAGGCAAGAGCAATTAAACAAAGTAATAAGCGAATGTTTTAAAAGGATTTTATATATTCAAAACGTATTTCTATTTAGCATGATTTCACAAGTTCGTTCCCATTTAATGTCTGCAACTACTACCAAAAGCGCCATGAGCCCAGGTCAACTTGTTTTATGGCAAATGGAGATTTGAATGTGGCAAGTACAGGAGTTGGTTGATGGATTGATTGTTGCATGTGGTGCCCTAGTATTTTCCCACCTAAGAATCCCGCGTAAAGAAAGAGGTGTGAAATTACATTGCTATATATACTTGGCGTGAGAATGTTTTAAGGGGTTCGAGCCAGATCAACGTGATTTTTTTACATGTCTTCAAACATTCCCAATATCAATTCATCAAGGAGCAAATATTCAGATTCGAATGCAGATTTAAATGTTAAAGCTGGTTCCATTGTATGAACTTCTCCAAGGATTTTTGTATTCATTTTGGGAACATCTCAAGCCTTGTGCAAGTTTTACCCTTGTAATATTTTATTTAATGAATATAACCAGTGATTTGAGCAGTGACAAACTCTTAAAACGTTGTGATCATTGCAGCGATCATTTCATGAGTTATATGTGAATGAATGTATCTAAATATTGGATAACTAAGCATATTCATATTTTGTAATCAGTCTTATGTGTAGCACCATATGTTTCTATGTATTTGTGTTCCTTTGATAAGTTGGTGACTCTATAGCTTGGAATAGTAATGCAAACGGGAATTAGGGATCTTATGAGATTGCTAATTCTCATAGCATACACACTTCGGTCACAAACACAAATCAAATTGTTTAATCTTTGGCAATTTAAATCTAGCTACAATAGCTACAAGAATACAAATCACCGACACTCTCCATGAAATCAAATACTCACAATTACACAATCCATTGCAAACACTCCATTCAAAGTTATCCCAACTTCAAGTTTTATTTGTCTTCTGGCAGCATTCAATTGTTTACCATACAAAGTTTTTATGCAACAAATACAATTATATTGGAATTCAAAACATCTTCTTCTCAGTTCCACCCACTCTGCATCCTTGGAGCTATTAATCATTCTCCCTCAATGTTGTCTTTTCCCCTACAACACAATGCAATTCTTTTATTTTCCTCTGACTTCACTCCCTCGGTTGAAACCCCCTTCAACATTGCCTTCCTCTGCAATGCACATCTAGTTTGTATGTTCTCTATTTTCTCCATCCTTTTCTCCTCTGGCCTAGCAAACACCCCTCCCTCCAGGGTGACACTCACACACCCACAGGTGAACCCATCTTCAGAGCCATTTGTTGGTTTTTATATTACATAGATGTAAGAAAATGAAAAGACACAAAGTAGAATTGGCTTCCAATAATTGAAGCGGCGCCTCTCCAAAAGGAATTATATTTTTTATATTTGATTTGACTCAGTCAAAACTCTCCAAGTCACAGCCTCCCAAGTCGACTCAAGAAGAACATTACATATGGTTTATTATGGCTTTGACTTCTGTGAATATTTACGAATAAATCTTCCACAAACCCATTCCTCTATGGTAGTTTTCAAATCAGTCTTCCACCAAATCGACTAATGAAGAACTTAAAATGAAATCACTACATTCTAGACTCCCTCATTTTGAGAAAAATTGACCTCCACACACTCCAATTTGCATTCACTCTCTATGGAATACCTAGGAGCAAATAAAAGGAAACAAATTGCTCTTCAATTGGCACACATGACTGCACCTGTAACTGTTGCAAGTATGTGCCTAACCAGTGTTGTCATTGATGTCAACATATCAGTGTTGTCATTGGTGTCAACTGTGCTCTTGTTTTGATGCTTTGTTGTAATGAGTTAGATGCTTTGTATTTGCCTATGTAAGTGTTGGAAATCCTGATATTGAAGTTATTGAGAAAATTTGCTCCTCCGGTAGAAACAGTATGTTGCAGAGTATCTTTGTCTTCAGAAGAACAGTCCAACAGATTGTTCCGCATTTCCTGTAGAATAAATATCTTTATCTGTGGATTGGAATTTATTTAGAGGCATGTCTGAAGATGCTATGTTCCAAGATTGAGCCTCTGGTATGAAGATTTGAGTGAGGTATGATCACCAGAATGGAAACAACTTTTTCTATATATTTGGTGGTGACAAGGAGAATGTATTATGCTCCACATTCCTTCACATTGAAGTATTTTGATCTGCGATTCTAGAGTTAAGTCTGAGATAATGTTATGTGCCTTCAACTTTAATGGTTCATGATTTGGTGGTCCGCAAGCGATCTTTTCCTTATGACAGTAGCTGACAGTGTTGTTTATGATCTCCGGTTTGAAGAATCTTTTTGACAGAGTGGTTAGAGGTTGTGTTGTTGTTCCTGATGATTTCAATGTGCTTGTGGATGTCTCTTGATCATGTTCCTATACCTTTGGATTGGTCTGCAAAGAGAAATTTGGATCGTAGATAAAGATTATTCTTGAAAGTCTTAATGTGAACACTAGTCTTGGCCAACTTGGTTGCTTTCACTTTTTGCAGAGATGCATTGAAGATTGTAGTAGCGTGTTGTGGCGTGGAAGATTGTATTTGAGTCCTAGCTAAGGTGTAGTATGATCCGCATACATCTTTACATCTTTCCCTTAGCAAATTTTTGTATTAGGTCCAGACCTATTTCTATGTATGTTTGTAATGCCAACCTTGGAGTTTGTTCCAACAGTTGATGAATGTAATGCCGACCTTAATGTACATTCCAAGGTTGATGAATTGTATAAAGACACGAAATGTAATTGCGAAAAAGATATTTGTGTGCCAAAATGCAAAGATAAGTGAGAAGTGTAAGAAGTGCAAAGCAGAGGACACTACAACAAAACAAGCAATTAGCGCCATAATTTAGTGCATTTGAGTTCATGAATTGGAAACTTCTACCGGTGCAAAACTCGGTGCCAAAATGTGTGTTCACTTTGGCGCCAGATTTAGCATTGGGTTTAGCGTCGGGTTTGCACCGGGTTTAGCACCAGATTTAGCGCTAGATTTTGTTGCTTCCAGTTTGGCTTCTGATTTTGCTTCTGGTTTTGGTTCTGGTTTTGCTTCTTGTGTTGCTTCCAGGTTTGCTTCCAGGTTTGCTTCCAAGTTTGCTTCCAGGTTTGCCTCCGATTTTGCTTCCAATTTTGCTTCCAATTTTGCTTCCAGTTTTACTTCTAATTTTGCATCCAATTTTGCTTCTGATATAACGTCACTTGTTGCATCCAATTTTGCTTCCGGTTTTGCTTCCAATTTTGCTTCCACTTTTGCTTCCAATTTTGTTTCTGATTTTGCTTCCAGGTTTGCTTCTGGTTTTGCTTCCAATTTTGCTTCTGGTTTTGCTTCTAGTTTTACTTCTAATTTTGCTTCCAATTTTGCTTCTAGTTTTGCTTCCAGGTTTGCTTCCAATTTTGCTTCCACTTTTGCTTCCAATTTTGCTTCCGATTTTGCTTCTGATTTTGCTTCCAATTTTGCTTCCGATATAACATCGCTTGTTGCTTCCATTTTTGCATCTTTTGTTGCTTCTAAAATTGCTTCCATTATTACTTCTTTGTTTGCTACCTGAATTGCTTATGTTTTTGCTTCCTAGATAACGCCAAGTTTTGCTTCCAAGATTGCTTCTGGTTTGCTTCTAGTTTGGCTTCCATTGTTGCTTCTTTTTTTGTTTCTAAAAATGCTTCTTGTTTTGCTTACATTTATTAATTTAATATGTTTTGTTTCAATTTAATTAGTTAAATATATCATGCCTCTTAAATAACTCATATGATTATAGAGTAAGTAATTTAATTATTTAACTCATATAATTAAATAACAACATAATTATTATAACATGATCATCATCTATAATTAAAACAAGTGAGTCAAATATCTATAATTTAATTAAATTTGACAACATCCATCCTGAGCAGTAAATTAAAATCATCATATGTAATAAATATCCATCCAAAAATTATCGACCACTTTCAATATATATAAATTAACAAGTCAATACTGATAAGATCATCATCATATGTAACTAAAACAAGTGAAAGTCAAATATGTCAGTAGATCAATAACATGTCAAAATGATACATGTCCAACAGTAGACATAAGTCAAAATGATACATGTACAAATGATATAAGTAAAAATGATAAATTATGTAACTCAAAACGATACAAGTCAAGATGATACATGTCCAAATCATATAAGTCAAAATGATACATAAATTTATGATACAACTCATTAATATGGTACTGCAGGCCGTGAAAATGATACATATGATAGTAACCATGAAAAGACGCATCATAACAATATATCAGCAATGATCAATGATGCAGTCTATATGACCATGAATGTCACTGGCTACTACCAGCAACTACTTCATCATCATCATCACCATTGTGATCATCATCATCATGATCGTCGTCGTCGTCGTCATCATCATCACCATTGTGGTCATCATCATCATGATCGTCGTCGTCGTCGTCATCATCATCGTCATCAGCCTCAGTGTCTTCTGTATCTGCGTCATCATCATCCTATGCCATGTGATATGTACCAAAACCAACATAATCTGGATCTATATCATGAGGATCATCTCGATCTCTTGGAAGACTCATGTTCTGCAAAAAAAACATTTAAAATGAAAATTTATTATTTATTTCATGCAATAATTTATTTTTTTATTATATATCTAATATTACAACATATGAAACAAAACCATAATCATATTACATCATATCAAAGTGCACATACAATAATAAAATTTCAAAAAAGTTACAGCTAATATGTCATTCCAATGATGTAAAACATGCAACAATTCTAATAAACATTAGTAAAGATTATAAAAAAAATTGTTATACAATTTAACTATCAACTGTAAATTCTATTACATAACCTTAAGTGCCACAAATTGCTTGGTCCATGTATGTTCTTTTTCACTATTAATCTAATAACCTACATTAGACAAAAACATTAAAGAGTTTTTGAGTAGCAGTTGATTAAATTCTCTTGCATGTCATTAAGGAATGCACAGTTTTTTTTCAATAATTATTTATCTTAAGGTTCATGAGTAACCTTAAGATAAAGGTCTATTTTGTTTGAAAAAAAAATGAAGTTAGCAATATGTTATCCGACCGATTTTAGAAAGAAAAAATGTTAGCCCTATTCCCGCTCACAAGTCTTCAATGTGAGCAGGAATAGGGCAAATTTGGGGATTTAGAAAGAAAGATAAAGTTTAGGGTGTCTTCAAGATAGCTAGCACGGGCAAGGAGGTCAACCATGCACACATAATGATCAACTGTAGGTGTAATGCAATAAGGGTTACAAATGTGATTGAAGTATGTACAACTCTCATCCACTAAACCTGCATGGTTGCATGTACCTAGAATACAAGCAAAGCTTACAATGTTAGGATATGTTCCAGAGTACTTAATTAAATCAAAGATTTTGAGAGCGTCCTTGCAAAATCCATTTTGTGCATATCCTGCAATCATTGCATTCCATGAGATGACATCTCTTTGAGGAATTCTGTCAAATAGTTCACATTTTTTGTCTATGATTCCATATTTTGTGCATATCCTGCAATCATTGCAGTCCATGAGACCACATTTCTTTGAGGCATTATGTCAAACAGTTCACAAGCCTTGTCTATGCTTCCACATTTTGCATACATGTCTAATAAGGCAGTTGCAACTACAACATCTGACAAAATGGACCTGTATCCTTTATGTATTGATGGATGTCCATACCCTATTCCAAAGCTCCCATTTTGACACAGGCAGGGAGGATGCTGGCAAAGGTTGTGGAATTTGGCTTTACACCAGCAAATTGCATTTGCTTTAAAATTTCTAAAGCCTTTTCAACAAATCCATTTTGTGCATATCCTGCAGTCATTGTAGTCCATGAGACCACATTTCTTTGAGGCATTTTGTCAAACAGTTCATGTGCCTTGTCTATGCTTCCACATTTTGCATACATGTCTAATAGGGCAGTTACAACTACAACATCTGACAAAGGAGGACTTAAGCATTCAGAAACCCGACCATGCCACCTTGTGTAGATTTGATGAATGACTTGTAGCCATCAAATCCAATGAACTCTTAAATCATGTCTTCCTTAATCTGGACCAGCAATGTAGAGATAGTCCTCTAAAATAGAAGAATATAAAGTGGTCTTATTTTGTGTCTGCATTTGTATCATCATTACTATCTCCTTTGGGACATTATTTTTTACTATCGAGGGATGGATGATTGAGACTAGTCAACACAAACCTTATGGTTACCATCAATTCCATCTCTTTGGTATTGAAAACTATAGTTGCTTTAATTCTATGATGGCAATGAGAGGATATAATGACTACCCTAGATTTTTTGTAATGACAACAATCCTATTTAACACTGAATTATGATTCATTCCCATAGTGGGATCTTCTCAGAGGAGTTTCAAACAACTCATACTCATAGAGTCATGTTTTTAGGTCACATGGTTATAATAGCTAAGACTGCCCTCATTTGTGACCATAAAAAGGTTCTTGGACAACACTATCTTGCTCTTCACACTGGGTACTATATAGGCCAAGATTGGGTTGAAGAAATCACTTGATGGTTACCTATATAGTGATACCACACCCTAATACCCCCATGCATTCTAAATAGCTTGAGATTTATACAATACTCAACCAAGATGAAATTGTATCATTGTACCACACTTAACTATGGCAATCCCTTCTTGACAACAATTTCTAATCTTTAGACTATTGGGATCCTTGCCACAAATAAATATTAGGTCAATGAGACAAGGCTTTTAAACAAAAACCATAATCCCAACTCTATATCCATCCCCTTGGCAATCTCAAGGGCCACCTTGAGACAAAAAATGCTAATGTACTATTATGACAGTTATGATTGCCCTCCATCATTTCATTGTGCATTTGAAACTTGAGATGAGGATTGGGGAGGTCTCTATTGGTATTTTGTCGTAGACAATTTGGGAATAGTAGACCCCCATCTTATCAATAAGGAAGGTTATATAAATCTTGAGTAAAACAATAAAAACCTCATGATTGTCTTGCATGTTAGCAAATTGACTGTGACAGTGGTAAGGTTAGTCAATAATTTCCACACCTTTATATTCAATCTTCGGATCATTAGGGGGGTAAAAGCAAGGAAAATACTCATGGCAAGATCTTTAAAATAGGCATATTCAACTTCAAGCATTTCTGCAGACCCTAGGAAGGTGGATGTAAACTTAGTGACTATAATTACCACCACAAAGACTATCCCCTTTGTGACTATGACAAGGTAACACTATCATGCTCTTCATGACAATCCCTTCTCCAATGGGTGATGGACTAATAACATTTATCTCCTTTGTGATTTCAATGCCTCTCTAATGCACTATCATAGGAGTCTTGACAGTCCTTATGTATCAGTGAAGAAGGCTTCCAACAAATCCAAAAGGAGGGCTTAAGATTACACACAAAGTCCTAGCCTTCATACCCTAGTCACATATCACCCCTCTAAGAAGACCTCAAGACAAGTTATGGGTTCCAAAAATAACACAAACCCAGTCCTATATGACTATCACTACCCTAGGTCCCTCAAAATTCTTATATCAACCTTCCCTTGGCTGGCAAGGGTCTTGAAACTCCATTGTCCCTGCTAGTCTGAACTTGGAATGATCAATATAATGATTCTACTACAATGCATAGTTAGGGCTACACTAAGGAAGTCCTACCTACCCTAAGGAAGTCCTACCCACACCTAAACTATGATGTATCCATGATCTTATCAAGCATGATCTTATGATAGTGTTTGGACTGAACTTGTATAGTTTTAGGGCATTCACACATTTCAGTTACAGTGTGGTGTGTGAGGAATTATTACTAAATGGTTGCTACCATGCACATAAACTATACACATCTAAAGACTGTAATATGACATTATTGTGATGGAATCCTAGGTTGGAATGAAAGCTAGGCCTCAGACCATTTTAAATTGATTCCTTCCAAAAAAATATGATATGAGAGCCATTGTGTCCTCAAATACCATTCCACTAGCCTGTGGACCTAGTGCAAGGTGTGCAACAAGTCTAAGAAGCAACAACATCCTTCTTTCTGTCATATTGAGAACCACAAAATAATGGATTTAAATTATGAAATATATATAATTGATACCTTTAATGCATCTTCCATGCAAGTGAGTTTAAAACTGAAGATTTGGGTGTAGGAAAGGGCTTCTGAATAAATGTTCATTAGAAAAGAAAGAAAACAAATAGTTTTAAAATGGAAAAAACAAAAATCACAAAATCTAAAGGTTTCCATATTCCGCTAAGCCCTTCTTTATCTACATATCTACTTGGAGTGCAACTTTGATCTTCCTTCAAATCACCCTGACTTCATAAGGAATCCCAAATGTTGGAATTGGTCCGGACAACTGAGGGGGGGGGGGGGGGGGGTGAATCAGTTGTCACACAAATTAAACTTTTCTGCCTTTAATCCTCTTTTACGACTTCTAATCAAATTAATGATATGAACATTAAAGCATGAATCAATAACGCATGAGCGGAAACATAAGTAACACAATTGACACCAAGATTTTTGACGTGGAAACCCGGTTAAGGGAAAAACCACGGTGGGGGTTAACCCACAAAGATTATACTCTGTTAAAAGTATTACAAAGGGGAATGCACATGCATTCGAGCTTACTGCCCAGAGCTCACTGCTCAAAGAAGGCTTACTGCCTACAGAAGGCTCACTGCCTACAGAAAGAAGATTACAATGAAATTTAACTGATAATTAGCATCTATCAATGCAAGGATTCAGTTCCGGTTAAGCACAAAATACTAACTTGATACACTTCATCTTCACTCTGCCCTTTTTACTATTCTACTAACATCTAAATCTTAGATCTCTGCCCTTTTCGTACTTATTCCATAGTCACATCACACACACCCCCAAATAATTCAAATCCATCGGCTATATATATCTGCATCCAGATCTTCAACCACTTTTCATTCAGCTTCAAGAACACTTAGAACTTTATTGAAAATTCTGCTCTGTCGCCTAAATCCATGTACACTTGGAAGGCGGACCAAAACTTGCACTCACAAATCATTAATCAAGTCGGCTACTATCACTGCTCATCACAACTTGTCCAGCCAACAACTTCCATACATCTGGAACCAAGATCAATTACAAGGTCAGCCTGTTCTTCTTCTACCTGCTCTGTCAAACTGTTAACCCGATACTCAGATGCTAATAACTATTGAATCCTTCATCACCAAAGGCAAAAACTCTAGATTTAGATTATCCTGACAATGCTTCTGACTCCCTCATATCTGCAACAAACTCTGATCTACTCCCGGGGAGATCCATACCAAGATACCAGACCCTATCACACACTCTGTTCTTGACTTCCCGGACTTAGACAAATCTTCAATCTGATTTCTGATATGGGAAAATTATGCAATGCAGATGTGTAGTATAGAATTAGTTGCCATCAATGACAACACTTATCATGCCTAGCAGTGTCTCTTGCCAACAATCTCCCCCTTTGGCATTGATGGCAACACTTAGTGAAAAATGACTAAGTGTCGGAATAACTCCCCCTTTGCTTGTGCTCCATACTGTTGTTCACACTACTTTTCAGTGCTCCCCCTTTGCTGGATTCTTCATTTTTCACTGCCTTTACTCCCCCTTTGACATCAATGGCAAAGGGCGGGATCCGTAATCAGTAATCATGCAAAAATTTTGTATATAAGGTCGCATATGTACAAACAGTCCATATGTTATATTTACATATATTTAAGGATATATGCAAAAGTACTCTTTAACTGTACAAATTCGATGGCCCAACCTCTCTTCATACCATCCAAAATTGAAATGTGTCCACTCAGTAGAAATGCATATGCTTTTGCTTTCCTTAGATCTGAGGGATCACTTGCCCGGGCAGTACTTTGGGCCTCTGTCAAAGTATTAAACATTGTTTCCAACTTAGGGGTAATCAGTCCCTGGAGCTCATCCATTCTTTCCATAATGTTCTTCTTTTCTTTGATAAGCTTCTTTATTTCATTTTTCAGGCTAATTGCTTGACATTCTTGGCTCACTGGAGATACTGTTAAAGGATCAAAACTTTGAGATAGGTCTAGCAGCTTTTTCTCTTGCTCCTTTATCTTTTTCTCAATATCCTCTACTATTTTGGGCCATGATAAACAAAACTTATATACATCACCACCATCCTTAAGAACATTTTCAATACTCTTTATACCAATATCGAGTGTTTTTCTATCATTATCTATAAGGCCTTTTAGTTCACTAAACCTCTTATCCAAAAATTCTTTCTGGACCTTTACTTCGGCTGACTTCTCAAAAGACTCAAAATTTGTATTTATAGAATGCACAAGATTTTTCAAATTACCAGAAGGAGAATCAAATGTATTTTTCCGATATGTGGGCATGATCTTCTCCAGTATTCTGGATGCTAGGCCTATCAACTCACTGTTTTCTATATGATACTTCGGTATGTTCTCCCTTGCCTTGGCCTGTGTAAATGATGCTATCTTCAGCATTTGGTCCAGAGAGAGTGTCCAAATTGATTGGTCCTTGTATCAATTCTGGCTCATCTAACTCTAGCATCTCCTTGGTCAGAAAAGTCTGCACTGTATCTGCAGTGTCTCTTGCCACACTTTCTATTTTAGTTTCCTTCCCTTGTGCTTTGTCAGCGGCAGCAACCAGACTGTCTTGCTTCGGTGCATTAGCACCATCTCCTTCTG
Source organism: Cunninghamia lanceolata (assembly GCA_027924645.1). Classification (NCBI taxonomy): domain Eukaryota; kingdom Viridiplantae; phylum Streptophyta; class Pinopsida; order Cupressales; family Cupressaceae; genus Cunninghamia; species Cunninghamia lanceolata. The sequence goes on along the minus strand of BSBN01000346.1, from coordinate 11,923,045 downwards.
CTAGTTCTTCTTTTCCCTTTGCTTTTTCCTCTTCCTTCTCTTTCTCTTTTTCTTCTTCTTTTTCTTGTTTCTTTCCGGAGTCATCAGTAGCATTCGGAGGATCATGGACAACATTTGCTTCTTCTATCAATACTTCCTCTTCTTCTTTTTGCACTTCCTCTTCTGGAACAAAGGAATCTAGAGTTTCAGTCTATTACTTATTCTTCTTTAATCCTTTGACATTCATGTCTGAGGACTCAATCTCTACATTTACCTCCTCTACAACAGGAAGATTGTGTTTTTTCAAAGCACTCTGGAGAATCTCTTTGGTTTCCTTTGCAATCTTGTGTGTCTCCCCAAGCATAAGCTTATTCATTCATTTTTTACTTCGGAACTCATCCTTGGCTTCTTTAAATATCAAATTCATTTGCTTCAGAGTAATTTGGGGGCATCATTGTATTAATATTTGTTCTCAGATCTCAAGATCCTTGCTTTTTGCATTCTCTTTTCTTAGTTCCAAAATTTTTTCAAGGCTTTTTGGTATCAATGAACATATCTCAATAAGAGCCTTGTTGTAGATATTCAAATATCTTATCGTTGCTTCCTCAAGTAATCTTTTGTCAGCATCACTATAGTCATCATAGAATTTTGTCATTGGAGCCAAGTTTCCATCTATAGTAACTGATTTAATGATGTCATCTACTAAAAGGGTAGGCTTCTCTACATATTCCTTTGTCTTTTGCCTCTTGCTTTCCATTTTGCTTCCAGAGGGAATCTCCTTGGATATCTTGGCCGCTTTTGTGCTTGTGGCTTTTAGTTCTTTGATCTCAATGTCAGAATCTGTATCTTCTTCTTCTCTTGTGCTTTTATAGGTCCGGGATGCTTTTGTTTTCTTCCTTTTCTCCCTTTTTCCGGATGATTTTTCTTCCAGTTTTGCAGTCTTAGGAGGAACAGGGGTAGCAACAGAGCTCCTAGTAGTCCTTGAAGTGGAAGAGGGTTCCACCGGAGCACTTCCTTGTTTCTTATCTTGTTTCTCTTTCTTAGCCTTTTCAGTTCTTTCTCTGAATTGCCTCACAACCTCCTTAGTTAGGCCCAAATTTTCAGCCAACTGCTCAACTTCTTTTCTTACTTTCCTATTGGTTTCAGGTTCTTTGAGCTCAGTATGCAGTTTTAAACTTAGCTCCTCATATGTTCCAAATATTTCAACTGTTGTGTCTTTAGGCTTGCTTAGAAGATGTTGAGCATACATATTCAAGATTTTTCCATCTACTTCATACTCCATGGGCATGATCCAAATAGTTCTGGGTTCCATTGCTTCCATTAGGCACTGATCAGTGTCAACCATGAAACATATTTCATTTTTGTACTTCTCAACAATTGACTTAGGGATTCTTTCCCTTAAATGCATCATACTCTAAAAATTCTTGAAGTATCCCCATATTGCAGTTTTCTGAGCTTTGAAATCACTAATGCTGGAAAGATGATCTTTGATCTGAATGGCAACCGGCTCATCATTAGTCTAGTGAACACCCTTTACTCCAAGTACTTCATTCATATAGTAGAAAAAGAAGCAAGGAACCAATGTACCATATTTAAAAGTGTTTTTCTTATGCCTTTTGATTTTGTTCAAGTTCTCAATCAGCTAGTTCTGTAACAGCTCACAAAGGTCATAATCTACATTCTCCTTCAACATTTGATATGCTGCATATATGGTAGTTCTGGAGATAGAATTCTCCCTGTTGGAGTGATGTATCTTGTAGCCAATCACCATGGAAGTAAACTTCACATCCGATTCTATAATGTCATTTATAGTCATAGCCCTCCTATCGAATTTAGCACCAGTTGCATTAGTAACAGTTTGGTTTTTCATAGATTTTAACATGGGTAATCCACCGGTTGAGTTTAACCCAGTCACAATTCTGATAACATCCTTGGTAATCTTGAATGGTTTTAACAACCAAATGAATTCATCATGCATCTGACTCAAAACATACCAGACCCATTCATCTTCATCAAATCTTGGAAACCCCATAATTTGAATAAAGTGTTTATCATGCAGTGCCTTATACTTAGGTTTAAGATCGTGATTTTCATCCCTGAGATGACTCTCAAACAAGTCTACATACCTTGAATCATCAAATTCATCTATGTTTGCATGAATATAAACCCTAATATCTTCAACATGCAGCACACCATACGGAACACTTGAAAAAGCACCTAATGGGTCGACTTCTATTGATTTGTGAGGATGCTTCTTAAATTTGGGTCGAGGCCTTTCAGTAATGTCAACAACATGAGGAGAAGCCATCTCAACATATTTTAGATTCAAAGCTTTACAGAGAAGTACCTTTTTCTTCCGCGGAGTTAGGGTTGATCAATTATCGGTTGAATTCTCTCTTCGTTCTTCAATCTCTGGATTTGCAGCTCATAAGCTCTTCTACTTGTTTCCTTCGAATGCAAAGTGGTTCAAATGCATGATTAAGTGACCTTTTATCCTTCGCAAAACCTAATTTTGCATTGTAATAAATGTGCTGCCCTAACTTCATCCAGTTACTCTGTTTCTTGAACTGTTCTTCATGAATCACTCCGCAAATTTTCATATTAACATCTTTTCTTCCGAAAATCCTTCCAAAAGTTCTGAAACAATTCAAAATATCTTCTCTCATTGTGCCATATCCAGGCACCCACTTACTGACTGGGGGAATTTGATGTTCAATGCAGCTCCCCCTGAGCCAGAGCTCCTAATTTAATTCCTGGAGGAATTGTCAGCATCAGATTCCGGTGTGGACCCATCACCATTGTTCATTGTATCTTTCTTCACCCAAGTCTTGTTCATTTCGCTCTGTATCTCATTCACATCAATTTTTCTTTTGCCTTTGTCTTGTGTCGGCTCATCCAGTTTTCTATTTACCGAACCTCTTCTTCCATTGTTCCTACTTCTACAGAATCTTGTAATATGACCAGATTTATTGCAATTAAAGCACACAACATTTCCTTGCTTGTAAACTTGATTTCCTCTTGATCTGCACTAATTTTCCATGTGTCCAAACCCATTGCAAGAAAAATAGTAACCATTGAAAGAATTGCCAATTCCTCTATTGTTAGAATTATTCATTATCATACTTCCGCATTCATTTGATCTATGACCATACCTCTTACACTTGAAACATTGACCGGAGAAGGATGGACCATTTTGATTTACTCTGCTTCTGCATTGAGTAGCTCTATGACCAAATTTATTGCAATTGAAACAATTTCCATTGAATGATGGATATCTTTGAGCATTAGGTTGTCTTATCGGAGGTTTTTTAGTTTTGTTTCTCCCATTCCTTGATTGAAAATTTCTTTGTCTGGATCTGGAGCTTTCACCTTTCTCATATCCAAGACCATGCTTGTCATCATCCTTTTTCTGTCCTTCAATCATTGCTTCAAGTTTAGCTGAGCTTATCTTGAACTTATCCTTATATTCATTTGCAACTTCTAGGTCATGTCTGAGAGTGATAATTTGTCTCTCAAGTTCTCTCTCATTGTCTCTGTTTTCTTGTAGATTAGATTCTAGGAGACCAACTATTTCATCCAATCTGCAGCATTCTTCAGTTCTCTCTTTCAAATTTTGATTTATCTCTTCTGCAATTTTCTTCCTATCTTCAATTTCTTTGGTTAGTCTCATCACCCCAGACTCCATCTCATGTTTTAGGACAACAACTTCTTTAGCTAACTTTTCACATTCATTTGTCTTCTCTTTCAGGGCCTTGTCTTCATAATGATTTCCCAGTTGAAGAGGTTTCTCCTTCCCTTTTTCATTGGATTTGCTCAATTTTCCTTTTAAAATCTCAATGAAGTCTTCAGCCTTTTTGAGGTTTTCTTGTAGCTCTTGGATTTCTTCTCTGGACTGCTCAAGATCTTCTAGGGTGAGATTAAGTTGCCCTTGAATGTTATATTCATCCATTTTACTACCTTCCCAGATCTTCCTTAAGTTGTTAAACTTTTTCAAAGGAACCTTGCTCTGATGCCAATTGTTGGAATTGGTCCAAACAACTGAGAGGGGGGGTGAATCAGTTGTCACACAAATTAAACTTTTTTGCCTTTAATCCTCTTTTACAACTTCTAATCAAATTAATGATATGAACATTAAAGCATGAATCAATAACGCATGAGCAGAAATATAAGTAGCACACTAGACACCAGGATTTTTCACGTGGAAACCTGGTTAAGGGAAAAACCATGGTGGGGGTTAACCCACAAAGATTACACTCTGTTAAAAGTATTACAAAGGGGAATGCACATGCATTCGGGGTCACTGCCCAGAGCTCACTGCTCAAAGAAGGCTTACTGCCTACAAAAAGCTCACTGCCTACAGAAAGAAGATTACAATGAAATTGAATTGATGATTAGCATCTATTAATGCAAGGATTCAGTTCTGGTTAAGCACAAAATATTGACTTGATACACTTCATCTTCACTCTACCCTTTTTACTGTTCTGCTAACATCTGAATCTTAGATCTCTACCCTTTTTGCACTTATTCCATAGTCGCATCACACACACCCCCAAATCATTCAAATCCATCAGCTATATATATCTGTATCTAGATATTCAACCACTTTTCAGTTGGCTTCAAGAACACTTAGAACTTTATTGAAAATTCTGCTATGTCAGCTAAATCCATGTACACTTGTAACGCGGATGAAAACTTGCATGCATAAATCATTAATCAGGTCAGCTACTATCACTGATAATCACAACTTGTCCAGCCAACAACTTCCATACATCCGGAACCAAGATCAATTACAAGGTCAGCATGTTCTTCTTCTGCCTGCTCTGTCAAACTGTTAACCCGATACTCAAATGCTAATAACTATTGAATCCTTCATCATCAGAGGCCAGAACTCTGGATTTAGATTATCCTAACAATGCTTATGAATCCCTCAGATCCACAACAAACTCTGATCTACTCTTGAGGAGATCCGGACCAAGATACCGGACCCTGTCACACACTCTGTTCTTGACTTCCTAGACTTAGACAAATCTTCAATCTGATTTTTGGTATGGGCAAATTATGCAATGCGGATGTGTAGTATAGACTTAGTTGCCATCAATGACAACACTTATCATGCCTAGCAGTGTCTCTTGCCAACACAAAATGGGATCAGTCATAAGAAGGAGGCAGGCGAACAAGGGTTTGTTGTTCATTATTAGCCCGTCAAACTTAAGCATATGAGATAGCATGGCACACACAAAATGTTGTGGATAATGACCACAAGATTAGGTTAATTGCAACCACTTTTTGTAAGAAAGCACAAGACTAGTATACTCATTATGATCCTAATGGCACCAAGAATGATCTTGGTAAACTGCTAAGAGATTTCCTTCCCAATTTCAATTGCCCTAAGATGGTGCATCGTAATATTGTGGCATTAAAGGAAATAAGGCAACAATCAGGAGAGATTGTGTGTAGGTATGATCAATGCTCTAAGGAATTGGTGTTAAAGATTGACCCAACTATAAAATGTTAAAATTTAGAAGGAATGATTTATTGGTAGGCTAATTGCACATATCAAACATGAACTAGTTTAGCTCACTCTCCCTAATTAAAAAGTTTCCTTAAAAGTTGTGTTGAGATTATAAGAATTAGGGGAGCCCCCAACATATGATTCTACTACATGCCTAAATGGAAAAATGGTCATGCAAATAGCACAACTTGCAAGTGAAACTCTTAATCAATGTGGTTTATGATGAACAAAGTGCCACACTAAGGGGCATACAACTACAAACTATCTAGTGGTGGGAGCTCAAGCTATTAATGCCACATAGTTCCCTCTTGCTCAACAGATACCTAATTGCACCATATGTCATGAGACTCATGAAATTGTCCACTACTGCAAAAGTGAAAGGATGTTCCTATCAATTACTAGTGCAAGGTTTGTCACACATCCACCCATGACATTACCACCTACAAATTAGTGCAAGTCCTCCACAAGGCAAGAGGAAAACAAAATTAAACACAACAACGCAACCCCAGTCACAACCACAATAGATGGTGGTGTGCTATTAGGAGCCATAATATATGGAGCATGGAGGAAATCAAGGAGGCCATGGTAGAGTATGCACTAGAGGAATCTATTGCTACTAGTGTGGAGAACCTGGGCATACCTCGCGTAGTTGCACAAAGTTTCCAATGTATACTTATTATAATGTTGATCACAAGATAAAGGATTGCCCTACATTGTTGCAACTGTTGGAATATTCAATGATGTGCCTTTGATAAATATATCAATGATGTGCCTTTAATAAGGGACTTATCATTTTCATAAGTTCTATCACCACCTAATGATTCAATAAAGGATCTGATGTCTATACATTAATTAAATATAAACAAATGTGTGGATGATTTAGTGGCTTGTTCACATAACTCACGTTTGTATATAAGTGATTGCCCTTATAGTTGTCGAGCTTTGTGGATTAAAATTATTGTGAAAAATGTCTAAGGATTGTTCTGTAAAGGTAAAAAGGTGCATTCATAATGAGAGTGACTGAAGTTCAAATCTCAACACTGCAATAAGGTAACTAGGAGGACATGTGCACATGTCCAGGACTGTAAATAATGGGACAATTGAGTGGGAGCTAGGGCCAACAGAGAAGCACTTTAGAACTCATCCTACACATCAATAAACAACTCAACACAAGAAATGCAAATTGACATATTAACACAACAATATCCAACTAAGTTATTGAAAGTCAACTATTGATTCTTCGTTCTCTATCCAGATTACAAAATCAGTCCACTTTTTGTTTTGTAACATTTCCTTTTCAAATTGGCTTGGATGTCGGCCATATTTCTCCTCCTCTCAAAACATGGCACATGGACTAGTTAAACTAATTAATATGCAATCATTTACTTTTTCCTAGGAAATAAAAAAATCATTTAACTTATTAAATATACTTACAAATGTACAAATCAAGGCATGTAAACCTTTCTGGCCACTGTGATGCGTGGCACGAAGTTTGTCAAGCCTAGCTTTGGAGGCATTGTCCTGAAACATATACTAATTCAATTTAACTATGCATAAATAAAATTTAAAAATTGTTTAATAAGTTTGATATAATCTTATGAGCAAATTCAAATACCTGTGTACTCTCCTCACCGGACTTCCTCTGTGCATCGGACTTCTCATATGCTTTTACAAGCTCTTTCCATACTTTCAAACTTACATCAATTGGCCTTTTTTTGAGCATTAGCTCAGGAGGGAGTTTTTTTTATCTTCTTTGTTTGGTTGCACCAAAATCTCTTGCAGTTTTGAGACATTCGTAGCTTTATCTTCTTTATAGACCAACCTGTGCCAAATTCAGTCTTCATGTCATGGATAACTATTTTTTGCAAGTGCATGGGTATCTTTGAGAATGGCAAATGTAGATGGTCTTTGAACTGTTGAAGGCGTGATTCCTTCAACCTATTCACAAACATTTTTCTAGCATCTGTCATTTGAACTTCCCCTGAAACCACATCATAATCTATCTTGGTATCATAGGTACCAATGCAAGATGCAAAACATAGCATGGTGGTCGAAGAAGTCTATGTCCCAAGAGTGGATGGGACATTGGAAGACTCTGCTCACTATTCCACATTCTTAGAGATTACTATTATTTTTTTCCTCCTGGATCTTTTGCCTGATCCAGGACTAGTTGGGGAATCAATTGATTCCCTTTGACACTGTTGATTTGGTTGCAATGTTTTAGGGGCTTTACTAGATCATTTTTCTATGTATCTGACAAGCATTGTCAAGTCCACACCATCCAATTTGTTCACTACCTCTACCACCCATATGGAAGCCAATGCCTCTTTGTCTTTGTCAGTCTCATGTCCCTATATATATAATAATAATAAATTTCTTCTTTTAAATTTAGAAATAAAAAAAATAAAAACTAAAAATCAAAGAAATAATGAAAACATTTACAAATCTATAAATTGACAATGAATTACCTCATTGTGGCCAGAGTCTGCTCCCCTTGCTCTCTTCCCTCTATTGCTTGACATTTTTAGGCGACCTAGGGCAAATTATTTTCGTCCAGTCTGTGGAGGCAAACGAACTACACACTGCCAGGTATGAAAGATTTTGTCCAGTTTTTCTTTATTCCTCAAGGTTTTTGCCCTTTACTTTGTAGAGCAAATCATGAAGCTATTTTCGTCTGTAAGTTTACTACAAGAAAGTAAGCTTATACATCAATTGAAATAAAGCCAGAGAGAAATTTTATCAACTAGTGGCAAAATGTAATTTCATCCATATCAAGATAGACAACAATTTCCTTTAAGCAAAGGCTAAGATATCTGATTCACACAGTTTAATCCTAAAGCACACATTTATATTATTATGGAATGTGGAAATTTGTCGTCTATTATGAAAAGCCTTGCTCAAAATTATCTTCAACAGATGCCCTATGAATATTGCAAGACCTGCATTTGTCCAAACGAATCTGACATCTGACAGGAAAAAAAGAGTAGATGAAAGAGAGGCAATGCCCTTACCTGGCACAAATAGAAGAAGAGTAGCACGAATTGAAAGGCTGAGATATCTGGAAGCAAAGGTTGTCGTGGCTTAAACTCGAGACTTTTGAGATGTAAGAAAGTGAGTATGCGCTTTAGGAATGGAAAGGAAATTGGGGTTGTTATATAGGCCTAGAAATCACCATCCAAGGCAATCCCAATCCATTTCAATATTGCAATTCCATACAATCCAAACCTAACGTTGTAATTCCCAATAATTGTCCCTCTACTTCATCTTCATCCCGTGTTGACCCAGCTTCAATCCCTTCCACATCCAAGGCATCCAAAATCAACCTCAAGCTCAAAGACAAGGGTGTCAATGAATATACAATCGCGCAATCCTTTTGCTTAGCACAACTACCTATATCCCCCAAATCCTATGGAAAGCCATCCATGAACAAACCCAAGGCATTAGAAACTCCTAAAGGTCCGTTTGTAAAATGGGGAAGCCTCGAAGATGAGAGAGATGAGAAGGACATCCTACAATGGTTATATAAGGATGAAGCCTGATAGTCTACCCAAACCACAAGACCATCAATCCACATTACAAACCGAACAGTATGGGAAAGGATTCTCAATACTCCAAAGAATGGGATATGAAGGTCATGGACCCATAGGATTAAGGAAAGAAGGTATCATTGAACCTATCCAACCTCCTTCATTAACAGTCCGAGACACTACTGGGTTAGGTTACAAAGGAAAAGCCAAGACCAAAGGAACATACAAACATAAAGGCAAACAACCACAAACATCTACTACTAACCTAGTAGAGCAGATTCACCAACTACAAGGATGGAGTGAGACATACTCCAATGAGTATGAATGGGATAGTCTCTCTGAACTATCTTGTGATGAAAAAGATGTTGATGTGGTCCATGAATATATCCCTATCCATGCAACTCATGAGCGACAAAGTTCAAGGTCTAGACCTGTAGAGTTCGATCCACATAATAATGATAGTTACGTGAGGAAAGAATGATGCCACACTTAACAAATTAACTTGTGGAGAGTACCATCACAGGAATTGTCAATGCTTACAATAACCACACTAACTCCTCCATCTTGACTATCACTAGCCTCGAACCAGACCAATCCAATGACCTGTTACAACTATTGCATCCAGAACTCATAGATTGGGATTTACAAGACTCTACCCCTAAGCTTGATACCTTTCAGAATGATGAGGCCATCATCAATTATCTAGAACTTAGACACCATATACCTGTAGGGGATCACCTAGCTGGCTATGCCATAGAACTCAATGACAGGGCTTATTTTGGAGAGAGTACCAAGCCTTTCAGTCTCAAAAATGTAAAAATGAAAGATAGATCTAACGGTGAAAACCACTCTGCGGTAGTGTTAGATCGCGAAAATAGTAAAAATATAAAAGATGTATCCAACAGTGAAAACCTCTCTAAGGCACCAAAGGATGAAAGGCTTGACCCTCTTCCCAATCTAACACATCAGGAGAGATCCTCCATCTTGATGGAACCAACAGAACAGATCAACGTTGGCACAGGTGAAAATCTAAAGATGATCCATATGACACAATCTTTAACTGCACAAGAGAAGCCAGAGTTCACCAAATTCTTCAAAAAGAAACAAATCAACTTTGCTTGGTCATACGTGGATATGCCTAGTCTAGATCCAAAACTTATAATGCATCAATTATCGCTAGCTCCAGGGGCTAAGCCAGTTAAACAAAAACTAAGGAAGATGAACCTGCATATCAAACTCATGGTAAAAGAAGAATTGAAGAAGCTGCTAGATGTCGGGTTTATCAAACCAATAGACTATCCAGAGTGGATTTTAAATATAGTGTCTGTCACCAAACTAGATGGAAGAGTTCGACTGTGTAATGACTTTAGGGATTTGAACAAGGCTTGTCCCAAAGATGACTTCCCTCTACCTAACATCGACATCATTGTAGATCTTACAGCAAGGCACACCATGTTGTCATTAATGGATGGATTCTCTAGCTATAACCAAATCAAGATAGCACCAGAGAATCAACATAAAACAACATTCACATGTCCGTGGGGTACCTATTGTTGGTGCGTCATGCCATTCGGGCTAAAGAATGCGGGGGTAACATATCAGCGGGCAATGACAATAATCTTTCATGACATGATGCATACCATCATGGAAGATTACGTAGATGACATTCTAGCCAAATCAAAAACCAGAGAAGGGCATCTACAAGTCCTGGACAAGATCTTCACAAGACTAGAGCAATTTAATATATGGTTAAATCCAAAAAAGTGTGTTTTCGGAGTCACATACGGTAAACTCCTTGGATATATCGTATCAGCTAATGGAATAGAGGTGGACTCGGCCAAGGTAAAAGCAATCATGGAAATGCTGCCACTTAAGAATCTGAGTCAATTGCAGTCTCTACAAGGAAAGTCGCAGTCCATCAAACGGTTTATCTCTCAGCTGGCAGACAAGTGTCACTCATTCACGTATCTCCTACACAAAAACATTCCTTTCAAATGGGATGACATGTGTGAGCAAGCATTTCAACATCTAAAGGAGTATTTAATGAATCCACCTGTCTTAATGCCACTAATTTAGGTCAAGCCATTGTTACTCTACATTTCAGCCACACCAACAGCTCTTGGAGCTCTGCTAGCACAACAAAACCACGAAGGAAAAGAACAACCAATCTACTACATCAGCCAAACACTAGTAGGCTGCAAGCTACAATATACACCAATTGAAAAAGCATGCCTCGTTGTGGTCTTTGCTTCACAAAAATGGAGACATTACATGCTATCACGTTCCATCAAGCTAGTAGCGAAGATCGATCCATTGAAATACTTGCTCAACAAAGCTACCCTAACAGGTAGAATATCAAAATGGGTCATGATACTCAATGAATTTGACATCGAGTATGTAGATAAACGAGCAATAAAGGGGCAAGTGATTGTAGATCAGATGGCAAATGCACCTTTACCAGATGACAACCCATTAAGCTTTGAAATTCCATATGAGTTTATCTTTCACATAACAACAACCTGGAAACTCTACTTCAATGGATCATATACTCAGCATGAGTTCGGGGCCGGTATCTTGTTGATCACACCTAATGGAGACACCATTCCAAAGTCATACAGACTACTCTTTCCATGCACTAACAATGTGGTGGAGTACGAAGCCCTAGTCATTGGCATCAAGCTGATAGTGGAATGGAAAATCACAGAACTTCATGTGTATGGTGACTCCCAACTTGTCATCAACCAAGTGAACGATGACTATCAAACAAAGGATGAGAAGTTAATACCATACAAACGTATGGTAGACGACTTAAAAGAATACTTTGTTGTGATCTCTTTTTAGTAGATACTCAGGCTGGAGAACAAAGTAGCAGAAGCCATGTCAATGATTGTATCTCTCCTCAATATCCTTGAAAACCAATCACGTTATGAGTTATTGGTAGAGCCAGTATCCCATCCTACATATGACACCCCTGAATCCCACATCATTTGCCATATCGTAGGATCTGATTCTCCCTTATACGACAAAGTGTATACTTATCTGAAAGAGAACACCCTACCACCCGATCTATCGAGTAACCAAAAAAGAACCTTCATCCGTCAAGCCTCCCGTTTTATCATAATTGCTAACACCCTGTATTGACGAGGACTCGATGGTACTCTCTTTAGATGTCTCGACAGTGAGGAATATCAAACAACCCTAAGAGAAGTTCATGACGATATATGCGGGACCCACTCTAGTGGTCCTACCCTGGCTAAGAAACTCATACGTATGGGATACTACTAGCCAACTATGGAAAAAGACTCCTATCATTTTGTAAAGAGGTGCAAGAAATGCCAAATCCACAGGAACCTAATACATGCACCAGCACAGGAACTGCAGCCTTTAATGACTCCTTGGCCTTTCTGGCAATGGGGACTTGACTTAGTGGGCAAGATAAACACTCCATCATCCAGCGGCCATAAATTCATAATCACCACCACTGAGTACTTTACAAAGTGGATTGAATCCGTACCCCTTGCCAATGTCATAGGCAAACAAATTGCCTCTTTCATCTTGAATTACATCATTTGCCACTATGGTATCCCTGTATCCATTATCACTGATAATGGAAAACCATTTAAAAACCAAGATGTCAAAGAGCTATGTGACAAATTCCACATCCAACACCACTTTTCCAACCCATATTACCCCCAAGGAAATGGCCAAGCAGAGGCATCAAATAAAACTATCTTAAAAATCTTGAAAAAGACTGTCAATGATGCCGACCGCGATTGGCACATCCAATTGAATCCCGCACTGTGGGCCTACCGCACAAGTATCCACACACCTACAGGTGCAACGCCATATTCCCTCATCTATGGCTCTGAAGCCATTTTCCCCATCCTTGTGAGTATTGTTAAAAGGCCTCATATTTGATGCAGAGTACAGAGTTTCCAAACTTCAAGAGTTAGAGCTACTCGAAGAAAGAAGACAACATGCCTTTAACCATTTCAAGGATTATCAACAAAGGATGTCTAGGAGTTACAATCATAGAGTCAAACCTCAGGTATTTCAAGTTGGTGACCTAATCTTCAAAGAGAATCCCAAAAATCAACAAGACAGAGAGAAGAAAGGTAAGTTTGAATCCAACTGGCTGGGTCCCTATGTCATCATTGCTGCCTATGGATCAGGTGCTTATCAATTGGCTACATCAGAAGGGAAACTATTTGATGATCCCATCAATAGCATGTATCTTCACAAGTTCTACAACTAAACCCCAATGCAAGGGACTCCAAAATAGCAAAAAAAAATAAAAACATGGAAAAATAGCAACAAAATAAATAAATAGAAAAACAAAAAAAAATCGTCCTCTGGTGAGAACCTGGTAAACAGGCGCCTTTGATAGATACCATGATGAAAACCTAGCAAACAGGCGTCATGTGTATTTTAGCTATCATGCAAATAAAAACAAGTGGTGAAAACTTTGTAAACAGGCGCTACTTGTGATAAACCGCCTCCTCCATCTTTTCAGACCTTGTTCCCCATTCATCCCTTCTAACTGCATCCACCCAATCGCATCAAGATGCCTACCATGGCTTCTTGTTTGCTCATCCTTATTGCCTTATCCCACTAGGTTGTCGATCCAAACCTGTGTCCATTTTGTCATCCGTCCTGTACCAATCCATTGAACTGTTGTCGAACTATGTCGCCTCTGAGCTATCACGTAGGCAGGGCCATCATTGATGCACCCCTGAGGCTCCATTTCCCATCCATTCCATCCCATGTCACCTATCCTTTGGTCCATCCGAATCCACACCATTTTTCCCATTGCCTAGGTCTTAGGTCCACAAAAGTCCACACCCCCAAACTACGTTGCCTCTACGTCGTCACGTAGGTAAGGCCATTTATCAATGAGACCCCAAGGCACTAGGTCAGTCCCTTAGGGCCTGTTTCTCCATGTCTATTGTCAGTTCATCCACAATAAATCAATCCTTTACTTGACTAGGGGTAAAATCCTCGACCTAGTTGGAGAATTGGATTCTTGAATGTCATGCACCTCAGAGGATAACAATAAGGATCGCGATACTATCACCAGACAATGGACAACATTCCAAACACACTTTTTCAAACAAAAATGCTTGACGCAAGAACTAAACCTATAAAAAAAACACAATGGACCTCAACCACCATGATGATTGTATCTATTTTTGTTGCAAGAAACATAACTATGGCAAGAAAATTTGTGCTTATTAAGAAGGTTTAAGTCACGGAGTCTTGATTTTTGTTATTATGTCTTTTTATGCTACTCAAGGATGTCAAAAACTAGAGGACCTATGATGGGGGCATAATTATCTTATTTGTTTGTTATTTGTGGATCAATCTTTAGTAATGTGATGACTTTGTCTAATGACATGATTGGCAAAAGATCATTGAGGACGTTCTAGGTCTAAAACATGAAATAGGGCAATCCTTGTCTATTGATACACAAGCAATACTCAGGTCATCTTGGTTCAATTATACTTAGATGCTTGTATTAACTTGCTATATCAAAATCCATGTAAGAGATACTCAGGTCATCTGGGTTTAATTATACCTAGATGCTTGTATTTTCTTACAACATAATAAAAGTTCAATGATGAAACAAAGTACTTCAAATGCTTGCATATACGAAGATGACAATCCACACATCCATACATATCCCATTGCATTTCATTATAAGCATTGCATCCTTGACCAAAATCCAAGTGTCGAAAGATCCATTTACGCATTTATCCAAGTTATTCCTTCTAAATCATCCATTTATCCCAGTTATTAACTCCATCTAGATTCTTAAGTGTTCTTTTATTTTATGATTGAGTATACTTGGACAACAAAAACAATTCATAACACATATTGCATGTCATAAATAGGTGTGTACACCATTAGTTCATTATCATTTAGGTGCATTAAATAAGCCTTAAACATTTAAAATCATGATAGTTATGTCATTTATCCATATAGATGGCATACAATTTCACATCAAAAATCTACAAAAACATAGATATCATAGTGTCTGCATATTAGAGCATCATCCATACATAAACCCATTAAAACATCATATGTCGCATCTAAATCATCACAATATGTGCATTTAATCATCATAGAGTGTAAAGATATAGATCATAAGCATGCATATAGGTCATCATGTCCATCACGTGTCACATAAAAGCATCATGTCACATAGATAAACATGATTAGCAACATCACATATAACCATAATCATAATAAATCTTCACATAGCAATGTCCATACATAAATGCATAATAAATAAATCCATCCATAGAAACACATGCATATAGTATGTCGAACTCATGTCAATCATCATCATATATCAACATAATAAATGTCCAAGTGTACTGTGATATCAAATAACATAAAAGGTACATATTGAAGTGTCCATACTGGGTGTATACAAAATCACACTGTCAAAATGATACATGTCTCAGAAAGATCTAGGAGGCATTGCCTCCTGAAGGTGCTGGCTGCTATGGCTGTTGAGGTTGTTGTGGCTGCTGAGGCTGTTGTGGCTATTGTGACTGCCCATCCCTACCCCCACTTGACGTCCCTGCAACTGAGGTCACCCTGTGCGGCCCCATCACCCCTCCACTCTCTGTGAAAGTCCTATGCGACCTACTACGGTAGCTAGGTCAAAAACTCCCTGCTCGCTGCTCTTGGGGCATGGCCTGCTCATATATACCCTCGCCAGTAGAATATCTCCTGGCTAGCCCAGACCATCTCTGCCACTGTCTATCCCGTAGGCCTCTGTGCTGCACTCTGCTACACCTACTTGAGTAACTCCTCTACCCTAGTATACCGCTGGATGGCAGTATCCATCTCCAGTCTTGTTGTCTGTAACTCACCTTATAGCTGGGTGATCTATCCATGCATTTGCCCTAATTGCATCTGCATATGTGCCATATGTGTCTGTTGCTGGGCCACCTGGGCTCGTACGGCTGCCAGCTCCCCATCATCCTGTCCATCACCATGTCCCTGTGCCTGTCTAGGTGGCGGCATCTGTCCAACTTGTGCGTGTGTCTTTCCAGGAGGCAACATCTATCCAACCTGTACCTATAGAGTGGGATCTTTGTCAATCCACTGTCTAACCCTCCTGCCATCTCCGTCATCCCCATAATCGCCGTCATCACCACCACCACCACCATCATCATCACCATCCCTATCGCCTCAGCCACCTCTGCCCCTCATCCACCCCGTCACCTCTGTTGCCACCACGGACCCTCCTCATCCTCCTCCTGATCATCGAGTCTCGGGGCTCTCTCTCCTGATCTGGAGTAGCGAGGGAATGGATGTGCTGCAAACCAAGCTTCGTAAAAATAAGTCATGCCTGTGTCTGCAATTGATCATCTCATAGACCATGGCTGGTATGGATGTTGCAGAAACTCTGCTCGAGCCTGCTCAAATGAAGCACCAGGACCCCATCATGGACGCTCCTTGTGTGTCCTAGCAAAGATGGCATTCCCCTGGGGCATCCCCTAGATCCTGCCAAACTGTTAGTACACACAAGAAACGATGTGCCTCTCAAGAATATAGGGAGTCCTCCCTATCAGCCACTTGGTTTGAAAGTAAAAAGGTAACTCTGACGCATCATCCTCCAATACCTCGTAATCTAGGTAAGGGCACCAAATGACCTGATCCACATTGTCGAAAGCATGCCTCCAATACTCTAGCTTCCCCAGCTTGGGCTAGGAAAGACTCTCCTGAACATGTATGAATACAGCTGATCTCTACCTTGAGGAGCCATACCAATAGGACACATGATCGCAATGTGGCACCAAGCCCATATCTGTAGCAATGATACCCCGTAGGATAAACTGGCCGCACCATCATAAACAAACTGATGCAAGTCATGGAAGAGGTGTGCAAGAAATCAAGAACCCCAGGCAAACTGAGTCCCCTCATGAACAATCCGCTCCAAAGTCCTCCCCCATCCAACCACAAACCCGTGTGACCTCCTGTCAGGGCACACTATCCCTCTGATCAACCCAACAACCACCAACAACAGAGGCTCATAGTAAGCAGCCATGTCTGCCCAGCTGATCTCTCTGCCCTCAATGGTGTCATCATCGAATACCTCGTGACACTCATCTAATCCAACCCTTGTCTGAGACTCATACTCAACTAGCTCTCCATCTATCAGAATGTGTAGAATCTGATGGACATCCTCCAATGTCACCGTAATCTCCTCAGTAGGAATATGAAATGTCCCATCCTCGGTGTGATATAGCTCTGATAGTGCAAACAACATACCGAGATTCGCCTGAATCTCTGGCATATAGCAAACATAAGACAAACCCGCTGATCCCAGTACCAGACGGTCAATCTCAATCAAGTATGGTCTCAACAGCTGTGTAACCAGAAACTGCTCCCAGGACATGAGTACGTCATTCAGCTCCTCTTGCAAGCAACCAAACACACGTTAACAAGACATAATCCACTAAAACTATAAATCTATCAATCAAGCATCAAATACTTAGCTATTTTATTAGGATACCTATCTTGAGATTCTATCAATCTCAGCAATGAATTATCAGTTGGCGAACATCGACTTCAATGCCGACTTTATCAAATTCCTAAGTATTTTGCTACCCACATCAGATGTGTAGTTCTGCAAGGCATTTGCGCGAAATCAGGGTGGACGCGCAACACCCCCCTTTATTTGTGTGAGAGTATCCACATGCGTAGATTCCGGCAACATATGCGCAACAACAAATCAAATGCGCAGATTTATAGCAATTGTGTAGATCTCCTTTAAATGTGCAAAAACCCTTTGCAATTGTGCAGAACTAACACTCATTTGCAAAACCCTATCATTTGCACAGATTCTGCTAGCATTTACGTAGTATCGGAGCATTTGCGTAGCAACCCTTTGCATATGCGCAAGTTCCGTCTTGCTACGCATTCAACTACCCTAAGTTTGACCTAGACTTTTGACCATCATAAATGCACCTAAACTAAAATTGAAAGCTTACTTACTAGTGGACTATACTCTGCTGGACGGTTGAACCGTCAGATCCTCTCGAAGTAGTGTAACTCAACGGGAACCTACTGCATTATCACTGACTCTCCTTAGTACCTGAGCTTTAATCTCTTCTAACCTCTCCAACAAAGACAAGTGTGCAAATGACTAGGAATGTGACCCCACACTCTTATTTATAGCGCATTTAACCCTAAGTGGAGGTGTTTAAACTTGAGCATGCTAGGGTATTTTTTTTCACCTGCTTTTTCTCCGCATCAACCAATTTCTTCTCCCGTCTATCCTATCAACCTATCTCATCGTGAGATCGTTTATCATCCCGTCGTCACATTCTTCTCGTCCAATCTCCCGAGGGGGCATCCTATTGTTAGTAACCGGTACCAGAGGCAAACTGGGGCATGTATCAATCACAATTTTTTTTTAATTCTTTGAAACGTGATAAAACATATTGCATCAAAGAGGGGCAAAATGTATACACCTAAAATTAGCCCGTGTCGAACTAAATAAATATTTTAAATATTTATTTTAATTCATATTCTTCTATCAATTAAATAAATATTCTAATTTATTTAATCGGTTCATTATTCCAATAATTAAATAAAATCAATTTATTTAATTAAATTCCCTAAATTCTTCTATAGTCTCATCTAATTAAATAATTCTAAATTTTTTAATTAATCCTAAATTCTTCTATCCCAAAGTTCTAATTTCATAAATCCACCTCACCTTTCCACCTCACCATGTTGCACACATAATTAAATATTTTAATATTTAATTAGCTAATATTCCCTCACCCACATGTCCTATTTATCCTCCAGTCAATTTAGTTAACTCATCAATCAAATCTATTAACTAATTTGTCATTTGAGTTCACTAGTCAATCTATTCTGTTGACTCCCTAATCAACCCAGTTAACTGATCAATCATCTCAGTTAACTCCTCAATTTATTCTGTTAACTCCCATAACTCATGAAGAATGCTTGGACACTTGTCCTCTTCTGATTCACGCACATTCCCTCAAGTCTCCTCAACCGTACACCTCACAGGTAATTCCTCCAGTCATAGATCTATTGACACTTGGATTTGACCTCTCTTGAGCCTATAAAAGGAACATTCATTCCCTCATTTGTATACACTCAAGCATTTGTAATCTTACTCTGCAGGAATCCTACCAGCATACCTTTGGCAAAGTTATCTCCATTTGCATTTACACAACGTCATTATCATAAGATTCACCATTTAATCATGTCTCCATCAATCCATCTCCATTAGTATTGCATTGTAGTGTGATCTCCATTGCATTGTCCACCTACAACCTTTCTATTCTTGTCATCTTCAATGGTAAGGAAGTACACACTTCTGAGAGCTCCATTACCATCAAGATCAAGAAGAGATAGGCGAACAATGGAAGCATAGAGGTAAAATGGTCTTCGAAGATATAATCTTTGTTTACATGTATTTGCATCAATTTCTATTGAGTTATTGAATGATTAGTTGTTTAATACTCTTGTTCACATTTTCCACTAACAAAAGTAACATAATACAAATAATTTTCAAGTGAAGTTGCATCTATACCTGACCAAAAACATCACTATGGATGAAATTTAAAACACCATAAAATCTGGAAGAGCTCAAATATTTAAGTAAACAAGTTTTGTTTCCTATTTATGCAATGTTCACAAAAATAGAAAATCTAGATTACAATTAATCATGTGACAAATCTACAAACTTGACCTAGGACAAAGTACAAGTCTTACACAAAATCCAAAGAAGTGCACAAATAGATAGGTCATGTTTCTAGTTTCAAGAGTCTAATTTTTTATTGATTAATGACTTTATTAGTTTTTATATACTAAAAAGACAATAATATACTATTCACAACAGAAGGGGGTAGAAGGCACACCCTCAAAGTCCAAGCGAGGCCAAGCCCAAACAATATGATGGGAAGTCAAAATAAAGTATAGCAAGGCCAAGCCCAAACAACAAGATGATAAGTCAAAATAAAGTCTAACAAGGCCAAGCCCAAACAACAAGAATCAACAAAGCCATTGAGCAGTGAGAGCTACACCATTCACGGAAGGATAACAGTGATTGGGTTGGGGATGAAGCCACAACATAATTATTCAATTAGAGAGTCCAAATTTCAAAACCTCAACATAATTATTCAATCTCATTAAAACTAAATACACCTTATCCACT
This sequence comes from Cunninghamia lanceolata, assembly GCA_027924645.1. Taxonomy (NCBI): domain Eukaryota; kingdom Viridiplantae; phylum Streptophyta; class Pinopsida; order Cupressales; family Cupressaceae; genus Cunninghamia; species Cunninghamia lanceolata. Next base: position 11,902,815 of record BSBN01000346.1, on the reverse strand, counting down.
TTAAATTTACTTTCTTAAATTGACATTTAATATAAAATTACATATACGCACAAATACATCATTTATCATTTATTTATGTAAGTTAATTTATGCTTGTGCCATATTAGAATAGCCTAAGTTGAACCTACAGAGTGTTTTCCATTAATAATTTTTAAACTCCTTTCACTTTTTCAATGTACTATTTAAAATCCTTTACTATTTTAATGGGTTAAGAAACACATTGCAACATCATCCCTCACTTATTACTGTTCTGACTATTGAAGTGGTCATCCTCAAACGTTTTCCCAAAATCCATAAAGTGATGACTTAACTTTCAAAATATCCATTAAGGATGTTTAATGCAATAAACTCATTTAATGAAACAATCACCCAACACAGTCAAGAACAATATATACATTAGCCAACTAATCCGTACATCCACCTCATTGCCAATAATCCACGTCTTTCCATCCGTGCAATCAATTTCCGAAGGTTATTTTTAAATATAATTTAGTTTAATCTAGTTTAATAATTAAAATATTTATTATGTTTTAATACATATAAAATATAATTTTTTTTATTGAACTGTGTAATACTAGTATATTTATATTTTTTAAAATATATCCAAAATAAGTTCAGATATCAAATATAAAATTTACCCATCAAATAATAATGTAATAGAATTTAAAATAATAAAAAATAAAAAGTAAAAAAATTTATAAAAATTTATTTTTTTTGAAATTTTATTTAGATGTTTAGAGGCTTTCAGCCCCTTCCTACTACTGTGGACGCCTCTCCGTAATAATTAAGTGAAGTGATTTCAAAAAGATAGCCAATGACTGCTATCACTGCTTAACCCTTATGCCAACCGATTACCCTGCTCAACTTGATTTCAAGCAGGGAATGACAACTTGAGTGTCCTATAGGAAACAGATTTAATTCTAAATGAAATTTAAATTTATAAAAAAAATAAAAAAAATTGTTTAAAGGAACATGGAAACATACAAATCGATATGTTTGAATGTGGCGATGGAAGCGACAGACGTTGGTTTCTGTAAAAGAACAAATTCTAGAATCCTTCCTAGAACAAAGTCAGAGCTGTGGACAAATCATCTTCCTTCATCCATGCCTTGCTACGATTATTCAATCAAGATTTGCTACAATTATTTAGTCAAACAAATGGGGTGATAGGATGACCTTTTGAACCTTTTATTGCCATATGTTTATTTAATTCTAACAGGGTTTTTCTTTCTTTTTGAGTATTGAACGAAGCATTATATACAAAAGTATAACAGCCCAGAAGACGGCTGCGAGAAGGGTTTATGTAAATCTGAAAGGGGTTTTCTTAAATAGAAAAAGAGAATTTGAGTTTGTACTTTTTTGATGCAACTCAGAATTGGGGTGTTCGAAGAGGAAACGGAAATATACAGGAAATCCAAAACCATGTTCGTATGTGATGACCATCGTGATGACAAAAGCGAGAGAGCCTTCTTGGAGACCACGCTTTCTTACGAGCAACTTCATGTGGTTGTTTATATATATACTCAATAGGTATACACCCAACGTATACTCATCGAGAATTCTATAGCTAAAATGGGTACCTTTATTGGCCATGTATTGCCAGGGGCGGGCTTCTTACTGATTGGACTATGGCATCTTTTCAATACTATCAGAAATTATGCCCAATCTCCATGGGAATTCCACACCAGGCCATGGTTTCCTGCTAAATTTAGAGGCAGAGTATTAAAGCATGTGGAGCTGCTAGCTATTTTAGCTGGCGCCTGTCTCTGAATTTCTGCGGAACTTTTCATCGGGCCAAGGCGGCACCAGCCTCTTGCAGACGACTGGACTATTCCTTCCGAGCATCTTAACAACTTCGAGCACTCGTCTATTTCCTTATTTTTTCTCATCTATGCCGCCGTGGCACTCTACGTGGAAAATCATGATATCCACGTGCCACAAGGGATGCTCCACGTCATTGCCGCGCTGGCGTTCAGCCAGGAGTTATTGCTGTTCCATCTGCACTCCGCTGATCACATGGGGGCCGAGGGCCAATACCACTGGCTGCTACAGCTTATAGTTCTACTTACCCTCTCCTCCACTATTTTAGAGGTTCCTTTCCCCAAGAGTTTTTTAGTGGCCATGGTGAGGTCAATGTCGATATTATTTCAGGGAATATGGTTTATACACATGGGCTTCATGCTCTGGATCCCTGCCTTTATTCCAAAAGGGTGTGAAATGCATGAAGAACACGGTCACATGGTGGTCAAGTGCAATGAACAGGGGGCTAACACGAGGGCCAAAGCCCTTGCCAATCTGCAATTCAATTGGTACTTGGCCGCTCTACTTATCTTCACTGTAGTCCTCTATGTTAAAATGATGCAGTATTACGGCCACAAAAAATTAGTTGCTTATATTTCACTAGAAGGCAAGAGTGATGAGAAAGATATAGAGATGGGAAACGACGCCAAATATAGCAGCCCTGGACACAGGCGGTCAGTGGACGGGTCACAGAGCTCCGTGGACATGGACGGCATGCAGCCCCTTAATCTAGACTAAACTACAACTTGAGCATGCCTGTACATCACAAAACATATCTTGGTTTTTAATATCGCCGCTAAATTTGGCGGCGTTTTTATTTTTTCAGTTGTTTGTTCTCCACGTTTTCTGGTAGGTATTTATCGGCACTCAAAATTTACTGCTACTCTAAATAACCGATTTCAGCGAGCACTTGAATGCAGTGTTCTGTACTATTATTTACCCCAAGATTAAACAATAAATTTGATTTTATTCTTTGATGCACGTCTTTTCTTTGCATGGCTTGGATGTGAATTAATATTTGGGATTTTTTTAAAAGAATATTCCTATTTAATTTTATATTAAAGATAGAATAGTACAATATTCACAAAAAAGTTTAGGGTGGTAAAAGGACACACCCACAAAGTTTAATTGGATCGCGTCCAATACAAAGACGACAAATAAATAGAGCCAAGCTCAAAGAACACTAAGCAGCGATAGCAACATTAGTAGAGGGTGGATCCTCATCATTAGGTTTTCACCATGCATCTCCATGTGCAACAACATCAATAGGCTCCCAACTAGTGAGAGCACCTTCTTCTTTAGGAGTATCCTCCGAGGCTTGTTGGGCACAGACTGGAGATATGGCACGCTGCAAGTAAGGAAACTTGCCCAGGTAAGCAAATCAAGACTTTAGCGTACAATGAAAAGTGAATATCTACAAAACAATTAGAAAAGAGAGTTGCATTTCTATCTTTCCAAATTGTAAAAAGAATTTCCATCATAAAAGCATGCCAAATCTAGGTATATTTGAATGGGAGACAAGGCTAATCCCCAAGCAAAACCATATGCTAGGAAAAGGGAGCAATCCAAAAGGGTTTAAAGAAGTCATGAATCCAATTGCAAGCTTCTTGAGCACGGGGACAAAACCAGAGAGATGCTTGATTTTCTCAATTTGTGCACAAAAAGGACAGTGGAGGTTGAGGATACCCAAATGAATTAAACAAACCCTGGAGGGGTCATTTCGCCGAAATGGTAGAAAAGAAGAGATAAAGCAAATAAAGTGACGAACAAAGACAAAATACAAGTAGTTCAAAGATGAACAAAGTTGTTGAAACAAACAGGTTCACAATTTGCATAAATCGTTGAAATTGGTAAAGCACCAAAAGGAAAAATGAAAGGCAAGAGCAATTAAACAAAGTAATAAGCGAATGTTTTAAAAGGATTTTATATGTTCAAAACGTATTTCTATTTAGCATGATTTCACAAGTTCGTTCCCGTTTAATGTCTGCAGCTACTACCAAAAGCGCCATGAGCCCAAGTCAACTTGTTTTATGGCAGATGGAGATTTGAATGTGGCAAGTACAGGAGTTGGTTGATGGATTGATTGTTGCATGTGGTGCCCTAGTATTTTCCCACCTAAGAATCCCGTGTAAAGAAAGAGGTGTGAAATTACATTGCTATATATACTTAGCGTGAGAATGTTTTAAGGGGTTCGAGCCAGATCAACGTGATTTTTTTTACAGGTCTTCAAACATTCCCAATATCAATTCATCAAGGAGCAAATATTCAGATTCGAATGCAGATTTAAATGTTAAAGCTGGTTCCATTGTATGAACTTCTCCAAGGATTTTTGTATTCATTTTGGGAACATCTCAAGCCTTGTGCAAGTTTTACCCTTGTAATATTTTATTTAATGAATATAACCAGTGATTTGAGCAGTGACAAACTCTTAAAATGTTGTGATCATTGCAGCGATCATTTCATGAGTTATATGTGAATGAATGTATCTAAATATTGGATAACTAAGCATATTCATATTTTGTAATCAGTCTTATGTGTAGCACCCATATGTTTCTATGTATTTGTGTTCCTTTGATAAGTTGGTGACTCTATAGCTTGGAATAGTAATGCAAACGAGAATCAGGGATCTTATGAGATTGCTAATTCTCGTAGCATACACACTTCGGTCACAAACACAAATCAAATTGTTTAATCTTTGGCAATTTAAATCTAGCTACAATAGCTACAAGAATACAAATCACCGACACTCTCCATGAAATCAAATACTCACAATTACACAATCCATTGCAAACACTCCATTCAAAGTTATCCCAACTTCAAGTTTTATTTGTCTTCTGGCAGCATTCAATTGTTTACCATACAAATTTTTTATGCAACAAATACAATTGTATTGGAATTCAAAACATCTTCTTCTCAGTTCCACCCACTCTGCATCCTTGGAGCTATTAATCATTCTCCCTCAATGTTGTCTTTTCCCCTGCAACACAATGCAATTCTTTTATTTTCCTCTCACTTCACTCCCTCGGTTGAAACCCCCTTCAACATTGCCTTCCTCTGCAATGCACATCTTGTTTGTATGTTCTCTATTTTCTCCATCCTTTTCTCCTCTGGCCTACCAAACACCCCTCCCTCCAGGGCGACACTCACACACCCACAGGTGAACCCATCTTCAGAGCCATTTGTTGGTTTTTATATTGCATAGATGTAAGAAAATGAAAAGACACAAAGTAGAATTGGCTTCCAATAATTGAAGCGGCGCCTCTCCAAAAGGAATTATATTTTTGATATTTGATTTGACTCAGTCAAAACTCTCCAAGTCACAGCCTCCCAAGTCGACTCAAGAAGAACATTACATATGGTTTATTATGGCTTTGACTTCTGCGAATATTTACGAATAAATCTTCCACAAACCCATTCCTCTATGGTAGTTTTCAAATCAGTCTTCCACCAAATCGACTAATGAAGAACTTAAAATGAAATCACTGCATTCTAGACTCCCTCATTTTGAGAAAAATTGACCTCCACACACTCCAATTTGCATTCACTCTCTATGGAATACCTAGCAGCAAATAAAAGGAAACAAATTGCTCTTCAATTGGCACACATGACTGCCCCTGTAACTGTTGCAAGTATGTGCCTAACCAGTGTTGTCATTGATGTCAGCATATCAGTGTTGTCATTGGTGTCAACTGTGCTCTTGTTTTGATGCTTTGTTGTAATGAGTTAGATGCTTTGTATTTGCCTATGTAAGTGTTGGAAATCCTGATATTGAAGTTATTGAGAAAATTTGCTCCTCCGGTAGAAACAGTATGTTGCAGAGTATCTTTGTCTTCAGAAGAATAGTCCAACAGATTGTTCTGCATTTCCTATAGAATAAATATCTTTATCTGTGGATTGGAATTTATTTAGAGGCATGTCTGAAGATGCTATGTTCCAAGATTGAGCCTTTGGTATGAAGATTTGAGTGAGGTATGATCACCAGAATGGAAACAACTTTTTCTGTATATTTGGTGGTGACAGGGAGAATGTATTATGCTCCACATTCCTTCGCATTGAAGTATCTTGATCTGCGGTTCTAGAGTTAAGTCTGAGATGATGTTATGTGCCTTCAACTTTAATGGTTCATGATTTGGTGGTCCGCAAGCGATCTTTTCCTTATGACAGTAGCTGACAGTGTTGTTTATGATCTCCAGTTTGAAGAATCTTTTTGACAGAGTGGTTAGAGGTTGTGTTGTTATTCCTGATGATTTCAATGTGCTTGTGGATGTCTCTTGATCGTGTTCCTATACCTTTGGATTGGTCTGCAAAGAGAAATTTGGATCGTAGATAAAGATTATTCTTGAAAGTCTTAATGTGAACACTAGTCTTGGCCAACTTGGTTGCTTTCACTTTTTGCAGAGATGCATTGAAGATTGTAGTAGCGTGTTGTGGCATGGAAGATTGTATTTGAGTCCCAGTTAAGGTGTAGTATGATCCGCATACATCTTTACATCTTTCCCTTAGCAAATTTTTGTATTAGGTCCAGACCTATTTCTATGTATGTTTGTAATGCCGACCTTGGAGTTTGTTCCAACAGTTGATGAATGTAATGCCAACCTTGATGTACATTCCAAGGTTGATGAATTGTATAAAGACACGAAATGTAATTGCGAAAAAGATATTTGTGTGCCAAAATGCAAAGATAAGTGAGAAGTGTAAGAAGAGCAAAGCAGAGGACACTACAACAAAACAAGCAATTAGCGCCATAATTTAGTGCATTTGAGTTCATGAATTGGACACTTCTACCAGTGCAAAACTCGGTGCCAAAATGTGTGTTCACTTTGGCGCCAGATTTAGCATTGGGTTTAGCGTCGGGTTTGCACCGGGTTTAGCACCAGATTTAGCACTGGATTTTGTTGCTTCCAGTTTAGCTTCTGATTTTGCTTCTGGTTTTGCTTCTTGTGTTGTTTCTAGGTTTGCTTCCAGGTTTGCTTCCAAATTTGCTTCTAGGTTTGCTTCTGGTTTTACTTCCAATTTTCCTTCCAATTTTGCTTCCAGTTTTACTTCCAATTTTGCTTCTGATATAACGTCACTTGTTGCATCTAATTTTGCTTCTGGTTTTGCTTCCAATTTTGCTTCCACTTTTGCTTCCAATTTTGCTTCCAATTTTGCTTCTGGTTTTGCTTCCGGTTTTGCTTCCGGTTTTACTTCCAATTTTGCTTCCAATTTTGCTTCCAGTTTTGCTTCCAGGTTTGCTTCCAATTTTGCTTCCACTTTTGCTTCCAATTTTGCTTCCAATTTTGCTTCTGATTTTGCTTCCAATTTTGCTTCTGATATAACGTCGCTTGTTGCTTCCATTTTTGCATCTTTTGTTGCTTCTAAAATTGCTTCCATTATTACTTCTTTGTTTGCTACCTGAATTGCTTATGTTTTTGCTTCCTAGATAACGCCAAGTTTTGCTTCCAAGATTGCTTCTGGTTTGCTTCTAGTTTGGCTTCCATTGTTGCTTCCTTTTTTGCTTCTAAAAATGCTTCTTGTTTTGCTTACATTTATTAATTTAATATGTTTTGTTTCAATTTAATTAGTTAAATATATCATGCCTCTTAAATAACTCATATGATTATAGAGTAAGTAATTTAATTATTTAACTCATATAATTAAATAACAACATAATTATTATAACATGATCATCATCTATAATTAAAACAAGTGAGTCAAATATCTATAATTTAATTGAATTTGACAACATCCATCCTGAGCAGTAAATTAAAATCATCATACGTAATAAATATCCATCCAAAAATTATCGACCACTTTCAATATATATAAATTAACAAGTCAATACTGATAAGATCATTATCATATGTAACTAAAACAAGTGAAAGTCAAATATGTCAGTAGATCAATAACATGTCAAAATGATACATGACCAACAGTAGACATAAGTCAAAATGATACATGTACAAATGATATAAGTAAAAATGATAAATTATGTAACTCAAAACGATACAAGTCAAGATGATACATGTCCAAATCATATAAGTCAAAATGATACATAAATTTATGATACAACTCATTAATATGGTACTGCAGGCCGTGAAAATGATACATATGATAGTAACCATGAAAAGACGCATCATAACGATATATCAGCAATGATCCATGATGCAGTCTATATGACCATGAATGTCACTGGCTACTACTAGCAACTGCCTCATCATCATCATCACCATTGTGATCATCATCGTCGTCGTCATCATCATCGTCATCAGCCTCGGTGTCTTCTGTATCTATGTCATCATCATCCTCTGCCATGTGATCTATACCAGAACCAACATAATCTGGATCTATATCATGAGGATCATCTCGATCTTTTGGAAGACTCGTGTTCTGCAAAAAAAAAAATTTAAAATAAAAATTTATTATTTATTTCATGCAATAATTTATTTTTCTGTTATATATCTAATATTACAACATATGAAACAAAACCATAATCATATTACATTATATCAAAGTGCACATACAATAATAAAATTTCAAAAAAGTTACAGCTAATATGTCATTCCAATGATGTAAAACATGCAACAATTCTAATAAACGTTAGTAAAGATTATAAAAAAAATTGTTATACAATTTAACTATCAACTGTAAATTCTATTACATAACCTTAAGTGCCACAAATTGCTTGGTCCATGTATGTTCTTTTTCACTATTAATCTAATAACCTACATTAGATAGAAAAATTAAAGAGTTTTTGAGTAGCAATTGATTAAATTCTCTTACATGTCATTAAGGAATGCATAGTTTTTTTTCAATAATTATTTATCTTAAGGTTCATGAGTAACCTTAAGATAAAGGTCTATTTTGTTTGAAAAAAAAATGAAGTTAGCAATATGTTATCTGACCGATTTTAGAAAGAAAAAATGTTAGCCCTATTCCCGCTCACAAGTCTTCAATGTGAGCAGGAATAGGGCAAATTTGGGGATTTAGAAAGAAAGATAAAGTTTAGGGTGTCTTCAAGATAGCTAGCATGGGCAAGGAGGTCAACCATGCACACATAATGATCAACTATAGGTGTAATGCAATAAGGGTTACAAATGTGATTGAAGTATGTACAACTCTCATCCACTAAACCTGCATGGTTACATGTACCTAGAATACAAGCAAAGCTTACAATGTTAGGATATGTTCCAGAGTACTTAATTAAACCAAAGATTTTGAGAGTGTCCTTGCAAAATCCATTTTGTGCATATCCTGCAATCATTGCATTCCATGAGACCACATTTCTTTGAGGCATTATGTCAAACAGTTCACAAGCCTTGTCTATGCTTCCACATTTTGCATACATGTCTAATGAGGCAGTTGCAACTACAACATCTGACAAAATGGACCTGTATCCTTTATGTATTGATGGATGTCCATACCCTATTCCAAAGCTCCCATTTTGACATAGGCAGGGAGGATGCTGGCAAAGGTTGTGGAATTTGGCTTTACACCAGCCAATTGCATTTGCTTTAAAATTTCTAAAGTCTTTTCAACAAATCCATTTTGTGCATATCCTGCAGTCATTGTAGTCCATGAGACCACATTTCTTTGAGGCATTTTGTCAAACAGTTCATGTGCCTTGTCTATGCTTCCACATTTTGCATACATGTCTAACAGGGCAGTTACAACTACAACATCTGACAAAGGAGGATTTAAGCATTCAGAAATCCGACCATGCCACCTTGTGTAGATTTGATGAATGACTTGTAGCCATCAAATCCAATGAACTCTTAAATCATGTCTTCCTTAATCTGGACCAGCAATGTAGAGATAGTCCTCTAAAACAGAAGAATATAAAGTGGTCTTATTTTGTGTCTACATTTGTATCATCATTACTATCTCCTTTGGGACATTATTTTTTACCATCGAGGGATGGATGATTGAGACTAGTCAACACAAACCTTATAGTTACCATCAATTCCATCTCTTTGGTATTGAAAACTATAGTTGCATTAATTCTATGATGGCAATGAGAGGATACAATGACTACCCTAGATTTTTTGTAATGACAACAATCCTATTTAACACTGAATTATGATTCATTCCCATAGTGGGATCTTCTCAGAGGAGTTTCAAACAACTCATACTCATAGAGTCATGTTTTCAGGTCACATGGTTATAATAGCTAAGACTGCCCTCATTTGTGACCATAAAAAGGTTCTTGGACAACACTATCTTGCTCTTCACACTGGGTACTATATAGGCCAAGATTGGGTTGAAGAAATCACTTGATGGTTACCTATATAGTGATACCACACCCTAATACCCCCATGCATTCTAAATAGCTTGAGATTTATACAATACTCAACCAAGATGAAATTGTATCATTGTACCACACTTAACTATGGCAATCCCTTCTTGACAACAATTTGTAATCTTTAGACTATTGGGATCCTTGCCACAAATAAATATTAGGTCAATGAGAAAAAGGCTTTTAAACAAAAACCATAATCCCAACTCTATATCCATCCCCTTGGCAATCTCAAGGGCCACCTTGAGACAAAAAATGCTAATGTACTATTATGATAGTTATGATTGCCCTCCATCATTTCATTGTGCATTTGAAACTTGAGATGAGGATTGGGGAGGTCTCTATTGGTATTTTGTCGTAGACAATTTGGGAATAGTAGACCCCCATCTTATCAATAAGGAAGGTTATATCAATCTTGAGTAAAACAATGAAAACCTCATGATTGTCTTGCATGTTAGCAAATTGACTGTGACAGTAGTAAGGTTAGTCAATAATTTCCACACCTTTATATTCAATCTTCGGATCATTAGGGGGGTAAAAGCAAGGAAAATACTCATGGCAAGATCTTTAAAATAGGCATATTCAACTTCAAGCATTTTTGCAGACCCTAGGAAGGTGGATGTAAACTTAGTGACTATAATTACCACCACAAAGACTATCCCCTTTGTGACTATGACAAGGTAACACTGTCATGCTCTTCATGACAATCCGTTCTCCAATGGGTGATGGACTAATAACATTTATCTCCTTTGTGATTTCAATGCCTCTCTAATGCACTATCATAGGAGTCTTGACAGTCCTTATGTATCAGTGAAGAAGGCTTCCAACAAATCCAAAAGGAGGGCTTAAGATTACACATAAAGTCCTAGCCTTCATACCCTAGTCACATATCACCCCTCTAAGAAGACCTCAAGACAAGTTATGGGTTCCAAAAATAACACAAACCCAGTCCTATATGACTATCACTACCCTAGGTCCCTCAAAATTCTTATATCAACCTTCCCTTGGCTGGCAAGGGTCTTGAAACTCCATTGTCCCTGCTAGTCTGAACTTGGAATGATCAATATAATGATTCTACTACAATGCATAGTTAGGGCTACACTAAGGAAGTCCTACCTACCCTAAGGAAGTCCTACCCACACCTAAACTATGATGTATCCATGATCTTATCAAGCATGATCTTATGATAGTGTTTGGACTAAACTTGTATAGTTTTAGGGCATTCACACATTTCAGTTACAGTGTGGTGTGTGAGGAATTATTACTAAATGGTTGCTACCATGCACATAAACTATACACATATCTAAAGACTGTAATATGACATTATTGTGATGGAATCCTAGGTTGGAATGAAAGCTAGGCCTCAGACCATTTTAAATTGATTCCTTCCAAAAAAATATGATATGAGAGTCATTGTGTCCTCAAATACCATTCCACTAGCCTGTGGACCTAGTGCAAGGTGTGCAACAAGTCTAAGAAGCAACAACATCCTTCTTTCTGTCATATTGAGAACCACAAAATAATGGATTTAAATCATGAAACATATATAATTGATACCTTTAATGCATCTTCCATGCAAGTGAGTTTAAAACTGAAGATTTGGGTGTAGGAAAGGGCTTCTGAATAAATGTTCATTAGAAAAGAAAGAAAACAAATAGTTTTAAAATGGAAAAAAACAAAAATCACAAAATCTAAAGGTTTCCATATTCCGCTAAGCCCTTCTTTATCCACATATCTACTTGGAGTGCAACTTTGATCTTCCTTCAAATCACCCTGACTTCATAAGGAATCCAAAATGTTGGAATTGGTCTGAACAACTGAGGGGGGGTGAATCAGTTGTCACACAAATTAAACTTTTCTGCCTTTAATCCTCTTTTACAACTTCTAATCAAATTAATCATATGAACATTAAAGCATGAATCAATAACGCATGAGCAGAAACATAAGTAACACAATTGACACCAAGATTTTTGACGTGGAAACCCAGTTAAGGGAAAAACCACGATGGGGGTTAACCCACAAAGATTATACTTTGTTAAAAGTATTACAAAGGGGAATGCACATGCATTCGAGCTCACTGCCCAGAGCTCACTGCTCAAAGAAGGCTTACTGCCTACTGAAGACTCACTGCCTACAGAAAGAAGATTACAATGAAATTTAACTGATAATTAGCATCTATCAATGCAAGGATTCAGTTCCGGTTAAGCACAAAATACTAACTTGATACACTTCATCTTCACTCTGCCCTTTTTACTATTCTACTAACATCTAAATCTTAGATCTCTGCCCTTTTCGCACTTATTCCATAGTCACATCACACACATCCCCAAATCATTCAAATCCATCGGCTATATATATCTGCATCCAGATCTTCAACCACTTTTCAGTCGGCTTCAAGAACACTTAGAACTTTATTGAAAATTCTGCTCTGTCGCCTAAATCCATGTACACTTGGAACGCGGACCAAAACTTGCACTCACAAATCATTAATCAAGGCAGCTACTATCACTGCTCATCACAACTTGTCCAACCAACAACTTCCATACATTTGGAACCAAGATCAATTACAAGGTCAGCCTGTTCTTCTTCTGCCTGCTCTGTCAAACTGTTAACCCGATACTCAGATGCTAATAACTATTGAATCCTTCATCACTGAAGGCAAAAACTCTAGATTCAGATTATCCTGACAATGCTTCTGACTCCCTCATATCTGCAACAAACTATGATCTACTCCCGGGGAGATCCGTACCAAGATACCGGACCCTATCACACACTCTGTTCTTGACTTCCCGGACTTAGACAAATCTTCAATCTGATTTCTGATATGGGAAAATTATGCAATGCGGATGTGTAGTATAGAATTAGTTGCCATCAATGACAACACTTATCATGCCTAGCAGTGTCTCTTGCCAACAATCTCCCCCTTTGGTATTGATGGCAACACTTAGTGAAAAATGACTAAGTGTCGGAATAACTCCCCCTTTGCTTGTGCTCCATACTGTTGTTCACACTACTTTTCAGTGCTCCCCCTTTGCTGGATTCTTCATTTTTCACTGCCTTTACTCCCCCTTTGACATCAATGGCAAAGGGCGGGATCCGTAATCACTAATCATGCAAAAATTTTGTATATAAGGCCGCATATGTACAAACAGTCCATATGTTATATTTACATATATTTAAGGATATATGCAAAAGTACTCTTTAACTGTACAAATTCGATGGCCCAACCTCTCTTCATACCATCCAAAATTGAAATGTGTCCACTCAGTAGAAATGCATATGCTTTTGCTTTCCTTATATCTGAGGGATCACTTGCCTGGGCAGTACTTTGGGCCTCTGTCAAAGTATTAAACATTGTTTCCAACTTAGGGGTAATCAGTCCCTGGAGCTCATCCATTCTTTCCATAATGTTCTTCTTTTCTTTGATAAGCTTCTTTATTTCATTTTTCAGGCTAATTGCTTGACATTCTTGGCTCACCGGAGATACTGTTAAAGGATCAAAACTTTGAGATAAGTCTAGCAGCTTTTTCTCCTGCTCCTTTATCTTTTTCTCAATATCCTCTACTATTTTGGGCCATGATAAACAAAACTTATATACATCACCACCATCCTTAAGAACATTTTCAATACTCTTTATACCAATATCGAGTGTTTTTCTATCATTATCTATAAGGCCTTTTAGTTCACTAAGCCTCTTATCCAAAAATTCTTTCTGGACCTTTACTTTGGCTGACTTCTCGAAAGACTCAAAATTTGTATTTACAGAATGCACAAGATATTTCAAATTACCAGAAGGAGAATCAAATGTATTTTTCTGATATGTGGGCATGATCTTCTCCAGTATTCTGGATGCTAGGCCTATCAACTCACTGTTTTCTATATGATACTTCGGTATGTTCTCCCTTGCCTTGGCCTGTGTAAATGATGCTATCTTCAGCATTTGGTCCAGAGAGAGTGTCCAAATTGATTGGTCCCTGTATCAATTCTGGCTCATCTAACTCTAGCATCTCCTTGGTCAGAAAAGTCTGCACTGCATCTGCAGTGTCTCTTGCCACACTTTCTATTTTAGTTTCTTTCCCTTGTGCTTTGTCAGCGGCAGCAACTAGACTGTCTTGCTTCAGTTCATTAGCACCATCTCCTTCTGCTAGTTCTTCTTTTCCCTTTGCTTTTTCCTCTTCCTTCTCTTTCTCTTTTTCTTCTTCTTTTTCTTGTTCCTTTCCGGAGTCATCAGTAGCATTCAGAGGATCATGGACAACATTTGCTTCTTCTATCAATACTTCCTCTTCTTCTTTTTGCACTTCCTCTTCTGGAACAAAGGAATCTAGAGTTTCAGTCTGTTACTTATTCTTCTTTAATCCTTTGACATTCATGTCTGAGGACTCAATCTCTACATTTACCTCCTCTACAACAGGAAGATTGTGTTTTTTCAAAGCACTTTGGAGAATCTCTTTGGTTTCCTTTGCAATCTTGTGTGTCTCCCCAAGCATAAGCTTATTCATTCATTTTTTACTTCGGAACTCATCCTTGGCTTCTTTAAATATCAAATTCATTTGCTTCAGAGTAATTTGGGGGCATAATTGTATTAATATTTGTTCTCAGATCTCAAGATCCTTGCTTTTTGCATTCTTTTTTCTCAGTTCCAAAATTTTTTCAAGGCTTTTTGGTATCAATGAACATATCTCAATAAGAGCCTTGTTGTAGATATTCAAATATCTTATCGTTGCTTCCTCAAGTACTCTTTTGTCAGCATCACTATAGTCATCATAGAATTTTGTCATTGGAGCCAAGTTTCCATCTATAGTAACTGATTTAATGATGTCATCTACTAAAAGGGTAGGCTTCTCTACATATTCCTTTGTCTTTTGCCTCTTGCTTTCCATTTTGCTTCCGGAGGGAATCTCCTTGGATATCTTGGCCGCTTTTGTGCTTGTGGCTTTTAGTTCTTTGATCTCAATGTCAGAATCTGTATCTTCTTCTTCTCTTGTGCTTTCATAGGTCCGGGATGCTTTTGTTTTCTTCCTTTTCTCCCTTTTTTCAGATGATTTTTCTTCCAGTTTTGCAGTCTTAGGAGGAACAGGGGTAGCAACAGAGCTCCTAGTAGTCCTTGAAGTGGAAGAGGGTTCCACCGGAGCACTTCCTTGTTTCTTATCTTGTTTCTCTTTCTCAGCCTTTTCAGTTCTTTCTCTGAATTGCCTCACAACCTCCTTAGTTAGGCCCAGATTTTCAGCCAACTGCTCAACTTCTTTTCTTACTTTCCTATTGGTTTCAGGTTCTTTGAGCTCAGTATGCAGTTTTAAATTTAGCTCCTCACATGTTCCAAATATTTCAACTGTTGTGTCTTTAGGCTTGCTTAGAAGATGTTGAGCATACATATTCAAGATTTTTCCATCTACTTCATACTCCATGGGCATGATCCAAATAGTTCTGGGTTCCAGTGCTTCCATTAGGCACCGATCAGTGTCAACCATGAAGCATATTTCATTTTTGTACTTCTCAACAATTGACTTAGGGATTCTTTCCCTTAAATGCATCATACTCTAAAAATTCTTGAAGTATCCCCATATTGTAGTTTTCTGAGCTTTGAAATCACTAATGCTGCAAAGATGATCTTTGATCTGAATGGCAACTGGTTCATCATTAGTCTAGTGAACACCCTTTACTCCAAGTACTTCATTCATATAGTAGAAAAATAAGCAAGGAACCAATGTACCATATTTAAAAGTGTTTTTCTTATGCCTTTTGATTTTGTTCAAGTTCTTAATCAGCTGGTTCTGTAACAGCTCACAAAGGTCATAATCTACATTCTCCTTCAACATTTGATATGCTGCATATATGGCAGTTCTGGAGATAGAATTCTCCCTGTTGGAGTGATATATCTTGTAGCCAATCACCATGGAAGTAAACTTCACATGCGATTCTATAATGTCATTCATAGTCATAGCCCTCCTATCGAATTTAGCACCAGTTGCATCAGTAACAGTTTGGTTTTTCATAGATTTTAACATGGGTAATCCACCGGTTGAGTTTAACCCAGTCACAATTCTGATAACATCCTTGGTAATCTTGAATGGTTTTAACAGCCAAATGAATTCATCATGCATCTGACTCAAAACATACCAGACCCATTCATCTTCATCAAGAACATCCATTGTCAAGAAAATTGTCCATGTCTATGGTCAGTTCATCCACAATAAATCAATCCTTTACTTGACTAGGGGTAAAATCCTCGACCTAGTTGGAGAATTGGATTCTTGAATGTCATGCACCTCAGAGGATAACAATAAGGATCGCGATACTATCACCAAACAATGGATAGCATTCCAAACACACTTTTTCAAACAAAAACGCTTGACGCAAGAACTAAACCTATAAACAAGACACAATGGACCTCAACCACCATGATGATTGTATCTATTTTTGTTGCAAGAAAACATAACTATGGCAAGAAAATTTGTGCTTATTAAGAAGGTTTAAGTCACGGAGTCTTGATTTTTGTTATTATGTCTTTTTATGCTACTCAAGGATGTCAAAAACTAGAGGAGCTATGATGAGGGCATAATTATCTTATTTGTTTGTTATTTGTGGATCAATCTTTAGTAATGTGATGACTTTGTCTAACGACATGATTGGCAAAAGATCATTGAGGATGTTCTAGGTCTAAAACATGAAATAGGGCAATCCTTGTCTGTTGATACACAAGCAATACTCAGGTCATCTTGGTTCAATTATACTTAGATGCTTGTATTAACTTGCTATATCAAAATCCATGTAAGAGATAATCAGGTCATCTGGGTTTAATTATACCTAGATGCTTGTATTTTCTTACAACATAATAAAAGTTCAATGATGAAACAAAGTACTTCAAATGCTTGCATATACGAAGATGACAATCCACACATCCATGCATATCCCATTGCATCTCATTATAAGCATTGCATCCTTGACCAAAATCCAAGTGTCGAAAGATCCATTTACGCATTTATCCAAGTTATTCCTTCTAAATCATCCATTTATCCCAGTTATTAACTCCATCTAGATTCTTAAGTGTCCTTTTATTTTATGATTAAGTATACTTGGACAACAAAAACAATTCATAGCACATATTGCATGTCATAAATAGGTGTGTACACCATTAGTTCATTATCATTTAGGTGCATTAAATAAGCCTTAAACATTTAAAATCATGATAGTTATGTCATTTATCCATATAGATGGCATACAATTTCACATCAAAAATCTACAAAAACATAGATATCATAGTGTCTGCATATTAGAGCATCATCCATACATAAACCCATTAAAACATCATATGTCGCATCTAGATCATCACAATATGTGCATTTAATCATGATAGAGTGTAAAGATATAGATCATAAGCATGCATATGGGTCATCATGTCCATCACGTGTCACATAAAAGCATCATGTCACATAGATAAACATGATTAGCAACATCACATATAACCATAATCATAATAAATCTTCACATAGCAATGTCCATACATAAATGCATAATAAATAAATCCATCCATAGAAACACATGCATATAGTATGTCGAACTCATGTCAATCATCATCATATATCAACATAATAAATGTCCAAGTGTACTGTTATATCAAATAACATAAAAGGTACATATCGAAGTGTCCATACTGGGTGTATACAAAATCACACTGTCAAAATGATACATGTCTCAGAAAGATCTAGGAGGCACTGCCTCCTGAAGGTGCTGGCTGCTGTGGCTGTTGAGGTTGTTGTGGCTGCTGAGGCTGTTGTGGCTGTTGTGACTGCCCATCCCTACCCCCACTTGACGTCCTTGCAACTGAGGTCACCCTGTGCAGCCCCATCACCCCTCCACTCTCTGTGAAAGTCCTATGCGACCTACTACGGTAGCTAGGTCAAAAACTCCCTGCTCGCCGCTCTTGGGGCATGGCCTGCTCATATATACCCTCGCCAATAGAATATCTCCTGGCTAGCCCAGACCATCTCTGCCACTGTCTATCCCGTAGGCCTCTATGCTGCACTCTGCTACACCTACTCGAGTAACTCCTCTACCCTAGTATACCGCTGGATGGTAGTATCCCTCTCTAGTCTCGCTGTCTGTAACTCACCCTATAGTTGGGTGATCTATCCATGCATTTGCCCTAATTGCATCTGCATCTGTGCCATATGTGTCTGTTGCTAGGCCACCTAGGCTCGTAGGGCTACCAGCTCCCCATCATCCTTTCCATCACCATGTCCCTGTGCCTGTCTAGGTGGCAGCATCTGTCCAACTTGTGCGTGTGTCTGTCTAGGAGGCGGCATCTATCCAACCTGTACCTACAGAGTGGGATCTTTGTCAATCCGCTATCTAACCCTCCTGCCATCTCCATCATCCCCATCATCGCCGTCATCACCACCACCACCACCATCATCATCACCATCCCTATCGCCTCAGCCACCTCTGCCCCTCGTCCACCCCGTCACCTCTGTCGCCACCACGGACCCTCCTCATCCTCCTCCTGATCATCGAGTCTCGGGGCTCTCTCTCCCAATCTGGAGTAGCGAGGGAATGGATGTACTGCAAACCAAGCTTCGTAATCCTAAGTCATGCCTATGTCTGCAATTGATCGTCTCATAGACCATGGCTGGTATGGGTGCTGCAGAAACTCTGCTCGAGCCTACTCAAATGAAGCACCAGGACCCCATCATGGACGCTCCTTGTGCGTCCTAGCAAAGATGGCATTCCCCTGGGGCATCCCCTAGATCCTGCCAAACTGTTGGTACACACAAGAAATGATGTGCCTCTCAAGAATATAGGGAGTCCTCCCTATCAGCCACTTGGTTTGAAAGCAAAAAGGTAACTCTGACGCATCATCCTCCAATACCTCGTAATCTAGGTAAGGGCGGCAAATGACCTGATCCACATTGTCGAAAGCATGCCTCCAATACTCTAGCTTCCCCAACTTGGGCTAGGAAAGACTCTCCTGAACATGTATGAATACAGCTGATCTCTGCCTTGAAGAGCCATACCAATAGGATGCATGATCGCAATGTGGCACCAAGCCCATATCTATAGCAATGATACCCCGTAGGATAAACTGGCCGCACCATCATAAACAAACTGATGCAAGTCATGGAAGAGGTGTGCAAGAAAGCAAGAACCCCAGACAAACTAAGTCCCCTCATGAACAATCCACTCCAGAGTCCTCCCCCATCCAACCACAAACCCATGTGACCTCCTATCAGGGCAAACTATCCCTCTGATCAACCCAACAACCACCGACAACAGAGGCTCGTAGTAAGCAACCATGTCTGCCCAGCTGATCTCTGTGCCCTTAATGGTGTCATCATCGAATACCTTGTGACACTCATCTAATCCAACCCTTGTCTGAGACTCATACTCAACTAGATCTCAATCTATCAGAATGTGTAGAATCTGATGGACATCCTCCAATGTCACCATAATCTCCTCAGTAGGAATATGAAATGTCCCATCCTCGGTGTGATATAGCTCTGACAGTGAAAACAACATACCGAGATTCACCTAAATCTCTGGCATATAGCAAACATAAGACAAACCCGCTAATCCCAGTACCAGACGGTCAATCTCAATCAAGTATGGTCTCAACAACTGTGTAACCAGAAACTGCTCCCGGGACATGAGTACGTCATTCAGCTCCTCTTGCAAGCAACCAAACACACGTTAACAAGACATAATCCACTAAAACTATAAATCTATCAATCAAGCATCAAATACTTAGCTATTTTATCAGGATACCTATCTTGAGATTCTATCAATCTCAGCAATGAATTATCAGTTGGTGAACATCGACTTCAATGCCGACTTTATCAAATTCCTAAGTATTTTGCTACCCACATCAGATGTGTAGTTCTGCGAGGCATTTGCGTGAAATCAGGGTGGACGCGCAACACCCCCCTTTATTTGTGCAGGAGTATCCACATGCATAGATTCCGGCAACGTATGCGCAACAACAAATCAAATGTGCAGATTTATAGCAATTGTGTAGATCTCCTTTAAATGTGTAGAAACCCTTTGCAATTGCGCAGAACTGACATTCAATTGCAAAACCCTATCATTTGCACAGATTCTGCTAGCATTTACGCAATATCGGAGCATTTGCGCAGCAACCCTTTCCATATGCGCAAGTTCCGTCTTGCTGCGCTTTCAACTACCCTAAGTTTGACCTAGACTTTTGACCATCATAAATGCACCTAAACTAAAATTGAAAGCTTACTTACTAGTGGACTGTACTCTGTTGGACGGTTGAACCGTCAGATCCTCTCGAAGTAGTGTGACTCAACGGGAACCTACTGCATTGTCACCGACTCTCCTTAGTACCTGAGCTTTAATATCTTCTAACCTCTCCAACAAAGACAAGTGTGCAAATGACTAGGAATGTGACCCCACACTCCTATTTATAGCACATTTAACCCTAAGTGGAGGTGTTTAAACTTGAGCATGCTGGGGTTTTTTTTTTTCACCTGCTTTTTCTCCTTATCAACCAATTTCTTCTCCCGTCTATCCTATCAACCTATCTCATCGTGAGATCATTTATCATCCCGTCGTCACATTCTTCTCGTCCAATCTCCCGAGGGGGCATCCTATTGTTAGTAACCGGTACCAGAGGCAAACTGGGGCATGTATCAATCGTAATTTTTTTTTAATTCTTTGAAACGTGATAAAACATATTGCATCAAAGAGGGGCAAAATGTATACACCTAAAATTAGCCCGTGTCGAACAAAATAAATATTTTAAATAGTTATTTTAATTCATATTCTTCTATCAATTAAATAAATATTCTAATTTATTTAATCGGTTCATTATTCCAATAATTAAATAAAATCAATTTATTTAATTAAATTCCCTAAATTCTTCTATAGTCTCATCTAATTAAATAATTCTAAATTTTTTAATTAATCCTAAATTCTTCTATCCCAAAGTTCTAATTTCATAAATCCACCTCACCTTTCCACCTCACCATGTTGCACACATAATTAAATATTTTAATATTTAATTAGCTAATATTCCCTCACCCACATGTCCTATTTATCCTCCAGTCAATTTAGTTAACTCATCAATCAAATATGTTAACTAATTAGTCATTTGAGTTCACTGGTCAATCTATTTTGTTGACTCCCCAATCAACCCAGTTAACTGATCAATCATCTCAGTTAACTCCTCAATTTATTCTGTTAACTCCCATAACTCATGAAGAATGCTTGGACACTTGTCCTCTTCTGATTCACGCACATTCCCTCAAGTCTCCTCAACCGTACACCTCACAGGTAATTCCTCCAGTCATGGATCTATTGACACTTGGATTTAACCTCTCTTGAGCCTATAAAAGGAACATTCATTCCCTCATTTGTATACACTCAAGCATTCATAATCTTACTCTGCAGGAATCCTACCAGCGTGCCTTTGGCAAAGTTATCTCCATTTGCATTTACACAACGTCATTATCATAAGATTCACCATTTAATCATGTCTCCATCAATCCATCTCCATTAGTATTGCATTGTAGTGTGATCTCCATTGCATTGTCCACCTACAACCTTTTTATTCTTGTCATCTTCAATGGTAAGGAAGTACACACTTCTGAGAGCTCCATTACCATCAAGATCAAGAAGATATAGGCGAACAATGGAAGCATAGAGGTAAAATGGCCTTCGAAGATATAATCTTTGTTTACATGTATTTGCATCAATTTCCATTGAGTTATTGGATGATTAGTTGTTTAATACTCTTGTTCACATTTTCCACTAACAAAAGTAACATAATACAAATAATTTTCAAGTGAAGTTGCATCTATACCTGACCAAAAACATCACTATGGATGAAATTTAAAACACCATAAAATCTGGAAGAGCTCAAATATTTAAGTAAACAAGTTTTGTTTCCTATTTATGCAATGTTCACAAAAATAGAAAATCTAGATTACAATTAATCATGTGACAAATCTGCAAACTTGACCTAGGACAAAGTACAAGTCTTACACAAAATCCAAAGAAGTGCACAAATAGATAGG
Source organism: Cunninghamia lanceolata (assembly GCA_027924645.1). Lineage (NCBI taxonomy): Eukaryota > Viridiplantae > Streptophyta > Pinopsida > Cupressales > Cupressaceae > Cunninghamia > Cunninghamia lanceolata. The sequence goes on along the minus strand of BSBN01000346.1, from coordinate 11,880,708 downwards.
TCATGTTTCTAGTTTCAAGAGTCTAATTTTTTATTGATTAATGACTTTATTAGTTTTTATATACTAAAAAGACAATAATATACTATTCACAACAGAAGGGGGTAGAAGGCACACCCTCAAAGTCCAAGCGGGGCCAAGCCCAAACAATATGATGGGAAGTCAAAATAAAGTATAGCAAGGCCAAGCCCAAACAACAAGATGATAAGTCAAAATAAAGTCTAACAAGGCCAAGCCCAAACAACAAGAATCAACAAAGCCATTGAGCAGTGAGAGCTACACCATTCACGGAAGGATAACAGTGATTGGGTTGGGGATGAAGCCACAACATAATTATTCAATTAGAGAGTCCAAATTTCAAAACCTCAACATAATTATTCAATCTCATTAAAACTAAATACACCTTATCCACTTTAAATTTACTTTCTTAAATTAACATTTAATATAAAATTACATATACGCACAAATACATCATTTATTAATGTAAGTTAATTTATGCTTGTGCCTTATTTAGAATAGCCTAAGTTAATGTAAGTTAATTTATGCTTGTGCCTTATTTAGAATAGCCTAAGTTGAACCTAAGATTGTTTTCCATTAATAATTTTTAAACTCCTTTCACTTTTTCAATGTACTATTTAAAATCCTTTACTATTTTAATGGGTTAAGAAACACATTGCAACATCATCCCTCACTTATTACTGTTCTGACTATTGAAGTGGTCATCCTCAAACGTTTTCCCAAAATCCATAAAGTGATGACTTAACTTTCAAAATATCCATTAAGGATGTTTAATGCAATAAACTCATTTAATGAAACAATCACCCAACACAGTCAAGAACAATATATACATTAGCCAACTAATCCGTACATCCACCTCATTGCCAATAATCCACATCTTTCCATCTGTGCAATCAATTTCCGAAGGTTATTTTTAAATATAATTTAGTTTAATCTAGTTTAATAATTAAAATATTTATTATGTTTTAATACATATAAAATATAAAAAAATTTATTGAACTGTATAATACTAGTATATTTATATTTTTAAAAATATATCCAAAATAAGTTCAGATATCAAATATAAAATTTACCCATCAAATAATAATGTAATAGAATTTAAAACTAGCACTTGCAACTTCAGGGCTGCAAGGGATTAGCCGATAGGAAGTTTAGGAGAACGTTAAGAAGAGTGAGAGTAAATGAAGGAATGGGAAGAATCAATGTGATGAATGCCTACAGTACTTGCTTGGTAAAGATTTTTGCTATGAGTTCATCTCAAGATGAGGAAATCTTTTTTTTTTCGGGGGTGGGGGGTGAGGGGGTGGCGTGAACTAATGGAGATTAGATAATAAGGTGTTGATTCAGTTAATGTCTAGAATCCAAACTTGGGAAGATGGAGTATGGGGGCAAACGTGTGAAATCTGCCACCTATTTAGTGCTATGTGTCATTCAAACCCTTAACTATTGTATTAGGTTCTATGACTACATTGGGGATAGCTGGGCCATTATCTTCTCACACCCTGGTCAGTTCTCAAAACTCTTCAATATATCATTTTGTTTTTATGTTCTTGTTTTACTTATGTCTTCTTTTTTTCTAGGTTAGCTAATTTTACACTGGTCTGTACTATCAAGTTTGGAAGGATTGCAAACTACAGTGGTGAATTTGAGAAGTGTGGAGTGAAGCTTTTAGGCTTATCCTCTGATGACGTGGATTCACATAGAGCATGGATGCCTGATGTTGAAACATGTTCCCTTGGAAATAAGATTACATACCCAATGGAGAGATTATGGTGAAAATTAATATGTTGAACCCAAAACGTTTAAAAAGGTTGTAATGGGGTTTCAGTTTTTCTGTGCTTAATGAAATTGCAGCAAACAAATTTTAGTTTTTGTGTCAGAAAAACAAAGAACTGATGGAAATACCTTTAAAAAAATATTTCTTCCATGGCCTTGGATCGATTCCTCGAAAGGTGATTATTTTGTTTTTTCGTTCACACTCCCCTTCAATTCACCTCAAATCTTGCAATTTGATATGATCGTCTGAGTTATTTGCTTTCAACGACATGAGACTTTTTCTGTCTCCCGGAGAGTTTAGAAAATCTCCCGGCATGAAGTTTTTTTTACGGCGTGAGACAATTCCGAGCACTATCATGCCCACAACTAAAAGCCTATCGGCTAATAATAAAAAATAAAAAGTAAAAAAATTTATAAAAATTTAATTTTTTTGAGATTTTTGAAATTTTATTTAGATGTTTAGAGGCTTTCAGCCCCTTCCTACTACTGTAGACGCCTCTCCGTAATAATTAAGTGAAGTGATTTCAAAAAGATAGCCAATGACTGCTATCACTGCTTAACCCTTATGCCAACCGATTACCCTGCTCAACTTGATTTCAAGCAGGGAATGACAACTTGAGTGTCCTATAGGAAACAGATTTAATTCTAAATGAAATTTAAATTTATAAAAAAAATAAAAAAAATTGTTTGAAGGAACATGGAAACATCCAAATCGATATGTTTGAATGTGGCGATGGAAGCGACAGAAGTTGGTTTCTGTAAAAGAACAAATTCTAGAATCCTTCCTAGAACAAAGTCAGAGCTGTGGACAAATCATCTTCCTTCATCCATGCCTTGCTACGATTATTCAATCAAGATTTGCTACAATTATTTAGTCAAACAAATGGGGTGATAGGATGACCTTTTGAACCTTTTATTGCCATATGTTTATTTAATTCTAACAGGGTTTTTCTTTCTTTTTGAGTATTGAACGAAGCATTATATACAAAAGTATAACAGCCCAGAAGACGGCTGCGAGAAGGGTTTATGTAAATCTGAAAGGGGTTTTCTTAAATAGAAAAAGAGAATTTGAGTTTGTACTTTTTTGATGCAACACAGAATTGGGGTGTTTGAAGAGGAAACGGAAATATACAGGAAATCCAAAACCATGTTCGTATGTGATGACCATCGTGATGACAAAAGCGAGAGAGCCTTCTTGGAGACCACGCTTTCTTACGAGCAACTTCATGTGGTTGTTTATATATATACTCAATAGGTATACACCCAACGTATACTCATCGAGAATTCTATAGCTAAAATGGGTACCTTTATTGGCCATGTATTGCCAGGGGCGGGCTTCTTACTGATTGGACTATGGCATCTTTTCAATACTATCAGAAATTATGCCCAATCTCCATGGGAATTCCACACCAGGCCATGGTTTCCTGCTAAATTTAGAGGCAGAGTATTAAAGCATGTGGAGCTGCTAGCTATTTTAGCTGGCGCCTGTCTCTGAATTTCTGCGGAACTTTTCATCGGGCCAAGGCGGCACCAGCCTCTTGCAGACGACTGGACTATTCCTTCCGAGCATCTTAACAACTTCGAGCACTCGTCTATTTCCTTATTTTTTCTCATCTATGCCGCCGTGGCACTCTACGTGGAAAATCATGATATCCACGTGCCACAAGGGATGCTCCACGTCATTGCCGCGCTGGCGTTCAGCCAGGAGTTATTGCTGTTCCATCTGCACTCCGCTGATCACATGGGGGCCGAGGGCCAATACCACTGGCTGCTACAGCTTATAGTTCTACTTACCCTCTCCTCCACTATTTTAGAGGTTCCTTTCCCCAAGAGTTTTTTAGTGGCCATGGTGAGGTCAATGTCGATATTATTTCAGGGAATATGGTTTATACACATGGGCTTCATGCTCTGGATCCCTGCCTTTATTCCAAAAGGGTGTGAAATGCATGAAGAACACGGTCACATGGTGGTCAAGTGCAATGAACAGGGGGCTAACACGAGGGCCAAAGCCCTTGCCAATCTGCAATTCAATTGGTACTTGGCCGCTCTACTTATCTTCACTGTAGTCCTCTATGTTAAAATGATGCAGTATTACGGCCACAAAAAATTAGTTGCTTATATTTCACTAGAAGGCAAGAGTGATGAGAAAGATATAGAGATGGGAAACGACGCCAAATATAGCAGCCCTGGACACAGGCGGTCAGTGGACGGGTCACAGAGCTCCGTGGACATGGACGGCATGCAGCCCCTTAATCTAGACTAAACTACAACTTGAGCATGCCTGTACATCACAAAACATATCTTGGTTTTTAATATCGCCGCTAAATTTGGCGGCGTTTTTATTTTTTCAGTTGTTTGTTCTCCACGTTTTCTGGTAGGTATTTATCGGCACTCAAAATTTACTGCTACTCTAAATAATCGATTTCAGCGAGCACTTGAATGCAGTGTTCTGTACTATTATTTACCCCAAGATTAAACAATAAATTTGATTTTATTCTTTGATGCACGTCTTTTCTTTGCATGGCTTGGATGTGAATTAATATTTGGGATTTTTTAAAAGAATATTCCTATTTAATTTTATATTAAAGATAGAATAGTACAATATTCACAAAAAAGTTTAGGGTGGTAAAAGGACACACCGAGTCCCACAAAGTTTAATTGGATCAGGGCCAATACAAAGACGACAAATAAACAGAGCTAAGCCCAAAGAACACTAAGCAGCTAAAGCAACACTAGCAGAAGGTGGATCCTGATCATTAGGTTTTCCCCACACATCTCCATGAGCAACATCATTAATAGGCTCCCAACTAGTAAGAGCACCTTCTTCTTTAGGAGTATCCGAGGGTTGTTGGGCACAAACTACAGATATGGCAAGTTGCAGGTAAGGAAACTTGCCCAGGTAAGCAAATCATGGCTTTAGTGTACAAATAAAAGTGAATATCTGCAAAACAATTAGAAAAGAATGCTGCATTTCTATCTTTCCAAATACTAAAAAGAATTTACATAATAAAAGCATGCTAAATCTGGGTATATTTTAACTGGAGACAAGGCCAATCCCCAAGCAAAACCATATGCCAGGAAAAGGGAGCAAGCCGAAAGGGTTTAAAGAAGTCATGAATCCAATTCCAAGCTTCTTGAGCACAGGGACAAAACCAGAAGAGATGCTTGATGTTCTCAATTTGTCCACAAATGGGACAGTGAAGATTGAGGAAACCCAAATGAATTAAACGAGCCCCCAGTGGAAAGCCCTGATACAGAATGCACCAAGCAAAATGAGCCAACTTGGGTTCTATCACAACTGACTAAATGCATTGGAACCGACAGTACCAGGTCCTAAGAGAGGATTGGAGCTACCAGTGAAGGTTAAGTTGATGGAGACAATCATAAGTAGCCTTTGCAGGGCCTATAGTTTTGAAAGGGGGTGTTTGGGTACCATTTCTAGTCATTCCACTAGGGCTTAAGAGACCGAACTCCTATCTTGTGCAACGTCTAAGGAGGAATAACATCAATAACAACCTCGAAGGTCTCCTAGTCATGATTAGAAAGCTTAGATTTAAGCTTGAAACCAAGCCAAGAAAGAAAATTCTTAGTGGCTCTATGAATAAAATCAGGCAAGACACGAACTCATCGTTTGAAGAATTTCAAAGCATGAGTCCATGACAATTTAGCCAAGGGTCTATCTTGAGAATTGAGAATAGGAGACCACCAAATAGACTAGTGATTAATGGATAAACCATTGCGAAAATCATTCCCCACCCATCGGAGCTAAGCTTTGATGGCTTCCCATGCTTTCCAAATACTTTTAATGACAAATGTGCTTTGAATGGTAATAGGTTCCCACATAGTGAGAAGGGTGCCCAAGTCCAGGCCTTTCCAAGCAGGTTGGCCTTTTTCCAAGCAAGTCAACCTAAGGGGACACTAGTACCAATACAATGTCTGATAAGAATTTTCTAGGCCTCATTGCCCTCAAGGGCCCTAATAATCCATTTGGCACAGAGGGCAATGCCTTGTCTGCAGATAAAAAGCTAGCTAAGTCATCCAGCTTCATGAGGAAGGCAATAGAATTTCCAGGCAACACAATGGAAGCCTTGATGCCCATCGTTGGAAGCCTAGAGAAAATCTCTAAGAAGCTTTTCAAATTTCAAGTAGGAAGCCTTAGAAGGGACCTAATAAGAAGAATAGTAAACACGCATGGCAACCAAGATTTTAGAGCATATCTAAAAATTACCAGCGAAAGAAAGAGGCTTGGTTATCTAATATTGAAGCCTTTTCTCAATTCTATCTATTACTACCTTCCATAACATGGAGAGAGAAACTTGGAAAGCATAGGGGATCCCTAGAAACTAAAAAATTTCGCCATGATCAATCCATTTCCATCCAAAAGAATCAAGCCAACCTGGTTTGGGAAGGAAGGATTGTCTATAGCACTGGGGTTTTTTCCATTGTATGCTTGATCTAGAAGCTTGACAAAAGATGTCCAAGCATTGAAGGGCATGTTTGACATTATTTTCCTCCTCAATAAGGGTGAGGAAGGAATCATCAACAAAATGACTATTGACTAGTTGTTGGGAAGGATTAGGGAGAGAGATTCCCTTAACGCGAGACTAGGAGACTACTTGAGCCAACAGATAGCCAAAACCTTCAACAGCCAGAACATACAAATCCAAAAGGTTTGGATTGTTGTCCTGGAATGGTGATGCAAGCAAAAGCATCTGCAAAAAATATCTGAACCATCTGGATGAAACAAGGGCCAAATCCAAGTGCTTGCAACATAGCTAGTATGAAAGGCCATTCAATATAAATAATTACAAATGTATAAATTACAAAATTTGAATGATATTGCAATACAATCTAATGTTGATCTCTATGACCAAATTAACCAACTTGACTACCTTCTAATGGTCAAGAGTGATGTTTATATAGTAGGTCCTAGTCTTAGGGATGATTCATGTCAGCTACAAGGTGGTGCAAAACTCAATGCCTTATGAAACATGTAGTCGGCCTGATGCAGGAGCATCCAGGTTGTAGAGCAATCTTGCATCAACCAAAAATATGTTGTATTCTTTCTTTTCTTTCATTTCCAACTCAATTCAGTCAGTAGTAGTTTCAGCATTTTGTACCGCATTTTGCTCCATTTTGAGATCAAAGTTCGCGGAACAAGACTTAGCATCTAGACATCATCATCTACATCATATCAAAATTTTAGGTCATTTGGACTTGTCTACTAAAAGTTATCGCTATCAGAAGATCACCTATTTTCACAGAGCAAAGCATACAGACAGGCAGTTGAAGGAGAAGGTTTGCGGAGCACTTTCGTGACTTGCGGAGCTAAATAGAACATCATACAAGGCACATAATGATCAGATAGACCTTCCTTGAGGTCCGCGCCTTGATTCATGCATTTGTAGACTACTACCAGGGGTTTAGGCCCGACCTATTTGTTTCTACATGTTACATTCCTTCATTGGAGTTTGTAACCTTTCTTGGTCGACAAAGAGGATTTCTGGAGCTTATATATATAGGAAGCATAGGAAACCAGTTAGTTCATAAGTAATTGATCATGATAGATTAAAATAGCTACTTTGTTCTTAAAGGCGCTTCAATGTCATATCTTGCATATCAATTGTAATATGAAATTCAAGCCTGTGAGCCCTAGTTTGTAGCCCGCATATTGCTGGCATATAAGTATTCCGAATATATGATATATTGGGCATTTGAATCATTCATTGCATTCTATATTTGTGTTGTTTCTGTTGTGTTTACTCTTGCTGCACAGCAGTTCATTCTGTGAACCCTCTAACCGTGACTGCACCAAGTGGTATCATAGCAAAGTTTTGAATCCTTTGGGAGTGAAGTTTTGAAGTGATGGAATTCCGTAAGATCTTGTGGTGAACTGATCACTGACCAGAGGCAATCTACTTGTGTTTGTCAGCAGATCGCCGAGTGTGAGGTAGTTGATACCTTGTAGCCTGATCATCAAATTTGAGGTAGTTGCACCAGATCCTAGGAAGAGATGCCGCTAAGGAGAATACCTGTTGTAGGCACTATGGCTGGAAGAATGGACGAAATGATGGAGATGATGAAAACAATGAAAGTTAGATTGGGTGTTGTAAAAGAAGATAGAAGAAGAGGATTAACACCAAGACCTAATGTTGAAAGTGATGATGAAGAATTTCAATCCACTAATCAAAATGAAGAAACCCTAGAAGAAGAAGAAGAATCAGATCAAGTGAAGATGTTGAAATCTATTTCGAAGATTGGAAAGATACCTAGAGTGGAAGTACCAAACTACACTAGAAATTTGAATCCGAAGGAATTAATTGATTGGATAAATGACTTGGAGGAATACTTTGAATATGAAGAAATTGAAGATCCGGAGAAGGTGAGATTTGCGAAGACTAAGTTGAAAGGACATGTTGCTATTTGGTGGAAAGAAGTACAGTTGGATAGGAATAGAAGAGGAAAAGAAAAGATCACAAAGTGGGTTAGAATGGTGACAAAGTTGAAAAGTTAGTTTATACCTGCTGACTATGAGTTAGAATTTTTGAAGAGATTGCAAAACTTGAAACAAAAGGAGAAATTTGTGAAGGAGTATACTGAAGAATTTAATAAGATGATCATAAGGACTAGACATAGTGAAGCAAGCAAGGAGGAAGTGGCAAGATACATCAATGGATTGAGATTGAACATTCAAGAAGAACTGAGTTTGATAAGGATGACAACAATAGAAGAAGCATATCAGTTTGCCCTGAAAGTTGAAGAAAATTTGAATAAAAAGCATGAGCAGAAATAGAGAGGAAGAGGAGATAAATTTCAAAGAGGTAGAACTTATTCTGGAGGAGACATGTCATATGTGGAGCAGAGTAAACAAGATAGCCCATTCAAGAAGGAAGATAGAGATCACAATTCATACCGGAGAGATGATAGAACTTTCTACCGCAGAGCGAATCATAATTCTTACCAGAGTGAAGGGTGCAGAAGAGATGAAAGAGGGTTGGATAAGAGAACATTCAAAGGAGCTTGTTTTAAGTGTGGAAGTGAAGGACACAGAGCATTTGAATGTCATCAGGGAAGTAAAAGCAAGAAAACAGAGTACGGTGTAAGGACAACTTATGTAGAAGAAGAACTTGTTAGATCACCTAATTCAGTTGGAAAACCAAAGAAAGGAGAATAATTGGTCATGAGGAGAGCTTTATTTCAAGCAGAAACAACTAAGGAACCACCGCAGAGGAAAAGTTTGTTCCAGACTAGATGCAAATCAGGAGGTAAATGTTGTAAGCTTATCATTGATAGTGGTAGCACTGATAATTTAGTTTTAGAGGAGATGGTGACTAAGCCGAACCTAGAGAGATTGAAACACCCTAAGCCCTACAAGATAGCATGGATTCAGGATGAACACAAGGTACAGGTGAGTGAACAATGTTTGGTAAATTTTCATATTGGATCTTATGATGATGAAATCTTGTGTGATATTATGCCGATGGATGTATGTCATATATTGTTGGGTAGACCATGGCAATACGATAGAAAAGCTATACATGATGGAAGCTTACACTATAGTGTCTAATGGAAAGAAAATCACCTTGATGCCTTTAGAAGATGAGCCTAAGAGTGAAATATGTGGGAATGCTAGAATCTATTTGGTAGGTGGAAGAAAATTTCTGGATGGATTGAGACATGAGAATATGTGTTTTGCTTTGATTCCTAAGAAGCATGGAACCCTAAGTATAGAGACTGAAGAATCACAGCCAGAGGAGACAACTGAATTGTTAACAGACTATGAAGACATCATATTAGATAATGTACCTGAAGGATTGCCACCAATCAAGAGTATCAGTCATCATATGGACCTTGTACCTAGAGCTAGTTTGCCTAACAAAGCAACACATCGGATGACACCAACAAAGAATGCAGAGCTGAATAGACAGATACAAGAATTGTTGAGGAAAGGATTGATCAGAGAAAGCTTAAACCCTTGTGCAGTGTTAGCAGTGAAGAAAGATGGAGAATGGAGAATGTGTACGGACTCTAGAGCAATCAATAAGATCATAGTTAAGTATAGATTTCCATTGCCTAGGATGGATAACATTATGGACTGTTTGAGTGGAGAAAAATATTTCACAAAGATAGACTTGAAGAGTGGATACCATTAGATCAGAATCAGAGATGGAGATGAATGGAAGACTACTTTTAAGACAAATGAAGGATTGTATGAATGGTTAGTGATGCCTTTTGGATTGACAAATGCATCGAGTACTTTCATGAGATTGATGAATGAGGTTTTAAAGAAATTCTTGAGTAAGTTTGTTATTGTATACTTGGATGATATTCTGATTTTCAGTAAGACAAAAGAAGAACATTCGTGGCACCTTAGACAAGTATTGTAGAGACTGAGAGAAGAGAAATTGCTGATAAACATCAAGAAGTGTAGTTTCATGAAAGAAGAATTGGTATATTTTGGATTTGTGATTTCTGTGGAAGGATTGAAGATGGACCCTAAGAAAGCTAGAGCAATTGTTGAGTGGCCAACACCTGAGAACATTGGAGAAGTCAAATCATTTCATGGATTAGCTAGTTTCTATCGGAAGTTCATTAGAAATTTTAGTTCAGTATGCACACTGATGACAGAGACAGTGAGAGATGATAGAAAGGCCTCTAAGTGGACATCTAGAGCAAATAAAAGTTTTGAATTGTTGAAGCAGAAAGTGACAGAGAAACTAGTGTTAGCATTACCAGATTTCGACAAAGTATTTCAAGTAGATTGTGATGCAAGTGGAAATGCAATAAGAGCAATGTTAAGTCACGAAGGTACACCAGTAGCATATTTCAGTGAGAAGTTGAATGATGCAAGGAGAAGATATTCATTTTATGATCAGGAATTCTATGCCATTATTCAAGCTTTGAATAACTGGAGACATTGTTTGTTGCCTAAAGAATTTGTGTTGTATACATATCATCAAGCTTTACAGTATTTGAACAGTCAAGGAAAGTTGAATCAGAGGCATATGAGATGGGTAGAGTTCATGTAGAGTTACACCTTTGTATTGAAGCATAGGAGTGGGAAGTCAAACAAAGTTGCAGATGCATTGAGTAGAAGAAGGAATTTGCTGACAGAGATGAGAGTTGAAGTATTAGGTTTTGAAGAGTTGAAGCATATGTATGAAGAAGACCTTGATTTTGCAGAACCATGGAAAGCATGTAAGGAACCTATTGTGACAGACAGAGGTAAGTGGTTAGATTATTTCATTCAAGAAGATATGTTGTTCAAAGGAAATCAGTTGTATATACCTCAGAGTTCAATGAGAGATAATTTGATCAAGGAGAGACATAGTGGTGGATTGGCAGGACATTTTGAAATTGACAAGATAGTGGCTTTGGTAAGTGAACATTACTTTTGGCCTTAGATATATAAGGATGTAAGGAAGTTTGTGCAGAGTTTTAGAGTATGTCAAGTCACAAAAGGGAGTAGTCAGAATATTGGATTATACAAATCTTTGACAATACTAGAGAGACCTTCGGAAGACATAAGCATGGATTTCATATTAGGATTGCCGAAGACACAGAGAGGGCATGATTCTATTTTGTAGTGGTAAACAAATTTTCAAAGATGGCACATTTCATACCTTATAAGAAGACAAATGATGTAGTGCATGTTGCTGACCTATTTTTCAAGGAGATTGTGAGATTGCATGGGTTACCTAAGAGTATAATTTCATAAAGGGATACAAGATTCATTAGATATTTTTGGAGAACATTGTGGAAGAAGATGAAGAGATACCTAAAGTTTAGTTCAACATTTCATCCACAGACAGATGGACAAACAAAAGTGGTAAACAGGAGTTTGAAAACTTGTTGAGATGCTTGGTAGGAGATAGGCATGAAATTGGGATCTAATTCTATTGCAAGCATAGTTTCCATACAATAATTCAGTGAATAGGAGTACAGGGAAGACACCATTTGAGATTGTGACTAGAATAAAACCTAGAGGAGTTGCAGAATTGAGAGACATTAGTATAGAGAATAGGAGAAGTGCAAAAGCAGAAGAATTTGCAGGATATATGGAGACAGTGCATAATCAGGTTAAGAAACATTCAGAGGAGATGAACAATAAGTACAAAGAGCAAGCAGATGAGAAGAGGAGACACAGAATTTTCAGTTAGAGAAAAAGTAATGGTATATCTGAGAAAAGAGAGATTTCCAGTAGTGACATATAACAAATTGAAGATGAAGAAGTTTGGACCATGTAAGATACTCAGGAAATTTGATTTAGGAAATGCATATGAAGTGGAGCTACTAGAGAAATTGGGTATATCACCTATATTCAACATTGCAGATCTATACCATTATCATGAAGGAGAATCAAGTTATAGCCTTGAAGATGATTTGAAGGATCAATTACCACAACAACAACCAGAGCAGATAGAAGACATCTTGGACAACAGAGTTGGACGTAGTACCAGAGGCAAGCAATACAAAGAATATCTAGTCAAGTGGAAAGGCAGACCGGAAGAAGACTCAGCTTGGATTTTTCAGGCGGAGGTGGACCGCTTTGGTTTTCCTCTAACCCCAGCAAAGTGAGGGACTCACATTTTTAACAACCCCAGGTGTCTGATGCAGGAGGATCCTAGGTTGCAGAGCAATTTTGCATCAACCAAAAACATTTTGTATTCTTTCTTTTCTTTCATTTCCAGCTTAGTTCGGTCAATAGCAATTTTAGCATTTTGTACCGCATTTTGAGATCAGAGCTCACGAAACAGGACTTAGCATCTAGACATCATCATCTACATCATATCCAAATTTCAGGCCATTTGGACTTGTCTGTTAAAAGTTATCGCTATCAGAAGATCACCTGTTTTCACATAGCAGAGCATACAGACAAGCAGTTGAAGGAGAAGGTTTGCGGAGCACTTCTGTGACTTGCGGAGCTAAATGGAACATCATACAAGGCACATAATGATCAGATAGACCTTCCTTGAGGTCCTCACCTTGATTCATGCATTTGCAGAGCACTACCAGGTGTTTAGGCCCAACCTATTTGTTTCTACACGTTACATTTCTTCATTGGAGTTTGTAACCTTTCTTGGCCGATGCGGAGGATTTCCAGAGCTTGGAGATGATATACATAGATCTCTAGGAAGCATAGGAAAGAAGTTAGTTCATAAGTAATTGATCATGATAGATTAGAATAGCTACTTTGTTCTGAAAGGCACTTCAATGCCATATCTTACATATCAGATGTAATCTGAAATTCAAGCCTATGAGCCCTAGTTTGTAACCCGCATGTTGCTGACATATAAGTATTCTGAATATATGATATATTGAGAATTTGAATCATTCATTGCATTCTATATTTGTGTTGTTTCTGTTGTGTTGACTCTTGCTGCACAACCTAGACAATTCATTCTGTGAACCCTCCAACCGTGATTGCACCACGACCAAACCTATGAAGGGGTCTTCTAGAATGAATATAGTGATGATGGATCAATGAAAATCAATTAAATACATATCATAAGATCTCCTAGGTACAGTGCATATGGAAAAATGTTCCTTTGTTACCAAATGCTTTGGAAAGTTGTTGCAAACTAAGAACAATGAAATTGGATGTCTTCTTATTGTGCTAGTAGTGAAGCTTGGAAGTGAATTATGCCTTTGTGGTGATCAAAAACTTCTAAAAAGTGAATATGGTGTTGAAGGATCAATGCTAAACATGTGTTCCCAACCACAAAGTGAAATATAGTAGGATCTATAGTGACTAGTTGATGATTGAAATGTTATTTGAAAACTTGTAAACAAACAAACAAAGGAAAAGAAAATATTTTTGGGTGATGTAAGATTGCTCTTACACCATAGGATGTTGTGCATTAGCATTTAGAATGAAATAAGGCTTGTACACATGGATGGTTATTCCTTTTGATCTGACAAATAACTAAAGTAGATTCATGTGACTAATGAACAAGGTTTTTAAGCTATTTCTTAGCAAGTTTGTGATTATTTATCTTGATAACATTTTGTTGTTTAGTAAGATGAGGGAGGAGCATGTTGTTCACCTACAATAGGTGTTGATGTAGGTGAGGAGATAAAACCTACACATCAACTCGAAGAAGTATAGTTTCATAAAGGATAAGTTGATATACTTGGGATTCATGATATCTCAAAATGGATTGTGTGTGGATCCTAAGAAGGTCTTCAATTGTTAATCAGTCTAAGCCAAGAAGCACAATAGAGGCTAGAAAATTCCATGGGTTGACAAGATTCTACTAAAAGTTCATCAATAACTTCAATTTCACATGTGCACCCTTGATGCACTACATGCAAAAAGGTCAGTTCAAGTAGACAATTGTTTCTCTCAAGAGTTTTGAACTCTTAAGGAAAAAGGTGATGAAGGAGGCTATGCCCAAGCTCATAGACTATGGGAAGGTATTCCAAGTCAACTGCAATAATAGTGGAATGGTAGTTAGTGTTGTGTTGAGTTAAGAGGGTAGACTAATCATACTAATCATATATTTTAGTGATAAGTTGAACAAGGCTAGGCAACAATATTCTATCTAGATCAAGAATTTAATGCTAGAGTGAAAGCTTTGTGCAAGTGGAGGAATTATTTTCTACCAAAGGAGTTTAGATTGTACATAAACAACTAGGCACTAAAGTTCAACAATAGTTAGGCAAAGAGTTAAATCAGAAGAATATGAGGTTGGTAGAATATCTACACAGTTACTCTTTTATGTTGATGTTGTTGGGACTTGGGTGATGTTCACCTATAGAGAATCCTGAAGAGTTTTTCTACATACTTCAATGTCGTAATATGCAATGAGGTTATAGATGTTGTGGTACAATAGACATAGTGATTTACATGTGATAATGATGTGGTAGATAATGTGGTATATCATACATGTTGGTTCACATGTGGTGGTGTTGTGTGTAAGTCATTTGAAGAATTGTAAGGCAAGATTTGTTGGAAGCATGAATAGTGATGCATGAGCACTTGTAGTAGAACTGGAGTTCATGCAACACAATTTGAGTGTAGGATAATACAATGGAAGATGGCACAAGGTATTGCAAGTAGTAAGAAGTGATGTTATGTTTTTATGTGCTATCACAAGTGAGGAGCTAGTGGTGGTGGCTATATTGGGAAAACATGAACTCATTGATAGTGTTAAGGTTGTAACTATTGATTGATAGTGTCTAGTAGTGGCTACATATGTAAGTTGATTATCCATGTGGAGACATCATACTTGGTGATATGTACAATATGTTGATGTCATATTATGGTCAGGATATAGTTGCATGACTCTTGGTGTTCCACATGTTGGTTGGATAGTTAGACAATTGGTATTCCCATGTGAATGTCTATATGTATAATCTTGTGTGAAAGTACCAAGGTTAGAAGGTTAGACAATTATATAGGCATTAAAGTGAACATTGTTAGTGTAAAACATTAGAGAGATTGCAGAAGAAGTATGTTGTAGATTAAGACTCTGTGAAAGACCTTGTTGTATTGAATCCTTGTTGATTCTGAATAATATAACTATGAAAGTCTTTTGGTGGTAGGTTTTCTCCCAAAAGGGCTTCCCATGTAAATATTTGAGTCTTGTGTAATTTTGTGGATGCATACTATTTCATTCACTTTTATACATGATGGTAGATAGATTTTGCAAGTGTTATTAACTATTTTCTAAATACTTTTTCTTAAGTTTCTTTATCATAGTTGATCGATCATCTGCAACAAGGATGAAAATCCCTAACATTTATTATTAGAAAAAAAAGGTTGTTATTTGTGTACCTACTACATCATTAGGAATCCAAACCATAGCATGTGCAGTGGTAAACCCTATAGTAGTTGGTTCGTTGTAGTTCATGTATAATTGGACACAAAAGAAAACTTTGAAGAACTTCATGAGAAAGTAGAGTATTAAATCTATGGCTTGCACATTGAGGTCTAAAATTGAAAGAATCAATAGTCATAACTTCAAATTATAGAAGTTGAAGATGGAGGACCTTCTAGTGGAAAGAGATTAGTGGGTTGTAGTATCTTCTTCAAGTAAACCAACAGGTATATATGATAAAGACTAGGTAAAATTAGATAACAATTAAAGAAGTACTATCCAATTATGTTTGTTAGATTTTGTGTTGATGAATGTGTTTGAGGAGCAGATTGAATATTCATTGTGGAAGAAGATAGGTGCATTATATCAGTCTAAGAGTCTGGTTAATAAACTTTTATTGAAAAAGAATTTATATTCTCTAAAACTGAAAGAGGGAGATTCAGTTAAAATTTAATATGATACTAAGTCAACTTGCATCAATATGAGTCAAGATGGATGAAGAGGACAAGTGCATTGATTACTTTATTCCTTACTAGATTCATGGGAAATTTTGATATTTCTATCAGTAGTAGTGTCGCTGAAACTAGAAAATTTTATTGGCATTTTGTTAAGTGAGGATTGTTAAGTGAGGAAATTAGGAAAAAGTCCATGGACGATAATTCTTTTAATGCCCTAGTTGTTAGAGGTAGGTCTAAGGAAAAGAAAGGTAAGAAGAAAAATGGAGACAAGAAGTCTAAGGGTAAAGAAATGTCTAAATCTCCAAGTAAATCTAAAGTAAAATGTTGGAATTGTGTCAAGAAAGGTCATATAAAGAAGGATTAGAAGTTCAAGAAGAAGGATGATTCTTCTGGTAAGTCCTCTAACAAAGATGAATATAGCAATGATGCATTTATTTTTGCTAATGTCATTGGTGATGATTCCTAGTTGATTAACTTGGGGGCTTCTTATCATATGTCATTGGATAGAGAATGGTACTCTAACTACACCAAGTGTAATGAAGGGCACAATTTTCTCAATGATAACAGCTCCTTGAAGATTGTTGGTTGAGGAAAAGTGAAGGTTACCTTCATCGAAGGTAGAGTAAGGACACCCTCAAATGTTTAGCATATTCTAGGTTTAGCTAGAAACCTTATGTTTGTGTCTAAAATGGATGACTCAAGAGTACATGTCACATTTGATGGTAATGGTTGTAGGTTAGAAAGAGGTAATTTGGTGCTTACTAAGGGATTATAACATGATAATCTATTTAGGATGGATGCATTAACATTATCCAATTGTGCTAATGTAACTAAAATCAAGATTATTGTGGCATCTAAGGTTGGGTCACTTGAGTTAAAAAGGTTTAAAAAACTTGGTAAGTAAAGATATATGGTGGATGGTCTTGTTGATTGTTGTGTTGGTATTGACTTTTGTGAGCATTGTGTATTGGAAAAATAGAATAGAGTGCAAATGAGCAGAGATCTCCTTGTGAGTGTTGATCTACATCAAACGCAAAGCAAAGTAATGCAAACCTCAAACCGCCAGTCTCTGTTGATTCTTGTGGTCACTGCTTGGAGTCAAGGCCTTTGTGGTCGTTGGGCACATACCACACAGTAACCATCACTGAGAACTGGAAACCACGACCTCAAGCAACAATGGCGACTATGTGAACAGTAAACCATGCTTGAGTGAAGGATGAAACAACAACCACAGTTATTGATGAAGCCCCGATCATGAATCTTGGTCTGAATTGGAAGAAGCTACTAGGAATGCAAACGGCATTATGTGGTATGTGAAAAATAGTTAATCACATAAAACCTTGCGCTCGACCTTCCTTGGCGACTAAAAAACATTCATTGGAGATCTTCAAACACTATTATCAATGCCTTGATCTCCAATTTGATCTGCAAAGTTACCAAATTGCGGAGAGGACTGGCCAAGACCTAATAGGCCACAAAACTGCCTAAGAAACCTGCACAAAAATAATGAATCTACCCAGAACAGAGATGAATAGTGTTTGCAGAGGCCGAGAGGCCACAAAATCTGCAAAAACATGCCTGCTAAAAGGATGTCGACCCAAAAATGACAATTTTGCAGAGGGCAAATTTGCCCTTTGCAAAAAAAATCATTTTTTTACAAAAAATTTGCCCAAATTGGCCTAGAAATGTATAATCTCTGAAAATTTGCAAAAAATTGAGTTAGGGAGAAAAAAATTTACAATTGTCTGGTGAAATCTGTTTTGCTCGAGGACACATCAACTTTCACCTCACCTCTGGATTCCCTCAAATCGAAGAGTGTGTCTGCAACATGGCTCTGATACCATATTGGAATAGCCAAGGATACTCTACAACTTGATCTACACTCTCATTGTATAGGATAGATATGCTCTTGTGCTCCATTTTTCACTTGTGGAATGTTTCATTCTTTGTGCTTCCTGATCTTGGCTGCTCCAACATATTATTCTTTGTTAATTTGTACTCTATGACACTCTTTCCTGAAATGAATAATATGAGAGAATGCTCTTCAAATTGTGTCGTCTCCAACTTGTTATCTTATATTTCTTTGAATTAAATAGCTAAGGGTTACATAATTCTTTGCATACATTTTCTATGTTAACGGTGGTTATTGTTAGTTGTTTTTCAAGGAGTAGCATAAATCTTTCAATAATAACTATAGGAGATATGAGGTTTTGAGGTGGATCTTCAAGTAGGATGTCAAGTTGTTGTTGTTTTTTTTAAATGCGCCTAGTAAACTTTTTAACGTGACCGGTGATGCTGGTGCGACACGCCCTCCGGCTCCACGCAAATGCTTTTGCCCAGAGCAATGAACCGATGAGGCCACAACACGGGGGACCTCATCCCCTGGCAAGAACACTTCAAACCTGCGAGCTCGTTAGCCCAGCAAAGGCGTAAAGCCTGCGAGCTCGTTGGCCCAACAGGGGTTTGAACTATGGTGGCCACCACTACAACCGAGCGACTTAACCACCAAACCACGCCCTTATCAACAAGTAGGATGTCAAGTTCTTGAACCACCTACGCTGATCTTATTATTGTGAGGCAATAATAAGTGATTTAACCATCATGAATGATGTTGTAGAGCACAAGTGCACTAAGATGACTTTGTAATCCCATATGAGACACCAGTCTATGAATTGTAGATCTCCTTGACCCACTCATTTTCAAACACAGATGACTCAAATGAAAGAGAATTTAAATCTATAAATTATTATGTTCTTACTTAAGAATCAATGATACAGGGAGTGGATGAAGATAATCTCTGGTTTTAGGAATCCCTGTCATATCATATGAACCTTCACATCTATTGCATACTGGACTTCAATACTTTGTTAATTTCAAACCAATGTGTCAAATAGGGAAACCCACCTTGGCCTTGCAGAGCCTAAAGTGTGGGGTAGACTATATTCAATTTCTCCTGTTTATTGGCCAACCCTTCAATAGTCTTGAGCATAGAAACTCGCAATCTCTTAGAGATTATTAACAATGGGTTAGAGAACCAATAGTGAGGAATGCGATGGATTAAGACAGGCAATTCATAATGATTTAACTTTCCAAGAATTTCATAATCTAAAGATGAAGGATGGTCCCAAGAGAGGAAGAACTCAGTGGGAGCTAAAGAAAATGCTCTTGGAAAAGGAGAGAAGGGAAATAGAGGTCCAATAGTTATAGAGGAATCTTCCATGCAAGATAAATATAAGGATCTCTTATCTGAAAAAGATATTTCACTGGCTCCAAGAACTATTTGCCAGCAAAATATTGATGAAGTCAAGGAGGAAAAGGCATCACTAGTTGAAAGCAAAGAGTTGAAGATAGAAATAGTTATGCCAATCTATGAGCTACCCAACAATCTTCCAAAAGGTGAGTCATTGTTGTATTTGATTGATTTTCAAAATAGTTATGTTGATGAGCATACAATTGAAAAGAATATTTTGGTTGATCCTAACTTAAAATCTCGATTCACAAGGATGGTCGTTTTGAGGATATATAAACAATTTCTAATTCAATAAAAGAAGATGAGCATTTTGATTGCAGCCCAAGGTAATGAAATGATGGTCATATTTCAAATTTGTTGTTTCATACCATGTCATTACAAGATTCTTGTCATCAAGGAAAGCATTCTAAAAGGGGTGATAGAGTGAACAATACAACTTGTAGCATAGGGCATATAGATTATTTGATTCAAGTTCAAAATTGTTTTTGCATATGGAGTCCAAGTGATCTTTTGTGGTACAATAAGGATAAAGGCTTTGATGAGATCAATATCGCTATTTCTAGTGGAGTTTGCATCCCACACATTTGGATAGAAAGAAAGCTCATGAAGAATCATACAAGATATGTTGTGAATCCTAACAAAGTTGTAAAGGATCAATGCTCATGGTTCATAGGTCACACTTTGGAGCCAAGTTATACACTTGAAGACAAGGTTATGGAGATAGTCACAGTTGTCGAGACAATGAGATGCTTGAAGTTGGAAGGTGACAAGCAAAATAGGTTTCATTTTGATAGTCAAGATTTTTTGACTAAGCATGGTGTGGTGTTTTTGGAATCAAGCTACATACAGGTTTTCCACCCTTGGATGTATGAAGGGGCATTCACAAAGGATGAGATTCTAGAAGATGGCTTCACCATTCCTTGTATCATGAAGGCACAACAACTTGTCACCACACCAGGTAGACACAAGGTGTGTAATGACTCCTATGTTGTGGGTCTAGGAGAGATCAACATAGTATTGGACATGCAATGATTACATTCTATTGGAGAGTTCACTATGGAGTTGAAACCTAAGGAAAAAGAGTTAGTTCTTTGAGGCATAGAAGAGGGAGCTCTAAGAGTTGTCATGACTAAGTGGTGAGAACATCAATTGTTGACAACCATGACTTCATCCAAAGGTGATACACTTGATCATGATGGTATTTGGTCTATTTTGAATTCGCATAGTTTGGTGTATGATGTTATACCTCTAGGATGGCCACCAAGTAGAGGGTTTCCTTAAGAGATAGAGAGGAGACATGTTGGAGGTATCTTTCATATTGAAGAAGTAATTGACACCATAATAAGGTTTCAAGAGAGATTCATAATAATATTAGAGTAGTGCAACATAAGCATGGTGGAATGGTTTCAAATTCATATGTGCTTGCAAAAGACTACAAAAAAGGCATAATCAGGAAGAGTGGTGATAGCACATTGCAATTATGTTTCGAATAAAATGTATTAGGGACTGTTGTTGTCATAATTTCCAACTTTAAGGCTATTGTCATCACCATTTTTAGCTGCTACATTACATTATTTGTAGCCATTCAAGTGTTCTTAGTCATAGGATTGAGTGATTTTTAGTTTGTTGTTGCTATTGAAGTGTTTCCAATCATTGTATGGTTGTTTCTAACCTCTATATTACTAACATTACTAATGTTTGCAAAGAATATTTAGTATTGCAGCTATTGTACCAATTAAATATTGCTGATTTTAGGGTTTATGATTTTGGCCTACTATATCAGTCATATACGACCACACGTTTGTAGATTTTAAGAGATTTTCCTTGTATTATGTTGTTTGTGAGAGGTTTCAGCCATTGCATCAACTGAAAACAATTATCCTTGTTGCCATACAACTAAATTGGATGAGGTTCTAAATGATTTATGATTGTTACAACTTCATTTCAGTTTGCATACAATCTAATTTGCACACATTTGTGAGTGTTTCTACCTACAATATATTTGTATGATCTATTGGAACTCAAGGAAGTTATTATGTTGTTCAATTGGAGGTTCCAGATTCTTTAGTTCATAGTGAAAATAGAGTGGTGTAGTGAAAAACATGGTGGTAAGTTCATAAGATAGCCTTTAGCCTTGCAAAAGATTAAGGATATCCTCAAGCATTGGGGAGAAAGCACCATTTGCCAACAAATCAAGAAAGAGCACAATGTGAGTTGGTTGCATTCCTTACCTAATCCAAATTAGAAGTGGAAGGTACAATCAAGAACCTCATCACCCACATCCCCAAGGTTTGCGTTCATGCACACTTCTTTGTTATTTCTCCTTAATTGGTCAAATTATTTTTCAAAGAAATGATTAAGTTACATGTGTTGCATAAAAATATTGTGGATCATGGAGGTAAGAAATGTTGTAGTACTTGTTAGCAGAAGATGTTTCACTTGGCAGGCACAGGATCCAAGCTCTTTGAACATCAAAAGATTTTGAAGAAAGATGGTAGGGTTGATTTTGATCTACTAACTAATCATACACATTTCCTTATTTTTCTTCCAATGGTCAATGTAACATACACCCCTCTGTATATGTTTGCTCTGTGTATATTTTTTTTGGTTTCTGCTTGTTTTGGGTTTAGGTTTTTACTGAATGTTTTTGCATGTATGATTTTTGCAACATTGACATGGAAAATGAAGCAAAAACTAAAAGAGATATTAACAAAATAGTAATGACCCAGATTGTATTAAGCCAATATATGAATTATAATAACATACCCAGATCAAGTTTTATAACTTCGTCTGGATGCTGAAGCCGGACCAGCAATATGACACCATAGAAATGCTCAAAACTCCAGATATGAAGATGCTTTATATTACATTCAGCAGCAGCAATAAATATGTCTTTAGATGCTAAGATTGGGACAAGGAAATGACACAAATCAAAGAAGAATTACAACTCTCAAATACCCATGCCCCTTCCTAGATGGTACGGCCACCATGGATGCATAAATCAGCAATGAACACTCTGCAATCCTCCTAAAATTTTCTCCAGTCTTGTCTGATCAACTCCAACGACTAGGAAGAAAGTCACCAAACAATTTTTAACTCCCTTAAATGACTTCAAACAGCAGTACGGCCTCCTAGAAGAAGTACGGCCCAACTGCAATGGTACGACCAGCCTTAAATAACACTGCCATAGCAATAAACCTCTTCAAAAATGCTTGTTCCTATCCTTCAAATCTATACCACGAGCTGCAATATCAATCTTCCCAAAATGTCTCCATTTCTTGCTCAAATAACCACAAAATGGATTCCCTAAATGCACAAATGAGTCTCTTGGATGACGCCTCCAATAACCTCTCTAGATACGATCTTCCATGCATGAGGAAAGGGATCAATGAAGGGGTTTTCGTCCCAACACTATCACAATCAAACCCTAGAGCCAAGCTCAAAATACCAAAGCACAATAAACTCACAAGTGAGCAAAATCCAATATTCTCACATAATGAAAATGAAGTTCTTTTTTGCCTTTTGTAGCTCTCCCAAGCCCAACGCCCAAGAAGAGGAATTTTTATTTGTTTTTAATTAATAAAACATCCCCTTGTCTCTCCATGAGGGCGTCCATCTCCTAGGGGCCCAACTTTAAGTTATAACTTGCTTTTAAAATAACTTTACTTTATAACTTAAAGTCATATCGAGGTCTCATAAAATAATATAAGTTAAATATTTAATTTAACTTATATTATATCATTTTAAGCTCTAGTCATATCGAGACCATGAATATTGTGCCAAGGACCTCCACAACTGCCCTACTAATCATAGTAACTGCTCAGCTTTTGACTTACTATAAATAGTAAGTCCCTGGGATGACTTCATAAACACCTCCATTAGCCTACGGAAGTCGAATTATAGGCTAACCCTGGTCCACTGGTGCAATGAGCTATATGGTGGACATTATAGTCTGCCCTTCCCAAGATTGCTTGTCCTCAAGCAACCTCAACTCGGGATGCTGCAATATTTGCTCACCCTCCCAAGTGGCATCCTCCACTGGTAAATTCTTCCACTTGACCAAGTATTCTCTGATAACCCGTTTCCTCAAGTGTCTCTCCCAGGTGTCAATAATAGCCTCAGGTACTAGGATCAACTTCCCCTCCTCATCCAATGGTGGAAGTTCAACAAAAGGAATTATGTTGTGGCCAAGAGCTTTCTTCAACCTGGAAACATGGAATACATTATGCACCTTGTTGTCTGATGCTAACTCAAGCTCGTATGCCACTTCACCCACTCTTCTGATAATCCTAAATGGACCATAAAATCTGGGTTTCAATTTCTCTGCTCCACTCTTCTTGAGAGTGGGTTGGGCTGCCTGTAGGGTTGGAGCCTCAAATACACCATGTCTCCAACCTCAAAACTCCTCTCCACTTGGTGTTGATCAGCATACAACTTTTGTTGATTTTGTGCCTGTTATATATTCTCCTTGAGTTCCCTTAAAATGTCCTGGCTGTCCTGTAAAAGATCCTTTGCCTTAGGCACTCAACTATCACCAAGCAAGAGATCTGTAAAACATGGGGCATCATAACCATACAGTGCTCTGAAATGAGTCATCTGAATAGACATATGATGAGTGGTATTGTAATAGTACTCCCCTAAGTGCAACCATCTGATCCAAGCTTTCTGCTGCCCCGAAACATAATTGTGTAGTCTAACCATTTGTTCACCACCTATGTTTGGCCATCTGTCTACGGGTGGTAGCTGGTGCTAGGAGTCAACTTTGTACCACATAGTCTGAATAACTCCTGCCAAATGAAACTCAGGAACTTGTTGTCCCTGTCACTAACTATACTCCTGGGTACCCCGTTAAGTCAAAATATCTCCCTAAAAAATAAATCAACCACCTAAGCAGCTGTAAAGGTTGCTGAAATGGCGAAGAAGTGTGCAAATTTGGTGAGTCTATTAACTACCACATAAATACAGTCCTTCCCCTGAACCTTTGGCAACCCTATGATGAAGTCCATGGAGATACATTCCCATTTCTGATTGGGAATAGGTAATGGCTATAGTAGACCTATTGGAAAGGTATGCTCATGCTTATTTTGCTGGCAAATGGGACACTCACGAACATACTTCTGCACTTCATCCTTTAGCCCTTTCCATGTGAACCTTTCCTGAATCTGTTTATATGTCTCGAAGAATCCAGGATGGCCAGCCATTGGTTTATCATGGAAAGTTTTTATTACCTTATGTTTAAACTGTGAATTAGGCACCAAGAATATTTTGTCTTTGTATATAATCAAGTCATTCACCATAGAATATCTCTCATCCTTATTAGTGTCCTCAATGACTTCTGCTTCCCAAGAGTCCTTAGCATACTCTACTATAATCATCTCCCTCCAATCAACAAAGATCTCCCCAACTAAGCACAAATGAGGACGATGTGATAAGGCATCCGCAACTATGTTCCTCTTTCCCTTGACATACTTGATGTCAAAATCATATGCCTGTAACCTACTCACCTGTTTATGTTGTCTGTCATTCAGATCCTTCTAGTTCATAAAATATTTGATGCTATTATGATCTGTTTTGATTATGAATTTGCCTCCAACCAGATAAGGCCCAAACTTGGCCAATGCATGCATTATGGCCAACATCTCTCAGTCATACACCAAGTAACTCCTCTCAACACCCCGAAGTTTCCTACTTTCAAATGCAATCGGGTGCCTCTCCTGCATAAGCACTACCCCTATTCCCTCTCCAGAAGCATCACATTGCAACTCGAATGGTTTGGTGAAATCGGGAATCGCAAGCACGGGGCAAGTAGACATTAAGTGCTTGAAATGATCAAAGCACTGCTGAGCTGAATCAGACCACACAAAGGCTCCCTTTTTTGTCAAATTTGTCAATGGCGCAGCTGTCTGTGAAAAGCCTTTTAAAATCCTCCTGTAAAAACCACAAAGTCCAAAGAAGCCCTTAAGTTGCGTGAGGTTTGTAGGTGGGGGCCAATCTACAATTGCCTTAATTTTTTCTAGGTCTACCCTGACACCATTTGCACTGATAATGTGGCCCAGGTAAAGCAACTCAGTCATGCCGAAGTCACATTTGGACTCCTTGGCATAGAGGGACTCGTTCTCCAAAATACTCAACACCTCCTCCAGATGTCTCAAGTGCTCATCCCAACTCCTGCTGAAAATTAGTATATCATCGAAAAAGATTAATACAAACTTCCAAAGTTGCTGTCTGAAAATCTGATTCATACAACTCTAGAAAGTAGCAGGGGCATTGGTTAACCCAAATGTTATCACCAAAAACTCAAAGTGGCCACAATGACACCTAAAAGTAGTCTTCTCTACATCCTCTACCCTCATACGAATCTGATGGTACCCTGATCTGAGATCTATCTTAGAGAAATAGCAAGCCCCGTGAAGTTCACAATTTGCGGGGTATAGGATACTTGTTTTTGATGGTTTTCTTATTCAGTGCCCTGTAATCAATGCAAATTCTAATCGTACCATCCTTTTTTTCACTAAGACCACTGCAGAAGCAAAGGGACTCTTACTGGGTCAAATGTGTCCCATCAACAACTCCTTAATGGTCTTCTCTATCTCATCCTTAAGTCTCTTAAGATGCCGATAGGGGTAATCATGCTGGGCTTAGTCCCATCCTCTAACTCAATGACATCCTCTATGCCTCTATCTGGAGGCACTCCTGGTGGTATATCTCCAGACACCTTGTTGTGCTTGGACAAGAGCTTCTGAATGTCAGGATGATAGTTGCCCTTCTACTGCAGTGGGTACTCTGGCATGATGAGGCACTCTGTTGCCCACTCTACCTGGTCATGACGCAATAATCTCTCCATTCTCTTCAGTGATACTACTATGGTCCACCATCTGACAAGCCTCTAAGGCATATGTTCTTTCCATTAATTCAAATTTCATTTCCATCTTCTGCACATTCATGGTGAACTCTCCTAACTGGCTCATCCAATGCATGCCAAGTACAACATCTGTATCCCCAATGCCAACAACATAAAAATCGTCCATCAACTCATACTCACCCATGACGATCTTCAATCCTGATATTTTTCTGTTGCACTGCATTTTGAATCCGTCGGCCACCATCACCTTGAAGCCTTCGAATTCCTCTACCTTCAAACCCCTGCGAGCTACCAACCCCTCGTCAATAAAATTATGTGTAGCTCCGGTATCAATGAGGGTGATGATATGCTGTCCACCGAGTACACCACGTACCCTAAAAGAACCAACCTTCTGAAAACTAGAAAGTTGGGCAAGAGTGCCACCGCTACCAACACTGTGCTATGATGCTCTCTCATCTCCACTATCATCATGGTCTGAAGGCTAGTCTGAATGTGAATCGGATGCCTCTGACTGTGACTCCTCAGCCGAATAGTACTCTATCAACTTGGCCTTAGCCTTGTGTGGGCGCTTATGTGAGGCATCCCATGGTTCTTTGCAATGGAAGCAAAGTTTTTTCCTCCTGTATTCGTTGAGTTGTTTATCTGTCAACTTGTTTGATTTGTCTTTATGTTGCTCAACATCTCTATGGAAGGGTCTCCTATCCTTCTCCTTATCCCTCCTATGCGGGAAGCCCTTAAACTAAAATTTATTCCGTCACATTGATGACTCCATATCTCGGGCCTTTTTCATGGCCTCCTGGAGTGAAGCAGGGTCAAAACCCTTAACCCAACCACATAGTGGGTCTAATAATCCGTGAATGAATAGAATGACCAATCTGCGTTCTAAAATATCTGGGACCATAACAGATAGATCCTGGAACTCGGAAATGTAGGAGTCTACTGATCCACTCTACCTCAACTATGCCAACTCCTTAAACTGCAACTCTAGGTTCTTTTTATCAAACCTATCGATCAGTCTAGCAGTAAACTCCACATATGAAGTGATCTGATCGTGACCTAGTGTGACCTTCTCATTGCTCCACCACTTATGTGTTGCCCCCTCCAAGTGTAAAGTTGCATAAGTAATGGCACCCTCCTCAGGCATGGGACTAATCTGCAAGTAGATGTCTAATTTCTGGACCCAAGCTCTCACGGTGGTCTTACATGAACCGTCAAAGTAGGGAAGTGTCATTTTGCTCACTTTCTTCTACAACTCTTGGTTCTGAGGTCTACCTCCTCTACAACGTATATTCCTTATCCTAATGTCAGAGTACTCTGCAAAGGTCATCTCAGCTCTAAACTCTACACTAGATGCTCTCCAATCCCTCAGAATCTCCTCCTGAAACTCAGCCTATGTGGGGTCCTGTTCAGGAACTTGGTTCCTAGGAGCGAAATTAGGTATACCAGGTCTATCACCTACTGTGAACTGTGAAGCCCTCCGATGGGTAACTGATGCCTCACCCTCATCATCTCTGTACATGTGTCTGTCATCCTGGTTCCTGTCCCCATTATTCATGTCTCCATGGTTTCTATCACCATTGTGTATATCACCCACATTATTCATGTTTCTATCCCCTTCGTTATCCCTATTCCTGTCACCATCATTATTCCTATGCCTGTCACCACCATTGTCCCTGTATCTGTCACGGTAATTGTTGTTATTATCCCTGTTATTTCTTCCATCTCGCAACTGTTTGATGGTAGCTGCTATCTCCGCCTGTGATTCTCTCAGCTCCTGTCGAGACTCCCTCAATTATCTTTCTAAGGCCAACAAGCTCCTGGGGAGCACATGCTAGGTTCCTCAACTTCCCTGTCACCCATTTCTCCTGTAGGTTCTATCACTGGTGGTAGTTCCCCTGAAAATGGATCCTCTAAGAGGACTTCTCCCTCCTGTATCAACTATGAAATCTATATTTCTGACTCAAATGGATCAATTTTTGGTACTTCTCCTTCTTGTATTCTCTGTGGGTGTCGTGTCCCTGGTCCTGGTCTAAAATTATATTTATCTGTAAATCGCATGTCTCATTTTTATGTTTTGCATGTAATATTTAACCCCACAAGATGGCAAGATTTTCTGCTCTGATACCACTGTAACATACACCCCTCTGTATATGTTTGCTCTATGTATATTTTTTTGGTTTCTGCTTGTTTTGGGTTTAGGTTTATACTGCATGTTTTTCCATGTATGATTTTTGCAACATTGACATGGAAAATGAAGCAAATATGGAAAACCCAAAAAAACTAAAAGAGATATTAACAAAATAGCAATGACCCAGATTGTATTAAGCCAAGATATGAATTATAATAACATACCTAGATCAAGTTTTACAACTTCATCCGGATGCTGAAGCTGGACCAGCAATATGACACCATAGAAATGTTCAAAACTCCAAGATATGAAGATGCTTTGTATTACATTCAACAGCAACAATAAATATGTCTTTGGATGCCAAGATTGGGACAAGGAAATGACACAAATCAAAGAAGAATTACAACTCTCAAATACCCATGCCCCTTCCTAGATGGTACGGCCACCATGGATGCATAAATCAACAGCAAACACTGTAATCCTCATAAAATCTGCTTCAGTCTGGTCTGCAATCACTTATCAACTCCAACGACTAGGAAGAAAGTCACCAAACAATTTTTAACTCCATTAAATGACTTCAAACAGTAGTACGGCCTCCTAGAAGAAGTATGGCCCAGCTGCAATGGCATGACCAGCCTGAAATAACACTGCCACAACAATAAACCTCTTCAAAAATACTTGTTCTTGTCCTTCAAATCTATACCATGAGCTGCAATATCAATCTTCCCAAAATGTCTTCATTTCTTGCTCAAATAACCACAAAATGGATTCCCTAAATACACAAATGAGTCTCTTGGATGAAGCTTCCAATAACCTCTCCTGATACGATCTTCCACGCACGAGGAAAATGATCAATGAAGGGGTTTTCGTCCCAACACTGTCACAATCAAACCCTAGAGCCAAGCTCAAAATACCAAAGCACAATAAACTCACAAGTGAGAGCAAAAGCCAATATTCTCGCATAATGAAAATGAAGTTCTTTTTTGCCTTTTGTAGCTCTCCCAAGCCCAACACCCAAGAAGAGGAATTTTTATTTGTTTTTAATTAATAAAACATCCCCTTGTCTCTCCATGAGGGCATCCATCTCCTAGGGGACCAACTTTAAGTTATAACTTACTTTTAAAATAACTTTAATTTATAACTTAAAGTCATATCGAGGTCTCATAAAATAATATAAGTTAAATATTTAATTTGACTTATATTATATCATTTTAAGATCTAGCCATATCGAGACCATGAATATTGTGCCAAGGACCTCCACAACTGCCCTGCTAAAAATAGCAACTGCTCGGCTCTTGACTTACTATAAATAGTAAGTCCCTGGGATGACTTCATAAACACCTCCATTAGCCTACGAAAGTTGAATTATAGGCTAACCCTGGTCCACTGGTGCAATAAGCTATATGGGGGACACTACAGTCAAAGTGTTTTTCAAAGAAGTTTACATGAGTTGCACAAAGATGTGGATGTTGGAGATAGTAGATCTCATTGTGCTTTTTGGCAAGAATTGTCCCACTTGATAGGTACATGACCTAGATTATATGGATATTACAACATGATTCATGATATTGGCATGATGACACTTGAGCCTTCGGGTTTGTATAGATCCCATAGTATTTTTTGGCAGAGTTGCTTCATTTGACAGATATGGGATCCAGGCTCTATGGGCATTACAACATGACTCATCACATTGGCATAGTGATACTTGAACATCCAGGTTTGCAATTGCTTAAAGGCAAGCAATTATGGGAAGGATGAACTGTCATGTCCCTTTTTAGAACTAAAGAATTAATAATATTTTTAAGTGGGTCCAAGCACTTTATTTTCAAAAAGGCCACTTAAATATTATTTTAGGTCATATGTAATATTTTAAAAAGTATTTTTTACACTTCATTCAAAATATAATTCAAAAGGGGGCCTTTGGATCTAATTTAAAAGTATTTTTAAATACTTGGAGGGGAAAAAATAAAATGTCGGAGTAAATATGGTTTTACATATTTACCTATGCTTAAGTTTATTTAGGCATCCAACATTTTTAGTTATTAGTTATTTATCATTTCGGTAGTTGGACGGTTGGTTGCCTCCACCATGAAGGTTTATTTGCAGGTTGTGCTCCTAGGAGGTGGTTCAGACCAACATGGTATCAGAGCCGATTATCCTTCTTCCATTTGAGATTTTTCATTGGTGAATTGGTGAGATCCAGTTATTATTAGCCTGCAGATTGATATTCAATTTGTTTGATTTGTAAGTGCCATTTCATTGGCACACAAAGCATCAATTATATTGGATTTTCTGTAGCATTTTTTTTGTCTTATTTCTTGTTGTGCTGCTTTGCAAAGGAACTAGCAACTTTCGAGATGGTGGAGGAATCAATGTTGAGAAGTTTGGTTGTGTCGAATTTAGAAACGCAGGGCTCCATGGAGGAATCCAGTAGTACATTATTGCAAGTAATATCGCGATGCACAACTGGCGGGTCACCATTGTGGTGAAGGTACGCCAAAGCGTGTGATATTCCTTGGATGATCTTGTAGCATGAGGCCCACTCCAAATTCTTTGCCTTTTCGTTGTGCAAAATCTGTCCCAAGCTACCATTTTCCACGTAAGCACATACCAAGAGCCTTAAGGTGCTATGTGAGCAGTAGCCGAAGAGTTTCATGATGTTCCCATGTTGAATCCCCGCAAGTGCTTCGATTTTTGAAACGAAGCTCTTTCTAACTGCGACAGCTACGTCAATTGTCAAGAAAAAAAGCTTCTTGAATTGCTATGCTTCAGAATTGATCAAATAGACGGCATATTCGCATTTCTGCGCAGGAGAAAACATGAAGGAGGCCACACTACAGTGCATGTGGGAGCAACGATATTTATCATCAAACTTTATATATTCTAAAGTTTACAACAAATATTTATTTAGGGTTTGCGGAGGTGGGCCCTTTGAAAGTGTTGTTTGGAAGTTGTAAAGGGACTTTAGTCCCATATTGATTGTGTAAAAACGTAACTAGCACCTTTTATATGTGCTTGTTCAATGATGTATTGTGAGCGCTTGTAAAGGCTCATGCTCATGTGTGGAGATTCCTTAAGCAGACTTGTGTGGAAGTGGTGTTGGTGCTTTGTGTGTGGCTTGTTGATTTGGTGATTTGGAGTTTATGTGGTGCGGGAACCCGCCATATATTTCGACTATCAAGATCCACTTGGCCCAAAAGGCCCCAAATTTTATGCCCCTGTGCTCATGGTGGTCATATGTTGTGACCAGGCGCTTGTTGGTGCTTCTAAAGTGCCTTTATAGGCCTTTTTTTCATTTTTGCATATCTTTTGCAAACGGAGGCCGTTTTTTGAGTACCAGATATCGACGGAAAGTTCTTTTTGTCACCTTCACAGTGGTTGAGGTATTTCTCACATATTTTGTTGTTTGATGGTGTTTTTAATCCATTGAAGTCGATATTGTTTTTGTCTCAATTCTTGTGAACAAAGGGGTTGGTTCTTTATACTGTGAAGAATATTTGCTACATTCTCTTGTTTCATCATGGATTTGCCTAAAGTAGAACTTCTAACTATAACAAATTATCTTAAGTGGAAATCCGATATGGAGATTTTGTTGTTAACTGAAATTGCAAAGTATTACTTTTGACCAAGATCCTAAACGCACAAGTGTTGTAGAAAAGAGGAAATGGTTTGATCGAAGAGATGAAGCTCTTGGTACTCTTATTATGTCCATTTCTCCTAACTTGAGATATCATGTGTTATCTTGTAAGCATCCTAATGATATTTGGACTACCTTAGAGAATCTTTTTGGTAAGCCAGATAAGATGGGGAAATTTCATTTGGAGAATGAACTAATGAATCTTGATCTTAGACATTTTGACAATATCCAAAACTTCTTCACCAAGCTTAATTCTCTCATATCACAGTTGTCTGAATGTGGGGTTAAAAATGATGATGAACAATTGATTCTATCTACTCTCTCTAAGTTAGGTCCTGATTATTCTGTATTTGTTTCTGAATTTTATGCTACCATGGATGCTCTAGGTAGTGCACACAAAATGCCTTCTCTTGATGGTTTTGCAGCGCAACTCATAAGGGAACAAGAAAAGTCAGAACAAATGGGCACATTGACGTCTACGAGGTCTCAAGCACTTCTTGCAAAAGATCCTAAGGCTTCAAGTGGCAAGGACAAGAAACAGAATAAGGATTCTAAGTCTAAAGAGAAAGTTAAGGATTCACCTTCCCAGCCTACTCCTGAGATCAAGACCTCTTCTAAAGAGGAACTATCAAAAAAGAAGAAGATCAAATGTGCTTATTGCAAGAAATCCGGACATGATGAGCATAGACGTTATACTAAGAAAATTGATGAGCTTACACACCTTTTTCAGAAGAACAACATCCCACTGCCCTCATCAGAGTCTTCTTGTCCTTCTCCTTCCGCATCACATTCGACAGCATCTTCATCTACACAGTCAGGGAATGCAGGATTTGTTAATGGGATGAAAGATAAAGCACTTGGCTTCCACTATTCCTGAAAATGGGAGATGGCTTCTTGATTTTGGAGCATCTCAACATATGGCATCTTCTTTGGATATGTTCTCTTCTTTTGAGCCTTGTAGTTCATCTAATATTTTGATGGGTAACAATACATACATGAAGGTTTGTGGGAAAGGTTATATTGATATGGGTGAAGATCTTTTATTGATGTTCTTTGTGTACCCTCCTTGACCACTAATCTCCTTTCAGTTTATCAAATTACTCATGATGCACAAGGTAAGATAGTTGAGTTCACTCCTGATCATGTATACATTAGAGACATGGAGACTAGAGAGATCATTGCTACAGGTGTGGTGGATCATGCATCTCGTTGGTATTCTTTTTTCTCATTTTGCTCCTGATGATGATATTCCTTTGGCTAATGTGCATACCCTTCCATCAAGGGTGAATCATGTTTGTGAGGAGAAGTTTGTTCACTTGAACCTTGATGTTCTTAAGACTAGTGTTGAGCTTCCTCCTCCTCCATCTCCTGCTTTTTCAGATTTGGGTCCTACTCTTGAGCAGGTTGATCATAGTTTTTCAGATCTTGCTTTGTGGGATGAGTATTTGGCAGGGATTTCAGACTTGTATATAGAGTCTCATTTTGTAGATTTGGGAGACATATTTGAGGGGATTTCTCTCCTTTTTGATAATAGTTCAAGTACGGTTGTTGATACATCTGCATCTTCTTTGGAGATTAACATTGATGAGTTTTCTCCTTCGCTTGATTTATCACATTTCTTGGTTGTTTTTAATCATGATTATTTGGTGGATTATTCATGCTTGGAGGCTCTGGTGCAGGAGCACCTCATGCAAGAAAATAATTAATCTTTGGGTTTTGTCCTTTTTGGGTTGTTTCATGTGAACAAGGTCATTGTGGACCATTCATGATCATTTTAGAAGTCTTTTGTGAAGTTTTGGGATTAATTGTTTTAAAGATGCAAAAATTATCAAAATATTCTAAAAGTTGCATTTTGTTGTCAAATTGAAGTTTGGTTGGAATATGAACGGTTGTAAGTTGAAAAGTTGGTTGAGAACCATTGGAAAATGGTTGTAAGTGTTTAAAAGGCCTTTTATGGTCGACACAAATGATGGGGGGATGATAAAAGGATGAGAAAACATTGTGTATTGGAAGTTTTTGATAAATAAAACCCTTGTTTTCTGTGCATTTTTTTTGTAACAGTCTTATTCTTTCACATGGTATGGATCTATACAGCCTTGGTATGACCTGCATGTGGTATGGTTGGAAAGATATTTGAGTTATCTTTCTAATTCTTTTGGTTTGGTTGATTTTTGTCGTGTTTTGTGAAAGTTATGATCAAATTAGTGATTGTCATTTCTAGATTTTTACTATTTTTCAGCAAGAAACTTGTTTGGCACGGATTTGTATGAGCTTGGACGAAAAAGGGCAGGCATGTGGATGATAGATATATGAAATACATAACTTTTCCTTTTCATTTGAAGTCATTTCATCAAGTTTTGCAAAATTTATAGCATTTTTGGTGATAACAGTCCTAAATCCTGCCTAGGGTTCCCAGTTTGGAATAGCGTTGTTTTGTCCTATTCCATACAAAACAACCCTAGCCCATTTCAAGATATGTTATGAAAGGGCCAAATGGGTATCTAGAACTGTGTTTATATTTTTGATATCATATTTGCATCGAAAGTTATGACCAAAAAATTCAATTTGATGCCCCCATGTTTTAGGCTTTAAGGATTGAAGGCTTGTGAGGAAAAACCCACCAAATGATATTTTACGGTTTCAAGATTGGTTTATTGAGGTTGTTTTAGAGTTGTCCACCCCTGCTCTACATCAGACTCCTACTCAGTCTTCAAAGATTTCTATTTGGAGACTTTCCTCCTCCTTCCTTCAGTCGGACATAGAGTGGCTTCTTCATCATTTAGTGGACTTGATTCCTCCTAAGGGGAGAGGTGTTGTTTGTTGGCATTGGATCATCTTTTGTTTCCAGGCATACTTCATCGGCATTAGAGCTTCTTCATTATGGGGGGAATATCATGTCTCTTTTTCCTTCCTATGGGGAGATTCTTGATTGTATATACATGATGTATGTAGTCCTTGGGGGGGGTATTAGTGAGTCCTCCATGTATCATCTTGTTTTATTTTCTCTTTTTGAGAGGAATTTTGTCCCACAAGGTTTCTGCTTTTCTCCGGTTTGTGAGAGATTGCATTGCATTTTGCATTGTAAATGGGTATCTAACATGGTTGTGTAGCTAGCACCCATATTGCATCTTGCTCATATTGCATAATAATCTCCCTAAGTTTCACTTAAGGGGGCAGGGTGTTGGAGTAAATATGGTTTTAAATATTTACCTATGCTTAAGTTTACTTAGGCATCCAACATTGTTAGTTATTAGTTATTTATCGTTTCAATAGTTGGACAGTTGGTTGCCTCCACCCGATCATTCCTTGCCTTTATAAGCAAGGTTCTGTATATTATTTTTTGCATCTCATTTTAATTATTCACTTATTTAGTGAAATATTTATCTCTATGAAGGTTTATTTGCAGGTTGTGCTCCTGGGAGGTGGTTCACACCAACATAAAATAAAATAGAGGGCTTGAAGTAAAGTGCCTATAAAAAAGAGGTCAAGGCTAAAAGCAAATCATCCAATTTTGTCATTTCGCTATTCCTTCCAATTTAGAGTTTGAAGCATTCAAGGACAAAAACCCTTTGGTGTTAGAGATTCAAAGGACGAAAACTCTCTTGGGTTTCCATAATTGGGTTTGGGAACGAAAACCCTCATATCCTTTGAGGTATTTTTATTCAAGGATCGCATTTGGGCTTATTGATTGTGGTTGTTTCAATTCATATTTACGAGCAAATTATTCCATAACATCAAATCAACATATGTGGCAAAGATTCAAGTTTATATGTTGTTTCTACAATGTTGTTACACTAAATAGGTGCTAATTATTTTATTTTTGGTTGTTATTTGTTGTTTACAACCAACAAATCACTACACCTAGGGTTTCTTTCATTTGTTGCTACTAAAGGAAGAGTTTTTAGGTCTGATTTCACTTATTCTAATACCTTCCAGTTGTTGCTATACCAAGTCTAGTTGCCAATGATCAATTTTAATCATTGATTTTCAAAGGTGTCAGAATTTGCAATAATTTCAAACTGTCCCCCCTCGTGTTGCTATTTTGTACCTTTATAAGTTGCAATTTGAGTAGATTGTTGTTGCAAACGTGTTTCAAACTCACATGGTTTGCAAATTTGTTGTTTCATAATAAATATTGCCTTCATAAATTGTTGTCAAGTGGATATTACTATCAAATGTTTGTCATGGAAATAATTTAGAACTTTGGCACCTCAGTTCATATTTAATTACTATTGTTGTAGATAGTTATTTATTGTCATAACGGTTTGATCTTCCCTCACAAATAATTTATAATTCATATTCAAGTATACACAAGGGTTTCATATGCTTTATGGTTGTTATACATCATCAAATTGGTCACCTTTTCATCATTTAAGTGTTTACTAAATTCATATTAGCTCATGAGGATTTGAATTTGTTGTTTAGAGTTGAGTAGTTGCTTTATGAGGGTTTGCAAATTGTCCTATATTGCTGATCAACGTTACTTTAGTAGGGTTTAGCACTTACATTTGGTATTTGTTCATCATTTCAGCTTGCACATGTTTGAAAATTCATCTATTTCCTAAGGTTGCCTGATTAGGGACATTACAAACCACCACTTCCAACGTATTATAAATTCCTAAAGTTGTCACTAAGTTCATGTCAATATTGACTGCAACTAGACCTACAAAACCTCAATTAAGTAGATAACATCTTTGCACATACACCAAAAGATTAATACTGTTTTACATTCCCACACGTGAGTCCCCTTATATTTTGCATACACGTGCAAGATGTGGGCAATACTAGCATGACTCTCTAAATGTCAATCCATTGTATGCTCACAAAAGCTTTGGTATGAATTGTGTTATTAAGTCATAAAAGCGTATCAAACTTAAACTACTCCTACACTATTAAGGAGAGCCAAGAAAGATATTAAATTAATTGTTCGTTGTTTTTTCACCATCAAGACCTATGCATATCCATTGGACAATAGAATCAATACCTACAAGAAGAACTGAGAGCACGTGTATGGACTAAAATTGGATATAGACTTGCATATGCATACAAATCACAAAATCAAAGTCATACATAGTTGATCTACTTCAAAGATCCATTATTAGTCAAACATATCCCATTTATATTAAGGAGATCACTACAAATTCCTTGCAATGTTTTACAATGTTGTACCATTAACTATCCTCCCAATACTATCAAGTTAGCAAATGTGGTCAAAGAAATTTCACGACACATTCATGAAATTTCTTGAAATATCCTTGATAACCACTAAGACATCCACTATGGACTTCTCTTGCTAGACTACACATTCTTTAGATTCATACTAGACACTTTCAACCCTTACAGAACAAAGACTTACATCATTTGACGCCCTAGAATACATACATGTGTATCCCTATATACGGGTGGCTCAACGACCAACCCTTAAAAAATTAGAGAAACCAAAATATATAAAACCTTACAAATTACCATGAAGTTCATAAGATTTTGCCACTTGTCAACACCTCTAGGTTTAGCAAGTTACACTCGCTCCTTGATCAATGCACTTAATTCTACATTAGCAGGGAAATCAAATTAAATCATTCAAAAACATAAGAATTTGCATAGGGATTTCCCTATGCAAGAACAAGACACAATCCAATATGAAATTTGGATATAAACTCTAACATGACAATTCAACTCTTGCATGCATTTTCCTATCATTGTTGAGTTTCAATTGGTCTTTGATCTTCATTAAATTTTGGAAAGCACCCATGCCCTCAGATTTGGTCTTTGGATTAACTCCTTTGTAAACGGCATGGCAAAATCATGTTTGTAATTAATCTCAACTATTGCCCTATGAAATTAACCCACTTGTCATAGGTCAATGCTCTACCTCTACCTTGTAGATGGCTCTAGATGGTTTGAAAAGTTTGCATATACATGCCAAGTGACATACTACATTAGGTCATTTATCAAGTTCTATGTGTTGCCAAAAACTCAAGCTAACCACTTGCATTCATGCTTTCCTTAATGACTTCCTACTTGCGCATTGGAAACCCTAAAATATTGCACCATGCTCATTGAAAATACTTGCGGGTTCAAAAACTACACTTCAACCTTTTGAAGAACATAGATGAACGATAGATCTATCGCTATAGGGGGCAGGCACAAATCAACGGCTTTGCACACATCAGCAAGTGGAAGGTGATCGGGAGACCCCTCTCATAACTATGAAGGGAACTCGCCACATGTCAATTACCAATTAGTGCCTAGGCCAAAACACCTGATAAATGACGAGGGCAACCTCTTAAGTTAGAACCATATAACCCTCGCATAAACATACACATGCCCTCGAGCCCTACCACCTAGGAATACTAGGCTCACCACTGTTCCAACCTAGAGACACATGGCACAATTCCATTTATTGGCCCATAGAGACCCATTTGCATTTCACCCATTAGTCCCTTGGACCAATATAAATCGTTCAAGCACATCCACCTATGCATTTTGTCCATTGCACATAACCCATTTAATAAACTTTGGAGGGCCTCACTACGAAACATCCACATGGCACCATGGAATTGGTCCACATAAACTAGACCCAACCAAGCTATCCACATCATAACCACTAGGCCAATGAAAAGCTTCCATGTTTCCACCACCAAAACAATTTGAAGACATGTGGCCACATATAAGGAACTCAGTACATAGTGGCGAGTGGGGGGCGACCGACTCAACCTATTCCCCACTCTGAAAGAACACTTGCCCCAGACCAGTTTCCTAGTCGATGACCAAAGGAAAAGGACCCCACATTAAGCCTTACAACTGCCACATTCTAGTCAATACCAACACATGCCCATGGGTCCACCATATCATTGCCAACACACTGCGCCTGACCAACTGAAAAGCACTCGCTATCCAAATCTGCCAGAAGGTCCCTTTGAAGCCAACAACTATGCAACCTAAACTGCCAATACACAAAACCATCGATGGGCTGACATGAACCACAATGCACAACAGCGAGTGGGGAGTGACTAGCTAAGTCCACTCGCTATTGCAAAGGGCACATAGTTGAAGCTGGTTTCCCAATCAAATGCCCGAATAAAGAGTGCAACAAATCACCAAATGAATGAATGAATGAATGAGTTTTAATAACATCCACGAGACCGAAACGGTCTATGGGACCAAGTGTCCAAAGCACTAGGAGTTCATCAGGTTCCTTTGGATGTCATCCCACCTTTTATGGATCTTTACCAATAGCCGGGCTGTGTTGTGAATCCTCTCTTCCTCAAATAATTCACTAAAACTGCCAACATTCACGTTGTTATCCTGT
Organism: Cunninghamia lanceolata; assembly: GCA_027924645.1. Lineage (NCBI taxonomy): Eukaryota > Viridiplantae > Streptophyta > Pinopsida > Cupressales > Cupressaceae > Cunninghamia > Cunninghamia lanceolata. The sequence goes on along the minus strand of BSBN01000346.1, from coordinate 11,841,447 downwards.
TGCATACGGATATCTTTGTACGCATCGCACTCCCTAATGAAGTGCCGCTCAGTTTCAACCGTTCTATCACTGCAGAAAATGCAAGTCCTATCTTCCCACCTTTCCTTGGGAACCTTCCATCTACCAGTTTCGCATCTAAGATGGTGTGAACCGGTCCTCAATTGTGCCACTAAAAGCCTAGCCTTACCTTTAAGATCGACACTTAAGTATGCTTTATCTCCATGCTCCCAAGTGGGATTGAACTCTTTAATATAGTGCATTTTTTTATGCCCAATCTGATTTGTCCACATGGCAGTCCTGAATTTTTCTAACACAAACTTTTTTATTTCTTTTTTGGAGTTAGGACACTCCTGCAACTTAATGTCCCATTTTTCCAACCACTTGATGTTTTGTTTCATCCACGTCTTCTTCCTCCGATCTAACACTTCGTTCATCACCACTTTGGGCCACCGGTGATTCTTCATGTTTTCCACCTTTTTTAGGTAACTTAGTAACCTTGATATTGCAGCAACTTCCATCGGGAAAGTACCGGCCTCTGCCAAAAGAATCTCATATGGAACCGTAGCTTTAACTTTAAGACTACTGGTGATAAGGTGCTTTTGAATTCTTTCCAGCTGTCTCCATCTGTGATTTGACATGTTGCTCCCCCAAACCTCACAGCCATAAAGGACAACCAGCGTGACCAACAAACCAAAAAGAGTTTTCTTGGTTTTCCAATCCCAAAGTTCCGCTTTTCTACACCTGTTCTGGAGAAGGTAAGCAGCTCTCCAACCCCCTTGTATCCTTTTCGCCTTGCAAGTTTCCCAACTGAGCTTATTGTGAAAAACAATGTCAAGATACTTGTATTCTTCGACAATTTCCAGCTGACTTCCTTCAAAAATAAAATTATTTTGTTGTTTCCTTTTTAGAGAGAAGATCATGACTTTAGTCTTGCTAATATTCACTTGCATCCCAACATCTTGACAGAATAGTTCTAGAGCCTTCAAATGACCTCTCAGACCATGGGTTGTTTTTGCAATAAGAATAAGGTCATCGGCATATAAAAGCAGCTTTACCACAAAACTAGCCAACTGGATGCCATCTCCTTCGGTTTTGTATATCCATTCCTCAAGTTTGTCGATGTAAAGACCAAACAAAGTGGGGGAAAGTGGGCACCCCTGCTTGACCCCAATGTTGCTACCAAAGCATTCAGACATGCCTTCTCTAGTTCTGATTTTTGCTCTAACACGCTCATAAAGTTTGTGAACAACTGCTCTAAATTCATCAGGAACCCCCAATTCTTCCGTCCTTTTCCAAAGTTTGTCTCTTGGAACCGTGTCAAACGCTTTTTTAAAATCCACAAAACAGCAATAAGCTTCCCCACCTTGGGTGTTCTAAGCTTTATCAATCAAATGCCTAAGAGTAATGCAGTGATCAATGGTAGAGCGCCTTGGCCTAAAACCAGCCTGACCCTTTGCTCTTTTCCCTTCTTTTTCTGCCCAACTGCTAATTCTGTGCTCGATCAAGCTCCCAAACAACTATCCAAGAAGAGGGTTGACCATGATAGTACGATAGTTAGAAGGATTATTGATATCCCCACTCTTGAAAAGAGGGATAACGACACTAGTTGTCCACTCCACTGGAAAGCCCCGTTGTGTGACCTCATTAAAAACTCTTTTGATGTGTGGAGTAAGGTGTTCAACTCCCCATTTCAAGAATTCAACTTGCAGCCCAACAATGTCCTGCGCTTTACCATTTGCTAATTTCTTTATACCCTATTTGATATCTTCATCTGAAAAGAGCTCGGTTGATGTGCTAACCTTGGGAGGAGAGGCTTCCTCATGGTCACGCTCATAGAGCAGTTTTGCATACTCTAACCATTGAGTTTTTGTGATATTATTTTCTGAATGTTTCTTCTCTTGTTGCAGCTCCCTCCAAAAGCCTTTGGGGTTGTGTTTACCTAACGCTATTAGCTCCTTCCTTCTTAGGATAACAAAACTTTCTTTCTTGGCTTTTAACAACTTCTCATAGTTTTTCTTGTTTTCTTTGTTTGGCTCACTCTCTTTGTAGGATCTTTTTGTCGCTTTGCACTCTCCATCATACCAGGGGTTAGCCGGGAAAGTGTTGGAGACTTCTTTCCGAGAACTGGATTTCTTGCAAACTTTTAGAGCCTTGTGAATCAGAGGGACCAACAGACCGCTGTCAATGTGTTTCCTTGTGCTAATGTTTTCCTTAAGCCCAACATTGTTTTTGGTCATCTCAATGTGCTGCCCAAGGGCAGCAGTAAAAAGTCCCTGATTTTTTTGATTCAAAATGATTTTACCATGCGGATTAGCTGTTCTCACCCTATGCTGAGCTTGCTTTTCACTTTGCTTGTTTGTGAGAAAACCAAACTTAACCAAGAGGGGCATATGGTCCGACTTCATCTCCATAGGGCAGTCCCCTAAACAAATTCTAGCAACCTGGCAATCAATTTTTTAGAGCAGATGACATAATCAACCACACTTTGACCATTGTAGGTTTTGCATGTAATACCCCCATAATCAACAAATTCTAGCAATCTGAAAAGAAGGAAATGTGAAGGCAAAAGGAAAATGAATTTTAGTGCTTGAGCAAATATGAACGCAGGGCAAGGCTACACACGAAGAACTAGGGCACAAGGAAGCAAGTCCACCATGAAAGCACAATAGAGCTCAAACTAGGCCACAATCAAGATCACCAAGTACATAAGCAAGGTCATGAGCCACAAGAACAGATGGAGAATAATTAAAATACACATGGCACCATAACTCGGGCACAAAGAAATAATCCACATGGGCCAAAGAGGTCAATCACAATGGAGCCCATTGTGACAGAAAAATAGTGTTAAGGGGCCAATGCAATCACACCTGAAAGTTTGAAACCAATATGTGGACAAAATTAAATTTAACAAGCCTGAACATGTGCATAGGGGGCCAAACCCTAACTACTCAGGAAACCCTAAAGACATATCTTTGATCAGTTCTAACTGTAGGGTTAGCCAGAGCATGGAGGTATATAAATTTTGAAAAACACAGGGGCATGGCCAACACCTTACTGCCATGTTCACCTGCAAATTAGTATGAAAATCTACCATTTTTGGTATCTATGTCTCTTCCAATGTCATTTATGAGTCGTGTCATCAAAGTGTTCTTTAGTTCATTTGGAAATGTAGATGTTCTGCTATTTTTTCTAAAAATGTACAGCCTCTCAGAGTTGTTATTCCAGAATTTTGCTCGAACATCTTGCCCAGAGATTGGGCATCGATTTTCAACAGCCAATCATGGATGAATTTAAATGGTAGAATTCCCTTGTATTGACTATCATGTTTATGCTACTGTTTTATTAAGAACTGCAAAGAAATTACAGAGTGTCACAACAGCTGCCATGCGCGCACGCGCGCACAAGCACACACATATGCTTATTTCACACATATGCTTATTTCAAAAAAAGGTTACGTATTAACTATAGACAGCTGAATTCATCTGCATTATAGATCAATCTATGGATAATAAATCCATTTCTACCATTCTTATATAAATATAAAGAAAACATACCGTCATCTGTTGATTCGGAAACATACCATAATTTCAATAGCTTTGCACCATCAGGCAAACGGGTGTATAAAACCAGTCAACTTTATCTGTATAGCTGGTAAACAAATTCCATTGGCAAAAAATTGTTATAAAGTTTACTTCTTATTAGGCACTTAATATTTTGAAATTTTGGATTATATCAATGTCTAGGAATGACCAAAATTGGGTCAATAAAACCTGGTAAATACTCTCAAAAGGAAGAAACGCCCAGAAAGGGTTTATCATATCACAAAAGCAAAAGAGAAAAGATGCACATCCAATATTATAATTGAAAAAGGGTAAATTGGAAATTAGATAGAAGAATATACATATATAAATAAAATTAGTTTTTATGTGCCCAGCATAATAGCCTCAGTTTAAATTTGTTGCCATACTATCTTTCCTTGGAGGAATTTTATTGCTATCTACAATATTAGTTGGCTGCAACAACAAAAGCCGTCATGCTTGGTAAGTTACAAGATGATTTTCACGCTGCTCAAGCTCTTCTACATGAGATCAGTGATTCCCAAGCACATTTGCACGGCAATATGGGCAATCTCTATGGATTATGAGCCATGGAGTCAAGCAGGCAATGTGAAAACTGTGACCGCACAGAAGTTTTATCATTTTTCCCCCAGGCAAGAATGAATCCAAGCATATAGGACAGTCTTCCTTCTCTAACTCCAAGTTTTCATCTTCTGATTCTTCATTTCTAGCCAAAACTTCCCTTTGTAAAGTTGATGCTAGCCAATGTCTGACATAGTTTTCCCATTCAATACCACTTGAACTAGCATATTCATCTGATCGAGCATAGTTCTCAACTCTGAATGCAATCGAGGAGGTGTTTTGCATCCTATGCAATAATGTTAACAGAAGGTTAAAAATCCAGAATGTACTAAATTGTACTCCCAGAGAAAGACAAGAAACCTGCATTGTAGAATCATTGCAGCTAGAAAACAGAAAGCTAACCTGTTATCCAAAAGTGATGCAGCTTTAAATTTCTCATGAAGCCTATCTCTTGCACACATAGCTGCTCCATGCATACTATTATTTTTGATAGCCTGCTCTGAAAATGTAATCAGATTTCTGAGTTGAACATCATTCCTATGGCTGGAAATATCAACACTACCAAGTCTCGGTCTTTGCTCAGAAAGTGGCACTTGGTGGTCCTGCAATAATGTGAAGATCAATGTAATCCATGAAAATCATCACACTACGTCCAAAGATAGGACTACAAAGAAACAACGCCTTCAGTCATCAACATAAACATTGAACATTCATAAATATAATTGGACGATTCCTTAAAAAACAGCAAAAAAGCTTGGATTCTCATTTCTTTGAGTTTGGCAGTAAAGAGCCTCAGAGCAAATAATGGACCATGTTATCTAATAGAGAAATAGGGTGCCTAAGATCCAATTGAATTTACATTTTTTTCTTTTAACAAACCCAATTTAATTTCTCGCAGTAGAGAGGAAAAGAATAAAGGCAAGAAGCATCTAGTTGTGTTAGAAGTTAAGCAGTAATGTCAGTCATACACATTTCAGGCAAATATGTAATTATTATTTTCTGTTAGCAAGCTCAATCAAATTATGCTCTTCTGCCGATGCAAACTTTGTAAGGCAAACATGACTCCTGATAACAACACTGCATGTAGTTAAAACTAACATGGTAATAGCAATATATGGAAATGTTCCCCAGGACTAAGTATACTTCAATGACATGCAAAATTTGCCTTCCTACAATTTAAAGAATAGAACTCACTGATTTAAACAAAAACCACATACATGCATATAGCGTTAATCTCCCTTCGTGGTCCAATTAAGAAAAAAGAATCCCCATTCTAGACTTGAAATGCATATGAGAGTTAAGTGCAATATTCCATGAACAAAACATTTGAGAGGTCATACACAACACAGAGATATTGGAAAAAGGAGGAGAATAGAATGTTTGACAAAGAGGTAGGCGGGAAAGCCTCTTATTTATATACCTACTCTTAGAGATTTGCGGGGTGAGTTGAGCATTGAAGAGAGTCAAGAGACTACTGCACTAACACTCATCCCAATATATTTCATAGGTTGGGGATATACAAAGAATGCAATAAGAGAGATTTCTCTGAACTAACATCCCCCCCAAATCTCAACTAGCAACCCCCCCAAATCACTAGCAAAGGGGCTTGGAGGAAGAAAGTGCTTACTGTCAACACTTCCCCCACATGAGGCATTTACTTGCTGCCCCCTAATGATGGATTCAAAAAGCACTACCAAGTCCCAGATTTAGTGAACTTGGCGTCATGAAATCTCTGCCATCTGATCATCAGTCATCACAAAATGCAAAATTGGCATCTCATCCTATGAATGTAGTGCATGTGGATCTCAATATGCTTCATTTGCTGCTACTCAAGTGGATTATGAGTAATAGCAGTAGCATCTTGTCTATTGCTGAAGAGAATAGCTGGAAATTTGGAAAACCATGTGGAAGACCCAGCTCCATCAAAAGCTACCTGATACAAGCAACCTCCTGTGCCACATTAACTTCTCTTTACTCAGTCTCAGTAGTGGATATTGCACTAAGCTTCTACCAGGCAATATATATCAAGATAAGGTTCAGATCAAGAACTTTGTATTTTTTATCAATGTGAGGAAGTAGTGGAATAGAAGACAAGAAGGGGCCAGAGTAGGAACAATGCTGCAGACTAATTCTAGGAATCAGGATAGAAAATGGAGTTTATTTTAATGCATTAACCTCGAAAAATATGATGAGAAAAAAACTGGATCTGATAGATGCATAGGAATTAAACCAAGTGCATGAAAATGATGGGAAAATCAAAGGAGACAAATGGTAAGGAATACTGTAATGTCCCCATTTTCCGAGTGATCACCTATTGGAGTTGGCTAGCCTATCCTATTCCCGTAGGCTAAGCCGGAGGGCCAAGGGAATGACCTAATTGATTAAATAATCTATTTAATCAATTATCTAGGGCAAATTAATGATGAGAGATGACTTTGTATGTTTTTGTGAGTCTTTTGGTGAAGTCAAAACAAATAAAATAATTTGCCCTAATGATGAGCGACCAAGGAGAAGAATGAAAGAAGAAGAAAATAGCTGGAAATGCCTTTGGAAAAATAAGAATAAATTAAGATAAATTTCCTTTGTGGTGGACGACCTAATTGAAGGTCAAAAACTTGACATATGAGATGCCTAGGTGGTTCGCTCCTCTTGAAGGATGGAAAGATAAAAATAAGAAAAATAAAATAGCTTTTTCTAGGTCGGCCAAGGTGGAGAAAAGAAAACAAAATAAATATTTTTATTTGTGCTTTTGGGCGCCTAAAGGGAGGTCGGCCCTATGAGAGGAGAAAAAAAGAAATAAAATAAAGCTCTTATGAGGAGGTCGGCCAGCTTGAGGAGGGAAAAGGATTGTGTATAATTATAAGGTCATTTGGAGGCATTTTCATCATCATTCACATTCACATTTTCTCTTGAGTTTCATACTCTTTGGCTGCAATATTGCTAGTCTTCATTCCAAAGACGAAAACCCTTGTGAATGTGGTGAGTTGGACGAAACCCTAGCTCATCATTGTGGAGGATCCGTCACGGAGTCCTAATTGTGCTTCATTGGCGACATTTGGAGGAGAACTTCATTGCAAATTCAGATTTGAAGATCATTTTTGGAGCAACACTTTGGTGGCATTTCGGAGCATCTTGCATTAGGGTTTTACTGTAATGTACACTGTCCTAGTAGGGTTTTGGGTCAAAGTTTTTTCCGTTTCTCACCACTGATTGTTCATAGGGTTTGTGTATGGTTTTTGCATGTGATATTGGCAGTTTACAATGAAAACGAAGCATGCATCGAAAACCCAAAAAAACTACAATAGATATGCACAAAGTATCAAAGAACCAATTCATAATATTGCTCAAAATGAATTATAGTTACATACCCATTTCTCTTTCTTCAGCTTTGTACTTCTGTTGTATGTGAACCAGCTAGATAGGCAAGTTTACAATGAAAACGGAGCATGCAACGAAAACTCAAAAAAACCACAATAGCTATGCGCAAAGTAACAAAGACCCATTCATAAAATCACTCAGAATGAATTATAGTGACATACCCATATCATTATCTTCACTTTGGAATTTCTGATATACATGGACCAACAAGGGTTTGATATGAAATATGCTCCGAATGCTCTATTCTTTAAGAAATCCTCCAAAATGATGTTATGGATCAATAACCAGGCCCAAAACGCCTCCAAAGCAAGTGATAAGAGGTACAAACTTGGAGCTTTCAATCCCAAGAATCCCCACGCACCTCTGCTGTAGCTGGACGCCCTATTTTGAAGGCTGTCACAGCAAATGACAACTATAATCTCCTCCAAACTGCTATAGAAATGCAAATAGACCTTGTAAATGCTAATGTGTGTGTTGGCCGCCCAATATGAAGGTTGAAAACTGCACTAAACACCTTTCACGAATCACAGAAACATGGTACAGCTCTGTTGAAGGAGTACGGCAAGTATAGATTTGCAAATCAATCACCAAATAACCACCTCAAATCTGCTCAAATCTGCATTACCATTTTTGTTCTCAAGAATATAAGCAATAACTTCCCCAAATCTTTACCAAAATGTATCGAACTTAGCTCAATGTAAAGCCCCTGGATGAGACTTCCCACAACCCGCCCGATGTTGTCTTCCAAACACAAAGCGAGTGATTCTACGGAGGATTTCGTCTCAGCAGAACCCTAGATTAGCAAGAAAGCCAAGCTTCAAGCTTCACAACAATGTCTCTTTTTTTTTTTTTGCAAAGTTCATAGATGCAAATGAAATCTCATTTCCTCCTTTTATTCCTTGACTTCCAATGCCCATGAGGAGGTTCTTTTATTGATTTTATTTTATTTCATTAAGTCCCATGAGTCCTCATGAAGGGGGGCCATATCCTAGCACACAAATTTAAGTTATGACCTATAACATCATAAAGTTAAGTCACTTTTATAACATCATATTATAGTCATTTTTTTAATTAAACTCCATTTTATCTCTGAAAATGACCTTTTAAATAAAATAATGATAATTTGACACACAACGTCCCTATTTAATGCATCCATAATTTAAAACATTTCATCCCGGTTTCGATGAGCTATAACACTAAGGTGCTCTTAAAATATTTTAAATAATATTTTAACAACCTTAATAAAATAATTAAATAAAGACATTAATATACTCATTTTGCGGAAACTACCGAAATGATCGCAATCGAAATATGACTGCACTGGAGTGATCCCGATGAAGAATAATGATGAACGAAGCCATCCGGATGACTTTCTATAAATAGACGCCCTCTCCAAGAATCTTGGAGCTCAAACTAGAAGCCGAAAACAACTTCTAAGAGCATCATATGACTCCTCTAAACCACCAGAGCTCACTGGTAATATTAATTTACCCCTCTGAACCAAAGGACACAGACCCAAAAGGTCAACGACAACTGCACTGCTATAGAACCCAAAAGGGGGGACATTACATTTACCCCACTTGAGCGCCACCTTTTGGAGCAGATTTGGAGCGCCCAATTTTGAGGGCGATTTCACTTGTTTGGAGGGCCATTTGGAGCAACAAACCCTAGGCGCACCTCATGGAGATTTCACCCAACTAGGGTTGATCATTTGCCTCCTATTTTGCATGTATTTGGTATGTACAAACATATTTTATTGGTCTGATTTATAGTGCAGCAATCTGAGCACTGTTTGTCATGTTTGTGCCCTAGATTCTATTGTAAAAATCAGATCAGAATATTCAGATTTGTAGCAGCAGGGTTTTCTACAGAAAATCAGATTTGGTTGTTGCATTTGGATGCCCTACATTGTGTATTTCATGGTGTAATTCATGTGTGTTGCGGATATCAACTTGTAGCATCATTTGCCATGTTTATTTGTCATGTTTGGGCATATATATGTCCGCTGTGATAACATTTTTGAATTCAGAAAATAAAATCAGAAATTAGGGTTTTGAGCAGAAAACTAAAGTGCAGAAAATTAGGGTAAAATTCAGAAATTTATTTTCAGAATTTTAGGGCAGATCCCATTGGGGATATTACAGTGGTAGCAGAGCTTTGATCTTGCCAGCCTGAAGGGTTTATTCATACATAAATCTCGAAGATTGAAGAAGATATTTTCAGCGCCATATTTTGTGGAGTTTGCCAAAGGTTTTGCCCTAGGGTGAGCACCACCACTTTGAGAGGGTGTCATGCATATATGGTTGACTTATGAATCATGGAAGATAGAGAAACAACAAAATCTTTGCTTGAATCTCTTAGACAAAGTCAGGCTGATTTGAAAAGAGAGTTTGATCGATGGAGGTATGAACCAAAGGCCACAAAAATCATTGATGAATACCAGGGCTTATCAGATGATTTCAAGAATGCAACTCCTTTTGATGTTCATTTGAGAATACATGAAAATGGGAATCCAAGAAAGAGAGATCTATATAACTACATCAGATATTTGAGAAGAGAAGAAAAAAAATCAGAAGTTATCATTGAGAAAAAAGAAAAGATAGAAGAAGAATTGCTTCCTTGTGATTTGCAGCCTACAAGCGATCATAAGAAGAGCAAAAATCAGTTAAGGAGAGAACAACTTTGCTTCACATGCCTAGAGGTTTGGACACCTAGCCATACATGTGGAAGCCCTAAAGAAAATGAAGCCATGCTCACAAGTTTACTCAAGAAAGAATCACTTCTTGCATCCACAAGTGAGGAGTACATGTGTCTTCATGATGACCACAAGGTTAAAGGGCATGCTACCATGGAGTTTTGCCAACCAGCCGTGATTGACCAACCATATGAAGGTACGAATTCTACTAATGATCCATTACTTGAGCATAGCATTGCCTCACCATCTCTACATCATAGTGGCAAGGAATCAATTTGTGAATTGGGTGACTTTGAAGGTGATGTTGTTCATACATACGAAGGCAATTCAGAAAACTTCTTATGTAATGAACAAAGTGACTTTGATAATTGGGTGACTTTGAAGGTGATGTTGTTCATACATACGAAGGCAATTCAGAAAACTTCTTATGTAATGAACAAAGTGACTTTGATAAAATTGATTTAGCATTGCAAGAATTGAAGGAACACTTTATGATTAAGGAAGTAATAGTTGTACATACACTTTCTAGACTAGCAATTGAAGAAGAGCATGTTGAAGATGATTCTACTTACTATTATGATTCCTTGATTAAGCATGATGTTGACCTAGCTTCAAAACATAGATTATGTGGGGAAGATGTCAAAGAGTTCACAAATCGCCCCATTGCAAATGGGGACCCCCTTTTTTTTGAGCTCCGATGCTTTTCTTTAGTTTTGGATGATGTCTTAAGTGTGTTTCGTGATGAAGTCAGTGATTGTTCTTTAATCTAAGGGGAGTTCTCTGTTGAGTTTTCGTTCTGGGATGTTTCTAAAATCCTGAAAATGGCTAAATTTGATATCCTGAAAATCCTGAAATTTGACTAAGTCTGAAATCTGGTGGATCCTCCAAATTCTAGATTCTACATGTTAAATCCGGTGGATCCGAGACCTATCTCAAACATCCTAAAAGGTATATTGAAAAATATTTAAAGTATAATTTTGGAATTTCTTATACTTAAATATATTTTTCAATATACCTAACCTTGGCGCATACTGAAAAAATGGCTAAGTACTCAAGAGAAGATCAAAATCTTGATCCAGTGCGCCAATTTCAACCAGAGACCAAATTTGCCATTTATTGCGCCACTTGTTCAAGAGGTTTTAATTCGAGTTTTATGCCATCATTCGAGCAAAGATCAAGAATGCCAACCAATGCGCCCTTGAGAAGGAAGGTAAAATGACAATTTTAGGTCTTCCAAACCGGAGCACAAAATCCTTAACACATGCCGCTTGATCCAATGCACCCTTATGAAAAGAGGTTAAATTCAAGTTTTTTTGAAAGATTTTTAAAAAGACCAAAATGATCAACCAGTGCGCCTCATCCAAGGCGCCCTTATTTTAAAGGCATTCGAATAGGGATTCAAAATTCTGATCTGCTGCGCTACATGTAATGCGCCCTTGTCAAGAGAAGATACAATGATGATTTTAGAAGACATTTCAACCAAGCATCAAAATTCTGATTTAATGCGACCACCTTGAAATGAAGCTAAATGAAATTTTTGTGAAAGATTTTAAGGGGATTCAAAATCCTTATCTAATGCGACCAAGGTGAAGAAGTCCATTTTGATGATGGAAGTGCAACTTTCAAGGGCAGATCAAAATCCTTATCTGCTGCGCCAAAAGTAGTTGGTTTTGTTAAAATTCAAGAAGTTCTCAAGCAAAGATTCAAACCCTCATCCAATGCACTTGAAGGAAAGGTTGTTAATTGCAAATTTTAGAACACTTTAAAGAGGATCCAAGATGCTGATCTGCTGCACCTCAACCAATGCGCCAATTGTGAATGAGTTTTAATTGAAGTTTTTTTGACAAGTTTTAATAGGATCCAATATCCTCAACCAGTGCGCCCTATCCAATGCGCCACCTTGGTAAGCTTTAAGAGGATCCAAACCCAAAGAAGATCTAAAATATTGATCTAATGCACTAGGTTGAGGGAGTTTGATTGCAAGTTTCATGAGTTCATTCTACCGGAGATCAAAATCCCCATCTAGTGCGCCAAAGTATGAAGTGATTGCATCTCAATTTTCATGAAGACAAGAGAGGATCAAAACGTGGATCTAATGTGCTGCCTTGGAATCAAGTGATCGAAGTATGAAAATGGCTAAGTTTAACCGGATACCAAGATCCTCAACTAATGCGCCAAATTCAAGAGAGATCGAATTCCTCAACCAATGCGCCAAGATCAAAAGGCTGATTGTAGTTTGCAAAAAGTGAAATTTCAAGAAGCGATCAAAACATGGATCCAATGCGCCCATTTAGTATGATGTTTAATTCAAATTTTATGCAACATTTAAGCGAGGATTGAAATCTTCATCCAATGCGACACTCATTTATGATGCTTAATTTAAATTTTATAGGAAATCAACCAATTTGTCATCCAATGCGCTTTGGTTTGGAAAGATGATTAAGGTATTAGAAATTGTTTAATAATGATTATTTTGTGTTATAAAGTCAAGTGATTGATATTGTTTCTTTCTCTGTCTTGCAGGAGATTGATGGAACTAAGAAGTTATCAAAGGAGCAAGTGCCTGGAACCACCTTCATGCAAGGAGTGAAGTCAAGATAGAAGATAACCACTCCAAATGATCACCTCAAGAGCAAGTATACTTCATCATCTACATTGTTCGAAGACACTTCATCCATCACTTCAAGTTCTCTCAATCTTCAAGTCTCCGAGAAGTCTCTTACTTCATGAAGCATCATCATATCTAAACTACTCTCTACATGAAGAAGCATCAAAGAGATCAACATATGTCCTACAAGAGAAAAAGAATCACAGAGTTAGACAGATGAGCAACATATATCATGCACATCCAATTTACAAGAAGATGAACAAGGCAAGATCAACAAAGATACATTCCCTAATATTCAAGTTCAAAGGAACCACATCGAAAACATCACAAAGATGATGCAATTTGGGAATATGTTGAGGTGGCACCTACGTGGCAGATATTCATCATCAAGCCAATCATATTTCGCCATATCATTCGATAAGTAAGAAGCCAAAGTGGACGTCCATGTGGAAGATACTCAAAAGATTCCATTTCATCTTTATCTTCTTGGAAAACGTGCCTTCATTGCCTCTCTTATGTACTAAAAATAGCAAATTATTGTAACTACCTACTGAGATGGCATGATCCTGGCCCTTGGCTACTTGAATTGATCTAGGCCATTCATTGTATTTTGGAACTCTATATAAAGGCCTTGTTGCCTCATTTGTAAAGATATAGTTAGAAGTTGGCTAGTAGTAGAGTAGAGTAGAAGAGGCTCTCGAAATTCTCTGACAATACTTGAAGTTGTTGTAAATATTTCTCAAAATTAATGCAAAGACATTGGAGCTTATTTGGTGTTAAGTTTTGTCTTGTGGAATGACATGGTTTCTTGTATTTTGAAGAAGTGGAGAGATGTTTCTAAGTAGATTAAAATCGAATAGAGTTCATTGATGTAATGCATGTATGTATTGAATATTTGATCAACTCCTAGCTCATGCTTTTAACATTCATCGTTGGTGAAGTGTAAAGCTAGTCTGAGCATTATAATTTGCTTAAGTTCGATCATGAATGATTGTTTGAGCTGTGCTATCTAATGGGTGCTTATATAAGCTTTCATGATTTGAAAACCATTCGCTATCTTTAAGATATTGCACCAACTCCATGTAGTTGTAGGCATCATTGGCAAAGTGGAGTTAGGTTGATCAAGGAGTTTGTCTATTCATGCATCATCATTGCCTTATTGACCTTAGATTAGTTTCCCCTAAACCTTTGTCTTTTTCCTTTTCTTTGTTATTGAAACATTGTATATACATCATCCACACTGTAAGGAGAAATAAGTTGAATGAAGTAAGAAGTCTGCGTAAGTCCCTTTATGATAATCAGCAATATCACATCAAATCACTGAGTTCATCCATCACAAATCATAAATAAGGAACCTTTAAGTTACCTCATTGGATCACATAGCTTAGCCTTTGAAGAACTTTATTCAAGAGAGAGTGGGATACTTAGTGTTTTACTCTATTGTTGACTTGTCTAAAAACAATCATCAATAGGTACGAATTCTACTAATGATCCATTACTTGAGCATAGCATTGCCTCACCATCTCTACATCATAGTGGCAAGGAATCAATTTGTGAATTGGGTGACTTTGAAGGTGATGTTGTTCATACATACGAAGGCAATTTAGAAAACTTCTTATGTAATGAACAAAGTGACTTTGATAAAATTGATTTAGCATTGCAAGAATTGAAGGAACACTTTATGATTAAGGAAGTAATAGTTGTACATACACTTTCTAGACTAGCAATTGAAGAAGAGCATGTTGAAGATGATTCTACTTACTATTATGATTCCTTGATTAAGCATGATGTTGACCTAGCTTCAAAACATGGATTATGTGGGGAAGATGTCATGGAGATAGCTGATTTTGAGAGGCATGCTTGTGAAGACCAATCAGAAAATTTATATGAAGATGATAGGTTCCATGAGTCACATCATTTAGAAAATCAATTGAAAGTCAATGAAGATATGATTGTTGCAGCCCTAACACATTTTGATAATACTCACAAGATGATTGCAGATTATTGTTGGAAGGCTCAAGAGAGACACAAAGACATTGAGGGAGAACTATCTCTTGCAGATTTGCAGGTACTCAAAGAAGCTTTGGTAGCAATGAAATCAAATTACGTACATCTACTTTCAAATAGAGATCATCTCTTCAAGCTTGATGAAATATATTATGATACATTGAGAAAAAAAGAAGATGAAGTTGATAAGCTTACCTTTAAGCCTAAGGTTACTAAGGATTCCTTGAAGAGTACTCAAATGGCCCTTCAAGAACCACAAAATCAAGTTGATGAGCTTTGTTTGGATTTGAGTTTGACACATATTTCATCATCCAAATCAGAAATTTAGTCATCTATGGCAGCCACATCCAAAGAACAACGATCCAACACAAAGGTTATGAAGAATAGACAAATGGGTGAAGAATTTGATGAACTCCATAAGGGTGAGATATTGCATACCAAGATGATTGACAAGGATCGAGTAGTACACCAAGAATGTGAAGTCTTGAGATTAGAGGAGAAATGTCCATATGGAGATATAACTTGCAGCCATGGGATAGAAGTTATGACAAGTAATACACCTGGTTTTCAGCTTGACACATTTCTTGGACCAGCACTTGGTGATGAGCATCCAACCATGGAAGAAGAGGTACTTGAGATCCATGAAGACACTACAAAAAGGTATGATGAAAATTCCGACTTTCTGATTGTAAACAACAGTCCTTTACCTTCACATAATCATGAGGTGGCGGCTATATCATATGAGGATGATAGTGGTAAAAAACCTAACCTTGTTGACACTCAAGATTTGATGGTTAAGCATGAAGTAATGGTTGTGGATCAAAGCCACAATCTGATTTTGTGCATCATAGCATAGAGGATGTAAAGAGGACTCAAAGCATGTGTGATGAGTGGCTAAGGAGAGCAAGAGAAGCCAAGTTCTTGGCTGCCCAAGCAAAACAGCACCTACAGAAGATCAAGGAACAATGCAGTCACATAGATCATGAGAGGCAGCAGAGAGACATTTCTTCGATCTCTATTCCTTCCTAGGGAATAAGCTAGGGAGGTTGAGCATGTGCAGGATGAACCTCTTATGGTAGTAGAACACAAGGAGCAATCAAATTTGCATGGACTTGTTGAGAGGTATGATTCTGAAATTTCATTTTGTATAAATGATCTTCATCATAAGGTTCATGAGACACATTTTGAAGAGCCCATTGAAGGCTCAAGTCATGGCTAAGGAAAAAGTAGTTGTGCATACACTTTGTGGACCAGCAGATAATGATATGTATGCATGCATAGAAGAAAACATTATTGATTCAGATTTGGAGAAGAACTTGACCATTCATGGAGAGCTCAATAAGCCTACTTGTGTTTTGACATTACACCGTCATGGTGATGATTCTTTGATGAAGCATAAGACTGTCCTATTTTCAAGACTTGAGGTATGTGAGGAGGATGTCATGGAGATATTTGATTTTGAATGGCATGTGCTTGTAGATGTTGGGTTTCAACTGGACTATAGTCCAAGACATGGAGATGAGCATGAGAGCAGAAAATTTCCAGCCCTAATCCATTGGTTTTTAGATCACACATTGTTGGTTGATGGCTGTTCTACTTTGTTGATCATGGAGTTTTAGGTTATACATTGATGATGGCAGCTGTTTGGATGGATTGGAGTGTTTGGGATTGCCACTACAGTGTTGGGATTTTGCATGATGATGAATCCTATCATTCTATGAGAGGAGAGGCATGCTTGACACCATCATAGGTCTGATTTTCAGTTTTCCTAGTGCTGTTCTAATTTATATCAGCAGCCTAGTGTGGATTGGCATGTTTGTTTATGCACCTGTGATGGACATTTTTCACATTCATATGAGATCATTCAGATCTAGATGGATAGTTGGTGATGATAACACTATGAGAGACATCTATCTCTTCACTTTCAGTTGGTGTGATGGTATGATAATTTGGGACCTAGGTATTGGTGTGATTGGTACACTACTTCACAGGGATCTTGGTAAGTTGCTTCACAGCCTTTGGTTGAGTGATGTTTATATCAGAGTGGAGCAGCGGAAGGTTTGGTGTAGGGGGATTGGCTTCACAGGTCATATCATATGTCACTTGTTGATGGGCATGACATTCCTCAGGGCTTTCGATATGTATGATGCTTTGTCTTTGATAGATTTAGCAATTGTGGACAGAGAGGCCTTCAAAGGAAGAGAGTTAATGACACTTGTGGTTGATGATTGGGTGTTCTTGTTCCTACAGCTACACAGGTAGATTGCATGGAGGCGGAGCAGAATTTCAAAACTTGGGGGATGGAGCCATATTGAGTTCGAGTGTGTATAGCTAGTTTTGTCTCATTGCTGGCCACTGGAGCTCACTTTGCATATCATTCTTCATATTCACTATGGAAGATGTAGCCACAGGTTGTGGGGCATGGTGATCACAAAGTACTTGATTAGATGGAGAGATTTGCCATATGAGGATGTTTTGCAGTATCCAGGCTTGCAATTGCTTGTGGGCAAGCAACTCTGAGAAGGGAGGACTGTAATGTCCCCATTTTCCGAGTGATCACCTATTGGAGTTGGCTAGCCTATCCTATTCACGTAGGCTAAGCCGAAGGGTCAAGGGAATGACCTAATTGATTAAATTATCTATTTAATCAATTATCTAGGGAAAATTAATGATGAGAGATGACTTTGTATGTTTTTGTGAGTCTTTTGGTGAAGTCAAAACAAATAAAATAATTTGCCCTAATGATGAGCGGCCAAGGAGAAGAATGAAAGAAGAAAATAGATGGAAAAGCCTTTGGAAAAATAAGAATAAATTAAGACAAATTTCCTTTGTGGTGGATAACCTAATTGAAGGTCAAAAACTTGACATATGAGATGCCTAGGTGGTTCGCTCCTCTTCGAGGATGGAAAGATAAAATAAGAAAAATAAAATACCTTTTTCTAGGTCAGCCAAGGTGGAGAAAAGAAAACAAAATAAATATTTTTATTTGTGCATTTGGGCACCTAGAGGGAGGTTGGCCCTATGAGAGGAGAAAAATAAAATAAAATAAAGCTCTTAAGAGGAGGTCGGCCCGCTTGAGGAGGGAAAAGGATTGTGTATAAATATAAGGTCATTTGGAATTTTGGAGACATTTCATCATCATTCACATTCATATTTTCTCTTGAGTTTCATACTCTTTGGCTGCAATATTGCTAGCCTTCATTCCAAGGACGAAAACCCTTGTGAAAGTGGTGAGTTGGACGAGACCCTAGCTCATCATTGTGGAGGATTCATCATGGAGTCCTAATTGTGTTTCATTGGCGGCATTTGGAGGAGAAGAACTTCATTGGAAATTCAGATTTGAAGATCATTTTTGGAGCAGCACTTTGGTGGCATTTTGGAGCATCTTGCATTAGGGTTTTACCCTACTTGAGCGCCACCTTTGGAGCAGATTTGGAGTGCCCAATTTGAGGGTGATTTCACTTGTTTGGAGGGCAATTTGGAGCAGCAAACCCTAGGCACACCTCATGGAGATTTCGCCCAGCTAGGGTTGATCATTTGCCTTCTATTTTGTATGTATTTGGTATGTACAAACATATTTTATTGGTCTGATTTATAGTGCAGAAATCTGGGCATTGTTTGTCATGTTTGTGCCCTAGATTCTATTGTAAAAATCAGATTAGAATATTCAGATTTGTAGCAGCAGGGTTTTCTACAGAAAATCAGATTTGGTTGTTGCATTTGGATGCCCTACATTGTGTATTTCATGGTGTAATTCATGTGCGTTATGGATATCAACTTGTAGCATCATTTGCCATATTTATTTGTCATGTTTGGGCATATATATGTTCGCTGTGATGACATGTTTGAATTCAGAAAATAAAATCAGAAATTAGGGTTTTGAGCAGAAAACTAAAGTGCAGAAGATTAGGGCAGAATTCAGAAATTTATTTTCAGAATTTTAGGGCAGATCCCATCGGGGATATTACAAATACTCAACAAATTAGCTCTGACAGAGTAAAATAAATTGTATGTTGAGAAAACTAGGTGCGAAAACAGGAGCACGAGGTGGTTAGGAGATGGATGCACAAAAATGAAATCAAAATTAAGAAAGATGCAATAAAGGTAATCAGTTAGGAAAACTCAAAGAAGATTAATAGAGATTGAAATGTTGCACAGAGAAGATGAAGTTTGAATTGAGAGAACATGATACAAGGAAAAAAAAAGTTAGCGAAAAGAATGACAAAGAGACTAAGATATAATTGTTTAAATGCTGATAGACAGATACAGAATAATGTACTTAAACCACCAAAAGTTGACTATAGATAGATACAAAATAAATAGAATTTAGCTACACAAAATGATAAACAAGAAGAGTAAAAGTGATCTGATATTTCCTATTAAATAAGCTATTTTCTCTATTCTTTTTAGCCAAGCAAACATCCTCATGGTTAGCTGCATTATATAAATTGATATTTGTAGAGAGAGATGTAAACCTTCAATGGTCTGTTACCTTTCACAAATAAATAGGTTAATAATCTGAAACAGTAAAACATGATCTACCCTTAAAGCCTATATGGACCTTTCATTCCCCACATGGTTAGCTTGGCCTCTTAGCTTTCTTTGCTAGAAAAGAACTGCCTAGAAAAGGATTTTTTTGTTGGGAAGACCTTTCAAAATAT
The DNA here is from genome assembly GCA_027924645.1 of Cunninghamia lanceolata. Classification (NCBI taxonomy): domain Eukaryota; kingdom Viridiplantae; phylum Streptophyta; class Pinopsida; order Cupressales; family Cupressaceae; genus Cunninghamia; species Cunninghamia lanceolata. Next base: position 11,821,959 of record BSBN01000346.1, on the reverse strand, counting down.
AAACTACAAGTATGACATACTTGGGGTGACATAATCAAGCACAAAAGATAAAGTGGACCAAGAGCCACCCCCTCGAGAGCTTTGTAAAACTATCCATGACAGCTGTCTTTTCAAATTGCAATTTCAAGTATCAGATCCATTATTGAAGAGATTAAACATGGAGGAACAAGAAAGCATTTATAATAACAAGACAAAAGGCTAACATGACCAAGTGAGTTCTGCCATTGCTCCACAGTGGCAGTTAGTAATCCTAAAGTGCAACAGAAAAAGTACTATTAGCCTATTCAGATATTAAGTTTTCCAAACACAGTCTTGGCAGAACTGGTGCTTCACCAAGGCTTGGCGGTCAAATCAATCCTCTATGAAGTTGGCATATCAGATTCTTTTTACATTTTATGTGGGAGATGAGAAACAGTCGGTCTTGCCTTCTAGAGATGCACTTTGCCAAAACATTTTCTGTTGGCTACAACCTGAATTCAACTATTTATTGGCTATTGTGCTTCTCACTTGGAGAGGTGATCTAGAGAACATCTCAGGTCATCTAAGAGACAGTTTTGCACGGAATTCTGAAATGTCCTGAAAATCTAAATTTTCGTATTTTCTACATTTTTGTATTTTAGATTTTTGGGGCCCTAAGGAGTGGAATTTGGCGATGCAACAATTGGACCTTGATTATGCCATAGTCCAAACTGGGTTAACCATTAATTAGTTGAGGACTTAATTTTTTCAAAACATGTACAAACATTGAATTTCAAGTAATAGGCTAGAAGTTATGACCTCAACAATAGGGGTACCAAATTAAATAGCTCCAACAAACATTTTCAGTTTTCTAATACGTTTGTCCTTATCCGACTGTCCATTTCACCTTCCAAGAAGCACATGGTTCACTATCAGCGTGGTGACTCTTCAATTCTCACCAAGAACCCCAGTTTACCATTTTTAATAAGTTTTCTATTTCTCGTATTGTAAAGCTATATAGTAGCTGAATCTGAAGCATGTAATCAAAGTAGAAGGCATATATCTCTCCTACAAGGTTTGGCCATTTTGTATAAGCTCTCAGTTGAAATAAAAACCATTTTGTTCTATTGTTCAATTGTTAAACTAGTGTTAGTTAAATCCTAATGGTCAATCTTATCTCTTCTGCTTTTTTCCCTTTGTGGCTATTTTTAGCCTTTGTACATTCTATATATACAGCGTTGCTATATCTTGTAAATACATCTAATGATCAATATATTCTAAGTCTTGCATTCCAGCAATATGGTATCAGAGCACAGGCAATCACTTTTTTGGCGCCCTGATTAAATTCGTACAGTGTTTTCGAAGGATTTGCTCAGTTCGCGGGTTCTGTATGTACCTCTGAAAATCGTGATTTCTAGTGTTGACGCAATTTCTCGAGTTTTCCAACTCTTACTCGTTGTGCATGATCTTGAGGTCGCATTTCTTTCTTCATCTGAAAATCGCGATTACCCTGATGAAGGATTCTGAAATCGTTTTTCTGAGTTGAGATCCTCAGTTGTCTTGAAAGTACTATAAGTATAAGGTTTCGGCATTCTTAAGCAGAGTCGCTTTTTTCAGTTTCGAGCGTATCTTCAAATCTGTGGTCGCAATTCTCTGAAGGCATGTTTTTTTTGAACCCTTCTGCGGATTTCCTGGCATTGAATCCTCTCACGATTTTGTTCTAGCATGGTCGCGTTTTCTTCTTCTGCTCACGGATTGCATTCATGCTCGCAGATTAGGGTTTCTGTGTAATAGGGTCACCGTTTGTGTTTGCTTCTGGTGGCAGTTCGTGGTTTGGCAGTAGGTTCTCTTCACCGTTTCTGAAGATCTTATTTGAAGTTTGCGGATTTCAACCTAAAGTTGCGTGATAATTTCTGTCTAAATCGCCGATCGTGGTCCTGTCCTGGGTCGCGATTTCTGGCGTTTGTTTGCCTCTGAGCGATTTCTGTTCGTAGGTTCCCTCTCTGTGGTCACGCCTCTTCTACAAATTGTGATTTCTCTATAGGGCTTCTCGCAGTTTCGACTTACATTTCAAGTCACAATTTGCATTTCGGCAATTTACTTCTCCCTGGAGGTGTATGGATCACGCCTAGAAAAGATGGTCTCATTTATTTTGAATTTTGTACAGCAAATGTCTGCTCTCAGCAGACATTTTTTTCTTTTTATCTCAACAATTGTGTCCAGGTCTATACGTCAACCTTTTTGCCTCGACATTTGTACTGTCTGGTGCTTATCCATTTTCAAGCATCTCGTTTTTTGTGCCTCGAAAAATGTGAAAATGGCGTCTCTTGAGCAAAACGATTCTACAGTCTATGCCTTCATGGCCAAGCGACTTGCAGATCATGTCAAATCTTCTGCTTGGTACATTGACTCCAGTGCCTCTCGACACTTCACACACCGACGAGACTGGTTTACAGACTACACGCCTTTCAAGGATTCTGTCATCTTTGGTAGAGGCGAAGAATACACTGTTGTTGGCAAAGGCAACGTACAAATTCAGTCTGGCGGGAGAAATTTAATATTTCTCAATGTATATTTCGTACCTGGCATGGAGCTGAACCTTCTCTTTGTCAGTCAGATCATACGACATTCACCTCATTTGGATACCGTTTTCAGCATGCATACTTGCAGTATAATGGATCGTCAAACACGTACTATTGTTGACAAGGGTCTTGAGGATCATGGTCTTTATAGGTTCGTGGACTCTGGTGATTCTCACAAGCATGCTATGGCCGCCAGGAATACCTCCATCAACAAACTCTGGCATCAACGTTATGGGCATCTCAATATGTACTATCTCTCTCAGCTCGCTCGAGAAGGTCTGGTTGGTGGTCTTCCAGAAATTCAGATTCTAATTCTTGGTGTTTGTGATGCATGTCAGGCTGGCAAGCAGCATCGTACTCCATTTCCAAATGGTGATAAATGCAGAGCATCCAAAGTTTTGCAGTTAGTTCACGCTGATGTCTGTGGACCAATGAATACCCCTTCAGTTACTGGATGTCGATATTTCCTGCGTTTTGTTGATGATTTCAGCAGAAAGATGTGGGTGTATTTCCTAAAAAGGAAATCAGATGTATTTAGTACATTTCAGCAGTTCAAGGCTTTGGTGGAAAAGGAGTCTGGCTGTCCAATAATCACTCTTCGATCTGATAATGGTGGGGAGTTTTGTTCTTCTTCCTTCATTCATTTCTGTGTTGCACATGGTATTAAACGCCCGCTGACTACACCATACACACCTCATCAGAATGGTGTGGTCGAGCGTCGCAATTGCACTATTACAGAAATGGCACGGTCTATGTTGGAACATAAAAGTGTTCCTAAGAAATTCTGGGCTGAAGCAGTCTATACTGCTATCTATCTTTTGAATCGATCTCCCACCTATGTCGTTCGAAAGAAGACTCCTAAGGAAGCCTGGTCTGGTCATAAGCCGTGTGTCAACCATTTGAAAATTTTTGGTTCCACTGCTCATGTTTGATCCCAGATGCCAAGCGCACTAAGCTGGATTCCAAAAGTCAGAAACTCATGTTCACTGGGTACAGTGAAAATCATAAGGCTTACAAACTAATTGATATAGATACTGACCGTCTTATATTCAGTCGTGATGTAGTCGTTGATGAGACTACTGGGCCCTTTCTTCTATCTACTCCATCTATTCCTCTTGAGGATCAGCATTTGACGGATTCAGATTTAGGTGTTTGCATTCCTCTAGCTTCATCTGATGGGAGGGCTCCTGCTATTCTGCCAGCATCTTAGCCTGGATCTCCACTTACCTCCACTTAGGATATTCTGGATCCTCCTAATCTTGTTTCGACTCCTTTAGATGATGATTCTGATGTTCCTCTTCCAGATGCTGGTTCCTCTGCTCCCCTGCCGAAATGGTGGGCCAAAACCATTGGTGACCTTCATGATAATGAACTCCTCGAAGGAAGATCTGCTCGGAAAAAGAGCAAGTTGTCAAATTCGGTCAATTTTGCTCTTATGGCCAGTCTTCACAGCATTTCAAAGCCTCAAACTTACTCTGAGGCTCAAGGTATACCTAAGGGGGAACAAGCTATGGATGATGAGCATCAGAGTCTTCTGAAGAACAATACTTGGGTTTTGTCTGATCTCCCTCCTGGGAAGAAACCTGTTGGCTGCAAATGGGTATACAAAGTCAAGTACAAGGCCGATGGGACTCTTGATAAATATAAGGCTCGATTGGTCACCAAAGGTTGCTCTCAAAAAGGTGTTGATTATGAGGAGACTTTTGCTCCTACAGCAAAAATGAGCACCATTCGGCTTGTCCTTGCTATGGCAACTCAATTTGGCTGGAAAGTCCATCAAATGGACGTCAAGAGTGCCTTCCTCAATGGAGAGTTGCAAGAAGAAGTCTATATGACGCAACCTCTTGGTTTCAAGGTTGCTGGGAAAGAACATCAAGTATGCAAACTAGTGAAAGCTCTCTATGGCCTCAAACAGGCTCCACACGCATGGTATCTCAAGATTGATCAGTATCTTGTTAATCGGGGTTTTCAGAGGAGTCCATCTGATCCCAACCTATATGTCAATCAGTATGCTGATGATAGACTTCTTATTGTTGTTTATGTTTGATGATTTGATCATTACTGGCAACTCAAAATCGTTGATTCATCAGATTAAGCATGATCTCAGCCACACTTTTGACATGACAGACTTGGCTCTCTTGCATTATTGTCTCGGTATTGAGGTATGGCAGCAATCTAACAGTATCTTTCTCTCTCAATCGAAGTATGCTCAAAGTTTGTTGGACAAATTCAGGATGACAGATTGCAAACCAGCTTCTACACCAATGGAGAAAGGCCTGAAACTCTCTGCTCATTCAGACTGTCCTGTAGAAAATGAATCATCATTTCGGCAATTAGTTGGCAATCTCATCTATCTCACTGCCACTCGACCTGATCTTAGTTTTGCAGTCAACTACATCTCTCGATTCATGACAGCTCCTAAAACTGAACACTGGGTTGCAGCCAAGCGTATGTTATGATATGTGCATGGCACTTCTGACTTTGGCATTCTGTATGGCAGGTGCAAAGATCCTCAGCTGATCGGTTTTACAGATTCAGATTGGGCAGGTTCTGTAGATGATAGAAAATCTACCTCTGGTTATGTTTTCAATTTGGGCACAGGTGCTGTCACTTGGACCAGCAAGAAGCAGCAAGCAATAGCTCTCTCCTCCACAGAAGCTGAATATAGGGGAGCGGTTAAAGCTGCCTGTGAGGCAGTTTGGCTTCGCAGGATGCTTTCAGACATCCACATGTCTCCAGCAGGGCCTTCACCTCTGTATTGTGACAATCAAGGGGTGCTGAAACTTGCCAAAAACCCTGTCTTTCATGAGCGGACAAAGCATGTTGATCTACATTGTCACTTTATTCGCCAGCTTGTTGAAGATGGCTTTGTTGTGTTGCAGTATGTTCCTACAGAGGACCAAACTGCCGATATTCTCACCAAATCTCTCAGCCCGGATAAGTTTATCAAATTTAGGGGGCATCTTGGTGTTGTTGACCGATTGACCATTATGGGAGGGTGTTAAACTAGTGTTAGTTAAATCCTAATGGTCAATCTTATCTCTTCTGCTTTTTTCCCTTTGTGGCTATTTTTAGCCTTTGTACATTCTATATATACAGCATTGCTGTATCTTGTAAATACATCTAATGATCAATATATTCTAAGTCTTGCATTCCTGCAATATCAATAAGTGACAATCTTGTTTTGTTTAAATTTTGTTCAATTGCTGCTCGTAATACATTAAGTTTCTCAACTAGCTTCCCTTGAATTACCAGCTCAATTCAGATCAAGAGGTTCTCTTTTTAATTACACTTGAATGATAAATGGTAGTTGGAAAACTGAAAGGGCATACAATACAATTGTCCACCATTCATTTCCTTTGGAAGAAAAGATGTAGAACAGTTTTTAATTAACAGTTTTCCCCTCAGCTTAGGGGAGTTAAGTTTTTCTGTTTTCAAAAATAGGATTTAGCCATGCTTGTTAAAGCCAATCCTGCTCGCCTTTGTAAAGACGTGATCCTCTAAAGATAGAAGAATCGAGTGGTTACATTGGTGACCAAAGGACTAATGAAGGTGACAAGTGTCACTTGATGATTGATTCATCCAACTAAGCAAATCTGGGGACTAGTGAAGATCTTTCCAGAAATTAAGAGATTTGCTTCTAAATAAGTCAACTAAAGCTATTAATCATTCTCATATGTTCAACTTTGGAAATTATGCCACTTCATAATAGTCTTTTTAAGGCAAATGTTCAATTCATATTTTTTGCCCTTTTACATTTGAAACGGTCTCTTATAAGCCACTGGTAAATAGTTAATTGATGGATTTTCTTTCTAGCTTCTTAAGGTGCAAGAATTAGTCAGCTGGTGCCTCTATTTTACATATACACGTTCTCCTTTTAAATTCTCTCTATACACTCCTTTGTGCAAATCTATCTTTGCTACAACAAAGGCTGATTTCTCTTGAATGTGATAAGGCACTAGTCAGTTCCTTGTTATTAAAATAAACCTATATATCTTTGACTGACCCTTCTTATGAAGATGAGGTTTACAGAGGTTATGTACAATCATGTTAATTTGCTCTTACAAAAAGCAAGGCATATAGGTTTCTGTCCATACCAAATCATGTTCTGATAAAACAGCTTTTAAATTTCTCTTGATCTTTAAAAGGTGAAGGATCAATTTGGGGGTTAAAAGGTGGAAGAATCTTCACTTTAAGAGCATATTCATTTTCAAGCCATTGTATGTGTTGAAGGTAACGAAGCAAACATGCACCCCTACGTAACTTAATCCAATGCAAATGGTTACAAACTTTTCAACTTGAGTCAATCTCAAAAGCCCCAATAGGCATCTTAATTCTTCCATTGGCATCTATCAACTAACTCTTGAAATACAATATTTCATTATCAGAGAAACTTCATCACCTTTCCCTTGCATCTTTTGCATCTATGCACATTTTTGAAGGAAACTCCATGGGTGTTACTGTGTTACAACATTCACATTATCATATCATGCCTAACAAGCTTTTGCTATTATGTACAGAGGTACCTGAAGAGATTATCTGGTTGTGACCACTATGTCTGTTACAAATGAGATGAGCAAAAATAGACAGGGTGTAACCAACAAGTAGCCCTTGATCCATTAGTGTTTGACAAGGTATTTTTATCTCTTTTAGCCAATAAGATCATTCCTTGTTGCTTATGTTTTTGAGATTGGTTTATGACAGTTCCTTGGATACAAAAATTTACTGGCTGGCTTGTTATATGATATTGGCATCCTTGACCCATCCTAAGAGTTGCTTTCTTGTGGTAAGATTGTTGAAGGTTAGGTAGAGTATAACCTTTATCAAGATGGTTTTATCATTATGCATCAAAAAACATCCAAAAAGGAGCTTGTTGCAGATGCAGGACCCCCATCCTTCAAATTTGGTACATGTGCCTTGAAGGTAATGTATATGTAATATGCACACCCAATTTTTTTTATTTTGCAAATAAGGAAATGCAAATGCAATGTCTCAACACTTTCAGATCACCCAGATCCCAATTTGGGCAAGGTGAGAGCATACAATGTTTCCAACCACACAAGTATCTAAATGTATGCAATACAAAATGCTATGGCGGCAAGCCGATCAGAGCACGCAGGGGGCAAAGCCGACCCAAATCTACACCTCTTCGGCGGACAAGTGTGTGTTACAATGCAAGCCACTAGAAAAATGTCTAAACTTGCTCAGACCAAAATGGTTGATAATACAAGCTTGTTCAATGCCAAACCAGGTTGAATCAAAGCCAAAATGGCGGATGATGATATGCTATACGAACTGGCAGAAAACCATCCAGTTTTACAATATGAAATGCATAAATGATATCCCTCCGACAGTACTACCATCTGGGGTTACAAACAAGCATATGATGCATTACAATTTTTTTTTAAAGAAGACAACTGTTGCAAGTTTGCAACTCAAATAGATATTAATTCTGATCAACCAAGTATACTGCTGCAACAACACTATTAGTCCATGAAATCAAAGGTAATCATGCTTACAATGGCAATAAACTGGAAGCACACTAAAGTAGACAATCATAGAGCTGAAGTAGTCTACCAACTAACCAGAACTGATCCAAAAATTCCCCAAACTGAGATGAAATTCTGATTTTGAGCAATAGTTAGTAACTCTAATAAAAAAATCAGTCATTCAAGACTGCACAATTCTTATGAGTTCCTTGGGATGGTCCGGCACCCTAAAGAATGCAGATTTCAACTTTTTAAGTCCTTGCAGCATATTCCAAGTGGACAGCCAGCTGGGACAGCATATTCAGCACCATAAGACTTCACAAATATTAGGAAACTCTTCCTAAAAACTCAACGCAGCCCTTAAAACTCTTCAAACTTGCCAAACTTGATCACCAAAGATGGTACGGTAGCCTCTTTGAGGAATATTAACATCAGCAACTCCAAAATGGTACGGCAACATTTGGGGGTTCATCCTCCTTCACAAACACTTGGAATTTATCAATATAAATAACATTCAAATCACCAATAAATCTGCAACTACACACACATGAAAATAAATCACTCAACTCACACATTCACAGAAATATATATATATATATATATATATATATATATATATATATATATATATATATATATATATATATATTGTATCTTTCTGGAAACATAAAATACCCACACACAACTAAAAACAAACCCACACTGCAAATCTGAAACACACCGCAACCCGGAAACTCAGCAAACTCACAACAAAATACCCACTCAATCTGGAACACAATCTGCAACTTTTAGCACAATGGTGATTTCTAGATGAAATCACACTATCTAGCTAGGAGGGTTTTCGTCCCCGAAACGGGTATTCCAAGAGGGTTTTCGTACTCAAGAAATATGAGAAGAACTCAAATTCTCACTCAGACAAATAGCAAATGCAAAATAACAGTCTAACCTCAATACTATGCTCTCACCCTCCTTTTATAACTTTTTGAGGGAAATAAAATATTATTTTCTCTTTTTCCTCCATATTCTCCTCAAAAAATAAAATAATTCATTTTATGTGTGTAGAAGTCCCCTTTAAGTCCCCTTGTACCTTGTGTCGCTTTTCTACACAACTTTAAGTCCCTTTTTATTAAATAATTAAATATAAGTTGTCTTTTTAATTGTTTCACTTCTTGACAACTTAAGTATTTAACTATTTAATAATTTAATCACTTTCGCACTACTAATGTTGCGGAAACTAATAAAATGACTTCAAATATGGATTCTGACCATACTATAATGACCCTTAGCTCTCAGGATGATGAACTGTATGCAGATTGATGCTTTCCAAAAATAGCAGTCTCCTCCAAGAAGTTTGGAATGCACTTAGAAAGTTGGAATTGCATTCGAAAAGTGCCATTGAACTCATCTTGGTCTCCTAAAATCACTACCACTATCAGAAACCCTTCTTGATCAAACAGGGGCTCTCCAAGAAGTTTGGAGTGCTCTCAGAAAGATGAAATTGCATTCGAAAAGCACCATTGTGCTCATCTTGATCTCCCAAACTTACTACCACTGTCAAAATCTTAGCATGATCAACCCAATGCTCTCCAGGAAAGTTGGAGTTTTCCAAAGATGTTGGAAATGTCCCAAAAAGAGACATTACAGTATAGTAGTCAGAACTAAAAGCCAAAGGTGACTCTTTAGGTCTCAACCTATCCAACATGCTTTTCTTTCATATGAAATTTCTCCATTGTGGGAACAAGAAGATTATTTCAATTTACCATTCATCTATATATAATGTGTAGATCGAATGGCAAGGTTTATTTTACTCCAAGCTTGCTCATGAGGCCTAAACTTAGGGAAGGAACAAGGGGATTCATTCAATTTACCATCCATCCATATATACTCTACTTGTAGGTGGATTGGCAAGGATTGGTTTACTCCCAAGCTTGGTCACATAGCTCAAACCTAGGAGTATAGAATTTTGAACAATATATAAGGTAAATATAAAGAAATCCTCTTCCTTTTGTAGAAGTCAGTAGAACTTCACAAGGATGTCTCAACTGACCATTTTGCATCTAGCTTGACTGGGACTAATAAGCAATCTTGTCTTTCCACTTTGCATGTAGATAGATTGGCAAGGTTAAATTTATTCTCCAAGCTTGGTCATGAGGTTGAAACCTAGAGTCAAAAGGTCGAACAATATTTAATGTTAATTAAAAATTACAAAGAAATCTACTTGTGAGCTTTCAAATTGTCATATGGTTTGGCCATGGCAAAAAATAAAGCCCTTCAAATATATGATGAAAACTTTTAATGTCCTTTCAGCCAATTGTAACTCTTTGGGTTTTAAATTTTAAGGTTTGATCTTGTGACTAAGCTTTGGAGTTAAAGAGGCCTTGCCAACCTGCTAACAATGAGATCGAACTGAAATTATATTTATTTCTAACTAAGGTTTGAATTGAAGCTCAATAAAATGACATGATAAAGTGTTGAAATCATAGTTACAAGACTCGCTCAAGCTTGCCCAGACTCCGCGAGTCGCGAGCCGGGCGACCCTAGGCGAGTCTGGGAGACTCAACAGTCGGGTACTCGCCAGACTCGTCGAGTCTGCCAGACTCGCCAAACTCACCGAGTCCTGCTAGGAAAGACTCAGCCAAGTCAATGAAAATCAGTGACAAAAAACTATAAAAAATGGAAAACGATGAAATGTAAAAGTGTGAAAGTCAAGCGTTTTTTGAAGGGTTTGGAGGATTTTTGAAGGCTATTTAAAAGCAATGAAATTATGAAAAATGACATGCACCATGAAGGTCTCTGTGGTCTCAAAGTCTTTAATTTGGTCTTAGTGGCGGGGGATCCGCCCCTTGATCCCACCCCTTAACCCCGCCCTGTATCGCGACAAGGAGCACGCCAGGGGCGCTGCCCCCAGACCCCGTGAGGGCGCTGCCCCTCAACCCCGCTGGGGGTGCTGCCCCCAGACCCCTGCGAGGGGCATTGCCCCCAAATCCCTAAAAGGGGCACTACCTTCGCCACAAACATATTTTGGGCAATGACTTATCACCAATCTCACTAGAGGAGGTTGATCCACAATCAGAGTGGATCATTGAGGCTGAGGATTCTGTCTTTGGTGATGAGGACCTTGATTGGATTGACCAGGAGGATAGAGAGGCAAAGGCAGTAGCCATGGCAGAGGAGGAGGCTAAAGCACGAGGAGACGCCTTGGATGTTGGCGTGAGTGCCACTGAGACACAGGCAGATATCATGGTTGCATCATCATCCAGGACCTATCTTAGACGCCCACGCAGCACAGGTCGTAATATTGGGTCGAGTATACTTCAGCTAAAACTTGCGTTTATACTTATGTGATCAATGTATACTTGTGTATGTGATTAAAGTAGCTTCTATTTGATGATTTTATTGTGTCTTTAAGGTTTATCTGTTAAAGGGTGCATGAAACAAGTCTTAAATCCTTAAAAATCTCTAAGTTTCATGTGTTTTTGAAATTGTCGAGTCTTGGGCGAGTCTGGGTGGCGAGTCTGGGTACTCACCAAAAATCACCTTGGCGAGCCTTTGGCGAGTCCGGGACCTGTAACACTGGTTGAAATTAAGTAAATTCTGGATGACATGATAAAGTGTTAAAATTAAGTAAATTCTGCATCCAACCGTAAGATAATACTATTAGAATATTATTTCATGCTATTTTTAGTTAATGGTCAATCGTGTAATTGTTTCTAATTATTTAGTAAGATCGTGTTTACAATCTTCTGCAAGTTTCTATTCTAGAAACTTGCCTTTCTCGTATATTTGTAAATCTATTTATTTGAGCTTGTGCTCATTGTTAATATATCAAGTTTTTACCAATTACTGAGCGTAATATGGTATCAGAGCTAGAACTTGGAAATTAAAAATGTCTTCTAAAATTTTGAAAAAAAATTTTAAGTGTTTTGAAGATCGATTTTTTTTCTTCCCTCCGAGTTCCTGGTCGCGAACTATCTCTAGCGAGTTTTGTATGCATTGTTTTTAGAGATGTCGGCCGCCAGGGTTTTCTGGTTTTTTTTTTTCATGCCTTAAGATTTTTGATCTTCGCACTCCATTTGTGGTAGGGTTCCTCTTCTTTCTGAGCGCCGTTTAGGGCTCTGTCTCCCCTATTCGCGATTTCACCTCCCTCCGCTCACGTTTTTTAATCTCAGTCGCGATTTTCTGAGTTTTGGAGGACGCGATTCTTCCAAAGTCGCGGTTTTCTAGTTTTTGGTGGACGCGATGTCTTCCCAATCCCTTAGTTGCGGATTTTTGATCGATTCTTTGTAAAGGGTTTTCTGCATTTGGTCCAAGTTTTTGGCACCAGACCTTTTTTCGGACACCTGCAAATCGCGATTTTCTGCAAGGAGACATAAACCCTCTGTTTGAAGTCATTCTTTCTGTGTTTTCATGGCTGCCATAGCCACCTAGGGTTCCTATTTTTTTCAACTAGGGTTTTGACCCTCCAGTTCCAGTTGAAATTTTTTTCTGATCACAGATTCTTGGTGGGTTTTTCGAGACTATTTCTGGGTACCTATCGGATTTTTCTAGGTACCTCAAAACCCGTGCCTTGAAATTTGTGCCGACAGATTTGTCTCAAAGTTTGTGCCTATAAACTGCCTCAGCATCCTGTGCATTGGAATTTGTGCTTCAGGTTCCGTGTATTCCGCCTCTTCTCAATACCTTGTTTTTTTCGTGCCTTGAAAAGCGTGCAAGATGGCAAGTTTGACCAACATCATGTTGGAAGGCAGTCAGTGATTTAATGGCAAAAATTATAATACCTGGAAGCAGCGAATGATGACCATCTTTGAATATCGCTGCCTCGCTCAGATCATTCTAGGCACTACTACTAGTCCAGCAACGGCAGGTAAAGACCAAGATAAGTTTGACGAACAAACCCGTGAAGCAATCATGCTTATTAAGCTGTCAGTCACAGATGATCAGCTAACTCAGATTCTAGCTAGCAAAACAGCAAAGGAGATTTGGGACCATTTGAAAGGTTTGCATGAAACCTCCGACAAGAGCCGTGCGTTCTTCTTGAAAAATATACTGTTTTCTATCATGATGGATGAGAAGACATCTTTGCAGACGCACCTAAACAAGATCCAGGAGATCAGAGATCAGCTGGAGGCTATTGGTCAAAAAATGGAGGAAGAAGACATGGTTGTGATCACTTTGAAAAGTCTACCTAAGTCCTATGAACATTTCATTGAGACTCTCAACATTACATCAGCTAATGTTGATCTGAAGTTTCCAAAACTCTGTACTATCCTCTTGCAGCAGGATCGCTGGAAACAACAGTTTGGTAGTAGTGCTTCTTCGTCCTCTTCAGAGCAAGCTTTTGCAGCCAAGTTTCAGGCTCAGAATAAAGGCAAAAGCCAGCCTCCATAGCAGAAAGGCTCAGGTCACCCTCAGGACAGCAACAAGAAAAAGAATATTCAGTGTAATTATTGTCATAAATATGGTCACATCAAAAAGGATTGTCGTTAGCGTTTGGCTTCTGAACAGAAGAAGCAGGGAGGTTTTCAGAAGAAAGCAAATATTGCCGAGCACACTGAGCAAAAGGAATCTGCCCTTTACGCTTTTATGGCTAAAAGACCTGCAGATCATGTGAAGTCCTCTGCCTAGTACATTGATTCAGGTGCTTCGCGTCACTTCACTCATTGACGTGATTGGTTTACAGACTTTACTCCCTTCAGTGACTCGGTTATTTTTGGTGGAGGAGAAGAATATACAGTTGTCGGTAAGGGCACTGTTCAGATTCAGTCTGGTGGGAGGAATCTCACATTTCTCAATGTCTACTATGTTCCTGGCATGGAACTTAATCTTCTCTCTGTGAGTCAGATCATGCGGCACTCTCCTCAGTTGGATGTGGTTTTCAGTACACAAATGTTCTATTGTTGATCGGGAGACTCGTAGCACTGTGGCTGTTGGTATTGAGGATCATGGTCTATACAGACTTGTGGATACAGGTGATTCTCCGAAGTTAGCCATGGCAGCCCGAAATTCTTCCATAGTCTTTGGCATCAGCGTTATGGGCACTTAAATGTGCACTATCTTTCTCAGCTATCTCGGGAGGGCTTTGTAGCCGGTTTACCTGAGATCCAGACCAAGCATCATGGTGTTTGTGGAGCTTGTCAAGCTGGGAAGCAGCATCGGACACCGTTCCAGACTGGTGACTCATGGCGAGCCTCCAAGGTACTACAGTTGGTTCACGCTGATGTATGTGGGCCAATGAATACACCTTTTGTTACTGGTTGCAGGTATTTCTTACTTTTTGTTGATAATTTCAGTCGTAAAATGTGGGTGTACTTTCTCAGATAGAAATCAGATGTGTTTACTGTATTTCAGAAGTTGAAGGCCTTAGTAAAAAAAGAGTTTGGCTGTTCCATAGTCACTCTTAGGTCAGATAATGGGGGGGAATTTTGTTCTACTGACTTCTCCAACTTCTGTGACATACACGGCATCAAACACCAGTTAACCACACCCTATACTCCTCAGCAAAACAGTGTTGTAGAGCGGCGCAACCGCACAATCACTGAGATGGCCAGTTCCATGTTAGAACACAGGAATGTTCCTAAGAAGTACTGGGCAGAAGCAGTCTACACTGCCGTCTATCGCCTTAATCGGTCTCCGACTTATGCTGTTAAGGAGAAGACTCCTGAAGAAGCTTAGACTGGCCGCAAACCTCAGATCAGTCATTTGAAAATATTTGGCTCTTTAGCTTATGTATGGATTCCAGATGCCAAGCGCTCCAAGTTGGATTCCAAGAGTCAAAAGCTTATGTTCACAGGCTACAGTGACAACCATAAGGCTTACCGGTTGATTGATATTGATACTGATTGTCTTACCTTCAGCCGGGATGTTGTCTTTGATGAAGAACAAGGACCTTTTCTTTCTTCCTCGTTTGTGCAGCATTCTGAGGATCAGCCTTTGAAGGCTGCTGATTTGGGTGTTCATCTTCCGTTAGGTCCACCTGATGGGAGGGATGATGATGCAGATTCTGATTTTGATGATGCTCAACCCGAATTTCGTCCGAATGATGTTGATCTTCCACCTGTTGCACCTATTCCGGCTTCTCCTGTTGCATCCAATGTTGGCACTTCTACTCTCCGGCCTAAATGGTGGACTAAGACTATAGGAGATCTTCATGACGATGAGCTCATTGAAGGTAGATCCTCCAAAAACAAGAGCAAACAACAGCATACAGTTAACTTTGCTCTCATGGCCAACATTCACAGTGTCTATGAGCCTCAGACACATTCAGAGGCTAAAGGAATTCCTGAGTGGGACAAGGCTATGGACTCTGAATACCAGAGTCTTCAGAAAAATCACACTTGGTTCCTTTCTGATCTTCCTCCAGGGAAGAAGCCCATTAGTTGCAAATGGGTGTACAAGGTAAAATACAAAGCTGATGGAACCCTTGATAAGTACAAAGCTCATCTCGTTGCTCGGGGGTTCTCACAGAAGGAAGGCATTGACTACGAGGAGACTTTTGCTCCTACAGCCAAAATGAGTACAATTCGGCTCGTCCTTGCCTTAGCAGCTTAGTTTGGTTGGAAAGTCCATCAGATGGACGTTAAGAGTGCCTTCCTCAACGGTGAGTTGAAAGAAGAAGTCTACATGACGCAGCCTCCAGGGTTTAAGGTTGCTGGTCAAGAACATAAGGTGTGTAGATTGGTCAAAGCACTCTATGGCCTGAAACAGGCTCCTTGAGCTTGGTACATCAAGATTGATGAGTACCTCACCGATCATGGCTTTCAGAGGAGTCCATCTGACTCTAATTTGTATGTCAAACGCACTGGTAGTCATATTCTGATTCTTGTTGTCTACGTGGATAACCTGATCATTACTGGTAGCTTGGCACATTTGATCACTGAGATCAAACAGGATTTGTGCAGCACATTTGACATGACAGATTTGGGACTCTTGCATTACTGTTTAGGTGTTGAGGTTTGGCAAACCAAGAGCAGTATCTTCATTTCCCAGTCCAAGTATGCTCGAAGTCTTCTGGATAAGTTCCGTATGCAGGATTGCAAACCTACCTCCACACCCATGGAAAAAGGGCTTAAGTTGTCAGCTAAGTCAGACTCACCTGTAGTAGATGAATCATTGTTTAGGCAACTAGTAGTCAGCCTCACCTATCTCACTGCCACTAGACCTGACCTCAGTTTTGCAGTGAGCTACATTTCACGCTTCATGACAGCCCCCAAGGCTGATCATTGGGTAGCAACGAAGCGTGTGCTATGCTGTGTGAAGGGCACTTCTGATTATGGACTTCTTTACTCAAGGAGTCACGATCCTAGACTCAGTGGTTTCACAAACTCAGATTGGGCAGGTTCAGTTGATGACAGGAAATCCACCTCTAGGTATGTGTTCAGTTTGGGATCCGGTGCAGTCACATGGACTAGTAAGAAGCAGCAGGCGGTGGCTCTCTCCTCGACAGAAGCAGAGTATCGAGGCGCAGTTAAGGCAGCTTGTGAGGCAGTTTGGCTTCGCTGGTTGCTTGCTTGGTTCTTTCATGGAAGACTGGATCAGTTCAGTTGTTGTATGTTCCGACGGAGGATCAGACAGCCGATATCCTCACCAAGTCCCTTGGTCCAGATAAATTTGTAAAATTCAGGGGGTCTCTTGGTGTAGTTGATAGATTGACCATTAAGGGAGGGTATTAAAATATTATTTCATGCTATTTTTAGTTAATGGTCAATCGTGTAACTGTTTGTAATTATTTAGTAAGATCATGTTTACGATCTTCTGCAAGTTTCTATTCTAGAAACTTGCTTTTCCTGTATATTTGTAAATCTATTTATTTGAGCTTGTGCTCATTGTTAATATATCAAGTTTTTACCAATTTGTATTGTCCCCGTCTAGTCAATCAAAATTTTCCTTAACCTTGCACAAAATTTCAACTTACAAAAGAGAACATTAATATTCAATTCTTCTTTTCATAACATAATTAGAGTTAATAACTAAGTGTCAAACTCATATATTTTCTACAATTGTATTTAAGGCTCATAATCTTTAATCACAATCACATACATTTCATCTCTATACTTATAGTTATGATTCATATGAAGTTCATACATTTCATATTCATATTCTTTCTCTCATCGTTCTCATGATTCATCTAAAGAGAGTTCTTGGTTAGCCCTATCATTAATCAACCTTGTCTTCCACATGAGCATGGTTTGTTAAGGCATTAACCATCCCACACGGAGGCCCAAAGGTTTCTCCCAACACTCGGGGTCCTTCACCATTTGGCTCAATGGAACTTCACGCAACACCCGGCATTCTTCATCCCATTGAGAGTCACCAACCGTCAGGCACATTTATTATGAGCTCATAATACCATAGGCCCAAGAGCTTCACTCACACCTGGAGTTCTTCGTCTCTTGGCTCAAGGGACTTCACACACACCCGGTGTTCTTCATCCACTTGAGGGTCACCTAGGTCCAATTTTACATCCTTAACTTAACCCCATACTCATGGGTTGATTAAAGTGATTAAGGATGAGGCTTGAACATCCTTTTGATTACATCATGAGTTCGTGAGCCACAATTTTATCAATTTGAGATCTTTACATCTCTATTCTTGTTCTTTCATGGAACCTCAATTTATTCTTATTGATAGCCTCATACTAGGCTTCATTGATAATTCATTTTATGTTTATTTCTGACATATAAATGGTTTCAATGCCTTAGATTCACATTATTATCATATAGTCTATATCATTCGTATTTACATTCAAGCATGAGACAATTAACCAATACCTTATTTCACTACTAATCATAATTCATTTATTTCTGTCATAATTATATTATTCTAGCATTATATTTCTCATTCATAATCATAAAATGCTATTTACCTATTGACATATCTTTATTTATTTATTACTAATATATATTATACTATATATTTAATTACTTAATGAACAACGTACCTGTGATAGTTGCAGACTTACCTTGGCTGCCCCCGTGTCTTCCTTGTGATATCTTCTTGCTTATTGCTTCTTCCGATGGTGATTTCCTTCTATCTCACAATCTTTATTTATTTCCCTTTCAAGGGATATATTTGAAGAGGCATGTCTCTTATTATGCTTGGTGGTAAAAGACATACTTACCCTCTTATAATTTTTATTACTTTATATTAATTCTCTTTTGTGGTAAACTAGTTTTAACCATACGTAACTCCGTTATTATAAGAGGATAGGTTAAAAGATGTTTATTTATTTTATTCATATTTATATTATATCATTTATATTATAATAAATGATATATTATATATTTTATATTATTTATACTATATCATTTATATCATATTAAATGATATATGATTTATATTATATTATTTGTATTTATATTATAATGTAAGATAATTATAAGAATATTCGTATTTATATTATTAGATATATTTATAATATATTATATTTATATATATTGTTATTTATAATATGGATATTATATTTAATTATAATAAAATATTCATACAATAATATTATTTATTAAATAATATATAATGTGTGTAATTATTTCTATCATCGGAAATAATATTTTAGAAACCATCTTTATCGTGTTCAAATCTTTACTTTAACAATGTCTTGATATGGGGACATGACACAATTACTGAGCATAATAAATACATCTAATAGGCTGGGTGCAAAACCTGTCCCTAGGTGACATGATAAAGCATTTAAATTTAGTTAAATGCTCCATCTACTAGGTTGGGTGAATGTCCCATATTTAGGTGACATGATAATGTGTTAAATTTAAGTAAAATACTGCTCCCAACAGTGTAAATCCCATCCATTGGTGACATAATAAAGTTGTTAAGTAAAATACTGCTTCCAACAGTATGATGCTGCATCTACCATTCTAGATGCGAGTCAATCTCTAGGCAACATGAGAAAGTGTTTAAATGAACAGAAATAACAATGCATACCAGATAAAGTAATAGAAATATATCTTTACTCACATGAAGTTCTTACAGAAGTAGATCAAGATGATCAACCAAGGATCAAACTACTTTCCCTGACTACGCAAAGTCTATTTAAAGCACATGACAATTGCCAAACAAACCACAACCGTTGACAACTAATAACTAACAACTAACTACCTGAAGCTGACAAGTGAATAATACATAACCAAGTACAAAACATAACAAAGGCATGTTATGCTAAGTACATCATCCCTCCAAAGAGAAAAGTTAGCTTCCCGACGACAATGAAAAACAAGTAATCAAGTAACGTTAGGTAAGGTTTTTCAAACTTGTGACAGCATTGTAGAGTAAGGAGGAACTTTGTGCTGAAGCTTCTCACTAGCAGCCAAAATAGCTTGATTATAACCTAAGCATTCCATAACAAGTGAATGTTCCATGACGAAATGGGGACGAAGATCTGGAGTGATTGTTTTAGTTGGAAATAGAAAGGAAAACTAAAGAAACTTGGATTATTACCAGATTGAAATACACAAGGAGCATCAATAGAGACAACATATCTAGAATGCAAGCCATCTTATGGCGAATGCACTCACCAATGGCCATACAATTTAATGAACGGTAGAGTAGGACCAAAAAAACAAGGAGCTCAATCTAACTGCACAATGGACTCAAAAAATACTTCAAGTTGATCACTAAACCCCAATGGTACTAAAGGCACTTCAAAAGTATTCCTATCATGAAAATCCTATGTAGTACTCCCAGAGGGTGGAGACGTGCTTTCTCCGAATTCACTAGCTTGGTGGAATAACTCCCTAATTTTACCAAATCCAAAGTCTAAGGAAGAGTCAATTGCAGAAGGTTGTAGGGATGTAATAGAAAATGCAACTCATGTGTCAGCAAGATAACCCAACAAAGGTTGTATAACATCAATAGGAAGATGTGAAGGAACAAGTCATACATCAACAACAGCCCATGATGGTCGTACAACTGAATCATTTGCATCTTGAACATCCTGTTTGGAAAAAACTGAATAGTTGAAGTTGTGCTAGATAGACCAGATGATGAGGCGAAAAGTAGAGTAACCAACACTTTATCTGATCGTACGACACTGTCTTGGAGATGTATGATAGCTTGAGGCAGAGACCATACAATGACAAAAGAAACTGCAAGTGGCCATATGATGAGAAAGGAGTCTCTTTGCCTACTTCTCGTAGTTGTCTTCTCCATTCTCTATGCTCTACCAACCTTAAAGATCATTTGATATCTTGGTCCTGACCACGTTGTGGTCTCTTCCTACCTTTATTAGGGTCTACGGGCATGAATTATCTTAAATCAAACCTGACTTCTTTAAGGCAACGACACCAATGTTTACTCTTTGATATGATAAAATGAGTACTTGAAATAATGAACAAAAATAACAATGCATACCAGATAGAGTAATAGAATTATATCTTTATTCACATGAAGTTCATATCATGTCCCTATACTAACAAATTATAATATTATAATCGAATCAATTATGCATGAATCATAATATATTATAAATGACAATTATAATTATTAGTATAAATACAAACATTAATAATTAAATATGATTATAATTATAAATAAATATAAATAGTAAATATTATTATTATTATTATTATTATAATATTTATTATAATTGTCAACATAAATATAAATGTTAATAATTAAATATTATACCATATTACTATATTATAATAAATATGAATAGATATTACAAAAGGTATAATATATAATAAATATTAATATTAACAATTACAATATATATAATACTAAATATAAGTTAATTGATGAATCAAGAGGATCAATATCCTCTATCTCACAGTGACCCTAAGAAGCTATAAGAGGGGACCGATTGAATAAACTGAACTTAAAGTAATTTAAGAATTTAAGAGACAAGTCAACACATAAGACAAAGCACATAAGACAAGTCAGCACGTAAGACAAAGCATAAAGCATAAGGCAGCACATAGTATGTAAATTAGACCAAAGGCATAAGATGCATCGATAAGTTTAAGACAACGATTATTAAAAATGGACGCTTCCCTTATAAAGTCGTCCCTCTTCATAGATGCCTCTATTGGGCATTTGATAAGGTATAAATGGAATCATCACACAATAACATTCGGAGGGATTAAGTCTGAAAAGAAATACAACTCAGATATCTACCTTAAAATTCAGAACAGCAGCGACTAAGGAAGTGAATAACTTATTTCTGACTTTAAATATACATATAATTCTGAGTTAAGAGTATACATATTTATATATTCTAAAGGGAGAGAAGAGCAGAAAACATAAAAATGGAATTCTAATGGAGCAGTTTATAGAGGAGAATAAAAGGATTGGAATGATGAGAATATGCAGAATTGAAAAGGAAAATAACATAGTTGCTGAGATCTGAGATATCATATGCAGCAGTATATTAGGCTGCAGGTAAGAAGAGATTAAATTACTTAAGAAATACAAAGGCAACAAAGGCAAGAACTATCATGGTATGATGTATCTAACCTTACGTCTATTATGATGAATGCCATATGATAAATAATGTAAATGCATATTATTTGCATGAAGTAGAACATGTATATATAGGACTGTGTCATCATATTGATCAGCATTAGCAGTACTAAGTGCATTTCATGATTGATTTATCATAGTACAATAAAGGTAGATCTATAAGTTAAAACATATATGAATGTTTAGAAAGGATAAGGACCATAAGATCAAATGCTTCCAATAAGGTTATGAATGTTGTGAATAATTCATTGAATGTTAGGAAGATCTAATAATCTCATATTAGGAAAAGTTAATAATAATAGAGTAAACATCTCATGAAATATGCATTCAAGAGAAATGTCAATATACCAGTAATTATTGAATATCCAAGAAAGTGAATTTTTAAATGGAAGGCATGATGCCTAGAATAATAACTATGTTCTATAAAGAGATTGATTATGAAATCATCCTTAAGAAGCAATCAACGTGACTATGGAGTACCGGGCTAGGATTAGTAGCCTTCCTCTTAATCCACCTACACTCGAGCTGGCAAGCCATTGCCCCTCAGAACTAAGAGCAAAGTATTGCCAGGTGTAGCATGAAGCTCTTAGACCTAGGGTAAGAACGAAGTATTGCCGGGTGTAGCATGAAGTTCTTGACCCTATGGTTGCGTAGGACCTAGATAATATTAATGGCCTAACGGTAGGTGAACCTCGAGCTGGCTATAACCCCTCTGAGCCAAGAATGAAGTACCTCCGGGTGTGAGGTGAAGCCTTGGGCCTACGGCCGTGGGTCTTGGAATCCTTAATCCACCCTCTCATATTAGGTGAGTGGTCTGATTAATGGGTAGGATCACGAACGTCCTCCCCGAGGTATGTCCATGACTCGTGTGATCAATGATATAAGATAGATCATGAACATGGATATATGACTAGAAAAGATATGAAATAGATAGAGTTTATTATTGTTAAGCACCTTATGTGAACATGATGAAATGATTTGTATACTAATGTGCTCTTTTATAAGTTGAAGTTGTTTGCAAGATTGCAAAAATTTTGGCTTACTAGAAGGGGACATTACAGTTCAATAGAAGTAGACCGGAGATGATCAGCCAAGGATTAGACTGCTTTCGCTAACTACATAAAGCCTATTTAAAGTACCTGATGGTTACCAAACAAACCACAACTATCGACAACTAACTACCTAAAGCCAACAAGTGATAATACATAATCAGGTACAAAACATAACAAAGGCATGTTACGCTAACTACAAACACTACATCCAATGGTAAAATACTAAGTTGCTGCATCAGAATTAGGTATGGGTATGAGTACAGTATGTTGGTACGGCAAAACAAATTTGGGGGCTAGGTATGTTTTGGGTACGTCCATACAAAAAACATATAAAAATCATAAATACATACATATCTGCAGCCTAAAAACAAGAATTAAGTTCAAAAGATCACATATCATGCATTTGCTAAACAAAACTACCATAAATATTGCAAATTTGAAATACTAAGTTGCTGCATCAGAATTAGGTATGGGTATAATACATAATCAGGTACAAAACATAACAAAGGCATGTTACGCTAACTACAAACACTACATCCAATGGTAAAATACTAAGTTGCTGCATCAGAATTAGGTATGGGTATGAGTACAGTATGTTGGTACGGCAAAACAAATTTGGGGGCTAGGTATGTTTTGGGTACGTCCATACAAAAAACATATAAAAATCATAAATACATACATATCTGCAGCCTAAAAACAAGAATTAAGTTCAAAAGATCACATATCATGCATTTGCTAAACAAAACTACCATAAATATTGCAAATTTGAAATACAATATACTAATTCGATATCAATTTGTCAAACTCAAAAGTCATGATAGTTATTCATTGTTCAATATTAAAATAATACAATCAGTAATCAGTGTCATAGAGCTCTTCATCAAAACCAACATCATCATCATCATTGACATTAGATGTAGGTAGATTAGAAGAACCACAAGCAGCCCCACCACCACATGCAATAAAAGTATGCTAGCTATCTGACTCCTCAAAAAGTGAAATGGCTACAGAATCAAAGGAAATTTGTGGCACTACTTACTCTAGCAACTGTGAATCTTATTATGGTGTTGCTTATTTGTCAAACAAAACATAGTTTTTGTTGTTTTTCCCTATTACTTGTCAAACAAAACATAGGTGAAAATGACCATCGGTTTAGGGTTTAGGGTGCGACTTTGATGGTCATAAGCCAAACAAAACACATTGAAATTGTCACTCACCGCTGGGATCACCCCAGAATTGTCTCAATGTAGCTGGAATCACCCATGTATGCTCATGAACAATTCCAAATGAATCCATGTGTAAAAAACCATGTCCTAGACAAATCCATAGGTGAATTGAACCCAATTTTCATTCTGAAACAAATTGTACCTAGATACACCTCAGTTTTTGGCCAATTTGGTAACATAGGTAAAATACAACTACTAATAGGCTAGGCACAAGTCCTATCCCAACATGGTAAAGTGTTGAAATCACATAAAATTTCCATCCAATAATAAGATACCTCATATATAGGCTAAGTGTGAGTTTTATCTCTAGGCATCATGGTAAAGTGTTGAAATTAAGTTAAATACTGCAACAACAACTATAACATAACACATTTACTAGGGTGATGCAAGTTCTGACCCTAGATGACATGAAGTGTTGAAATTAAGTAAATTACCACATCCAACTGCAAGATAACATCTACTAGATGGGATGCAAGTCCCATACCTAGGGAACACAACATACTATTGAATTTAAGTAAAATACTACACCCAACAAGACAACATCATGTAAATCATATTGGGTGACATGATAAAGTTATGAAATTATGTAAAATACTACTTCCAACTGTAAGATGCTACATCTAATAGGCTGGGAGTAAGTCCCATCCCTAGTTGTCATGATAAAGTGTTGATATTAAGTAAAATATTGCATCCAACAGTACGATACCACATCTACTACACTTGGTGCAAGTCCCATTCTTAGGCGACATGATAGAGTAGAAATTAAGAAAAGTACTACATCCAACAATCAGATACCGCATCTTCTCAGCTGGGTGCAAGTCATAACCCTAGGATACACGATGATCAGATGAAGTGTTGAAACTTCAAATTGAGTATGGTGCCACATCTAATAATCCACTATGCTGCATGCAACTCCCTTCCCTAGACAACATGATAAAATGTTATAACTAAGTAAAATACCGATGCAATAGTAAGATACCACATCTACTAGGATGTGTGCAAATTCAGTTCCTAGGAAACATGATAAAGTGTTGACATTAAGTAATCTAATGCAGGAGCATATGGGCTAATATGCAATCCTGCACAACCAAAAACATTCATGAAGTTTTGTTTTCCATTTTTGTTCAGTTTTGTGTGTGTTTATTGAAGGTTGTTCATGTCTTTTGGCTTGTTTTGTGAAGTGCTACAGGAAGGTTTTAGTATGTTTTGTTCATTAAATCATCTATAATAGTATTAAGAATTCATTAGAGTATTGTTTCAGACACAAGTCAAGCTGCCACAGGTATATCTTTCATTTGAATGGGCTTCAACATAATGGTGACAGGAACCTGTAAGTGTTGATTAGCAAGATTTTTGAAGGTGACAAGAGTTGCATTAAACTCTTAGTCAAACCTTAGTGGTATATATTGTTTCACCTCAATTGGCAGTGACAGGAAGTGTATGACCTAGAGTTGTTTTAGACTTTGAAGTGTTGAGCTGGATTTGGCTGATAAATAATTTTATGCAAGCATATCTAAAAGATGCATATTCAGAACAAAATCTGCTAGCTGCATTCTAATGATTTAAAAGGGATTTCTTTCGTTTTTGTTGATCTGGCACTTGAACAAGATAACATATCGATTGCTTTTGCCTTTAGCAAAGAGAAATCAATTTCATATGATTATTGTTGATTTTAGGTGGCAGTTTATTAATCTCTTTGACAGCGAATTTTTCTGATTGCTTTGTGCTGTTTTGGCATGCCTTTTTCACCCAGCCATGACCTTTCAACTTCCTTTCTAATTCATGTCTTTTGATTTTGTCTTTCCCCCGGTCTACCTAGTTCTGCAAACATTTTCTTGTCAATCCTTTGGTTGTGTGGAGGTTTCGTCACTGTTTCTTGGCCATTCAAAACATTATGGCGGCCGTGTCTTGTTGGAAGCCACATAAAGAAGCCCTAACTAGTGGACTGACTGGTTTAGGGCAAAAGAGAATGATTGTTCCCTTTCTTGAGCTGTGGGTTAGGAAAGGAAAGATAGACAAATCGCAAGGGAGAAGATGCAATGAAGATATCAGATTGAAGAAAGAAGAAAATATCAGGTTAAAACAAAAAGTGAAATGTTGATTTTAAAAAAATAACAAATAGAAGAAATAAAGGATAGTTGATTGAAGGAAGTTTTTGAAGAGGATTGGTAGATCCAGTTCAATCTACAGAAGGTGGCCTGAATGAAGAGAGTAAGTTGGTTGAAGTGTTTAAAGGAATAATATTTAGAGCAAAGATAACAGAGCATGCAGGAAGTGTCGAAAAACAGGGGCTACACATTGAAGCTACAGGAAAGGAAACCAATAAGAAGATCATAGCACTGATATTAGTGTGAAGAATGTTTATTGTAGTTAATACATTGTACATGTGAATAGACTACTACAGAAAGGATTTTAATTTCTTGAAGCATTTGTTGATTAGTAATAAGCTATAGAAAATTTAATAAAATACCGTTATTCAGTTTTTGTTTCCAAATTCCATTGAGTATTGATTTGTATTTAAGCTACTAGATAGTGTAGTTTGTAATAAAACCCCTAGTCTAGGTCTATGCCAAGTGGTATCAGACCAAGTTTATTGGGTTGTGTCAAGAGAGGCTCTAAGAAAATTTATTGTGGGTAAGTGAGAAAGAAGGCCTACAACTGTAGAGAGCTTGGAAGGAGGCATGGTACACAAAGGAAGACCAAGAGCACCAAGAGTGGTTGATATAGCAGAGATGCTAAGGGGAATAACAGCTGGGTTGGATGCAATGAAGGCAGCACATAGGAGAGGAGTACGTGTAGAGGATGTTAGCGAAAATGAGGAAGAAGTAGATGATCGAGAATTGGAAATAGGAGATGCAATGGATGAAGTACAAGGAAGATTTTTAAAAGCAATGTCAAAATTAGTAGTAAACCAAAACTAGATACTCCTTGCTACAATAGTCGTGTTGTCTATTTTGTCTTAGGCCAAAATAGCCCATCTTCAAATTTGCAAAAATGTTGTCAAAATCCTAAGTGTTTTGCCCCCTGTGAAAATCCTATAAACATCCTGAAAATTCCCAAGTCAAATTTGCAAGAGTAGATGTTAAAAAATCCAATAGATCCAGTTGGAATCATGCCCAAGTAAGGAGTGCATCTTGAAGAGGAGCCAAATGGGTACCTACAGTTCAAGTCTGGCGAAGATCTGATGCATTTTGGCTAAGTTATGCTTATCTCTCCAACCGGACATCCAGATCCAATTGCCTTATTCAGATCCGGTTGTATTTCGTGTCCATATCTAGTTGCATCACAACTCATCTTGAAGAGGAGCCACATGGGTATTCACAGTTGAAGTTTGGTGAAGATTTGATGGGAATTGACGAAGTTATGCTTCTGCAGGACTTTTCGCTCCAACCAGACACTTCCAACCGGATATTTCTCAACCGGACATCCGGTTGCATTTCGACATCCAGTTGCGTTTCGGCATCCCGTTGCATCGCTTTATGTCCAACCGAGCATTTCCATCCAGATGTCCTGTTGGGGTGCTTTGTTCCTAACCGGATATTTTCTATCTGGATATCATGTGCATTTTCATATCCAGGTCCTGTTGCATATCCATATCTGGCTACATTATCTTGTTCCTAACCGGACATTCCAAGCGGACATTTTCCAGCCAGATATTTCCGTATCCGAATCCGGTTACATGTCTATATCCAGTTACATTTCCATAGCCAGTTGCACCCCTTTATATTCTAGCCGGACATTTCATCCAGACCTTTCCTAACCGGATATCCTGTTGAGTTCCAATATCCACATCCTGTTGCTATTCATATCCGGATCCGGTTACAATACTTTATCATCCTTCTGGATATCTCATCCGAGTATCATGTTCTACATCCGATTACACTACTTGTCCAACCGGACATATTTCGAACCAGATATCCTGTTGTATTTCACATCCGGATAACTTGCAAGATGGCCCAGAAATGCGGGAAAACGCGTCGCCGACTCTCCAAATCGCCATGAATGCAAAGACAAAGATGGATCTCAAGGTAGCTCAAACAGTGTCCAATTTTAATGTGCTAGTACCAGAGACATGGGCGCCCTTCCAAATTGTACAGATCTCCTGACAGGGCCATGGGCCGAATTTATTACAGTATGGGCAACTTGAGTAAACGTGTTGACTAGTTTTTCTCACGCCCAGGGCTGCAACATTGCTTTGTAAAGGCTATATAAGCATTTGAATGATGTGTTTTTAATGTTAGCTACTTCCTGGGTCATCACACAGGCAGGAGGGATTCATTTGCAGAATTGGACCTTGTGTCTTTTCCAGGAGCTAGGTGGATTTGATGGATTGTGCTCTCTTTTGAGCCTTTCATGTCTCCATTACTAGTTGGACTATGAATGGAAGTTGTCATTTCGTGTCTATATCTCTTTGTATTGAATCATTCCTTCTTTTGTAATGGCTTTTTGGCCTTCATGATTAATATAACAGACTGATATTTTGCCTCTTTATACTTCTACACTGTGTTTACCTGAAATCTGTAGGCTTATTCTGTGGATGCAAGATCCCTCCTATAGTTACAGTTTTCTATTCAAACCTCTATTAAAGTTTATAAATCTGTGTGAATTCATATCAATATTTGAGATCATTGTTGTGTTATTTCAAGGTCAGCTAAACACTCTAAATCTGGTGTATCACCTCCCTTTCATTTCAGTTCTCCTTCTTCCCCTTTTCCTCGGTGATCAATAGCATTAGGTTTAGTTATTTTTTTCTGAACCTTCAATTCAAAAAGAGGAACCAGCCTTGTCTGGAGGTCTAATCTCGGTTGCAAGGTCCCACACCTTGAGATCATTCCAATGCACTGAATTTGTTGGAACTGCCAAAAGCTTCAACAACATGGTGCAAATTTAGGTGACAATAAGTAGTTTAAACCCAAAAGAACTCATAGATTGGGTATCGGAGATGGAGAAATATTTTGATTATGAATCAATTAAGGATCCAAAAAAGGTGAAATTCGTTTATACAAAATTGAAAGGCCATACATCCCTATGGTTGGATCATGTGAAAACAGAGAGACAATGAAGAGAAAAGGAGAAATTAAGTCTTGGGATTGGATGGTTGCAAAATTGAAAGCCAAATTCCTACCAGCAAAATATCAATTAAATTTATTCAGAAGATTGCAGAACTTGAAGCAAAAAGAATTGAGTGTCAAAGACTATATGGAAGAATTCTACAAATTAAATATTCGGATTGGCCACATTGAGGATGATGAAGAAACGGTCTCAAGGTATGTAAATGGGCTGTGCAAGTGTCCATTCGAGATTAATTTAGTATGATTGTGGTAAGGACAGTACAAAAAGCTAACCAATATGCTTTAAAAGTAGAGGAAAAGCTAGCAAGAAAATAAAAAAATAATCCCAAAGGTGGGGAAAGGTTTCCCCGAGGAAGAGGGCAATCTAGTAGTGGAAGAGGACAACACAAAACAGTAATTATAGCCAAAGTACAAGGGGAAGAGGATATTCCTCAAGAGAAAGAGGTTATTACGAAAGAGGAGGATTTACTAGAACTTGCTACAAATGCAAACAAGTTGATCACAGGGCATTTGAGTGTCCATAGGTACAGCAGAACAGTGGAAGAGTGAATGATGCGAGAAATCATGTTGCACAAGCAGATGAGGAAAGTGTAGCTTCACCCAAACGTATAGAATAACCGGAACAAGGAGAATCATTAATGTCAAAGAGAGTGTTGCTAAAACCAAAAAAGGAGAAGCAAGAACTAGTACAAAGAAGGAATTTATTCAAAACTGTGTGTAAGTCAGGTGGAAAGTGTTGCAAGGTGATCGTGCACAACAAACGCATGGATAATTTAGTCTCCTAAGAAATGGTAGAAAAGCTCAAACTGAAGAAGATTAAGCATCGCAACCCATACAAGGTTTTGTGGCTACATAAAGGACACCAACTTTTGGTGAGTGAGTAGTGTTTAGTTAATTTTCATACTGGTAGTTATAAGGCTGAAATTATGTGTAATGTAATGCCCATGGATGCTTGTCATGTCCTATTGGGTAGACTGTGGCAATTTGATAGGAAGGAGGTGCAAAATGGAAGAATGAACACATATACCATTGTAAATGATGGAAAGGAGTGTACTTTGATTCCATTGAAGGATAGGTAGGAAAAAGTGGACAATAGTCCAAGAGTGTGCTTAGTTTCCGAAAAGAAATTTTTAAGGATATGAGAAAAGAGAAGGCATATTATGCTTATATTCCAAAGCCTATGGAGGTTAGGACAGCGAATAAGGTTGAAGAATTTCTATTGAAAGTGAAGGAGATATTAGAAGAATATGCTAAAATATTATCAAAGGAATTACTAGATGGGTTGCCACCAATGAGAAGCATTAGTCACCACATGGATTTGATTCTAGGAGCTAGTTACCGAACAAGGTAGCATACGGATGACACCTATGGAGAATGAGGAGGTGAATAGACAAGTTCAAAAGTTATTGGACGAAGGCTTGATAAGGGAAAGCTTAATCCTGTGTGCTATTCCAGCGGTGTTAACACCTAAAAAAGGATGAAGAATGGCATATGTGTACAGGTTCAAAGGTGATAAATAAGATAACAATAAAGTACATGTTTCCATTACCCCACATGGATGACTTAATGGATTGTTTGAGTGGAACTAAGTACTTCACAAAAATTGATTTGAAGAGTGGAAGTATCACCAAATACAGATTAAAGAAGGGGATGAATGTGAAACCACATTCAAGATGAATGATGGATTGTACAAGTAGCTAATCATGCCATTTGGGTTAACAAATGCTCCAAGCACTTTCATAAGATTGATGAACGAGACACTGAAATCATTTCTTTGTAAGTTCATAATTGTGTATTTAGATAATATTTTGATATTTAGTAGAACAAAGGAGGAGCATTTAATGCATTTGAGGTTAGTTTTACAAAAGTTAAAAGAAAATAAGTTGCTGGTCAATCTTAAAACATGCAATTTAATAAAAGAAGAATTAGCATATTTGGGGTTTGTTATTTCACAAGATGGTTTAAGAATGGACTCGGAAAAGATAAAGGCAATTGGGAAATGGCCATCATCTAGGAGCATGTTTGAAGCAAGAAGTTTTCATGGACTAGCAAGCTTCTATAAAATATTTATTAGAAATTTTAGTGGTATTTGTGTACCTATCACGGAAACAATTAAGGGTGGTAAGAAGTTTATGTGGGCAGCTGCAACAAAGAAAAGTTTTCAATTATTTAAGGGGAAAGTGACTGAACAACCAGTACAAGCATTGTCAGATTTCAATAAAGTGTTCCAAGTAGGTTGTGATGCAAGTGGGACAGTGATAGGAGTTGTTTTAAGTCAAGTGAGTAGATCAATTGCATATTTCAGTGAGAAGATAAATGAAGCCAAAAGGAGATATTCGGTTTATGACCAAGAGTTTTATACTATTGTTCAAGCACTCAAGAAGTGGAGGCACTTCTTGCTACCCAAGGTGCTTGTGTTGATCACGAATCATCATGCATTACAATTTAAACAGCCAAGGTATGTTAAATCAAAGGCATATGAAATGAATTGAATTTCTTTAAAGTTATTCATTTGTTTTAAGGCATAAGAGTGGTAAATTGAATTGGATAGCTGATGCATTAAGTAGAAGGTGTCTTTTGTTAAATGAGATGAGGGTAAATGTCATTGGTTTTGATTCTATGAGAGAACTGTATGAGGAAGATTCAGACGTTAAAGAGGCATGGGCAACATGTAAGAATTCTATTGAAAAGCATAGAATTCCATGACTGAAATATTTCATTCAAGAAGGTTTATTGCTTCAGGGACGACAGTTATGTATACCCAAAGGTTCAATGATAGAGAACTTAATCAGAGAAAAACATAGTGAAGGTCTTGTTGGACATTTCAAAGTGTGTAAAACATTGACAAAGTTGAGTGAAGGCTATTATTGACCAAAGATGAATGTGAATATGAAAAACATAGTGTAGAGTTGTAGAGTTTGTCAACATGTAAAAGGAAAAAGTCAGAATACAAGTTTATATCAGCCATTGTCAATATCAAAGAGATCGTGGGAAGATGTGAGCATGGACTTTGTTTTGGGACTATCGAGAACACAAGGTAATGACTCTATTTTTGTTGTAGTAGATAGATTTTCAAAAATGACACACTTTATTCCGTGTAAGAAGTCAAATGATGCTACGCATGTGGCTACATTGTTCTTTAGGGAGGTAGTTAGACTACATGGCTTGCCACAGAGCATTTTCTTGAATAGGGATACAAAATTTATTAGTTATTTTTGGTGTCCTTTATGGAAGAAGTTAGACACAAAATTGGGTTTCAGTTCAGCCTATCATCCACAAACCAATGGGCAAACGGAAGTTGTTAATAGAAGTCTTGGAAATTTGTTAAGGTGTTTGATTGGAAAGAAGCCAAATCAATGGGACTTAATATCAGCACAAGCAGAATTTGCATAAAACAACTCAGTCAATATAAATACAACAAAGACTCCATTCTAGATTGTTTATGGTTACAGCCTGAGAGGGGTAGATGAATTGAGGAATACCGCTGATTTGGGAAGGTGGAGTGCCATGGCAGAAGATTTTTCTGAGTACATTCAAGAAGTACATAATAAGGTGAAAAAAAACATGGAGAAGAACACAACAAAATACAAAGAATATGTTGGTTTCAAGAGAAGAGAACAGGAATTTCAGACTGGATGTTTAATTTTGGCACATTTACGGAGGGAAAGGTTTCCTCAAGGAACCTACAACAAGTTGAAGTGGAAAAAGATGGGACCATGCAAAGTTTTGAGAAAGTTTTCATCCAATGCATATGAGATTGAACTTCTAGAAGGAGTGGATATATCGCCAATCTTTAATGTTGCAAATTTGCATCATCACCATGAAGGGTGGACAAAAGAAGAAAAAGATATAGTTTCAAATTTGCAACTAGAACAAGATTGGATACGGTAGTTACCAGAGAAAGAGTTGAAAGAAGTTGATGTCGTGATAGATTTCTAAGTGGTCAAAAAAACAAGGGAAAAAGAATACAGAGAATAATTGATAAAATGGAAGAACTGAACAATAGATGAGGCAACTTGGATGAGTGCATCTGAGGTTGCCAAGCATGGAATCACAGTCCCAAAATTCGTAAAATGTTCATGAGTCTCAAATTCATGAAACATTTCTCCTACCCAATGTGTTTGATGCAAGAGCATCCGAGCTAATATGCAATCTTGCACAACCAAAAACACTCATAAAGTTTTGTTTCTAGTGTTTGTTCAGTTTTGTGTGCTTTTTTTTTAAGTTGTTCATGTCTTTTGGATTGTTTTATGAAGTGCTACAGGAAGGTTTTAGTATGTTTTGTGGATTAAATCATCTGTAGTAGTGTTGAGAATTCATTAGAGTACTGTTACAAACACA
The DNA here is from genome assembly GCA_027924645.1 of Cunninghamia lanceolata. Lineage (NCBI taxonomy): Eukaryota > Viridiplantae > Streptophyta > Pinopsida > Cupressales > Cupressaceae > Cunninghamia > Cunninghamia lanceolata. Next base: position 11,788,769 of record BSBN01000346.1, on the reverse strand, counting down.
ACTCAAGCTGCCACAAGTATATCTTTCATTTGAATGGGCTGCAACATAATGGTAACATGAACTTGTAAGTGTTGACTAGCAAGATTTTCAAAGGTTACAAGAGTTGCATTAAACTCTTAGTCAAACCTTAGTGGTATAAATTGTTTCACCTTGGTTGGCAGTGATAGGAAGTGTATGACCTGGACTTGTTTTAGACTTTGAAGTGCTAGATTAGATTTGGCTAATAAATAATTTTATGCAAGCATATCTAAAAGATGCATATTCAGAACAAAGTCTATCAATTGCATTCTGTAGTCAGTGTATAATGCGGATTCTTATATTTGATAATATGGGTTACCAAACTATGTAACCTGACTATGTAACCCGACTATGTAATCTGACTATGTATTAATTGTTTGTCGGCTCTCAAGTAGTTGCGAGTTAGTTAGAGTCAATCAGTTGACGGTTGTGTTCCTCTTGGCAACCGTCGGATCTTTTAAATAGTCTTTGTATCGTAAAGGAAGGGGGTATGATGTAGTTGAATCGACTCTGATCCTTGGCCAACCACCTCTAGTCTACTTCTATAATATTTTCATGAGCGAATAAAGATATACTTTTACTCCTCTATCCGGTATGCATTATTAATTTTGTTAATTATTATAAGTATTCATTTATCAAATAGGCGAGTAAACACATTCTAATGATTTAAAAAGGACTACTTTTTTTTTGTTGATATGGCACTTGAACAAAATAATATATCGATTGCTTTTGTCTTTGGCAAAGCAAAGATGATTTCATATGATTATTGTTGATTTTAGGTGGCAGTTTATTAATCTCTTTGACAGCGAATTTTTCTGATTACTTTGTTTTGTTTTGGCGTGCCTTTTTTCACCCAATTGCAACCGTCTAGCTTCCTTTCTAATTTGTGTCTTTATATTTTGTCTTTCCCTTGATCTGCCTAGTTCTGCAAACATTTTCTTGTCAAATCCATTGGCTCCATGGAGGTTTCGCCATTGTTTCTTGGCTGTTTAAAACATTATGGAGGCTATGTCTTGTTGGGAGCCACATGGAGAAGCCCTAACTAGTGTAACGACCAGTTTAGGGTTCAAGAGAATGACTATTTCCTTTCTTGAGCCGTGGGTTAGGAAAGAAAAGATAGACAGATCACAAGAGAGAAGATGAAATGAAGATATCAGATTGAAGAAAGAAGAAAATAGCAAGTTTAAACAAATAGTGAAATGTTGATTTAAAAAAATAACAAATAGAAGAAATAAAGAATAGTTGATTGAAGGAAGTTTGCAAAGAGCATTGGTAGATCCAATGACCTAAACGAAGAGAGTAAGTCAGTTGAAGTGTTTAAAGGAATAATATTCAGAGCAAAGAAAATAGACCATGCAGGAAGTGTTGAAAAATAGTAAAGTTCCACGGAGTTTCCTAACGGGTGGACGCAGGGACGGGTTTCGGGGACGGGGGGCCTAAGTTTGGGGACGGCGGCGGGGGGCGGCAGGGGAGCGGTGCAAATACATATAGTACTTGAAAAATTAGTTATAAAAAGATGTATAAGGAACAATTATATTGCATTGAACATCAACAATTTAACATTTAAGTTTTTAACAATGAAGTTTCAAGTTTGAACCATTGAACCAATGAACATTGAACATTGAAAATCAAAATCAAAATATCAAATTCAGAGTTTTCAAAATTTCATAATGATGATTCATGGTTACAATCAAGTATCAACAATGTTCAAAAACAAAATACTAAATACTAAAAGTAAATACTAATCAGTCAATGGTTAATCATCCCCAAAGTTCTCACCAAACTCCTCATCACTATAGCTACTAGACTCCACATGCTCAAGCTCCTCCAAACCAATACCAACCAGCCCTGTCTGTGTAGCATCATCATCAATCTGTGCTAGCTCCTCTGGCTCTACATCCCATCTGGCTCCTAGACTCTCCTTGTACGTAAGTGTGGTGCAGTCAATGAGACACAAGGCACTATGTACAACCACAAGCTTCTCTATCCTCCTAGAGGTAAGCCTATTTCTCTTAATGGAGTGGATGAAGCTATAAGTAGACCAACTCCTCTCAACGACAGAAGAACTAGAAACCTGGGACAACAAACGAATGGCTAGATCGGTAGTCAAAGAAGTAGGCCCATGCAAAGTCCACCACAAAATTGGTTCCTCCTGTGCCATAGTCTCCCTATCTAGTTCAACCTCCTGTGAATATCCCCTAAGAGTGACGAATTTTGTCCACCCAGTACGAATGATGTTGGCCTCTGTAGAATCATACATTTTGTGAATGGCCTTCATGAACCCTACCTTCACCTCAACATCTGGTATAGGTGTAACTCTACCAAGCCTTTACACGTACCACTTCAGGTTCAATGCATAGGCAGCCATGTGCAAAGGAGTGTTGAGCTTCTCCCATCTGTGATGAATGATTGGTTGAATATGTTCTGTGTAGAATTGCAATGTGGGGTCTTTCTCTCGTACAACAACCTTCATTTGATCAAGCATAGTATCAATGCACTCAAACACCTCTCCAAGGGTAGGTGCATTAGCATCCCCATATCTAATCACTCTGAAGACTAGAGGAATGATGGAGACAATATATTTGGCATCAACCCAACATCACTCTTCACCACCTCCTTCACCCTCTGCCCCTACTCTGTCTTCGACTCAGGCCACTGATTCCATTCTGTTGTCATAACCATTAGTTGCAATGCCTCTTGCAACTCAAGCATCCTCTCCAAGAGAATAAAGGATGATGCATACCTAGTCTCTACAGGTTTCAAGAATTCCTTCTTGGAGAAGGTCCTAAAGAGTGCATGTGAAGTGTGGTGATTGCAAATAAACATCTGCACATCTCTAGCATCACTAACAATTGCTTTGATCCAGTTGATTTCTCCCATGTCCTTGAGTGCATTATTCATGGCATACACACAACGAGGAGTGCACCAAATATGTCTATAGGCTGCCTCAATTAACTTCCCTGCAACTTTGCACACATGGGTTGCATCTGTCACTACTTGCACCACATTTTGTGGCCCAACCTCCTCTATAGCATCTTTGAGGATCTGGAACTGAAAATCAGCATCCTTGCAATGCCCTAAACAATCAATAGCCCTTAAGGAAATAAGGGCCAGCTATACTTGTAACCATGATATTGATGAGTGGACAATGCCTCATGTCCGTCCACCCATCCATGACGATGCTACATCCACTTGTGACCCAAGTATTCTTCATTTTCTCCATTAAAATATTAATCTTCGAATAGTTCTTATCCAAGATTGTTGTCCTCAATTTAGTCTCCCCTAGTGGCACATATGATGGTCCTGCTCTTATTATTTTTGCCACGGCCTCTTTATAATAAGGAGAACGAGCCACATGGAATGGAATGCCATTGGCAAAGAAGAATTTGCCAATGGCATCATCTGCCTCATCCTTTGCTTGCACATTGAATAATTCTGCCAGTGGATTTGAAGCATCACTAGTCACCTTACGTTTCCCCTTAGGCCCTAGTGCCTCTGAACTAGATGGATTCATTGGCCTCTCCAAAGTAGTAGAAGTAGAACTTTGTCTCTGATGACCCCTCCCCCTTGGTGGCAAAGTAACAGATGTAGGTGCATCTTCTTCATTAGCACCCCATAATTTACATATTTCAGCCCTAAATTTCAGGTTTTTTTCCACCTTTTCACATACATCTACACCTTTGCCTCAGATAAGGAGGTGAGCATTTGTTCTAGTCATACTGCCAAACCATTCAAGGTCACATATGTTGCACTTCCATTTCCTAGAGCCCCCAAATGTCCCAGGCTTTGTTGGTACCTTGCTTGCAAATTGTTTTAAAGGTTTCTTTGGATCAAAGGGACCCTTAGCATATTGTTGTAGGGTTTGTGAAGGGCAACTATAATTTGGACTCCCAGTCCCAATAGAACTAGTTTGATTTTCACGATCACCCCTCCTAGCTTCTGAACTAGGATCACCAGGTGCATAATTAGATTCATTTTCACTTTCAGTTTCAACCTCAACCCTTTGAGGTTGACCCTCATCCTCACTCATGCTATGAGAACTCATTATGACACTGCAAGAAATGTTAAATTTTTTTGAAGTTTATAATTTAAAAATTAAAATTCGAACCATGCATAATGCAAGGGATTAAGACACAAGGATTTTCTTTTTGTTTTTCTTACTTCAGGTCGCACGAAGTGCAGAAGCAGGGGATACACAAATAGGAATCCTTGTTCTTAACCTTTGTCAAACAAGGATTTCACTTCTGTTTTTCTTACTTCAAGTCGCACGAAGCGCAGAAGCAGAGGATACACAAAAGTTAAGATCCTAATTTGACTTTCAAATTTAATGATTGATTTTATAATTTAATCAAATATTTATGCATTAATTAAAAATTTAAAAACCTAAATGTTGCTGTCATAAATTGACAATTGTAAATACTTGGTCAAACAAGGATTTCACTTTGTTTTTCTTACTTTAGGTCGCACAAAGCGCAGAAGCAGAGGATACACAAGATGAAATCCTAATTTGACTTCTAAATTCTAGTTTTGAAATTGAAAAAAAACTTACAAAGCTACAACCTAGAAAGCAAAATAAATTTGAAATTTAAGCATTTGAATGAATCACAAATAATTATAAGAATTTTCAATTTAGATTCTAGAAATGAATCTGAATCATGAATCGTGAATCAGAGAACAATACAATTATAGAAATGAAATTCAAAGAATCAAATGCATAGTGATAGGGCCTACCTTGTGGCTCAAATGATGAACTTGAAGAGTCTTGAATCTTCTTGGCTTCTATATCCTCTTCTTGATCTCACTTTCCCTCTCCTAATGCTCTCACTCTTGCAAACTTCTCCCTCTTAGCTTGCTGCCTCTACTTTCAGTTCTCTACTTCACTCAATGAAGTTTTTGTGTGATTTGGAATGAGAGGGATAGGGCTTTTTATAAGCTTTTGGGAGGCCTTGGGAGTGGGGGTGGGGCCCATTAGCAATTAGGGTTAGAGTCAAGGGCTCATTAACCCAAATCCCTTTTAAATTTAAAAAAAAAAACACTTTTAGGCGTCCCCCAGCGTGGGGGACGCCTGCGCGTTTCCTAGGAGGTCGAGGGACGTCTGGGCGTCCCCTGGACGTCCCAGAGTCCCCCAGATGCCCCCTTTTTGAAGGGACGCCCTGGAGACGTCCCCTCTTAGAGGGAAACATCCCGGGGACGGCAGCGGTGGAGGTGCGGCTGGGGGACATCCCCCTGACATCCCCACATCCCGGGGACGTCCCCGTCCCAAAAACGTCGGGATTTTTTTTTTTTTGGGGGGGGGGGGGGGAGGGGGGGGTGACGTCCACATGGAACACTAAAAATAGGGGCTACACATTGAAGCTACAGATTGTAGCACAAATTTTAGTGTGAAAAATGTTTATTGTAGTTAATACATTGTACATCTGAATAGATTACTATAGAAAGGATTTCCTAAAGTATTTGTTGATTGTAACAAGCTACAAAAAGTTTAGTGCAATACTATCATTCAGTTTTTGCTTCCAAATTGTGTTGAGTGTGTTGATTTATATTTAGGCCACTAGATTGGGTAGTTTGTAATCAAACCGCCTAGTCTAGGTCTGCACCAAATGCACTACATCCAATAGTAAAATATGGCATCTGCTAGGTTGGGCACAAGTCCCGTCCCTAGAAATGATAAAGTGTTAAAATCAAATAAAATACTACATCCAACAATAAGATAGCTCATCTACTAGGCTGACTGCAGGTCCTGTATCTAGGCCTGCATGATAAAGTATTGAAATTAAGTTAAATACTTCATCCAGCCATAAGATAACACATCTTCGAGGCTTGGTGTGAGTTCTGACCTTAGGTGACATGACAAAGTATTGGAATTAAGAAAATTACTGCATCCAACAATAAGATAAAGAATCTACTAGGCTGGGTGCAAGTCTCATCCCTCGGTGACATGATAAAGTGTTGAAATTAAGAAAACCAAAAGTGAGATACTGCATTTACAAGGTTAAGTGCAGGTCACATCCCTAGGTGATATGATAAAGCGTTGGATTTAAGTAAAATACTGCACCCAACAGTGTATAAATCCTGTCCTTGGTGACATGATGAAGTTGTGAAACTAAGTAAAATACAGCTTCCAACAGTCAGATGCTGCATCTACTGGGCTGGGTGCATGTCCCATCCCTAGGTGACATTTTGAAGCGTTGACATTAAGTAAAATACTGCATCTACTAGGCTTGGTGTGAGTCCCATCCCTAGGGGACATGATAAAATGTACAAATTAAACAAAATACTACATCCAACAATAAAGATACCACATCTACTAGGTCCTGTTCCTAGCTGATATGATTGAAATTAAGTAAAATACAGCATCAAAGTAAGATACTACATCTACTAGTTTGGTTGCAAGTCTCATCACTAGGTGACGTGATAAGGTGTTGAAAATAAGTAAACTAAAAGTAAGATACTGCATCTACTAGGTTGGGTGCAACTTGCAAGGACCATCCGTAAGTGACATGATATAGTGTGGAATTTTAGTAAAATACTGCACCCAACAGTGTGTAAATCCCGTTCGTGGATGACAAGATAAAGTTGTGAAATTAAGTAAAATAGTAAATACTGCTTCCAACAGTAAGATGCTGGATCTACTAGGCTGGGTGCACGTTCTGGCCCTAGGCAACATGATGAAGTGTCAAATTAAACAAAATACTACATCCAACAGTAAGACACTGCATCTACAAAGCCTGGTACGAGTCCCATACATATACAACAAGATAAAGTGTGGAATTTAAGTTAAGTACTACATCCACCTGTAAAAATATGCAGCTACTATGCTGGGTACAAGTCACAACCTTAGGAGACATGATGAAGCGTTGAAATTGAGTATGATACTGCACTAATAATTTAGCAAGCTGGATGCAACTCTCATCCGTAGACAACGTGATAAAGTGTCAAGTAAAATAGTGCATGCAACAGAAAGATACTGCATTATTAAGATGTGTGTAAATACCAGTTCTAGGCGACGTGATAAAGTGTTGATAAATTATCATTATGTACAACACAACATCCAACGTTTAAAATACAGCATCTCGTAGGCTGGGCGCAAGTTCCATCCCTTCACGAGATCATAAAGTGTTGAGATTAAGTACATCCAACAATAAGATACCTCGTCTACTAGTCTGAGTACAGATCCCATAGCTAGGCCACATGCTAAAGGGTTGAAATTAACACTCCATCCAGCTGTAAGCTAACTTATCTACTAGGCTGGGTCAAGTCATGTTCCTAGATGACATGATAAAGTGCTAAATTATATCATTCACCTGTAGAATAACGGTTGGAAAAGGCTGGGTGCAAGTCTGTCCCTAGGTGACATGATAAAGTGTTGAAAATGAATTTAAGTACAGTACTACATCCAACAGGGAGGTTCCCGGTGAAATCCGTCCCTTGGCAAATGATAAACTGTTAAATTTAAGTAACATACTAAACCCTTAGTATGTTAAGATTAACATACTACATGTACCCTGGTGAATTTTGAGTGGAAGAGATACCTTTATTATGACGTCCAAAAGGTTAATTTTATCAAAGAAAAAAGTTGTAAAAACTCACTGCTGTGTGAGGGTGCTCCAACTGATTCGCGACAGAGCCGTGAGAGTAGTCGCGGCGCGTGTGGCAGTGTTGGTTGCGAGACGCAGTGGGCTTCACGCGCCGGGATTTGAACTCGCGACGTGGGGATCGGCTGTCCGAAGAATCGTCGGTCGTTTCAAAAGATCTCGACTCTCTTCCGAACCTTTGCCTGTCATTAAAGCCAAAACTGTGCAGAAAACAGTGGCCGACAACGGATCGCCTCGAGCGCTCGTTATCAAATGAAGCGGCCATGGATGCTCAGATTTTAGCTTTTTATTTCGCAGATGGTTTTTCCTGCCCTAGGAAAAAGACAAGGGAAAAATGGTGAAAATATTAAGGATTTTATAGGTAAAGGAGATTTTTTCTTGTTATTTTGAAAGGGATAGAGATGTGTCAGGTGCAGCGGATTTTGCACGTGCTACCTCTGTACGTATGTATACGAGGATGTGTATGTTTGTTATACCTCCACGTGTCATACTTGTTTTGGCTGGACCTCGACTGCCTTCGTATATTCTTTTGTGGACCTACATAGGGGCAGATATTAAATGGAAAGCAAAAATGTTGATTGCCCAAATAAGAACTAGCTCACACCGTCTTAGATGTGAAACGGGTAGATCGCTGACTCCCAAAGAGGAGTGGGAAAATAGAATATGTCTCTTCTGCAACAAAGGTGTGGTGGAGACAGAGTGGCATTTCATCATGGAATGTTCGGCCTACAACGACATGCGAGACAGCTATGATGGAATCTTGAATATCAACAGTTTAAGCACCTTGTTCGAGGAGGCGAGGTTAGATAAAAGCGCAAACCTACTGATCAAAATCCATTGTAGGAGATCCGACCTCGAAAAGAGGCTTCAAACTGTTTAATGTGTAGCTGCCAGGTTCTTTGGCTCGCGTTGTGCGGTTCTGGGTCCCTTAGGCTGCTATGGCCTTGTGGACGTTATTAAAATCTTTCATTTCATTTCATTTCCCGAGAGCTTGAGTGCACGTCGCCTACTATAGTTATTTGAGCAATTCTTTTTAGTCCAGATACTATTGTAATCAGAATTGAATTGCTTTTAATGTTTATTAGTCATTTCAAAATAAATCAAAGATTCATATTTATTTTAACTTTGTTTTTTTCTTAATAAAAGTTTATATTATGTATATTTTTAACTAAAAATATGTAAAAAATAAATTCTTTCTAATTCTATTGGTTGAATAATTTAAGGTCTCCAATTCTATTAGTTGAATAATTTAGGGTCTTATTGTAAACTTCATATTAATCAAAAAAACTCCTTCAATTAATTTGCAACTTAGTCTTTTCATCTCCTTTAGTTGGGTGTCATTCACTCCAATTTTCTCCAATTGTAAAAGTAGTTTTGTCAATATTGAAAGAGTTTTTAGTTTTAATAAACGTACTTTAGATATATTTTTTAAAATATAAATAGACTAGTTAGTTTTCATTTTTAGTGTGTGGATGATAAAAAAGGGTGTAGCCTAGTGAAACGTATGTCTAACATGAAAATTACTATATGTAATACTAGTGAGGTAAGCTCATCTTCAATGTAATATGGTATGCATGATTCCACACCTTCCCTCCTTCAACTTTATTGCATACTAGTTACTACTTTCTCCGCATTTGCACTCTTTTAAAATTTGTGTATTTAAATTATTTTTACAATCATAAAAAAATTCGTTGTTCTTTTTTCTTTTACTTTTAAGTTGTGCATTAATATGCAACAAATGTGATTTAATTGGAATTCTCAAATTTAATGGATTCCAAATATATTGAATAAGATGCTTTTAAATGCTTTTAAATATAAATTAAAATAATATATTTTATTATTTAAATTGAAATTATATATTTGTAATGGTGAAAATTATATTTTTGTGTCTTTTTTAACATTTTGGGCTCATTTTAATTAGAGGGTTCCAAATGTAATAATTAGCTTGCAAAATTAATATATTCTTGTTTGAAATTGATTTATGATCTCATATATTCTGAGCTTTATATTGTTGATCTTTAGATTTGCATCCTTGATAATTAAAGATGCATTATTCATAACTCTGGATTAGATTTGTAAGTACAAATTTGACCTAGGTCACTTTTTTTTTGTTGTGATCTTGACCTCCAAACTTTAAAAATTCACATTCTCTAGCCTAAGCCTAATCCTAGCCATCAATTTATCTAACCTAATCCTAACCATCATGTTGTTATATGGAGCCTAATCAGACTCGGAGGTTAAATTAACCCCACTTTTATCGGCACGGTTTTCCCCCCCAAATTCCTATGGTGTCAAGGGGCAGCACCCCTTGCGGGGGTTTCGAGGTAGCGCCCCCAAGACGAGGTCAGGGAGCAACCCCCCATGGGGGCTCCGAGGCAGCACCCCCATGGGGGCTCCGGGGCAGCGCCCCCGAAACCTCGCACGGTTTTTTACTATTTTATTAAGGCGTCAAGAGTTATTTTTCATTGGCTAACATAAAAAAACCCCTATTTTGTAACCGATAAAAGTCGTGATAAAAATGGCTAAGGGTTAGGGTTTCCGTTGATATTGTATTGTAGCATTTGCAGCGGTATTGAGTTGCAATGATTGCTAGTTGTAATCAATTTGATTTACTGGATAATAATATTGGACTCTCTGTTGGTGGATGTAGCCTGAGTTTGGGTGAACCGCGTTAAAAACTTGTCTCTCATTGTTATTATTTCTGTGTATTTTCATTCTCTGTTTAATCTTTATTTGCATTTAATTCATATCTTCTGCCGGCTAACCCTAACACATCCATCTCTTAATCCCAAATGAGATTAAGATTAAATCCCTACCATCCATTATCCCTAGAGAATCTACACCCTTCGTTCCACACATGTGACTCACACATGTGTGAGATGTCCCATCCCAAATCCCCACGAGTCTTCTCACACATGTGTCAGAGATTTCAATCTCCACCCTTCATTCAAATCTAGATAATCTCAACCCTTCATTTTCCCTCGATCCATGTCCCATCAACTTGCACCTCTCCCAAATCAACACTTGTCATCTTCTCATCCCACCATGCAAGCAAGTTAATCTCCACCGCCCAATCCAAGATTGAATCATAGCCCTCCATTCATCTCCCCTCAAACTTATAAATCCAATCCATCCTCAAGCATTTGCCATCAACAACACAAATCTACAAGTATATGTTGCTACATTGAGGAGATCAACAGCAACTCAACACCAATAGCATCAACATCATTCATCAACTTGGAGCAAATTGCCACATCATGGAAGGTATAATGTTGTTCATTTGATTTACTTTCCATTTTATGCTCTAACCCTTGGTTTGTGTAAGTCTAGAATATGAAGCATATTTTGATATGTTTGTTTCCATTTTGAATTCTAAACATATACACTACACCTCCAATATGTGGATTTAGTCCCATAATGAACTTCCATATATGGAATATTTCACCACATTGGTATTGGGGTACATACTTCAAGAGCCTTGTGAATTTTTCCTAATATTTAGTTACTGACATTTCTTCTTGTCTCAAGTTTTGGAAATCTGTCAGTTTTTTATCAAAATATAATCTGTCAGTTTTTTATCAAAATATAGTTTTGGTAACCACAAACTGATCTCTTGTTAAATTCGTAGAATCAAGCCCCATCTATGTATTCTTATTTGTCCACCAGGTGTGTTACATCCCCAACTTATGATTTAGCTTAATCATACTTTTGTGTGGTAATCAAAATGATTAACCATAGTTAATGCTTAGATGTTTGTGGAAAATATCTGATTTAATCATTGATTATGTGGATACTAACTAATGTTAGTTAGACATGAGATTACATGATGAAATGATTATATAGTTATTATGATTTATGAATCAAATGATGATACACTAATCATGGTTTATGATGGTGAGTGTGAACAGGAAAAGAATCTTCCTTCGAAGACGGAAGGAGAGTATCATCCGGGAGGAAGAGATAGATGTTGGGGAATGGGTCAAATTGCCATTTGAGTATCAGATTTTTCGTCCTTAAGAATCCTCTTAAGTTTGAGTGAGTTGCGTCTTTTCCTTGCTAGTCAATTTCCTTTATGTGTTGTCATGTCAGTTTGGGTTATCTCGACGATGTTTACGTTGATCCGACTAAATGATGTTCCTAGAACGTCAACTTAAGTCAAGGGATAGTCTCGCCAGGTGGTCGAGTACTTCCTTGTTTCATTATGTATTTTCGTATCAGGGTTTTGAGTCTAATATCTCTTTTATATTTATTACGTATGGTTAATAGCGAAGAAGGGGGAGTGTTACTTGACCACTAAATTGCATTTTGTTTCTACCACCGTATTGATGATGATGTCATTTGATGACATCTTGGGTTGTTATGGTTACTCTTATACATCATGTAGATGCATGAGAAGTTTATTATGGTATAATCTTTTTGGCCTTGTAATCGAGCTCCTTTCTATTATTAATGTATATGTGTTTTAGTGATTAGGTCGACCACCACCCACGATTAGTGGAATGAGTGGAGGCCATTTCGGACCCACTTAGATCCCCACCTCACTATCCACTTGATAATAGAAAGTAATGGACTAAGAAAACCAACTAAGCCGCAGGATGGCAGAGTGGAATAACCATTTTCCCTTCATGGAGCTCGAAGGTGGTGGGCTTATCGCATGCAAGGCATGCAATAGAGAAGCAAGTCTTTTGTTTTTTAGTAGTCTTTTCTTTTGGTAGCGCTCGGGAGAGCAAGAACAGGCAGAGATATCAAGTTCTCTAGAAAGAAAACTACTATCATATATTAGTGAGTTGGAAATTTGATAACGCTCAGCTTAGAGTTGTTGATAGGCTGACTCTAGCATTCGTATATAATACCTACAAGTATGAATTGTAATCTTGTAAGACTCATATCAATTAGCATGATAACTAAACGTTACCACTGTGTGTAAGTGTTCGACTGTGTCAACGTTTATAAGTTAATCTTGCTATTATTATTATTCTGTGGTTATTGTTGAAGGCCCTCGAGGTTAAAGCATTGTATAGGTTAATATGATCAAACCCTCGAGGTCGTAAAACTCTATTTGTATAACCTTGATATTGCATACATTATGGAGTGAAACTCCAGGGACTTGAGGTCGTATACGAAACTATAATGCAAACACGTATTTTATGTTGATAACCAAGCCGCACGGGGCCACGAGGCCAAGCTGCTGCTTTCTGTAGCATGCAAATATGCTTGTGTGCCACTATGGCATGGGTTAAAAAATGATTTATTGACACCCTAAAGCTATCATTATTGTGCTCAAGCTAATTGTGCTCAGTAAATAAAGTGTTTAAAACTATTATGATAAGTTGTGTGCATTAGGTAAACCGGTTTGCATGTGGGCCGAGAACCTTACCTCAAACCGTAATGTTATCCATCATGAATCTTTAACCTAGTAGCGGTGTATGGAGCACTAGGCTACTGTTCTTGAAGACCTACAACCACAGAGTTCGACTGCTAAGAAGGTTATTAGGATAACCATGGTGCAGTCCTTAAATTTTAAAGAGTATATGTATTGACTCCTTGTTAAGGAAGGAGGTTTGATAAGTGATAGTATTATTACTTCAAGGTAGCATTAAATGCATGTCAGGTTTTATTGAAGAATTTACTCTTCTTGATGATTATTTCTTTACAAGATTGAAAACTAAGTTTAGACTAAATCTCTTTCATTGAATTGTAAATGAAAGCCACTCCTTCCTAGTGGTCCAAACTCCATGAAGGGAGTATAAAATGCTATGAACCCATGTGGGTATATAAGTTGGAGTCTTTTGTTAAGACTATCTTAATGGACTATTGTAATATAAGTCTTTGACGTTATGAACTTGAATGTAAACCTTAGGGTAAGTCAACATGAAACTATGAACCTAGGAAGGTCCTAAGTTGGAAAACTCAATTTAACTATTTCCATGTTGAAAAATGGAACAGAGTGACAAGGAGTCATAGGTTCCTTGTTGCGAAAGCAACATATTATATATTTGACGTACTCCCATGATAGGAGTCGAATGTCCAAGATTTGGACTAAGAATGAACTAAACTTATTTATCCTAGACCTAATTGAGGGTCACATTATGAACACTGTAGGATGAGACAACTTCTAAGTCGAGTCGAGGTGGTGGACATACAACTACGTTAACTGCGAAACATATATGTATGTAAATCTTTGGCTAAAGTAATGCATCTATCTCTGTGTGTATTGTCGTTCCACGGTGATCTAGATGGCATGATGTTTCCAGTAGCATCATACATAGTTAGAGAGGATCTATAGTTGTATGATTATGAAACATTATGAAGGACACAACACTAGATACTCAGATGGCAAACCTAACGGTTGCTTATATCTATACCTTCCGTGAAGGGTAGGGTTGCTTCCAGGTAGGAAGTTGTGTGGGGGACTGCCAATCTGTGGTTGGAGGAAAAGCACTCGGATGATGCTCTCCTTCCCAAGCAGAAGACAAGCCAAGGCTTAAGAAGACAGATGTCAAATTTCCAAACACAGTGCTTTTCTTTATATGACTAGATAGTCAACCATAATGTATATTTCTATATTTGATGCCTTTAGCATAGCTTTGTACATGTATAGTGATGGTCATTCACTATTGTGGTATCTTTGGATATTGTAATTCTAAGTTTTGTTATGTTCTGGAAAAGAATAACATACTTAATTATTATGAAGATGATGATAATTCATTTTGTTTAACTATGGTTTTGTTAATCAAGATGTGTTCATACTTTTAGTTAAAGATGAAAAATTTATAGTTATTTTTGGGTATTATGAAATGTCATGTTACATATAGTATTAGAGCTACCCTATTTAATACATGGACCTATGAGCTCACTACTTGATTATTATCTTTATACAACATTAACAGATGCTAATTTTTGGATGTTCTATGCCAGAATGGTAAGAATTAGAACAACACCAAGAAAGAAGGTAATGGAAAATGGATGTTACGTACGTTATCTTAAGACCTTGAGGGAGTGAGCCTCAAGGATGAGACATCTTGAACAAACGAGTTTCTTAGTAGGAGCATGGTTGACTAATGAGGAGACCTTCATTGATGTTGTTAAACACATCAAGCAAGAGTTCAGGAAACCAGTTAGGATTGATGTTCCTAAATCTAAAGACGAATCAGCAGAACCCTCTGCATCTTGTTGGCCTCATCTTCAACTTGCCAAATTTTAAACTTTTGCTTCAGAATTCCTATGTTGAGTCACCCCTAGTCATAAATACTCCTAAGTGTCAAGTTGCTTTCTAATTTGAAGGAGGAATTGTTTGCATGTTTCGGTTGAAGTCCTGGAAGCACTTATGTTATGCAACAATCACAAAAACAATTAAATTTCAAAATCTACAAGGGATGGGAAGAATTCCTTCTATAGGGACGTTTCTATAGCTATTTCACTTAATTTGGCAACTTTTTAGGTCAAGACGTTTTATAGTTTGGGAGATTTTAAAAGTTCATTTTTCTTGCACAAGGTTTGTGAAAACAATTAAACAGGCATTTTTATTGAAGTTTCAGAGGAATCCTCTTACATATGATGTCGTATCATCATGGTGCAGGAGCACCAAGATATCTGAGTTTTGGTTAATCTTCAAATTGTTTTGTTTGGTTTAGTAAGGTCTTGGAGACCATCTACATGTTGTAATAAGGCTTAATGCCATGTTTGTAATTGGACTATGTCCAAATGTCTAGAATCTATTTTCTTGTTGTAGTCCTTAGGAGGACAGTCTTTTTGTAAAGGAGGACAGTCATTAAAGTCTTCGTGTTTGTAAGCCTATAGAGGCATGTCAAAGGTAGGAAGGATGTTAACACCTTGTCATAGGCTCTCCAAATGTTAAAAAGCAAGATTAGACATAAAACAGTCGGTGGACAGTTTCTAAAACAGTTATCATTCACTGCAGTTTAAAATCAAGAAGGAAGATCGAGGGTTGGGCAGTTTTTCATTGACCCAACCACTCCAAATCAACTTCATGCAATGTATGAGGCTTATTTATTTGAAGCCAAGAGGGATGGATTGTAAGTAGAGATCCGATGAAGGTGGAATAAAACCAAAGAAATCACTGTTTTCCCTGTCTTTTTTGTGTTTTCTATGTTTTTATGTTGTTTTCCTGCCGTACCCGCACCTGTACGGAATAGACATAGCCCATTTGCTTCTTAGATGAGTAGTAGAAGGAAGTACCTTTGATTTGAGCATAGTTTGGAGTCTTGACAATGATCTAGATGGAAGATATCGTTGGTTTCCCACAAGCTGCCTTTTAAATTGTTGTCTCCTTCAGAAAATTCGTTGTTTCCTACATTGTTCCGTACCTATACGGTTGAGTAGTGGATGGTGCTTGTGATGATTGGTTAGTAGGGAGAGTTATCTACCCTTTACAAGTTGTTTGGAGGTTTGACACTACACTAGGAGGAAGAAATTGTTGGTTTTCTATTGACTGTCCTAAAACCTGGATTAGGGTTCTTTTGAGCAACCCGATGGAGTTCTCCTCATTCCTTTGATTCTTTCTGTGCTTGATCAGAGGAATGAGTTGTATGATAGCTAATGCAGGGGCTTGTAGAGGTTATGAGGGCAGGAAGATGGTTTGGACTATGTTGGTCATGTAGATGACCCTGCAGAGTTATGTATTGGGATGGAGTAGAGGACAGCAGCACTTGGGTGAAGATCATTGACTGTGGAGTGAAAACCTGGTGAAATACCAGCCTTTAGCAATGATATAAGATATTTTGGATCTAGTAATGGTCCTATGTCAAGAGGTAGGAAGAGACCTCTCTAAGAAACCCATTCATTCTACCTTATGTTGTCCTGACAGTCATCTCTGAAGACAGTCACCACAAGGGAGGACACTAGGTAAGTTTGGTGAGTTTGTTTGCTTTGTCAATGAAGACAGTAGGCATGTTAGGCACGTGATTGGTTTGGCATAGTGGATTAGATTGAGTGTGTCTTAAAAGAGACCACCTTAAGATGGATATTGTGACTGTCCTTCTCATGGAGCAATGAGATTGTGACCGTCCATGAAAGGTATGGTAGATGTTGTTGTCCTGCAGATTCTGCACAGTGTAGATGGTGGAATGTTAGGAGTTAGGCATCTTGGAAGGTGTGCCTTGGAGTCCTCTCTCTCTTGGATGTCAAGAACAAGTTATGGTGTTGAAACCCTTCTTTGTAAGAAGGCTGATCTTAGTTAGAGCTAGTGAACTTGGTGAGTTATGGTATTGGAGTTTTGAATTGTCCTTCATTAGAGATAGGTTGTTGGTACCTTATTAAGTTGTCTGCTATCCTAGTTGTCTGCATCATATTGGTATCAAAGCCACTAGTAGGTCCTTGAGGGAGTAAAGGATCTTGTGAAACAGTAAGGGTTTGTGTGAGGTGTAAGGATGCCTCCTAAGAATCGAATGGCTAGAGAGAACAATGAGTTGAGAGAATCCTTAAAGGCTGGAGAAAAAGAATTAAGGGACAGAAGAGAACAAGATGTTGCAAGGGAAAGAGAGTTAAGGCAAGTAAGAAGAGAGAATGCATCAATCTTGGCTATATTAGAAGCATTAGAGAAGAATCCTAGAAGGGATGAGCAAGATGACCAAGAAGGAGATGAGGAGGTAGATGAGAATCCTCCTGAGGATGAGTTGGATGCTGAAGAAAAGAAGTTTGTGAGATTGCTGAAGGCAGTCCAAGGAAGTGGAACAAAGGCAAACATAGAGTTACCTATCTATCAGGGGAAGATGGATAGTGAAGAGGTATTGGGGTGGATAGATGCCCTTGAAATTTTTTTTGAGCATGAGGAGATGAGTGATGAGAAGAAGATCAAATTTGCAAAAACAAAACTGAGAGGAACAAGACTTACATGGTGGAGTAGTGTGCAAACAGAAAGAGTGGCTAGAGGTGCATCAAAAATCACTTCTTGGGGTAGGATGAAGGATATGATGAAGGATCAATTCCTTCCATCAGATTACTCCATTCAAACAAAAAGGATGAGGCAGAATCTGAAACAGAAGGACATGGATGTTATGTCCTATACTGAGCAATTTCATAAGCTTAGTATTAGAGGAGGATTAGAAGATGAAGAGGAGAAAGTGGCAAGATACCTTAATGGGCTTAGGTATAACTTGCAGGATGAAATTGTCTTGACAGTACCTAAATCACTTGGAGAATGTTTTCAGTTAGCCATCAGGGCTGAAGAGAGGGTAAAGAGGAAGCAAGAAAGACAAGGAGGTAGTGGAAGAGGATATAGAGGTAGGGGCAGACCTACTACTAAAGTTCAGAACAACAATGAGAAAGGTAAGGAGTCTTTTGCAGATTAGAGAGGTAGATATAGAGGTGGAGGTAGATTTGGATCAGGTAGAGGAGTGTTCACAGGCAGATGTTATCACTGCAATGAAGTGGGACACACATCTTTCAAATGTCCTAAGAAGGATGATGTTGATAGGAGCAAGGATAGAAGAGTTCACTTGGCACAAGAGGAGGAGAAGCCAGAAGAACTAGAAATGATGTCAGCATCTCCAGTGATGGTTGGAGAAATGCTTATGGTGGAGAAAGGTAAAATGCAGCAAGCACCACAGGTATCTATTTTCAGAACTAATTGTTTAAGCCATGGAAAGATATGCAAGTTGATTATAGATTCAGGTTCTCATGATAATCTAGTTTCTTGGGAAATGGTGCACAAGTTGGGATTGAAAACTTTTGATCATCCTAGTCCTTACAATGTCACTTGGGTGAGTCAAGAGCAGCAAGTAAGGGTTAGTAAGAAGGCATATGTTGATTTTTCTATTGGTCCATATCAGGACTATGTTTTGTGTGATGTTATTTCCATGACATGTGGGCATATAATCTTGGGTAGGCCATGGCAGCATTTGAGGAGAACAATTCATGATGGTTATACTAATGACTATGTGGTGCACAAAGATGGTAAGAAGTTCAAACTGATGCCTTTACCTTGTGAAGAAAAGAAGGAACATGTTACTATTTGTTTTGGAGAGAAAGTGAAGTTGAATGTGTAGGTTAAGGATGATGGGAAGCAACAGGAACAGTTGCAGCAGAAGAGGGTGGATGACAGTCCTAGAGAGCAGCAGGTTTGGGGCTTGAGTTATGTCAAGCTTGGGGACATTGATTGCCCTATAAAGAGGTAGAAGAAGGAAGGCAAACATTAGATAGTCCAGGGAGGAATGAATCCAAACCTCCAGTTGAGAAGAACAGAAGTATTGCAGCAGTAGGGTCCTAGACAAGGACATCAAAATAGGTTTTATGGTTCTAACACTGTTTATAGGAGCCATGCAGGTTGGAGAAGGAGGAAGATTACTCTTGGAGAGTTCATGTTTCCTAGTCAGAGGAACATCCCAACAAGATGGAAGAATGGTTGGAGCAGATCCCATAACTCTTGGGACAAGAGTTTTCATCATGCCGGGGAGTATGGTGCAGGAGCACCAAGATATCTAAGTTTTGGTTAATCTTCAAATTGTTTTGTTTGGTTTAGTAAAGTCTTGGAGACCATCTACATGTTGTAATAAGGCTTAATTCCATGTTTGTAATTGGACTATGTCCAAATGTCTAGAATCTATTTTCTTGTTGTAGTCCTTAGGAGGACAGTCTTTTTGTAAAGGAGGACAGTCATTAAAGTCTTCATGTTTGTAAGCCTATAGAGGCATGTCAAAGGTAGGAAGGATGTTAACACCTTGTCATAGGTTCTCCAAATGTTAAAAAGCAAGATTAGACATAAAACAGTCGGTGGACCGTTTCTAAAACAGTTATCATTCACTGCAGTTTAAAATCAAGAAGGAAGATCGAGGGTTGGGCAGTTTTTCATCGACCCAACCACTCCAAATCAACTTCATGCAATGTATGAGGCTTATTTGAAGCCAAGAGGGATGGATTGTAAGTAGAGATCCGATGAAGGTGGAATAAAACCAAAGAAATCACTGTTTTCCCTGTCTTTTCTGTGTTTTATGTGTTTTTATGTTGTTTTCCTGCCATACCTGCACCTGTACAGAATAGACATAGCCCATTTGATTCTTGGATGAGTAGTAGAAGGAAGTACCTTTGATTTGAGCATAGTTTGGAGTCTTGACAATGATCTAGACGAAAGATATCGTTGGTTTCCCACAAGCTGCCTTTTAAATTGTTGTCTCCTTCAAAAAATTCGTTGTTTCCTGCATTGTTCCGTACCTGTATGGTTGAGTCGTGGATGGTGCTTGTGATTATTGGTTAGTAGGGAGAGTTATCTACCCTTTACAAGTTTTTTGGAGGTTTGACACTACACTAGGAGGAAGAAATTGTTAGTTTTCTATTGACTGTCCTAAAACCTGGATTAGGGTTCTTTTGAGCAACCCGATGGAGTTCTCCTCATTCCTTTGATTCTTTCTGTCCCTGATCAAAGGAATGAGTTGTATGGTAGCTAATGTAGGGGCTTGTAGAGGTTATGAGAGTAGGAGGATGGTTTGGACTGTGTTGGTCATGTAGATGACCCTGCAGAGTTATGTATTGGGATGAAGTAGAGGACAACAACACTTGGGTGAAGATTATTGACTGTGGAGTGAAAACCTGGTGAAATACCAGTCTTTAGAAATGATATAAGATATTTTGGATCTAGTAATGGTTCTGTGTCAAGAGGTAGGTAGAGACCTCTCTAAGAAACCCATTCATTCTACCTTATGCTGTCCTGACAGTCATCTCTGAAGACAGTCACCACAAGGGAGGACACTAGGCAAGTTTGGTGAGTTTGTTTGCTTTGTCAATGAAGACAATAGGCATGTTAGGCATGTGATTGGTTTGGCATAGTGGATTAGATTGAGTGTGTCTTAAAAGAGACCACCTTAAGATGGATATTGTGACTGTCCTTCTCATGGAGCAATGAGATTGTGACTGTCCATGAAAGGTATGGTAGATGTTAGTGTCCTGCAGATTCTGCACAGTGTAGATGTTGGAATGTTAGAAGGAGTTAGGCATCTTGGAAGGTGTGCCTTGGAGTCCTCTCTCTCTTGGATGTTAAGAACAAGTTGTTATGTTGTTGAAACCCTTCTTTGTAAGAAGGCTGATCTCAGTTAGAGATAGTGAACTTGGTGAGTTATGGTATTAGAGTTTTGAACTATCCTTCATCAGAGATAGGTTGTTGGTACCTTATTAAGTTGTCTGCTGTCCTAGATGCTCTGCATCACATCATTACGAACAATGTGGCAAGATTTCATGACAATCTGACATTCCAATTAAAAGTTATGCATGTTTCGCCATTTCTCGCACTTGCACGGTTGACCAAGCTGACATTTGTGCAATGGAGTTTATTTTAAAAAAATAATAAAATACTTCATTTGATTATGTGAATTCATTCTAAAGAAGATGTATTTTTTGCATGTATGGATTTGAGTTTCTAAATTGCCACAAATTCGGGCAAGTTGCGGAAAAGAAGAAATTAATTCACGTCAAAACCTAAGTTGAAACGACTTAGAAGATGCTAGAAAATAATTACTTTGCTTAAAAGCCAAATGGACATCTACTTAGGAAAAAAATAGAAATTGGCATCTACTTTTACTTTTGGCTAAGTTGGCATCTACTTTCACTTTCACCTAAGTGAGCGTCTACTTTCACTTTCGGCTAAGTCGGCGTCTACTTTTGATTTCGGCTAAGTTCACGTCAACTTTCACTTTCGGCGAAGTGAGCGTCTACTTTTAGTTTTGGCTAAGTTGGAGGCTACTTAGGGAAAAGCAAAAGTGGGAAGCAACTTTCAGTTTTGGCTAACTAAGACGAAGGCGTGGGTTTCAATTTTTAATAACTTCTCAGAAGTTTCACTTTTCCAAAACCTATCTAGTTGTACTTTTCGGTAACCCATGAAGTTGTATGTTTTGAAAAAGGAAAGTATGAGTTGTGGTTTTTAATAACTTGAAACACATCTCCAAAGCCAATGACCAAATGAAAAGTAGTTATTATAACTACCTCTCTTTGATTCCAATTATTACCAAATTTGCTCGTAATGGACTCATTGTGAAGGAGTTAAAACCTTTCAAGTGAGTACAATTGGCAGGTGTGCCACCAAATTCTACCACCTCTGCCACCATTCTCTCTGCCCATGCCATAAAAGCATACAGAAATAGAGAATTTTGTCAAATATTATAGTTTGAAATGCACTGGTAAACGTGTATGTCGAATGTAGAAACAAGACAAAGCACATCAACCATCTGACAAAATTGTCCAAAGATATGTGGTTTCATGGGCTACAATGGGCGCACGATATGAATAAAATGGATTTTATTATATTTGGCAGGCATGAAGCCTAACTCCACAACCTTTATAAACGTCCTCTTGTGACCTACAAAGTATGGGCACCCATTAAAAGTATAACAAAATGCAGATTTTTGTTAACTATTATAATTGCAGCGGCCATGGAAGACATATATGCATGAAGTAAGATCATAGGCAGGGCACATGAACAGTCTGACAAAATGCCTCGAAGCAAATGTCATCTCATGGAATGCAATGATCGCAGGTTGTGCACAAATTGGATTAATTTGTTGAAAAGGTTTTCAAAACTTTAAAGCAAATGCAGTTGGAGGTTATAAGACAAGCACTACTACCTTTTCTAGCACCTTCCCAAACCTGCGCGCCATGATGAGAAGCCTAAACCAAGAATTTATGAAACAATATGAAGGAATCTAGGCTGCTTGACAGAATGTGTCAAAGAAAATGGCATCTCAATGAATACAAAAGTTGCAAGATATGTTTAGGGATATACACAAAAATGGGACCATTTAAAAGGGTTGTGGAGACTTTCAAAGCAGTTGTAATTGGCTGTTGTAAATCAATTTTTCCATAACATACGCCAGCATCCTCTCGGCCTACGCATATGAGAGATTTTGAAACAAAAGTTTTACATCCATCGAAGCATAATGAAAATGGATTCTATAATTCCAGATACCTTGGCAAGTAAGTATATGAACTATGGAATCATAGACAAAGTGCATGAGCTGTTTGACAAAATGAA
The DNA here is from genome assembly GCA_027924645.1 of Cunninghamia lanceolata. Classification (NCBI taxonomy): domain Eukaryota; kingdom Viridiplantae; phylum Streptophyta; class Pinopsida; order Cupressales; family Cupressaceae; genus Cunninghamia; species Cunninghamia lanceolata. The sequence goes on along the minus strand of BSBN01000346.1, from coordinate 11,766,182 downwards.
TCAAAGAAATCTAGTCGGCTAGTGTACAATGGCGCTAGGCATGCACAAAATGGATTTGTTTATATAGTATCGAGAGCCTTCAAGAAAATACATTTGATAAGTGTATTTTGAGAACTTCTTCAAGGCCTACACCAAAGGGAACATCCAAGTCATTTGATACTAGTGGTGGATCATTTGCTGGGGGTCAATCTTTGGAATGAAACAAATTGTTTACAAATGGATTTAGTGAGAACCACTCAAATAAGAAAAGCAATGGTATACCTAGAAGCCCTAAATCCCATGATTTTGGTAAAGAGAATTTAGATAGCAAGGTGCCTAAATTTATGGAAGTTATTGTGGATGATTCTCTTTCAAGTGTGTTATATGGCATGCTACAAAAAAGGTGATAGCTTGGAGAAAAGCTAGCCATATTGAGGCTTTTGTGGATCTTGCTATACAAGTAAAATTGAGACTTGTTGTAGTGTTTTGTGAAATAGTTAGATGATAATATTTCAATGGCACACTTACCAAGATTATAAATGTTTTCCAAGGAGCATTATCTGCTCCTCATAACTATTATAGACCTTGTTAGATATGAGGGGAAGGAGTGCTATTGCTAGGCCGCCTACAATGTGAGGACCATTTCAGGCATATTGTTATCATTCAAAGTCAAATGGCATTGAACATGTTGCTATGGTTAAGGGAAAAATTGGAAACAAACTTTAAATGTATTGGTCAAGAGTTCATTCTAATTGTCTTACTAGGGATATTTATGGAGCAACAAGATGTGATTGTGGAAACCAACTTGCACAAGTCATGCACCAAATTAAGAAAGTTGGATCGAAGGCCATAAAATGCTACATTCTTTTGTGGGAGAGACAGATCATATCTACTAACAACATAAATCAATGTAAAGTTGGAGAAATTGGCTTGGGTGATGATGGAAGTAGCATTTTATGATTATAGTCAAAGCAGGAAAATGTGCAAATATTCTCCTCATCCAGTTTTTGTATGCGAACACAGGAGTCTAAGATTCAGGTATTCAGAAGAATTGTCATGGTCTGGCATTGACAAAATGGAGCAAACGGAGGTGGAGAGTAACTTAGCCAAATCCACAACTTAAAAGTTGCAAGTCCTAGTTACCTTTTTGTAAAAGTGACTTAAGTCACTCCTTGCAATGTAAAGTTAGAAAATGAAGCTTATTTCGGGAAAAGTTGTGAGAAACATAACCAAAATAAAGGTTTATTGTTTTATTATTTTATTATTTTCCAAAAAGGTAGTTACTAGGTAGTTACAAATTGGTTATGAGGTAGTTACAGGGGAAAAGCCTATAAATACAAGTCTATTTCAAATGTAAAGGGACTTTTTCAATAGACTTTTATGGGGAACTTATGGAGAAGCTTGTCAAAGACCTTTGGTCTTATACTTTGTACATGAAGGCTTTTGAAATTGTATAATTTTACAAAGATAATAAATAGAACATTTGGTTTGTGTTCCATTGTACCTTTGAGTTATTATTACTAATTTCTCATATGTTAAATGAGTAATATGTCTATGTCATTATGTGAATCATTGGCCATCTTTTGAAGCATATATAAACAGTGCAATTGATGAAATGAAACACAATCATATCTTGGTATCTTGATTTGAATGTGCTGGAGAAACTTGTCTCTTCGTATGTTGAGATTCATCATCTTCTTTTCATTATCATTGCATATTAAACTTATTGTTATGCAATTCATCATATAGGTTCAGGAACGTAGTTTCTAACTTCTATGGTGAAATCCCCTCATAACTTGTCTTGACTTTGTGAAATCTGAACCAGTATTCATGTGTCTATTGTTAGGGTTTCTGTTAATCATCTTTATTGTTAGTTTTTCTTTTTCCTCCTTTATTTACTTTCAGGTTAAAAGTACACAAAAATACAAATGCCCCCATCATATGAGGGAGTTGTCCCTCTCAAACATAGAGGAAGATCGTTGCTCTATCGTGATCTCTCCAACTGTTGGTCAGTTCGTCGCTACTTTCTGGGCAAAACAAAGTCATTCTAGAGAATTCATTCACAATGACCAATTTGTTTACCAACAGATTTTTGGCAACTTTGCTGGGGAGCTAAAGTGTCAGTGCATTTTGGTTCCTTAGAAATCTAAGGATGCCTCTCCTAGAATGGAGGTTGGTGACTCTATGAAGGTGAGATATCCACTGCCGTCATTTTCAAACTTGTACCATGACGTCAAATCCATCTTAGCCATGGGGAACCCACATTGGCCCCTTAGCCTTGGCTCAATACACACCTTTACCTGCAGGATCACATAAACACTTTCCAAAGTTCACTGGAGAGAACTCACAGAATCCTAAAGATCATATTCTAGCATTCACAGTTGCTTGCAAAGTTCTGGGAGTTAATGAGGAAGATTTCTTTGTGTGGTTGTTTGTTGAAAGCCTCATTAGACCTATCGCAGTATGGTTTCAACACTTGAAAGAGGGTTGCATTACAAACTGGGATAGCTTGAAAGGAAAGTTTCTTGCAAGATTTAAAATTGTAGTTGATGTAGGTGAGATTTTATCTTAGTTTTTCCAGATCCAGAAGAAAGAGAGCGAACCTATAAGGGATTTTGTCGAACGATTCAACAAATCTTTAAAGAAAATCCCTCAAGTGAATCAACCAAGTGAAGACAACCAGTTGTGTATCTTCATCGCTTCATTACACCCCGAAGTTAAATTCATCTTGAAGCGAGATAAGGTACAAATCTGGAAACTACACAAAAGGAAGCCATTGAGATTGAAGATGAGTTGATTCTATCTGGGTTATCAAAAGAAAAAGATACTAAAAGATGTATTCTAAAGGTTTCAAGAAATGAGTCAACAAAGAGGTCTTGCATGCAAAACTAGAATCATCAAATTGAAAAGAATGTTTATACACATCATAATCTCAATACAAAAAGGGTAAAGTTAATGCCTCCTTTAGATGATTGTATGAATCTTATGGTGATAAATGAAAAAGATTTGCCTCAAGACGAATCAATTCCCTCAGCAATCAAATCTTATGCTACACAAAATGCTGAAATGTATCATTTGTATTTTGAGGATAGTGATGATGACTTGAAAATATCTCTTGAAGATCAAAGAGTTAATAATTCTTCAGTCCCATGGAGGAATGTTAGCAACCACTGCATTCAGTCAGAAAGTGCAACATCTGGTTCAACTTTCGTGACAACAACTATTGAACCATCATTCACCAACTCGAGCAATAAAGAGGCAAGCAAAAGTGATCACTTATTGATGTCCTTTTCTTCTTTAGAGACTAACGCCTTTACCTTTGAAAGTGTTGAGAAAGATTTAATGAATATTTTAGTGGAAGCAAAGGTTGAAGGCTGACTTGCAAATGCAAAAAACACAAATGCAACACCAAGCAATATTTTTCAAATTTGCATGCAGCCTGAGTATGAATCTTTCAAATTTCTTGAAGAAGCTGATAGAGAAGGATCAATGCAACCAAAGCATACCGAAATCCATAAAGATATCAGTGAAGAGTATGAAGATAGAAAGCATGAAAATGTACCAATGAGCATATTCATTCCAACGCATGTACAATCTAAATTTTATGGAGCATTCAAGGTTTGGAATAATCCTCTTTTTGAATCTTCTAGTCATGAAGATGCCTCTATATCAGATATTGCGAGTTCATTTTCTATTCCTTCAAATACTAACATTGAAGAAGAGGAATATAGACATACATTTGATAATTGTTTTCATTCCAAGCAAACGGAAAGGATAGAGGACAATCTTGGGAATTGTACTAAAAGTGATATGAGCAGGACTCATGTAGGGATTAGGAATAATCAAATTGATGATGATGCTTAGTTCCATAATGTTTTCATCCCAAGTTGGTGTATAGAAATGTCTAATGACGACTTCTTGTGTGGAGGAGTCATCATTTCTCCTTTCTGATTTATAGAAGAAGATACTCCAAAAGATACAGTGTTGTCATCACTAGATTGTGGAATGCCCAAGCCAATCATTGTAAAGAAAGATGAAGTTATTTTATCTGAGGATGATCCAATGTTTTCTAAGGTTGTTGTCTAAGGTCAAGATTCTTAGTTTATTTCAAAAGACGGTTGTTTGGATCAAGTTTTGCAGGAAGCACATATAGCTCAAGATTGGTCTTTCTTTGGTCATGAGTACATTCAAAGATGGAATATTGATGCATTTGATGTAGTACAAGAAGATATAGCTAATGACATGCAGGGTGATGTGATCCAACATGCTTCAGAAGTTTATAATAAGGAGTGGCTATTTGGGCGTAATATATTACTCAGAGAGTTTTTGAATGCCATCATTTTTAAATCCATCATCATATTAATTGCAAGGTGGCAGTTGGGTTTACAAGTGCTCCTCACTTACCATCCATTTTTCCGTAAAGGCGCATACTTTTCTCAACATATCAATGGATTCACATGATCATTCAGAAGCAGTTTGAGGTAGGAGTTACCTACCATGTACATAGGTTAATTAGGAGTTTTTGTTGTGTATGTCTTATTTCAGTTCCTATTGGTTTTCATCATTTGCCTCGTCCATGTGTGTCTTTTGTTGTTTGTCCTTTTGTCTTGATTGAGTCTATTTGTTCTCCTTGTATATCATGTTATCTCCTGACTCTATAGCCCAATGGATTTAAGGCACTAGTCATTTCCAAAAATTTGGGTTCATCCTTCGTCCTTTACAGTCCTTGTCCCCAATAAGAACCAGCTGTTGGCCACGTCTTCAACTTGCCAAATTTTAAACTTTTGCTTTAGAATTCCTATGTTGAGTCACCCCTATTCATAAATTCTCCTTAAATGTTAAGTTGCTTTCTAATTTGAAGGAGGAATTGTTCGCATGTTTCAGTTGAAGTCCTGGAAGCGGTTCTGGTATGCAACAAATCACAAAAACAATTAAATTTCAAAATCTACAAGGGGTGGGAAGAAATCCTTCTACATGGATGTTTATATAGCTATTTCACTTAATTTGGCAACTTTTTAGGTCAAGATGTCTTAGAGTTTGGGAGATTTTAAAAGTTCATTTTTCCTACACAAGGTTTGTGAAAATAATTAAACATGCATTTTTATTGAATTTTGAGAGGAATCCTCTTACATAAGATCTTGTATCATCATTACGAATAATGTGGCAAGATTTCATGACAATCTAACATTCCAGTTAAAAGTTATGCATGTTTCACCATTTCTCACACTTGCACGGTTGACCAAGCTAACATTTTTGCAATGGAGTTTATTTTAAAAAATAATAAAATACTTCATTTGATTACGTGAATTCATTATGAAGAAGATGTATTTTTTGCATGTATGGATTTGAGTTTCTAAATCACCACAAATTCAGGCAAGTTGCAGAAAAGAAGAAATTAATTCAAGTCAAAACCTAAGTTGAAACGACTTAGAAGATGCCAGAAAACAATTACTTTGGTTAAAAGCCAAATGGACGTCTACTTAGAAAAAAATAGAAGTTGGCATCTACTTTCACTTTTGGCTAAGTTGGCATCTACTTTCACTTTCACCTAAGTGAGCGTCTACTTTCACTTTCGACGAAGTGAGCGTCTACTTTCAGTTTTGGCTAAGTTGGAGGCTACTTAGCAAAAAGCAAAAATGAGAAGCAATTTTCAATTTGGCTAACTAAAACAAAGGCATGGGTTTCAAATTTTAATAACTTCTCAGAAGTTTCACTTTTTCAAAACCTATCTAGTTGTACTTTTCGGTAACCCATGAAGTTGTATGTTTTGAAAAAGGAAAGTATGAGTTGTGGCTTTTAATAACTCAAAACACATCTCTAAAGCCAATGACCAAATGAAAAGTAGTTATTATAACTACCTCTCTTTGATTCCAATTATTACTAGATTTGATCGTAATGGACTCATTGTGAAGGAGTTAAAACCTTTCAAGTGTACAATTGGCAGGTGTGCCACCAAATTCTACCACCTTCGCCACCATTCTCCCTGCTCACAGCGTAGAAGCATACAAAAATAGAGAATTTTGTCAGATATTATAGTTTGAAATGGACAGGTAAACATGTATGCCGAATGTAGAAACAAGACAAAGCACATTGACCATCTGACAAAATGCTCCAAAGATATGTGGTTTCATGGGTTGCAATGGGTGCATGATATGAATAAAATGGATTTTATTATATTTGGCAGGCATGAAGCCTAACTCCACAACCTTTATAAACATCCTCCTGTGACCTACAAAGTATGGACACCCATTAAAAGTATAACAAAATGCATATTTTTGTTAACTATTGTAATTGTAGCCGTCATGGAAGACATATATGCATGAAGTAAGATCACAGGCAGGGCGCATGAATAGTTTGACAAAATTTCTCAAAGCAGATGTCATCTCATGGAATGCAATGATCACAAGTTGTGCACAAATTGGATTAATTTGTTGACTAGGTTTTTGAAACTTTAAAGCAAATGCAATTCACAGTTATAAGACAAGCACTACTACCTTTGCTAGCACCTTCCCAGACTTGCGCGCCATGATGAGAAGCCTAAACCAAGAATTTATGAAACAATATGAAGGAATCTAGGCTGCTTGACAAAATGCATCAAAGAAAATGGCATCTCAATGAATACAAAAGTTGTAAGATATGTTCAGGGATATACATAAAATGGGACCATTTAAAAGGGTCGTGGAGACTTTCAAAGTAGTTGTAATTGGCTGTTGTAAAGCCATTTTTCCATAACATGCATGTTAGCCTCATTTTCAACTTGCCAATTTTAAAACTTTTTGATGTCAAAATCCCTACATTGAATCACTCCCAAGTCACTAATACTCTGATTATCCCAAAGTGTCAAGTTGCTTTCTATCTTGAAGGAGGAATCGTTGATCTGTTTCAGTCGAAGACCTGGAAGCGGTTCTGCTATGCGGCAAATCATGAAAACAATTAAATTTCAAAATCTGCAAGGTTTGGAAAGAAATCATTTTATAGGGATGTTTCTATGGTTGTTTCACCTAATGTGGCCACTTTTTAGACTCATGCGCCTTCTAGTTTGCGAGATTTTAAACTTTCAATTTTTTGACGAGCAATTGGCAGAAATAATTAAATCATGGTTTCTATAAAGGATGGAGTAGAATCAACTAGTATGGGATCTTGTGGCACTATTACAGACAATGTGGCAAAATTTCATGAGAAAATATTATCCCGATCAAAAGTTGTGCATGTTTTGCCATTTTCACATTTGGAGATCAATCTGGTGATTTTTATGAAGATTCTCTGAGTAACGTCGAAGCAACGCAAGCAGTTTTAAATTGACACTTGTGACGTCATCAAGTCTTCAACAACATCATTGTCAATACTTGTACCATGGGAAAATATAAGCGATCTCATAAATCTTAAAGCCGAAGAGTTCTTCACACACTGACAACGAGGGACTTTCTTTTTCAGGAATTTCTCTTCAAAATGGTCGAATAATGCTTTGAGAAAATCAAAGGTGACTCAATGGTTGTAGACCACATTTCAAATGCTAACAATATTTTGCTATCATCGGTTTCTATCATAGGTAGTTATCAGCTAAAGTAAAGGGGTTTTGAAAGTAATTTTAACAAGCCAATGAAGAGAAGTCTTCTATTGCTAGTCTAAGCACATGGTTTCAAAGGTTTTGATGCATTTTCAATAAATATAGAAGCTTTTGATAGACATTAATTGTCATTGATGTCAAAAAGGTGTTTGAGTTGAATGTTATTAATGTCAAAAGGTTTTGAAGGTTCACATGGTGTTGACATTGATCATACAGGAGTTGTGTTGTTCATGTCATCAGGATCAGTGGTTAGATATAAGAGATGCTCTCATTTGATTAGGAAGGATACTAATGTTCTTGATTCATATTGGTTCATATTTGATCATGATGTTATGGTTTTGAGTTGATCATCAATTAGGATATGATGCAGATATTGTTGACAGTTGGATATCAGTGTATTGATATTGACTTGCAAGTATGGACATCTATGATATCTGTATTGAATTCATCATGTTGTAGAAGTTCATCTTCATAAGTCTAGAATTAATTTGCTATGATGTCTTGGGAGGTTGTCTTATGTTCATCAAAGGTTTGTATTTAATTATAGGGAGCTTGACTTTGAAGGGGAGCTCATTTCATTAGCATCAGGCACTTTATGAGGGAACATGTTTCTCATAAAAAAATTGCATCGAATGACTTTAGGGGAGCATGAATATTTATTTGAAGATCCATATTTAATATTATAAGGAGAGATTGATTTTCAAGGAGTTTGCCATCAAATGTCTTTGAAATTTAATGCATATTTAAAAAGGGGGAGCAAATTATTTAAGAAAAGCATCCAATTGCTTTTTATCAAATAGCATATTCTATGAGCATGTTTTTTAAAATATTAATAAGGCCAATTGAAAAATATTAATAAAAGGTCATACTTTTCATATGTCATGGCCCCTTTCTATGTGCTTTGAGCTTTTCTAAGGAGGAATCCCGAACCTCATAGTCTTAGTTTTTATTTTGGAAACTTTATAAAATCTTATCTCCTATTTTTATAGTTGATGACAAAGCAAGTTTCTTATAAGTTTTTTTGTTTTTTTAAAAAAGCTAAAATCAGATTTGCTTCCTTTTCTAAGTGGCAACGAAGACTAAGGGTCATGGGAGATAGAAAGTTTTTTATGAAGATAGAAAGCTCTTGAAGATAGAAAGTTATTGGAAGATAGAAAGATATTTTATTGGTGTGAGAGTTATAAATATTTTTTTTTAAGTGTTTTTTGAATAAAAGTGAATGGATTTTTGTGAGAAGATTATTTTTTTGAGAAGATGATGAATTTTTTTTGAAGATATATTATGAAATTTGTTTGGAGAACAAAATGGTTTTTGAAGATATTTTTTTTATGAGATTTTGAAAAAGAAATGTCAAGATGATTTGATTGAAGAGAAGCAATAGGTCATTTTTTCTTTGCAGGTGAAAAGACTTCATGCAAATGAGTAAAGGGATTTTATTGGGGCAAATTGATTAAGAATTTTTGCAAAAAAAATAAATGCCTATGTTTTCTAACTTTTATTTTTTAGAGAAAAGAAAAATGAGAAGTCAATTGAAGAAGATCAAATTATGAGAAAGATTTTATTTTTCTCACACAAGAATTGTCCTCTACAGAGAAGATGAGAATTGAAGAAGAGTAAAATATGAAAGGTCATGAGAGGACATTCAAATCTTTATACAATAGAATTGCAGATGGAATAGGTTAAGTGATTTTATATGCAGAGAAGACATCTTTGAGAAGATACAAATGATTTTTTTATGAGATCATGTTTTGTAGGGGTAAATACAGAGAATGAAAAGGTCATCAGATGTTTATTGGAGAGTAAAAATTGAGCTGAAGAAAGTTGATGTGAGGACCATAATGCAGAAATGATAATCTCCTTGTTGCAACATATTTTCATATTAAACCTTGAAGACAATGATGGTGTATCAGGTGAATTATTATGCAGAGATAATCAGGTAAATGAATTGTGAATTGATTAAACAGAGATAATGAGACTAGTATGCAGATTGGTTTGAGAGTGCTCAGAGATGACAGGTCATGAATGGTGCAAATCAGATTGAGAAGCAATGATGTCTTGCACATTATTTTGATGAGGATAATTAAATTGGTCGGTGAGACCTTCCTATGCCAGTGAGGCTTGTGGTCAGTGAGACCTTCCTATGCCAGTGAGGCTTGTGGTCAGTGAGACCTTCTTATGCCAGTGAGGCTTGTAGGTCAGTGAGACCTTATATTTGTCAGTGAGACATATATCAACCAGTGAGGCCTTGTAAAGAAGTTTTTCAAAGTTAAGCCAGTGAGGCAGTTCACGAGTGGTTTTTCTACTCTTAGAGGGTTTTCCACTCCTAATTCTTTGTGACCTTGTTGTGTGTTGTTGATTGTCTTTCAAGTCTACACATTCAATGTTTATTTCCTTAATGCAAAATATGACAATTGATTGTTAACATGTTCTCCCTCAATTTTGATAAGTTTTAGATTGTATGGTTTTACACAACACTGATTCACCCCCCCTCTCAGTGTTGTCCTGGACTCCAACAGCTTTCAAAACTGGTTTCAAACATGGATAGAGGAGTCTCTCATCTCTAATTATTTCATTCACTCCTAACTACCTTCAAGCCGATCAATATTTTGATCACTCATATCTCAAAAGTGGCAACTTCGTCATAAAGCACTCACAAAGAGATGAAGCATATACGACACTTTAAAATGGTTACATGTCGGCCTTTTTTTATAAGTTTTAAACCTTGGTTAGGCATTGACGGGCTTGCAAACATTATTTTAAATGTATTGTTGGGAGTTTTGTTTAGTTCCTAAAGTATTACAAAATGCTGAAGATAAAAGAAACGACCCTTTTAATTTCTTCCATAGGCTTTATTCAAGACTTACCAAGCCTTATATATCTCCGATGAGTTAAAAGTAAATTATCTCCAATGCTTTAATCGACACTTTCGTAAGGTAAAGAAAAAATCAAAAGATCTCGATGAAGTAGTTATCGGGAAGTAGTTTTAGTAACTACTCAGAAAGCCCGTTACCAAGAAAATAAGCTATTCTTGATTTACATTTTCACAACCTTGGCTAGTAACCTTCTTTCTTGCGTACCAATCTGGCAGCTTTCAAACAGGGCATGCACATTCATCAAAGTATAAATGAGAGAGAGATTTTTCATCAGATGATGTTGTAGCTGCCCCGGTAGACATCGATGCAAAATGTGGAAGCAAATCTAGTGCACATGAACTATTTGACAATATGTCTTTGAGATATATATAGCTTCTTGGACTCCAATATAATGATTGCAGCATAGACATAAAATGGATTCATTGAAAAGGCTTCTGAAACTTTCAAACAAATGCAATTTGTAGGTGTGAAACCGTCAACGAACTAAATGAGCTTTCGAAAGAGGTATGGGTACCCAGCAAAGCATAATGGAAAGTGGATTTTTATCAGAAGTTACAGTTGGAAATGTTCTCGCAGAAATATAGGCAAAATGTGTAGCATAATGTGAACCATTTAACAAAACACCTCAAAGAGACTTAGCTGATAGGCTTTATATGTAAGCATTATAGTGCTCAGATTTATCTCACGCCTGAGAATTTAGTTGTTCCTAGCAGCGTATTCCTTAAAAACTTCTATGGGTACAAGTACTTGTATTGTTTGAAATGCACTAATGGATATGCATGAAAAAGTTGAAAGCATACAAAGAAATGTGGTCTCATGGAATTCAATGAGTGAAGTATAGCGCAGCTGCTGAAGCCAAGTTCCACAACCTTTGTCGGCATCCTCCCAACTAGTGCCAAAATTGGCAAACTGTACAATAGGATATAGACGTCCATCAAATCATAATTGAAATTGAATTATTATTAGATATTACGGTTGCAAATGCATCAGTTGACATGTATACATAATGTGTAAGCATAGACAAAGCCCATGATTTGTTTTACAGATGACCTCAATGAGATGTTATCTCATGGAATGAACTCACACATGAAACGTTTGATAAAATGCCTCACTAAAATGTGGTTTCATGGAGATTGCAACCAACATGAGCACCCTCTTATATTGGCTAGAAAACATGAATCTAATTGTTATGGATGTGATGAAGAAGGTACTCAATGGTCATATTATCGTGACAAGTGTGATTTTGATCTTCATCTATTTTGTGGTTTGAAGGGTCGGCAACAGCTTGGAAATAATAATAAATAATAGAATGAAGATGAAACTGGTAATGATAACTGCAAGCCAACAGGAGTCATCTACGATGGAGATGTTTGTTACAGAGGTATAGGTTGAGCTTTATGATTATAAAGGTGGCTCCTTTTGATTGGAAAATCAAATCATTGAAGATCATTACTTGGCCTTTGATTTTGAGGATGGAGTTGAAATGAACAGAAAGCCTACTTATGGTTGGATAGAATTTTGTAGAATAGAATATTGTATGGATTATAAAAAAATGACCATTATGGAAATAGAGCAAATGTAATTGTTTTAAAACATGGAATACATGGTTTAGTGATTGACCAAAAATGGGATAGGTGAAATAAGCAAGATATGTATTATCTCCTTCAACTAACCCTCTCTACATAATGCTCTAAGATTCAGGTATATGGAGAAGTTGTCAACATTATGCGAAGTTTGACCACCAAGATGGAATAAACGAAGATAGAAAGTGACTTAGCCAAATTCACAACTTGAAAGCTATACTTTTCAAAACTACCATTTTGGAAAAGTGACTTGTTTCACTTATTGTAATTAAAAGTTCAAAATTAGGTTTTCTTTCAAAAAAGGTAGTTACTTGAAGTGGTTAGGAAGTAGTTACAAGTTGGTTACAAGGTAGTTATGGAAACAAGCCTATAAATACAAGGCTATTTCATATGTATATAGGGGGGACTCTTAAAAAGGGAAAACTCTGGAAAATTTTCAGAGATATTTTGAAAAGCTTTTATGTTTACACCATGTACAAAAAGGATTTTGGAATTGTATAATTTCAAAGATAATGAAGAATGCAGTTTAGTTAGTGTGTTCCTATGTTATCATTGCTAATTTCTCATATGTTGAGTTGGTAATCCTTTTTGTGCACATGTAATATATTGATTATCTGTGTGAATGATGTGATGAAACACACCCATCTCCTGGTATCTTATTTTTGATGTGCTTGTATGACTCATCTCTTCTTATGTTGAGGTTTATTGTACTCCTTTCATCACCATTGCATGTTTCAACCTATTTGGTAATAACCCCTTTTGTAATCGTTATTAGTTGTGGAATCTCAATTGGTTTTCGTATGTCTACTGTTGAGGTTTCTGTTAGTCATCTTTTCCTAGTTTTGTATTTTCTCCTTTATGTACTTTCAGGTTAAAAGTACACAAAAATACAAATACCCCCATCATACGAGGGATCTGCCCCTCTCAAACACAGAGGAAGATCGTCGCTTTATCGCAATCTCTCCAACTATTGGGACAATTCAGTCACCGCTCTAAGAGCAACGAGTCATTTTCAAAGGTTATTTTGCGGTGACAAATTTGTTTACCAACAAATTTCTGGTGACTCTGCTGGGGAAGATTGAAGCGTTGGTGCCATTTATTCCTAAAAAATATACAAGTATCTCCTCAGAAAAGAAGTTGGCGACTCTATCTAAACGAAGAATCTTGAAAGATGGTTTGGTATCAAAGAACCCAGATGCATAACTTGCAGTTTCCTGAATCAGACAGTGACAGTGATGATGAAGATTATCCTTTTTCTGCATCCTCTGCTCAACAAAATCAAGTTCTTGATGACCCTAAGCAAGTGGAGTTTTTGAAGAGTTTCTATGGTGGCATGCAACTTGCTTCTAACCAGGTTCATCCTTCTTTGCTTCAAACATTACAGAAGATTAAACAAAAAGATGGGAAGGAGATTCATTTTCTTTCTTGTGATCATAATTTCCTATCAGAGGAGATTCATGTACTAGAAGATAAAAAGGATTATGTTGAGATCTATCATTTGGACAATGAGGACAACAATCAAGAGGCAAAAGTTCTTCCTACAAATGAACCTGTATTGAATGACATGTCTTCTGATCAAAGTTTTGAAAGAGGCTCATCAGAACATCCATGTACTAGAGAAGAAGAAGTTATTACATCTCCAGTGAAGCAAGAACAAAAAGAAGAAGTGATAGAGATGGAAAAAGAAGATTGTATGGAAACATGCAATGATGAAGAAGAAATCTATCCAGATGATGACATGTTCTCAGTTTCTTTGAAGAATGTCACTCCTCTTGTGACAACTTGCTCTGGTTCTACAACTACAACCTCTAAGAAAGATTTCTTTGACATGATTAATTTTCAAGGGAGTGTAGAAGAAATTTCAGACCAAAATGCGAACAAAGATCACGAAGACGAGTTGCAAAGTGTTCTCTTGACATGCATGCCATCTGAACAAGAGGAGAATGTTAATGAAATAGTACCGCAAGATCTTTCTCAAGAAGTTTCCATCACAAATTGGTGTCTCATGACTCCTAAAGATGATTTTCTTTGTGAAGAAGATTTCATTCTTTCTCCTTTATCATCTATTGAAGAAGAATACTCGACTATTGAAATTAAAGGTATTACTCAAGATGAAGCATTGAGTACTTCCACTCCAGATATGCAAGAAGATCATAAAGATGCCAGGTGTGAATCTATACAAAAAGAGGTTAGAAATGAATTGGTTGTTGAATATATTTGTTTAAGTGATTTCATTGTACACCCTAGTCTGTTGTCTGCATATACTAATGTTGAACAGGGCAATGAGAGTAATGTTCATAGTCATGATAAAGGAGGTTAAAGTTCTGATGTTCATGACATATACATGAAATTGCAAGTAGTCAAAGGATCGATGAAGAGCTGTATGTTTTAACTTCTCCTTCACTACTTCCAAGAGAGGAAAATATTATTTCTTCTTCACCGACGATACAAGAAGACTTTCAGAAGGATAAAGTGCATAATGTAGATTCATCACTCTCTCTTCCTCATGTGCAACCCTCTAACAAAGAAGATCCTGAGTAAGTAATGCTAAACAAGGAGGAATTTTCCTTTGTAGAAGATGATTTAATGATAAAGGAGGACATTACTCATAAGAATAATCAGTTGCAGAGTATTGAGTTTTCTTCATTTCTTACTTCACATGAAGGATGTCTGGTTCATGATTTAGTTTTCTTTGATTCAGGCTATCAAAAGAATATTTAGATAGAGAAAATTGGTATGCTTAACATGAAACCAGAAGATATGATGGGAAATACCAATGTGATTCAAAATGACTCAGAAGTTTATGATGATAAATGGTTGTTTGGTGTACAATTCAAGGAGTCCTCATATTTCCTATATTTTATTTTTTTCATCATCCTGAAATGTCTACTGAGTCTGCAGGTGCCTCATCTGTGTACGTCTATTTTTCGTATAGGTGCCTATTTTTCTCAATCCGTTAATGGTTTCGCATGATAATCTTGAAGTAGTTTGAGGTAGGAGTCACCTACCATGTACATAGGTTAATTAGGAGTTTTTGTTGTGTCTATCTTGTTTTAGTTTCTGTTGGTTTTCGTTGTTTGCCTCATCTCTAGGTGTCTTTGTCGTTTGTCCTTTTGTCTCATTGGAGTCTCCTTGTTCTCCTTGTACATCGTGTTATCTCCCGACTCTATTTGTCCAATGGGTTTAAGGCGTTAATTCTTTCTAGAGATTCTAGGTTCATCCTTCATCCTTTACAGTTCTTGTCTCCAGTCAGAGCCAGTTGTTAGCCTCATTTTCAACTTTTTGGAAATAAATCATTTTATAGGGATGTTTCTATGGTTATTTTGCTTAATGTGGCCACTTTTTAGACTCATGCACCTTCTAGTTTACGAGATTTTAAACTTTCAATTTTTCAACAAGCAATTGGCAAAAATAATTAAATCATGGTTTCTGTAAAGGCTGGAGCATAATCAACTAGTACGAGATCTCGTGGCACTATTACAGACAATGTGGCAAAATTTCATGAGAAAATATTATCTAGATCAAAAGTTGTGCATGTTTTGCCATTTTCACATTTGGAGATCAATCTGGTGATTTTTATGAAGATTCTCTGAGTAACGTCGAAGCAACGCAAGCAATTTTAAATTGACACTTGTGAATTCATCAAGTCTTCAACAACATCGTTGGCAATACTTGTACCATGGGAAAATATAAGCGATCTCATAAATCTTAAAGCCGAAGAGTTCTTCACACACTGACAACGAGGGACTTTCTTTTTCAGGAATTTCTCTTCAAAATGGTCGAATAATGCTTTGAGAAAATCAAAGGTGACTAAATGGTTGTAGACCACATTTCAAATGCTAACAATATTTTGCTATCATCGGTTTCTATCATAGGTAGTTATCAGCTAAAGTAAAGGGGTTTTGAAAGTAATTTTAAAAATCCAACGAAGAGAAGTCTTCTATTGCCAGGCTAAGCACATGGTTTCAAACGTTTTGATGCATCTTCGACAAACATAGAAGCTTTAAAAAATGGTTTCAAACATGGATAGAGGAATCTCTCATCTCTAATTATTTCATTCACTCCTAACTACCTTCAAGCCAACCAATATTTTGATCACTCATATTTCAAAAGTGGCAACTTCGTCATAAAACGCTCACAAAGAGATGAAGCATATACGACACTTTAAAATGGTTACATGTTGGCCTTTTTTTATAAGTTTTAAACATAGGTCAGGCACCGACGAGCTTGCAAACATTATTTTAAATGTATTGTCGGGAGTTTTGTTTAGTTCCTAAAGTATTACAAAATGCTGAAGATAAAAGAAACGACCCTTTTAATTTCTTCCATAGGCTTTATTCAAGACTTACCAAGCCTTATATATCTCTGATGAGTTAAAAGTAAATTATCTCCAATGCTTTAATCGACACTTTCGTAAGGTAAAGAAAAAATCAAAAGATCTCGATGAAGTAGTTATCGGGAAGTAGTTTTAGTAACTACTCAGAAAGCCCGTTACCAAGAAAATAAGCTATTCTTGATTTACATTTTCACAACCTTGGCTAGTAACCTTCTTTCTTGCGTACCAATCTAGCAGCTTTCAAACAGGGCATGCACATTCATCAAAGTATAAATGAGAGAGATTTTTCATCAGATGATGTTGTAGCTGCCCCGGTAGACATCGATGCAAAATGTGGAAGCAAATCCAGTGCACATGAACTATTTGACAATATGTCTTTGAGATATATATAGCTTCTTGGACTCCAATATAATGATTGCAGCATAGACATAAAATGGATTCGTTGAAAAGGCTTCTGAAACTTTCAAACAAATGCAATTTGTAGGTGTGAAACCGTCAACGAACTAAATGAGCTTTCGAAAGAGGTATGGGTACCCAGCAAAGCATAATGGAAAGTGGATTTTTATCAGAAGTTACAGTTGGAAATGTTCTAGCAGAAATATAGGCAAAATGTGTAGCATAATGTGAACCATTTAACAAAACACCTCAAAGAGACTTAGCCGATAGGCTTTATATGTAAGCATTATAGTGCTCAGATTTATCTCACGCCTGAGAATTTAGTTGTTCCTAGCAGCGTATTCCTTAAAAACTTCTATGGGTACAAGTACTTGTATTGTTTGAAATGCACTAATGGATATGCATGAAAAAGTTGAAAGCATACAAAGAAATGTGATCAAGTGGAATTCAATGAGTGAAGTATAGCGCAGCTGCTGAAGCCAAGTTCCACAACCTTTGCCAGCATCCTCCCAGCTAGTGCCAAAATCAACAAACTGTACAACGGGATATAGACGTCCATCAAATCATAATTGAAATTGAATTCTTATTGGATATTGCAGTTGCAAATGCACCAGTTGACATGTATACATAATGTGTAAGCATAGACAAAGCCCATGATTTGTTTTACAGATGACCTCAATGAGATGTTGTCTCATGGAATGAACTCACGCATGAAACATTTGATAAAATGCCTCACTAAAATGTGGTTTCATGGAGATTGCAGCCAACATGAGCACCCTCTTGTATTGACTAGAAAACATGAATCTAATTGTTATGGATGTGATGAAAAAGGTACTCAATGGTCATATTATTGTGACAAGTGTGATTTTGATCTTCATCTATTTTGTGGTTTGAAGGGTCAGCAACAGCCTGGAAACAATAGTAAATAATAGAATGAAGATGAAACTAGTAATGATAACTGCAAGCCAACAGGAGTCATCTACGATGGAGATGTTTGTTACAGAGGTATAGGTTGAGCTTTATGATTATCAAGGTGGCTCCTTTTGATTGTAAAATCAAATCATTGAAGATCATTACTTGGCCTTTGATTTTGAGGATGGAGCTGAAATGAACAAAAAGCCTACTTATGGTTGGATAGAATTTCATAGAATAGAATATTGTATGGATTATAAAAAAATGACCATTATGGAAATCAAGCAAATGCAATTGTTTTAAAACATGGAATACATGGTTTAGTGATTGACCAAAAATGGGATAGGTGAAATAAGCAAGATATGTATTGTCTCCTTTAACTAGCCCTCTCTACGTAATGCTCTAAGATTCAGGTATATCGAGAAGTTGTCAACATTCTGCGAAGTTTGACCACCAAGATGGAATAAACGAAGATAGAAAGTGACTTAGCCAAATTCACAACTCGAAAGCTATATTTTTCAAAACTACCATTTTGGAAAAGTGTCTTGTTTCTCTTATTGTAATTAAAAGTTCAAAATTAGGTTTTCTTTCGAAAAAGGTAGTTACTTGAAGTGGTTAGGAAGTAGTTACAAGGTAGTTATGGGAACAAGCCTATAAATACAAGGCTATTTCATATGTATATGGGAGGGACTCTTAAAAAGGGAAAACTCTAGAGAAATTTTCAGAGATATTTTGAAAAGCTTTTATGTTTACACTATGTACAAAAAGGATTTTGGAATTGTATAATTTCAAAGATAATGAAGAATATAGTTTAGTTCCTGTGTTCTAAATGTGTTCCTATGTTATCATTGCTAATTTCTCGTATGTTGAGTTGGTAATCCTTTTTGTGCATGTGTAATATATTGATTATCTATGTGAATGATGTGATGAAACACACCCATCTCCTGGTATCTTGTTTTTGATGTGCTTGTATGACCTATCTCTTCTTATGTTGAGGTTTATTGTACTCCTTTCATCATCATTGCATGTTTCAACCTATTTGGTAATAACCCCTTTTGTAATCGTTATTAATTGTGGAATCTCAATTGGTTTTCATATGTTTACTATTGAGGTTTATGTTAGTCATCTTTTCCTACTTTTGTGTTTTCTCCTTTATGTACTTTCAGGTTAAAAGTACACAAAAATACAAATACCCCCATCATATGAGGGAGCTGCCCCTCTCAAACGCAGAGGAAGATCATTGCTTTATCGTGATCTCTCCAACTGTTGGGACAATTCAGTTACCGCTCTAAGGGCAACGAGTCATTTTCAAAGGTTATTTTGCGGTGACAAATCTATTTACCAACAATACACCAGCATCGTCTCGGCCTATGCATATGAGAGATTTTGAAACAAAAGTTTTACATCCATCGAAGCATAATGAAAATGGATTCTATAATTGCAGATACCTTGGCAAGTAAGTATATAAACTATGGAATCACAGACAAAACGCATGAGTTGTTTGACAAAATGAATCAAAGAAATCTACTTGGCTAGTGTACAATGGCACTAGGCATGCACAAAATGGATTTGTTTATATGGTACCAAGAGCCTTCAAGAAAATACGTTTGATAAGTGTATTTTGAGAACTTCTTCAAGTCCTACGCCAAAGGGAACATCCAGGTCATTTGATACAAGTGGTGGATCATTTGTTGGGGGTCACTCTTTGGAACTGTAACGTCAAAAAAGTCCCCTTGGGGGCTTTTCCCTCATAAGGTTTAGCTCCTGAGTCTTTAGCATGCATTTAGGACATCTTAGTTCATATTTTGGCATCCCAATGGAATGAGACCTAGGTTCCATGGCAAATTGGACCTAGGTGGACCCCTTGAGTTGTACCCTACCCAAAATAGGGGGAGGACTTGGGCACTCGTGCCCTAGTCCTGCCCTATTTTGGGGCAACCCTAATTTTTGGGTATTAGTTTGTGACCGTTATTTGTTCCTTTTGCCGACACGGTAAGTTTTAATTTTTTAAATCTTGGCGGGAGTGCTTGTATTTGCATATATAAGCATATTTAGGCATTCATTTGTAAACTAGATGATTACTAGCAAGCTATTGTGTTCTCAAGGTGATTTAAGGCTTTCATTGTGTTGCAAGAGTAGAATTTGTATTGTCTATGTGTTTGTTTGCAGATTTGAGCATCCATTGCATCATGGAATGAAGGGCCTCTTCTTCCCATGAGATCTTCACCACAAGGTGATATCTATGTGCTTTTTATCATTGTTTCATTTAGATTTGGCCTCTGCCCCACAAGGGCACGCTCTCTCTATTTGACAAAGGTGTTTGGAAGACTTAAGTGTCCTTCTAGGGCTTGACTGAGGCAAGCTCCTAAACACCACAACCCCCAAACTAAGTCTTATGATTACAGGTTGCAGGTGTCACATTTAGAAAAAGTGGAGTGGCAGGAAGGACTGGCAGGCATCAAGGATTCAGGATCTAAAGAAAAGCAGGACATAGGAGTACTTCCAGGACTTGGGCGCTCTCTCTAGTGTCCTCCACATCTGAGTTTCAGGAAACAGAAGTTACAGGATTGATTAGTGTCGGAAGGAGGTCTAGATCCCGCAAAGAAACTGGTACCTTGGACTAGGGCATCCGCTCCAGTGTCCCTGACTGTTTCATTTCGGAGCCTCAAAAATAGGTACTTTGTGATTTGGTATTTTACTCTTGTCTCCAAGAGCTTTTTCTGTTATTCATCAATTTGTTGTCGTCTTTGCATAATTAGGGTTTTAATGGAAAATTGAGCATAGGAGAAGGAAAATTGATAATTAAATTTTCTAATCCAAGTTTCCCTACATTTGTGAGCTATCTAGGGTATGATAGTGCTCGCCACTCAACCCTAGAATCCTTGAATGTATAGTGGAGAGGCGGATTTAAACATCAAAACACTAAAACATTAACAAATCCAATTTTCCACCTAAACATTTTGGTGAACCCGTGTTTTTGGACTTAAATTACAACTTGATGAGTGTGTGTCTTCAGATTTGGATTGATTTCATTCAGTCATATAGTCATTCATTTTATTGCATTGAGAAAAATTCAAAAAAATTAAAAATTTTGGAAAATACCAAAAAAATTGCATTGTTTGACTTACTAAATTGCATCAATTCTTTATAAATTTTCCTTATTCATGATTTTTGCATCAGATATGATATAAACTATAGAAAAATCCAAAAATTTAGACATTTGCATTGCATTTTCATTATTAATTTGCTAGGTTTTTGTAGAAATTTTGACAATTTTCATATAACCTAGTAATTCCAAAATCTAGGGTTAGTAGGAAAAATATTTTCTTAGATTTTTCTACTAATTTTAGAGGCTCATTCAAATTTGCATTTGGTTTTAGTCTTGCATTTTGGTGTAAATTTGCATTTAGATTTAAAATATTTGCAATTTTGTATAGAAAATTTCAACAAAAATTAGCAATTTTGATGCATTTTCATTAAATTGGCATGGGCATTTTACATGTTCAAGCTTGAAAATTATTTTCAGATCTGAGAGTATTTAATTTACATCATAAATCAGACTTCAAAACATTCACATAGCATTTTGTCCCAAGATCTCAAACCTAGGGCTTAAAAAAAATGATTTTCACTAAATTTGGCCTTATTGACTTTATAAACTTGCACCATAGGCATGTTGTGAAGGATATTTTTGCACTAATTTTCTATTATCAGGGTAATCATTTTCTTCCCCTCATAAAAAGCTTCACAACACCCTTTTAACGTGCTCTTGTAATAAAAATTTGATGAAAAACTACACATTTTGGCTATTTTTGCCCTGGGGTTTGACCTAGTTTGCAGTCCAAGCGGGTTGTGATCAATTTTATGAATTTATGTGACTGATATTATTGATATTATTTGCTTTACCTCCTAAAATTCCTTACAACACCTTTTTTCTAGGTCTTGGATTTGAAAAAACGTGAAAAATAGCCTATTTTTTATATACTTTCACTAGGGTTTTACCTTAAGTGGTACTAAAAGTGTGTTGTGTTGGATATTTTTGCATCAAGTGGCTATTATTACTTATATTATTTTCTTTCCATCATCACTTTCCTCACAACACCCTTTGTTATGCCCTTTTGCATTGAATTTTGGTGAAAAAGTGCCTATTTTGACATATTTTCACTATATTTCGACTTGGCATTATCTTGGATTGGCATCAAGAGTGTGTTGAGAAGGATATTATTGTTGTTTTGGACTGATATCAGACATATAAATTTCTTCCCTTGATCAAAATCCTTACAGCACCCTTTGTTTCATTCATTTGCATTGGAAAAAGTATCGAAAAACCAAGAATTTAGGTCACATTTTGCATATAGTCTTGCATTTGACTTTTGCATAAAGTTGGAAAAGATTTTCAAAATATGATCTTACATTGTAATGGCACCTTCATGTCATTTCTCAATGGTATCTTTGCATGCATTTATCAAAAATCTTGATTTTGACCAATTTTTAATCTTGTGGGTGAACATCCTTTGATATTAGAATATTTAACCAAATTCAACTCTAGGAACACTCATGAGAAAGATGAGAGTGAAAAGCCTTTTTCCGCCATAGAGTATGATGATGATAATGTACCTTCCTCTCATCCCATTACTCTCCCTAGCCAAGATGTAGCATTAGTGGATGAGAAAAGGTCTCTCACATTAAATACTTTAGGTATGGATGTTGGGTGCAATC
The DNA here is from genome assembly GCA_027924645.1 of Cunninghamia lanceolata. Taxonomy (NCBI): domain Eukaryota; kingdom Viridiplantae; phylum Streptophyta; class Pinopsida; order Cupressales; family Cupressaceae; genus Cunninghamia; species Cunninghamia lanceolata. The sequence goes on along the minus strand of BSBN01000346.1, from coordinate 11,743,820 downwards.
AAGAGGGAAACAATGTTAATTCGATATTTATTAATAGGCTTGGTAGCACTATTCCTAAGATGGTTGTGCGGGGGGCACCTAATGCACCTTATTGCTTAAAGCCGGTGATTACGGTTCAAGGTGTTCAAAATGTGTTACAACAACCACACCACAATGTGATTGCTCACACATACAACACCCATAATAAAAAGCAAAGTAGCCAAGCACTGCATGTGCCTATCTCTCTTCCATGTTCTCAACCTATGCTCCCTCCACCACGTCATCTTACTCACAAACGTGGTCAAGAGTATGATCTTGTCGAACAGCTCCGCACTACTCAGGCTAAGATCTCTCCTTTGGATTTGATACAAACATCACCTACATACCATGGAATTCTCCAAGAAGCTTTATAGAAGGTGATTGCCCCACCGACTGCTAAGCCTAATGATGTAGCAGTCATATTGGATAGTATGCATGCAACAAAAATGGATATTATCTTTCAACCACATGAATTACCGTCAATTGAAGTCCAAAACCAATATGATCCACTTATAATCTTTGTCACGATAAACAAAATGTTGGTAAAACGGGTTATGATTGACATTAGATCATCTCTTAACGTTTGTAGCATTGACCTACTACACAAAATCAAGGTCGATACATCACAAATAACACCAAATGACATTAGCATCCGTGGCTTTGATAATGTTGGACGACAATCCGTGGGCACTATAACTCTACCTATACAAGTAGGACCTATGCTTGTGCCTACTCTTATTCATGTCATGCCTTGTTCTTTATCTTACAACATGATCCTTGGTAGACATTGGATTCATGCATTGGGGGCAATTCCTTCCACTTTGCATCGTTCAATCAAATTTAGATTCAAAGGTAAACTTCACACTATTCATACTGATCTTGAACCAGATAACTGTTTACATATTGAAAAGCAAAAACCCATTCACAACCATATAAGCTTAAACAACTTGCGAGGTGATCCATCAACGACTAATGTTGTGCAAGAATCTCAACCATTGAATGCATTTGTTGGTGATGATTGGGGTTAATTACATTTTAATCCTTGCAGTATAGGGGAATATAAAATTAATAGCCTCGACACATCAAAAGTTGCATCAATCTCACCTAAGCAATCTTATGAAGCACCTAAGAAAAACAAAGCTTCCTGGGTAGAAAATAAAGACAATACCCTTACTTATACTACAAATTATGATACCTATGAGGCTTCACCATCTTCTAAGGAAATGACATCTCTTTATGGTCGAGGATTTAAAATCCTTTATAATAATTGTGAATATGTAGGTAAGGGATGTGGTGTAAATCAACAAGGAATTTGATTACCTATAGAATCCACTTCAACACATTACTCAAGCGGTATTGGATATAATCCTTTTAAAGAAAAGAAAGCCTCTTGTCATCCTAAACTTAATACAATATCAAAATGACATGAGAGATATCCTAGATATGTATGTTCTGAACGATGGTGCTACCAGGTAAGTATCTCTAACCCTTTCTTTCTCTCATGATGTGCTTCCCCCGTGATGTGTTATATGTTGTTGAGGCCTTGTGGGATGACCTCGGATTCTCCCATAAGGTCCGGGATGCTAGGAGACCACCTCTATTGTGACCTTCTTCTATTTGTATCATCATTCTTCTAAATTCTCTCTCTCTCTGATTTCATTGTTGTGTGTTGTGTCATAGCGTCACGGTTGGTGACCTGGGGGCACCCTCCTACGTGACTGTCCCTAAGACACTTGTTTCTCCTCTCTTATTTATTGTTTCCCTTCCTCTAGTGTTTCCATCTAGCGGGCGAATGATGACAAACATTTATACTGATGCGGACCTAGTGTCCCTTTCGAGAACAATCAACAAATGGACTTAGTTCCTAATATGATGATGGGGTTATATATCTTATCCAACGCTTGGCTAGTGGAAGCACTCATGCCTTCTGCGTAGTGAATATTAATGATGTTTTTATCGCATTTACAAACCTTAACAATACTACTCCTCTATGCACCTTTGTTTGCCTTTGAATCTGGCCTTAGCGGTACTCAATTTAGAGAGCTTTGTGGTATAGCCCTACAGTTATCCTTGAACTCCGAATTCATTGTATAACCTGTTGGCAAGAGACACTATGTTGCTTCATGATTGTTGTCATTGATGGCAACAAAGTCTATCCTACACATCCGCAACACATAGTATGTCTATACCGGAAGACAGATTGAAGATTGTTTTGGTCCGGTGAGCAAGAACAGAGCATGCAACAAGGTCCGACAATCAAGTCTGGATCTCTCAGATGGTGTAACTCAGCAAGTTGTGGACTTGGACAAGTCAAGAGGAATATCATGACTACTATATTCTAGAGTTTGAGCCTCCAATGAGAAAACATGGAAAAGATATGAGCATATGAGTGTTGGGTTCCTGACAGGCAGAGCAAACTAAGGAAGAACTGACCGACAAAGTATCAGACTTCAATCCAGATAAGAAATTGATGGTGATCAAGCTATTTGAGGGATCATACAATATTGGTTGACATGATTGGCAACTTCAATGCCTATGATTTTGATACGCATCACATATCAAGCATGGATTTAGCCGACAGATCAGTATTTTGTAAATATCTTGAGTATTCTGGTTGCCGACTAGAAAGTTGTTGAAATCCTTGGTGCGGATATATATAGCAGATGGATTTCGGTATGAAGGCTGAGTGATGACATATTGTGTGCTAAAAAAGGTAGAGATAAGTGTGGAAACAACAATACAAGTCTGGTATGTGATAAAACAGTAGCACTAGAGCAGAGGAAGAATGAAGTGCATTAGATCAGTATATTGAGCCTAATTGGAACTGAACTTCAGCATTTGTGGATGCCTCTCATCAGTTCAAACACTTGTTTACCTTCTATAAACTTTGTAGATAGTGAGTCTCTTGTAGGCAGTGTGCCTCTTGTGAGCAGTGTGCTCGGGCAGTGAGCCCTAATTGGCAAGTGCTATCTTGTACTTCTTATTCTTTTAACAGAGAATGCAATTTTGGGTTAGTCACCCCGTGGTTTTTCCCTTAACAGGGTTTCCACGTAAAAATCCTTGTGTTATGTATGTTGATTTTATTTCTGCTCTCATAATTATGTATGCTTATATGTTTTGATGCTACACTAAATGTTAAAGGTGAAAAGAAAGTTAATATATTTGAGATAACTAATTCACCCCCCCTCTCAATTATCTACCTTGTTTCCAACAATTGGTATAAGAGCTAAGTTCCTCTAAACAGAGCCTAACAGCTTGAGGAAGATCTGGGAATCTCAATGGATATGTATGGTATGAAGGAACAACTTCAGTCTGCCGTAGATGATCTTGAGAAATCTCACTCTGAAGTCAATAACTTGAGAGAAAGACTCAAACAAGATGATGATTTCATAAATGAGCTAAAAGAAAAATTGAGTATCACTGTGAAAAAGAGAAAGGAACTACTTCAAAAATTAGCAAGTCAAAGTGAAGCCAATGATACTAATGAAGATCTGAATGAAAAAAACAAGCTATGCGAGAAGCTATCAAAAGAGGTCATTATGGTAAGACATGAGATGGAATCAAGGGTTATGAGATTCCCCCAAGAAATTGAAGAGAAAAGGAAAATTGAAGATAATCTAAAACAATCTCTCAAGGAGAAGACAGAGGACTGCCACAAAATGAATAGAATAATCAAGCATCTTGAATCTGATCTTGAAGAAGCTAGAGATAATGAAGAACAACTTGAGAATCAGATAGACACTCTTAAACAAGATCTTCAAACAACAAATGAATACAAAGAGAAATTTAAGATAAGCTTAGCTCAACTTGAAGTTCTTCTTGAAAGCCAAAAGAGGGTAGATGACAAGCATGGCTTGGGATATGAGAAAGGTGAAAGCTCTGGATCTGGTCAGAAGAATTTTGGATTAGGAAATCAAAGAAACAGGCCGAGAAGACCTCCAGTAAGGCAACCAAATGCTCAAAGATATCCATCCTTCAATGGATACTGCTACAATTACAACAACTTCGGTCATAAAGCAACTCAGTGCAGAAGAAGAATGAATCAGACTAATCCATCCTTCTCCGAACAGTGTTTCAACTGCAAAAGGTATGGTCACAAATCTCATGAATGCAAAAATATGCAAATAAACAATTCATTCAATGGTAGATGCTTTGCATGCAATAGAACGGGACATATGGCTAATCAATGTAGATCAAGAGGATATCAATCAAATATGCAAAGAAATGTTGTTTGCTACAATTGCAATAGATCCGGTCATATTGCCAAATTTTCTAGAAGTAAGAATCAGGATAAAAAGGGTCCGGTGCATCATAATCAAAATCAAGATAAAGGAAAAGGCAAAGTGAATGCAGATGAAGTTCAAAGGGAGATGAGCAAGATTTGGGTAAAGAAGAGTACATAAAATGTTGGTGATGCATCCACACTAGAATCTGGTGTTGATATTCCTTTCGGAAACTAAACAGATGAGCTCTGGCTCAGGGGGAGTCACAAAACAAAACAAAATCCCCCAACTAGTCAATTGATGCCTAAATTTGGCACATGAAATGTTGCGGATTAAAGGGTTCTCAGAAAATTATCTATACAACCCTCAGTGAAAATATGAATGATCCGCATGGAGTCTTGCAAGAGTTTAATCATCCAAGATTGATCCAGTCTGACAGCCATCTGGTAAAAGCATGATTTTCATAAACAGATCTGGTATGATTCAAAATTGAGATATCTTGATCTGCGGATTCATGGCATGATTGGAGGAAAGAAGATACATTGTCAATTATCACTAAAATGATTCTAAGTGCATCTCAGTGATTCGGAAAGATCTCTCTTAGAACAAGGCAATTAAATGACTTAAGTTGTGCATTTATTGCAAAAGGAAATTAGGGTTTGCGCAGAGATAAAAGGGTTATTTTACTCATCATTTGCACATTTGCATTTCAAGAAGAAGAAAAGAGGAGCTCTGCATCAAGTTTTTACAACTTTCTCAAAGATCAACTACAGAATCCAATTCAACTAGTGATTTGTTCTGACTCTTTTTCCCAAACCCTGAAGCGTAAAAAGGTACTTCCATTTTGGATATCTCTCTCTAAATCTTCTACAAAATGGCTACTCCAATGGTTGTTAAGATCTTTGATAGGCCGCGCCTAAAATTCAAGAAACACCCCTATAAATCCCTAGAAGTTGATCCATTAGGTGCTTTTTCTAGCATTCCGCATGGGGTTCTTCATGTAGAAGATGTTAGGGTTTACATCCATGCCAATATTGAGGAATTTGGAGAATCCAAGCTGATGGACATCTACCATAAACAATTAGTAGATGAAAGTTTTGAACTTAAACCTCAATACAAGGCCCTCCAGGATAAACACTTTGGACATTGCATCCACTTTCCCTATTTTGCAGAAGATGAATGGGTCTGGTATTTTCTTAGAAGAATACATGACAATTTCATGTGGTTAATGAAGCCCTTCAAGATAACAAAAGATGCTATTAGGGCAGTAACTGGACTACACTCTTCCAGTGGATTACCTGCACTCAAATCTGTTAAGAACTAGACAGTAAGTGAAGCTACAGGATCTAAGTTTGACAAAAGAGCAATGACAATTGATGACATCACAAATCTAGATGTCAAGTTTGCTTCAATGATAATTGGATATAAGATCTATCATTCCAACAGGAAGAATTCTGTGTCTGGAACTGCAATATATACAACATATCAGATGTTAAGAGAAAATGTTGATTATGATCTATGTGATCTTCTTCTAAACCAACTGTTAGAAAACTTGCAGAAGATCAAGAAGGATAAGAAGAACTCATTCAATTATGGTTGTTTGATACTATGTTTATTCTTTTACTATATGAATGAGCTACCCGGATCAAGTGGTTGGGTATGGCAAAATGACAGACTGGTTGCCATACAAATCAGAGACTATATGTATGGGCTTGGTGATGCCAAGGCTCAAAGTACAGCACTCTGGGGATACTTTAAGAACTTCCAAAGTATGATGTAGGCCAGAGAAAGAATTCCTTAATCCATAGTTGAAAAATACAAGGATACAGTGTGTTTTATGGTAGACACTGATCAATGCCTAATGGAGGCAGTTAAGCCCATAACAGTTTGGATAATGCCAATGGGATATGAGGTTGATGAGAAAATCTTGGAGTTGCATATCCAACACTTGCTGAGTCAGCCTAAGGACCCTGAGGCAGAAAGGTTTGGAACCTTTGAAGAATTAAGTGTAAAGATTCATGTTAAACTGAGACAACCAGAAATAAAAAGGAAAGTTAGAAGGGAAGTAGAGGAAATTGCCAAAAAATATGGCATATCAAAAGAGGTAGTTGATGCAAACAGAGAGAAAATAGAAAGAGCTGAGAAAGAGAAATAAGAAGCAGAAAAAGAAAGTGTTCCGGTGCAATCCTCCTCCCGAACTAGATCCTCTAAGAGCGTTGCACCTGCCATCCCTAAGAGCTCAAGAGCCTCAAAACTGGAAGCCAAGACATCTGGAAAGGGAGAAAAGAGAACGAAATCAAAAGCCACAAGGTCTTACATAAGCCATAAGGATGATGAAGAAACAAAATCTTATGAGGAAGTTAATAAAATGAAGAAGAAGAAGGAAACATCCGGGGAACCCTCTACCGGTAAAAACAAAGAAGACAAGACAAAAGAATTTGTTGAAAAGCCCACTCTTTCTATTGATGATATCATCAAGGTAGTCATAGTGGATCGGAACCTGCAACCAGTCACAGAATTTTATGATGAATATAGTGATACTGACAAGAGGATCTTGGAAGATGCTACAGTCAGGTACCTAAATATTTATAATAAAGCATTCATTGAAATCATTTCTCTAATTCCCAAAAGTCTAGAGAAGGTACTTGAACTCAGAAAAGAGAATGCCAAGGAAAAGGACTTAGAGATCTGACAACAAATTACTATTCAGCTCTATCCTTCCATTACTCCAAAGCAAATGAACACGATCTTCAAGGACTGCAAGGATGAATTCTAGAGCAAAGCAAGAATGAACAAACTAATGCTTGGAGAGACTGATCAGGTAGCAAGAGAAACAAAAGACATCCTCCAGAATGCCTTCAAAGATTCAATCTTCCTATCATAGAGGAAATAGATGAAGAACCTTCTACCATGGATGTCGAAGGATTAAATGCATCAAAAGAAGAATCTACTAAGAAAAATGTAGAAGGGTCAAAAGAGAAAGATGAGGAGAAGTCTAAAGACTTGGATTCCTCTGTTCCGGAAGAGGAAGTTCATGAAGAAGTTAACATCTCTCCTCCGGATGCCACTGCAGATATTCCAGACTCAGGAACTGAAGGAGAAGGAAGAAAATAAGAAAAAGTGAGTCAAGAAGAGGAGGTAAAGGGAAGAGAAGAAGAACAAATAGAGAAAATCTCTGATGATAGCTCTGAGATTCCAAAGGAAAAGAAGACTCAGTCTCCGGCAAGAGACACTGCAGAGGCAGTGAAGAATTTCTTGACCAAAGAGATTATGGAGATAGATGAACCATAAGTATTCTAAAATCTCACATGGAAGACTATGAGCTGATAGAGATTGCATCTTGGATGCTAGAGAAGATCATGCCATCCTTCCAAAAGGATCCTTTAGCCTCTCCATTTGGTAATTTGAAATCTTTGGTTAACTCTGTTAGCACCCATTTTGATTCTTTAGAGAAATCAGCAAAAGAGAAAGTCCGGAAAGAGTTTTTGGGAAAGAGATTCACTGAAGTACAGGGACTCATAGCTAATGATAGGAGGACCCTAGATATTGGGATAAAGAGCCTAGAAAATGCTCTTAAAGATGGTGGGGACTTGTACAAATTTTGTATATCCTGGTCTAAAGTGACAAAGGATATTGAAAAGAAGGTGAAAGAACAAGAAGGTAAACTGACAAGTTTATCTTAGAATTTTGATCCCCTCACTACATCCATAATGAATCAAGAATGCCAGGCTATTGCCATTATAAATGAAATAAAGAGGCTGGACAAGGAGAAGAAGAATATAATAAGCAGGATGATTGAACTCAGAGGGATAATCATCCCTAAGCTAGAAGCAATGCATGAGGCCTTATCAGATGCTCAGACCACAGCCTGGACCAGTGATCCGACATACTTAAGAAGGGCAAAAGCTTATGCATTTTTGTTGAGTGGTCACATCTCAATTTTGGACAGGATGAAGCAAAGTTGGGCAACAAAATTTGTACAATTAAAGACCACTTTTGCTGATATACTTAAGTATATGTAAGTATAACATGTATATATGCGACTATGTATAGGTTGATTTTTGCAAATTTTGGTGTGCGGATTCCACCCTTTTCCATTGATGTCAAAGGGGGAGTGAGGAGTAGTGAAAAATGTGGAATCCAACTAAGGGGGAGCTCTGGTAAAATAGTACATAAAACAGAGCATCAGCCAAGGGGGAGTTTGCTACGACACTTAGTCATTTTTCACTAAGTGTTGCCATCAATGCCAAAGGGGGAGATTGTTGGAAAGAGACACTGTGTGGCTTAATGATTGTTGTCATTAATGGCAACAAAGTCTATCCTATATATCCGCAACACATAGTATGTCTATACCGGAAGATAGATTGAAGATTGTTTTGGTTTAGTGAGCAAGAAAAGAGCATGCAACAAGGTCAGACAATCAGGTCTGGATCTCTCAGATGGTGTAACTCAGCAAGTTGTGGACTTGGACAAGTCAAGAGGAGTATCATGACTACTATATTCCAGAGTTTGAGCCTCCGGTGAGAAAACATGGAAAAAATATGAGCATCTGGGTGTTGGGCTCCTGACAGGCAGAGCAAACTAAGGAAGAACTGACCGACAGAGTATCAGACTTCAATCCGGATGAGAAATTGATGGTGATCAAGCTATTTGAGGGATCATACAATATTGGCTGACATGATTGGTGACTTCTGTTGGTTCTTTCTCTCTGAATCAGCAGAGGGTTTGCTAATTCCAATGCACAGGCAGATTCAACCAACAAATACAGGAGGTTGCGTGAGTTGCCTCTCCTTCACTTCTCATTCTGCCGCACCAAGGGGGGTGTCCCTATAGCTAAAGATTTGATCTTGACTCGCCTAATGACAATGGATTTAGCTTTTCAGAACAGGCAGAATACTCTCATGTCTGGACCAAGATTTGTGTGATAGATCACAAGGTTGGCAGTGTTCTTGGAAATATCTAACTGGTTTGGAATGAGAGTATGTAAGGGTCCAATTTCTACTCCTACAAACTAACAGGTTGGAATTATGAAATGATTTGTATTTATGTTTTGGATGCAAGACAAGGGGTTTTGGATCATAACTACCACACAAGGGCAGACCGGTGCCTATCTCAGGGCAAGGAGTCAACTAGACGTATACAAGAGAATGATTTGCACTGGCATTCAAGTTTCAAGGGGTTAGGACTGGTATTTTCCTTACAAACACCACCCAAGGCTGAGTATTTAGCTGCCTCTACTTACACATATCCCAACTGACATACATTCTTCTTAATACTTAACCTAAAACAGTTTAATCCACTCCTTGAATGGAAGTCACAAATCAAGCATGCAATACAGAAAGTCTATATTCTAGAATCTGAGGAACCCTTAGCAACTGGATTCAGAAGAAGCGATGCATACAGCAAAAGGAGACAAATAACTAAACACATGCAACAATGCATTATTCATATAAACACAACATGAAACTGAATATATGTGCAAGGTGCATACAAATGCAACTCATAAACTCCAAAAGAGACAGAACAACTAAGAAATGCTCTGATCTTCGTTATTTCCTCAAAAAATTTGCCCAAGTCTTCAACAACCCCCAAAATGAGTAACACAATTCGCTATATAGCAAGAACGTGTACTCAGCAATTAATTACAATGGTCATTTCAAAATTCTGCCAGATACAGCGCACCATCAGAATGGCACCCAAAACATTCAATGCTCCATGCAGAAAAGAAGGAAAAGTAGGTGAAATCGGGAGATGTGTCGCCGTTTAAAGATTTTTCTCATGAAGAAAGTAGCTAGCCTGTCAATCAAGACCCATACCCCTGTAAATTTTCCATTAATGCCAACCTACCCGTGGCCTCTGGAAACGCAGCAGCTGCGTGCTCTGAAGTTTCTTCCCGCTCAAAATGATGTAGCGAACACAAAAATCCTCCTTCCTCGAGCACTCAAATCAGGGCCGTCGATTTCCTCTTCATCACCAAGATCTGCGGCTCCAAATCATTGACTGGATCGAACAATCCCAGTCACCCATGCTAAAAAGTCCTCGACCAGCGAGATCACGTCAAATAGGCACCCTTTTTCCATCGCTGACTTTTCCCAGCGTGAACAATACACTTTTGCCTTTTTCACCTATTTTGCCTTTATATATGCAAATGCATATACATACAACCGTAACACATACAAGGCGCAGACCCCAAATCTTTATGAAACAAATTGAAATCGCATTCGGGTCCGGCTTGTATCTTTGTTCTTTGTATATCACTTTGTACATTGCACATACAAACATACAACATGGATTCCAGCATAGTTGTCAATCGGATTGAAATTACCTTTGAAATCTGGCTTGTATCTACCTCAATGTATCTCCCGTTGTACATCGCATATACAATGCACAACATAGAACCCGCGGACCCCAGCCACTTATCGGCCATAACACATTTTCCTTTCGTGTCTAGGTTGTATGTCTTCTTCCTTATATTTCAGCTTTGTATATCACATCTACAATGCGAACGTACAAGCCAAACTATATACAACCACACTTTGTTGCAAACATGCATCTGACCTTTGCATGTTACACTTGTATATGACCCTTGTATGTGCAAACATACAATGCAGACATACCATCGGTGGGCCCGAGGCTTTGTATCTCTTGCTTGCATGTGTGACTTATATATGAGATACAAGCACCTTTGTATCTTAATTGGCCTATCGGCGGGAACATAAATTGGGTCGCTGATGAGCGAAGTCTCGCCGATATGCATTTTGTATCTTTTGCCTTGTATATGCATCGGCCCATCGAAGAGACCCTGAACAAAGCCGCCGATGCACTATGTCACACCGATAAAACCTTTGCATGTCCGCCTTGTATATTGTCCCTTGCACATTTCCTCTTCTATATCACCCTTGTATCTTTGCGATGTACATTTCCTTTGCATATCACCTTTGTATGTCAAACATTCATGCAAAATATACATTCAATCCTTTGCATACAAGCGCGAAATATTCTAGGAATCTACGATGGAAACCGCAATGTACATCCACTTTTTACCTCTAGAAATGCACCGAATGCCATGTATAAACCCGATATGCATACAACAATTTTTTACCATTTCTGAAGCTGATTAAACATTATTTTTCGGGCCCGCCAATGTACATTCGCACTTGCACATTCAAATGCACATACAAACAGCAATGCATATACACAAATACATGCATAAAAATGTGAAAGCCGACAGACTTAGAAATTTTTTAAATTTTACAATGAAAATGCCTGCGGATTTTTAGCTTGAAACCCTAACCCTAGGTGCGGGCACCAACAACTTCAATGTCTATGATTTTGATACGCATCACATATCAAGCATGGATTCAGCTGACAGATCAGTATTTTGTAAATATCTTGAGTATTCCGGTTGCCGACTAGAAAGTTGTTGAAATCCTTGGTGTGGATATATTTACCATATGGATTTTAGTATGAAGGCTGAGTGATGACATATTGTGTGTGAAAAAAGGTAGAGATAAGTGTGGAAACAACAATACAAGTCTGGTATGTGACAGAGCAGCAACACTAGAGCAGAGGAAGAATGGAGTGCATTAGATCAGTATATTGAGCCTAACCAGAGCCAAACTTCAGCATTTGTGGATGCCTCTCATCAGTTCAAACACCTAGGTACCTTCTATAAACTTTGTAGACAGTGAGTCTCTTGCAGGCAGTGTGCTCGGGTAGTGAGCCCTAATTGGCAAGTGCCATTTTGTACTTCTTATACTTTTAATAGAGAATACAATCTTGGGTTAGCACCCCATGGTTTTTCCCTTAACAGGGTTTCCACGTAAAAATCCTTGTGTTATGTATGTTGATTTTATTTCTGCTCTCATAATTATGTATGCATATATGTTTTGATGCTACACTAATTGTTAAAGGTGAAAAGAAAGTTAAGATAATTGAGATAACTGATTCACCCCCTCTCTCAGTTATCTACCTTGTTTCCAACATAACCTTGGCTCTTTGTGTGGTTAATCATATGCATTTGATGTTATTGTTTATCATGATTTCATAGACACTAACATGTTTCTTGCAGGGATGTGTTTTTGGGAACATTTGTCGATCGTAAAGTACATGTCACCTCCGGGGGGCATGAGCTTTGTGAAAGCCTATGTTCCCTTGTGTGTTTTCTTCCTACCTTAACGTGCTTGATATCGATAACTGATATCAACCACCTTAAGGTGGGGGTATATATAATGTAAGTTGTCTGTTGTAGATGTTAGCAATGTGTTTGTCCTCAGGTGTAGGCTAGCACGATGAGTACTTCCTGCATCCAAAGTTGGTTTGCAACCAATCAATCTATCTATTGCGTATACCTCCTTTTCACCGTAAGGTGTCTCCGTGATGCGGGTGGGGTTGTATACTTTTGAGCTCATTACCTCCTTTTCACTATAAGGCGTCTCCGTGATGCGGGTGGTGTGGTATGCCATGCTTCCTTTTCATTGTAAGGTGTCTCTGTGACGTGGGTGGGGTTGTAATTTCAAAAGTCCTCTGCGGAGGTGGGGAGCGGTTCTGTGACTAACTCAACCCTTAAGTGTGTTTTCGGTGATTGTTGTGGCGAAGCCCAATTGTCGGTGTGTGCTTGTAATGTGCCTGAGATGGTGATGAGCCTAGAAATAGGGAACACACCATCACTTGTCTACCATGTTTTCTCTATGTCTTCAAGTGTGTGTGTTTTGGTGTGCTTATTTTGTTTGGCGTGCTTGTTGCCCCATATGCGGTATCCATTTTGGGAGGTTTTGTGTGTCTTGTGTGTGTTGCCCCATATACAGAGACTTGCGCCTTAGGGTACTGCATCCTGTATTATGGGAGGTTTGTTTACTTCCCAGTACTTGCATTTGTATCTCATATATATGAGAAAAAGAAAAGAAAAGATATCATTTCTGTCTTCCATGCATTAATGTGTCTTCTATGCATTGACTGTATTCTCCGTGTTCTGTGTGACTATAACTATCTTCTCCGTGTTTTGTGTGCTTGTTACTGTCTTCTATGTAATTGGTGTGTCTTCTCCATGCTTGGTGTGTTTGCTATGTTTGTGACCGTACTTTAATGCATGTATTGGCCTCGCGTTTATACATACATTAAAGTGGGGGCTAAATGTAATGTCAGAAAATATCCCCTTGGGGGCTTTTCCCTCATAAGGTTTAGCTCCTTGGTCTTTAGCATGCATTTAGGACATCTTAGTTCATATTTTGGCATCCTGATGGAATGAGACCTAGATTCCATGGCAAATTGGACCTAGGTGGACCCCTTGAGCTGTACCCTTCCCAAAATAGGGGGGAGGACTTGGGCACCCGTGCCCTACTCCTGCCCTATTTTGGGGCAGCCCTAATTTTTGGGTGTCAGTTTGTGACCGTTATTTGGTCCTTTTACCGATACGGTAAGTTTTAATTTTTAAAATCTTGGTGGGAGTGCTTGTAGTTGCATATATAATCATATTTAAGCATTCATTTGTAAACTAGATGATTACTAGCAAGCTATTGTGTTCTCAAGGTGATTCAAGGCTTTCATTGTGTTGCAAGAGCAGAATTTGTGTTGTCTATGTGTTTGTTTGCAGATTTGAGCATCCATTGCATCATGGAATGAAGAGCCTCTTCTTCCCATGAGATCTTCACTACAAGGTGATATCATTGTGCTTTTTATCATTGTTTCATTTGGATTTGGCCTCTGCCCCACAAGGGCACGCTCTCTCTACCTAACAAAGGTGTTTGGAAGACTTAAGTGTCCTTCCAGGGCTTGACTGAGGCAAGCTCCTAAACACCACAACCCCCAAACCAAGTCTTGTGATTGCAGGTTGCAGGTGTCGCATTTGGGAAAAGTGGAGTTGCAGGAAGGACTAGCAGGCATCAAGGACACAGGAGTAATTCTAGGACTTGGGCACTCACCCTAGTGTCATCCACATCTAAGTTTTGGGAAACAGAAGTTACAGGGCTGATCAATGTCGGAAGGAGGTCTGAATCTTGCAAAGAAACTGGTACCTTGGACTAGGGCGCCCGCTCCAGTGTCCCCGACTGTTCTGCTTCAGAGCCCCGAAAATAGGTACTCTGTGATTTGGTATTTTACTCTTGTCTGCAAGAGATTTTTCCATTATTCATCAATTTGTTGCCGTATTTGCATAATTAGGGTTTTAATGGTCAATTGAGCATAGGAGAAGGAAATTTGATAATTAAATTCCCTAATCCAATTTTCCCTACATTTGTGAGCAGTCTAGGGTATGATAGTGCTCGCCACTCGACCCTAGAATCCTTGAATGTATAGTGGAGAGGCGGATTTAAACATCAAAACACTAAAACATTAACAAATCCAATTTTCCACCTAAACAGGAATGAAACAAATCATTTACAAATGGATTAGTGAGAATCACTCAAATAAGAAAAGCAATGGTATACCTAGAAGCCCTGAATCCCATGATTCTGGTAAAGAGAATTTAGATAACAAGGTGCCTGAATTTATGGAAGTTGTGGATGATTCTCTTTCAAGTGTGTTATAAGGCATGCTACAAAAAATGTGATAGCTTGGAGAAAATCTAGCCATATTGAGGCTTTTGTGGATCTTGCTATACAAGTAAAATTGAGACTTGTTGTAGTGTTTTGTGAAATAGTTAGATGATAATATTTCAATGGCACACTTACCAAGATTATAAATGTTTTCCAAGGAGCATTATCTGCTCCTCATAACTATTATAGACCTTGTTAGATACGAGGGGAAGGAGTGCTATTGCTAGGCCACCTACAATGTGAGGACCATTTGAGGCATACTGTTATCATTCAAAGTCAGATGGCATTGAACATGTTGCTATGGTTAAGGGAAAAATTGGAAGCAAACTTTAAATGTATTG
Source organism: Cunninghamia lanceolata (assembly GCA_027924645.1). Classification (NCBI taxonomy): domain Eukaryota; kingdom Viridiplantae; phylum Streptophyta; class Pinopsida; order Cupressales; family Cupressaceae; genus Cunninghamia; species Cunninghamia lanceolata. Next base: position 11,728,706 of record BSBN01000346.1, on the reverse strand, counting down.
GTCAAGAGTTCATTTTGATTGTCTTACTAGGGATATTTATGGAGCAACGAGATGTGATTGTGGAAACCAACTTGCACAAGTCATGCACCAAATTAATAAAGTTGGATCAAAGACCATAAAATGCTACATTCTTTTGTGGGAGAGACATATCATATCTACTAACTGTTGGGTCTCAAAAATGCAGGTTTCAAGCCCTAAGAGGATGACAAGCTCTATGATCAAACTTGCAACATTTTTGAACCAACTAATAGAGTTAACCTAAATGGTTGATGACTCCCTACACTTCAGGCTCTGCTAAACCTAGGCAAGTGAACCTTGAAAGTTGAAGCAGATAAAAGAATGTATGACTCAAATGAATTTAGGGATCTACCCACAATGGCATAAAGTGTGGAATAAATGAAAGCTTGCGAACTACTTCTACTCCTAATACTAAGATCTGAGATATAATTGTTTGAATAAGATTTTATGGAATCCTAGAGTGGAATTGGTATGACCAGTGCCTATTTCTATTGGGCTAATGGAGTCAAGGTGTATATAATATATGATTTACTTACTGGTTACAATTTTGATTGTTTGACACTTGTGTTTGTTTATACCTTGTATAAACGTGCAAGAATGTGACTAACAGACTCTACTTATTGATCCACTCGATCCTACCAGGTTACTGTGACATATTGAAAGGATTTTTAATCCTTGCTTGAAGGAACCAATTAACAGAATCACACAATGACAGCAAGTGTGTATTGACAAATGGAGTAGATCCTCAATTTGAATAACAAGACAATATTGAGTTGGAGACAATATGGAAATCTTGTCAATTATACGGCTCTTCTTACTGATCCAAATGTTACTTCCAAGTTACTGTAATCAATCAAAAGGATTTTACTTCTTTAATAGAAACCAATTAATTCAATTACACGAAAACAACAAGTGTGTCTCGATGAAATTGAAATATCAACTTGGAAACTCAGGTTCAAATAATAGAGAAATAACAATGTGGAGACAACCAAATAATTGTTCAACTCAACAAACAATAGACACCAATATTAAATCACCAATTTATGCATTCTTCTCCATTATACAATTTCAAAAGCTTTTACAATATACAGCATAATGTTTTATTTCGGCAACTAACCAATCCATCCAGTTATCTAACTCCTACTTCTGATCATGATGTTTTTTCTAATCTACTTGATGATTCTGATCCTTCTCCTTTGATTTCATCTTTATATACACGCTGTGTATTTTTTAGGGATGTGACCCTTCGCTTGCCATCCTGTGCGTCTCTCCATTTCTGTGATGGATAACAATTTTTATTAATGCAAAAACATTAGCCTTCAGTCCTTTAAAATTTAATTATTTCCCTTCATCTGGTGAATAATTTTGTCAATATTAATCTCTTGTGGTCACGCTCACTCAATCTTCGGAGTAGAAATATTTCACTCGTTAGGGTAACATTATGACGTTGTATTAAAATAATACCCTTGTTAGGGTTTGCCTTCATTCTACATGTATTTTGATTCTTTATTTAATTAATTGTATCCTCATAGATAAAATTAATTAAACTTCTCTATGACCTTGGTGAAAATTAAGACATTTCATAGTCTTTATTACTTTTTCCCTTTTAACTGCCTTGTGAAAATACCTCATTGCAAAATATTTTAAGTAAAACAATTACTTATTTAGTTTGCAAATATTTTGCCATATGTATTTTCATTCTTATTTGATTTTATTCAGGTGAAATGTCTTCACGGGCCATCATATACTTTTCCAAAGAATATCGTCTAGGTAAAATAATTACCTACTTAATTAATTCCTTCGGACAAGTGTTTCACTTCAGAGTAAAGTATTCCCAATAATTTTCACCTTATAACCCCTTGGATGAAAATTTGTAATTCATTTTTTATCACACCTCATTTATTTTATTTACACCTTTTTGTAAATATTTATTCTCCTTTGAATAAACCTTTCATCTCACGGGGCTCCATCGGCAAGACCTTTAGATTGGTATGACTTGAGATTTTCACTCCGATGGTATACCTCTTGCCGATGAGTTTTCCATCGGTAAGACCTGTATGATGTCTTGCTGATGAGTTTTTTTTATAGCTTTTGTTCATCGGTGAGACTCTTGCCGAAACTGTGTCCATCGTAGAAAATTCTTAAATCATGAAGAAAAGGTAAAAAGTATTCCCAGTTCTTTTAATTCCATTTTCTGACACCTTGCATAGTGGTCAAAACAGGCTAACTAGCCTTCAAAATTAGCCTAAAAAACTGATCAAGACTTCTCCCAGAGCTATGAAAACGCATAAACTTGTAGATTTTTTACTCAAGAATTCAACGCAACAAACAGTTCGGCATGAAGTTATTAGGATTAAAAGCTGCTCACAATCAAAGTAGCTCACTTAGCATGTTTTTATGCCTGTTTAAACTCAACTGAAACTTGCCAACTTGCCTCTTTGAAAAAATATCAAAGCTGATTTTGATGAGCTACCATCCTGGAGATTAGGTCATTTAGGTTAAATGAACATGCGTGCAAAATGATTTTTCATCATTCCTCTTCCTTTACAAAATATCAAGCGCCAAAGTTGACCTTTTTGAAGCTTCTTGGGAATGCAGTCAAAAAACTATGTAAAACCCATTTGGATTTGATTTTGAAAAAATATCAAACGAAGTGCTGGAATCTTGAGAACTGGCATGAAGGTGCATTAATATGGGAAGAATTTGAGACACTAATTGGTTTGTCATGAACATGACCTGATTGCTAGATATTAGCCTCCAAATTAACCTTCTTGAAAACTTCCCTTGTCAAAACTTGATTCGAGCTCACCAACTTGCAATTTTAAAAAACCATTAAATCTCTCCCTGGGAAGTTGTAACTAGAGAGTTTAGTTCATTTAGACTTGATGAGTGCATGTGCAAGAGATTTTTTCACCAATCATCTCTGATCACAAAATATTTAGGGCCAAAGTTGACCTCTCTGGAGGTGAAACTGTGAAATCGGGGCTAAATGCATTTGCTTTTCATTTTGAAAAAATAGCAAACGATGTGTTGGAGCCTTGAAATCAGAAATAGAAGTAGATTTTGATAAGGTGAATCAGGAACACCAATTGGTTCATTATGAACATCATCCAACTGTTATATATTGGCCTCCAAAGTTAGCTTCCCAGGCAGATTTTACACTGTGCAAACAACAAACTTTACCAGAACCCCTCAACTTGATTCCTTGCAACTTAGTCAAATCTTGTCATTGGAAGGTGAAACCAGACATGTGCATTTACATATGATGGGTAATCATGCTAGTAAAGTGATTTTGCAAGAAAATGAACAAGCTTCAAAACACAACTCTCCAAAGTAGGCTCCTTGGGCATATTTTCAGGTGTATCTATGAGTGTTGAAATTGATTTTTTCATATGGGAACCTAAAATTTTGCAAAAATTGGTACGAAATTTTAGGTCCCAACACTAACAACATAAATCAATGTAAAGTTGGAGAAATTGGCTTGGGTGATGATGGAAGTAGCATTTTATGATTATAGTTAGAGCAGGAAAATGTGCAAATATTCTCTTCATCCAGTTTTTGTATGCGAACACAGGAGTCTAAGATTTAGGTATTCAGAAGAATTGTCATGGTCTGGCATTGCCAAAATGGAGAAAACAGAGATGGAGAGTAACTTAGCCAAATCCACAACTTGAAAGTTGCAAGTCCTAGTTACCTTTTTGTAAAAGTGACTTAAGTCACTCCTTGTAATGTAAAGTTAGAAAATGAAGCTTATTTCGGGAAAAGTTGTGAGAAACATAACCAAAATAAAGGTTTCTTATTTTATTATTTTTCCAAAAAGGTAGTTACTAGGTAGTTACAAATTGGTTATGAGGTAGTTATAGGAGAAAAGCCTATAAATACAAGGCTATTTCAAATGTAAAGGGACTTTTTCAATAGACTTTTATGGGGAACTTATGGAGAAGCTTTTCAGAGACCTTTGATCTTATACTTTGTACATGAAGGCTTTTGAAATTGTATAATTTTACAAAGATAATAAAGAGAGCATTTGGTTCGTGTGTTCCATTGTACCTATGAGTTATTATTATTGATTTCTCGTATGTTAAATGAGTAATATGTTAGATTTAGGGCAGACAACTGAGAGGGGGGGTGAATCAGTTGTACAAAAATTTCTTCCAATTAAACACTTAAATACACTTTGTAATTCAGCAGCATAATGATAAATCAATCATGGAAACATAATGCATTAAATCAAGAGCAGAAACACATTAACACACAAGACAGCAAGATTTTGACGTGAAAAACCCGGTTAAAGGAAAAACCACAGGGTGATTAACCCAAGATTGTATTCTCTATTAGAAGAATAGAAAGAACAAATGGCACATGCCAATTAGGGCTCACTGCCCGAGCACACTGCTCACAAGAGGCCCACTTCCTACAAGAGACACATTGTCTACAGAATAATAGGTATCATATACTTGAACTGAAGAATAGCATCTTCACCATGCTTGAATTAGTTCCATTTAAGCCTAATACTTCTTCTCTGCCTTTCGCTCTCCTCCTTGCTACCACACTCTCATCTCCACAGGATACACTTTGAAATGACTTTACAATTCCTTATTTATACAAGACATCGACTTAGGAATGATCATCTAAGTCGGCAACCATTACAGAGCAAATACATAAATACAACATGACTAATTACAAAAAGACCTCACGTGGATCAACACACTATCAGCCACACAGATCTGAGACTTCAATATTCATTTAGGAGCACGCCAATCTTCATATAACATCTTCGAGATCATCCGCAGGATGTGTAACTCATCCGGTCGGCCATACTTAGGAAGAACACCATCATCTGGAAGTTATTCTTCAAATGCAAGCTCAAACTCTAATGCGGAACACCAACTTGAACTAGAAACGATCCAAAAGAGCTCCACAAGCTAGCATGAATCATCAAGAACATCCACACTACATCTGCTTACTGAAATCCTTCTCTCCTTATCTGAAACCTCAAGAACACAGTCTGTCATCACTGTCACAATGGAATAGATGCTTGCGGACCTCCAGATCACGAACCATTTGAGTTGTCATTCCACATGGACTTCCTAAACACTCCACCAAATCCACAGAACAGGAAAATGTATTTCTAGATCTCACCAGACCTATCTGTATCACTCTGTCACCTCTGAACACCTGCCAGAACCGGTTTTACTTGAGTGGCCACAACTTCTTCAGATCATCATGTGGACCTTTGAAATCTTTGTTGGATCATCTTCAAACACATATCTAAAAACCCTTTGAACCATATCCTCTGATCCTCATCTTATCTTGGATCTTTACCTTATTGTTTTCACTGTTCTTCTCTGTTCCTAATATGACCATTTCTCAATATCCTCAGCAAACAGTTCATCCAGTCCTTATCATTAATGCAATAGGAGTATGTTGACATCAATGACAACACTGGCTAGGCCCATACTTGCAACATAATACCTCTATGTCATTCTATGAATCATTGGTCATCTTTTGAAGCATCTATAAACAATGCAATTGATGAAATGAAACACAATCATATCTTGGTATCTTGATTTGAATGTGCTGGAGAAACCTGTCTCTTCGTATGTTGAGATTCATCATCTTCTTTTCATTATCATTGCATATTAAACTTATTGTTATGCAATTCATCATATAGGTTCAGGAACGTAGTTTCTCACTTCTGTGGTGAAATCCCTTCATAACTTGTCTTGACTTTGTGAAATCTGAACCAATATTCATGTGTCTACTGTTAGGGTTTCTGTTAATCATCTTTATTGTTAGTTTTTTTGTTTCCTCCTTTATGTACTTTTAGGTTAAAAGTACACAAAAATACAAATACCCCCATCATACGAGGGAGTTGCCCGTCTCAAATGCTGAGGAAGATCGTTGCTTTCTCATGATCTCTCCAACTATTGGTTAGTTCGTCATTGCTTTCCATGCAAAACAAAGTCATTCTAGAGAATTCATTTGCAATGACCAATCTGTTTACCAACACACCTAAAGCACCAGTTATGGAAAGTAACCCTAAAGATTTTGATATAAATAAGGAGGTTGTGGATGAGTACCTGCAAGTACGTCCACCTCCTAAAATTGATGTGACCAATCTCAAGGTTGAGAAATAAACATGAGAAGGTATCCCAAATTGAAAATGACTTGCAATAGCAAGATGTAAACAAAATTTTGTAATTTTGTGATGGATTATATGTAATCCATGGAAAAATTATAATGCAATTGAAAAATTCTGGCAAATCTTTCCTTTCTTGTTAAAGATTACATGAATGAGAATAGATTTATATTATGAATGGATTCAATTATATGGAAAACTAATCCATGATTAATCTACAAACTTTAGGAGAAGTAGATTACAACAAGATTCAGATAAGAACTAGGATGGGAGATAGCCAGGATGAAGGGTAACCTTTAAGGCACTCTGAATCTAAACTCGACTAGATCCTTGCTATACTTCAAGAGACAAGAGCAAGAGTGGGAACTCTCGAGCGGGAGGTCAGGGGTCGGCAAGGACCCACGAGAGAAGCCTACTATGGGGGTGATGATGAGGCATGTCATAATGACACCACCCAAAGTGAGCACGGAGAGAATAACTCTGAGTCTAGATAAGAAGAGGATAGAAGAAGCCATTTGGCTTTGGAATTATCTTGGGACATAAAAAAGGTCATGCCACCCAAATTCGATGGGTCTATAAGCGGAGATGCCACGGAGGCATGACTTACCAAGATGGAAAAGTATTTCGAAATAAGAAATTATATTGAGATCACTAAAGCGGTATGGGGAGCATACAAATTGGCAGGGGAAGCATCCACATGGTGGATGAACAAAAAAATGGAGTTAGGCTTGAGGTCTACAAGTCTAACCTAGCATAGGTTCATGGAACTCTTTAGGCAAAGATGGTTGCCTCAGCTATTCTATGACTAGAAGCTTATAGATTTTTAGAATCTGAAATAGGGTGAATTATTTGTGAACAAATACTGCTAAAAGTTCACTCACCTACTTAAGTATGTGCCGTAATATCAACAGGATGAGATATTTTGTATCTGAAAGTTTATAATGGGATTGAACACCCAGATTGGGGGTGAGGTTGACGTGCATGGTCCCACTTCAATGGACTAGGTCTATGAGAAGGCCATCAAATAGGAACAAAAATTGAAAGCTATGTCTGCTTATAGGGAAAAGAACCAAAAGAGGTATAATTCGTCCCAATCCTCCCAATCTTCTAAGAAAAAGGGGAAAAAGTAGGATTTTACTGAAACAAAATGATAAAGGGGCCAAGAATAAACAAACTAAGTCCAAGGGGGAGAAGAAGGGCAATAACCACTCGAAGAAAAATAGAGACAATTCTGGGAAACCTCAAGAAAGATAAGGACCTGCGGGAGGGTGCTATACATGTGGCGGAGATCATTATGCTAGCCAGTGTCCTAACAAGATACAGGGAGCACAACCATGAGGAAACCCTCTACCTTCTCAACAGGTGGCATTCCAGCAATGCATCCATGCAGCCTTGGACAATAGGTAGGCCGAATACCAAATTACTCCCATTGAAACTACATGTATTTTATCTGGACTTCCAATTTCAATTTTGATTGATACTAGTGCTACTGAATTTTTTGTTTCCCCAAACATTTTAAGAAAAATATCTAGAAAGGTTGGATGCATGGAAAACACAAGGTCAGTGGAATATGCAAATCAGACCAAGGCTCTGGTAGAGCAATGCCTATTTGAGGCTAGGGTGTAATGTCCCCTACTTAGCCCAGTCAGTTGTTGATCAGGGATTAGCCTATCACGTGACTCCCGTAGGCTAATGGTTGTGTTAAGGGAGTCAATTTGGGGACTTACTATTTATAGTAAGTCGTGACAGAGCCAATTTCTATTTTTAGCAAGGCAGTGCAGGACCCAGGGCACAAGATTCGCGGGGTCGAATCTTCTAGAGCATTGTTCGATTAATATAAGTTAAATTAAAGATTTAACTTATTGGACTTTAAAAGGTGACTTTAAGTTATATTATAACTTAACTTTATAATATTAAGTTATAACATAAAGTGCAAGTTGTGTGCCTAGGGAAGGGCGCCCACCCTCATGGAGGAATAAGGGGATGTTTTTAAATTAAAAATTAATTAGCATCCCTCTCATCTTGAGCGTTGGAGTTGAGGGAAATAAAAGACCAAAATGAAGCTTCATTTGGTTATGCTTGGTTTATGATATTTTGCTCTCATATTGAGTTTTGCCCATGCATAGGGTTTGAGCTTGGCTCTTTGGTTTTAATCTTTAATTTGTAGAGACAAAAACCTTTGCAAATTCATCATTCCTCATGCATGAAAGAGTGCATCAGGAAGGGGTCATTGGAGTCTTCATTTAGAGGATTCATTTGGGCTTTCAGGAAATCCATTTTAGTGACAAATTAAGCTTGAAGTGAAGATTTTGGAGGAGTTTCTTCATTGCAAACCGAAATAAAGTTTTGTGGGACTGAAATGAGTCTTTTGTGAGGAGTTTAATGTTGTTATAGTACCTTTAATGTCTGGCCATACATCTCTGCTGTAGGCTGTACATTCCAAGAGGGTTGTACTTCTTACTGGAGGTTGATTTAACAATTTTTTGAAGAGTATAATTGTTGGAGGAGGGTCGCTTGTTGAGTAGGAGTATTTTTTAGCAGAAACATAGTTCTTATTTGCTGATATTGGAGAGTTTGCAGTTGTCATACACAACCATAAAGGTCGTACATTGTTGAAGCAGGACGTTGGCATTTTAGTGAGTCCCTTCCACCATTTTGCAACATCAGTCCCTTTGAATCTTTGTGTTTGAGGACTGCTATGATAGTACAACCATTAAAATATGTGATCAGCTTGTTGTATGAGTTTTCGGGGTGTTCCCATGGCCATGTAATGCCGTTGTTCATTTCGGCAATGAAATCAAGTTGAATTTTTCCAAGTGGGTATTGCATTATAATGAGTTTTATTGCATTTTATGATCTAGGTCATCTTTCATTTATGGAAAATAGTTGTATATTTTTTGGGTTTATTTATCTACTTCATATTTCATACATGCAATGCAAAAACCAAACATGCAAAACAACCCATAAACCCAAAAATCAATCAGAAGCAAAACATATACAGAGGGGTGTATGTTACAATGGTATCAGAGCATAAAATCTTGCCATCATGTGAGGTTAATATGACATGCAGTTGATAAAAATGATATATTCAACCTACAGATAGATATGATTTTAGATCAAGACTAGGAACACAAAATTTGTAGAGGACACAGGAAAAAGAGATACCATAGTTAGAAGAACCTAAACAACCAGTACCAATAGTAGATCCATTTGAGTCAGAGATAGAGGTTGCCGCTACTGAGGACGATTCCCTAGTTTCACGAACAGACCCATTTTTAGGAGTTACCACCAGTTCCAGAACCCATAGAAAAAATGGGTGATAGGGAGGTTGAGAAGCCTAGCCTGTGAGAGATTCTGAATGTGCTCACTAGGAGCTCGCTGGCCATAGAAAGGGAATTGAGGGATTCTTGACGAGAGATGATGGAAACACAAGCTGAGATAGGACATACCCTCACACAGTTGCGAGATGGGTTGAATATCAGGGATAATCACCGTGACAGAAATAGGTATAATGGAGGAGATAGGAATAGAAACAATGACGGTGACATACATAGAAACCATGACGGTGACAAGAACAGAAACAATGACTGAGATAAGAACCGACATAATGTGGGTTATAGACATAATGTTGACATGAACCAGTGAGACAGGAATAATGGTGACCGGAACCAGGGTGATAGATACAGGTTCAGAGATGATGAGGATGAGGCCTCAGTGACTCATAGGAGGGCTTCACAGTTTACAGCAGGTGAAAGACCTAGCATTCCGACCTTTGCTCCCAGGAACCAAGTTCCTGAACAGGATCCTACACAGGCTGAGTTTCAGAAGGATATTCTGAGGGATTGGAGAGTTTCCAGTGCAGAGTTCAAGGTTGAGATGACCTTTCTAGAGTACTCTGACATTAGAATTAAGAATAGACCTCGCAGAGGAGGTAGACCTCAAAACCAGGAGTTGTAAAAGAAAGTGAGTAAGATGACACTTCCTTATTTTGATGGATCGGGTAAGACCACTGCTAGAGCATGGGTCCTTAAATTGGACAACTACCTACAGATTAGTCATATGCCTGAGGAGGATGCCATTACCTATGCATCTTTGCATTTGGAGGGGGTAGCACATAAGTGGTGGAGTAGTGGGAAGGTTACACTGGATCACAATTAGATTACCTCATACGTGGAGTTCACAACCAGATTGATCGATAGATTTGATAAGAAAGACCCAGAGTTACAGTTTAAGGAGTTAACACAGCTGAGGCAGAGTGGTTTAGTTGACTCCTACATTTCTGAGTTCCAAGACTTGTTAGTTATGGTCCTGAATATTTTTGAGTGCAGATTGGTTATTCTCTTCATTGATGGATTATCAGAACCACTTCGTGGTTGGGTTAAGGGTTTTGACCCTGCTACACTTCAGGAGGACAAAAAGGCCTGAGACATGGAGTCATCAGTGTGGAGAGGCAAATTTCAGTCCAAGGGGTTTCCACATAGGAGGGACAAGGAGAAAGAGAAGAGATCATTCCATAGAGATATTGAATAGCATAAGGACGGGTGAAACAGGTTGACTGAGGATCAGCTCAATGAGTACAGGAGAAATAAACTTTACTTTCACTGCAAAGAACCATGGGATCCCTCGCATAAATGTCCACATAAGGCTAAGGACAAATTGATCGAGTACTATTCAGCTGAGGGGATTCAATCAGAGGCATCTGATTCAGATTTAGATTGACCTTCTGATCAGGGAGATAGTGAGGATGAGAGGGCTTCACAGCATAGTGTTGGTAGTGGTAGTGTCATTGCCCAATTATCTAGTTTCCAGAAGGTTGGTTCTTTCAGGGTGCGGGGTGTACTCGGTGGATAGCGTATCATTACCCTCATTGATATAGGAGTGACTCATAATTTTATTGATGAGGGGTTGGTAGCCTGCAGGGGGTTGAAGACAGAGGAATTTGAAGGCTTTAAGGTGATGGTAGCCGACAGATTCAAAATGCAGTGTAAATGGAAGATAACAGGATTGAAGATCATCATGGGCGATTACGAGTTGGTTGATGACTTCTATGTGGTTGGCATTAGGGATACAAATGTGGTACTTGGCATTCATTGGATGAGCCAGTTAGAGGAATTCACCATGAATGTTAAGAAGATGGAGATGAGGTTTGAATGCAATGGGAGGAAAATTTTCCTTAGGGGTATTTCAGATGGTGGACCTCGAGTAGTATCACTGAAGAGAATGGAGTGGCTGTTGAGACATGACCAGGTAGAGTGGGCAATAGAGTGCCTTATTATGCCAGAGTCCCCACCACGGCAGAAGGATAGCTATCATCCTAATAATCAAAAGTTACTATCTAAGCACAGTAAGGTGTTTGGGGATATACCACTAGGAGTGCCTCCTGATAGAGGCATAGAGCACGTGATTGAGTTGGAGGATGGGACCAAACCCATCATGATCAACCCATACTGTCATCCGAAGAGGCTCAAGGATGAAATTGAAAAAACCGTCAAAGAGCTATTAAAGATGGGACACATTCAGCCCAACAAGAGCCCATTTGTTTCTACAGTTGTACTTGTAAAAAAGAAGGATGGGACAATCAGGATGTGTATAGATTACAGGGCCTTAAATAAGAAAATTATTAAGAACAGGTACCCCATTCCGAGGATAGATGAGTTGATAGATGAGTTACATGGTGCCTGTTACTTTTCTAAAATTGATTTGAGGTCTGGGTATCATCAAATCCGCATGAGGGCCGAGGACATAGAAAAAATAGCTTTCAGATGTCATTATGGTCACTTTGCGTTTCTAGTGATGCCCTTTGGTTTGACTAATGCACCTGTGACTTTTTAGAGTTGTATGAACCATATTTTTAGACACCAACTTAGGAAGTTTGTTCTAATTTTCTTTGATGACATATTGATTTTCAGCAGGACTTGGAAGGACCACATGAGACACCTTGAGGAGGTGCTGAGCATTTTGGAGAGTAACTCACTTTATGCCAAGGTGTCAAAATGTGATTTTGGTATGACATAATTACTCTACCTTGGCCATATTATCAGTGCTGATGGGGTTAGAATAGATCCAGAGAAGATGAAGGCAATTGTTGATTGGCCTCCACCCACAAACCTCACACAACTTAAGGGGTTTTTTGGGCTTTGTGGATTCTACAAGCATTTCGTGAAAGGGTTCTCTTAGACAGCTACACCATTAACAGATTTAACAAAGAAGGGAGCCTTTGAATGGAACAACAGGACTCAGAAGTGCTTTGATAACTTCAAGCACTTGATTACTACATGTCCAGTGCTTGCTATCCCAGATTTCACCAAACTATTTGAGTTACAATGTGATGCTTTTGGAGAGGGGCTAGGAGTAGTTCTCATGCAGGAGAAGCACCCGATAGCTTATGAGAGTAGGAAGCTTCGAGGTGTGGAGAGGAGTTACTTGGTTTATGACCGAGAGATGTTGGCCATTATGCATGCATTGGCCAAATTCAGGCCATATCTGGTTAGGGGTAAGTTTATAATTAGGACTGATCATAACAACATTAAATATTTCATGAACCATAAGTACCTGAATGATAGACAACAAAAGTGGGTCAACAGATTATAGGCATATGATTTCGACATTGAGTATGTCAAAGGGAAGAGAAACATACTTGCAGATGCCTTGTCACAATGACTGCACTTGTGTTTAGTTGGGGAGATCTCTGCTGATTGGAGAGAGGTGATTATAGCAGAGTATGTTAAGGACTCTTGGGCAACAGGAGTCATTGAGGGCACAATCATAGATGAGAGATATTCTATGGTGAGTGATCTAATCATGTACAAAGACAAGATATTTTTGGTGCCCAACTCACAATTTAAGCATAAGGTAATCAAAACTTTCCATGATACACTAATGGCTGGCCATCCTGGATTCCTTAAGACATACAAGCAGATTTGAGAGAGGCTCACATGGAAATGACTGAAGGATGAAGTGCAGAAGTATGTTCGTGAGTGTCCCATTTGCCAACAAAACAAGCATGAGCATACCTTTCCTGCAGGTTTACTACAGCCATTGTCTATTCCCAATCAGAAGTGGGAATGTATCTCTATGGACTTTATTATGGGGTTGCCTAAGGTGTAGGGAAAGGACTGTATTTATGTGGTGGTCGATAGACTCACCAAATTTGCACACTTCTTTGCAATTTCAACAACCTTTACAGCTGCTCAGTTGGCTAATTTATTTTTCCGGGAGATATTCAGGTTGCATGGGGTACCCAAGAGCATTATCAGTGACAAGGACAACAAGTTCCTGAGTATATTTTGGCAGGAGTTGTTCAAATTATGTGGCATAGAGTTAACTCTAGCACCAGCTACCACCCACAGACAAATGGGCAAATAGAGGTGGTGAACAAGTGGTTAGAAGGGTACCTGCGTAATTATGTTTCAGGGCAGCAGAAGGCCTAGATCAGATGGTTGCACCTAGGGGAGTATTGTTACAATACTACACATTACATGTCTATTCAGATGACTCCTTTTAGGGCACTATATGGTTGAGATGCCCTATGCTTTACAAATCTCTTGCTTGGTGACAGTTGAGTGCCTAAGGCTAAGGACCTTTTGTAGGAAAGATAGGACATTCTCAAGAAGCTTAAGGAGAATATACAACAGGCCCAAAATTAGCAAAATTTGTATGTTGATTAGCACCGAGTGGAGAGGAGTTTTGAAGTTGGAGATATGGTGTATTTGAGGCTCCAACCTTACAAGTAGTCCACTCTTACGAAGAGTGGAGCAGAGAAGCTAAAACCTAGATTTTATGGTCCTTTTAGGATTATCAAACGAGTGGGTGAGGTGGCTTATGAGCTTGAGTTACCACCAGATAGTAGGGTGCACAATGTGTTCCATGTTTCCAAACTGAAGAAGGCTCTTGGCCACAATATAATTGCTTTAGTAGATCTTCGACCATTGGATGAGGAGGGAAAGTTGATCCTAGTACCAGAGGCTATCATTGACACCTGGGAGAGACATTTGAGGAAACGGGTTATCAAAGAGTACTTGGTCAAATGGAAGAATTTACCTATGGAGGATGCTACCTGGGAGAGTGAGCAAATATTGTAGCACCCTAAGCTGAGATTGCTTGAGTGCAATTTTGGGGAGGGTAGACTGTAATGTCCCCTACTTAGCCCAGTTAGTTGTTGATTAGGGATTAGCCTATCATGTGACTCTCGTAGGCTAATGGTCATGTTCAGGGAGTCAATTTGGGGACTTACTATTTATAGTAAGTCGTGATAGAGCCAGTTTCTATTTTTAGCAAGGCAGTGTAGGAGCTAGGGCACGAGATTCACGGGGTCGAATCTTCTAGAGCATTATTTGATTAATATAAGTTAAATTAAAGATTTAACTTATTAGACTTTAAAATGTGACTTTAAGTTATATTATAACTTAACTTTATAATATTAAGTTATAACTTAAAGTGCAAGTTGTGTGCCTAGGGAAGGGCGCCCACCCTCATGGAGGAATAAGGGGATGTTTTTAAATTAAAAACTAATTAGAATCCCTCTCATCTTGGGCGTTGGAGTTGAGGGAAATAAAAGACCAAAATGAAGCTTCATTTGGTTATGCTTGGTTTATGATATTTTACTCTCATATTGAGTTTTGCCCATGCATAGGGTTTGAGCTTGGCTCTTTGGTTTCAATCTTTGATTTGCAGAGATGAAAACCTTTGCAGATTCACCATTCCTCGTGTATGAAAGAGTGCATTAGGAAGGGGTCATTGGAGTCTTCATTTGGGCTTTCAGGAAATCCATTTTAGTGATGAATTGAGATTGAAGTGAAGATTTTGGAGGATTTTCTTCATTGCAGACCAGAATATAGTTTTGTGGGACTGAAATGAGTTTTTTGTGAGGAGTTTAATGTTGTTATAGTGCCTTTGTTGTTTGGCCGTACATCTCTGCTGTAGGTCATACATTCCAAGAGGGTTGTACTTCTTACTGGAGGTTGATTTAACAATTTTTTGAAGAGTATAACTATTGGAGGAGGGTTGCTTACTAAGTAGGAGCATTTCTGAGAAAAAACAAAGTTCTTATTTGCTGATATTGGAGAGTTTGCAGCTATCATACATAGCCATAGAGGCTGTACATTGTTGGAGCAGGACGTGGACATTTCAGTGAGTCCCTTCCACCATTTTGCAACATCAGTCCCTTTGAATCTTGGCATTTGAGGACTGCTATCATAGTATAGCCATTGAAATATGTGATCAACTTTTTGTATGAGTTTTTGGGGTGTTCCCATGGCCATGTAATGCTGTTGTTCATTTCAGCAATGAAATCAAGTTGAAGTTTTCCAAGTGGGTATTGCATTATAATTAGTTTTATTGCATTTTATGATCTGGTTCATCTTTTGTTTATCCAAAATAGTTCTATGTTTTCTAGGTTTGTTTATCTACTTCATATTTCATACATGCAATGCAAAAACCAAACATGCAAAACAACCCATAAACCCAAAAAATCAGAAAACACAAAAAAATCAATTAGAAGCAAAACATATACAGAAGGGTGTATGTTACATAAGGTTGAACTTCCAAGTTTCTCCACTGAAGTAAACCTTTACGTAACCCCAATAGGCTCATACGATGTTATCCTTGAAATAATTTGGTTATGGAGACATCGAGCTAAAGTGGACTGTTATGCCAAAATAGTAGAATATCTTGATGACTTAGGAAACAAAGTCTTTCTTCAAGGGAGCTCTAGGGAGGTCAAATTAAGACAATTTTTTACCCTACAAATGAAAAGAGCTCAAAGAAAGGGATGTCACTTTTTACTGTTAAGATGGAAAAACTAAATGGGTTTGAGGAAACCAATTTCTAAGATAATTTAATGTTTTACAAATCTCAGAAACTCAATGAAGTTGGGAAGAAGGAGTCCATAGATCAGGAGAGATCAGATATGTACGGGTATCCTTTTCTTAGAGATTTTGAGGATGTATTTCTGGATGAGCTATCAGGATTACCTCTTAAAAGAGATTTTGATTTCTCCATAGATATAATTCTAGGATCATAATCTATATCTAAAGCTCCCTATAGAATGATCACTGCAGAGTTAATGGAGCTAAAGACTCAATTATAGGAATTGTTGGATAAAGGACTGATAAGACCCAGTGTGTCCCCCTGGAGAGCACCAGTAATATTTGTGAGAAAGAAAGATGGCACTTTGCGGTTATGCATAGATTACCACATGTTAAATAAGGTAACCATTAAGAATAAATACCCATTGCCCCGCATTGATGATCTTTTTGATCAAATGAGAGGAGCAACTGTATTTTCCAAGATCGATCTTTAGTTTGGATATCACCAATTAAGGTTAAAGGATGAGGACATCCACAAAACAACCTTCAAAAAAAGGTATGGGCATTATGAGTTCACTGTCCTGCCTTTTGGGTTAACAAATGCACTTGCAACGTTTATGAATTTAATGAACAGTGTGTTCAGGGACTGTTTGGACAAGTTTGTCCTAGTTTTCCTGGATGACATCCTAATCTACTCTAAGAATGAGGAAGAGCACCTTCAACATTTAAGGATTGTTCTCTAGAGGTTGAGAGAGCATAAACTGTATGGCAAGCTCTCTAAGTGTACTTTCTTTCAAAAGGAAGTGCAATATTTGGGCCACATAATTTTAGCTAAGGGAATAGCTGTGGACCCAGCCAAGATTAAGGCTATTTTGGAATGGTCGGCCCCAAGGAAGGTACATGAGGTCCGATGTTTCATGGACCTTGTAGGTTACTATAGGAAGTTTGTGAAAAACTTTTCAAAAATTGCATACCCTATAACTTCCTTGCAGAGAAAAGGCAAGAGATTTGAGTGATCAGATAAGTGCCAGGAGGCCTTTGACCAACTAAAGGAAACATTGACTTCAGCACCAATTTTGAAAGCACCCGACCTAGAAGGTCAATTTGTAGTCATTACTGATGCCTCAGGGGAAGGCTTAGGTGGTGTACTAGTCCAAGATGGACAAGTCATTGCATATGAATCCCAAAAATTGAAAACTTATGAGAAAAACTATGCCCCTCATGATTTAGAGTTGGCAGGAGTAATGCATGCTCTACAAATGTAGAGACATTATTTGCTCAGAAAACCCTTTGAACTGAAAACAGACCATCAAGGGCTCAAATATCTATTCACTCAACCATATCTAAATGCTTGTCAAAGAAGATGGTTGGAATTCATCTCGGATTATGATTTCGAGATTAAATGTCATGTCTCATTTTTATGGACTATATTATTATTCTAAATTAGTGAACATTTACTATGATTGTTTTACTTTGAGTAAGTTCCACATGTGTGAAGGTAATTATCATTATGTTATATTTGCGTAAATTGGAAAGTTGATTTAAATATTAAATATTATTGATGTGATTATAAGGTTTTGCTTTGGCTATGTTTTGGAAAAGATATTGATGTCGAGTTGAGTGCGAATGAATGCAGGTACTCGTCGAAGACGAGAATATGGTTGAGGTAGAGGTGTTCTAGCCACTTGGCAAGAACTGTTGGGATGGTTAACCCTTATGCAATCACACACTCATGTAGTCTCATGTTGCATTTTAAATGGATTATTTTTATGCATAATTTTGTGGATAATAAATGCAATGGATGGTTAGATATTTAGAAAATATTGTGTTTTAATTGCAAAAGTAAGTTCTTTTTGAATGCTTGATTTAGTCATGAATATTAATGTCTTTCGATTTATATTTTAAATATTGTACTTTATTTTATTTAATAATAAATAATAAATGTTTCCTATTTTTATAAATATGGATGTTTGGAAGACAATATTTAAAATAGACTTATTCAATTGTATTTAATTACAATAGATTTATATATATTATTATTTTATTATTAATATAAAATCTTCTTGTTTTGATATTAAAGTGATTTTAAAATAAATAAATTATATTAATAACACTTATTATATTTAGAATTCTAATAAAAGAATTAAAAGAATAATAATCAGTCATGCAAGCCAAAGGAATAAATAAATCTATTTTATTTTAATTTTAGGGAGCTTTCTAATTGCAAACTCATGCAAACTAAAATGATATCTTCAGTTATTAAAAAGCAATCTAAAAACCTAAATTTAAAACGCTAATTTTAGCAGAAGTTTTTAATAAAAAAACAAGAGAGCAGAAGAAAGTATTATTCATTTCTTTTTCTGAGCCACCAAAAAGGAGAAAACAGAGTAGTAGAAAGAGCAACGTAAGCATTTTTCTACTTGGCAGCAACAGGAAGCAGCTAGAGCAGTGACATGAAGGGTAGAATCGATCTTCTTTTGTCAATGAACAATCCCAGGTATTTTCCTTATTAAAATGCAATAAAATATGTTTGATTATGGCTGCTAAGACATAGCTATCTAGCCCGTGTACTATCCTTTTATGGCTTGCATTCTTCCTTTCTTTCTTTCTTTCTTTCTCTCTTCATGTCGATTTAGAATCTACCTTGTTTTTAAATGTGTTGGTCTGCACAAAGAACGACTTGCCTTATGTTATAACTCTGTTGACAACATATTTACCTCTATATTATACATATAAATCTGCCTCTTCTTTTTCTAAAGTCGACCTTAGTAATTCTTTGCCTGGTCATTGTTTTAGCAGCCTGTTTTGGGTGGCCTTTCTATGGTAGATGACGTGTCAAAATGTTAGCTTGAATATGGAATGACCTACTTGCATTCTTGTTTTCCTTGTCGCCTACTTGTTTTCCTCTGTTAAGCTTGAATCAACCCCCTTTTTTGTGCCATCGACCTGCCAATTGATTAGACTGTAAAAAAAACAAAGCTTAATCTAGCCCTATCGCAGACTTCTTTTTCTTCTCCTATTATTGATGCTGTATCATTCTTGGTCAATTCGTTTAGCAGAAATTCCTTATCTTGCTAAAACTTATTTAATTCTATATAATACTCTGCAAAAAGGTCTCTGTAGTCTGAACTGTAGCTTGGTTATTAAGTTCGTGTAGCTTCTTTTACCACTGTCACCCTTCTTTAGTTCCTGTAGCAAATTTATGCATTGTTATCTATAGCTAATATACGCTCCTGTAGCCCAATTAAATTGCTTTTGTAGCTTACTTGAAAACTCTATAAAACAGTTACGTTATTACAGAATAGAGACAATTAATTACTGAATATTATTTATGCTTATTTAATGCTGAAACATGTCTTGATCTTTTATTACAATAAAACTCTATGAATTGTTAAATCATGAAGCGGTATTGGATGGAAAAAGTATAACATTGAATATTCTTCAAACCTTTAGACAAACGATTTATTGCTAAATATTATAATCAGATTATAGACTCTGTATATATATTTGTACAAATGAATGAATGAGTGATGTTCATCTTGTCATTTTTTGAAAGTGTGTTTTCTCGATTGATGTTTTGGGAAAGGGATTTAGAGATGAATTATAAAGAACATTGATTGTTTTATTTTATTATTATTTATTTACTGTTTCTTGGGGAAAAGAAAGTAGATTTTTATCTAGGAATGTGTTTGGGTTACTTTGGGCTAGGATGTCGAATGTGGATTATCAGAGATGGCTTTTCCTCTTTTTGGGAATTGATCGGTGACTATGTTTTAAAGGTTTAGATCTAAACAAGCTGTCATTGAAATAGATGATTATTTTGTCTAGCAAACTTATTGATATATATCTCTGCCACATCCTGTTGTGAGAAAATATGCATTTCACTATTTAGAATTGCACATTAAGACATCAAGTTGCATCGGGTGTTCCCACCTACCAGTTGTTCCAGGTAGCTAGACATTTCATGCAAGGTTGGGTTTCCTTCGTTTCATGAAGGGATCTAGGGAAGTGTAATTGCTTCATGGTTGGGTGGAAAAGCACCTGGGCCATGTTCCCGTCTCTCGACTCGTAGGAGGACCACTTGGTTCATGGCGACTGATGAGCGTATTGATTTATTTATACTTGGTGTACATGATTAATGTAACTTGTAATCAGATGTATTTATGGAATGATTGTCAATCGACTTTGTATATTATTTTATAGTGCTTTCACCTAGATTGAGCACGTGATTTTTGTAAGACTTAATGACTTTTCTTGATTCATATTTATGAGACTTATCTTTTACTTGTGATATTGTAATTAAGCAGATTAATTACACCTTTTTATCTTTTATATTGTAATTAAGTGGATTAATTATATCTTTTTACTTTTGACATTGTGATGTTGTACTTAAGCAGATTATTTACTTCATTTTACTTAGTTTTACTTTTGTGATGGTTTGAGGGCTTTTACATTAAATATATCCAAGGAAAAGAAAACCAGGTGGTAGATGTCTTGAGTAGGAGAAGACATATCTCCTCAATGATCTCCATAGATTCTGATTGTAGGAATCAGGTACTACAGAAGTCTAAGGGAGATGAATTTTATGAGTAGGTAAAACAGGCCCTTGTAGAGAATCCCCAGAATCTGAAATACGATGGATTTAACCTTGAACTAGATGGGTTATTAAGGTTTAAAGGAAGGATGTATGTACCTAACTCTGTGGAGTTAAGAAATATGGTGTGGAAGGAGGTTCATTCTGCACCGTATTCAGGACATCCTGGAGTAACAAAGTTACTTGCCGATGTGAAACCCTTATATTTCTGGAAAGGGATGAAGAGGGATGATGCAAATTTTGTAGCTACGTGTATAGAATGCCAGAGGGTGAAGGTGGAACACCATCACCCGGCAGGACTCTTATACCCTCATGAAATTCCTGAGTGGAAATGACAAATCATAAGCATGGATTTTGTGCAAGGGTTTCCTATGACAAGGAACATGCACAATGCTATTCTGGTTGTGTTGGATAGACTCACTAAGGCCACTCATTTTATACCTAGGAACTTGATGGATGGGGCACCCGTCATAGCCCATAAATTTCTTCAAGAGATTTTCAGATTGCATGGCATTCCTGAGAAGATTATCTCAAATAGGGATGCATGAATGACATTGAGGTTTTGACAAACCTTATTCTCTTCACTTGGAACCCAGTTGAACATAAGCTCTGCTTATCATCCTGAGACGGATGGTCAAACTGAAAGGGTAAACCAAGTGCTAGAGGATTTGTTGAGAATGTATTGCATGGATCAACAATACAAATGGGAAGATTATCTTCCTCTGGTGGAATTGCCTATAATAATTCCTATCATTCTGCAATTAAGATGGCTCCATTTGAAGCATTATATGGAAGAAAGTGTCGAACCCCTATAAGCTGGGACAAACTAGAAGATATGGTTAGCCTTGGTCCAGAAATACTATCAGAAATGGAAGAGCAAGTCTATCTGATTAAGAAAAGGCTAGTGGAAGCCAGTGATAGGAAAACGAGTTATGCGGATGCTAAGTGCATCGAAAGACATTTCTCAGTGGCAGAGAAAGTCATTTTAAGGGTAAAACCTCAAAAGAGTTCCATTAAATTTGGGAAGACATCCAAACCGACACCTAGATATGTGGGTCCCTTAGAAGTTCTCGAAGAGGTCAACCTAGTCCGATACAGAATTGCTCTACCTCCAACCCTTGCTATGATGCATAATGTTTTTCATGTTTCCTATTTGAAAAAGTTTAATGCTAGAGATAATCAAATTCCTATTCTTGATTGGAATGCTATACAGGTGAAGGACCCAGGGGTGGTGGTGATCAATCCCATCAAGGTGCTCGAAACGCGTAAGCTACGCTTATGTAACAAAGAGATAAATTCAATGCAAGGTCCAGTGGGACCAATATGCAGAGGAAAATGCCACCTAGGAAAACTATAAGGATATTCATGTGAGATTTTCCCATCTCTTTTGAAAAACTTTTTATTATGATCACAATTTTTTTTCTTATTATGTTGGTTAACTCTAAAGACATTTAATTATCGGGGACGATGATTCTTATGGGGGGAGATATGTTACATCCCCAACTTATGATTTAGCTTAATCATACTTTTGTGTGGTAATCAGGATGATTAACCATAGTTAATGCTTATATGTTTGTGGAAAATATCTGATTTAATCATTGATTATGTGGATACTAACTAATTTTAGTTAGACATGAGATTACATGATGAAATGATTATTTAATTATTATGATTTATGAATCAAATGATGATACTTTAATCATGGTTTATGTTGGTGATTGTGAACAGGAAAATAATCTTCCTTCAAAGACAAAAGGAGAGTATCATCTGGGAGGAAGAGATAGATGTTGGGAAATGGGTCAAATTGCCATTTGAGTATCAGATTTTTTGTGCTTAAGAATCCTCTTAAGTTTGAGTGAGTTGTGTCTTTTCCTTGCTAGTCAATTTCCTTTATGTGTCGTCATGTCAGTTTGGGTTATCTTGACGATGTTTATGTTGATATGACTAAATAATGTTCCTAGAACGTTGACTTAAGTTGAGGGATAGTCTCGCCAGGTGGTCGAGTACTTCCTTGTTTCTTTATGTATTTTCGTATCAGGGTTTTGAGTCTAATATCTCTTTTATATTTATTACGTATGGTTAATAGTGAATAAGGGGGAGTGTTACTCGACCCCTAAATCACATTTTGTTTCTACCGCCCTATTGATGACGATGTCATTTGATGACATCTTGGGTTGTTATGGTTACTCTTATACATCATATAGATGCATGAGAAGTTTATTATGGTATAATCTTTTTGGCCTTGTAATCAAGCTTCTTTCTATTATTAATGTATATGTGTTTTAGTGATTAGGCCGACCACCACCCACGGTTAGTGGAATGAGTGGAGGCCATTGCGGACCCACTTAGATCCTCACCTCACTGTCCACTTGATAATAGCAAGTAATGGACTAAGAAAGCCAACTAAGCGCGAGGTGGGGGAGTGGAATAATCATTTTCCCTTCGTGGAGCTCGAAGGTGGTGAGCTTATCACATGCAAGGCATGCAATAGAGAAGCAAGTCTTTTGTTTTTGAGTAGTCTTTTCCTTTGGTAGCGCTTGAGAGAGCAAGAACAGGCAAAGATATCAAGTTCTCTGGAAAGAAAACTACTGTCATACATCAGCGAGTTGGAAATTCCATAACGCTCAGCTTAGAGCTGTCGACTAGCTGACTCCAGGATTTGTATATAATACATACAGGTATGAATTGTAATCTTTTAAGACTCCTATCAGTTAGCATGATAACTAAATGTTACCACTGTGTGTAAGTGTTTGACTGTGTCGACATTTATAAGTTAATCTTGCTATTATTATTATTCTGTGGTTATTGTTAAAGGCCCTCGAGGCCGAATCATTGTATAGGTTAATATGATTAGACCCTCGAGGTTGTAAAACTCTGTTTGTATAACCTTGATATTGCATACATTATGGAGTGAAACTCCAGGCACTTGAGGCCATATACGAAACTATAATGCAAACATGTATTTTCTATTGATAACCAAGCCGCTCGGGGCCACGAGGCTAAGCTGGTGCTTTCTATAGCATGCAAATATGCTTGTGTGCCACTATGGCATGGGTTAAAAATGATTTATTAACACCCTAAAGCATTATTGTTCTTGAGCCGACTGTGCTCAGTAAATAAAGTGTTTAAAACTATTATGATAAGTTGTGTGCATTGGGTAAACTAGTTTGCATGTGGGCCGAGAACCTTCCCTCGAACCATAATGCTATCCATCATGAATCTTTAACCTAGTAGCAGTGCATGGAGCACTAGGCTACCATTCTTGAAGATCTACAACCACAGAGTTCGACTGCTAAGAAGGTTGTTAGGATAACCATAGTGCAGTCCTTAAATTTTAAAGAGTATATGTATTGACTCCTTGTTAAGGAATGAGGTTTGATAAGTGATAGTATTATTACTTCAAGGCAGCATTAAATGCATGTCAGGTTTTATTGAAGAATTTACTCTTCTTAATGATTATTTCTTTCCAAGATTGAAAACTAAGTTTAGTCTAAATCTCTTTCATTGAATTGTAAATGAAAGCCACTCCTTCCTAGTGGTCCAAACTCCATGAAGGGAGTATAAAATGCTATGAACTCATGTGGGTATGGGTAAATGCACAAAGTTGAATCCACTTAAGGTGGAAGTTTTGAACTTAGGCAAAAACCCAAAATCAGGCAAACCAAAATGGGATCCCGAGCCTAAAATCTAGGATGGGATCCCATTACGTAGAGAGATCCCAAACCTAGCACCAAGAAACGGGATCCCGTTTACTAAAAGTATTAAATTTTTTAAAAATCTCCTGCGTGCTCATTTTCTCCCAACGATAGTGAGAATTGCAGAACGAGATCTTGAGTATAAACGTACCATTTTTGGCCATTAAAAAGTCTAGGTGAGTGGATTTTTCCACATTTGTTTATTTTTTGTGATTTGTAGTTTTTATTTGAAGTTTTTTTCAATATTTTTCTATGTTTTAAGTTTTAAATTTGGTTTCAATCTTTCAAAACTGTATAAACCCTCATATGAAAGAAAACTAAAAACAATTATCCTACACAAAAAAAAACCCTAAACTAAATTGAAACCTAAAAACAATTACCCTACACAGAAAAAGAAAACCCTAAAGTCTCAATGGTTCACATTTGATGAATTTGTATAATGTTAGATTGTTGAAGTTTTTACAAACTTGTTTAAAAAGATAAATATATCAAACTTGGTCAACTTAAGACAAAATCATTCCATTAGCATGGTTTATGGACCTAGGATTTAGATGACATTTATTAAGGGGATTTAAGAAAATTGCTTAAGACCCATCCTAAGAGGATGTATATGTTGGAATTAAGGAACACTAAGAGGGGGGGTGAATTAGTGTTCTACAAAACTTATTATTATGTTCCTCTATTAATTTACCACATACAATCAAAAGAAAGAAACATGAACTCAAGAACAACAACAACAAGACCATTACACATGAACACCAGGATTTTTATGTGGAAACCCGGTTAAGGGAAAAACCACGGTGGGGGTTAACCCACAAGATTTTATACTCTGTTAAAAGTATTACAAATGGGAAGGCACATGCCTTCAGGCACATTGCCCAGAGCTCACTACTCAAGGGAGGCTCACTGCCTACATGATTGATTACAAAGAGTTCACATGAATACTTGAACTGAAGAATAGCATCTAACAATGCAAGATAACAGTTCTGGTTAGGATCAATATACTGACTTCACACACTTCATCTCTCACTACCCTGTTTTACTGCTCTTCCATGATCCAAGCCTTAGATCTCTGTTTCGCACATGATATTGCGTTACTTTGCACCTCTTATCTCATATTCGCACACCACACCATAGAATGCTCACACCTATCGATTATATATATCCGCTCTATGAAATTTCATCAACTGTAATCAGCCTCAAGAAAACTTAGAAGCTTTTTCAAGATTATTGTTCTGTCGATTGAATCCATGCACAAACATCAATGCGGACCACAACTTATGAATTCAAGTCACCACACATGTTAGCCAATACCATTGGATCTCATAAATAACTCAACCAACCACTTCTCTTAATCCGCACAAGGATCAAACACCAAGTCGGCCTGTTCTTCACCAGACTGAACTGTCTTACCAAAACCCGATACTCAGATGCCTATAAATTTTAATCCCTTCATTACCGAAGGCTAAATCTTTGGATTTAGGCAGCCCTAAAATCCATTAACATTCCCTCAGATCCGCAACATAATGTGGTTACCTGTGTGTTGGGAATTAAGGTGTCTCAACCTTGGTAATTTCTTGTATTATTTTATTGTATTTATTTATTTATTGCCTATTATGTAATTAGGATGCAAATCCTATGTTGTCATCTTGTGGGAGTTGGCATGGTGATGTGTCATCCTATATGGAAGATGACCAAATGTAAATTTGTCCTCACATGAGCAGATAGGCATCCCACTTAGTGGTAGGAATATTTTGCCATGTGTCAGCATCTTAGATAGTGTGTAAGGGAATATTCACCGAAACGGTCATGATAGATTCCTATGACAGTTCTATGACATGTAAGAGTCGAAAATAGAAGATTTTATGACAGGTGAGGACATGTGTCGAGAAGCATCTTGGAAGAAGGCAACTTTGGGCACCCCAAGGTGGGTTATGACATGTTGTAAGAGAATATTCTATTTATAGCCTGTGTATGACAGATTCTCTTACAGCTGTAAGTTATGACAGCTATGACAGATTCTATGACGGTTGTAAGAGTTGTAAGAGCATCTGTCATTTCCCAAGTTGGGAATAGACGACCTCTTTGGGATGGGGTGACTTGACAAGTGTCAAGAACATCCTACAATGTTGGACAAGTGTCCATAGGCATGGGTTTTGGGCCATGAGGCCATGTTGGACGCCCATCTCAAGATAGAGCCATTTTTGCCTTGTATGTTTTATATAAACAGGTGCTTTGGAGAGGAGATGTATTATGTGATTGAAAGGTACTGTTATGCTGCTGGTTTGTCTCCAGATACAAGTGTCAAAGACTCTTGAGAGCTTACATTGCAAGTGTATTGTAAACTATTTCAATTTTAATAATACATTATGTAGGTTTTGGAGTATGGGGTTTTTCACCCGATAAGGGTTTTCCCCACGTATATCTTGTGTCTCTCTCTTCTGTCTCATTTATGTGTGTATGTGTTTGCTGCAATATCTCCATTGTTGTTGTTAACATTCTATAGTTGTAAAGGGTAAAACAAATTTGCACTCTTCTCTCCTCTTTAGATTAGTGTAGGAAGCGATTTCCGCACACCTAGCTTCCTTTCAGTTGGTATCAGAGCCTGGCCAGTTTTGGTTCTAGCTGCTGGGTAGGGGTTTTTTGAGCTAATCTTAGGTTGAATGGGATTCTGTGTAGAGTATTTTGTATCTTGTTGTAGGAAGGAGATGACAACCACATCCAGAAGAGTAGAGGTGGAGAAGTTCAATGGCACAAATTTTGAGTTGTGGAAACTCAAGATAGAAGATCTACTTGTTAATCGTGACCTATGGGAAACCATTGATGGAACAAAACCTATGGCAATGCCACAAGCTAATTGGCACCTCAAAGATTAGAAGGCTAAGGGTCTCATAAGACTCTGTCTAACTGACTTTGTCATGTTGAATGTCCATGAGGAGAAGACTGTGAAATATCTTTAGAAGAAGCTGGGAACTATATATCAGGCCAAGTCCTTGGTGAACAAGCTTTTTCTAAAAAGGAAGCTATTTGCTTTGAAGATGGAAGACAAAGGATCAATTGTGGACCATATGAATGCTTTCAACATGCTTGTTGTATAGTTAACATTCGTGGGTGTGAAAATGGAGGAGGAGGATCGATGTATGACCCTGCTTTGTTCTTTGCTGGATTCGTGGTATCATCTTGTCATGGCTATCGGAAGCACTACAACCACCTTCAAGATGGATGATGTAGTATCTTCACTATTATTTGAAGAAGTACGGAGAAAGACAACCGAGTCGGCCAAAGATGCTCTTGCAGTTCATGGAAGACCCAAAGAAAAAGGGAAGAAGAAGGACAAGAAAGGTGAAAAGGGTAGATCCAAATCCCGTGGGAGATCCAAATCTCCTAGAAAATCCAAGGCTCCCTATTGGAACTGTGGGAAAATGGGGAACTGTGGGAAAATGGGGCATTTCTGAAAGGAATGCAAAGAGGAAAAGAAAAAGATGAAGAAGAACACCCCTGATTCAGATTCTGACAAGTCACAAGATGATGGTGATGCATTCATCACAACCCTGGTCACTCATGCATATGATGATGTGTGGTTGATTGATTCTAGTGCATCATTCCACATGACCTTGCATCGAAGCTAGTTCACGAAGTATGAAGAGTTTGATGGTGGAAGAGTGTATTTGGGTGATGATTCTCAACTGAAGATTGTTGGTCATGGAAGAGTCTCAATCTGATTCCCTAATGGATGAGTGAAGGGGATCATTGGGGTTATGCACATCCTAGGCTTGGCACGAAACCTACTTTCTGTAAGTATGTTGAATGATGTAGGTGTGTAGGTTGTCTTTTCAAATGATGGATGCAAGATGACTAGAGTATCTATGGTGCTTGAGAAGGGTACTCAAAGAGGTACTCTATTTCAGCTGGAGGCATGCACTTCACAATGCAATAGTTCTTCTGACTTGAAGAAAAGAGCTATAGTCACTTCATCCCCACCATCTGAACGAGTGGTGAAGAAATGTGTTGTAACTAGTTATGATGGTAGTGCACATGCTTTGGAAGTTAAACTTCTGATTGAAAAGACTATGTTATGGCATTTGAGATATGGCCACATTGGTGAGAAGGGTCTTAGAACCCTAAAAAATAAAAACCTCATTGAGGGGTTAAATGATTGTAATCTCGAGTTCAACGTTTGTGAACATTGTGTTTATGGAAAACAAAACCATGTTCAGTTTTACTCTAGTTCTCACAAGTCTTCTGGTGTATTGGATCTTATTTATTTTGATATGTTTGGTATAGTTAATGTTCCTTCAATTTCCAAATCTGTATATTTTGTATCTTTCATAGATGATTACAATAGAAGGACATGGGTTTATTTTATCAGAAGCAAGACTAAAGTCTTTAGTCAGTTTAAAAAGTTTAAAGCTTTTGCTGAAAATTAGACTAGTAAAAAGATTAAGTGTTTGAGAACTGAAAATGGTGGTGAGTTTTGTTTGGCAAAGTTTGATAAGTTCTGTAAAGAGCAAGGGATTGAAAGACATAAAACAACTCCATACACCCTATAGCAAAATGGAGTTGTAGAAAGGATGAACAAGACACTGATGGAGAAGGCTAGGAGTATGCTTAGTGGTGCAAGCCTCGAACAAAAGTTTTGGGCTGAAGCTGTTGCCACTGCTTGCTACCTAGTAAACAGGTCTCCTACATCAGCTCTTGTTGGTAAGACACCTATGGAGGTGTGGTCTGGTAGAAGCCTTCACTTAGACATCTTCGTGTTTTTAGTTGTGAGGCATATGCACATGTGCCTAGGGAGAAATGGTCTAAATTGGAGAACAAGGCTGTTAAGTGTATTTTCATTGGCTATGGTGTCGGTGTGAAAGGATACAAGCTTTGGGATCCTATGGCTGAAAAAGTGTTGTATAGCAGAAGTGTTATCTTCAGAGAGCTAACACCTTCTTCTGTTGTTCTACAACTAGAAGAGACAGAAAAGAAAGAAGATGTGGTTTAGTTTTCTTCTACCCCTGAGAAGATTGAACCGATAGACCCTGTGAGACCTGATGATGAGGAGAGCTCTAGCAACTCTAAAAGCTCGGAAGAAGAAGCAGAACCTCAACCTCAGCCATTGAGGAGGTCTACATGAACAAGAAAGCAACCTGATAGGTTTAGTTATTCATTACTTGATTCTAGTTGTGCTTGTGCTTTACTTACTAACACTGATGAGCCTAGAACTGTGAAAGAGGCTATGGCCATGAAAGATGCAGGTTCCTGGAAGGAGGCCATGGAAGATGAGATGGCATCTTTGGAAAAGAATAAAACATGGGACTTGGTGCCTTTCCCTGAAGAACGGAAACCCGTTGGATGCAAATGGGTGTTCAAAAAGAAATTCAGTGCATATGGTAGTGTTGAAAAGTACAAGGCTAGATTGGTTGTGAAGGGGTACTCACAAGTGGAGGGAATTGATTATGGTGAAATTTTCTCTCCCATTGCAAAGCTGACATCCATTCAGTTCTTGTTATCTCTTGTAGCTGCTTATGACTTAGAGGTAGAACAGATGAATGTGAAGACAACTTTCCTTCATGGTGATTTGGAGGAAGAGATTTACATGTCACAGCCAGAGCATTACATAGAGAAAGGTAAAGAAAATTTGGTTCGCAAGTTGAAGAAGTCTTTGTATGGTTTGAAGCAGTCTCCTAGGATGTGGTATATGAAATTTGATGCCATTGTGTTGTCCATTGGACTTATGAGATTGAAATATGATCATTGTGTGTATTACAAGTTTGACAATGATCGCATTCTGATTATTGCATTGTATGTTGATGATATGCTGTTGATTGGGAATGGTAAGAATATGATTTCTGATTTGAAGTCTCAGTTGCCACCACAGTTTGAGATGAAAAATCTAGGGGCAGCCAGGTACATTCTGGGAATGGAAATTAGAAGAGACAGAGCTAACAGAAAACTTTGGTTAAGCCAGAGTAAGTATGTGAAGACCGTGGTGGATAGGTTCAACATGGCAAATTGTAGACCATTATGTGTTCTTGTTTCTTTGGGGACAAAGTTGTCTGTTAATGATTGTCCAAAATCTCCTAGTGAGGTGGAGGACATGAGCAGAGTGCCTTATGCTAGTGATGTTGGCAATTTGATGTATGTTATGGTCTGCACAAGACCAGACATTGCCCAAGCAGTGGGACTTCTTAGTCAATTTATGGCTAATCCTGGATGGGTATATTGGGATGTAGTTAAGTGAGTGTTTAGATATTTAAGGGGTACTTCTGAGTATTCCATATGCTATCATGGTAATGCTACAGGACCTCCACATTCAATTTGTATTCATGGATTTGTGGATTCTGATCGGGCAGGTGACATTGATAGTAGGAGATCCACCAGTGCCTATGTGTTCACTATGTTTGGTGGTGCAATTAGTTGGATGAGTAAGAGACAACCTGTGGTTGCTTTGTCCATGATAGAAGCTGGGTATATGGCAACTACTCATGCTTGCAAGGAAGCCATTTGGCTTAAGAGATTATGTTCAGATATTGGTGTTGATGTAGGACAGATTATGATTTGTTGTGACAGTTAGAATGTGATTTGCCTAGTGAAGAATCCTACTTTCCATGCTAGAACAAAGCATATTGATGTACAGTTTCACTTTGTGTGAGACATGGTAAAGGATGGGAAGGTGAATTTGGAGAAGGTAGATACTTTGAAGAATGTTGTAGATGCATTGACGAAACCAGTGGGCATAGAGAAGTTCAGATGGTGTTCGGAGTCTATGGGCCTCTCAACCTATAGCAGTTAAATCCTGTTATTTCTATTGGCTCTTACAAGGTGTTCGACAAGTGGGAGAGTGTTGGGAATTAAGGTGTCTCAACCTTGGTAATTCCTTTTATTATTTCATTGTATTTATTTATTTATTGCCTATTGTGTAATTAGGATGCAAATCCTATGTTGTCATCTTGTGGGAGTTGGCACGGTGATGTGTCATCCTACATGGAAGATGACCACATATAAAATTGTCCTCACATGATGAGATAGGCATCCCACTTAGTGGTAGGAATATATTGCCATGTGTTGGCATCTTGGATAGTGTGTAAGGGAATATTGACTGAAACGGTCATGACAAATTCCTATGATAGTTCTATGACATGTAAGAGTCAGAAATAGAAGATTCTATGACAGGTGAGGACATGTGTCGAGAAGCATCTTGGAAGAAGGAATCTTTGGGTGCCCCAAGGTGGGTTATGACATGTTGTAAGAGAATATGCCATTTATAGTATGATAGATTCTCTTACAGCTGTAAGTTATGATAGCTATGACAGATTCTATGACAGTTGTAAGAGTCGTAAGAGCATTGTCATTACCCATCTTGGGAATAGGTGACCTCTTTGGGATGGGGTGACTTGACAAATGTCAGGAACATCCTACAATGTTGGACAAGTGTCCATAGGCGTGGGTTTTGGGCCATGAGGCCATGTTGGACTCCCATCTCAAGATAGAGCCATTTTTGTTTTGTATGTTTTATATAAACAGGTGCTTTGAAGAGGAGATGTATTATGTGATTGACAGGTACTGTTATGCTGTCAGTTTGTCTCCAAATATGAGTGTCAAAGACTCCTGAGAGCTTTCATTGCAAGTGTATTGTAAACCATTTCAATTTTTATAATACATTGTGTAGGTTTTGGAGTGTGGGTTTTTTCACCCGATAAGGGTTTTCCCCACGTATATCTTGTGTCTCTCTCTTCTGTCTCATTTCTGTGTGTATGTGTTTGCTGTAATATCTCCATTGTTATTGTTAACATTCTATAATTGTAAATGATAAAATAAATTTGCACTCTTCTCTCCTCTTTAGATTACTGTAGGAAGCAATTTTCGCACACCTAGCTTCCTTTCACTGTGGAGAAATGCGGACCAAAATGTTAAACTTTGTCATATGCTCTGTTCTTATCTATCCAGACTTAGACAAATCTACAATCTGACTTCCGGCATGATCAAATGGTACAATGCGAATGTGTAAGATAGATTCAGTTGCCATCAATGACAACACCTGACATGCCTAGCAGTGTCTCTTGCCAACAATCTCCCACTTTGGCATTAATGGCAACACTTAGTGAAAAATGACTAAGTGTTAGAACAGCTCCCCCTTTACTATGTACACTTGTGATTTCCAATGCTCCCCCTTTGATGAATTCCTCATTTTTCATTGCTTTTCTCTCCCCCTTTGACATCAATGGCAAATGTCGAGGTCTGGATCCAAAAGTTCACACAAAACTCTATACATACTTCTTCATGTGTACAAATAATCCTTATGTCTTATCTACATAAACTTAAACACATCACCAAAAATCTTTTTCAACAGTGCCAACTCACTGTCCCAACTTTTCTTCATGCTATCCAAAACTGAAATATGACCACTAAATAAGAATGCTTGTGACTCTGCCTTTTGCAGATTAGTGGGATCACTTGTCAGAGCAGTAGCTTGAGCTTCTGTCAATGCATTGAACATTGTTTCTAACTTAGGGAGAATCAGTCCCCGAAGTTCACACATCCTTGCCACAATGTTTTCTTTTTCTGTCATAGATTTCTTTATTTCATCAATCAAGTTAACTACTTGACATTCTTGACTTGCTGCAAATACTGTCAAAGGATTAAAGGATTGAGATACATTTGACAATTTTCACTCAAACTCCTTTATTTTCTTCTCAATGTCCTCTACAACTTTTGACCAAGATAGACAAAATTTGTACACATCTCCTCCTTCAGTGAGGGAATTTTGAATACTCTTTACACTAGTATCTAACATAATTCTATCATTGTCGATTATTCTTTTCAGTTCACTGAATCTTTTATCATTGAAATCATTCCGGACTTTGATTTCTGCTAACTTCTCAAAAGACTCAAAGTGAGTACTTATAGAGTTTATCAGATTCTTCAATTGACCAGAGGGGGATGCTGATGAATCCTTCTAAAACGTAGGCATGATTTTCTCCAAAATGCCAGATGCAAGACCAAGCAACTCACTATCTTCAATATGGAACTTCAAAAATTCCTCTCTGGCCTTAGCTTGTGCAAAAGAGGCCAACTTCATCTTTTGTACCAGAGAAAGAGTATCAAAATTAATTGGACCTTGTATTATATCTAAATATTCTGCAACTTGTTGGTCTTTCTCCAAAATTTCTTCACTACTTCTGCAGTGTCTCTTGCCCAATATGATGTTTCAGTTTTAGGGCCTGCGTTTATTCCCTTTCCGGAGTCAACAATATTGTCTTGCTTATCATTTTCATTCTTTTTCTCTACTTTTGCTCTCTCTGCATCATCAACAATGTCTTCTGCATTCTTTTCCAGAGGATTTTGTGTATCCTTAGTAGCAACATTATCATCATTTTTATCAAATTCCTCAACATCCAAAGTGGAGGAATTAACTCCTCATCAGTTTCTTTTTCTTTATCTTCCTTGTTCTTAACTCCTGCTTTCTGCTCTTTATTATTCTCAGAGTCACCTTCAGTAGGATCATTTATTTCCATATTCACTTCTACATTTGCCTCACTAGATTGGCTCAGAGAAATTTGAGTATCCTCTGCATTATCAACATTATCTTCCTTTACCATCTCTTCATTTCCTTTATTTGACATTTCCTCTTCCAGAATAGAGAGGTCATCTACCTCAACTTGCTGCTCATTTTTCTTCAACTTTTCTTCATCAACATCAGGTTCCTCAGTGACCACATAAAACTTGTTCTTGTCCAGGGCTTTTCTCAGAATTTGCTCTGTTTCTCTGACCACTTCATCAATGTCTCCAATCATCAGCTTATTCATCCTTTTCTTGCTTCTGAATTGATCTTTAACTTCTTTAAAAAATTTATCTACTTCCTTACTAGAGATGACTAGACACTGACTAGACAACACATGTTCCCTTAACTCCAAATCCTTTGCTTTAGTAGCTTCTTTTCTCATCTCTAAGATGTCACTTAGACTCAGGGATTTCAGATAAAATTTCCACAAGTGCTCTATTGAATGTATTCAAGTACGTAACAGTAGCATCCTCCAAAATTCTCTTGTTGGCTTTATCAAATTTGTCATAATATTTTGTTATGGGCTTTAAATTCCCATGAACAGTTACTGCATTCACAATGTCTTCAACTAACAGGGTTGATCTTTCAACATGGGTCTCAGTCCTTTATCTTTTGCTTACCCTTATACTTCTGGAGGGTTTGCCTTTGGTAACCCTTGATGCTTCTGCTTTCTCAAACTTTATGCTTTCGGAGGGCTTCTCCTTAGGTACTTTGGCAGCCTTAGTGCCTGAGGCCTTCAAATCTTTAATCTCATCATCTGAATCAATCTCTTCCTCATCCTCTTTCTCCATACTTACATATGACCTTTTGCCCTTTACTTTTATTCTTTTTCCTTCCTTACCAGCATGTTTTTCTGCAATAGGAGAAGGTGATGCACCAGAGGTTAAACCTGAACTCCTAGTAGTCCTTGGCTTAGAGAAGGATTCTACCGGAGCAATTCCCTATTCCCTGTCCTGCTTCTCCTTCTCAGCTTTCTCTATCCTTTCCCTGTTTTGTCTCACAGCTTCTTTTGTTATGCCAATGCTTTCTGCATACATTTCAACTTGCCTTTGAATCTTTCTCTTAGATTTTGGTTTCTGAAGTTCAACATGCAGTTTCACACTAAGTTCAGCATATGTACCAAATCTCTCAACAAAGGTATCTTTTGGTTTGCTCATAAGGTGTTGAGCATACATTTCCAGTAACTGATCATCAACTTCATACCCCATGGGCATGATCCATACAGTCCTTGGTTCAACTGCTTCCATCAAGCATTGATCTGTTTCCACCATGAATCAAATTTTATCCTTGTATTTCTCCACCATAGATGTAGGGATTCTTTCCCTTGATTGCATCATGTTCTAAAAATTCTTGAAATAACCCCAAAGAGCAGTTATTTGGGCATTAGAGTCACCAATACTGTGCAAGTGCTCTCTGATTTGTATGGCAACAGGCTCATCACTGGTCCAACACAAGCTTTTCTTTTCAGGTAACTCATTCATGAAATAGAAGAATAAACACAGGACCAACTTACCATACTTGAATGTATTTTTCTTTTCCCTTTTGATCTTGTTCAGATTCTCCATTAACTGGTTTTGTAGCAGCTCACACAAGTCATAGTCAGCATTTTCTCTTAACATCTGATAGGTAGCATAAATGGATGTACTAGATACAGAGTTTTCCCTGCTGGAGTCAATCACCATAGATGCAAATTTGACATCTAGATCAGTTATATCATTTATTTTCATTGCCCTCTTATTAAACTTTTGTTGGTAGGTGGCGACTGATCAGTAAAGTACTGTACACTAGCCATGTATCCTTGCCGGGGTTCGGGGGCGGCAGCCCTCGAGAAACGGGGGTTCGGGGGTGGTAGCCCCCGAGAAATTTTTTTTAGGGTCGACTTAAAAAATCCTATTTTTTATGACCGACATAAGAAAACCCTAATTTTTGTAACCGACAAAAAGGCTTGATAAAAAGCGGCCAAGGGTTAGGGTTTGAGTGTTGTGTTGTAGCATTTGCAGCGGTATTGAGTTGCAGGGATTGCTGATTGTAATCAGTTTGATTTACTGGATAATAATATTGGACTTTCTGTTTGGTGGATGTAGCCCGAGTTTGGGTGAACCATGTTAAATCTTGTCTCTCTCTGTTATTAATTCTATGTATTTCCATTTCTCTGTTTAATCTTTATTTGCATTTAATTGATATCTTCTGCCGGCTAACCCTAACAAGTGGTATCAGAGCGGGTTGTGTTCGATTATTGTCTGCAGGAAAATCTCACGGTTGAGTGGGAGCAATGGCGGACGAGGGTAAAATGAAGGTTGATAAATTCAATGGGCAGAACTATCAGTTATGGAAGATGCAGATGGAGGATTACCTCTATCAAAAGGATTTATGGAGGCCGTTGGAAGGAGTAGCCAAGAAACCGGCAACAATGTCTGATGAGGATTGGAATCTTCTTGACAGAAAGGCACTGGGAACCATTCGGTTGTGCCTGGTACTATTGGTGGCATTCAATATAACGAAAGCGAAGACAACAGATGGTCTGATGAAAGCTTTGGCAAAATTGTATAAAAAACCCTCAGCCTCAAATAAGGTATTTCTCATGAAGCAGTTGTTTAATTTAAAAATGGTTGAAGGTGGATCTGTGACAGGTCATTTAAATGAATTTAATACGATTGTCAGTCAATTGACTTCTGTAAATGTAAAATTTGATGAAGAAATTAGAGCTCTCTTGATATTATGTTCATTGCCTGAAAGCT
Organism: Cunninghamia lanceolata; assembly: GCA_027924645.1. Lineage (NCBI taxonomy): Eukaryota > Viridiplantae > Streptophyta > Pinopsida > Cupressales > Cupressaceae > Cunninghamia > Cunninghamia lanceolata. Next base: position 11,692,163 of record BSBN01000346.1, on the reverse strand, counting down.
GGGATAGTTTGGTAATGGCGGTTAGTAACTCTGTTTCTGGTTCAAATATCCTAAAATTTGATGATGTTGTTGGTGTTATTCTAAGTGAGGAAATTCGTAAGAAAAGCTCAGGTGGATCCAAATCAGGTAGTGTTTTGAATGCAGAAAGCAGGGGTAGATCAAAGGAGAGAGGAAAAGGTTCTAGAGGTCATGGGAAGTCACGAGGAAAATCAAAGGACAAAAGATCCCAAACCAGAGGACAGAAGGATTGCTGGTACTGTGGAAAACCAGGTCATCTGAAGAAAGATTGCTAGTCTTGAAAAAATAAAGAAGGAGACAAACAAGAAGGCAATAAGGAAGCAAATGTGGTAAGTAATAAATCTGAAGATGATGCTTTGATTCTTTCCCTAGATAATGCTGATGATTCATGGGTTTTAGATTCAGGGGCCTCATTTCATGCTACGCCCCATAGAAGTTATTTTCTTGATTATGTCCAAGGGGATTTTGGGCTGGTTTATTTGGAAGATAACGAACCCTGTTAGATTGTTGGAAAGGGAAGAATCAAGATTAAGTTGCAGAATGAGAATCATTGGCTACTACAAGAGGTGAGGCATGTTCTAAGGCTCAGTAGGAATTTAATTTCAGTAGGGCAGCTAACTGAACAAGGTTGCACTGTTACATTTACTGATAAAAATTGGAAGGTTTCAAAAAGTGCCTTAGTAGTAGCAAAAGGTGTAAAAATAGGCACCTTATATCTTTGTACAGGTCATACTGTTCCTTCTACTTTAGATGTTATAGAGTAAAAACAAACAGGTTTAGGAACAGTTGCTGCAGGTTTGCAGGAAGAGACTGGAAAAGTTGCTACAGGTTCTGAAACAACACTGTGGCATAACAGACTTGGGCATATGAGTGAAAAAGGTATGAAGGTACTTCATTCTAAGAAAGTTTTACCAGGTCTGAAATGTATTAATATGGATTTCTGTGAAAGTTGTGTGTATGGAAAACAAAAGAGAGTCAGTTTTCTCAGAGATGGGAAGCCAAAGAAAAATGAAAAGTTGGAGCTTGTGCATACAGATGTATGGGGACCAGCTCAGGTATCTTCTTTCGGTGGCTCTCGGTATTATGTTACATTCATAAATGATGCAACTAGGAAGGTCTGGATTTATTTCCTTAGATAGAAATCTGATGTATTTGAAACATTTAAGAAATGGAGAAGCTTGGTTGAAAATGAGACAGGTAAAAGATTAAAATGTCTCAGATCTGATAATGGCGGTGAGTATTGCAGCAAAGAATTTGAAGATTATTGTTCCTTTAATGGAATTCGTAGGCAGAAAACAGTTCCAGGGACTCCACAGGAAAATGGAGTGGCTGAACGCATGAATAGGACAATAATGGAGCGTGCAAGGACCATGAGATTGCATGCTGGACTGCCTTTAAACATGTGGGCAGAGGCTGTCAACACTGCTGTATATTTAATTAACAGAGGTCCTTCAGTTCCTTTGGGCTGTGGTATTCCAAAGGAAGCATGGACTGGCAAGAAGGTGAGTTATTCTTTTCTAAAAACCTTCGGCTGTGAAGCATTTGCACATATAGATTCTAAAAATAGAATCAAGCTGGATGCGAAATCAAAAAAATGTACCTTCGTTGGATATGGCATTGATGAATTTGGTTATAGGCTTTGGGATTTTGAAAATCAGAAAATTGTGAGAAGCAGGGATGTTATATTCAATGAGAAGGTGTTGTACAAAGATCAGTTGCAGCAGCATGAGAAGAAAGAAAAGGATTATGTGGTGCTGGATGATACTCCAAATAGTGATGTTCCAGTGGCTCCTCATGCTCCGCAACAGCAACCAGAAATACCACAAACTCCAGTGAATGTTAGACGGTCAACAAGGATAAGTAGAACTCCTAAAAGGTTTTCTCCCTCTTTGTATTCTATTTTGTTAATAGATGCTAGTGAACCAGAAGGGTATGATGAAGCTATGCAGGTGAATACACAAGTTCAGTGGGAGCTTGCCATGCAAGAAGAAATGGACTCCTTGCTGAAAAATTAGACTTGGGACTTATGTAAGTTACCTGTAGGTAAAAAGGCTTTACCAAACAAATGGGTTTACAGGCTGAAAGAGGAAGATGGAGGTAAGAAACGATTTAAGGCCAGGTTAGTTGTAAAAGGATTTGCACAGAAACAGGGCATTGATTTTGATGAGATATTTTCTCTGGTTGTCAAGATGACTTCTATTCGTACTGTTTTAAGTATTGTGGCTGCTGAAGATTTGCATTTGGAACAGCTAGATGTGAAAATTGCCTTTCTCCATGGTGATTTGGAGGAGGAGATATACATGGCACAACCACAGGGATTTGAGGTCAAAGGTAAGGAGAAACAAGTGTGCAGATTGTGTAGACTTAGATTTGGCAGGGGATATTGATACTAGGCGGAGTACTACAGGTTGTGTCTTTACTGTAGGTGGAACATCGGTGAGTTGGATTTCTAGGTTGCAAAAGGTGGTTGCTTTATCCACCACAGAGGCAGAATATGTCGCTGCAACATAGGCAAGCAAGGAGATGATATGGCTGCAATCTTTCATGGAAGAATTGGGTAACCAACAGGCTAATAGTTCTTTATATACAGACAGTCAGAGTGCCACACATCTTGCAAAGAATTCTGCCTTGCATTCAAAGACCAAACACATACAGTTGCGGCATCACTTTATTCAGTCGGTGTTGGATAATGGACAGTTAAGGCTGGAAAAGATACATACAGATGAAAATCCAACGGATATGTTTACAAAGGTAGTGACAAGGGCGAAGCTGAGTTCCTCTTCAGCTTTGATTGGTCTTCTAGACTGAAAACAATAAAAATTGAACAGTAGCGTCCAGGGTGCTTATTTCCAGTGGGAGCTACATGCGCAGCGGTGTCGTCTAGGATCAGTCTCTAAGTGGGAGATTGTTTGGTGTGGAGCCTGATCAGTCTCTAAGTGGGAGATTGTTGGTAGGTGGTGACTGATCATGAAAGTACTGTACACTAGCCATGTATCCTCGCCGGGGTTCGGGGGCGGCAGCCCCTGAGAAATTTTTTTTAGGGCCGACTTAAAAAATCTTATTTTTTATGACTGATATAAGAAAACCCTAATTTTTGTAACTGACAAAAAGGCTTGATAAAAAGCGGCCAAGGGTTAGGGTTTGAGTGTTGTGTTGTAGCATTTGCAGCGGTATTGAGTTGCAGGGATTGCTGATTGTAATCGGTTTGATTTACTGGATAATATTATTGGACTCTCTGTTTGGTGGATGTAGCCCAAGTTTGGGTGAACCACGTTAAATCTTGTCTCTCGCTGTTATTAATTCTGTGTATTTCCATTTCTCTGTTTAATCTTTATTTGCATTTAATTGATATCTTCTGCCGGCTAACCCTAACAACTTTGATCCAGTAGCTTCATTCACAGTCTGATTCTTCACTAGTTTTAACATTGGCAGTCCACCAAATGAGTTCAATCCTGTTACGGCTTGGATAACATCCTTGGTGATCTTGAAGGGTTTCATCAACCACACGAATTCAGCATGCATCCAACTCAGTACATACCGGACCCACTCATCTTCACCGAAGGACGGGAACCCAATAACCTAAATGAGATGTTTGACTTACAGCGCCTTATACTCAGGTTTAAGACCATGAATCTCATCCCTCAGATGATTCTTAAACAAATCTACTAAGTTCAAATCCCCAAACTCATCTATGCTAGCATGAATATAAGCCCTAATATCTTCAACGTGCAACACACCATGTGAAACATTTGAAAAGGCACCTAACGGATTGACCTCTACAGATTTGTGTGGATGCTTTTTGAATTTATGTTGGGGCCTTTCGGTGATGTCAACAACCAACAGAGTAGTCATATCCAAAGATTACAAATTCAGAGAGTTTCACAGAGAATACCTTGTTTCATCAGTTAGGGTTAGCTATCGAATTCACTTTTCGCACTTCAAATCTTTGAAATCTCAGCTCAGGCGCTCTTCTCGTTGTTCTCTTCAAATGCAAAGTGATTCAAATGCTGAGTAAATGACCTTTTATGCTATGCAAAACCTAATTCACCATTGTAATAAATGCTTGGCCCTAATACATCTGGTTACACTATTTATGCATATAGTCAATCTTCAATTGCTATGCAATCAATCGCATTAGCTTCTTTTCTTCTGAAATTTGGTTCAACAAATCTACAATAGGCTTCTTTATCTTCATTCATCATACCAAATTCAGGCCCCCACTTACTGGTAGGGGGAATTAGATTTTCAATGTAGCTCCCCCTGAGCCAGAGCTCCTGTTTCAATTCCTGGAGGAATTAACAACACCATATTCTGGTGCGGACCCATCACCATCATTCATTTCACCTTTCTTTACCCATGTTTTGTTCATTTCATTCTAGATCTCATTCACATTTACTTTACCCTTGCCTTTATCTTGTCCCTGCTTATTTTGGTTTCTGTTTACTAGACCTTTTCTATCATCATTCATGGTTCTGCAGAATCTTGCAATATGACCGGATCTGTTGCAATTGAAGCACACAACATTTCTTTGCTCATTTACTTGATTTCCTCTTAATCTGCACTCATTAGCCATGTGTCCAAATCTATTGAATGCAAAATAGTTGCCATTGAAAGAATTGACATTTCTTCTGTTGTTAGAGTAGCTCATTATCATATTTCTACATTCATTGGATCTATGACCATACCTTTTACAATTGAAGCATTGATCGAAGAAAGATGGACCATTTTGATTCACTCTACTTCTGCACTGAGTAGCTCTATGACCAAATTTATTGCACTTGAAACAATTTCCATTAAAAGATGGATACCTTTGAGCATTAGGTTGTCTTACCGGAGGTCTTCTAGGTCTGTTTCTCTGATTCCTTGATTTAGGATTTTTTTGACCAGATCCAGAGCTTTCACCTTTCTCATATCCCAGACCATGCTTATCATCTGCCATCTTCTGACTATCAAGAAACACTTCAAGTTTAGCTGAGCTTATCTTGAACTTCTCTTTATATTCATTTGCAATTTCCTAGGTCATGTTTGAGAATGACAATTTGCCTTTTAAGTTGTTCCTCATTATCCCTGGTTTCTTGTAGATCAGACTCTAGATGGCCAATTATTTTGTCCAATCTGCAACACTCTTCTGTTCTTTCTTTCAGAGATTGATTGAGGTTTTCTTCAGTTTTCTTCCTTTCCTCAATTTCCTTGGTTAGCCTCATCACCTCGGATTCCATCTCATATTTTAGGACAACAACTTCTTTTGCCATCTTCTCACATTCCTTTGTCTTTTCCTTCAAATCCTCATCCATACCATTATCTTCATTCTGATTTTCTAACTACTAAAGTAGCTCCTTCCTCTTTTCATTAGATTTCCCAGTTGACTTTTTAAAGTCTGAATGAAATCCTCAGCATCTTTAAGGTTCTCTTGTAGTTCTTTGACTTCTGCTTTGGACTGATCAAGATCTTCTAAAGAAACTTGAAGTTGTTCATTGATGCCATCAGAATACCTAGATGAACCCATGAAACACTTTCCCAGATCTTCCTCAAGTTGTTAAACTTCTTCCAAGGAACCTCGCTCTGATACCATTTGTTGGAATTAAGGAACACTAAGAGGGGGCTGAATCAGTGTTCTACAAAACTTATTATTATGTTCCTTTATTAATTTGCCACATACATTCAAAAGAAAGAAACATGAACTCAAGAACAACAGCAACAAGACCATTACACATGAACACCTAGATTTTTACGTGGAAACCCGGTTAAGGGAAAAACCACGGTGGGGTTAACCCACAAGATTTTATACTCTGTTAAAAGTATTACAAATGGGAAGGCACATGCCTTCGGGCACACTGCCCAGAGCTCACTGCTCAAGGGAGGCTCACTGCCTACAAGATTGATTACAAAGAGTTCACAGGAACACTTGAACTAAAGAATAGCATCTAGCAATGCAAGATTATAGTTCCAGTTAGGATCAATATACCGACTTCACACACTTCATCTTTCACTATCCTGTTTTACTGCTCTTCCATGATCCAAGCCTTAGATCTCTTCTTCGCACTTGATACTGCCTTACTTTGCACCTCTTATATCATATTCACACACCACACTATAAAATTCTCGCACCCATCGATTATATATATCTACTCTATGAAATTCATCAACTACAGTCAGCCTCAAGAAAACTTAGAAGATTTTTCAAGATCATTGTTATGTCAGCTGAATCCATGCAAAAACATAAATGTAGACCACAACTTATGAATTTAAGTCACCACACATGTTGGCCAATACCACTAGATCTCATAAATAACTCAACCAACCACTTCTCTTAATCCACACAAGGATCAAACACCAAGTCAGCCTATTCTTCACCTGAATAAACTGTCTGACCAAAACTCGATACTCAGATGCCTGTAAATTTTAATCCCTTCATCATCGGAGCCTAAATCTTTGGATTTAGGTAGCCCTGACATCCCTTAACATTCCCTTAGATCTGCAGTACCATATGATTACCTGTGGAGAAATGTGGACCAAAATGCTGAACTCTGTCATATGCTCTGTTATTGTCTATTCAGATGTTATCAATGAGATTTACACCCTGTTGAATGTGAGGCCCAACAATCTATTGAAACATTGGAAGACCTCTAAAGCTGTGGGTAACTTGTAAATAGAGGTCAACCTCGGGAGAAGGCCGGCTTCCTATGGTGGCACCTAAAAACTACATTCAATTCCACTGCTTTGACAGGGAAAAGGGTAAAGAAATATGCATAACTGAGAAATTGAAAATGAACAAAAGGATAAAAGAGGTGATACACCAAACTGAACTTGGACATAAACTTTGATAATCAACACTTGCTTAAAATGATTGAAAATAAACTTGCACAACTTGTCCTTGTATGTCTTTGCATAAGTATTTCATAATAAGGTCTTGATGCTCAGATTTCTAGAAGGAAGGTGACTTCACAACTATAAGACATTCACAAAACTTGACACAAATTATGACATGCATAAACAAACTCCTGCATAAAGGTGCTGAACATGAGACAAAGCTATAAGGAAATAATAGTACCTCACAAATAACTCAATCAAATCATTTGAGTGCACACAATGAAGCAAGGAAAAAGAAGGCAAAACTCCAAAATCATTGATATTCAAGGTCTCCTCTGTCATTCATGTCCAAAATGAGTTATAAAGCATGCCCAAGTCTGAGAAAGGACTGAAAAGATCACTAACTCCAGAAACTGCATAGTAAGAACTAATTACAATGAGTCAACCAAAATGACTATATCACTCAACTCCCTCCAAAAACCCACTAAAAGAGGTTGTAGAAAAATAGTTGAGGTTGGATGCCCTCAAAAAGCCTAAAATATAGTAACTGGATTTCATCCAAATGAGCTTCATAATGCAGAAAAAGTCAAATTTCACCAAGTCAAATATGATGACAAATGAAACTGTCCACAAAAAGCTCCTATTTTCTCCAAAAAGCAATTAAAATGCTCCCTATATGCTCTCCTTGTGTTTGCAAACCTCTTTCAACTCTCCTATGTGCTTGCAAAAGCATAAAGACTCAAACAATATCCCCTTTTGACTAGGCTTGAAAATCAACGCCCCTATCTCCAATTTTGCACAATAAAATACCATTAATCAAAGCAATTTATAAATACATCACTTAAACTAATGTTTTACATTCCCTGTTTAATGTAAAAATAAAATTGACATACTTTTGAGCTTTGAAACAAAGCAAAAAGCATAAGTCATAAGGGGACACCCCTAGACTCCTAGCAAGGTAAAATAATACAAAGGGAAATAACTTTTGTTGCAAATGATTAAAGCAAGGAAAAAAAATGCCCTTAGTCAAGTCGACATATGTTAGGATTTTCAAACCCTAGAGACAAAATCCGCGAGCAAACGTTCAATGCACTTTTCATTTTCACTTGCCTAAAGTCTGGAAACTTCATTCTTTGCCGACCACTAGGGTTTCATCGAGCTCGGTTCAATACTTCTCATGGTGCATTCTGAAATAGAACAAAGACTTCTCCTGATAAATCTCATGCAAGAAATGCAACACCGAGCCTAGGGTGAGCTTTCTTGTGTGAAATCTTGCACCATTTTTAATTATCTGCACAAGGAAATCTTTTTTCGAGCTTCTTCTAAGGAAAATGATGAATATATTTTTGTCTCCTGTGTGCTTCTCCATGCTTTTCTTGCTTATGGCCACGACATCTGAATCTTGATTATTGGATACATCATGGTAGTGATGATATATCACTGTGTGTAAAGGCCTCTTTAGCTTTACTAGTACCTTTGAAGGATGGTGCAAGTTCTCAAATGATTTTTTGCAGACCCTTCCAACTGTCTTTGTCTATATTATTCCTTGACATCATAAGACTCTACCATTGCTTCCTTAATGATCTCTATTATTTTCCCCTTCTGGCACTGTCTTTTAACATTTTGGCACTCTCTTCATGTTGTGAGGACTGTCCTTTTAGTCCAGTTCAAGATCATCTTTTAGTTTTATTTAATCAGGATTATTCTTTTACTCTATTAATAGTCATTGTATGGACTCCTTCCAGTTCACTGTAACAGTCATAACTGTTTGATGCCTTCACGACATTTTGACTATTGATAGTCATAAGACTATTCCCTATTGACTAAGACTGTACTCTTATCTCTTCTATTAGCATTGACTCTAGATACATTTACAACACAGTCTCTATATGCTACCTTCTACATTGTAGGATTGTCTTGATTTTCTTTGCTCATTGTTGTGGCATTGTTTATAAGACTGTCCTCTTTGCAGATTATGACTATCCCTTGTCAAAGTTAAGACTTCCATATCTCTGCTCTCTCCGAGGTGACTGTCAAAATCCTTCAAACCCTGAGATTTCAACATGTTGACTATTTTTCATAGCTGTGACTGTCTCTCAGCTAAGCATGCATACCTCTTCTCACTATTACGGCTATGTGACATTATTTGTAGATTCTTCTCACTACCCCCACATGACTACTCCTAACTTCTCCATGACTGCTAGGGTTTTCCTCTTTATCTCCTCATGAATGTTCTCTCTGATTCTCTTGACTATTTGTGCACTGTTGCTTATTGTGAGGAGACTGTCCCCTATGTTGTGATTGATCTCCATATTCTTTAGAGATGACTGTTATATGACTGCTGATGAGACTGTTGATGAGTGTTTTGAAGGACTTTATGACTATTCTCTTACCCATATACAGTCTTCTTGCTATGGATTTATTAGGAACTTGAAAACTGTTGTCAAACTTGTGCATTGTATGGATATCTTCTACTAGTAACTATCCATTATCTTGAGATACTTTTGTTCCTTGAAACTTGATGATTGTTTTCCTTTGAATCTTACAAGTATAATTCTACCCTTTTATTTCATGTACCTTGCAACATCTGATACACCTCCTCAACTACCATTAATTCCTAATGTTGTCCTAGATGTTGTTATGTTTACATTCACCGTCTCAGCTCCTTTAAGCTCTTCAAAGGCCTTAGAAGATCTTGTTCCCCATCATTGTCAACTATCATTCTACTAGCTGCTCTTTTGTCATTTATGACAATCACTAGGCTATTTCTTTGAGTATTTGTTGACTGTCCATTCTTAAATGTACTCTAATTTCTTAGAATAGGATTATGTAGATTTCAAAAGCCACATGGCTACTGGAAACCTTCTCTAGATTTTGAAAAATGAAACACAGCTACAGTATTATTCATACCTGAATATTTGTTTCTAGCAGATCTTTGATCTTTGATGTTTCTACATTGTTGTCTTGATGAGGAAAACATCTCCAATATCTGTAGTCCCCTATGAAACTTTGTCTATTGTTTCTACTGAGATTCTTCTTTGCTTTTCTGTTGACTGAAACCTGACAGTCACATGATTGCTCATCTCTATATTAGGCTCCAATTGAGTAGGTAGTTCACCGTTTATGACAATGACGTCAGTCAAATCATTCTTATAGGTGATGAAATATATACTCAAAGCTAATAAAGAAATTCCTTTACACTCTCATCCCTCTTAAAACACAAGAGGGCAGCATGCTGGGCTCGACCCTTATGGGAGCCCATTTCACTCCACATGCTACAATATCTTTACAAATAATCTAACAATAAGAACTTTCTCTATACCTGTACAATGAAAAAACATGTTAGATAAAACAATGAAGCTCTGAATATGATGTATATGATGATATTTTCCCATTTTGTTGGTCTTGACTCAATAATACTGCAAGAAACACTTCAATGGTTTATGATAGTACATTATATGCTTGTTGAATACTAAAATGTATATGATTGGAGAATGTATCCTAAGCATTAACAAATTCTTTCCCAACATCTGCAGGCATTCTGAAGCAATGAAGCAACCTTCTGGAAGACTCAGGAGCAATCCAGAGATGCAACAGATCAACGTTCATCCTCGCCACCCAAGCAATGATGGACGCCTTTTCCTCTTATATGCTTTTCATTTTCTTCAATTGTATAATTTACTTTCATATTGCATTAGAAAAGTTATTCCCACAGCTTGTGTGGGACATTATTCGTTCATGATTATCAATAAAAGATAGTAGTTATGCAAAGTTTATGTAATTTTCTTTTGTACTTATTTTTGCAAAACTGAACTATAATTTATTAGATAACCTCTCTGGCATATGAATGTAACTCTTAAAAGTAGAAACCAATATGTACCTTTAACTCCTTTTTACAAAACTTATCTCAGATCAACCTAATTGAGCTGGAGGCTAAATTAGGTAACATTTTTGGCGACATCTATTATATGTTTGCCTGCTAAACATCCTGACCAGTTGCCTGAAGCTTATCCATTGGGCACAGAGTCACTTAGAAAGATGACAGTCTCAAACAATAGTCTTGTATACTGCAGTAACTCATTAGAAAAATATGCATGGTACCTTGAAAAAATCCCACTCTACCTACCAGAACCCCAGAAACAAACAAACTAACTGACTGTGCCTTAGCACTTAGAGGAAAAATATTGCTAACCCTACTCTATACTAACCAAGAAAGACACCAACTCAAATGAAACTATTCACTGGTTGGGCGAAGTAGCTGCCGTTTCTACATAATTCACAATGTTTTCCATGCTTGAGGGCAGCTAGAAAGAGATAAAACATGAATAGAAATTCAACAAAATGTTGAAATACTTCTTGAAGAAATACACAAGTTCACTAACCTTTTCATATGGAATATAAACATCCCTGTCTTGAGGTAGAAAAGTGACTTGAATCTGCTCTTCCCTAGTTGTACCTTCATTTTTGGGTGTAAAGAAGATATTAATATTCTTAATGGCCTCCATTCTGACTAGATGCCTAATTGGGCATCCTCTAGAAAGAGTGAATTCAGAACTCTCCATGCTGGTTTCTTGTTGTTCCTCATCTTGTTTTTGAAATTCTGCCTCAAATGGTGTTGGTTCAACATCCAAAGTTGGGCAAAAAGAGGCTTCCTCTAGAGTCAAAACAGACTTTAGATCATCCCAAAATGAAACTACCTCATGAGCCAAAGCTTCATTCTCATATTGACTTTACGAACCAGCAACTCGTTACACTCTTTAACATCTTGTAGCTATCCCAAATCTTGTGTTATCATGGACATATCTTCTTCATTTTGTTTAACAAATTAAGGTAGCCCATCATACCAAAGCATATCAGCCTCTTTTCCACCAAGTTCCTCATGTTCATTTATCTCCTCTTGCTAGTTGGAGTAAGTTAACTCAAAAGGCTCAGGTGGAAGTGTAACTTTTTCCACATTTTGTTCCTGCCGCTCATAAGTTGATTCCACAAAAGGAGGTGATTTGACATCCAAACTTTAAAAATAAATCTCTAAATCATCCCAAAATATGTCCTCTTCAAGTTCTTATTTAGTTTTATGTAAGAGAGGACTGATTTTTACCTTATGGAGATCTTCATGAATCAAAGTTTCTTCTTCATGCTTATTGATAACTTCTTGAACCAATCACTCATCATGTTTTTCAACAACTTCAAGATGTTCCGAATCTACTGCTAATGGTGATATGACCAAACTCCCTTCATCTTGCTCAACAAAATAGGGCAGCTCATTAAAAATCAAAGTGAGAACTTGATGTTCAACATGCTCTTCTTGCTCCACAACCTATTGTCCAAGTTGATCATGCTCAACTATCTCCTATAACATATCTAATCTCTCCTCTTTTTCGACAAGTGAAGGTTTATCATCTGTAAGATATTCTTCTTTAGACTCCCCTAATACCTCATTTTGCTTAGCAAAACACCTGTTGTCATAAACCAAAGGTCCTCCTTTGTAAAGGTGGATGATGCTCTTCTAGCATTGGAGATGACTATTCTTGTGGAATCATAGGCTTAGAATCTTGCAAAATAGGTAAACTTCTAAAATTTGGTAACTGATTTGAAGACTTAGAGAATTCACCTTGCCTGAAACTTGGAACTTCATACCTTGGAAGCACATCCTCTTGGAGCTATTCTGAAATGCAAGAAGTTGTTTGGGCTTCCATTCTTTGTGCTTGGATAACCAAGAACTTCTTCTCCTATTCTTTTACGAGGACCTCCATTGCAAGCTCTTCCTCATACTTCCATTTTTGTGCCACCAATTGTTGTTCATGAAAATGGGCATTGTAATCCAACTCCTCATGTTGTAAAGCATATTCTTGCTACCTCTTTATGTCATTTAGCTGCTTGGTCCAGTCAAGCAATATGTTCTTGATATTTGCAATCTTTAGTCTCTCATCATTTTGGAGCTGATTGGGAAGGTCGTATTGCTGGTTTGGCATAAAATGAGATTCTTGAGGCTGGTCATGGGTATACACTGGCTGCCATGGAGTTTGTACATGGGTGGGAGGGTGGTAAGCATGACAAACTTGTAAGTTGGGCCAATAGTGCCTCTAGACTCAAACATAGGTGTCTAAGGTCAGTAACAAAGTGTGATGACCCTAAAGGGATCGAACCTGATGGTTTGCTAGGGTAGAAATTCATTTAAAATAGAGTTTATAATTTAAATTTTTGAATTAAGCATTTAGGCGGGAAAAGCTATTTTGAATTGTTTTGGTGGTTTAACCAACTCCAACCGATGGGAATCAGTTGTGGAAGTTGGGGCAGAGGGTATGTAAGCCTATCCAAGGCATAGGATGCACGTGTGGAGTCATTTGAGACTTGGGTTGTACGGTCTAACAACAATAAATAGAGGTTTTTCATTTATTTCCTATTTTTTCTTGCATTTGTTGATGATCTTTTGAATTGTGGTGACATGATAGAAGTCTTAAATCTTCAGTGAACAGTGTTAGACCTTATTGAATGCTATGAGAAGGTTTCTAGGCTAGTTTTACTTTTGTTTATTTGATTGATACAAAGCAACAGTAAACTGCCCTGTGTGTCTTGAGAGGTGACAATGCAAATTTGGACCTTTCCATGAATGTAAGATCCTGATTCTCATGGAATAGGTCCTTAATAACATGTATAATATGATTTCTAATAAGGACAAGACAAGAGGAGTACAAGTGGGGAGGTGATCACCGTTGGAAGTCTAGTTTGCATGTGAAAAGAGCATGGAATGATGGCACAGTTATAGTAGCAGGAGATCTGCCTTAACAAGGTGATGTTTTTATGTTTGATATTGTTTAATATGGTCTAGGAGATGGTGTTAGATCTTTGAATGAGGTCTAGAAGTAATTGGAGGTGGGAGATCTAGTAAACCCTAGGTTTTGGGTCCTAGGAATGGGGGTTTGGTGTTTAAACACTTGAATGAACAAACCACTGCCTAAAACCTTGAAAATCCTCTGTTTTAAATCCTTTCCTAAGACTGTTTCAAGGTTTGGAGTGAGTATGACAAGTATTTGATAGGGGTCCTTTGTAAAGTGGGCAAATTAGGCCCTGTAGGAAGACAGCAGGGGGTTAGGATAGTCAAGTCTAGTCCAAAACAATAGCATATGAATCTTGGGTATGTTCTAGAACTTGATAAAGGGTACTCATATCAGTCATTAGTTTTGGAAGTGCTTTGGGAAAGTTGAGAGAAAAGTGCAGTTTAGTCGCTGAACAGGGCTACTAGGATTACGCCTGGTTGAGGGGAGTTGTCAAGAACCTATCAAATTGGTTTGTGAAACCTTTTGAAACTTGTTAATTGTGGTATATTGAGACCCTAGAAGGTGTAAGAGTGCATCTTAGAAGTTGCAAACAAGTTTGAGCCCTTTGATGGAGTTTAGGGCAAGGAGAAGACTAGTGAGTCTTATTGGTTGAAGCCCACTATTGTTTCAAACCTTTTGATCTTGTTAAATTACCACTAGAGACCTGACACCTTTGCATCATAGTGGTATCAGAGCAGCAAGTAGATCCTTGAGGGAGTAGTAGGATCTTGTGGAAGAGTTAAGGGTTGGTGAAAGTTGTGAGGATGCCCCCTAAGAATCAGATGGCTAGGGAGAATAACGAATTGAGGGAAGCCTTAGAGGTAAGAGAAAAAGAGTTGAGGGAGAGAAAAGAACAGGATTCTGCAAGGGAAAGAGAGTTAAGACAAGTGAGAAGAGAGAATGCATCAATCTTGGCAAGGTTGGAAGCATTGGAGAAGGATCCTAGAAGGGATGAACAAAGTGATCCAGAAGGAGATGAGGAGGCAGATGAGAACCCTCCTGAGGATGAATTGGATCCTGAAGAAAAGAAATTTGTGAGATTGCTTAAGGCAGTTCAAGGTAGTGGAACAAAGGCAAACATAGAGTTACCTATCTATCAGGGGAAGATGGATAGTGAAGAGGTATTAGGGTGGATAGATGCCCTTGAAAATTTCTTTGAGTATGAGGAGATGAGTGATGACAAGAAGGTTAAATTTGCAAAGACAAAGTTGAGAGGGACAACACTTACTTGGTGGAGTAGTGCACAAACAGAAAGAGTGGCTAGAGGTGGAACAAGAATCACTTCTTGGGGTAGGATGAAGGATATGATGAAGGATCAGTTTCTTCCATCTGATTATTCTATTCAAACAAAGAGGATGAGGCAGAACTTGAAGCAAAAGGACATGGATGTTACATCCTATACTGAGCAATTTCATAAGCTTAGTATTAGAGGAGGATTGGAAGATGAAGAAGAGAAAGTGGCAAGATACCTTAATGGGCTTAGATACAACTTGCAAGATGAAATTGGTTTGACCATACCAAAATCCCTTGGAGAATGTTTTCAATTAGCCATAAGGGCTAAAGAGAGGGTGAAGAGGAAACAAGAAAGACAAGGAGGTAGTGGTAGAGGATATAGAGGTAGGGGCAGATCTACTAATGAAGGACAGAGTAGCAATGAGAAAGACAAAGAGTTTTTTGTAGATCAGAGAGGTGGATATAGAGGTGGAGGTAGGTTTGGATCAGGTAGAGGAGTATTCACAGGTAGATGTTATCATTGCAATGAAGTGGGACACACATCTTTTAAATGTCCTAAGAGGGATGATGTTGATAAGAACAAGGAGAGAAGAGTTCATTTGGCACAAGAAGAGGAAAAGAAAGAAGACCAAGAACCAGCAACAGCCTATCCGGAAACAGATGGAGAATTGCTCATAGTGAAAAAAGGCAAAGTGCAGCAAGCACCATAGGTATCCATTTTTAAAACTAATTGCTTAAGCCATGGAAAAATATGCAAGTTGATTATATATTCAGGTTCACATGATAATCTAGTTTCCTGGGATATGGTACACAAATTGGGATTGAAGACATTTGATCATCCTAGTCCTTACAATGTCACTTGGGTAAGTCAAGAGCAGCAAGTAAGGGTTAGTCAAAGGGCATATGTTGATTTTTCAATTGGTCCATATCAGGATTATGTTTTGTGTGATGTCATTTCAATGACATGTGGGCATGTAATCTTGGGTAGACCATGGCAACATTTGAGAAGGACAGTTCATGATGGCTATACAAATAACTATTTGGTGCACAAAGATGGTAAACAGTTTAAACTAATACCTTTACCTTGTGGAGACAAGAAGGAACATGCTACTATCTGTTTTTGAGAGAAATTACAGTTGAATGTGCAGGTTAAGGATGATTAGAAACAGCAGGAACAGTTGCAGCAGAAGAAGGTTTATGACAGTCCTAAAGAACAGCAAGTTTGGGACTTAAGTTGCATCGAGATTGGGGACATTAATTGCCCTATAGGGAGGTAGGAAAAGGAAGGCAAACAACAGGGAAAAATAAATCACAATCTCAAGATGGGAAGAGCAGAAACATCACAGCAGCAGGGTCCTAGGCAAGGACACCAAAACATGTTTTGTGATACTAAAACTGTTTGTAAGAATCATGCAGGTTGGAGAAGGAGGAGGATAACTCTTGGAGAGTTCATGTTCCTTATCACAAATTAGATGGACTCTTCAAAAAGATTTCAGAATGCTTGGAGCAGTTCACAAGACTCCTGGGACAAGAGTTTGCAACATGCTGGGGAGTATGGTGCAGGAGCACCTAAAAGAACACCTTGGAGTAAGAAGACACAAATGATCAGAAGAGGAACCCATGGAACCCATCAAGTCAAATGGAACAGTCTAAAACCAATGATGACATGTTATAATGGGCAAAATGGTGTAAGGATCAAATGTCCTGAGGGTACTGGTAAGGACCCTAGGACCAAAAATGATGTAAGTTGGGCCAATAGTGCCTCTAGACTCAAACATAGGTGTCTAAGGTCAGTAAAAAAGTGTGATGATCCTAAAGGGATCGAACCTGATGGTTTTCTAGGGTAGAAATCCATTTAAAACAGAGTTTATAATTCAAATTTTTGAATTAAGCATTTAGGCGGGAAAAGCTATTTTGAACTGTTTTGGTGGTTTAACCAACTCCAACCGATGGGAATCGGTTGTGGAAGTTGGGGCAGAGGGTATGTAAGCCTATCCAAGGCATCGGATGCACGTGTGGAGTCATTTGAGACCTGGGTTGTACGGTCTAACAACAATAAACAAAGGTTTTTCATTTATTTCCTGTTTTTCTTTGCATTTGTTGATGATCTTTTGAATTGTGGTGACATGATAGAAGTCTTAAATCTTCAGTGAATAGTGTTAGACCTTATTGAATGCTCTGAGAAGGTTTCTAGGCTAGTTTTACTTCTATTTATTTGACTGATACAAAGCAACAGTAAACTGCCCTGTGTGTCTTGAGAGGTGACAATGCAAATTTGGACCTTTCCATGAATGTAAGATCCTGATTCTCATGGAATAGGTCCTTAATAACACATATAATATGATTTATAACAAGGACAAGGCAAGAGGAGTACAAGTGGGGAGGTGATCACCGTTGGAAGTCTAGTTTGCATGTGAAAAGAGCATGGAATGATGGCACAGTTATAGTAGCAGGAGATCTGCCTTAACAAGGTGATGTTTTTATGTTTGATATTGTTTAATATGGTCTAGGAGATGGTGTTAGATCTTTGAATGAGGTCTGGAAGTGATTGGAGGTGGGAGATCTAGTAAACCCTAGGTTTTGGGTCCTAAGAATGGGGGTTTGGTGTTTAAACACTTAAATGAACAAACCACTACCTAAAACCTTGAAAATCCTCTGTTTTAGATCCTTTCCTAAGAATGTTTCAAGGTTTGGAGTGAGAATGGCAAGTATTTGATAGGGGTCCTTTGTAAAGTGGGCAAATTAGGCCTTGTAGGAAGGCAGCAGGGGGTCAGGACAGCCAAGTTTGGTCCAAAACAACAGCATATGAATCTTGGATATGTTCTAGAACTTGATAAAGGGTACTCATATCAGTCATTAGTTTTGGAAGTGCTTTGGGAAAGTTGAGAGAAAAGTGCAGTTTAGTCGCTGGACAGGGTTACTAGGATTACGCCTGGTTGAGGGGAGTTGTCAAGAACCTATCAAATTGGTTTGTGAAACCTTTTGAAACTTGTTGATTGTGGTATATTGAGACCCTAGAAGGTGTAAGAGTGCATCTTAGAAGTTGCAAACAAGTTTGAGCCCTTTGATGGAGTTTAGGGCAAGGAGAAGACTAGTGAGTCTTATTGGTTGAAGCCCACTATTGTTTCAAACCTTTTGATCTTGTTAAATTACAACTAGAGACCTGACACCTCTACATAAAAATGCAACACTGAGCCTTGGGTAAGCTTTCTTGTGTGAAATCTTGCACCATTTTTAATTATCTGCAAAAGGAAATCTTTTTTCGAGCTTCTTCTAAGGAAAATGATGAATATATTTTTGTCTCATGTGTGCTTCTCCATGCTTTTCTTGCTTATGGTCACGGCATCTGTAGCTTGATTATTGGATACATCATTGTAGTGATGAGATATCACTATGTGTAAAGGCCTCTTTTGCTTTGCTAGTACCTTTGAAGGATGGTGCAGGTTCTCAAATGATTTTTTGCAAACCCTTCTAACTATCTTTGTCTATATTAGTCCTTGACATCATAAGACTCTACCATTGCTTCCTTAATGATCTCTGTTATTTTCCCCTTATGGTACTATCTTTTACTATTTTGGCATTCTCTTCATGTTGTGAGGACTATCCTTTTAGTCCAGTTAAAGATCATCTTTTAGTTTTATTTAATCAGGACTGTTCTTTTACTCTATTGGCAATCATTGTATGGACTCCTTCTGGCTCACTGTACTTGTAATAAATGTTTGATGCCTTCATGACATTTTGACTATTGACAGTCATAAGACTATCCCCTATTGACTAAGACTGTACGCTTATCTCTTCTATTAGCATTGACTCTACATTTACAACACAGTCTCTATATGCTACTTTCTCCATTGTAGGATTGTCTTCATTGTCTCTGCTCATTGTTGTGGCATTGTTTATAAGACTTTCCTCTTTGCAGATTATGACTATCCCTTTTCAAAGTTAAGACTATTCCATATCTCTACTCTCTCCTAGGTGACTGTCAAAATCATTCAAACCCTGAGATTTGAGCATGTTGACTATTTTTCATAGCTGTGACTGTCTCTCAACTAAGCATGCATACCTCTTCTCACTATTAGGGCTATGTGTCATTATTTTTAGATTCTTCTCACTACCCCTACATGACTACTCCTAACTTCTCCATGACTGCTAGGGTTTTCCTCTTTATCTCCTCGTGAATGTTGTCTCTGATTCTCTTCACTGTTTGTGCACTATTGCTTACTATGAGGAGACTGTCCCCTATGCTGTGATTGATCTCCATCTTCTTCAGAGATGACTTTTATATGATTGCTGATGAGACTGTTGATGAGTGTTTTGAAGGACTTTATGATTGTTCTCTCACCCATATATAGTCTTCTTACTATGGCTTTATTAGGAACTTGAAAACTATTGTCGAACTTGTGCATTGTATGGATATCTTCTATTGGTAACTGTCCATTGTCTTGAGATACTTTTGTTCCTTGAAACTTGATGATTGTTTTCCTTTGAATCTTATAAGTATCATTCTACCCTTTTATTTCATGTACCTTGCAACATCTGATACACCTCCTCAACTACCATTAATTCCTAATGTTGTCTTAGATGTTGTTTTGTTTATATTCACTGTCTCATCTCCTTTAAGCTCCTCAAAGGCCTTAGAAGATCTTGTTCCCCATCATTGTCAACCATCATTCTATTGGCTGCTCTTTTGTCATTTATGACAATCACTAGGCTATTTCCTTGAGTATTTGTTGACTGTCCATTCTTAAATGTACTCTAATTTCTCAAAATACGATTATGTAGATTTCAAAAGCCATGTCTACTGGAATCCTTCTCTAGATTTTGAAAAATGAAACACAGCTATAGTACTGTTCATACCTTAATATTTGTTTCTAGTAGATCTTTGATCTTTGTTGTTTCTACATTGTTCTCTTGATGAGAAAAATGTCTCCAATATTTGTAGTCTCCTATGAAACTTTGTTTGTTGTTTCTACTAAGACTCTCCTTTGCTTTTCTGTTGACTAAAACCTGACAGTCACATGATTGCTCTTCTCTATATTAGGCTCCAATTGAGTAGGTATTTCACCATTTATGACAATGGTGTCAGTCAAATCATTCTTATAGGTGATGAAATATATACTCAAAGCTGATAAAGAGAATGCCTTTACACTCTCATCCCATTTAAAACACAAGAGGGCAACATGCTGGGCTCAACCCTTATGGGAGCCCATTTCACTCCACATGCTACAATATCTTTACAGATAATCTAAACTTTCTCTATACCTACACAGTGAACAAACATGTTAGATAAAACAATGAAGCTCTGAATATGATGTATATGATGATATTTTCTTGTTTTGTTGGTCTTGACTCAATAATGATGCAAGAAACACTTCAATGGTTTATGATAGCACATTATATGCTTGTTGAATACTAAAATGTATATGATTGGAAAATGTGTCCTAAGCATTAACAAATTCTTTCGCAACATCTGCAGGCATTCTGAAGCAATGGAGCAACCTTCTGGAAGACTCAGGAGCAATCTGGAGATGCAACAGATCAATGTCCATTCTCGCCACCCAGGCAATGATGGATACTTTTTCCTCTTATATGCTTTTCATTTTCTTCAATTGTATAATTTACTTTCATATTGATGCAACAGATCAATGTCCATTCTCGCCACCCAGGCAATGATGGATACTTTTTCCTCTTATATGCTTTTCATTTTCTTCAATTGTATAATTTACTTTCATATTGCATTAGAAAAGTTATTCCCATGGCTTGTGTGGGACATTATTTGTTCATGATTATCAATAAAAGACAGTAGTTATGCAAAGTTTATGTAATTTTATTTTGCACTTATTTTGCAAAACTAAACTATAATTTATTAGATAACCTCTCTGGCATATGAATGTAACTCTTAAAAGGAGAAACCAATATGTACCTTTAACTCCTTTTTGCAAAACTTATCTTAGATCAACCTAATTGAGCTGGAGGCTAAATTAGGTAACATTTTTGGTGACATCTATTATATGTTTGCCTGCTAAACATCTTGACCAGTTGCCTGAAGCTTATCCATTGGGCACAGAGTCACTTAGAAAGCTGACAGTCTCAAACAACTGTCTTGTTTACTGTAGTAACTCATTAGAAAAATATGCATGGTACCTTGGAAAAACCCCACTCTACCTACCAGAACCCCAAAAACAAACTAACTGATTGTGCCTTATCACTTAGAGGAAAACGATTACTAACCCTACTCTACACTAACCTAGAAAGACACCAACTCAAATCAAACCATTCACTGGTTGGGCAAAGTAGCTGCCGTTTCTACATAATTCACAATGTTTGCCATGCTTGAGGGCAGCTAGAAAGAGATAAAACACGAATATAAATTCAACAAAATGCTGAAATACTTCTTGAAGAACATACACAAGTTCACTAACCTTTTCATATGGAATATAAACATCCCTGTCCTGAGGTAGAAAAGTGACTTGAATCTGTTCTTCCCTAGCTGTACCTTCATTTTTGGGTGTAAACAAGATATTAATATTCTTATTGGCCTCCATTCTGACGAGATGCCTAATTGGGCATCCTCTAGAAAGAGTGAATTCAAAACTCTCCATGCTGGTTTCTTGTTGTTCTTCATCTTGTTTTTCATATTCTGTCTCAAATGGTGTTGGTTCAACATCCAAAGTTGGGCAAAAAGAGGCTTCCTCTAGAGTCAAAACAGACTTTAGATCATCCCAAAATGAAACTACATCATGAGCCAAAGCTTCCTTCTCATATTAACTTTTACGAACTAGCAACTCATTACACTCTTTAACATCTTGTAGATGTCCCAAATATTGTGTTATCATGGACATATCTTCTTCATTTTGTTCAACAAATGAAGGTAGACCATCATACCAAAACATATCAGCGTCTTTTCTGCCAAGTTCCTCATGTTCATTTATCTCCTCTTGCTAGTTGGAGAAAGTTAACTCAAAAGGCTCAAGTGGAAGTGTAACTTTTTCCACATTTTGCTCTTGCCGCTCATGTGTTGACTCCACAAAAGGAGGTGATTTGACATCCAAACTTAAACAATAAATCTCTAAATCATCCCAAAATATGTCCTCTTCAAGTTCTTCTTTAGTTCTCCATAAGAGAGGACTGATTTTTACCTTATGGAGATCTTCATGAATCAAAGTTTCTTCTTCATGCTTATTGATAACTTCTTGAACCAGGAACTCGTCATGTTGTTCAACAACTTTAAGATGTTCCAGATCTGTTGCTAATGGTGATATGAGAAAACTCCCTTCATCTTTCTCAACAAAACAGGGTAGCTCATTAAAAATCAAAGTGGAAACTTGATGTTCAACATGTTCTTCTTACTCCACAAGCTGCTGTCTAGGCTAATCATGCTCAACTATCTCTTGTAATAGATTTGATCTCTCCTCTTTTTCAACAAGCGAAGGTTTATCAGCTGTAAGTTGCTCTTCATTAGACTCCCCTAATACCTCATTTTCCTTAGCAAACCACCTGCTATCATAAACCAAAGGTCCTCCTTTGTAAAGGTGGATGATAACAGGCTCAGAAGGCTGAAAGTATGGGCTACGATGCTCTTCTAGCATTGGAGATGACTGTTCTTGTGGAATCATAGGCTTAGAATCTTGCAAAATAGGTAAACTTCTAAAATTTGGAAACTGATTTGAAGACTTAGAGAATTCACCTTCCCTGAAACTTGGAACTTCATACCTTGGAAGCACTTCCTCTTGGAGTTGTTCTAAAATGCAAGAAGCTGATTGGGCTTCCATTCTTTGTGCTTGGGTAACCAAGAACTTCTCCTCTTCTTTTGCGAGCACCTCCATTACAAGCTCTTCCTCATACTTATATTTTTGTGCCACCAATTGTTGTTCATGAAGATGGGCATCGTAAGCCAACTCCTCCTGTTGTAAAGCATATTCTTGCTACCTCTGTATGTCATTCAGCTGCTTGGCCTAGTCAAGCAATATGTTCTTGATATTTAAAATCTACAGTCTCTCATCATTTTGGAGCTGATTGGGAAGGTAGTATTGTTGGTTTGGCATAAAATGAGATTCTTGAGGCTGGTCATGGGCATACACTGGCTGCCATGGAGTTTGTGCATGGGTGGGAGGGTGGTAAGCATGACAGACTTGTTGGTTATCAACTATCAATGGATTATTTGGACTAAAACCAGCTATGTGACCACTGTGATATAGCTCATAAGATGGTGTATGAACATGATTTTCCTGAAATGGTAGAAAGTAAGACATATTTCTTTGAAATGAAGACATATTGCAAAATTTATATGAGCTGGAAACTCATTGAAAACCTTCTCAGTAATAAAAATCAGGTCTGATTTTTTAATAAAATAGGTGCACTTGTCTTCTTGAAGCTAGTAGATATTTCTTTCTAGAGTCGCCAAGTGTGTGTTTTCCTTGCCTCCCAAGGCAAGTTTTACTGACATACACACCAATATCAGCAATGCATGAATTGTTCTACACTGATTTTCACTAAACCAAAGCTTTGGAGTTGCCAGGTATGTATTTTAAACACCTCAAAAGGCATAAATCAGTTGTTGTACACACCAAACAACAGTAACAAATGTATAAAATGGACTGAGAATCATTTCACAGTCCCACCGGGCGTGCCAAAAATTGTTATCAATGAGATTTGCACCCTGTTGAACGTGAAGTCCAACAATCTATTGAAACATTGGAAGACCTCTAAAGCTGTGGGTAACTTGTAAACAAAGGTCAACCTCTGAAGAAGGCCGGCTTCCTATGGTGTCACCTAAAAACTACTTTCTATTCTAATACTTTGATAGTGAAAAGGGTAAAGAAATGTACATAACTAAGAAACTGAAAATGAACAAAAGGATTAAAGAGGTGATACACCAAACTGAACTTGGACATAAACTTAGATAATCAACACTTGCTTAAAATGATTGAAACTAAACATTCACAACTCGTCCTTGTATGTCTTTGCATAAGTATTTCATAACAAGGTCCTAATGCTCAGATTTCTAGAAGGAAGGTGACTTCACAACTATAAGCCATTCACAAAACTTTTCACAAATTATGACCTGCATAAACAAACTCCCGAATAAAGGTGTTGAACATGAGACAAAGCTATAAGGAAATAACAGTACCTCACAAATAACTTGATCGAATCCTTTGAATGCACACAATGAAGCAAGGAAAAAGAAGGCAAAACTCTAAAATCATTGATATTCAAGGTCTCCTCTGTCATTCATGTCCAAAATGAGTTACAAAGCATGCCCAAGTCTGAGAAAGGACTAAAAAAATCACTAACTCCAAAAATTGCATAGTAAGAACTTATTACAATGAGTCAACCAAAATGACTATATCACTCAACTCCCTCCAAAAACCCACTAAAAGAGGTTCTAGAAAAAAATTTGAGGTTGGATGCCCTCAAAAAGCCTAAAATATAGTAACTAGATTTCATCCAAATGAGCTTCATAATGCAGAAATGTCAAATTTGACCAAGTCAAATATGATGGCACATGAAACTATCCACCAAAAGCTCCTATTTGCTCCAAAAAGAAATTAAAATGCTCCATATATGCTCTCCTTGTGTTTGCAAACGTCTTTCAACTCCCCTATATGCTTGTAAAAGCATAAAGACTCAAACAATATCCCCTTTTGACTAGGCTTGAAAATCAACGCCCCTATCTCCAATTTTGCACAATAAAATACCATTAATCAAAGCGATTTATAAATACATCACTTAAACTAATGTTTTACATTCCCTGTTTAATGCAAAAATAAAATTGACATACTTTTGAGCTCTGAAACAAAGAAAAAAGCATAAGTCATAAGGGGACACCCCTAGACTCCTAGCAAGGTAAAATAATACGAAGGGAAATAACTTTTGTTGCAAATGATTAAAGCATGGAAAAAAATGCCCTTAGTCAAGTCAACATATGTTAGGGTTTTCAAACCCTAGAGACAAAAGCCGCGAGAAAATGTTCAATGCACTTTTCATTTTCACTTGCCAAAAGTCTGGAAACTTCATCCTGTACCGACCACTAGGGTTTCATCGAGCTCGGTTCAATACTTCTCATGGTGGATTCTGAAATAGAACAAAGACTTGTCCTCATAAATCTCATACAATAAATGTAACAACGAGCCTAGGGTAATCTTTCTTGTGTGAAATCTTGCACCATTTTTAATTATCTGCAAAAGGAAATCTTGTTTCGAGCTTCTTCTAAGGAAAATGATGAATATATTTTTGTCTCCTGTGTGCTTCTCCATGCTTTTATTGCTTATGACTGCGACATATGTAGCTTGATTATTGGATACATCATGGTAGTGATGAGATATCACTGTGTGTAAAGGCCTCTTTAGCTTTACTAGTACCTTTGAAGGATGGTGCAGGTTCTCAAATGATTTTTTGCAGACCCTTCCAACTGTCTTTGTCTATATTATTCCTTGACGTCATAAGACTCTACCATTGCTTCCTTAATGATCTCTGTTATTTTCCCCTTATGGCACTGTCTTTCACTATTTTGGTACTCTCTTCATGTTGTGAGGATTGTCCTTTTAGTCCAGTTAAAGATCATCTTTTAGTTTTATTTAATCAGAACTATTCTTTTACTCTATTGATAGTCATTGTATGGACTCCTTCTGGCTCACTATAACAGTCATAACTGTCTGATGCCTTCATGATATTTTGACTATTGATAGTCATAAGACTATTCCCTGTTGACAAAGATTGTACTCTTATCTCTTCTATTAGCATTGACTCTAGATACATTTACAACACAGTCTCTATATGCTACCTTCTCCATTATAGGATTGTCTTCATTGTCTTTGCTCATTGTTGTGGCATTGTTTATAAGACTGTCCTCTTTGTAGATTATGACTATCCCTTGTCAAAGTTAAGACTGTTCCATATCTCTGCTCTCTCTGAGGTGACTGTCAAAATCCTTCAAACCCTGAGACTTCAGCATGTTGACTGTTTTTCATAGCTGTGATTGTCTCTCAGCTAAGCATGCATACCTCTTCTCACTGTTAGGGCTATGTGTCATTGTTTCTAGATTCTTCTCATTGCCCCCACATGACTACTCCTAACTTCTCCATGATTGCTAGGGGTTTCCTCTTTATCTCCTCGTGAATGTTGTCTCTGATTCTCTTGACTATTTGTGCACTACTACTTACTATGAGGAGACTATCCCCTATGCTATGATTGATCTCCATCTTCTTCAGAGATGACTATTATATGAATGTTGATGAGACTGTTGATGAGTGTTTTGAAGGACTTTATTATTGTTCTCTCACCCATGTATAGTCTTCTTTCTATGGCTTTATTAGGAACTTGAAAACTATTGTCAAACTTGTGCATTGTATGGATATCTTCTACTAGTAATTGTCCATTGTCTTGAGATACTTTTGTTCCTTGAAACTTGATGATTGTTTTCCTTGGAATCTTACAAGTATCATTCTACCCTTGTATTTCATGTACCTTGCAACATTTGATACCCCTCCTCAACTACCATTAATTCCTAATGTTGTCCTAGATGTTGTTATGTTTACATTCACTGTCTCAGCTCCTTTAAGCTCCTCAAAGGCCTTAGAAGATCTTGTTCCCCATCATTGTCAACTATCATTCTACTGGCTGCTCTTTTGTCATTTATGACAATCACTAGGCTATTTCTTTGAGTATTTGTTGACTGTCCATTCTTAAATGTACTCTAATTTCTCAGAATAGGATTATGTAGATTTCAAAATCCATGGCTACTGGAAACCTTCTCTAGATTTTGAAAAATGAAACACAGCTACAGTATTGTTCATACCTGAATATTTGTTTATAGCAGATCTTTGATCTTCGATGTTTGTACATTGTTGTCTTGATGAGGAAAATGTCTCCAATATCTGTAGTCTCCTATGAAACTTTGTCTGTTGTTTCTACTGAGACTCTCCTTTGCTTTTCTGTTGACTAAAACCTAACAGTCACATGATTGCTCATCTCTATATTAGGCTCCAATTAAGTAGGTATTTCACCATTTATGACAATGATGTCAGTCAAATCATTCTTATAGGTGATGAAATATATACTCAAAGCTGATAAAGAGAATGTCTTTACACTCTCATCCCTCTTAAAACACAAGAGGGCAGCATGCTGGGCTCGACCCTTATGGGAGCCCATTTCACTCTACATGCTACAATATCTTTACAGATAATCTAACAACAAGAACTTTCTCTATACCTGCACAGTGAACAAACATGTTAGATAAAACAATGAAGCTCTAAATATGATGTATATGATGATATTTTCCTATTTTGTTGGTCTTGACTCAATAATACTGCAAGAAACACTTCAATGGTTTATGATAGTACATTATATGCTTGTTGAATACTGAAATGTATATGATTGGAAAATGTGTCCTGAGCATTAACAAATTCTTTCCCAACATCTGCAGGCATTCTGAAGCAATGGAGCAACCTTCTGGAAGACTCACGAGCAATCCAAAGATGCAACAGATCAACGTCCATCCTCGCCACCCAGGCAATGATGGACACCTTTTCCTCTTATATGCTTTTCATTTTCTTCAATTGTATAATTTACTTTCATATTGCATTAGAAAAGTTATTCCCACGGCTTGTGTGGGACATTATTCATTCATGATTATCAATAAAAGACAGTAGTTATGCAAAGTTTATTCAATTTTCTTTTGTACTTATTTTACAAAACTAAACTGTAATTTATTAGATAACCTCTCTGGCATATGAATGTAACTCTTAAAAGTAGAAACCAATATGTACCTTTAACTCCTTTTTGCAAAAATTATCTCAAATCAACCTAATTGAGATGGAGGCTAAATTAGGTAACACCGGACTTAGACAAATCTACAATCTGACTTCCGATATGATAAAATGGTATAATGCGGATGTGTAAGATAGATTTAGTTGCCATCAATGACAACACCTGACATGCTTAACAGTGTCTCTTTCCAACAATATATGGTTAAGGATTTAGGTTAAGAGTTTAAGGTTTAGGGTTTAGGGTTAAGGGTCAAGGGTTTGGTGTTTAGGGTTTAGGGTTAAGGGTTTAGGGTTTAGGGTTAAATGTTTAGGGTTTAGGGTTAAGGTTTTAGGGTTAAGGATAAAGGGTTAAGTGTTTAGGATTTATGGTTAAGGGTTTAGGGTTTAGGGTTAAGGGCTTAGGGTTAAGGGTTTAGGGTTTATGGTTGAGGGTTAAGGGTTTAGGGTTTATGGTTAAGGGTTTCTAGGGTTTAGGATTAAGCGTTTAGGGTTGATGGTTTTGGGTTTAGGGTTTAGGGTTTAGGTTTTAATTATGTCCTAAATACATTTTTAAAAATAGGATATAGATGACCTAAGAGGATGTAGATGACGTACAACTTAAAATCTACTCATTAATCCACTTAAGCCACTAATAATAGTTGAAAATTGATCATTCATATTTGATCAATTTGTATGATGTTAGATGGTTGAAGTTTTTATAAACTTGTTTAAAAAGATAAATATATTAAACTTGGTCAAGATAAAATCATTCAATTAGCATGGTTTATGGACCTAGGATTAAGGGGATTTAAGAAAATTGCTTGACATATCTAAGATTGACATATATCGTCTCATCCTCAACACATCCCAAGTGCTCAAGTTTTTATTTATGTACTAAATTTGAGATTAATCAATACTCTCTACTCTACATGCTTGGTAGTCCCCATAGATATTTTATGCATTAATGATCCTCATATATAGATCAATGCCTTGACAATTTATTTTATATCACTTTACACATTATACAGCTGTTCATAAAAAATTATAGTGGCATTCTTTAGGAAAACATCCATCATAGATTTACCTCCTTCCTTTCCTATAGATTCCATTTGTTTTAAAAATATCTTCTTAAAGTCATTTACCTTAGTCTAGAATACATCTTTATGACCTAACACAAGATTTAAAACCAACAAAGCCCATTAACTTTTATTCCTTCTCTCTAATTTTTCCTTTGACCTTCCCAACATATATATGTGATTACCTATCATACTTCAACTACTCATATAATTGATGCAATTGACTAACCACTTCTTCTATAAATTTATTTGGAATTTCTATCATATACCTTTTTTTCAACTCTTTGTTTTTTTTAATAAAAAATTGAACCTGATCTATTATCACATCTAAGATTGATTTTATCATTGATGGCATCTAAATTATCCCTTTTTGCTTCTTATATACTTTTAATTTTTCTTTCTCTAATTTAACAATATTTTAATGGCTTGACGATTTTCCTTTTTCTTCAACCACCTCTTCACCTTCCATATTGCTTTGTCATATGTAACTTTAGTTTAAATCTCATGGATTTGCATTTCTAGATTTTACTAAAGCCTAGCTTGTTAACTCATTTGCTTCATCCAGTTTGGATCCTACTGCCATCATTTGTATCACATCTTATGTGGTTGATATTTGAGTTACGGTAGTTGTGATCATTTAAGTAACTTAAAATGATACCATGTAAATTGAGAATAGTGGTATCTTTAGGGATGCAAATATCATTGGAGTAGAATCTAAAATTGGGGAATCTTGTAGGGAACTATAGGTAGGTAAGATGAACTAACAACATTTGCATAAGTTTTAAATTTAAAAATGGACATAGATGGTGTTGAAACTAATGGTAGAGGTGTATACATTTATCAAAGACCTTAAAGAGTCACGTGCCTTGTGAATGATGTATCTCTTGTTTACATAAGAATTTAAGTATCCATTAAACAATTAATGTATTGTGGTAGAGAGTGTCTATGTAAGAGCCTATGTTGGTCAATACCTTGGATGCCAACTAATTTGTAGGTATATGCCTATTTAGGTTATATTGGTTGGCCATAGTGTTGGTTACCATGGATCATAATTTTCTAGATAAATTTGGTGTCACTGTAGTAGTTGTTGTTCTCATGCCCATTGGTGTTGAAAGAATGCTGTATACTCATTTAAGGCTATGGAGACTAGTGATTGAAAAAATGTTAAGTATTTTTTTGGCTAGTAAGATTAATTTTTTTGAGTGTATGCATTAGTTAAATCTATTTTCATCCATGGTTTTAAAGCATTCATACTAATTGTAAATCTAATTTTTGATGTGCCTATTAATATCCACATATGCATAAAGATTGATTTAGGGATTTATTATTAAATTGTGTATGGTTGAGTTTTTATGCAATAGCAAGAACGGTTAGTGTGCTAGATTTGTTGCATGAAATAGTTTTCTCAAGTGAAATAGTACATACTATGCATTTTGGTTTTTATTTGTTTTAGATTATTTATGCATTAATTTTATTATAGATTTTTATTAGTTTTTTTTTCCCACACTCATCTAAACAACTACATCTAATATGATCTCTCTAATAATTCCTATTTCACCAATAGTCTTAAATTTGAAATACCATTTCTGTAAAAGTATATATTTTAATAGGTTGTCCATCCATAATTGGAATCTTTATAAACTCTACATTTTTCCATGTTAATGGGGAATAAAATTTGGTAACATCCCTCAAGTTTGACAACTAGTATCTAAAATATTTTTTTATCAAAGAACAATCCTCCTTGGGTGAGTCACTTGAGAATAGAGATAGTTTCATTGTAAATTACAAACATTGAATTAAATAATTGGTTAATGAGGTAATGTATTGGGATGTTATATATAACTTCAATTAATTGATAAGTTAATATAGCACTAAATGAAAGATCTAAGTTAATGTGTTGAGGATGAGAGGATATATGTCAAGCTTAGATATGACCTACAACTTGAAATCTACTCATTAATCCCCTTAAGCTACTAATAATAGTTGAAAATTGATCATTCACATTTGATCAATTTTAAAAAATAGGATATAGATGACCTAAGAGGATGTAGATGACCTACAACTTGAAATCTAGTCATTAATCCTCTTAAGCAACTAATAATAGTTTAAAATTGATCATTCACATTTGATCAATTTGTATAATGTTAGATGCTTGAAGTTTTTACAAACTTGTTTAAAAAGATAAATATATTAATCTTGGTCAACTTAAGACAAAATCCATTAGCATGGTTTATGGACCTAGGATTTAGATGACATGGATTAAGAGGATTTAAGAAAATTGCTTAAGACCCATCCTAAGAGGATGCATATGGTTAAGGATTTAGGGTTAAGGGTTTAGGGTTTAGGGTTAAGGGTTTAGGGTTAAGGGTTTACGGTTAATGGTTTAGGGTTTACTTATATCGTAAATACATTTTAAAAAATAGGATATAGATGACCTAAGAGGATGTAGATGACCTACAACTTGAAATCTACTCATTAATCCCCTTAAGCCACTAATAATAGTTGAAAATTGATCATTCACATTTGATCAATTTGTATAATGTTAGATGCTTGAAGTTTTTACAAACTTGTTTAAGATATATATATATATATATATATATATATATATATATTAAACTTGGTCAGATATGGACAAAATCATTAGCATGGTGTATGGACCTAAAAAAGATGACATGTGGATTAAGAGGATTTAATAAAATAGGATTTAAGGGGAAACTTCACTATTCCTTGTAAACACTTTAAAGTATGTATTGAAAGGCACAAAATTTTATATGCCTTAGACATAAATGAGCCTTACACATTTTGTTAGAATTTTACCTTTTTTTATGTAATTGTTTTCAATTTATGTTTTAGTACATATACATGTATTAAAATTACATAGAACTATAATCTCTTACATTTTGAAATTTGTATGTATGCTCAAGTTGAATGATGTATGTATGTGTATGTAGATCCTAATTTTTCCTTAAAAAGTACTCATGTACATTTAATTTAAATATTTCTTGTAATTTCTCAACATACATATAATATCTAGTTTTTGATATATGTTTATTTATAATTTATATATAGATTCTTGAAAGTTAATTTTGTACTTATTTGTATATTTATGTATATATGTAGTTCATAGTTTGTATATATCATGGATCATATTCACTTTGATGTTGAGGACTTCCTCAATGCATCGCCTCTACAGTCTCCATCTCCACCCCCACATTCAACCCCACCTGGATCTGACGAGGCTTGCTTGCGAGCCATAATTAATGAAAATGTCAGTTCCATTGAAGAAAACCTCAATGCCATTTGAATTGAACAATTCATGCCACCTCACTTGGTGAGTTTTGCATCTTTGATGCAAAACATTGTAGATTTTGTGAGGTCCATTGATGTGGACTTGGATAGTTTTCAAATATGGAGAGAGGAGAGGTGCCAATTTTATGCTGATGGCCTCTCTTATAGGGAGATTTTGGATCTAAAAATCACAAAAGCTCATTTAAATCAATATTTTAGACACCCCATCACCAATGAACCAATTCCCCCAAATAAGAAAAGAATATCAATTAGGTGGTGTAGACATGAAGTGATGTCTACCAATTTTTGGGACAGGTGGTGGATGGTGTTTGATTATCCACCTCATGCTAATTGTGAGGTTCCTCTATATTTTTTGAGAAAATTATATGCAGAGTTTGTTTTGAATAGGAAACCCAACTATTTTGATTTTAGATCATTCCAGGGTATTGGTGGCGGCATGCCACAATAGAGGTTAGGGGCATAGGTTGACCCCAATGACCCATGTCTACTCAACTTCTTGTTGACCCTCCTTCTACTGCCATTCATGGGCCCTTCCAACATCGTGCGGTGGTATCCACACTAGGAGCATTGAGTGTACTCTCAGGTAGCTTGGATGAGCAGACTTCTACGATGGTAGATAGGGTTTGAGACCATAGAGGAGCTGATGGTGGAGGTGGTCCTATTACCACTCCACATGTGTCGATGCTTCACATGTGTACGAGTTTCAATCAGTTGTGTTATGGATCTGATTAGGCAGCACCTTCTTCAGCTGCACATGTAGCATCTAATGATATGGGTGAATCATTTGTTAATTTTCTATTTGCTGAGGATCACCCCACTTATCATTCGACACAGGTATATATATATATATATATCTAGGTACACATGTTGAATTAATAACAGTTTTAAGCACATTTTTTTAATGAACATATAGATCAATTAATTGTAAGATTAAATAACAATCAAATTGTTTGGTGTAGATGATGGCAACAGGCACAGTTCATAGTTCTTTTGATTGATTTCATTTTTCATCAACACCTGTTCATCTCAGCCACCCATTTGGGGTATTTTGATTGATTTTTTTAAATATATTTTAAATAATTTTATTAACTTGAACCTAATTTGTAATTCAGTCTTGAACATGTACATTAAATATTTATGCTGGTTTAAGGTTCTTCTACATCAAATCCTCCAGAGGGTGTCTCGAGCGCTCATCTATCATTGGGTGTCTCATATGAGCCATTTGTATGTATACTGTTTTAAAAAACTATATACTTAGATTTTTGTATTTTGAATTCACTATATCAAATGTGCATGTACATATATATATTAAAAATATATGTCTATGTAGGTTGACACAACAATGAATGGGCATTGCAGCACACCTGGATGATCCAAGTCTATATCAGGAGTCGACTGCATTTTATGTTGTTGAAAAAACTATCTTTGTCTACGTGGAGTATGCAGGTCTTTTAAATAAATTAAAAAAAAAATTGGGTACCTACACAAGTGAATATATATGTTTTAACCTAATTTGTACACATGTGCTTTATAAATGACCTTGAAGGAGCCTGTCAGTGACATGTTTCGTCCTGTTGATGCCATTCCACGTACAACACATGCAGAGTAGGAGGACAAAGGAGACGAGCAGTTTGATATGGTGTAATTTAAAATTTAGATTATATTTAAACTCAATTATAATATACATTGTGAACTTAAAGTAAATTTCGATAGAATATATGTTGACATGTGTTAAATTCTTTTTCTTTTGTAGCATGAGACATGTCCTGTAGCTGAGCATGTAGAGACAGGTACTGGAACAAAGGATGCACAACAACCTCTTACTGTACAATTTAAATATGATAAATTATAAATTAAATTGAATTAAATCATTTTTAATCGTTTTACATCTAATTTCAACTTTCTTTCTCTTGTATGTAGATTGATTCAGAGCATGTAGAGACAGGTCCAGGTGCACCAGAGCATGCAGAGCAGCCTCTCATGGTAATTTAATTTAATGACAAATTATAAATTAAATTGTCATTAAATAAATTTTAATCATCTTACATCTGATTTCATCTTTCTTTCTCTTGTACAGATTGATTCGGGTCATCTAGGTAGTCAACGTGGTGTGAAGAGGTCTCTTGATTATAGAGACAATATGAGTTAGATTATTTCATGTGGACTACATATATTATTTCTCATGGACTTAATATATTGTTTCATGGACTTTATATTTCATGGGTTGTATTGTCATAGACTTAATATATTGTTTCATGGACTTTATATTTCATGGGTTGTATTGTCATGGACTTTATTTCATTTCAGTATTTTATGGTCTATTATTGTTAAAAAGTAATTTACACATGTGCATTTATGCATTTTATGTGAAATTAATATGAAATTGATAGGACATATTTGTACTTTACAAAAAATTCATAGTCAAGACATTAATAGGACATTAATGTCAAATTAAATACAAATATGAAATTAAAGTTGAAATTAATAGGACATTTAAATATTTGTACTTTACAAATTTAGTGATTCATAGTCAACCTACATTAACTTATCAAATAAGTTCTAAAAAAATTACTTAAGGGGATCATATTTACTTCAAAGTACATGTCTCATATTTAATCGCAATTGATATAATTAAGTATTAGACTTTAGGGAGACTCATCATATAAAAAATGATATAATTTAGTAGAAATTAGGATGACTCATCATTTAACAATCACAAAAGTTATACAAAAATAATGTTAATGTTAATATAATTTATATCGTAATAAGATGTCTTAAGCGGTTCTAATAGGACTTCTTAAGGGGATCAAAGAATTCAAACTACATGTCTCATGTTGGATCACAATTGATATAATTAAGTATTAGACTTTAGGGTGACTCATCATAACAAATGATATAATTAAGTATAAATATTTAGGATGTCCTAATAGGACGTCTTAAGGGGATCAAATACTTCAAAGTACATGTGTCATATTTAATCACAATTGATGTAATTTATGATGACTCATCATAACAATCACATTCTATACAAAAATTGTGTCAATGTTAATTTAATTTATGTCGTAATAGGATGTCTTAAGGGGATCAAAGAAGTTCTCAAAATTGGGTGAAGTTGCCCAAGGCAACCAAATTTAACAATAATACAATCAAATTTAAAGCAAATATAAAGTAGCAAAACATGCACATCTAACAAACAAAATATATAGAATATTGATTTTGATATATTAAAGTGTAGAGTATAATTGTGTATGTACATGTATACAAATTTGTACAAAATGTGTAATTGTGTAATTGTGTATGTACATACATGCCAACTCAAAACAATGTTTACAAAATGTGGCTATGCCATCTCAAGAAAATACAAAACTTGTGGGGAATGTAGCAGGTCTTCATGCCACCTGATATCAAAATGATACAAGCAATATCAATATATCATCAAAACATGTATTTTAATTTATATAAAACTATCTATATACACAACTTGTACCTGTATTAATTACAAGTGTTTCATGCACATGTGTATAGGTTTAATCTGCATCTTCTCCTTTTTGTTTTAAAGTATGAGATCAATGTGATGATGGCTTAAGGATATGAAAAAGGATAATGAATCAATTTTAACTATTAATGTCCAAGCAATATCAATATATAATCAAAACATTTATTTAAATATATTTTAACTAATAATTACCTATTTTTACCAAGTATTCCATGTTGTCTAGGTTGAATCGATACTTAGACTCTCCTTTGTGATGATGGCCTAAGGATATAAAAGGACAATTTAAATCAATTTCAACTAATATAGCACAAGCAATATCAAAACATGTATTTAATGTATTTTTAAGGATAATATAAAACTAAAACTATATTTAACTGTATTTATTTATTCCATTGTACCATTTGCATCCTCTCTTTTTTGCAATGCATCTATGACTGTGTCATGCTCTTCCATAGAAATTGTCCATAGCTCTTTATTTGCAAGTCTTCCACGATAGCTCACTAGTTTTATATTTGTTGCCACCACCAAATGTGAGTAGTGTATAATCTTCTTATTTGTTTCATAATCTTCAAATGCAGGCAAACCATTCTTCATTATTACGTATTTTCATAGCCAAGTGCCAACAACCACCACTGAACCTATTGGATAATGATAGCCATTGTCAAAGTTCTCAAATTTTGCTTAAGAGGATCAAAGACTTGTTATCAAAATTTGCTTAAGGGGATGTCTTAAGGGGATCACTAGACCTATTGGATAATGATAGCCATCGTCATCTTCTTGAGGTGATATTAACTTATGTTTAGTCTCCACACAACGAGCCAACCAATATTCTATTTCTTCTTCATTCTCCTCAGGTGCAACAACAACATACACATGTCCTACAAACAAAATTTGATTCAATAACTTGCACATGTCCATATAATTTGACCAATCTAAATACATGCATTCATATGTATATAAATAAATAAAAGCACTACAAAATAGTAATAAAGTGAAATAAAATGATAAATTGAATTAAATTACCTTCTTGTACAAGGTTTGAAACACAGTCATAATCCTCTGATGCAAACACTTGATCATTGTCTTCAATTGTTGTTTCATATTGATCATGTGCTTGTGTAGGTGTCAATGATATTTGCTTCCACTCTTAAAGCCATTTTGTATTCTCACATGCTTCCCAATCTCCTGAAATACAAAACTGACAAAAACATGCAAGCTCTCTTGTCTAGATAGTCCGTGTGCTTGCATTCGAACTCTTAAGTGAATGCCATTTAGTAGATCCACCGATTGTCTCACAATCAAGTCTAGGTAGAATGCACTATTCTTCAACCAACGAAAAGAATCGGTGAACTATAGAGTACTCACTTGATACAGGTGTAGATAATCTTGTATTGCACCAATCCACAATCCTACGTGCATCTTTAAATTTTACTGCATCGTTAAATTTCAATTGCTCTATAGCAAGAATTCTTTTAACACAAGCACCAGCTCCATCATGTTCTCCTTTACCATATCCAGCTTCAAACAAACTCCACATATGTTGGACATTATGTTCCTTGTGAACCCTACTTAACCAATAAAACATTCAAGAATTCTTAAACTACCCCATACAATTATCTGACCATATGAGATGTTCTGTCATCTGGATTCCTCTTTCTCTTAGATTTGTATAAAATATATTGAAATAGTATTGAACAAACTCTAACGAGTGTAACTGGTTGTCACTCAAATAGAAATGATACTCCCTTAAAACATTTCTATCATCCTCTGTGTTATCATCTGCATGTCTATAAACAATAAGAACAAACATAGCCACCTACACTGAAATGCAATATTGTGATTGGATTTCCTCTTGCGGAGCTAGAGTATAGTTTTCCGCAAAAATCAATCACTGATAGTATAGTACCAACTGGAAATGTGTTTCTACATGCGCGAAATTCTCCATCAAGCCATTGAGCATGTTGAGAGTGCTTAACATATTTTGGTACAATCTTACTCTTAAATTCTG
Source organism: Cunninghamia lanceolata (assembly GCA_027924645.1). Lineage (NCBI taxonomy): Eukaryota > Viridiplantae > Streptophyta > Pinopsida > Cupressales > Cupressaceae > Cunninghamia > Cunninghamia lanceolata. The sequence continues at coordinate 11,654,649 of BSBN01000346.1, read as the reverse complement.
GTATAAATGCATGTACACTAACTTTTTCTGTAATTATATCACAACGCTTTCCAATTTTTCCATCTTTTAAAGAATAGTCAACATTCTTAAATCTTTTAACATCAACTAATTGTTGTCTAAAATCATTTTCAACACTTTCATACATACAAACTCTTGAGAAAGAAAGATTGCCACAACTAGTGCATTGTCCAGAAATACATGAACTTAAATAAAATAATTTCCCATTAGATCTTTCACAAAACAAACTTGATATAAACTCCTTTATTGTTTCAGGTGAAATATTAATACCACATTCCTGCATAATCATGTTAGTATGTAAAGTACAATGTATATATCGAAACACATCATAATAATAACAAAATTGAACATGCGTTTTACAACAACAAGATATTCGTTGCTTATTAATTTTTACATACCAAGGTTTACATTTTTCAAAAGATCTTTGACTTATTCTAATATCACCAGGTAACACTAAATCACCACAAATTTTTTGGTAAAATTCAGTTTGCATTGTATCTAATACGTGTTTTGGATGAAGATTGCGAACTTTGGACCCCACTCTTCATTTTAAAACATCTCTAACATTAGATGATACCCTAGTATTAGCATGCCAATATTTTTCAATCAAAGATTTGATTTCAACATTCAGTTTCATGTCAGATCTTGGGAGTCAACCACTAAAACTCCAACATTGGTTGATTGGATCATTTTCTATACTTTCTCTTGTTGGAATTAGATCGGACAACTAAGAGGGGGGGTGAATCAGTTGTCACACAAAATAAACTTTTTCTGCTTTTAACTTTCTTTATTAACTTACTTATTAGATTAATGATATAAACATTAGAGCATAGATCAACAACATGAGCAGAAACATAATCAACACACTTGACACCAAGATTTTGACGTAGAAACCCGATTAAGGGAAAAACCACGGTGGGGGTTAACCCACAAAGATTTGTACCCTGTTAAAAGTAATTTAGAAAAATAGAAGGCACATGCCTTCGGGCGCACTACCTAGAGCTCACTACTCAAAACAGAGGCTCACTACCTACAGACTTAATTTAGAACATAAATAATTAACTAAGAAATAGCATCTACTTCATGCCTGGTTCAGTTTCAATGAATGCTCATAAAACTTTTGCTTTGCCCCAAATTCTTCTTCACTAACTTCTCACTCTACATTTCTCTCGCTCCTTTTCTTCTCTGCTCTGCTTCTGATCCTTTATTCGGATTTAATCTATTTTTCTCAAGGATGATTTTTAACAACTTTTCAACAAGTATTTATACACTTCATCAACCTTGGAATGATCAACAAGGTCAGCCAAACATAACACAGATCTTTACACTGTCGGCCAAACATAGCTGAGACTTGAATCTTCCTCTACTAACATGCCACGCTTCATAAAATGATCTTTAGATCATCTACAACACGTTAGGAACATTTGATCGGCCAAGACTGGGAAGAACATCAACTTCAAAGAGGAAATCTTCAATAACAAGCTCAAACTCCAATGCAGACATCCAACATAGTAGCCACATGATCTAGAGAATTCCACAAGCACATTGAACTCACCAATAACATCCACTCTAAACCAAAATACCAGAATCATTTGTATCTTCCTCTAGAACCTCAGGAACACTGCCTGCCATGACTGTCAAACTAGAAGGATGGCTTGCGAACCTCCAAACCATGAACCACTGGAGTTGATGGTACACATCGACTTCCCAAACATGCCTTCAGATCTGTAGACTATAATATTTCACTGTGAAACAATCTGGACCAACTTACTGTCACTCTGTCTCTTCTGAATACTACAAGATCTGGTTCTACTCAGATGGCCATAACTTCTTCAAATCTTCATGCAGACTTCTCAATTCTTAATTGGAAAAACCTTTGACAATCCTCTACACAGACATAAGGTCTGCAAACATTGAGTCTTCATTAATTTTCTCAATATCCTCAACATTCCAATCTCCTAAACAGGTAATAAAATAAGGCACAGTTGACACTAATGACAACAAGAATATGTTGACATCAATGACAACACTGCTTAGGCACATATTTGCAACAATCCCACCCTTTTTCATTGATGGCAACATATATTGTGAAAAATTGATTCAACCATCATGATAAGAACGTCTCCCCCTAACTTCTGCAACCACTTTGTTCATTGCTCCCCCTGTCATCAATAATTAGTTTTTCACATGTCTTTTCTCCCCCTTTGACAGCAATGGAAAATGGCACATATTTGCAATCTTTAGTCCCCCTTTTTATTTCAGACTGATCTCAACATTTGCATATTGACTACTCCTTAGAGTAGTATTTTCTCAACATCAATCCAGATCTCAAGATATAAATGAGAATTCCACCGAACTGATGCACATCAGTGCATCTTAGTTCTGATTTGGAGGGGTAATAACCCCTAACTTCTCTCTGAGATACTCAAAGGTATCCTTGGGAAGAGGCTTAGTGAAGATATCTACAATCTGATATTTGGAAGACACAAACTCCAACTTGACTTCATTCTCATTTACCTTCTCTCTCAAGAAATGAAACTTGATAGATATATGCTTTGTCTTTGAATGCAACACTGGATTCTTTGAGATGCTTATTGCACTAGAATTATCACAAAAGATTGTGATTGGTCCCTCAAACACAATTCTGATGTCCTTCAACATTTGCTTCATCCACAGAACCTGAGTACAATTATTTTTTGTTGCTATATATTCTACTTCTGCAGTAGACAGAGATATTGCCTCTTGCTTTTTGCTCATCCAAGAGACCAATCTTCTTCCCAAGAAAAATGCACCACCACTAGTACTTTTTTCTGTCATCCACATCTCCTGCCCAATCAACATCTGTATATGCATGAAGAGTGAAATCATTGTCCTTTGGATACCACAATCCATAATCAATTGTCCCCTTGAGATATCTAAAAATTCTTTTGATTGCCACAACGTGGGATTCTTTTGGATCAGCTTGAAATCTAGCAACAAGTCCAACGGCGTTCATGATGTTAGGTCTAGTCTGAGTCAAATAGAGCAATCCTCCAATCATTGATCTATATCTTTTTTGATTTACCTTGGGAGAATCATCATCTTTACTTAAATTGCATCCGCTTACCATAGGTGTACCTACTGGCTTTGAATCTTCCATTCCGAACTTCTTCAGCAATTCTTTCACATACTTGGACTGAGATATAAAGATACCTTTATCTAATTGAACAATTTGCAGACCTAGGAAGAAATTCATCTCTCCAAACATTGACATCTCAAATTCACTTTTCATTTGATTAGCAAATGCTTTGCACATACATTCATTTCCACCAAAAATGATATCATCAACAAAGACCTCAACAATCAGGATGTCCTCATGATTAATCTTGAAGTAAAGATTACTATCAGAAGTACCTTTGCTAAAACCTAACTTAAACAAATATTTATCCAATCTTGCATACCAGACTCTTGGAGCTTGCTTAAGTCCATACAAGGATTTTCTCAGTCTACAAACCATATCTCCCTGATCAGACAACTGAAATCCTTCCGGTTACTCAATGTAGACTTCTTCCTCCAAATCTCCATTTAGGAATGTTGATTTGACATCCATCTGATACACTTTAAAATATCTGAAAGCAGCAAATGCAAGAAATAATCTAACTGCCTCTATTCTTGCCACCGGAGCAAAAGTTTTTTCAAAATCAATTCCTTCTACTTGAGAATAGCCTTTGCATACCAACCTTGCTTTGTTTCTTACAACTTCACCATCTTCATTTAGTTTATTCCGGAAGACCCATTTGGTTCCAATCATAATTTTGTTCTCAGGTCTAGGAACAAGATCCCAAGTGTGGTTCTTTTCAATTTGCATTAATTCTTCTTCCATTGCTTTTACCCAGTTTTCATCATTGCAGGCTTCACTTACTGATTTAGGTTCAATCCTTGAAATTAAAAAAATCTCTTCTTGATCTTCAGAAACTATTCTCCTAGTTTGAACACCTTTATTTCTATCTCCTATGATTTGATCTTCAGGATGATTCATTCTTACATACCTGGGGGTTTTGGGAATTGCTTGAACTTCTATTTCTTGAGCTTGTTCCTCAACATCTGTACTATTTTCTTGAGTTCTTGGAGTCTCCAGATCAATCTGAATATGAGTCAGAGTTTGAACTAACCTTCCTTGACTTTGACTTTCATCTTGATCATCTAAATCATATCCGCAGAACCTGGAATGTCCTTCCTTGCTCTCATCAACTCTAACATTAGCACTTTCAACAATCTTTTTCAACCTCTTGTTAAAGCACCGATAAGCTTTACTTTGAGTGGAGTACCCAAAAAATATTCCCTCATCGCTTCTTGTATCAAACTTGCCTAAATCCTCATCTCTTTTGATATAGCATTTACTACCAAAAACTTTAAAATATCTCACAATAGGAGGATGACCAAACTAGAGTTCATAAGGGGTCTTACCAGAATTGCCTTTGATCTGCACCTGGTTAGGAGTGTAGACAACAATACTTACAGCTTCTCTCCAATAAACTTGAGGAACATTTGTTTCCATCATCATGGTCCTAGCAGCTTCTTGAATGGTTCAGTTCTTTCTTTCCACAACTCCATTTTGTTGGGGAGTCCTAGGAGCAAATAACTGTCTTTTTATGCCATGCTTTTCACATAAAGCATCAAACTCACAGGAAGTAAATTCTCCACCTCTGTCGGATATCAGACATTTCAATTTTTCACCAATCTCATTTTCCACCATCACTTTGAACGCCTTAAATTTGTCAAGAGCTTCTGATTTTTCTTTTAGGAAAGTTACCCACATCATCCTGGAGTAATCATCAATCAGTAACATGAAATATCTATTTCCTTGCACACTCCTAATTCTAATAGGACCACAGAGATCAGTATGTACCAGTTCCAATTGTCCACTTGAAGCTTGTTCCTTACTTTAGAATGAAATTTTGCTCTGTTTCCCCAATTGACATTCTCTACACATGCTATTAGGTTTCACAAGTTTTGGAAGATCTCTTAAAACCTAAGTGGTACTTATTTTGACAATGTTATCAAAATTCACATGGCACATCCTCTTGTGCCATAACCAACTTTGATCTATCTAAGCAATCAAACAACTTTTTCCAAAACTACTTAAATGAAAAATGTTACCTCTAGTTTGAGTACCGAATGCAATTCTATTTTCAGAACTCTCTAAGATTCTGCATTTTCTATCCTTAAATTGAAGATCATAACTTTTATCAACCAACTGTCCAACACTGAGAAGATTATGTTTCAGTACTTCCACATATAGAACATCATTGGTGCAATGCTTACCATCAAAAGAAATGGATCCTCTGCCATGGATTCTACCAACTGAGTTATCTCCAAATTTCACAAGCCCTCCTTCATAATTTTCAAAATTCACAAACTTACTCTTGTCTCTAGTCATATGATGAGAACATCCACTATCAATCACCCATTCATCTTTCTCAATAACCTAAGCAGCCAAGGCACTTTCCATATTTGCATAGCTAGCAGATTCAGTAGACACCGGATCTTCTTCTTTGATGGCAATGAACACCCAATCATTTTTAGAGGAACCTCCATGATCAGATTCATCATCTGTGACTCCTCTAGCTTCTTGGACATAGTAACATTTGTTCTAGTTTTTGTATCTATTAGGGTTTGGTTTTGAAAACCTCTCCCGACATCTTGAGGTAAAATGACCAATCTTATTACAAGCAAAACATTTGAGTGGTAGTTTTCCTTCATACTTACTGGATCCTCTTGGCAATCTTTTGGCAAGAAGAACTTCAAGATTTGCAGTCTCAATTTCAACATCTTCAAGATCCTTCCTTGTCTTCATGAATCTGTTTGATCTTACATAAGAGCTTTCACCTAGATCATATCTTTGTTTTCCATATACACTAGCCTTAAATGCAAATTCAGACTTGGGAAGAGAATCACCAAACTCACTTAATTCAAAAGCTAAAATTTTGCCAACTAGTTGATCTCTTGTAACTTTTGAGATAGTCTTGATCTCCTCTATAGCATCAACCTTATGTTTGTATGAATCAGGTAAAGATCTCGGCACTTTTGATACAATCTCTGATTCTTCCAAAGTTCCACCAGCACACCTGATACCACACACAAGTTCATTTATCTTTTGCATGTAGATTGTGATATTTTCATCTTCACTCATCCTCAGAGTTTCAAATTTTCCTCTCAGACTTTGCAGCTTGGCACATTTGACAAATTTATCGCCTTCATACAGATTCTCCAACTTTTTCTAGATTTCATAAGTAGTTTTTAGACCAAAGACATTTGTCATTTCTGAATCAGTCAGGGCACTCAACAAGGCTTCTTTAGCTCGAAGGTTATTTTTAGCATCTTTAATTTGATCTAGAGTTGAAGGACCTTTCTCCGGAGGTTTATACCCAACACTGGTTATCGCCCAATAGGCATCGCCCATGCATTGCAAATGGCACTCCATGCGATTCTTCCAAATAGAATAATTTGTTCCATCAAATCTCAGACTATCCTTCTTGTAGGTTGACATCCTAGATCTCCTCAAGCGGTCAGGCTTTTATAAGAGGATCTGGCTCTGATACAAATTTTTTAGAATTAGACCAAACAACTGAGAGGGGGGGTGAATCAGTTGTCACACAAAACAATTTTTTTCTGCTTTTAACTTTCTTTATTAACTTACTTATCAAATTAATGATATAAACATTAGAGAATAGATCAACAACATATGAGCAGAAACATAATCAACACACTTGACACCAAGATTTTGACATGGAAACCTAGTTAAGAGAAAAACCACGGTGGGGGTTAACCCACAAAGATTTGTACCCTGTTAAAACTACTTTAGAAAAATAGAAGGCATGTGCCTTCAGGCGCACTTCCTAGAGCTCATTGCTCAAAAGAGAGGCTCACTGCCTATAGACTTAATTTAGAACAGAAAGAATTAAATGAGAAATAGTATCTACTTCATGCCTAGTTCAGTTTCAATGAATGCTCACAAAACTTCTGCTTTGCCCCAAATTCTTCTTCTATAACTTCTCACTCTACACTGCTCTCGCTCCTTTTCTTCTCTGCTCTACTTCTAATCCTTTATTCAGATTTAATTTATTTTGCTCAAGGATGATTTTTAACAACTTTTCAACAAGTATTTATACACTTCATCAACCTTGGAATGATCAACAAGGTTGGCCAAACTTAACGCAGATCTTTACACTGTCGGCCAAACATAGCTGAGACTTGAATCTTCCTCTACTAACACACCATGCTTCATAAAATGATCTTTAGATCATCTGCAACACGCTAGGAACATCCGGTCAGCCAAGACTGGGAAGAACATCAACTTCAAAGAAGAAATCTTCAATAACAAGCTCAAACTCCAATGCGTACCTCCAACATAGTAGCCACATGATCCAAAGACTTCCACAAGCACATTGAACTCACCAATAACATCCACTCTAAACCAAAATACCATAATCATTTGTATCTTCCTCTAAAACCTCAAGAACATTGTTTGCCATGACTGTCAAACTAGAAGGATGGCTTGCGGACCTCCAAACCATGAACTACTAGATTTGATGGTACACACTGACTTCCCAAACATGCCTTCAGATCCACAGATTATAATATTTCACTGTGAAGCAATCCGGACCAACTTACTGTCACTCTGTCTCTTCTGAATACTGTAAGATCCAGTTCTACTTAGATTGCCATAACTTCTTCAAATCTTCATGCGGACTTCTCAATTCTTAACTGGAACAACCTCTGACAATCCTCTACACAGACATAAGGTCCATGAACATTGAGTTTTCATTAATTTTCTCAATATCCTCAACATTCCAGTCTCCTGAATAGGCAACAAAATAAGGCACAGTTGACACTAATGACAACAAGAATATGTTGACATCAATGACAACACCGCTTAGGCACATAATTGCAACATCTCTTCTCTTTTCCGCTCTTACCAATGTTTTAGGATGTATTTTTAGAATTTAACTAATATTTCTTACCATTCTTTTATTCAAAGTTGCTTTATTAACTATAGCAGTTGTTATAGCTTGTCTTGTTGCATTCTTATCTTTAGATCAACTATTCTTTCCAATAGACTCAATGGCACTAGCAACAATAGACATGGCATGTTTTAGTGATTGATCTTTTCTTTTTGGTTTAACAAAAATGCCTAACTTTTTCATTACTTTTCTCATTTTCCACATTCTCATTAATTGCATCATTAGTTGACATTGAAATTATAGTTTTTTACAATAAAAAAATTCTTTGTATAATCTATTGGCATGTGTTCTTATTTGTCTCCAAGAAATCTTACTAGGAAGATTATCCAAAACATCCTTTTCAATTTTAAAAAAAATATTTTCATTTTCAACATCACATCCTGGATTTTCATTTTCATTTTCAATAAAAGGATTTTCATTTTCATTTTCAATAAAAGGATTTTTATTTTCATTTTAATTTTCAACAACAAAACAGTTTTCATTTTCCTTTTCAACAACAAAAAGATTTTCATTTTCATTTTCAACAACAATTTGACTCAAATCTTGATCTCTACGAATATTATCGATCTCAACATTGTTATATCCAGCTTCTTTTAAATCTCTTATAAACACTGTTTTTATTTCATTCAAAGGTGGATTTGAAGAGGTACCTGGATTTGTGCCTATTGAAACATTCTCCATAGCATTGAAAGGGGGATTGAAGACATACCAGGAGTAGTTTGTATAATCATATTAGTTTCCACATTCGCCTCTTGCAAATTTGCATCATCTACATCCATGGTCTCCTCAATGTTTGTATCTTCAATAGTTGTTGAATTGGATGATTCAGCATCATTCATTGATCGAATCTTTATTCTTCTATCTCTTTATCTTTTTGCCTCCTTCTCTCTCTTTGCTTCCATTTCTTTAGGGATCAATACCTTCCTATCTTTCCTCTTATTACGAGCTTGTGATCCCATGATTAAAAAATTCTAAAGTATGTACAAATGAATGTCAAAAACTTGAAAGCGTTCCTTCTTTGTTCCTCCTTCAAACAAGTAGCAATTAAACAAAATTTCACTCAAACACTATTCCAATGATGCCTCCTTTCAAAATTCAAATAAAATCCCAAGTTCAAAAACCTGTAGAATCCAAACGTTGGTAGAAAATGTTGAATATGTCACTGTCGGCCATACAGAACAAGTTGCAGGGCTGACAGTGACAATAACGATTTTAAAAAAAGGGTAAAAACCTAAACGGGATCCCGCTCTTTAAAACGGGATCTCGTTTAGTAAATGGGCTCCCGTTTTGCAAAATTTGAATTTTAGGCCCAATTTTTGCTTTGTTAACCAGTTCGAGAAAAGGGTTGGGGACCTGAACCTAGGCTTTAGACTTGGTTTAACCAGCAAGTTGAAGGTCTTGTAAATGCCACAACAAAATAGTGACTTTGGGCATATGTCTGAAGACCTTTTTTGCAGAATTTTTTGACAAAATTAAAACCCATTATAGATGAGACAGTGTAGATTCCAAATATATAATTTTTTTTACAATTGGATTATTTTTTCTATTTTTCCATTAATTTCTAATGAACAGGTCCATAAACTTGAATTATCAGGGTTTTTTAGTATTTTAATAACTTTTATTAAAATAATTTTTTGAAAAACAAATTATACGAAAATGTACTTCAGAAAATTCTTTTTTATTTGAAAAAAAATAAAAAAATGATAAGTTTAGGTCATCTTATGCGTGACGTACACTATAATTTTTTAAAACACCAAAGATGGCCAGTAAAAAATTAACAAAAAAAAAATTCAATAAAAAAGTATAAAAAAATATGAAAAACGTGCTTCAGTGAGTTACAAATCTTTTCCCAAAAGGATTTAGAAAAATATGATTATTTAGGTCAAAATATGGATGACGTACACGTGCATGGTATAGTAAAAAAAAAGTGACTTTTAAAAAGTGGTTTTTAGAAAAGTCTATTGAAAATCAATTTGTATCATCTGGGTATTCAAATAAATTACATATTTGGAAACTAGACTCCAAGTACTACATTTTATGATTCATGACTTTTTTCAAGATTCCATCTCTAAGTGCTTCAAATTTTAAGGTCAAATGTGACAAATTCTAAAAATCAGGGAAAACACTTCCACTTTTTGGCCAAAAGGTGGACTCAACTTCTTGCACATACTCGTATATGAGTTGGAGTCTTTTGTTAAGACCGTCTTAATGGACTATTGTAATATAAGTCTTTGACGTTATGAACTTGAATGTAAATCTTATGGTAAGTCAACATGAAACAATTAACCTGGGAAGGTCCTAAGTTGGAAAACTCAATTTGACTATTGCCATGTTGAAAAATGGAACAGAGTGATGAGGAGTCACAGATTCCTTGTTGTAAAAGCAACATATTATATATTTGACGTACTCCCATGATAGGAGTTGAATGTCCAAGATTTGGACTAAGAATGAACTAAACTTATTTCTCCTAGACCTAAATGAGGGTCAAATTATGAACACTGTAGGATGAGACAACTTCTAAGTCGAGTCAAGGTGGTGGACATACAACTACGTTCACTGTAAAACGTATATGTATGTAAATATTTGGCCAAAGTAATGCATTCTAAGGACCCGAGAGCTAAACCTTAAGAGGGAAAAGCCCCCAAGGGGACATTTTCTGACAACATTTAGCCCCCACTTTAATGTATGTATAAATGCAAGGCCCATACATGCATTAAAGTACGGTCAACAAACACATCAAACACACCAAGCATGGTGAAGACATGCCAAACACATTGAAGACAGTAGTAGGCACACAAAACACGGAGAAGACAATTACAGTCATGCCAAACACGGAGAAGACAACATTGAAGACACGCAAAATACAGTGAATGCAATGATTATTTCTTCTTTCATTTTTTTTTTTCATTTTTCCATATATATGAAATGCAAATGCAAGTACAAGGAAAGTAAACACACAACCCAAATGCAAGAGGAGCTCATCGCCACCAGTCTTGAAACCGCATAAGGGGAAACAGACACACCAAACAAATCTCAAAGTGTAGGAGGAGCTCATTGCCACCAGTCTTGAAACTACACTTGAGAACAAACACGCCATACAAATCCCAAAGCATAGGAGGAGTTCATCGCCACCAGTCTTGAAACTATGCTTGGGAACAAATACGCCATATACACACATGGAAGACATAGAGAAAACATGAAAAACAAGCGATGGAAGAAACCTATTGCTAGGTTCACATCCATCTCAGGCACATTACAGGCACACACTAACGATTGGGCTTTGCCACAACAATCATTGAAGACACGCTTCAGGGTTAGGATAGTCTCAGATCTGCCTCGCCTGCTTGGAGGACTTTTATAAAATGATAGGATGTGCAATCTCCTCGAGAAGTACACCATCCCTGCCTTTGCAGAGGGATTGAATGATTGCAATATAGAAAAATAAAGATGTGCACTCGCTTAGAGATACAACATCTCGCCTCCACAGAGGACTTCAAACACACTTCGTTAGTACCAAAATCATCAGATCACTTACCTTATATATGCCCCCACCTTAAGGTGGTTGATGTCATGTACCGATATCAAGCACGTTAAGGTAGGAAGAAAACACACAAGGGAACACGAGCTCTCACAAAGCCCATGCCCCCCAGAGGTGACATGTACTTTACGATCACCAAATGTTCCCACAAACACAATTTCCTACAAGAAAAGGTGTTAACAACCATATAATCATGATAAACAACAATGCATGTAATCATTCACATAAAGAGCCAAGCAAGGTGAGATCCAAGATAATCAAAGTGCACGGAGCAACAATATTGTTATGTTTTGTAAGTGCGATAAGACAACATCGGGATATCACATGGAGTGATTCTACTAGCCAAGCATCGGATAATATATATCAACCCCCTCATTATGTATGGACTAGGTCCATTTTTTGATTTCTCGCTAAAGAGACACTAGGTCCATATCATTATTATATGCTTTTTATCATCCATCAACTAGATAGAACCACAAGAAGAAGGTAAATAATAAATCAAGAGAGGAGAAACAAGTGCCTTAGGAATAATCACGTAGGAGGGTGCCCCCAAGTCACCAACCGCAACGCTATGTCCGTCAGACACAACACACAATAATGAAAATAGAGGAGAGGCTCAATAGAAAATTGATGATACAAATAGAAGAAGGGTCAAACAGAGGCAGTCTTCTAGTATCCTTGACCTTACAAGAGTATCAAGGGTCATCCTAGTAGGCCTAAACAACACATAACACATCATGGAGGAAACACAACACGGAGGTAAAGAGTTAGAAATAATTACCTAATACAACACAATGCTAGCAACATATATAACTAGGAGGAGGCCAGCCTTGAGAGCCACTATAATAGGTGCTACAATGAGTGTGGCTTAGGGAGGGAGAAATACACTTATTCACTATCCTCTTAGGAGGTGGAAGAAGTGATTTGTTTTGAGTGATCTCGACATCCATCCATAAGAGATCTAAACCAAATCAACCACATTCATAATCATCATCAACCCCTCCCTTTTTCTGTATTAAACATTTTGGTGAACCAGTGTTTTTGAATTTGCGCACTTTGCTGAGTGTTGTGTGATAGATTTGCATTCATTGATTTTATTGCGTTTGAAAAAAAATTACAAAAAAATTAAAAATTTTGAAAAAATTCAAAAAAATTGGCATCTTAGGCTTGCATTTTGGCATAATTTGAATTAATTGACATTTACTTTATGTTATTTTCATTAGATCTGATTTAAATTATAGAAATTCATCATTTAGTATTCATTGGCATTACATTTCATGCTTAAATTGTTAAAAATTGCTTGAAATTGTGCATTTTTCATAAAAACCTAGTTTTGCATTAGCTAGGGTTTGTAGTCAAAATCTTGTTTCAGATTTTACTACCCTTTTCAAACACTCATTAGGACTTATTTATAATTTTAGTGTTGGATCATAGTGGCTTTCTTGCAAAATTTCATGTCTAGGGTTTGAAAACCTTGCATTTTCAATAGATTTGGCCTTATTGTCTCGCTAGAATTACATTATAAGCATGTTGTGAGGGATTTTGCTGCATTAGTTGACTGATATCAGGGTTATTATCTTCTTCCCCTCCTCAAATTCCTTACAACACCCTTTCTATTAGGCATTTACATTGAAAATTAGTGAAAATTGCATATTTTAAGTGTATTTTCTCTAGGTTTTGACTTGTCATCACTCTAGATCTGCACTTTAGGCATGTTGTGAAGGATATTATTTCATCATTGGGCTGATATTAACCTTATTATTTTCTGGCCCTCTTAAAAAATTTCACAACACCTCTTCTTTCATTCATTTGCATTGAAAAAAAGTTGAAAAATCAAGCATTTTAGGTCATTTTCATACATACTTTTGGCATTTGTTTCTTGCATAAGTGTTGAAAATATTTAAAATCTGATTTTTAATTCATTTGAAAACATATACATGGATTCTCAATACAACAATATTGCTAGGCTTCCTCCTAGGCCTTATTTGAAAAGAAAAACCCCTGGACTTGAAATAACATTTACACCTCATGACAAAGAAATGGTAGATATGGAAGGGCCTCTTCACATTACAGTGAACATAATGGAAAGAGTTGTGCATGAAACACTTATAGACCCTAATTGTATGACTAATGTGGTTACGAAAGAGTTCCTTCTAAAACATGATTTGGCACAAGATTATTATAAACCATCAGATTTGAGAATTAAAACACATAATGGAGCTTTGATGATAACCTTATTGGTCTCGATTTATGATAAAGACATGGATAAATTATTTGATGTTATCCCCTCATCTGACCTCTTATGTGTAAAACTAGGACATCCATGGCTTAAAGCTATGAATGTCGTGTCCTCAACTATTCACAAATGCCTAAAATTCCCTTTGCATGGAGAGATCCATACTATCCATCATTATTCATATCGACCTCCAGCTAAGGACAAGAATTTCACTCTTGATTAATTTTGGCCACAACATAATAGAGACCCTGAGCCATGAAGAGACCAATATTTCCTAGACTACAAATGATACAAATCAAAACAAATATCTAGAGTGGCCAGGCCTCCTTTATAGATAATGAGAGAAGAACAACATGCTTTCAAAGATCCCCTTAGAGCAAAAGGAAAATGACAAAATGACATAAGAATAACACAAGACGATTATGACTATGATGAAGTAATTGGCATGGTAGAAGTGGACAAGGGAAAGTTTCATAACTCACCTTGTCCATGGAGAGATGGTATCTATGCTGAGGTTCCTCCCCTGCCATCCTTACAGGGATCAGGAGGTTTTCATCGACAACAAAACATTTAAACAAGACCAATGAAATTTGAACATGGTGCTTCCTCCTCTAATGTGCAAACTCCTATGGAAAAACATAACAATGCCTTTGAAGAGATCAATATTAAGACAAGAAGGAATAGACAAGCAAAAGAAAGGAGGAAGAGAAGACAAGTTTTTGCCCAACGAAATACAACTCAACAAGAAAACATTCAACCCAACATTGAAACAAACCAAGAAGAGCTTAAGAATGAACTTAACACTGAACATTTTGATGATAAAAACAAAATTTGGGCTATGGTACCTTACACACCTCTTTCCTCTAGCATTCAAGATTGGGAGGAGGATGATTTGCTCATCGACAACCCTTAGTTCGATTGTCCTTGTAGGTAAGTATTTCTAACCCTTTACCTCTGTGTTGTGTTTCCCTCGTTATGTGTTATGTGTTGTTTAGGCCTCCCAGGATGACCCTTGATTCTATTGTAAGGTCAAGGATATCGGGAGACCGCCTCTATTATGACCCTTATTCTATTTGTATCATCATTCTTCTATATTGCTTCTCCTCTATTATGACCCTTCTTCTATTTGTATCATCATTCTTCTATATTGCTTCTCCTCTATTTTCATTGTTGTGTGTTGTGTCTAACAGACATAGAGTTGCGGTTGGTGACTTGGGGGCACCCTCCTACGTGACTTCCCCTAAGGAACTTGTTTCTCCTCTCTTGATTTATTGTTTACCTTCCTCTAGTGGTTCTATCTACCTAGCGAATGATGAATAACATATTATACTGATACGGACCTAGTGTCCCTTCAGCAAGAAATAAAAAAATGGACCTAGTCCATACATGACGATGGGGTTGATACATATTATTCGATGCTTGGCTAGTAGAATCATTCTATGTGATATCTCAATGTTGTCTTATCCCACTTACAAAACATAACAATATTTCTTCTCCATGCACTTTGATTATCTTGGATCTTGCCTTGCTCAGTTGTTTAAGTGAATGCTTACATGCATTGTTGTTTATCATGATTATATGGATGCGAACACCTTTTCTTGCAGTAAATTATGTGTTTGTGGGAACATTTGGCGATCGTAAAGTGCATGTCACCTCTTAGGGACATGGCCTTTGCGAGAGCTTGTGTTCCCTTGTGTATTTTCTTCTTACCTTAACATGCTTGATATTGGTACACGATATCAACCACCTTAAGGTGGGGGCATATATAAGTTAAGTTGTCTGATGATTTTGGTACTAACGAAGCATGTTTGAAGTCCTCTGCAGAGGCAGGATGTTGTATCTCTGAGCGAGTGCACATCTTTATTTTTCTATATTGCAATCATTTAAGCCCTCTGCGGAGGCAAGGATGGTGTATTTCTCAAGGAGATTGCACATCCTGTCATTTTCTAAAAAGTCCTCCGAGCAGGCGGGGCAGATCTGAGACTATCCTAACCCCTATGTGTGTCTTCGGTGATTGTTGTGGCAAAGCCCAATCATCAGTGTGTGCCTATAATGTGCCTGAGATGGCTACAAACCTATCAATAGGAATCTTCCATCGCTTGTTTATCATGTTTTCTCCGTGTCTTCCATGTGTGTGTGTGTATGGCGTGTTTGTTCCCAAGCATAGTTTCAAGATCGGTGGTGATGAGCTCCTCCTATGCTTTGGGATTTGTATGGCGTGTTTGTTCTCAAGTGTAGTTTCAAGACTGGTGGCGATGAGCTCCTCCTACACTCTGAGATTTGTATTGCGTATCTATTGCCCCTTATGCAGTTTCAAGACTAGTGGCGATGAGCTCCTCCTACATTTGGGTTGTGTGTTTACTTTCCTTGTACTTGCATTTGCATTCATATATATGAGAAAATGAAAAAAGAGATAATCATTGCATTCACTATATTCACTGTGTTTTGCATGTCTTCAATGTTGTCTTCTCCGTGTTTTGCGTGATTGTAACTGTCTTCTCCGTGTTTTGTGTGCCTGTTACTGTCTTCAATGTGTTTGGCGTGTCTTCACTATGCTTGGCGTGTTTGTTGACCTTACTTTAATTCATGTATTGGCCTTGCGTTTATACATACATTAAAGTGGGGGCTAAATGTTATGTCAGAAAATGTCCCCTTGGGGGCTTTTCCCTCTTAAGGTTTAGCTCCCAGGTCCTTAGAATGCATTTAGAGCATCTTGTGTGATAATTGTGAATCCCGATGAGAAAACCTTGAAGTCTTATGGCAAATAGTACCTAGGGGTGCTATTTTGATGATCCTCGAACAAAAATGGGAAGGTGGACTTGGACGCTAGCACCCTAGTCCTACCCTATTTTGGATCTGCCCTAAATTGAAATGTTAGTTTTATGACCGTTATGTAGGTCCTATGTTGACATCTAAAGTTTGAATTACGAAATTCTTAGTGGGAATGTTTGTAGTTGCATATATAAGCATGTTTAGGACTTCATTTGTAAACTAGATGGACATTGTGAACTTGTGACTTTATGCTGAAGTGATTCAAGGCATTCATTGTGTTACAAAGCAGTATTTTGTTGTTATTGTGCTTGTTTGTTGCAGATTTGACTCCATCTCCTCATGGCATGAAAGAGCATCTTCCTTCCATGAGATCTACACTTCAAGGTGACATTTATTATTTTTTTTATCATTTATCATTTGGATTTTGCCTATATCCTGCAGGGATATGCACTCTCATCTAACAACAGTATTCGGAAGACTTGAATGTCTCTCCGGGGCTTGACCGAAGAAAGCCTCTAAACACCACAACCCCCAACCACACTCCTTTGTGATTGCAAGTTACAAGTATTGAGTTTCACTGAGTGGAGTTGTAGAAGGAGGTTGCAAACAACAAGGATTCAAGATCTGAAAGAAAGAGGACAAAGTTCAACATTTTGGGACATGAGCACTAGTGGCAGCGTCCTCCAAAATTGCAGACATGGAAACAAACTGAATGGTGGTAATCAGCATCCGAAGAGCTTCCAGCATCCTGAAAAACATCTGGCATTGGACTAGGATGCTAGTGGCAGTGTCCTCCATCCTTTTAAGGGTAGAAAAGGAAGATACAGTGAATATCAGTGTTGGAAGGAGATCTAGATTCTGTGTAGAAAATAGTGCCTTAGACAGGGGTGCTAGTGGAGGTGTCCTCGACTATTCCGTATTCTGAACTTCAAAAACTAGTGAGTTAACAATCTCTGTCCTTCACCTCAATCTGAAAGGATTTGTCATAATTCATCAATTTGTTTACTGTTTTTCTTATTTAGGGTTTTAAGAGTACTTGATCATTAAATTGAGATATTGTTTTGACAACATCTGAGCTTCCACAATCATTCCAAGTGATAGCCCAACCTGTTAGGTGAATGCTCTCGCTTAGTAGAGATTCAACTCAATTGATATGTCCTTGAATGTTTGATGAGAAGGGAGGATCTAAACCAAATCAACCACATTCACAATCATCATCAACCCCTCCCTTTTTCACACAAAATTTAAACAATTTCTCACAAGTGTCTGCTATCACCAATCCGAAGAAGACACCGTTTCAACAAAGAAAGTTTACTCTGATATCTGAAGCCTATCACTCTATCATGAATCAAGCTGTGAGTAATAACCTCATGAAGCTTCCTTCGATTAAACCATTAGATCCTAGTAGAATGCAAGGACCTTATTCTGATTAAAACATTTTGGTGGTTGCGTGTTCGATTCATGTCAGTTTCACCAAAATGTTTTGTAGGAAAAAGGGGGAAGATGGGTTGATAGGTTTCAAGGGTAAATCCTCCTTTCACTACAAACATTCAAGGACATATCAACCAAGTTGAATCTCTACTAAGCGAGAGCATTTACCTAATAGGTTGGTCTATCACTTGGAATGATTTGGAAGCTCATATGTTGTCAAACAATATCTCGATTTAACACTCAGGTACTCTTAAAACCCTAAATAAGCAAAATAGTAAGCAAATTGATGAATTACGATAAATCCTCTCAGACTGGGTGAAGGACAGAGATTGTTAACTCACTATTTTTTGAAGTTAGTAATATGGAATAGTCAGGGACACCTCCACTAGCACCCTTGCCCAAGGCAATATTTTCTACACAGAATCTAGATCTCCTTCTAACATTGATATTCACTGTATCTTTCATTTCTGCCCCAGAAAAGGTGGAGGACACTGCCACTAGCACCCTAGTCCAATGTCAGATGTTTTTCAGGATGTCAGAAGCTCTTCGGATGCTAATTACCACTATTCAGTTTGTTTGTGTCTGTAATTCTGGAGGACACTGCCACTAGCGCTGATGTCCCGAAATGTTGAACTTTGTCCTCTTTCTTTCAGATCTTGAATCCTTGTTGTTTGCAACCTCCTTCTACAACTCCACTCAGTGAAACTCAGTACTTGTAACTTGCAATCACAAAGGAGTGTGGTTGGGGGTTGTGGTGTTTAGAGGCTTACCTCGGTCAAGCCCCAGAGAGACATTCAAGTCTTTTGAACACCATTATTAGATGAGAGTGCATATCCCTACGAGATAGAGGCAAAACCCAAATGATAAATGATTGAAAACATAATAGATATCACCTTGAAGTGTAGATCTCACGGAAGGAAGAAGCTCTTTCATGCCATGAGGAGATGGAGTCAAATTTGCAATCACAAACACAATAACAACAAAATACTACTCTGCAACAAATGAATGCCTTGAATCACTTTAGCATAAAGTCACAAGTTCACAATGCCCATCTAGTTTATAAATGAAGTCCTAAACATGCTTATATATGCAACTACAAACATTCCCGCTAAGAATTTTGTAATTCAAACTTTAGATGTCGGCATAGGACCTAAATAACGGTCATAAAACTAACATTTAAATTTAGGGCAAACCCAAAGTAGGGCAGGACTAGGGCACTAACGCCCAAGTCCACCCTCCCATTTTTGTTTGGGGATCATCAAAACAGCACCCCTTAGGTCCTATTTGCCATAAGACTTTAGGTTTTTCTCATCAGGATTCACAATTATCATGCAAGATTCTCTAAATGCATTCTAAGGACCCGAGAGCTAAACCTTAAGAGGAAAAAGCCCCCAAGGGGATATTTTCTGACATAACACCTCTTATCTATACCTTTCGTGAAGGGTAGGGTTGCTTCCAGGTAGGAAGTTGTGTGGGGGACCGTCAGTTTGTGGTTGGAGAAAAAGCAGTCGGATGATGCTCTCCTTCCCAAGCAGAAAACAAGCTGAGGATTAAGAAGATAGATGTCAAAGTTCCAAACACAACACTTTTCTTTATATGACTGGATAGTCAACCATTATCTATATTTCTATATTTGATGCCTTGAGCATAGCTTTGTACATGTATAGTGATGGTCATTCACTATTGTGGTATATTTGGATATTGTAATTTTAAGTTTTGTTATCTTCTGGAAAAGAATAACATACTTAATTATTATGATGATAATAATTCATTTTGTTTAACTATGCTTTTGTTAATCAAGATGTGTTCATACTTTAGTTAAAGATGAAAAATTTATGGTTATTTATGGGTATTATGAAATGTCATGTTACAAGGTGGAGGCTTCTCTCATTGGTTGGTAAACTTCCTAGACGGGCTTGGTTACTTCAAAATAATTTTGGATATTGAACTATTTCTCCATCTCGTTGAGCCATGCCTTTGCTCCATCTCCTAACACAGTCCATAAAATTTTGGCAGATTGTCTTTTTCATATCATGAGCAAGTTCATTAGCCATTCAGGTCCTCACATCCATTTTCCTCATTACCCCATCTTGGTTCACTTGATTTTCCTAGGACTCACTGAATCCTTCATGCTCACAATGTTCCTAATTTCACTCCTCACCTCCTTGTTCATGAGGCCCTCTTACTTCCTGCTCTAGGCTCCCAACCTTTCCTTAGTTTCATTTAAGGTTGCAAGAATTTGGTCCAACTTAGCTATAGAGTCACCTATAATATATTCTAACCCTCCTTGACTACTACCTAGGTTTCTTCTCATTCAAATCATATTTAAATCTAGTAAGTTAGATTGGGAAGTCATTAGCCAAAGGCTTGATGTGGAATTAATAGTTTACAAATGCAAGCAAATTTTATCAAGTAAAAGTGTCTTAATAAACATGCCCAAAGATCTTAATTAAAGAATTCATCACCATGGAACATCACATATCTAGAGGATTTTAAAAACGAAAACATTTTATTCATATAATATTGGACATTGATGTCCTTATTTAAATAAGGTTTGTCCCAATTACATCATTTTTAGAAAGCTAAATAGACAAGGGAACCTCCTCAAATTCTTCTTCTTCATCTAATTCCAATTTTACACTACTTGAGGTAGGATGTACGCATAGGTACTCCTCTATAACCTCCCTACTCATACTTGGTCCATAACACCCGCAACCAAAAGGTATATCTCGGATCGTTAAAGGTTTCTTTTATTTGGCTACTCTAGGGGTAACAAGTTTCACCCGCTTCTCCTTTTTATCTTAATCCAACCCATGGTTGTTGTCAGGATCTCTGTATAAAACAACCATACTTATTTGGAGGATGTTGGTTGCACAGTTTTCCCCCTTGTTTTGGATTGGTTGGTTTTCTTCCTACCCTACTTTCGTACTAGATCCCCCTTGTTGGTTCCCAAAACTGCATGTCCAAAGTACTAGAGTATTTCTCCTCCTTCTAGGTCAGGGGTGTCATCAAGAAGGTGAGAAAGAGGCCCATCCACAAATTGAGGATGATTAAGGCCAACTAAAGAGAGTGGGTATGCTCTCTCGCACTTCGAGCTCAACTAGACCATGGAGGGATATTCCTAGAGGCATGAAATGAAACACAAATAAACACTCACAACCATACCCAATGTACACTTGATCCCCATAACTATCACTAGGCCAAGATAAACTAGCCACATAAACCTCTAATTAAGTTGATCAAACTTCTCATACATGCACCCAAAGATGATAACATAATATCCCACAAGATGAATTCATTTGGCATTCTATACACAGTGACAAGATGCAAACATGCACGACATGATTCACGCAAGATTTAAACTATTTTGGATTGCTTGAGATTTATCACTGGTTGTAATACAAAACCATGAACATGCAAACTAATCTAATCCTACTTCTACTCCTACAACCACCCAGAATGGAGGATTGATTTGAAAGAATGCTAGCCCTTCACCAAGCTAGACCGGTGCCTACTCCATTGGGCAACAAAGTTATGAACAATAAAGAAGAGGGAGATACATCCAATAGAGGATCAATAGAATTAGACATGTATTCTCATACAAATCAAAGATTACATCATATACAAGGGACATACTTGTTAATCCATAATCAAACCACAATAACCCACTTGTAACTGTAACATGTCTTCTCATATTACTTGGAATTACCCACCACATTTACTAGAAAAGTAAATGAATATATCATCATAAGTATTTGTTTACCAACATATTAATCATTTGCATAATCAAGTAATACATAGCATATCTTTTTTGAATAATTCTGAATATTTTCAAACCTAAAAATTACAACATATTTAAATATAGGATTTTAGTGAAATCTTTCACTTTAAAATTACAATAATTTTCTCATGGCAATAAGAATGGTTTTTCATAAATTTGACTATCAGAGTCATAATAATAAATATACTGCATCTAGAATCTTGATATCTATCTTCATAAGTCTCGACTTGTCTTCTGTTTGGGAAGGAGAGCATCACCTGAGAGCTTTTCCTCCAACCACAGACTGGCGGTCCCCCGCACACCTTCCTTCCTAGAAGTGGCCCTACCCTTCACAAAGAGAATAGATATAAGGAACCAACAGGTTTTTGCCATCTGAGTTTCTAGTGTTGTGTCCTACATAACCAACACTGTCATACAACTATAGATCCCTTCTAGATAACTAAGTATGACACTACTGGATGGTTATGCAAATCTAGAGCACAGTGAACCGACTAATGCATGCAGAGACGGATGCATTACTTTGGCCAAAGATTCAATATAAATAGACATTTCTTAATGAACATAGTTGAATGTTCACACACTTCTAACTGGACTTAGAAGCTATCTCATCCTACAGTGAATTTAGTTTGACCATTTCTAGCCATGGGGTGACTCAATTGATTTTCACCCATAGTCCACCTGACTTAGATTTCTAACTCTAATTTTTGGAGTACATTACCAACAAAGGTTCAAATTGAGGTCTTCATCTTTTGAAAAAGTTTCTTGTTGCAATTGCAACATGGAATCTATGACTTCCTATCACTCCATTCCTTATTTTCAAGGTTTATGTATTCTTGAATTTTGGTGTCTAGTATCGACATAGAAAATGGTTTTGTCTATAACATCATAAGTTCGTCCAAGGTACTTAACTTGGTTCAAGGATTTTCATCTAACCCATATCAACAATAGAATGTCTGTTATAAGTCGACCACATACTTGTGAGAAGATTTATATGTTTACTATACATGTCTGGGATATTCTTAGAAAACTACCTTTTTCTAATCCCTTCATACAATATGAATATTTAAGAACCCTTGTCATATAAAAGAAAAGATATATCTTGACATACATCTTAATACAAGATTTAATGCACAACTTTCGTTTAAACCACTTACCGAATCATGGATAAGTAGATGTTATTGAGTGACATGGTTTATCGACCACAAGTCTCTTCTAGACTATCATAAATTTGGTCATCTTGTTGCCATAATGGGGCACAAAAGATTCTTTTAATTTCAATAATATAAATATACATGATAGTCATTATTCATTTCTTGAACTAATAGTAACATATTATGGTTATAGGACTCGAAAGTCTATCTTCTTGAATTTTGGGGCTCGAGAATCTAAGTCTTTACCCCATTATCCTGCTTGAGAACATTCTTGTTCACTGCTACAAGTGGATTTCCTTCAAAAAGATTAGCATATGGTTTTGAACCAAGGCTCTATTATACATTCTACTGATGTTTACCAAAGTCTATTCAAAACCTTTGCCTTACAAAGCCATAGAAAAAGTTGACTGAGAGGAATAACCTCATACAACCATTGAGAATCGATTAAGGTTTCGCAGTAAAAGTTAAAGTTTCTTGAAATATCAACGTGAACAATTGATAAGAGATTATCTTGTTTGAAATAAATAAGAAGTCACTGCTAAGGTTTCTTAGCTATCGTTCAAATGATGGCAGGATATCATTAATCCACCTTGTGCTATCAACCTGTTGTGGTCGCCAGGCCAACTCTACAGGGATGCATGTGTTATACTGATACTGGCCTACTGCAACCACAAGGCCAACTCTACAATAATGCATGTGTTATAATGATACCGACTTGCTATGGCCATATGACAAACTCTACATCGAATGTATGTTTCATATTGGTATCAGCCTATTGTGGCCATATGATAAACTTTACATAGAATGCATGCATTATATCCATACTAGCCTATTGTAGCCGTATGGTGACATTCACAGAGAAAATGATACAAACAATGACAACAAAGGTAAGATGTTTCATGTTATACATAGCCTTGGCTAAAAAGAAGGTTACCTATTCAAATGTGTATACACAATATTTTCTTTCTTATTGCACTTTCTCCTTGTCTTTCCTCCCCATACTCTTGTTCCCTCTGTCTGCTTAAGGCTTCCCATTCTCCTTTTCCAAAATGTTACCAAAAGAAAAATAACCATCATACCAACCACACCGAGGTTCTCTCTCTATCCGCAGGATAACAATAAGACTCCCTATGAATCCTCCACCCCCAAGCATGCAATGCTACAGGTGCTTCCATAAGCAAGAAAATCTCCAAGATAGTAGTGGCTTCTTCTCCAATTACTCCATAATAACGTGGATAATAGGGTACGTGCCCCACTACGTAGACATAGTGGTTTGCATACCAAAGAAACCTTATCACAAAAGACAAATGTTTATAACTTAATAAACATGTTTTCTTTGTCAATATAATAATATACCAATAAATAAATATAACATATCAACATAATGGTAACTATATCATCTCTACAAATGTTGATATTAATCATTTGGCAAGTTGCGAGAATGGGGTTGAGGTCTTCTCCCCCTTCGTAACCTTGTGATGATGTTGGCATCAATAATCATGCAAAATAAAGAAATATGTTGAAAAATTACCTGACAAAGGAAAATGGTTTAATTCCAACCTCAATAATATTTCTTGAATATCTCTTGACCAATTTAAACAAAGTTTTGACGTCGGAAACCTTTCCTTAACAAGAAAACGACAATGGTTGAATTGAGATCAACTCAACAAGGAGAGTTAACTATTACATACCTCGTCTCACAAAGGTTCACTAAATATACAACTTGGAACTTGAATGGCAAAACCTGTCTCTTCCCAAACATTTATTCCCTTCTCTCCGATGATGCTCTCCTTCCTTTCTCGGAGGAGGAAATCTATTTCTTGGTTACACTCACAGTTACACAAACTATGATTAGTGTATCATTAGTAAATAATCTAAATATCATTCAATCACATGTCAAATTCAATGCATTAATCATATAAAATCAATGATTTATCCTGACATTTTCCTAAATGTCAAATCGTTAATCCATGATAACTTATCCACTAATCACATGAAAGTAAAATTAAAGTATAGTCAAAGTCTAGGGATGCAACAGTAACAAAGAGAAGACCAACATAAAAGCTTTGTATTGCATTAAAATGTTGTCATACATTTATCTAATCTTTGTTAGAAATGAAGGTGAACAACTATAGAATGAAAATCTGATTACAACTGTAACTATTAATCTAGTGTAGAACCAAAATGGAGATAGTATGAAATCAACACAAATAAACAACAGAACAGGAGATCAAACACATAACACAGTGTTTACATGGAGAAACCCTTTCAGGAAAAAACTCCACACAAGAAGAGATGCACCAGTTTGTATTAACTTCAATAGCGTTTACAATACAACACTATCAATCTCCTCTTACGTTTTCAATCTAGAAGCACCTGTAATACTCACCCACAACCATAATACAATATCCTCTTAAAAGAGTGTTTCCTTTTAGGGCAAAAACCCTAACATAACCTCCATCATCAGATCTGCGACCTAATAATGAGTAGTCTAGATTAACTATGAAATTACAATATTTTACAAGGCAATTTTCAAAATAATCTCTTCGGGGGCACTGCCCCTGAACCCCCACCTGGGGGAGGCTGGCAACAATAGTGGGGGGGCAAGCCCCCCCACACATCCCATCGAGTACAAGGATCCAAAGTGCGGCTGAAATAAGATCGCTACTAGGTGAAAACTTCATCCCTTATGAATGATATACAAACAATATTATGAGTAATTAAATACATAGGATTTACAAGGTTGATGGCACCTTAATCCTAACAATCTTGATTACAAACACACCAACAAATGTGGTGAAGGAAAAACACATAGCTAGGACTAAACATTCCCCTGAGTTGTTACAAACGGCCATGGAGACATACCGCTACCCAGATTGGCTTTACAAACTATTCCTACTTTGTATCAAATGCATTCCAGCTCCTTGCAGACTTGACTAGCTTCATTTGATACCCTAAAATCACCTGAGGCACTTGTAGATCCAAATAGGTTCAGCGACCAACCCTTAATACATCTTTTCAACATGTATATATAGCATTACATTTTCACTTATTTTTTGATGGGATTCTGAGTGGGAAAACAAATTAGGGTATCTAGATGCTGCAATGAATCTTACCTACACATTCACTTAACTTCATACCTACTGCATTTAACTCTACCTACCCCCAATTTGTTCAACTTGGACATCAATGGCAATTCTAGGAGGTAGGCAGGCATTCAAACTGATGAACCTACAAAAATGCATTTAAAACACTTTAAGAACTTTAAATTTTACCTTGTCGGAGCCTTTGGGCTCATCAGGAACTAGGTCAGAAGTTTCAATGGTTTGAGGAACCATTGGAACCACCAACATCTTCATTTCTTCTCTTTTTATTCTTTGTTCCTACTTGTCGATGGTTCAATGACAATGAGGAACACATCGTTTGTTTATCTCTTTCTTTTTTCTTCTTTCCCATCTTTTTCTTCTTCATCATCCTTGTCTCTAACTTTCCCCTGTTCCACTTTGTCGGAGGTTCACTACCCAAAGTCATCCCACTATAATGGGTTACACTTTTTGGCCAAAATTGACATTGAAATTAACATTTTGAACTAAATCTTCACTTTTTGACACCTATAGCCACTAAACCGTTAGGAATTTGAAGATGATGCAAACTAGTGATTTGTGAGATTTTGTTTGTAGATTCTAAATATATATTTTTTAAAAAAATTGGAGTTAAATTGTAAAATTTTTTGCGTCTCCTTTGATAACTAGTTTTTAATAGTAAACAACATTTTTTTAAAGTGATGTGTATTCCGTAGCACATAATTATTTTTTCTAAAAAAGGATAAAATTCCAAATCTTTTGAATTTAGATTGGTAACACCGATATATAGGGCATGCATTTGGTTTCATAATGTTTTGTTCAATATATTTTTTTTTAATTAAGTTTTGAAGTCAAACCAATTATAATTTAGATATAGGCGTATTCTGTAAAACATAACTTTTTCTGTATGTATTGAAATTCAATTATTTTTTCTTTGTTGAAACAAGGACATCAATACCTAGGGCATAGATATTTTTAAGAATTTTTTGTCACTAATTTACTAATTTTCCATGTGTGTAGAATAGAGAACTTGATGTTCGATGAAAAACCTACATTCATAAGAAATAAAAAATAAATATAATAATCAAATTAAATATATTTAGAATAATACTTTTTGGGAAGATTATAATAAAGACTACATACTTACAAAACATAAAATTTTAAATGAATTCATTTGATCCCCCAAAAGGTAAATCAAAAGTGATTTTTTATCAGCATTTTGATAGGTATAGAGGAGACTCCATTATAGGTATGGTTTAAAACTAGAGGGTTTCTATCCAAGGGGGTTTGGATCTAAGGGGGTTTGATCAAACCCTCTTCAATTAAAATCATTTAAATGGAACCTTTCAAGGCTTAAATCATTATATTTTCTAAAAATATGTGATTTCAACAAAAATCAGGATGTCCCAGAAAGTGTAACCCATTATTGTGGCAGCACCCCCCAACGAGAACTACTAACCTCCGCACTTTCTTCCTTTTTTACCTCTTGTTCCTACTTGTCGGTGATTCACCGACAACTAGGAACTCATCATTCATTGCTTTTCCTTGTTCAAATTTCTATCTTTTCTTTGCCTTAGTCATTTTTGCATCCTTGCTCAAGCATGTCAGAGCTTCTGGCTCCATTGGGAACTAGTCAACGATCAGCTAAGAACTAGGAACATCGTCAAGGTTTTCCTTGGTTCTCAAACTGCCAAAATCTCATATTTTTCTTTTTTCACATGTCCTTTTACTTTCTTTCATCGGTGAGTCAGGGGTGATCAGGAACTAAGGAACCCAATCAAAGGTTCCAGTGGTTTTGGGAACAACTGGAAGCTCCAAATTCCTTTCTCTTCTTTATTTTTCTTTCCACTTCATGTCTTGTCGGGGGTTCAAGGGCAACTAGGAACCAAGGAACCCATCAGGGGTTTCAGTGGTTCTGGCAACCATCAAAACCGCTGATAAGTTCCTATCAAGCCCCAAAGGGTCAACAAAGGCCAAACTTAGCATATTTATGAAATTTTTCAAGATTTTGAACATTTTCAAAGGCACTGGAATAAGGCAAAGCACCAGGAACACAAATTTATCACAATTGGGAATTTTTGATGGATTTTGGGTAGAATTTGCAAGTTTAGGTGCTGAAAAACCAAGGCACCAACACCCCCATCTTTCCATTTAAGCATAGAATTCACTAAGGTTAGATACAACATTTAAATTTCTCTATGGTGTTTATACAAGCATACAAAGTAGGGTCATGTAGGTCCTAGTGTTTGAACTTGCGCTCTGATACAACATGTGACAAACCTTAATTCATATCTAAAACATTCAACTAAAAACTACCATATTTTTTTAAAATA
This sequence comes from Cunninghamia lanceolata, assembly GCA_027924645.1. Classification (NCBI taxonomy): domain Eukaryota; kingdom Viridiplantae; phylum Streptophyta; class Pinopsida; order Cupressales; family Cupressaceae; genus Cunninghamia; species Cunninghamia lanceolata. The sequence goes on along the minus strand of BSBN01000346.1, from coordinate 11,626,303 downwards.
TATAATATGAAATACAACAAGTACAAATACAACATAATGACTCAAGAATAGTTTTCAAGGTTAAAGACTTTCTTTAAACATAATATTCAAATACAATTTACAAATCTACCTTAATACATAATTCATCAGCAACTATTTATCTTTACAACAGTTTCAAAATCTATACAATGAAATAATAGTATAATTCACTTTTACATTAGATCTATCTCAAATCTCAAATCACAAGTATAATGCATTGTGCAATTTACAAATCATATAATACAATGATCCAATATTTATAAATGGGTCTTTGAGTACCAAGCTTGTGGCGAACTATACAATTGCGTTGAATGAGAGCATCATCAAGGTGCTTTACCTCCATCTACAGACTGGCCGTCACCCACACATCTTCCTATTGGAAGTGGCCCTACCCTTCACGAGGGTGGTAAATAGAGAGATCTATGAATGTACCATGGCAATCGAGAACTAGTGTGAAGTATTGACTCTGTCACATGTAACCTTCCATATAACCCTAGATGACCTCTAGCTAAGTGTGATGATTGATTAAACATGCAACCTTATCAAATACCATGGGCTGATAATGCATGTAGCAAAATGCATTACTTTCGCAAAAGCATTTTGTTATAATGTCATATTCTAAAAAATATGGGTCAATCGCCCACACACCCTATCTTAGCTTGACTCGACACCAAACAAGTCACAATCAACTCTTGCACAAAAATCAAACAACTAGACTGATTAAATCTCATGACAATCCGAATAGGTTTAACCAAATTGATAAAAACAAAGGTTTATCTTGACTTTTCACCAAATCGATCATATATAGACTAGAAAGAAATAAAATTGACATGCTTATTTTCTAAAGTTTGAAAATAGCAGATAGAACAATAAAATTCAGTCTCTTGAGAAAATCTAAGCCATTATAATTCAGACCTTAAAAAATTCTATATTATTCATCAACTGAGAATTTCTCAAGGTTCTACCTATTGTTCATATTTTCCAAACTCATACATGCAAATATCTATATAGGTGTGTACATAGAAATCTGAATGTACACCCCTATATAAATATTTATATGCCTATGAAATCATTAAATCTGATTTAGCTATTGTTATATATCAGATCTGAATATGCTCAATTTATCACATATGGATATTAACAAGGTATCATCGCAATCACAAATAACTTACAGAGTAAGTTTACTTGGTTGTTATGAATCTATCATATATGTTATAAGTTTAGACAAACAACACTCTAAATCTCATAGTAATCTTTAGTTATTGTAGATGATACACATATGAATGTTACACATGCTTATGAGTATGTTTATGGGTTGAGAAGCTCTCACTTCCAACTCATAACCACACTCAGAAGACTATTTTATGTTCTATCCTAAAATAAAACAATTAAATCATTGTATACATGCACAAAATTATTGAATCCTTTTTCACAATTCTAAGGTATAAGACTGTTTAAAATGACTGAGTTTCTAATCTTTTGCAATCTTATAAACTAGCTTCCAAATATGTTGTTATGTTCCAATAAACTTTCAATTTTATCTACTATGTTTCAACATAGAGACTATTTTCGGTTTTATGCAAAGTGTGGAATAGCTCGTTGGATATTGATATCATACTAACAATTAATTTCTAATGAGAATTGAACTTCTAATTTCTAGTTTTTCTATATGAAGGATAACTTCGAGAAAATCTCCTTAAATGTTTATAAAATAAAATGCTATTGTGCCTCTAAAGGCATTTCAACAACAGAAATAAATTGTTGTTTAACAAATACCAATATGGTTTCCCATATGTGACCAAATCGACTTAATAACATGTCTTATTTTTGTTGTTCTAGAACTAGTTTATGGTTTGGTATGAATCGGCCCAGCATATGCATTCATTCCTAGGTATTTACTATGGTTTTGGACTTCATATATGTTGTCTAGAAAATGTTATTTTCTACCCAGAATGACAATGACTATTTTAACTTCTTTGCTAATGAAAATGTATTCTGAACTCATAAATATTTATCCATATATGTGTATATGTATTTATAGTATACAAACAACCAATGCTCAATGAAATTATCTATTCAAAAAAATTGATTTAAATACCCATTGTCTATAACATTTATACATTCAAAGAAAATGGTTTTGAAACAACGGAGAATCAACCCAATGCTAGGTGTTATTCAATGTCAAAAGATTAAACTAAAAACCAAAAAAATCCTACACATGATTGACACCAGGGTATTGTATGGAGAATGCTACCAAACATTCTTATTTCTACATTTAAAATGGGCCAGAAATGGTCATCAATTAATCACATACCTGGATGTGGATTTCTTCTCAATGCTCAGCTGTAAATCTCCCTTCTTCTTGCTCGCTCTACCTCCTCTCTCCTTCTTTTTCTTCTTTTCCCCTTGCAAAGTTGGCGCCCAAACTAAATGCAAATCCCTCTTTTCTTTCCCTAGTTTAGTGCCCTTCCATTTCTCTTTTCTTGCCAACACATGGCATGAAAAAATCTTCATTATTTCCCCCTCCAATTTGTTGGAAACTACTCAAGAAAAAGGGTAAGAGTGGCGTCCATTTTGGCCAACACACTCCATGTTTTAAATTTCCACTATCTCCAACAAAACTCCTTCATGAACATTTCCACAACTTGCTCTCCCTATTTACTCTCTTTTTAAAACAAAGAACAACATAGTAATTCTTATTATTATATATATTACTATATTTACATACCTTGTATTAAAATCACCATCTCAAACCTCAACATTACTAATACGTCAATCAAACAAGCACAAGATGATAATGGTTTTTGCGACAATTATGCAGGGGAGAGATAAACCTTTAATTTGATGTCAAAACCATTCAATGATTAGTGTTATTTTGAGGTGATGGTAAATCAACTCGACCTGACAATAAGGCAATCATAAGACTTAATAAAATACCTATTAATACATTACAACATAGTGCAACCAAGCTCTTACGACTAACCAACACAAGATGTAACATTCAAGTCAGTGGTGTCTGTGTAATAACTTCTCAACATCATGGTACAAAAAATCAATTCTTCTCAATCTGTAATCTTCTCCCTGATGATACTCTCCCTCCTCAACCAGGAGAGGGAATAAATTTTAACCTACGTTCACCTCATTTCAACAGCAAGGTAGTTAGTCTGATATATTATATCGATAGATCGCAAATAATATCTGCAAATCATTAATAGAATTAATGTATAAATTTAAACAACATAATTATTATGAAATTTTATAATCTTTTAACCTTTCTATCATGTCATCCAAACATGTTTCCAAAAAGAGGTTAAGAATCACACATATACTTGTTGATCAACAAATATTTAATTTTTTTTTGCGAATATAAGAATATTAAATTTTTCAAAGCATCTTTTTGTCAAAACAAACTATTGAATTTCATAAAATAAAGTAGTACAAATATTTTCAAACATTAACCAATTATCTAATTTTCACACAAATATTCAAGCAAAAATTGAAATTAGTTCAAACATGCAAGAAGTTCAAAAATAGGGTGTGACATTCTAGAGGCTAGGTGGAAGTTATGTCCCTAGGTGACGTGATAAAGTGTTGAAATTAATAAAACCAAAAATAAGATATTGTGCCTACTAGTTTGGGTGCATGTCTCGTCCCTAGGTGATATGATAAAGTGTTTAAATTAAGTAAACTAAAAGTAAGATACTATATCTAGTAGGTTGGGTGCAAGTGCCATCACTAAGAAACATGATATAGTGTTTATTTTGTAGTAAAATACTACACCCAACAATGTGTAAATCCCATCCTTGGGTGACATGATAAAGTTGTGAAATTAAGTAAAATATTGCTTCCAATAGTAAGATGTTGCATCTACTAGGTTGGATGCAAGTTCCATCCCTAGGTGACATGACAAAGTGTTGAAATTGAGCAAAATATGAAATCCAATAGTAAGTTATTGCAACTACTATGCTTGGTTTGAGTTTCATCTATAGGCAACAAGATAAAATGTAGACATTAAGTAGAGTACTAAATCCAACAATAAAGACACATAACTACTAGGCTAGGTGCAAGTCATGACCCTAGGACACATGATGAAGTGGCAATTGATAATTTCCCTAGACAACATGATAAAGATTAGGTAAAATGATACATGCAACAAAAAGATACTACATTACTAGGATATGTGTAAATACTATCCCTAAGAAACATTATAAAGTGTTGAAATTATGTAAAACACAACATCCAATGTTTAAGATATAGCATCTTGTAGGGTAGGGGCAAGTTTCATCCCTAAACAACATATGAAGTGTTGAGATTAAGTAATGTATCCAACACTAAGAACTCATCTACTAGGTTGAGTGTGTTAGCAAGAAATGTAGAGGAGATACCGGTCTAGAGATCCGGTCCTCAGTCAAGTATTTGTAGTCCGTTTATACCCTGGTCAGGTAGCTAGTTATTGACAACAAAACATAAAGAATAACCAAGCAGAGCATCACATATACATCAAAATATGATAACACTGAGTTACCTGGTACCGACAGATCTCCATATATAGATTAACAACAATCAAATGTACACATCATTGGTCCATCCTTTGGCAAGTCTAAGTCCCTGCCTCACCAGTTACATACATGAATTCCATGTCATTGTTTACATCAAAATATGCTCCTACTCTCCTTTCATACTTGCTTACATTATGCTATCTCCTATCTCTGCATTGTTACACATATGGTTCCTAAGGTTGTCATTGATGTCAACACTATCATGGATGTGTAATGGTGTTCGTGGTTGGATATCATGCCCTATCCAATATAGAAGGTATAGTTAATGGTTGGATGTCATGTACTATCTAGCAGAGAAGATACAGTTCATGGTTGGATGTCATGCCTTGATCAATGAAGAGTTAAGTATGAAGACATATTAATATGGGAATTAGAAGCACAAAGATGATCAGATGTGTTGTTGATGTTACTGATGGTCTAATCCAAGTTTCGTCACGATTGGATAACCAGAAGAGTGTTTTGTAGTTTGAAGGCAGTATTGAAGACAATTAATATATGGCAATAGAATTCTTTGCATTCTTCTGCATATACAAATATGGCTATATGGTTCTAGAAATATGTTATGGGTGCAGTGAAGGTGATAATTACAAAGTGTCAGATCATTTGTTCTTCCGCTAAGAAAGTTATGCATAATAAAGTATCGGCATGTGTTTTAGCAGAGTAAAGCAGTGTTGAAGGCCTATTAGAATGCTTCACATTCCTATGGAAATGAATGGTTGCCTTTGTAGTTTTGAGGACATGTTTATGGATGTGCATTACATGCTTCCTTGCAGTTTCAAGTGTCTTGGTGGTCCACAAGCTCAGTTTTTCAAATGACAGCATGTTGCAATGTGTTCTGGATGACTTATTGTTCCCATAGTTCATGGTTGATGATGTGTGGCACAAATCTTTGATGTGCGGAGGTAAAGGGGTGTTTGGAGATGTTGTATGAGTCATGTAGACTCATCTAGAAGAGTTTCATGAAGACCTTCTTGTTTCCAGTACTACACAAGGTTTTGAAGTTGTTGTGGTCATTATGCTTCAAGTTTTCATATGTTTTGCTTAAGATTGTCCTATTTTCAAATGAGCGGAGTGTGCGGATGTAATTCCTTGGTTTTTGATGCTGTGAAGGATCTTTTGGACCTGATTAAGTAAGTGTTGATGTCCGCAAGGCATGGGTCTTCTATTGGTGTAATGTGTGGTCTTGTTTAGGATTTATCTTCTACACGTTTCATGTTTTTATACTATCTGGCTGACTTGTAAATGTATTTTTCATATTGGCTCTGGCCGAAAAGCAATGTAATCAATGTAATATCATGTATAAATTGAAAATCAAATTGAGTTAGGTGAAGTGTGATTGCAAAGTGATAGAGATCGCATGTAAGATAATTAAGGAGCGGAATGAATGCATTATGATGTGTGACTGAAGGAGAAAGAGTAGAAGTTGTAGATGTTATCCTGATTCATCTTGAAGACATATTTGTGACAGTGATCAAGTATAGAGTGTGCCTACTTGATCTGACCATTATAAGGAAATGTGAAGAGGTAGAATTGCAATCATCAAAGGTGTGAGTTTCAATGTCAGTTTTCAGATAGTAGAAGGACTATCATACTGTAATCTTTGTAAGTATGTTCTCAGTTCAAGGAGTAGCAGCTTCCTTGGGAGTGACCTTAAAACAAAGCCTTCAAGGAGTAGTAGCTTCCTTGGGAGTGAACCTAAATCAAAGTTTTCAGGGAGTAGTATCTTCCTTGGGTTGTAACCCTAAAACAAAGTTGTTATTTTTTAGCTTCATATATTATGAGTTAATCCTCATCGTGGTTTTTCCCTTCTAGGGTTTTCCATGTATATTTGGTGTTATGTGGTGCAGGAGCTTCAATTTACAACTATTTTTCAAATATAATATTTTAATGACCTTGTTAATTTTTGGTTTTATCTAAGGGCTTAGAAGCCATTTTTGATGTGTTGTAATAAGGAATTAGTCCACTTGATTTGACTAGTCCACTTGAAGGTTTGAAAGACCTATTTTATAGGTTTTTCTATTTTGGAAACTTTTTGTTTTATTTAAAAACTGCCTTTTACATTTGATTTTCTGCCTTCCTAGGTAGTTGTACGGACAAAGGGGAAGAGGAAGAGTTTTTAGAACTTCCTATATATTTCAGTTGTTAAAAAACATGCCAAGAATAAGAAAGCAAGAAGGAGTTTTTTAAGGAAAAAGAGTGTTTTTTCTGTTTTTGCTGTTAAAACAGCCTTGGTACGGCCAAGTACGGGCTGCTTGTGAAGTAATTTTTTTTAAATGCTTTAGTTCTGAGTCGTGGCTTCCTTTTGCAGGTAATTTGAGTTTTTGAAACAGCTGGAGGTGTTAGATCTTCTCCTGTTTGTGAATATTGGATCAAACCCTCCTTACCTAGGGTTTTGAGGTAAAATGGAGTTTTGTTCCTCTGTCTTCTGAAGGTGAATAGTCATCTTGTGTGGAGATGGAGGAATTTAGATTAGTTTGCATGTTCTTGTTGTTTGATAGGTTGTTCTCCTTCTTTCCTAATGGTTGGCATGTCTCTCTCTAGTCTACAGTGACTAGTTAGCAAGAAGATGAAGCTTGAACAATATATGTTCAGAAAATAGCCACATGCACAGTCCAAAGGAGTTTGAAACTTTGTGTTTTAATGAAAGGCAGACTTTTGTAGTTGTTGGTGAAGCCTGAGAAGACTGGTTTACTTGATTTCCCTCATGTTACCTCTGTATTGGACCCTCTCTATGAAAGAAAACAGTTTGCTATCTCTAAATTGTTGACAGCATGATACAGTACGATTTGCAAGGTTGTAGGACAGTTAATGATCAGCATAGGCATTTGGATTGTGCTTTTTAAAATGGTGAAGTTCATTGGGGTTTAGAATAGTTAGAAGTAGTTTACTCTTTCCTTGTATTACAAGTTTTAAAACCTTATTGAGATACCATTTGTTTAGGACAGTCAAGAGGTAATTTGCTGTCTACTGTACTTGCAGGTACAAATTTGGTGTAAATCAGTATTGTCATATGGATTCTGCCTCAGTAGGTACAAGTTACATAGGCATAAAGATCCTTGTAGATAGGGAAATTAACTGTTAAGTGTTATGGTTCATAAAAACTACAAGATACAAGTTGTCATTGTAGTACTGTCATAGGACAGTCAAGATACCATTTGCTGTCCTCTGTCCTCTTCAACACAGTGTGGTTTTACATATGAGTAAATGGTTGTTTTTTCACCTTGAGTATTTAGTATAAATTGAGTGTTGATGTTCTCTTGAAGCCTTGAAGAGGTTATCTAACAAATTCATTAAGACTTCAACTTTCTCCAAACGCTGTCCTAAAACAGCCACCTGTTGTTTTGCTGTCCACTGCCCTTTTAGTCATAATATGGGCCAACATGTGAGTTGATGGTTGGTCTTTCATACCTAGTACCTAATATGCTTGTAGTACTAATGGTCCTTTGAAGTTTTGAAGGGGTAAACCTTATTCCAAACATTGTTTAAAACAGTCTTATTGCTGCCACTGTTATTGTATATAGAGTGCATGAAGTGATCTTTTGATTGTCATGACAAGTAAGTGTGATTACTATTGGTAGAGGTGTGGTAACATGTTGTGAGTCCTTGGAAGGGTGTATTGTGCAAGTAGGTTGGATGGAGCAATGACTCTCCAAATTGAGAAGGGGATAGCCTGAGAGGAGAACACTAGATAGTGATCCTAGGCTTGGTCAAACTCTGTAATAGCCTTGTGTAGGCTTTGTCTTCACATACACCATTGTTAACCTCTTGAGAGAAGTGATCTAAGCTCAGTGAGTGAACTCCTACTACAACATTACCTGAACCTCTGCATCATATTGGTATCAGAGCCAATATTCTAATTGGAAGAAAGTGTATGTCAGAAGAGGAAATTGAAACAGAGGCTAGTACAGTGCCTCCCAAGACAATGAGTCAAGATGCCATCAAGAAGTTGGTGGAAGAGATGGTTGAAGCAAGACTGCAAGAAGCAAAATTGCAGGAAGAGAAGAAGTCTAAAGGCAAGACCAAAGAAGAGGGAAGTTCTTCAGACACAAATGAAGAAACAGAGGCAGAAGAGGATCCTCAGGAGCAGGATATGTCTGCAGATCAGAAAGCCTTCTTGAATGCACTTAAGGGTGCTCATGGAGATAGTGGTGATCCTAAGATGGAGGTACCTACCTTCCATAGCAAGTTGGATGGAGATGTTCTCACCGACTGGATAGAGGCTATGTGCAACTTCTTTGATTACAAGGAGTTCAATGACAGCAAAAAGGTCAAATTTGCCAAGACAAGGCTAAGAGGTTCTGCACTTGTGTGGTGGAACTATATGTAGAGTGAGAGGGAGAAGGTTGGGAAGAGTCCCATCACTAAATGGAGTAGAATGGTGGCTATGCTCAGAAGCAAGTTTATGCCACCTGACTATGAGATTCAAATCATAAGGAGATTTTAGAATTTGAGACAAAAAGACATGGATGTGGCTACCTACACAGAAGAGTTTCATAGACTCAGTATGAGGGCCAATCATAATGAAGATGAAAAAGGGATGGTGGCTAGGTACCTGAATGGACTGAAATACAATCTGCAAGATGATATAAGTTTGGTGTTACCAAAGACAGTGGATGAATGTTTCCTGTTGGCCTCCAGAGCTGAGGAAAAGCTGAGAAGGAAGGGTGATCAAAGTGCCAGAGGTAGAGGTGGCAGAAATCAAAGAGGTAGAGGCAATTTTGGCCGTGGACAGTTCAACAAAACTGAAAATAACAGCCAGCAAGAAACACAATCAGCAACAGAGCATAGAGGAGGTTTCAGAGGTGGTAGAAATCATAATGGTAGAGGCAGAAATGGTGGAGGTGGTAGAGGACCGGGAGTCTTCACTGGAAGATGTTATGGCTGCAACCAAGTTGGCCATACAATGAACAAATGTCTAGGGAAAGCCAGCAGCTCTCATGACAGTGGGAAGAGAAATCAGTTGGTGAAAGATGATGACTGTGAAAGTGTGAATCCACCGATGGGAAGTGTTGCACCTGTTCTAAATGGAGAGAGTATGATGATAAAAAGGTCTATGCTGAAGATGCCATTAAAGCAAGAGCCTCCTCAGAGAAAGAATCTTTTCAGAACCCAAGGTTTAGCCTATGGGAAACTCTGTAAAATCATAGTGGATTCAGGGTCTACTGAGAATGTGGTATCCACTGAGATGGTTGAGAAGTGCAAGTTGAAGAGGCTGCCTCATATCAGTCCTCACAAGATCTCTTGGTTGAACAAGAACCAAAGTTTCATGGTGGAGGAACAAGCTTGGGTTGAATTTGCAATTGGTGACTACAAGGACAAAGTACTATGTGAAATCATTCACATGGATGCATGTCACCTGCTTCTTGGTCGTCCCTGGCAGTATGATGTTAAAGCTCAACATGATGGTGAGAAGAACACTTATGTCATCACCAAGAATGGAAGGCCATTCAAAATGGATCCTTTGTTGGAGCAGCCCAGGGGAAAGGAAAATAACAGCAGTGTCATGTTGGTGAATGGAAATGAATTCCTAAATATCTTGAAGGAGAATGACAACCAGGGGTATGCCTTGGTCATGAAGCCCAAAAGTGGATCAGATCAGCAAGATCAAAAATAGAAGGAGATTCCATTGGAAGTACAGCAACTTCTGGATAAATATCAAGACCTTGTGGTAGAGGAAGTTCCCAACTCCTTACCACCCATGAGGGATATTAGCCATCAAATTGACTTAATACCTGGTGCTACATTGCCTAACAAGGCTGCATACAAGCTGACTCCACAGCAAAATAAAGAGGTGGCAAGGCAAATTCAAGATCTCCTGGAGAAAGGGCTGATTAGGAAGAGTCTAAGTCCCTGTGCAGTTCCAAGTGTACTGGCTCCTAAGAAGGATGGAAAGTGGAGGCTATGCACAGATTCCAGGGCCATAAACAAGATCACCATAAGATACAGATTTCCAATGCTGAGGATTGAAGATCTCTTGGATTACCTGGGAGGATCATGCTATTACTCAAAGATTGATTTGAAATCTGGATATCATCAAATCCGGATCAGACAGGGAGATGAATGGAAGACTGCTTTCAAGACCAATGAAGGTCTTTATGAATGGCTTGTTATGCCATTTGGTCTTAGCAATGCGCCAAGTACATTTATGCGCCTGATGAATGAGGTATTAGTTGAATTCATTGGTAAAGTTGTTATTGTTTATCTTGATGACATACTAATCTTCAGCAGGACAAGGGAAGACCATGTGAAGCATGTTGGTCAGGTGTTGGAGAAGCTGCATGAGCACAAGTTGATGATCAACTTAGACAAATGTGAGTTCATGAAAACTGAACTTGTATACCTAGGATTTGTCATTTCTAATGGCTGTTTGAAGATGGATCCCTCTAAGGTTGAGGCTATTCTCAGTTGGCCTACCCCAAAAACAGTGGGAGATGTGAGAAGTTTCCATGGATTGGCGACTTTCTATAGGAAGTTTATCAGAGGTTTCAGTCACATTAGTGCTCCCATCCTCAACACCATCAAGGGTAGAGTCAAATGTAGATTCCAGTGGACACAGGAAGCTGATGATAGTTTTGAGTTGTTGAAAACAAAGGTGGCTAAGTTACCTACCTTAGTACTCCCTGATTTTGATAAGGTATTTGTTGTTGAGTGTGACGCAAGTCAGCAAGCTATTGGTGCTGTTCTTAGCCAAGAAGGACATCCAGTGGCATTCTTCTCAGAAAAGTTGAATGAAGCCAAGCAAAGGTATTCTACCTATGACTTAGAACTCTATGCAATGGTGCAAGCTCTTAAGAAGTGGCGACATTATTTGCTACCCAAGGAATTTATTGTGTTTACTGACAATCATGCTTTAAGTTTTCTTAACAGTCAAGAAAAATTGAACCATAGACATGTTAAGTGGATGGAACAGCTACAAGTTTATACTTTCACAGTTAAGCACAAAAGAGGTGTCTCTAATAAGGTAGCTGATGCATTGTGTAGGAGGTTGCTTCTTGTTCAGGAAATTTAGTTAGAAAGCATGGGTATTGACTGTTTAAAAGAGTTGTATAAAGAAGATTTTGATTTCAAAGAGGCTTATGATGTTTGTGTGAACTTGGCTAAAACATTCCATGGAGAGTATGCAGATTTTGTTTTGCAGGAAGGCCTCTTGTTTAAGGGCAATTTGCTGTGTGTCCCTAAGTGCTCTATGCGGGACAACATCATCAAGGAGAAGCATAATGGTTCTTTAGGAGGACATTTTGGCTTGGACAAGACACTAGAACAAGTCACAAGGTTCTATTTTTGGCCAAAGGTGCAATCAGATGTGAGAAAATATGTAGCTAGCTGTGCAATCTGTCAAAGAACCAAAGGTGTGTCTTCAAATGCAGGTCTATACCAGCCCCTGCCCATTCCCAACAGACCTTGGGAAAGTATCAGCATGGATTTTGTGCTTGGGTTACCCAGGACAGCCAGAGGGGTGGATAGTGTGTTTGTCATTGTTGATAGGTGCAGCAAGATGGCTCATTTTGTGCCATGTAAATGCACAAATGATGCATCTCATGTTGCAGGTCTATTTTTCAGAGAGGTAGTAAGGATACACGGTTTACCATTGTCCATTGTAACTGACAGAGATTCTAAGTTTGTAGGTCACTTCTGGAGGACCTTGTGGAAGAAGCTGGGCACACAGTTGTCTTTTTCATCAGCCTACCATCCACAAACTGATGGTCAGACTGAGGTGGTTAACAGGTCTCTTGGAAACCTTCTAAGGTGCCTTACAAAGCAGCATGGTTTGGCATGGGATTTGGTTATCAGTCAGGCTGAATATGCCTACAATGATTCAAAGAATAGGAGCACTGGTAAAAGTCCTTTTGAGATAGTTTATGGTTTTCATCCAAGAGGACCACTTGAGCTGAAGGATCTCCAAGGTTGGGATAGAAGGAGTGCGCTTGGTGAAGAGTTTGTTGTCTCCATGAAAATAGTTCATGATCAAGTCAAGTTGCAACTAGAAAAATTAGTCACAAAGTACAAAGAAAAGGCAGATTTGAAGAAAAGAGAAGTACAGTTCAAAGTTGGTGACTTAGTCATGGCATATCTAAGGAAAGAGAGGTTGCCAAAGGGTCAACCAACTAAACTCCTGATGAAGAAGATTGGACCTTGCAAGATAGTGCACAAATTCGGTCCAAATGCCTATGAGATTGAGCTACCAGATGGCCTGGGTATCTCTCCTATTTTCAATGTTTGTGATCTTTTTCCTTTCAGACCTCCATTGCCGGATGAAAGTGGATCAGATGTGGTGCTTGAAGATACTGATTGGATCAAGGATTTGCCTCCAAGCAAACCTTTACAGTTGGAGTGCATTCTGGATTCCAAAGTTATCAAGAAGACTCGGAGAGGTGTCTATAAGGACTACTTAGTGAAATGGAAGGATCTCCCTGACTCAGAGGCCACCTGGATGACTAAAGCCGATATTCTGAAGCATGGCATGACACTTCAACAATTGGCAACTCAAGGGACTTGAGTTTTTCTCACAGGGGGAGTATGGTGCAGGAGCTTCAATTTACAACTATTTTTCAAATATAATATTTTAATGACCTTGTTAATTTTTGGTTTTATCTAAGGGATTAGAAGCCATTTTTGATGTGTTGTAATAAGGACTTAGTCCACTTGATTTGACCAGTCCACTTGAAGGTTTGAAAGACCTATTTTATAGGTTTTTCTATTTTGGAAACTTTTTGTTTTATTTAAAAACTACCTTTTACATTTGATTTTCTGCCTTCCTAGGCAGTTGTACGGACAAAGGGGAAGAGGAAGAGTTTTTAGAACTTCCTATATATTTCAGTTGTTAAAAAACATGCCAAGAATAAGAAAGCAAGGAGTTTTTTAAGGAAAAAGAGTGTTTTTTCTGTTTTTGCTGTTAAAACAGCCTTGGTACGGCCAAGTACGGGCTGCTTGTGAAGTAAATTTTTTTAAATGCTTTAGTTCTAGGTTGTGGCTTCCATTTGCAGGTAATTTGAGTTTTTGAAACAGCTGGAGGTGTTAGATCTTCTCCTGTTTGTGAATATTGGATCAAACCCTCCTTACCTAGGGTTTTAAGGTAAAATGGAGTTTTGTTCCTCTGTCTTCTGAAGGTGAACAGTCATCTTGTGAGGAGATGGCGGAATTTAGATTAGTTTGCATGTTCTTGTTGTTTGATAGGTTGTTCTCCTTCTTTCCTAATGGTTGGCATGTCTCTCTCTAGTCTACAGTGACTAGTTAGCAAGAAGATGAAGCTAGAACAGTATATGTTCAGAAAACAGCCACATGCATAGTCCAAAGGAGTTTGAAACTTTGTGTTTTAATGAAAGGCAGACTTTTGTAGTTGTTGGTGAAGCCTGAGAAGACTGGTTTACTTGATTTCCCTCATGTTACCTCTGTATTGGACCCTCTCTATGAAAGAAAACAGTTTGCTGTCTCTAAATTGTTGACAGCATGATACAGTACGATTTGCAAGGTTGTAGGACAATTAATGATCAGCATAGGCATTTGGATTGTGCTTTTTAAAATGGTGAAGTTCATTGGGGTTTAGAAGAGTTAGAAGTAGTTTACTCTTTCCTTGTATTACAAGTTTTAAAACCTTATTGAGATACCATTTGTTTAGGACAGTCAAGAGGTAATTTGCTGTCTACTGTACTTACAAGTACAAATTTGGTGTAAATCAGTATTGTCATATGGATTCAGCCTCAATAGGTACAAGTTACATAGGCATAAAGATCCTTGTAGATAGGGAAATTAACTGTTAAGTGTTATGGTTCGTAAAAACTACAAGATACAAGTTGTCATTGTAGTACTGTCATAGGACAGTCAAGATACCATTTGCTGTCCTCTGTCCTCTTCAACACAGTGTGGTTTTACATATGAGTAAATGGTTGTTTTTTCACCTTGAGTATTTAGTATAAATTGAGTGTTGATGTTCTCTTCAAGCCTTGAAGAGGTTATCTAACAAATTCATTAAGACTTCAACTTTCTCCAAACGTTGTCCTAAAATAGCCACCTATTGTTTTGTTGTCCACTGCCCTTTTAGTCATAATATGGGCCAACATGTGAGTTGATGGTTGGTCTTTCATACCTAGTACCTAATATGCTTGTAGTACTAATGGTCCTTTGAAGTTTTGAAGGGGTAAACCTTATTCCAAACATTGTTTAAAATAGTCTTATTGATGCCACTGTTATTGTATATAGAGTGCATGAAGTGATCTTTTGATTGTCATGACTAGTAAGTGTGATTACTATTGGTAGAGGTGTGGTAACATGTTGTGAGTCCTTGGAAGGGTGTATTGTGCAAGTAGGTTGGATGGAGCAATGACTCTCCAAATTGAGAAGGGGATAGCCTGAGAGGAGAAAACTAGATAGTGATCCTAGGCTTGGTCAAACTCTGTAATAGCCTTGTGTAGGCTTTGTCTTCACATACACCATTGTTAACCTCTTGAGAGAAGTGATCTAAGCTTAGTGAGTGAACTCCTACTACAACATTACCTGAACCTCTGCATCATTATGTCTTGATGTGCATTATGTTAATATTTCATGTTCATGTTGATGCTTTAATGCTTAAATTTTAATCTTCTCTGAAGAAGTTGAAGTTTTTGTAGATACTGATTCACCCCCCCTCTCAGTATCCAGGTGTGTTCAACATGTATATATACTATATCTATTATATCTAGGGATGTGTCTTCTATCATCTCTAGCCTCCACATAGTGTGTAGTCTCCTTCGGTCAAATTTCATTTATGCTCTATATCCTGCTAACGCCATCCTTGATGGAGATTGATTGTCATTGATGTCAAAAATGTGTTGAGTTGGTGATGCAGATATATCATAATGAAAGTTAGATTGGTCTTCATATGACAGGAATTGGATCATGCTTTCAGGAGTTCACAAGAATTCAATTAGTGAACATGCTTGATGAAGTTGCTTCATGTCTGTTTAAGATGAAGCTTATATCTTGATGATCATGCTTCATATGTGAAGTTTGATTTCTAATCTTAAGGATTTGTTGTTTCATGATGCTTATGTTCTCATCTCAAGAGTTTACATGATATGATGTCCTTATATTAGAAATTGCATTGCTTTATGTCAAAATATTTATTGAGGGTTTGAGTTCATGATCAATGTAGTCAGATATGCAAATGTGGATTATCATGTTGATCATTGGTGTAATGTTAAATAATGGTTTGTATAATGGATGATTTCATGACTATGATCTTCAAGGATGTCTTGCTGCTCATAACATGTTGATGATAGAGGTTGAGATCCTTCAGTAATTGTTGCCATAAGCTCTCAGAAGTTGTTGCTTTATGATGCTCTTCATAATGAGGATGGTTCATCACAAGGATGCTTTAATATCCATATCAAAGTGTGATAAATTTACAGAGAGCTTGTTGTCCCTCAAGTCATCTTAAGTTCATGTTTTTTCAGTATTAAAGGGTTGATATGATCAGCAAGAGATATCATGCTGTAAGGTTCATGTTCATGAATGGAATCAGGGAGTGTATAGATGTGCTTCAGATGTGTGGTTGTGTTGAGCTGATCTCAGGAGTTTGGTCTTTATTTAGTGTTTGGTGTTCATGGTGAAGTTCATTTGATGTTTCATTAGTGGTTATAAAGAATCTTTCATTCAAGTCATGAGTGTCAGGATGTTCATATGTTCTATGATTCATCAGTTTTTGTCACCTACTTAGAGTTAATGGTTTTCAAGATACTTTCACTTCCATGTTTCAGAATCATATCTTATAGTGGATCATTTCATGTTGATGTTGTGAAAGAATTGTTTGTCACAGGGGTTCAGGATGTTTGATGCTTGATGGAGTTGTGTTGTAGTCAGGATGATTGAGTTATTAATGTCAAAGGAGTAAAGACATTCATTGGAATAGAAGGCATGTTATTTTTTCTAGGAGTTGTTCACTCTCTATGTCAGAAGATGCTTCATGATTGATCCACTTCATAAGTTACCTCTGTAGATTCAAGACTTTTACAAGTCTATTGATTATATTCTCAAACCTCAGTGAAAGTTTTTGATTGATCTAAAACCTAAATCTTATGCAATATATCTCATAAACTTAACCTTTATTGCCCGTCTTGATTGAGATGCACTTTATATTATAATAGTCTATTGACCTACATTTGCAGGTAAAAGTCACTTAAGTGACCGGTCTAAGGGCACTTAAGTAATGAGTATGACCGGTCCTATTCCTAGCGAGACTCATAGCATCGGTCATCATTTAATACATTTCGGCGCCAACGATATAATCAAAGGTCTTGTTTGAAAATATAATGGGCACGGTTTATTTGATTGATGGCCATAATTCAAATTTAGATCCTGATGCTTTTGCTTGCACTTTGACGTGCATTCAAACATCATTCTCTTGACTGCAGTCTTGAAGCTATTTTTGGTAGTTTATGGAGGCCATTTTAGCCCGATTAGAAAGGCAACAAATTGGGGGTTTTGAAATCTTTTTAGGAATATTTTTTAGAAGATTTTTTTTAGATTTTTCTAAATTTGAAACTCTTGAAGAACTCTTTCTCTCTCGGGGTTTAAAGTTTTTTTAAAAAGGAAATTTTTTCTTAAGGTGAGATTTATTGTATGGCTTTTCATATGCTTGAGTAGACTTGGAGTTGAAGGAAGAAGTTGATAGAAGTTTTTTTTTCTCTTCATGGAAGATTGATTTCATTGAAGATTTTATTGAGTTATTTCTTTCAACGAGAGATATTTTTTTAGAAGTTAAATGATTTTTTTTGGAGAAGTCATTTTGTCTTTTTGTAGATTGGAGTTTGCAGAGGATTTTGTATGGAAAGAAGAATATGAAAAGATTTTATGAACAGAGAGATATGATTTTATTTTACAAATTCTTCATGAATAAAAATTGTCATATAGAGAAGAGAAATGATTGGTTTTGTAGATGCATTGATGTGATGGATTTTGTATATGAAAGGATTATTGTTGAAGGTTCATTATTAAAGAGATTTTTTTTATTGAACTCTCAAAGTACAATCCCCCCCACAAAATTATGTCTTGTCCTCAAGACATGCCTTGCTTTGGTTGAAAATATTTCTTGAGTCCAACACCATTGACATATCTAGATGATAGTCTACCCTCCATATTCTTTAGTCTGACTACTCTGGAATCTACAAATTCTTCAATGTAGTATGGTCCTAGCGACCTTGTCTTCAGTTTTCCTTGCTTCTTAAACATGTTGTCATACAAGAGGACTAAGTCACCTTCCTTGAATGTCTTGTTCCTCAATTTTCTATCATGTCAGGCCTTCTATCTATTCCTTTCCAAGTTCATAGTATATGCTATCATCAGTCTATCCTCATCCAGTTTCTCTAATTCTTAAATCCTTTGTATGAGAGAGTCTTCTTCACCCAATTTGAGAGTCCTCACTGTCTAAAAATTTGGCAATATGAAGTGTACCGGTATTGTAGCATCTATTCCATACAGAGTGAACTTAGTGTTCTTTTGAAAGTTGTCTTGTATGCCCATAGTGTTGCAGGTATTTTTAGATCCCAATCTATTTTGGTCCTATTGCACATCTTTGTCAATGCTACCCCAATGATCTTATTTAGGGCTTCACTTGCTCCATTTGCTTGTGGATGATATGGTGAACTCTTGTTGTGTGTTATCATGAATTTATCCAATAGCTCTGAAATCATCTTGTTTAAAAAATGTTTACCTTGATCACTGGTTATGCTCAACGGACATCCAAACAACAAAGCATACAATATCCTAAATAGAATGTAGCATGTTCAAGGCACTTGGAGGAAAAGGAAAACTACACAACCTAAACTAATCCTAACTAACCAACTAGAAGACGACACGGACAAAGCCATCGACTGGTTTTTCAAAATAACTTCCCTTTCTAATCAATTTAGAATTCTCTTCATGCTCATGGGAAACTAACAAGAAGTGGATAATAATTGGTTGCTTAACAAATTGTTGAAATGCTCTCCAAGGAAGTAGACAAACTCACTTACCCACTTAAGTTGATTGTGGAAGCATATGCCTTGAGATGGATAGATGGGTTGAATCTGCCCTTCTTGATGATCAAATTCATGCTTAGGAGTAAGCATGACAAGTGGTGGCTCACTCCAACTGGATTGGATGTTTGATTGGACATCCCTTGAAAATGACACTTGCACCATCAATGTTGTCTTTGTAATCATGCTCTGCTTCCTTATCATCTTGTTGGTTGGGATGCCCTAGCTCTTGTGGCCCATTTGGAAGCATGTCCACATCCATCTCACGTTCATAGTGCTCATGCCCTCCTTCCTTGAGAGATGTTGGCTTGATGTCGCAATTGGAGTAGAAGTCCTCCCGCTCATCCCAAAAAAGGGCTCCTTCAAGCCCTTGTTCAGTCTTCAGCAAGAGGGGACTTGTCTTAGCTTCATAGTAGTTCTCTTACAGTTTTGAAGAGACATCAGGGTTCTCTTCATTGGGCATAGGCCCATGTTTGATAACTTGCTCAACTTGATGTACAACTTCATCCACATCAAGCTCTTCATTTCCTAAAACAGTGTTGTCTTGATACTCTTGATTCAAGACAACACCAAAATCTATCTTGAAGGTGGCGGACCTGCTCATGACTATCTTGAATTTGAACAGAAGCTCACCCTGGATGAAGAAAGAAGTGAGATTGTTGATCAATAGCAACCCTTTGCCACTGTAGATGTCCTTTGATGTGTCATGACAATGGAGTTTCAAGAGCATCTAAGGATCCTCCTTACTTGTGTTTTCTTGGTGCTCACCTAGAATAGGCTCTAAAAAGAAGCCATGCACTTGCTTAATGGTGCAATCTCCCTCATCGACAAGTTGACCTCCTTGCTAGATTATTGAGAACAAATCTTCAATTTGTTCTTTCTCATGCTCAATCTCTGTAATGCTATCCTCTATAAAAAGTGGAAGTTCATCAAATAGGTCAATGTCATTCCTTGTAGCTTCCGCGACAAGTCCCTTTACAATTTCTTCCTTTGAATGGGATGAAGGGCTTGGATCATCCTTCTACAAGTGTCTTTCAGCTTCATTATCATCAGAACATTCCTTATTCTTCTCTTCATTTGACTGCATCTCCTCTTGATATTGCACAATTTGCCTTTGTGCTTGAATCTTCTCAACATGCATGTTTTGCATTCTACTCTCATTTTTCTCATCATAGGCCTGAGAAAAACCCTCAAATGAATCAAAGTTTAGAGGATTCAATATTGAGCATGAATCATCATTCTCAACATGTGCATGATGTCTATCATTAGCAAATTTCTCCTCTTTTCCCTCAAATGCCTCCTTCTCTGGCTCATCCATCCAACCAACTTGCCAGACAATTGGTTCACCTTTAGAAAGGGGAGTGGCACTTAGATAAGAAGGCTAAGAATGGGAACTCTAAGGGTTTGTTGAGATTCTTGAAGGGGAATAGGATTTTGAGATGGTTGTGGACCTCTAAAACTTGGAACTTTGAAGCGAGGAGAAGGCTTTTCCTACTTGAAGATCAAGATTTTGAATGTGGGAACCTTCTCCTGTATAGGTTGATTCATAGCTATAGGGATAGTTTGTTTGAAACTAGGAATGCAAGAGACTGATTAGGATTCCATCCTTTGCATCTAGCCAAGCAACTACCTCATTTGCTTCTCCTTCTCTGCAAGCTACACAAGACTTTCTTGATAAGCTTGATAAGCAAGATCTTCTTCTATTTGAATCTTTTGTTGGTGGGGTCAAGCTTGATAGTCCAACTACTCCTATTGCAATTTATGCTCCTTCTCTTGTTTAATTTCCTTCATATTTCTTTGAAAGTCAAATATGATGTCCTTGACACTCTTGTCAATATTTTGGGGCTGAGTAAGAGGGTAACCATGTTGATTTGGAGAAAAATAGGCTTCCTGAGGTTGATAATAAGTGTGAGCATGCTTCCATGAATACTGGGGAGGGGTGGGAGGGAAGTAAACACTAGGAGAATGTTGATATGGCTAATAGGGAGGCATAAAAACTACATTTTCCTGAAATGGATGGGAAAAGACATAACTCCCATGATAGTTTGACATAATGGAGCATTCATGGAGCTAGAAATTTAAATACTTTAAAAACAAGAGCAACCAGATCTCTCCTTTGAGAACTAAGTACATACTATCAAAGTCACTAGGTGATTGAAAATCTTCAAAAGGAAGGAAAATATCAAGAATATCACCTAAATCTTGATCCTTGATAATCTTTAAGCACTCAGGCTACTTAAGCCAATAGATCTGGGTTTAAGTCCCACTAGGTGTGCCAGAAACTATTGGTGATTAATTTTGCATCCAAGACGACCCTTCAATCCAAGCCTAACACCAACAATGGGAAATCTTGTGAATGTGGGACTCTTTGCGACTTGCAGGATAACCTCTGAGATTTTAGAAGTTGACTCTTCGTAAGAATCTCATCATTTCTTTCTATGGATGGGGGGAAGAAAAGAGAAACTTTAAATGAAACAAACTAATCTAAGGTGATGCGTGGAAAGATATTGTTTAAAATGATGCAATAATGACACAGTGTTTCCCTGCTTAACTCACAACATTAACTCATGGCTTTAAAGAGCACAAAGACATGATTTTAGACCATTTACCAATATCATTCATTAAAGTGAAAACAAAGGGACAAAATCAATACATAAAACTTGAAAGAAGACTCAATAAACACAAAATAAGCACAAGATATTACCCTTCTTCATTGTTGAACTGAGAACTAATTACAAAAGGCATAATTACAAAGCATTTAACCATCTCTAAAGAGAATCCACAAAGGCTAGAATGCCTATTGACTCTTCTCCCAAATCCCAAAATTGGCTCAGTGATTAAACACTACCCAACCCTTAATGCATCCTCGAAGCATGTATTTATAGCAACCCAGGTCGACGCACTCTTGGGCAGGAATCAACAACCCCAACCACCTCAATAAATTTGGCATTCAATCGCCTTGATGAATTTGTGTGGGAAATTCCTACCCATCTACTCCTATCAAATCTGGTAATGAATCACACCAACCCATTGCTTCACAACTATCTTTGCATTTTCTTTACATTGAAGGTGCATCAAGAGGATGCTCGAGGCAACCCGATCACCTAGATCCTCATAATGAGGCTCAACAACCTCTGATAGATCATGACATGCTGGAGATTGCAACAATTAGACTCATGATTTAGAATCAAGACATTGAAGGATCACTGGAAGAGACTAACTAATCTAAATGTTGTCAACAAGGATGTGAAACTGCCATGTGCCCCCCAAGGAATGCATCTAAGTCATCTTCGCAAGCCCTTGGGGCTTGCTAAATCACCAGCTTCATGAAATGGTGCATCAAGCTCCTCTATGACTTTGAAAGGTCCTTCATAATGCACTGACCATTGGATCACCTCAGGCTCAAGATCAATGGTCTGAGATTCTTTGATGCCTCGTAGAAAATGGAACCCACCACTGGGATGTGGCATCAAATGAAGCAATGATGCATCAGATAGGACTGTTGGGCCAACCTTTGGTGAGGAGTAGTGCAGTTGCGCCACGTGGTTCTTTGATGTGTTTCCTTCAAGCTCATTCTCCCCTTTCCTTCACCCTCCTTCTTTGAAGACCCTGGGCCCACTATTGGGTTGAATCAATGACCTCCACCAAAGGTGCAACACTATTAAGGTGTCAATGCAGGAGCCTCAAGATTGAGCACAAGGCTGATACCTATCACTTTGAAAGAGTCTTAAGGATGCCTTTACGCTTGAATTAATGGGGCCCCACCACATCTGACTAACTATGCCTCTAACCAATGGCACACCTAAGAAATTGTGTCAATCCTACCATCTCTAGAAGATGTGCGAGGATGACAAGTGGCACAGTCTATAGCCTCCCTTTTATTGAAACCTTAAGTATCCCGGCCTTGCCACCTGATGACTTGGATCTGTCAGACTTGCCAAGGTCTTGGCATTGCAAGGCCATGCCACATGGCTGTCAGAACACTTGAAACTTGCAACATAGGAGGGGCCCATTCTAGAATGATTTTTTGACACTTGTCACAAAGGCACAACACCTCAACTATGTTATAACTGCATCCTCAATATCATGTATGGCGATGCCTCATGTATATTCTCAGTGACTTTCTTTCTTTTCCGAATCCTTGAAGACTCGGGTTTGCTAGATTGATGATTCATGACTCTCTATCGCCACGTGGCAACAAGATGCAACCTAGAAAGGTGTCAGGATTGATAGCACCAGGAGGATGTGAGAATGTGGAAAATGGCAAGCAATGCATCAAATTTGATGGTCCGTTAATGGATGAACCAATCTCAATATGAGGTCGAGAGAAGTCGCTTGACTCAGAAACAAAGGATGCTTCCAATCTAGAAATAAATTTAGAGAATAGATCTACATAATGTTAAGTGGATTCATTTGCTAGGGTAAATATAGTGTTGTTGTCATCCTTTGGTGTAAGGCAAGAGTGGAATTATCATTTGTTTGTTAGAGGTCTTATTGGTCTATATCTATTCAATGCTGACATGAAATTAGTGACAAATCTTGGGGTTCATAGCATTTTTGGGTATGGCTGCTTAAGGGCCTTGAATCAAAATTGTTGATTTCTCTTTAATTGTCCTATTGTTGAGACCTTTGGGACCCCCCTTAGCCTTATAGAGCCTAAATCTAAAGGTGAATTCACCTACTCACAATAATTAGTCCATTCATGCCACTGTCTAAGCATAAGTCCTACCCATCACCTTTGATGACGTATCTCTGGCCTTAGGTTTTGGTGCAAGTCTTTAGGATTTGTAGAGCTACATGTTTATGCACCAACATGGCTTTCCCATACCAAATCAACCATTCATGATCAAAGACAACATCATAATGGGGCTTGGCTTCCATTTCTTCACATTGGCAAGGCTTGATCTATGGTCATTTGAAGGAACAAGGCAACAAAAGCAGTAAAATTTATTAAGGTAGTTGTAGGTTTAGATACAATGGGAATAGTTGATTGGGGCTTTACTTTGGGGGAGTGAACACAATGAAAATTTCTTTCCCTATTCATAGTCGAGTTCCAAGTGGCCATGGCAGGGCCCCTCTTTTGCTTATAATTATTGTTTAGTTTTTTCTATTTTTCAATAGCAAGTTGGTTGGATGGTGGAGGCAACCCTTAGGCACCTTTTTTTCCCCACTATCCTCCTATAAAATAATGTATTTAATGTTTTGCAAATTGTAATATATGAGAGCGGTCCCCTAGACCACAATTTGTTGATTGAAGAAAACATTAGAAATATCAATTAGTTTAATCAATCAATTTTTACATGAGAACATAATTTAATATGTTATTAGTACCTACCTTTAGGCAAATATTATTGTAACCACAATTACTTATCTAGTTATTTTAATATTTGTCCTTGTTATCCAATTAAATGCTATGATTTTTATTACTTAAATAAATCTCTAAAGTAAATATGCAAACTATTTAATCAAAAATATTAAAAAACTATTTTTTAGTATTTCTATTGGCTAAAAAAATCACCTCTTATTTCTATTAGTTGAAAAACTCACTTCTTATTGCAAGCTTCACGTACCTTGTACAATTTACCTATGTCATCTCATGAATTCTTCTGCACAATACCTTGCAGACTTCATAGCCTATATTCATTCCATAGATTTGTGTCACAACAATTGTCCCAATTATTAATTCTTCATTAAAAAATTATACAATCGACAAAGGTAGAACCTATTGTTTTTGCTTATAATTATTGTTTAGTTTTTTCTATTTTTCAATAGCAAGTTGGTTGGATGGTGGAGGCAACCCTTAGGCACCTTTTTTTCCCCACTATCCTCCTATAAAATAATGTATTTAATGTATTGCAAATTGTAATATATGAGAGCGGTCCCCTAGACCACAATTTGTTGATTGAAGAAAACATTAGAAAAATGAATTAGTTTAATCAATCAATTTTTACATGAGAACATAATTTAATATGTTATTAGTACCTACCTTTAGGCAAATATTATTGTAACCACAATTACTTATCTAGTTATTTTAATCTTTGTCCTTATTATCCAATTAAATGCTATGATTTTTATTACTTAAATAAATCTCTAAAGTAAATATGCAAACTATTTAATCAAAAATATTAAAAAACTATTTTTTAGTATTTCTATTGGCTAAAAAAATCACCTCTTATTTCTTTTAGTTGAAAAAACTCACTTCTTATTGCAAGCTTCACGTACCTTGTACAATTTACCTATGTCATCTCATGAATTCTTTTGCACAATACCTTGCAGACTTCATAGCCTATATTCATTCCATAGATTTGCGTCACAACAATTGTCCCAATTATTAATTCTTCATTAAAAAACTATACAATCGACAAAGGTAGAACCTATTGTGAATTGAAAAGATGGCAGTGTGTATGCCATTGGGCACTCAAGAAGGAAGGTTGGTAATGAAAATATCATTATTTATGAAAAAAGTGTCGATAAAATGGATGATCCGGAAAGGAATATATGTACATAAAAGGCACTGGATATCCTTCTTTGATCTTCATCCACGTAATTCCTATTCATCCATGTCCTCCGAAATAATAATAACATAATAAATATAATCTTTTTGTAAGAGTGGTGAATCCAATTTTTTTAACTATGACATTAATCTAGAACTATCTAAGATAACAACCATATTATTTTAGAGAACCATTTTATAGGAGTATTACTAACATAGTTATTACATGAATATCTATAATGGAATAATTAGGAAATAGGGTTAACTAATGATAATTAGATATTTAATTAAATCATCACTTGTTTGGTAAAGAGTAGTTGCTCTAGCATGAAGATTAAGTTGTAAAGCTTGCATGAAAGAATTCATTTCATCTTCGTATACACCAACAATTATGATTTTTTGATCATTACATTTTACAAATTGTACTCACTTTATTCCTAAATCAAGTAGTTCCAACTAAGAGACTATAATGGATGATTAAAACTTCACATCAAAACCTCCATTTCCTCCCCTGCATACACTCTCCATATATACACATAACATTGTCATTTAATGTGGTAGCTTAATACTTTGGCCGCTATATGCTACAATTAGCAACTTCTCTATGTAATTTATTCTTGTCTTTTTGTCTTTTTAAAAAAAAATTGAAAATTTTAAGTAAATAAAATTTTTATTTATTTTGTGAATAGTGTATTATTCTCTTTTTAATCTATAAAAGTTATATAGCCATTATTCATCAATAAATAAATATGTATTTATTTAAATAAATAATTAGATAAATAATTTATTTTAATATATTAGGAAGCTTTAACCAAAAAAATAAAAAATAAAAATTGAAACTTATATTTCAAAGGCATGGTGTTAGTTTAAAATGTGCATTGTGATTTAAATGTATCAGTGGCTAATCATCAAAGCCAATTGTTTGTATTTAAGCACCTTGTGTTGGGCGTTAAAGGCATAAAGCATAAAGCCCATGCATTATAAAGGATTATAAAGCATGCGCATTGGAGGAAATCCAATGGTGAATGCTAAGAAGGTTAGCGATCCGAAAATGAGTGCTCTATGGGTAAACAAAAGTTCTCAAGATAAATTGGCCACTAGGACATTTCAACCATTAGCTTCTCAGAGCATGTCACATGTTTAATAGGTGGGGCCCAATGCCATAGGTGGGAAAGAGTGTCTTCTTTTTAGTGTCCCATTATTATTGCAACATACAAAAGACAATGAGTATTCTCACAAAGAGTCACATTGTTCCACATATGCAACAAACAAATCTCCAACCCAATTAGTTCACACTGCCAACATACTCCTAGCCTATGCAAAAATGGGAGCTTTGGAATAAGGTATTAACATCCATCAAAGCATAAAGGATAGAGGAATTTTGTAGATGTTATAGTTGCAAATGCCTTGGTAGACATGTATGCAAAATGTGGAAGCATAGACAAGGCACATGAGTGCCTCAAAGAGATCTCATCTCATGGATTGCCATGATTGCAGGATATGTAGATAAGGCTTTAGAAACTTTCAAAAAAATGCAATTGGCAGGTGTAATGCCAAATTCCATGACGTCTTCTAGTGTTCATAGTTGATAAACAAGAGGAATACACCCAAAATATTAGCTACTAGACTAGGATTAGCTGCCAACCACTCAAGATTCTTGAGGTATTTGTAAACATTATTTTTTCTAGTGAAAATTTTTTAGTCAAATTCTTTATTTTGGTGTTTAATGTTTTGGATGTTGTCATGGGCTAATAGTTTAGCATGTTGCACAAGATCCGCGGTTGGTATGGAGGTATGGATGTCCCAAATGGCAATTGCTCAATAGAGAATCAAAAAGTAAACAATGATTATTTGGTTGTTGGGTTGAGTTTGGCCGCTATGACTTATATCTGATTAACTTAAGTAGCAACGCTTTATGCATAGTCTCTAGCAAGTGGTTTAGGGTTTGGCCATAGTAAAAGGTTATGCCCTATAGTTTAATCCACCCACTAGTATAAAAGGTAAAAATGCCTATGGGAGAGGTTAATGGGGCTAATAAGTGATGAGGGAGGGCTCTTTATTTACATGGATGTTAATTGGAAGTTTGGTGGATGCCCATGAACAAACATGCTTCCAACTGAGCTTGTGTCAAAATGGCAACTTTGGAGCAGCGCATGGACATCCATCAAGGCATAAAGGATAGAGGAATTTTGTCAGATATTATAGTTGTAATTGTCCTTGTAAACACATATGGAACATGTGAGAGCATAGACAAAACACACAAAATGTGATCATAGGGGCTAACCCTAACTATAACTGGTTCATAAGGCGACTTAATATTTTGGTTATGTGTTCCCGTTGGCAACTTTGATTATAATTTATTTTTTTCTTTTTATCTTTTTAAGAAATTTATAGTTTTTTTAATTTTTTACCCACTTTTTTAATTAAATAAATATTTATTTGTTTAAATAAATAAATATTTGTTTGTTTAAATAAATAAATAGATAAATATTTTATTTATAAATATCATTATTTTATTTTATGTATTTTAATATATTGAGAAGCTTTAATAGAAACAAAATTGAAAATAAAAATTAAAACTAAATATTATTAGAGATTTATATTATTTTGTATTTTTAAAATATGTTTTGCACATTCTTTTATTCTTTTATATTGTATTTTCATCAATTTCATGATTTAATTTTGATCTTTGATTAACATCAAATTATATAAATTAAAGGAAATTATTATTTTAGAATATATTTATCTTTGAGACAAATATAAGATTATAAATTATTATTTTTAATATATTTATTTAAAAATACAAAATATTTTCTATTAAGTTATCTATCAATTCTACTGTAATTAGTTTAGAATGGGTACTTTAAAAATAATTTTCTAGCCTCTTTAGTTTTGAAATACTTACATTAAATATAAGCTACTTCATTGTTTTAAAAAAATATCCTCTACTTCATTTAAATTTAACCTATTTAATTTATATTATATTTAATATGCAATATCTAAAATAAAAAGAGTGGTCTATAAATTTTTTAGATATTTAATTTAAATTTATAGTTTTTTAATTGAAATGCCCTAATATGTAATATTAAAAAAAATAGTATAAGATAATTGTAATTTTTTAATTAAAAATTAGGTGAATGAAAAAGAATAACAACTTAAATTTACCATTTTAGGATTGAAATTGAATTATACATATTTTGTTTTATTGTAAGGAACAAACTCAACTTCAACGTACTAGTACTGATCGGACTATAAAATTTAGTCATAGTTGTATCTAGTAAGAATCAAACTTGGAGTTAAGCTCAATCCTAATAGTTTCAAACTTCACCAACCTACTAAAATTGGCATCCAATCTTAAGATATTGAGGTTGGATTTGGTTCTAAGATAGCTTCATTAATCTCAAAATAGCAAGAGCCCCATGTTCAATATACCTTGGCAAAGTTATCTTTCTATTCTAGGAACAAAACACATGAATGCTCAAGCAACTCAAATCCCACAGATAAAAGCCGTTAAAAATTAAATTCACATCCATGACATTCCAAAGGTTTGAGCTCATAGTATTTCTCTACATTTGCCAACGCTTTTTAGTATCAGCCAAGTTCCAAATACACACCATTTGTGAAGGCAACTAAAGGCTTGATCCCACAGTAACCTTGAAGGACTTCAAGATCTAAGGGTGAACACAACAACTACCAAACTAAAATGCAAGATGTTTAAATTGGCCGATGGGCTTATTTTTCCCACCAATCAATTAAGACATGTTAGGTGGATAAAGATCTAGTGGCAACGGTTAAACTAAAGTGTTTGGAGGTTAATTTAGCCCATCTCATTCTATAATACCTAGTCCCAAGTAATGATAACACTATCATATTTGAAAGGTAAACATACCATTTATATAAAATTGTAATGATGAAACTCACGTCAAAATCAACACTTTGTTTGGGTTGGTTTAGCAGAACTTAAATTTATATAGTTCAAATTTTCAAATTTCATTAAAAAAAAATTATTGTGGGTGTTTAAATTTGTTTCTATCCATCTTATAGTTTTTGTAATGACGATCTTTTTAAATAAATAATACAAGGCTTATGTCTTGAATTTCAAAGTGTTATTGGGGCGACACTTGGCTATAGTGTGCCATTTGAAATGTTGAGTGGAGTAATTAACTCTTTCATAATCATTTTGTCATAGCACATTTATCTATGTTTCCTTAAATTATTTATCCTTAACATAATTATTATATTATTTTAGATGTATTCCCATTAAATTTTCAATTGCAAAATAAATTCTATTATTACAATACTTCAAAAGCACATACTCACAACTACTGATACTTGATTTTATTCATTCATGTTACATAGTAACCTAGTGTTACCCCTTCTTTTTATTTCTAGGTCTCATTCGTTTCTATTGTTCATCCTCGTGGTACTCCAGGTTTCGAAGTCCCAAGTGTTATGAGTTTCCAATGTTGTGCCTTGAAAAATCTTTGAAGTCATGGATACTACAAGTTTCCTAACTTAGTTCCCCTAAGTTTTCTAACCTTATCGCTAGGTTCTGGAGTTCTGAAACCTCGCGATCCCGCGACTTCACATTCTTTGTGTTAGGTTTTGTTGCCCGCTTGGTTCCCTCTTGTTATCGCTGTGTCATAGGTTTTCCAAACTTTATAACCCATGACTTAAGGTTATGAAGTTCTCATTTCTCACGATTCAACAACTATTAAGTGGTGGACCGGAAACCAAGGCAATTAATGATCATTTAAAGTGTTGTACGCTGCCAACGTGAGATGTCCTTTAGCAAATTTTTAGAAAATTAGCAAATATTTGGGTTAATTTCTCAAGGCGCGGAAAAGGTACCACGATAGCCTAACATTTAAAAGCATGACAGGGGCGCTATAACTGCACATCATTTCACTCTTTGCAGCAAAATTGTCTAAGTGTTCTTCTTGCTTTCCTTCTCTTCTGAATTGTTATTTCCACCATACTCTGTCATCATCCTTAGTACTTGGTCGTTGTAATGAAATTCAAATTTTAGGGTGTTTCCTCCCACTCTGGAATTGAGAGCAATTGGTCTAAAGTGAAAGACATTGAACTTGGACACATAGACTTGGCAGAATTCTGGTCTCGTCTATAGCAAGAAGACAGGGCATCATCCGCAAAGAAAATTCTACATAGCGGTTTGGCTCATATAGCAGGTTTCCCTGTTTCGGTGTGTTGTGAAGATTTAATTATTACATGTGTAGAGAGATATGACCCCGAGACTTTGGAGATCAAGACTAAGGAAGGAGTGGTGGTTGCAAGAATTGATTTTGAGTCTATCTCTCGTACATTGAAAATTCCAAGACAAGAGAAATACAAAGTTATGTCTGTAGCCTTGGGTGCATAATTCTTCAAGGAGAATGAAGACTGGTGCAGAAATTCTATTGCACGCAATTGGCTAAAATCAGAGAAAAGAGGTAAGTCTCAACTACCCCCTACACTTAAAACAACACATTTTAAGGACAAAATTTCAAATATTGTCACTCTGATGCACCGAGTGGTGGGTAGTGAAAATGCTAGCTCTTTTGAATTCTAGATGTGTCGTTTTATATTATCGATATGTAGTGAGAGTCAGTTTATTGACTGGGCTGAACTAATAAGCTATCACTTGAATGAGCAATTGTTGAAGTTTCAAGAGACCTTCGCATTTCACATGTGCTCCTATTTGGTATATGTTCTAGCCAGTCGAGAGGTTGTCTGGGGTGGGTTGAGGCCTTGTGGGTCTTTAAACCCAGATACACCTGTGTATGCTTATTTTCCTCAGTTTACAAAAGATGTTGGGATGAAATATTTTTTTTGGGTTAATTATTCCTTTTTTATGTTTTTGGTGAGAAAGTTGAATTGTGATTCTGAAATGAGGATTTCTCCTGAGGCTGCATCTCTGGTTATGCAATTTGGGAGTTTTTATATTCAATTTGATAGGTTCACTTACCTAAGACTGGGGGGTTATGAGTCAGCCCCAACCAAGTTGCCTCAGTACCCTAATGACTACATTGTCTTTTTGGAAGTTTGTAGATAAATGACTACTGTAAATGTTAAATACCAGAATATGAGAAAGAAGGGCTACACATTTCCATTGTCTTTATCAGTTTATTCTTGTAAAAATAAAGATGTTGCTAAAGGAGTCAAGCATGCACTGGCAGAATTTAATCTTCACTCTTTATCTTTGAGGCAACACTTTGATAGCAAGAACTACGTAAAGCAGAACTTCTATAGTTCTAGCTCTTATGAGCATCATTCGAGCCTAGAAGACTTCTGGGAGGATTGTGTGGATGATCGTGAAGTTCTGAGAAGAAGCTACATGAGACTTACCATAAGTCAAATCTGAGCTTTTGGTTTACCCATTCATATTCCAAAAAAAGCTGAGGACTCTGAAGTAATTGATGTGGAATACCAGAATTTGCTGTCAAAACCCCTTCCTCGTATAAATTGGTCTGAGAAGGAGGTTGTGGATATAAATGTTCGTTCTGCACTAGTGATTAAGAGAACTAAAGATTGGCTAGCTGGTAAGTGGCGAGGACATGCAGGTTCACCTCATGAATCGGGTAGTTCAAGGGCTACTGGACAGAAAACGGTGCATAATTCTGCTATGTAGAGTTCCTCACGGACACATGACATGTCACAATCTATTTCTAATTCACAGTCAGGAGGTGATGGTGAGAGGCCCAATTATGCCCTCAAATTAAAATCAGTGTGTGAATCAGATAGTCCTCTAGTGAGAAAAAGAAATGTTCAGACAGTGGCAATGAACCCCAACCCCATTTTTGATTCAATTGTTAATGATATCTCTTTTTCTAATTTTCTTGATTTATCCTCTTCTCCTGATAATGAAGAAATTCTTGTTGCTTCACCACTGGAAGATAGAAATAAATCTGTGTCTGACAATATAAATACTACTGTGGTGACTTCCTCTCCTAGCTGGCTGAAAAAGGTGGTAGAGAAAAAGAGGAAAAATGTTCCCACCATGGCCAAAGAAATTGATACTGTTGCTATGCTTTTGCAAGGGACTTCAAAGCCTAAGAAGGCTAGGAGAATGTCCAGGATGATAAATGATGCTACTTCTAGCCACCAGGTATTGGAAATTGCTGACCCCATAAAAGATTTTGATGAAAATGATATAACTGAGGTAGATTATAAAATAAGTCATATTGACTTGGGCCCTTCCACTCTTGAGGAGGAGTCATACCATGCAAATTATTCTGTCAATGTTTTGATTAAAAGGGCCAAGGAAGAAAGGAAAGAAAATATAAAACTCCAATCTCAAATCTTGCCTTTGACCCAATTCATCCAATCAATAGTGACACCTTCTTCTCAGAAAGCTCCTAACTCAGAGGTCATTGGGATCGATGCAAATACTGTTAAGCAAAATTAAAAAGAGTCAAAATTTTGCCAAGGCTATCAATGAGTGGGTTGAAAAATTATCTTGTCATATTTTTATTTTTCTTGACTAAAATGATACAAAGCTATTCTCTTATACACAATAAAAGAAAAGAATTGATCAATGAGCTTCAACAAGTAAGAAAGGAACAAGGAAGTACTTATGTGCTTTCGAAGGAGGTTGCTGAGTTAGTAGCATTAGATTCCATAACACTCACGAAGGAAAATCTGGCTAGCGACCCCCGTGAAATTGATTTGTCTTGGGTTGACTCATTAGACTGGAATCTCAATATGTCTGACAATCTTATCGATCAGATCAACAAGGCTCTACAAGAATACTTGGATCTAATGGTTGGCATTCAAAGGGATTGTAATGCACTTGAAATAAATATTTTGGATGACTTTGGAGAAAACCTACGTGATCCCAAAGATATCAACAAGGAAGTCAAAGACATGCTTTACAGTGAGCTTGTTGATCCTGAGACTGTTTCTAGTGAATCGCTAAGCAAAAGCAAGTCTATCTTAATGGTTACAGAAACAGGGATGAGATGATCCAGGAAACTATGGCAGGAGTAGCTAAGAACTTGGCCAAATTCACAACCAGATTATAGAACACTACTATTCCAGGAAGCAAAAGTATTACTGCTATCATCACAAAGTATCGGGAGTACAAGCTCAGGTTGAAGGTGCGAGAGAAGATGGTGGAAGATCAAGTGGTGGAGAGCGTTGAAGATCCTAAAGAAAATGAAGGGGTGGTGAATTAAGTTTATTTCATTTATGCTTTTTAAGTTATTTGGCTCAAACTTTTAAAGACTTTATTTTAGAAAAAGAAACAGTTGTCCTCAAGAAACCGTTCTTCTTTCAAAGAAAGTTATTATTTTGTGCTTATAAATATGTAATGGGGAACAATGGAAGTATCTTTCTGGTTGGGCAAACTTTGTTTTTCTCAATTTAGTTAGATATCTCGTATATTCGTTTTGATTTCAATCTACTTCAATATATAGAAAAGATACATAGTCGGAATTGTTCAGGCATATATGATCTTTGTATTATAATGTTTGGGCTATCATTCTGCTTATGTTGAATGCATTATTGGTTATCTTTCTTTATGTTGGAGAATTTAGTTGGTGATTTTATTTCTTTGGATATCTATCTTTGAATGGATATGTTATGGTGATTATGATTCAAAATCTTCTCTTTTCGATTATTATTATTCGAAGTCTTTAAGCTTCTATGAGTATTGGTTCATTTATTTATATGAAAATCTCCTTTCAAAGCTTTCTGGTTAAAAGCATTCCCTTTCTTTGGTTTCTGGTTAAAAGCATTCCCTTTCTTTGCTTTCTGGTTAAAAGCATCATTAATTTTGATTTGTTGAAAATCAATCGAAGGTAGCTGCCACCTTATAAAATAAGCAGAGAGTTGGTGATAAAATATTATTATTACTGACTCAATTGTAGTTACATTTGTCATTTGTTTGGGCAAGAGAATATATTATTAAATGCCAAATCTATAAACCAACACCTAGATTATATACAAATAAATTGTATTTATATCTTAGTCTTGCAACTATAGTAGACTCGCAAATATTTCAAATAGACCTATAAACACAGTACACTTATGAATCAATATGGTAGTCAATTAATTGCTTTGCTTAACTAGGTATCCTCTTTCGATTGGTTGAGGACTTTCATCTCCCTTTGGTACCAAAGGTCATGAGAAAAAGATAGCCACATACTTTTTCGTTCACTCACGCATAAAACGAGGCCATCTTCTCTCATCTCGCATTATCCCTCTTACCTACCCCTAGCGTTGTGAGATCACTCATGACGATAAATTCCCAATTACTTGTATAAAATGATTTATGCTCTATACAAAATCAAGCTACAAAAAAATTAAATATTGAGAGACTAATTTTTTTACACGTTACCTACCAACATCCACAAATCAAGCTACAAAGTAGGTATATTCCACATGGTAGTGCTAGCCTTGGATGAGACACAATAATTGCAGGATTAGGTGGCCAGATGTATATGTAAGAAATTTGGTATCAGACAAAAATGAAATAATGTTTAATTTAATAATTAAAAGTAAATTTTGGTTAATAAGATAAATATTTAGTTACTTTTAATGTAGATGAAATATAAAATTATTATTATAAAATTATTATTGACTATTTAATTATTAAAATAAAAATTATTATTAATTATTTAATTATTAAAATATACAATAGTTAAATAGAATGCAAAATGAGTGGACAATGACATCTACCGTGATTATTTTGTTTTAGAAAAAACTCAAAATTTTTGGATCAATCAGTTCTAAATTATAAATGGTGAGATGCAACTGGGAATTAATCAGTTAAGCGGCAGCATCCCAAAGTCTATAGGAAATTGCTCCGTGCTCTATTATCTTCCAATAGCAGATAACAGGTTGAGCGGAGCAATATCCCTAAATTGGGGATGCAAGTAATTTTGTTCAAGGGAAATGTTATTCGTTTTCTGTTAAAACTGTTGTATGAGGCTGCTGTATCGGAGGTAATAATGCCCAGGAATTCTTGTACAGGGGTTAATAATGTCCAGGGACCAGGGACTATTGTACGCGAGGTGAATAATGTCCCTGCACATTATTATTTCATACAACAGTTTTAAGAGAAAAGGAACAACATTTCCCTTGAGCAAAATTACTTGCAACCCCAATTCTAGGGTATTCGGAAGAGTTGAAATTGCAGGCATTTGTAAACAACTAACCATTAGATCTGGCGGTACTGGTATTTGAAGATAATAAAGTGGAACAATTTCCTAGAGATTTTGGGATGCTGCCGATTATCTGATTGATCCCCAATTTCCATCACTTGCAGTGCATCTCCGTATTTGATGTAGGCAGCATCCTCTGCTATTACAATGTATTGAAAAAAATGCTAGCAATTTCTTCATAGAATGTCTTTCTTGAATCATATTCCTCACATATATTGTTTCATCTAGCGAGAATGAGAAAGATATAAAAAGGTGTAGAGCCTGCGCAGACGTTTTTGTTAATGTTAATGGCGATTGCAACATTTGCAGTGGGGAAAACAGTTTCAAAGGAAATTTTATGCGGCACTTACCAGTGACAGAGTGACGCAAATTGCCAGGATTTTTATGCATTGCTGCTCTATTGGCATATGCGGTACTGATGTTGGCTTTTGCAGTCATTATGCCTGCTAATATTTGTATCTTCCCCTGGAAAATATTCCCTATGCTTCAGCAATATGGGGCACATGTATTTGTGGTTGGAAAATAGAAATCCAAGTTTTAAAAATAGGTTTGAGATGAATATGTTTGTTAAATGAGTTGTTAGAAATTATTCACCTAGAATAAAAGTTGTTGGAAGTAAAATAATTATATTATTTATATAAATCCTAATATATTTAAATAAATATATTTTGTTGTATTCAATTTTTTTTTATATAATATTTTTTTTTTCTTTTACAAAGTGGAGTTTTAATGAGTGGTGGAGCTCCACCTAGTTAATGCCTTTATGAATGAAATTAAATGCTTATGTGAATGAAAGTTTTCTATTTTGATTTGTATATTGTCTAGTTTAACTAGGGGAGAGGATTCAGTAGTTGAGCACCCTAACTTCATGCCTCTCAAAATTATATTTGGCAATTTCCAATCACTCCAAAAAGTTTACAACAACTTACTTGGCAAGGCCCCTACTTATAACTAAGGTTTTAGGTCCGCATCATCAAATATGATGCCACATCAGCATGCTTTTTGTTGAGGTGTCCAAAAAGACCCCCAAAAAAGGGTAGACTAATAGTTGTGCATTAAGTCATGTTTTGTTGGTGCATTGATGTGGCATCACATGATTGATTGCTTTTTAGAACTAAAGAGCACATTTTATTGAATTATGAATACTTATAGTCAACACTAACAACCTTAAGTCACAACTACTAGTAGTGCTAAACTTTTAAAAATATTAGGCCTTAAATCTACAAATAATATCACAGCTATTAAACAATTGGGTCCTCTCCTCCTTTAAAGTTGTGGTTTTTTCATTAGTGAGATTTTTTAACATGTATGTTTTTAATGAGTGTTGGAGAAAAGAGGAAGAGAAGGGAAAGATAAACACATTTTGATTATAGGTAGCGAAATCTAATTTCTATCTCCTAAAGTTTTAAACAAAGTGTTTAAACATTTTAAGTTTTTTTAGTGCCTGGTTATATTATTTTTGTATTACCTATGAAACTATTATTTTCATCCATTTTCTTAGAAACTCCTTCAAACAACAAAAATTTCCCTCATACTTTGTGTATATATATTATCCTATTTTTTTTTCCAAATAATTTTAACAAAATTTTCTCATTGGTTTTAAGATTTTATATTAGTTTAATTAAAAATTAAAAAACTCTCCAATCAGAAATCACACCCATGAATTTAAAGTTACATGTTAATGTTGCATTTTTTATGTACTTTTTCCAAATTTAAAATTAGCATTCCTAGTTTCCAGATTGGTTGGGGCTATTTTTCTTGGGAGGGACAAATTTAATAAAATATAGGAATTTTTAAATACTCTGGGGGTTGCCTATTAATGTTTAGCAAAACATTTATACTCTCTAGAATTGCCACCCATCTCTAAACGTGTTAATTGTATCGGGAGTGCCACATTAAGGGAAAGGGGCCAGTAGCTGCCCACCCTAACTTCACGTACGTCAAGCTCATAGCTACACATATCGGATTTTGACGAATTTTTTTGGGTTTCTCCGTATACGACCGAAGAGCTTAAAGCTATTCTTTCAGCTTGTGTGCACTTATACATTTCACTCTAGGATGTGTTATGTGCACATGGGTCGAAAAAGTGTCATTTCAACATGTCGCCCCATACATGCGCAACGATGTGTCAGTAACTGCTCGCATTTGTCAAGCTCATAGCTAGACATATCGGATTTCAGTGAATTTTTTTGGGTTTCTTCGTATGCGACCGAAGAGCTTAAAGCTATTCTTTCAGCTTATCAGCACTTATACATTTCACTCTAGGACATGTTATGTGCACATGGGTTGAAAAAGTGTCATTTCAACATGTTGCCCCATGCATGGAGTTGTGAACATGTATTGGTGCATTTGTGTTAATTTATTAGGTTGGTATTTTACATGTATTCATTCTTTTTAAAAATTTAATTGGGGGGTCAAGTGCACAATAACATAGCGGTTATTGGGGCGTGGGTAGCAACTGGCCCCTTCACCCTAAAAGGAAAATAATCTTGCAATATTGATACTTCACAAGTTGTAGTTTCAGTACCGTAATGGAAACATTTAAATAGCACACCGAGACATTGAAGAATGGCATACCTGAATATGGCGGTCACAATCATTTCTAGATGACCAAGGCCTTGGACAATCTTGTTGAGTTTGTTATCATCTTATCAAACAAGCAAGTAGGGGTGAGATTTAGGAAGGTTAGATATTATATTTTCTTCTTGTAGACACCTAAATATAACTATACCTAATTCATTTTTCATATATCTTCCTCTAATGTTAATTAAATAAGTTACTTATTTAATTAGCCCACCTAATCATCTTCCTAGCATTAACTAAATAAATCACATCATTTAATTAATTAATTAATCATATTCAATCTTCTTCTAATGTTCCAACCTTTAATTAAATAAATCACCATCTATTTAATATCAACTATCCCTTCACATTCCCCCCAAAATATATATATGTGTGTGTGTGTGTGTGTGTGTGTGTGTGTGTGTGTGTGTGTGTGTGTGTGTGGTTTATCGTATTTTCCCCCTCAACCCATTAATTGATTAAATAATCTCACTTAATCAATTAATTAACCACTTGCATAATCGAAATCATGATTAGCCAAGGCAATCTTGCACATGCCTCTAAATAAAAGAGTTTTTTGGATCTCCACCCTCTATCTTCTCTTAGAAATTCTTAGCCCTCTAAATCCCTTGGACCATGGCCTCATCATATGTACCAATCATAAGGTGACACTTGGTGGACTCTCATGCATCCTTGTCTCTCAACCAACCCCAGCCATTGATCTCAAGAATTAATCTCATCCATTGATCCTCCATCCTCCAAATGTATAAATAGCTCTTCATGTGAGCCCTTTTCACCAACTACTTGAATGCATTGTTATGTTGCTAGTGTGAGCACCCAACATCCCTCTCTACAACACAAAATCCATTGGAGCACAACTGCCATTGGTGCAACAAAGGACTTGTGTTGGTGAGAGATTTCTAATTTTCTTGTCAATGTTTGCATGTCTTTTTTCTCATTCTCAAGGTTATGGTTAGTGTTACAAGTTAAATAGATTGATATTTGAATGCTTTCTATTTGATTATGATTTACATCTTCCCATGTACATTTTGGCATGCCCAATGGGACCCACGTCTCTTTCTAATCCTTTTATTTTGTGAGATTTTTTGGTTTGCTTTTCGCATGTTCGTGAAAGTTTTTGTAAGGAAGTTAAGGTAGTAAAATAACTTCCTACACTAATCTTTAGAGGGGGATTATGTAAAACTTTTTCAATCTTTACAACAATTACAAAAATTATACAGAAAACACGTGTAAACATAAATAGTGGTCATACCACAACACAATAATTTACATGGGGAAAACTATTTCGAAAAAAAAAACTCCACGTGCTCCAAAAGCAACCCAATATATTATTCAGAAATCTTAACAAGATTACAATATACTTGCAAAGCAAGATTTCATGAGAGTATCACCAACCAGAGATCTAGAGATAACAACATCTATAAGACTCACACAAAAGCCTCATATCAAGCACCTAATATATAGGAGATACAATACATGAAATTGTTAAATGATAATTAGAAAACTATGAGCAAAAACTACACAAAAGTGACAACCAAAATTTTAGGGTTCTATTATCTCCAATCAAAGATGCCTTACACACGTCATAAGTTGGTCAACACATGTAACTCCCCTTTATAGCTATTTTTTGTGTTCAACACATTTTTACATTTCCAATACAAGAGGCCTAACTTCTGAAGGCCATAACTTTTGATCCAGGAAGTTGCTTGGGCCCTTTTTTTTAAATGTAGAGATCGAAGAGATTTACACACCAAGTACCCCTACAATTGGTGCCCAAAAATTGAGCTTATTCAATTTTATAACCCAAAAATTACATATTTTTGTAAGTGCAAGGTTGAGACACCTTTCCTAACAATTTTGACACATCCACTTCATTGTTCGATGCATCTTCTTGACTTCTGTGTAGCAATAAAACCAGTGTCCCTAACTCATTTTTCATGCTTGTTTTTCACATTTCCTAGATTTTTGTAATTTATGTTGCAGGGTGATTGGCTTATCATTATTTTGCAACTCTCCTTTGACCTTTTGGGTGCATGTTTAACCTTTGTGGTTGCAGTTTTACCTCCCTTATTTTGGCCCCTACATGGTTTGGTGCCTTTGCTCATCCTTCAACGCCTGTGTAATCCTGAGGCACAAATATTTCACGAATCAACACTTGCATCCCGAGTCCTAAGTTTTCTTGTTTTCTATTTTATGGTTTTTTATTTTGCGTCATTCTAGTTTTTTGTTGTTCTCAACACATCTAACCTACTATTTTCATCATTGTAACTAACATTTATCTTGCAAGTTTTAGATATTATTTTTTTGCTAGTTTTTCCTATTTTACTGTGTAGGCCAACATGTTTTAGATGTTTCACCATCTAGTACTTTCATGGTAAGTGACTAGTAAACAATAAAAACCCTACTTGAGCACCTCTATTCATATTCCAACTTGTAAGTTTTATGTTTTAGCACCTTTATTAATGCTTCAGTGCATGCATTCTAAAATGCATTATTCATCTTTTTTCTTAGATTTTGTGTATTGATGACTTTTGGCTAACCTTTGTTTACTATTTGTTGTTGTGCTAACCCCTCTTATGTAGAATTTTGTTGGTCCAAGATAGGCTTATCAAACTACTAATATTTTGTGGTGTACCACGTCTGTCCAAGGCTTATTTTTCCACTAGTTTAGTTGCACACTTGCATGTTTAATGTCAAAGAACATGTTTTCTTTGCTTGTGTGTTCTTCAGATGTGTATTCTCTCCCCTCGCACTAAAAGGTGATCTTGGGGATCAAGAACACCTTTGTCATTCATTTTTTGTGTTATCCCAAATAGCATAGGTGTGTATGCTCTCTCCTCATGTCACAAGGTGATCTTGAAGATCAAAAGCACTTAATCTTCTTTTTAAATTTCTTTTTAGCAAGCCTACCCTTGGGTTTAATCACTAAGGTAGACAACTTGAACCCACATCCCATATATAAATTGTTGTGAGAATTGAAATAATTGCTTCAAAGGAGGGCTATCATGTTTAGCACAAATTTGTTGTCCACTTGAGAGGACAAAGTGCAGTGGGAATGGATTTTACCCCAACCACATGCTTGTAGATAAAACTCCCATTCATGGATATTAGCCTCCTGTACCCTTGGGTATATTGAGGACATCCCCTAGTAAACTTTGTTTAACTTAGATAAGACCTTCGGTCGTATATGCTTGTAATGAACTAGTTAGACGTTAGCGTTGGGAAGTTACTCACCATGTGCCCCTAGAAATAAGATTGTAGGTTGTGTATGCTCTCTTCTCATACCATTGTATGATATTAAGGATAAAAAATGATTAGTGCCTCTTTGTGAGCCCTACTTTGTATGCCTAGACAAGGCATTAATGATGGGATTACAAATGTGTACACTCTCACTTGATTAAAATAGGCTCATTGGTGTGTTTGGTGTGTCTTCCACTTGTGTGAAACCTGTGAATTCTCTTAAACAATCCAAAACATTTGCAAACATAAACCTCCAAAAATTTGAAAACACCTTGAAATATCCAAAACCCTCTTGTAAACCAAAGGTTGAAATCAAAACTCATGAAGCAAAAATCCCACACCTCTACCATGTGTGGAACCCATCCACCTTCCAAATTCAAATCATCCAAAATCACCTAATCATCTCAAAATACAATATCCAACCATCATCATCAATTCCAATTCAATCATTAATTTCCTTATGGTCCTAAACCTTGTTTTCCAACTCAACCATCCAATTATAATCAATCCATCATCAACCTCCCTAAGGTCCTAGACCTTGTGCATCGAACCACATCCAAAACCAAATCAACATCATATTCCCAAATCTTGTGCCTCAAATCAAATCCAAAGTCACCTAGGGTCCTTGACCTAATCTCTCCAATCATACCTCCAACCCATCAATCATCAAATCCAAATCAACAGTCAATTAAATACATCACATTGCACAAGGTCCTCAACCTTAATCAAATCCAACATCAAGTACCCAAAGGTCTTTGTCCTTGATTAATCTGACCATTGAGCTACATAGAGTCCTAAGACCTCATCCACATCCAATACCAAACCCATCCATGCAATTAATAACCATCCACATTGTCCATCCAAAATATTGAATTGAAACTCATCCAACATCAAACCATTTGTGTCTTAGACCTCGATATTGATGCATCCAACCCATCACTCATCAAATCCCAATCAAAATCCAATCAAACACATAAAGTTGCACAAGGTCCTTGACCTTAATCCAATCTAATATGCTACACCTAAAGGTCCCTAGCCTTGATCAATCCCATCATTGAGCTACATCGGGTCCTAGACCTCATTCATATCCAATCAATAACCATCCACACAATCAATAACCATCCTAAATCTTAAATCCAAACTCATCCATTATTAATCTATTCATGTGCTAGACCTCATCTCAATCCACGTATCAAAATCACTTCAAGAAAATCAAACTCAAAATCCACATTCTTTTGAAATAAAAACAAATCGTAAGGTCCAAGCCTTTAAAATCTAAAATAATCCTCCTAGATCATCCAAAATCCTAAATCAAATCATCTCAAATTCAAATCATCCAAAATCCTAATGAAAGCATCTCAAATATGAAATCGGTTCAAATTCATAGCCTTCAAATCATATAAAATGAATTAAATCACAATTCAATCCATCATCTGGCATCATCAAATTTCCCTAAAATTCAAGCAAACATCATGACTCCATTTTATTTTGATGAATCCCATTGAAATAACCATCCTAAAAATCATTTTAAAGATGATGATGATGATAGTCTTGTGGATCAAGACAAGTATGTAACCAATTCCTTTGATGAAATCATCACAAGAAAGCTTGGCATAAGCTTTAATTGGAAAACCATGAGCAATCAAAAGCCTCTAGACCAAGAACTGGCTAGCACTATCTATCTTGCCAATCCTAATTGCATACCTATTGGTCATCCCAATGGTACCTTTGACAAGGGGAACACCACTCTAGCCCATGGCCCTCATCACCAAATCCATATCTTAAATCCCCACCTCATGCAAGTGCTTTGTGATGAGACCATAAAATGTCTCATCTTTTAGATAAATAAAGGCATCTATTTTGCATAATTAATGCCATTGTATGTATTAATAGTATTGCATGATTTTCCTTACAATTAACAATTAGAAGATTGAAGAATAAGTTCTGTCAAGTTGGAGCGCCAATAATTTCCCAGAAAGAAGGACGAAGTTAAAAACATAGTCTAAGTAAAATGGCCATATATCTATTGTTTCTTAATGAAATTTAGAATTTGAAAATGAGTTGGAAATGTGAGAATGAGGGGAACAAAACCCAAAATCCGTTTGAGACATTTCATTAATATGAATGAGAAATTTGTGACAAAAAATTAGTGAAGTAAAAGTGACGAGATGGAAGGCAACCGACCGAGATTGGGGAAGAAGTTATAGTTTGTCTCCCCAAGAATAGGATCTTAGATCCACATTCGTAGCAGATTGATTAAGAATAAGTATTGTATAAATACATTGTAAACAAGGAATCAAATGGGGAGAGTTTCATAAAATAATATAATTCAGTATTTTATCAGCAATAGTGTAGTTATTTGTAGATAGTTTATTTTCCTATAGTTTTTCCATTCCCTATTTTTATTTACATTTCCAAAAAAAAATTTACGAACTTCTTAGGATAGATTTGATTCCAGAATTTCCATTTGCAAGTGTCTTAGATTAAATTTGATTGTATCAGAGTTTAATTTGTTTCATGCATTTGCTTTCAACTCCATTTGTAGGAAAGATTGTCATGTAAATTATTCCTCCTCCATTTTGCATATAGCCATGGACACTGCCCTGGATTGACATTTATAATTAAATGATGAGGACTACAGTAACCCTCATCACCTTCTAGCTTCCACCACCTATGCAAATCCTTCATCCTCAAACCCTTTGTGATCTAACCCATCCCATCAATCCACCCACCCATCATGTTAAACCTACCATCCCCAATCAAATCCTCCCTTATACAATGGCACCCTCATGGATTTCCTCTAAGAACTACTAGCACAAAATCCTAATCATAAATGCAAATGCAAAGTTGTGGAGTCATACAACTCTACTAATCCAATGCCATCCCTCTTTATCACATCCAAGTGTATGGTAAACAATGCAGTCATCAACCCCAAGTCTATCAAGAGCATTCAAGAGCCCCCTAATACCATCATGCCTATAAGTCTACATACATGGGAAAATAAATACAAACCTTCCAAAGGTCCATCAAGTCTATCAAATCCAAAATCCATAAGCATCAAAGACTCCTCACCCATCCCTCTACACAACTAGAGGAGTATAGTCGTGCATTAACACTATTGGCGATATCAAAGCAAAATGACACTCCATTGTGTCATCCAAGCAAATCAGGATATTTCAAGAGCTTGTTCCAAAGCATGCCCAACCTTGTTCCCAACCAAATCAAGATCCAAGCACCCATTACAAGCCCCTTCACAATCCCATACACTCTCAAAATCAAAGCACCCCTATTGATACCATCCCCTAACCACAATCCTATCACCTTGGTTCCACCACCTTTATCCAATCTAGGTGAAAGTTCAAAGTTGTGTCACCTTTACCTAATTAATCCATGCACTAAAGTTTCAAGTTATAAATACCTAAAAAAATTGAAGGATAGAAATGAAATTTACTATATAAAGAGCGACATCCCACTCAAAGTTATTTTTTACCATTTTATTAGCA
Source organism: Cunninghamia lanceolata (assembly GCA_027924645.1). NCBI lineage: Eukaryota > Viridiplantae > Streptophyta > Pinopsida > Cupressales > Cupressaceae > Cunninghamia > Cunninghamia lanceolata. Next base: position 11,581,756 of record BSBN01000346.1, on the reverse strand, counting down.
ACTAAATCATAGTGTCAATTTTACAAAAAACTACATTTAAATAGTTTTTAAATACAAAAATAAAATATACTAAAAATTCTATATTTTATTAGTTCACATCATTTAAAAAATCAAAACATATATGTCACTTTGTAGTGATTTAAGTTAAAAAGTTAGATCAGTGTTGGTCATTTCTTTTATAAAATTGTGACACAGTTTTGAACTTTTACCCATCTGGTTTTCTCGCAATAGAGGAAATTAAAAGTGTCACTGATTCCTACCTATCTAAAAATGGATCCTCATCTTATTTCCAAAGCAACAAGTATCCCATAACAAATCAAATGTGTCAAAGCAAGAATTATCAATGCAACTTAGCATTAGGCCTTCATGAGCAAGGAATCTTGGAGCCCATACATGTCAAAGAAAATCAAGGATTTTAGAGCATTGGCTACAAATCTCAAGATGAATAATCTAAAGACATTGGTAACACCTTTGCAAATCCTAAGGGCATTTCTCCCAACAACAAAATAAGTGCCTTTTATCGTTCCTATAAAGCACTTGTTGCCACTAATCCCTTCATCAACACTGCTATCCCTATCACCAACCTTGACACATCCATCACCTAAAATCACTAACCAAGATCAAAGAATGCACACATCATTAGACTTATTCCAACATGATGAATCTATCATAAATTTCATGGATTCCATCTTGACAACATCTTCCCATGGGACCACCCTACAGACTTTGGAAGCAATTTGGATGCACCAGCATATGAATCAAAGAGTCTACAAAAATCCAAGGATCACCATATTGCAAAGCATCGACATGTAATATAAATCAAAACTCGATCCAAAATTAAAATGGATCTGTAGACACCTAAAATTAACTTGTTTCCAAATCATACATGCACCTACCATACAACAAATTAATCAAATAATTCTTAATTATTTGGTTAAGTTCATCCATCAATTTATCCTCCATGTTAATTAAATAATTCCAATTATTTAATTAAGTCAATTTATCTTCCATGTTAATAAAATAATTCTAATTATTTAATTAAGTGAATTTATCCTCCACATTAATTAAATAATTCCAATTGTTTAATTAAATCAATTTATCCTCTTTATTTGATTAAATAACCCTGATTATTTAATTAAATCAATTTACTCCTCCATATTAATTAAATCATTCCAATTGTTTAATTAATTCAATTTATCCTCCATATTTGATTAAATAATTTTGATTATTTAATTAAATCAATTTCCCTCTAATTTAAATAAATAAATTCAAAAATATTTATTTAAATAATCTATTTCCTCCAAATTGAATTAAAATCAATATTTAATTCAATTATCCCATGTGCACATGAAATTAAATAATTATTTAATTTCCCATTTATCCTCATCCACCATAAATTCCTCAAATCAAAATCAGTTAACAGTCAATCAAAAGAGTTGACTCATCAATCAAATGAGTTAACAGGTTAGTCAATTTAGTTAACTAATCAATCAAATTAGTTAACAGGTTAGTCAATTTAGTTAACTAATCAATCAATTCAGTTCACTGATCAATCAACTCAGTCAACTAATCAATCAATTCAATTCACTAATCAATCAATTTAGTTAACTAATTAATCAATTCAGTTCACCGATCAATCAACTCAGTCATCTAATCAATCAATTCAAACAACTCCCTAATCAGATCTGTTAACTCCCTTGATGCATGAGGAAGCCAGGACACTTGTCCTTCTTTGATTCACTCACATTCTCTCAACCTTCCTCAACCGTTGATCTTTCTGATCATCCTCAACCATAGATCTGTTGTCTCACGTCTATAAAAGGAGCTTCTTTCTCCATTTCTCGAGATCTCTCATTTTAAGTAAGCTTATGCTGTCATTTTCATTCCTTGGGAGATCAATATTTACATTACAATTATAGAGCAATCCACATAATTCAAAAGCAAGGAGCAATCAATTGAGTTTGGGTGCAACTTCAATTCACTCGATCAATGTAGGCAATTTGTTTGTGCGAAAAGAAGGTAATTTGTACTTGATTTGATTTATCTCTCATTTATCCTATGCATGCAAGTTTTTCTTATAACATTTTGGCATGCCCGGTGGGACCTTCACATTCCCAATTGTCCATCTATCATGGCTTAGGAATTAGTTAGTGTCAAGCATTATAACCATGTCTCATCCATAGTCAGTTTCATCAAATAGTTAGTTTCACTCATAGTTAGTTCCATCCATGGTCAATCATATTTCTCCATAATAAAACCCTTTACTAGAATGGAGGCAAGTTTCCTTAACCTAAGGCTAGGAATGGATCCTCGTTTACTTCAAGGGTAGCTTTCACACTTTCCCTCATCATTCAAAAACCATCATCATTTATCGACAATATCCATCAACACTCTCATCACTCATCCATCAACACTCTCATCACTTATCCATCCTTAATTTCATCACACATCATCAATCGACACTTTCATCACACCACCTAGAACTACATATCATCATCATCATCATAATGTGCCTTGATCATATGGATACAGGGTATGTAAGCAGTCTGGAATACGAAGGAAGTATATAGTACTCAGGCACATACGATTCACCCCATCCTCCATCTCAACCCATAATAAATTCATCTTTGTTCACTTCATCCATTTACCACAATCCATCCTATCCATCTACCACCTAGACATGACTAACTCAAGCAAAAACAAACTATGCATCCTTGTGGAAGTTTAAAAGTGTTTATCAAATCTAAAACAAAAAGACTACTCCTAAAATAGCAATACATCACCGCATACCATTTGCCTATATCTAGGTATATCCCTACATCTTGGATCCAAAGCCTTTAATAGATACATCTTTCCTCCGATAAGGCCTTGAATCTTTCTGGAATACCCTCTTTGGCAAAAAAACATGTTGGTTGTCTATCTGTGTTATCAGTTGGTCATTTTTGCTTTTGATTCATCTTTTGCTTCCGACTAACTACTTAGTCAAAGCTATCTTGATTATCTATAATCTTGGTATGTGGCGACAATAGTATGGATTGGGACATAGTCATTGCTTTTGTATGCTATGTTTAAGGGATGATTTTATTCTCCTATTAGGTCTAATATTTATCTTGTGTGTGATGGGATTAGCATCTTGCATATCAATATCTTTTACATCTGATGCTCTACAAAGACCTTCTTTGTATTAAGACTTTTCTACGCCAAGACTATTTTCCATTCACTTATTCGACAAGGTTCTATTATACCTAGTAGTAATAAACTCAAACCATTTGTTTGCAGAGTCAACTGTCTTATGCATTGGATAAATGGTCACCCTAGTTCTTATACCTTGGTCCATAATATCCTTATGCTATATCAAAATAAAGGATTGCTCTATTATACATATTAACATAACTTCTCCCATTCAATTGTTTATTCTATCCTCATCATTTGATTACATCATTCTATCATCTATCCTTTTATCTTCTCCATTTTTCTCTATGTTGTTTTTCATCTTTTATTTCCATCTTTTCTTCATATCCAGTCATTTCGAGAGTACACCCGTATTCTTCCAATTCATCTGTCCTCTCGAGGGGGCATCATTCAACGTATTAATTAATCTACTAGGTACTTCTACCCAACTGGGGCATCATCATTTCTAATCCAATCATATTGTTCTTCTAAAACAATATCTTCCTCTATCCAACATAACATTATGTTTTAAACTTCTTTGAAATGATGTTACTTCACAACACCATCAAAAAGAGGGGCAAAATGTAGACACCTAAAATTGACTTGTTTCTACATCATACATGCACCTGCCATACTTCAAATTAATCAAATAATTCTTAATTATTTGATTAATTTCATCCATCAATTTATCCTCCATGTTAATTAAATAATTCTAATTATTTAATTAAGTCAATTTATCCTCCATGTTAATTAAATAATTCCAATTATTTAATTAAGTGAATTTATTCTCCACATAAATTAAATAATTCTAATTGTTTAATTAAATCAATTTATCCTCTTTATTTGATTAAATAACCTTGATTATTTAATTAAATCAATTTGCTTCTCTATATTAATTAAATAATTCCAATTGTTTAATAAATTCAATTTATCCTCCATATTTGATTAAATAATTTTGATTATTTAATTAAATCAATTTCCCTTTAATTTAAATAAATAAATTCAAAAAAATTATTTAAATAATTTATTTCCTCCAAATTGAATTAAAATTAATATTTAATTCAATTATCCCATGTGCATATGAAATTAAATAATTATTTAATTTCTCATTTATCCTCACCCACCATAAATTCCTCCAATCAAAATTAGTTAACAGTTAATCAAAAGAGCTGACTCATCAATCAAATCAGTTAACATGTTAGTCAATTTAGTTAACTATTCAATCAAATCAGTTAATAGGTTAGTCAATTTAGTTAACTAATCAATCAATTCAATTCACTGATCAATCAATTCAGTTCACTCATCAATCAATTCAGTTCACTGATCAATCAATTTAGTTCACTAATCAATCAATTTAGTTAACTAATCAATCAATTCAGTTCACTGATCAATCAACTCAGTCATCTAATCAATCAATTCAATCAACTCCCTAATCAGATCTATTAACTCCCTTGATGCATGGGGAAGCCAGGACACTTGTCCTTCTTTGATTCGCGCACATTCTCTCAACCTTCCTCAACCGTTGATCTTTCTGATCATCCTCAACCGTAGATTTGTTGTCTCACATGTCTACAAAAGGAGCTTCTTTCTCCATTTATCAAGATTTCTCATTTTAAGTAAACTTATGTTGTCATTTTCATTCCTTGGGAGATCAATATTTATGTTACAATTGTAGAGCAATCCACATAATTCAAAAGCAAGGAGCAATCAATTGAGTTTGGGTGCAACTTCAATTTGCTTGATCAGTGTAAGCAATTTGTTTGTGCAAAAAGGAGGTAATTTGTACTTGATTTGATTTATCTCTCATTTATCCTTTGCATGCAAGTTTTCCCTATCACAGGATCAAATAGGCAATGTGGGTTCCATCACAAAAAGATGCAATGAATCATAGTATAGCATCCAAATCTGCATCTCCAAAATCCCATTCCATCTCCCACCAAAAAATCCTTATCCCCATCCAACATCCCAATCCTAAGTTCAAATCCATTTGGGTCCCTAAATCCCAAAATTAGCACTCCAAAAATCCCTCATCCCAATCCCATAGTCAACAATTCCAAGCACCCCCATCCCGATCCCAAAGCTTGAAATCAAGCATCCCTATGCATCCCAAATCCCAAATCCAAATTCAAAGCTTCACAATCCATCATCCACTCTATGGAAAATCTAATCACAAAATGCAACATGGTGTGTGCAAATGTTGGTCCTGGTTCCCCTTGGTCCCATGCAATTTCCTCATGTCTCCACCATCCCATCCTTTCATAATCAAATCTATTATCTAACATAAATCCATAATCACACCCCTTTAATCCAAGATTTCACATAATCCATCCATACTTCTTTTGACCTGCCTTCCATTCCATTTTCCATGGAAGTATCCTCTAACATCGAAGCTACAATGGTATCGTGTTTTATATTTTGGAGTAGCCAACTTAGTGTTGGGAATTAAGGTGTCTCAACCTTTGCAAGTTCCTAATGTTGTACCTATTTTTTATGTGTTATTACCTTTTTGTTAATGTGCATCTTATAACCTGTAACTAGTAAAGATTAAAATTTGCTTAACTTTCCTTGTTAGTTCAGTGTAGGAAGTTGTTTTCACATACCTTGCTTCCTTTCACTTAGCAATGAACAAGTTTTCTATGAACAAACATCTATGAATGCAATGCCAACAACATGGTATGTATGCCAATAACATGGTATGTGTGAAGCCATTCTTCAAAATGGGATACTATCACCTCACCATGGAAACAAACACTTGAGTCCAAAATTAGTCAATCCAATTCCATCCATCCTAGCCCCGCATCCAAAATCCAGAAAATCCAAAAACACTTCAAAAATAAAAAAAGTAGAAAAATTAAAATTTTAAAAAAGCAAAAAAAAATAGAAAAGCAAAAAAATAAAGAGAAAAATTGTCCGGTCATGAAAACTATTCTTATGGAACCTTGGACAACTATCATGATGAAAACTCATTCTCAGGCATCATGTGTAAATCTACTACTTATGAGAACCCCACACTTAGCGGCGAGCCTAGATCCCATCCTATCATACCCATCCATTACATCTACATATCTACCCCATCATCTCCAATCCATCCTCCATACTTTTGAATTTGATAAGGATAGGGGCACAATGTTGAAACATGCTTTGGACACCTCTTATTATACCCAATCTTTTGCAACACATCCTACAATATATTGTCACAAGCATTGTAGTGCGACATCATGAGTGGCATATCTAGAGTAGGGAATGTTATTCCTATGTGACATAGTCCTTGGAGATCCCATCTTCACCCCTCCATCCATCCCATCAACTATTGACAATCCCTTAATCATCACATCCAATTCTCCTTTCATCCTTATCCCCGGACTTGGTTTTCCCATATTATTGGTTCCAATAAAAATGTTATCTAAACAAAATCTAATGCAACCATCGCAAAGCAAACAATTTTGGATTCAAACAATATATATTATATAAGATGGGGAAACTAATGAATTTTAACTGCAAAGATCTTACTATTCGATTCCCCAGTAGAGTCGCCAAAAATCTATTAATGAACGGATTTTGTCACCACTTGTTTAATATGGACTCGCCCAGTTTAGCAGCAACAAACTCCACCAATAGTTGGACAATTTTTATAAATTGTCCTTTGAATGTTTCAGAAGGTACAACTCCCTTCATCTTATAAATTTAATAGTTTTCTAGTGCACTTTTAACCTGAAAGTGGGAAAGCCAGTTTTCCACAAATATGAAATTCAATCAAAACCACACACACACTGTATTGTAGGCAAGAATCTTGTTCACAATAATAATTTATTATGATCTTCTTCCAAACACACAAATGGAGAAGATTCAATGAATGAACAACAGTAACCAAACCACTACCTTCGCATCAGATTCTACTATAAGAAAGAAGACACTCCAATGGCAATGTACTCATAAAAGAAGTAGGTTATCAATACTTCATGCAAAGAAATGCGTATATCATAATTCAACACATCATGCATCCAACATATGAAGAAAAAATGGTTAATACATAGAGAAATAATGGACCCACTGTCAACCTTCCTCTTGTATTTATGAAATCAATAACACCACATATGTTGCATCAAATATCCCCCTTACCCCTTAGATCAAAATGTAATGATCAATGATATAGTCATGAAAAGAAATTTCACCAAAAGATCCTTCCTTCTCTTTTATCCATACATTATATAGTAAAAGAAAGGAACCAACTTTTCCCAGTGTAACTGTCTTATACAACTAACCAAAATATGATAAAATAAAGTTCATGAAATATTAAATGAGACATAATCTCAAATAATGAAATGAGTCTTCACATAACAACTATGAGAAAGCAAAGAACAGTTACGAAGACAATTCTTTATCTTCCTCATCCATCATATCAAATTCCACTTGCTCATCTGTAGCATTCTTTCGTGTTTCAATCCCTGCTTTCTAGAATGCATCTAGGTTAGCTTGGAGAACCTTGAATTTTCTTAGGACTGAGATGACACTTTTGGAATTAGGGATACTACTGATTGCCAACCTCGTCCTCAACATCTACAATGTGCTACTAGTGTCTTCATATTTTCTCTGCATCTCCAAAACATCTTTCTTGAAGTTGAACAAATAAGCAGACACATTACTCAACAGCTCTATGGAATTCTCTATTGCATTCTCCTTTATCTTCAATTCTTAAGTCAACAAATCTTTAAAAGCCTATTTGATGACAACGACTTCTAAAATATTGGATTTTTTTTCATCATAAAGATCCATGCCCAGAGAGACACAAGCACTCGTGAGATCAATTAAATAGGATCTATTATTCTTAGCTAGGTTCTTCAAATCACTTATGTGCTATTTTTCCATACTAATTTTCTAATCCACAACAACTAGTCATTTCAAAAATTTATTCTCTTCAGGTTTATCAATAACCTTCTTTATAACTAAGATGCTAGAATCTAACTTAATTATGGAAGTAAGGCCATTCTTGGCTGCATTCAGCATGGCACCATCTTTTTTTATTATCTTCAAGACATTCAAAATTTTAGTCTGCTTATTAGAAATCTTGGTGTACAGAAGAAAAACACCATGAATGAAATGGAGCCCATCAATAGTCAATTTTTCCACCCACTCCTCCACTGTATTTTCTAGATATTTGTAGTTGTTTATCTAATCAAAAACTTCAATCCTCACACCTTTAGGAATGGCAGTAGTAGCTGCTACAAGTATGGGCCTAACTGGTATTGTAATTTATGTCAACATACTTCTGTTGCATTAATGATAAGGATTGGATGAGTTATATGTTGAGGATACTGAGAAAATTAGTCTCAATCAGGAACAGTGAAGAACAGTGATGATAGCAAGGTAAAATCTCAAGACAGGTTAAGGATCAGAGGATGCAGATTAAAGGGTTTATAGATATGAGTCTTAAGATGTTCCAGTAGAGATTTCAGAGGTTCGCATGAAGATATGAAGAAGTTGTGATTGCTCAAGTAGAACCGGTTCCGGTTGATGTTCAGAGGTGACAGAGTGTTACAGAAAGGTCTGGTGAGATCCAAAAATGCATTTTCCTATTTTAGGGATTTGAAGGAGTGTTGGGGAAGTCCTTGTGATATGTTATCTCTATTTGTTAGTGGTTTGAAGATCCGGAAGCATCTATTCCTTTGTGACAGTAATGGCAGACTGTGTTCTTGAGGTTCCGGATGAAGAAGAGAAGGATTTCAGTAAGTAGAGCAAGTGCGGATGTTCTTGGAGATTCAGGCAAGCTTGTGGAGGCCCTTGGATCATGTTCAGTTCATGTTGATGATCTGCATTAGAGTTGGGGCCCGAAAATGAAGAATAACTTCCAGATAATGGTGTTCCTTCTATGACTGGCCGACTGGATGAATTATACATCTTGCGGATGTTCTTATGAGTGTTAGCCGACTTAGATGATCATTCCTAAGTTGATGTAGCATATAAATAAGGGATTGCAAGGTCATTTCAAGTGTGGGTGTGGAAGATGAGTGTGTGGTAGCGAGGAGAAGAGCGAAAGGCAGAGCAGAAGGTTTGGGCTTAAATGGAACTGACTCAAGCATGGTGAAGATGCTATTTACTAGTTCAAGTATGTGATACTTATTCTTTTGTAGACAATGTGTCTCTTGTAGGCAGTGAGCCTCTTGTGAGCAGTGTGCTCAGGCAGTGAGCCCTAATTTGCATGTGTCATTTTGTTCTTTCTATTCTTCTAACAGAGAATACATTCTTGGGTTAATCACCCCGTGGTTTTTCCCTTAACTGGGTTTTCCACGTCAAAAATCTTGGTGTCTCATGTGTTGATGTGTTTCTGCTCTTGATTTGTTACATTGTGCTTTCATGGTTGATCTTCTATTATGCTGCTAATTAACAATGTGGAGTTAATTATTTAAAGTAAGAGAAAGTTTTGTACAACTGATTACCCCCCCTCTCAGTTGTGTGCCCTAAATCTAATAATTGGTATCAGAGCCAAGTTCCTCTAAAAGGAGCTTAACTGCTTGAGGAGATCCAGGATGTCATCTTACAAGAAGGATAGTCCAAAGTTTGATGGAACCAACTTTGCTCTTTGGAAAGGTCGCATGAAATGTCACTTACAGTGTATGGGAATGGCGTACTGGTCCATGGTTACAAAACCGTATGTACCTCCACAGGGTGGTCCGACAACCCTAAATGAAATCACAGATGCTGAAAACAATCTGCGGACCATAGAGGCTCTTCTAAGTGCATTATGTGACTCAGATCTCTCAAATGTTATTAAACTTCCAACTACTTTTGAGATTTGGAAAAAACTGGAACTTTTGCACGAAGGAGACCAGTATGTTAAAAGTGCAAGGTTACAGAGTCTAAAAGGGAAATTTGAAAAATTAAAGATGAGAGATGATGAAAATATTACCACTTTTATGCCAAGAGTGAATGAGCTGGTTTGTGGAATTAGAAATGCAGGTGGAATCTTGAGTGAAAATGAGATTGTTGGCAAAGTTCTCAGATCCCTTCCTGCTTCCTATAAAATCAAGGCTACTGCAATTGAAGAATTTAGAGCTCACACAACTGTCACAAGAGATCAATTGGTTGGTAAATTGGCTACTTTTGAGATGGCCGAGTTTGGAGATGATCCTCCAAAGACTGAATCTGCATTCAAAGCCAGTGCCTCTGTAAAAGGAAAACAAAGGTTTGATCTGGGAGAAAACTCTTCAAGGAAATCATCATGGTATGAAAATGCAAGAAAAGACTTGGAAGAAGAAGAAGCTGAAACTACTCATCTTGAAGCTCTTATTGCAAAAAGACTGCCAAGAGGATCTGGTAAGTATGAGGGGAAATTGTCTTTTAAGTGTTATAACTGCAATAAAATTGGTCATTTTGCATCAAGGTGTCTGGAAAGATTTTCTAGGCCAAACACTAATAGACCAAGATTCCAGAAGAATTGTTACTATGCTCATGAAGGATATGATGAAGGAGTAACAGATGATGAATCAAAGAAAGGAGACAAATCCGGAAGTGACTGGGTGTTCATTGCCATCAAGGAAGAAGATCCAATGCCCTCTAAATCTGTCAATCATAAAGTTGAAGAAAAAGCCATGGCTGCCCAAGTTGAAGAGAAGGATGATTAGGTCATTGACAGTGGTTGCTCTCACCATATGACAGGTGACAAAAACAAGTTCATAGATTTGGAAAGATATGAAGGAGTGGTAAAGTTTGGTGATAACTCTGCTGGTAGAATCAGAGGTAGAGGAACTATTTCTTTTGATGGAAAGAACAAAACCGGTAATGTATTATATGTTGAAGGATTGAAGCACAATCTTCTCAGTGTTGGACAGTTGGTGGACAAAGGCTATGATCTCAGATTCAAGAATGGAAAGTGCATAATTTTTGAAAGTTCTGGAACAGAGATTGTATCCGGTACCCAAACAAAAGGTAACATCTTTCACTTGGCTGGTACTGGTAAAAGTTGTTTATTTGTTCAAGTTGATCAGAGTTGGTTATGGCATAGAAGAATGTGTCATGTGAACTTTGATAATATCATCAAGATAAGCAATACTCAAGCTGAAATAGACCTTCCAAAATTGGTAAAACCTACAAATAGTTTGTGCAAAGAATGTCAGTTGGGAAAACAAAGCAGAATCTCATTCAAAAGCAAGGAAAAATCTTCTACCGGATTATTAGACTTGGTTCATACTGACTTATGTGGTCCAGCAAGAATCAGGAGTGTGCAAGGTGATAGATACTTCATGTTGCTAATTGATGACTATTCCCGGATGATGTGGGTAACCTTTTTGAAAGAGAAATCAGAAGCTCTTGAGAAATTCAAAATATTCAAGGCTATGGTGGAAAATGAGACCAGATTGAAATTGAAATGTCTAAGGTCTGATAGAGGTGGTGAATTCACATCAGGTGAGTTAATATATTTTTGTGAGAAACATGGAATAAAGAGACAATTGTCTGCTCCCAGGACACCACAGCAAAATGGAGTGGTTGAGAGAAAGAATCAGACCATCCAGGAAGCATCTAGGACCATGATGATGGAAGCAAATGTTCCCCAGATCTATTGGAGGGAAGCTGTCAGCACTGCAGTCTATACTCTCAGTTGAGTTCAAATTAGAAGCAATACCGGTAAGACTCCTTATGAACTTTGGTTTGGTATTACACCCACTGTAAGGTATTTCAAAGTGTTTGGTAGCAAATGTTACATCAAGAGAGATGAAGATCTAGGCAAGTTTGATGCTAGAAGTGATGAAGGAATATTTTTGGGTTACTCTACTCAAAGAAAAGCATACCAGTGTTATAATAAGAGATTAAGAAAGATTATAGAAAATACTAATGTGAAGGTTGATGAAGGAATTGAAAAACCCTCAAGGTTTTATGAGTATGAAGAAGATGATCAGAATAATGGTCTGATTCAAAGTGCTCAAATCTCTTCTGAAAAACATATTGAAACTGATCCGGTAAGTCAAGAAGAAAAGATAAGATTCAATGAGCCTGATCAAGAGTTAGAAGTGCAAGAAACTCCCAAAGTTCTGAGGTATGTGAGACTGAACCATTCTGAAGACCAGATCATAGGTGACAAAAGCAAAGGTGTACAAACAAGAAGAAGAATTGCTCAAGATTTAGATGAGTATTGTCTGATTTCAAAGATTGAACCTAAGACAGTAAATGAAGCCTTCAATGATGAAAATTGGACTAAGGCAATGGAGAAAGAACTTATTCAAATTGAGAAGAATCACACTTGGGATCTTGTTCCCAGACCTAGAAACAAAAATATGATTGGAACCAAATGGGTCTTCCAGAAAAAATTGAATGAAGCCGATGAAGTGATCAGAAATAAGGCCAGATTAGTTTGCAAAGGTTACTCTCAAATAGAAGGAGTTGATTTTGAAGAAACTTTTGCTCCGGTGGCAAGAATTGAAGCAATTAGATTATTACTTGCATTTTCTACCTTCAAAGATTTCGAAGTGTATCAAATGGATGTCAAGTCTGCCTTCCTGAATGGTGATTTGGAAGAAAAAGTGTACATTGAGCAACCGGATGGATTTCAATTGTCTGACAATGGTGATATGGTTTGTAAGTTGAAAAAGGCACTGTATGGACTGAAGCAAGCCCCAAGAGGCTAGTATGAAAGACTGGATAAACATCTCTTGAAGATTGGTTTCAACAAAGGTACTGCTAACAGTAATTTATATTTCAAAATTGATCATGAAAACATCTTAGGTGTTGAAGTGTTTGTTGATGATATCATTTTTGGAGGAAAAGATAGTTTGTGTAAAACTTTTGCAAAACAAATGAAAAGTGAGTTTGAGATGTCCATGCTTGGTGAAATGAATTTCTTCTTGGGTCTGCAAATCACTCAAACAAAGAAAGGTACCTTCATTTCTCAAACCAAATATGCAAGAGAATTGTTGAAGAAATTTGTGATGGAAGACTCAAAGCCAATGAACACTCCCATGGCAACCAGACGTAAATTAAGCAAAAATGATGACTCTCCTAGGGCTAATCAGACAAAGTACAGATCAATGATTGGAGGACTGTTGTATCTCACTCAAACTAGACCAGACATTATGCAGGCTGTTAGTCTTGTTGCAAGATTCCAGGCTGATCCTAGAGAATCTCATGTCATGGCAATCAAAAAGATTTTTAGATATCTAAAAGGGACAGTTGAGTATGGCCTATGGTATCCCAGAGATCATGATTTTTCTCTTCATGCATATACTGATGCAGATTGGGCAGGAGATGTGGGTGACCGGAAGAGCACCAGTGGTGGAGTATTCTTTTTGGGGAAGAGATTTGTTTCTTGGCTGAGAAAGAAACAAGAGGCAATATCTTTGTCTACAACTAAAGTAGAATATATTGCAGCAACAAGTGGTTGCACTCAAGTATTGTGGATGAAGCAGATGTTAAGAGATATCAAAGTGGAGTATGAGGAGCCTATCACAATTTTCTATGATAATTCAAGTGCAATAAACATATCTAAGCATCTGGTGTTGCATTCAAAGACAAAAAATATATCCATCAAGTTTCACTTCCTGAGAGAACAAGTGAACAAGAATGAAGTCAGATTGGAGTTTGTGCCTTCCAAGGATCAGATTGTAGACATCTTTACTAAACCTCTGCCTAAGGACTCTTTTGAGTATCTAAGGGAGAAGTTAGGGGTTATTGCCCCTTCGATGATGAACTAAGGTGCACTAAGATGCATCAGTCCAGTGCATATCACAGTCACATCTTGTGGTCCGGACTGATGATGGGGAGCTGCTACTCAGGATGAGCAGCAGATATGATTCTGAAGTGGTAGAATTGCAAGTATGTGCCCTTTGCCATTGATGTCAAAGGGGGAGAGAAGACATGTGAAAAACAAGTGGTTGCTGATTAAAGGGGGAGCAGTAATAGGAGAGAAGAGATATGAATGGTTGTTGCTGATAGGGGGAGTTGTGACAGCAAGGAAAAGTTCTTGTCTTGATAGTCAAATCAGTTTTTCACATCACATGTTGCCATCAATGACAAAGGGGGTGATTGTTGCAAGTATGGGCCTAACTAGTATTGTCATTGATGTCAACATACTTATGTTGCATTAATGATAAGGATTGGATGAGTTATATGTTGAGGATACTGAGAAAATTAGTCTCAATCAGGAACAGTGAAGAATAGTGATGATAGCAAGGTAAAAGCTCAAGATAGGTTAAGGATCAGAGGATGCGGATTAAAGGGTTTGTAGATATGAGTCTTAAGATGTTCCAATAGAGATTTCAGAGGTCCACATGAAGATATGAAGAAGTTGTGATCACTCAAGTAGAACCAGTTCTGGTTGATGTTCAGAGGTGACAGAGTGTTACAGAAAGGTCCGGTGAGATCCAGAAATGCATTTTCCTGTTTTGCGGATTTGAAGGAGTGTTGGGGAAGTCCTTGTGATATGTAATCTCTATTTGTTAGTGGTTTGAAGATCCAGAAGCATCTATTCCTTTGTGACAGTAATGGAAGACTATGTTCTTGAGGTTCCAGATCAAGAAGAGAAAGATTTCAGTAAGTAGAGCAAGTGCGGATGTTCTTGGAGACTCAGGCAAGCTAGTGGAGGTCCTTGAATCGTCTTCAGTTCGTGTTGATGATCCACATTAGAGTTGGGGCCTAGAAATGAAGAATAACTTCTGGATAATGGTGTTCCTTATGTGACTGGCCGACTGGATGAATTATACATCTTACAGATGTTCTTATGAGTGTAGCCGACTTAGATGATCATTCCTAAGTTGATGTAGCGTATAAATAAGGGATTGCAAGGTCATTTCAAGTGTGGGTGTGGAAGATGAGTGTGTGGTAGCAAGGAGAAGAGTGAAAGGTAGAGCAGAAGGTTTGGGCTTAAATGGAACTGACTCAAGCATGGTGAAGATGATATTTACTAGTTCAAGTATGTGATACTTATTCTTTTGTAGACAGTGTGTCTCTTGTAGGCAGTGAGCCTCTTGTGAGTAGTGAGCTCAGGCAGTGAACCCTAATTGGCATGTGCCATTTTGTTCTTTCTATTCTTCTAACAGAGAATACATTCTTGGGTTAATCACCCCGTGGTTTTTCCCTTAACCAGGTTTTCCACGTCAAAAATCTTGGTGTCTCATGTGTTGATGTGTTTCTGCTCTTGATTTGTTACATTGTGCTTTCATGGTTGATCTTCTATTATGCTGCTAATTAACAATGTGGAGTTACGTATTTAAAGTAAGAGAAAGTTGTGTACAACTGATTCACCCCCCCTCTCAGTTGTGTGCCCTAAATCTAACAGTAGCATCCAATGGTTGGGAAGTGGTATCAACAATAGATTTGACATATGAAGTTAAGATATTTACTTGATCTTCCAAAATTTCATTCTCCTTTTCTTTCTCCTCTAACCGAGTGGCTAAAAATCTACAGAAAGATTAGCATTATGAATATCTCCTTGCACAAAAGGTGGTCCTAGATCTACAGTACTGACATGGAAGTCATCTGCAGATACATCTTTCATTTCCTTGTCTTGTTGGCAAGAGACACTGCAAGGTATGTCATGTGTTGTCACTGATGGCAACTAAGTCCATTCCACACATCCGCAGTACAATATCAGATCATACCGGAAGTCAGTTCCAAGATTTGTCTAGTTCGGATAAACAGGAATAGGGTATATGGCAGAGTTTAGTATTTTGGTCAGCGGATCTCTCTAGTTAATTATTGCATGTTGCGAATTTGAGGGAGTGTAGAGGAATGTCAGAACAATCCAAATCCAAGATTTTAGCCTCCAGTGACAAAGGGATTAAAAGTTATGAGCATCTGAGTACCGGGTCCTAATATGACAGAACAGTTAAGTGAAGAATAAGCTAACTAGTGTTAGATTCTTTTGCAGATCTAGGAGAAATATTTTGGAGAGTTGCGTATGGGATATAATGTTAGTGGCTAACATGAATGGTGACCTACAAGTGTTGTTTCTGGTACGCATCAATATTAATGTATGGATTCAGCCAACAGAACAAAGAACTTGTATTGTTTGTTAAGTTCTTCATAAGGCTGACAAATAGGTGATTGAGTTTGTTAATGCGGATATATATAACCAATGGATTCAAGTGTTGTGTGGTAGGATAGTTGTGTGATGATGGAGTAAGTGCAAAAAAGGCAGATAGAAGTGCGAAAGAGAAGAGATCTAAGGTCTAAATTATGGCAGAGCAGTAAATAGGGCAGAATAAAAATGAAGTGTGTAAAATTAGTATTCTGTACTTAACCGGAACTAAATTCTTGCATTGGCAGATGCTACTTATTAGTTCAAACAATTTGTAATCCTTTTGTAATCATTCTTGTAGATAGTGAGCCTCTCTTGAGCAGCGAGCTCTAGGCAGTGAGCCTGAAGGCATGTGACTTCCCCTTTGTAATACTTTTAACAGAGTATAATCTTTGTGGGTTAACCCCCACCATGGTTTTTCCCTTAACTGGGTTTCCACGTCAAAATCTTGGTGTCAAGTGTGTTGTTTATGTTTATGCTCATGTATTATTCATTCTTTCTTTTCATGATTATGTCTCTAATCTATTAAGAAGTGGTAAAGAAGAATTAACTACAGCAAGCTTTAAAAGTTTTCAGACAAATGATTCACCCCCCCTCTCAGTTGTCAGCTCTAATTCAACAATTGGTATCAGAGCAAGGTTCCTTTGAAAAAGTTTAACAACTTGAGGAAGATCTAGGAAGGCAGTAAAATGGATGAATACAACCTCTAAGGGCAACTTAAACTTGCTTTAGAAGATCTTGAGTAGTCCAGAGTAGAAGTCAAAGAGCTACAAGAGAACCTTAAAAATGCTAAAAACTTCATTGAGACTTTAAAAGAAGAATTAAGCAAATCTAATGAAAAGAGAAAGGAGCAACTTCTTCAGCTAGGAAATCATAATGAAGACAATAACAAGGATAAGGCCCTGAAAGAGAAGACAAAGGAATGTGAGAAGTTAACTAAAGAAGTTGTACAAAAACATGAGATGGAATCTAGGGTGATGATGTAATGCCCCAAGCTTTCACACAGGACATTAGTCGAACAAACACCGAACCAACAAATTTTTGGCGCTTGCAAGTGCAACATTTACATGTCACATTGCACTCACACACACACAAGGTGTTGCAACATGTACAACAACACCTAAAAAGACATCACCATTGCACAATGCAAGGTGGCACAAGCGGAAGACTTCACCCATCATGTGACAACTCACCACGATGACCAAGAGAGAGGTGGAGCTCACTCCATGACGAGGATCAGATACATGTCCACGACCTCACTCCCTCGTGAACACATGGAGTAGGATGAGGGTGACATCCACCTCAGTCAATTCTATGATGACACAAGACATCCCAAACACAAGGGTAACGCTCACCCACGAGATAGTCCAACTAGGAGGTACGATTCTTCAACCAACTAGAATGGTCACTAGTCAAACTCATGTAAAGGCACACATCCCAATGCAAAGGAGGGAATAATCCAAGAGTGCATATCACATCATGGAAATGACATCAAAACACCTACAAGGCTAAAAACAGTAATCAATGCCAATGATGATTCATTTTAACTAAAAACATTAAGTTGTTGAACCAATTATGTCCACATATCAAAAAGGACAAAAGCGATACAAAAGGCTATGCATGTTCGACACCAATGTCGACACATGCCAAAAGAAAAGATAGGATCCTCACCACCTATGTGGGGTGAATACGATCCAACACAAACATATCCATAAACATCAAATACAATATCAAATAACTAAGTCTAAACATGCTAACATAGCTAGATTCTAACATGTAAAATCTATCAAAACATGCCATAGTCCTCACAAACCGAGGCGTGGAAAAATACAAGACGATATCCAATAATTACAATATTCGAAGGGCTTCATCCTAAACATATACGAATCATAGCCAACATCATAAATCAACTCAAAGCATTAATTACATCTTATTACAAGGGTCTCAAAAGACCTACATTACAAAGGTTACAATAATCAATAATGATAAAATACAAGTGCATAAACCACCCAAAACCAACATGCTCTCCAAGGTGCAACAAGCCACAAAGCACAAGGTAAACCACCTGCAAAAAGATCAAGGAATCCATCCAGCACCTGAAGATCATCATGAAGGACCAATGGGAAAATGTTGCTCACCTCCCAACCATATTGCCATTGTCGAGTGCAATAGATGTCTACGCAACTCTAGGCAAACCCTGAGCTATGGAGAAGGTGATCATGGCAAACCCGCTAAGAGCATCTCACACATCCAGGGTGTTAGCACTTATTTTGACCTGGGGTTGATTTGTCATGATCAGGAGGTTTCTTCATCTGAAGCCTTCATCTTCTTGCCCAATTTTTCTAAGTGTTGGACCTCCTCAGCGTTTTTCAGCTGCAGCATCATTTTTTTCTGAGGAGGAGGTCGTCATCATCATCTTGTCTTCGATGATGATCTTCATCAGCATATTCTTCATCGACTTGTTTTTCTCATCGTCATCATCATATTTCAACTGTCGGGTGATGTTTGCTTATCATCCTGATGATACTGGTGAGCTACAGTGCGCCCTCAGTTGCTTGCGGGGGTGATTTTGCAAGTATCCGGTGATTTCCCGAATATCACCTTGCCCAAACATGATGATGACGTTGCCCCGTTATCTTGAAGGGGTTATTCTCTAAGTTGTCGACCTGACTTGTTTTTTCCTAAGGGTCGTCATCATCATGATATTTCCAGTTATCATCCTGCTGCTTGCGGAGGTCATCATATTTTCTGCCTTCATGATATTTCGCCGGGGTGATATTTTATCATCGGGTGATCTTGGTTAATATCATCCTGATGATGTTGTTGAAGAGTTCTAAGTGCGACCCGATATTCACTAGGGTCATCATATTTTGAACGTCAGGATGATCTTGGTCAATATCATCCTGATGATGTTGTATCACTTCTTGTTCATTGTTTTGTCATCCTGATGATGCTGACGTCATCTATATATCAGGGTGATATCCGGTTCTTTCTGCCTATCTGCATCCTGATATTTCCGAAGGAGGGGGTGATATTTTCATATCACTCGAGTGTGTTTGTTCGAGCATCATGATGATGCTGATATCAGGGAGATATCCGCCTGCCGGCTTCGCGCATTATCTACTGGGGGTGATCTTTTCAAGCAGCATCATCATATTCAGTTATCGCCCCGATCTTATAGTGGAGCTACAGTGCAACCTGATATTTGAGCATCAGGAGGATATTTCCAAATATCCGGTTGTCTTCCGAATATCATGATGATGTTAATATGATGATGACGTCATCAAGGTCCGGGGGGGTCATATTTCTAACACTGATCATCTTGAAGAGACCTCCTGATATTTGCAAACATGATGATGACGTCATCAGGATGTTCATCGGCCAGACTTTTGGAATAAGCTCAGCAGGAGGATGTTCCTCCGATGGATCAGGTTGTGCCGATTATCATGAAGGGTATATTTCAAATATCATGATGACGTCAGGGTGATATTTCGAACCACAGGATATCATGCTGCTGGAGGATGATGATGATGAGGTCTATACTAGTGTCGTCAGGAGCAAAAGCACCGACATGATATATGCTCATGACCTAGTATATAAAGTGTTATTGAGGTCATCGCGGGGTGCATGTGGGATATTGATATCTTGCATTTTCAAATATCATGATGATGAGTCTCGGCGGGAAATGGTTGCGATTACAGATTTGATGATCTTCCCAAGGCCGCGGGTTGGTGCGCCATTAATGGCGATTGTTGCAGAGGTATGGGCGATGGCGTGGATGGATCCTGTACCCGACTGAAGATGTACATCAGCGGATGGTGGCGCAGGGCTCGAGAAATCTTCCTGTCTCCTCCCCTACCTGCTGCATTCAAGTTTGGGCGCCAATCTGGTTGTGTTTGAGCGCCATTTTCCTGATACTGTGTATCTGGCGAAATTTTGGTCAACATTGTAATTAATTGCTGAGCACCTACCTGGCTGTTATAAGCAGGTGGTCTTGCTCATTTGAAGGTTGTTGAAAGTTGAAGATTTTGGCTCTGTAATGCATAACAAGCTGATCTGGTTGCTCTGTACAGCTTACCTGTGAGTTTATGTATCTCTTGTTGTTTGTTTTTGGCATGAACCCACTGATTTCATGATCAAACTTATATGAGAAATACTGTTTGGCATGTGTTGTGTTAATTCTGTCTCCAGTATTGCATGTATTCTTCTTCTGAATCTGGATGTTTGGTAATGTTTAGATTCTAGAGCATAGAATTCCTATGTTGACTGTCTGATCTTTTAACTTCTACTCAAGGGGTAGATTAAACTGTTTTCAGATTGAACATTGGGAAGAGTATACTGCAGTAGGGATACCATAAGTAGAGATAACCTAACACTTTGTATTGGGAGATGCCTGTAAGGCAGGTATCACACATATCCCCTTGAAATCCAGTTTTAGTTGTTCATGCTGATCATTCACAGGTGTATGTCTACTGACTCCAGGCCCTGGATAGGCACCAATCATGCTTTGTTTTGTGTTATAACCATATCCAGCTTTGCATCCACACTTAAACTCCAAAGCAAAATCTAAAACCAACATTAGGACTTTAGAATTAGTTTAGGATCCTCAGTCCTCTGTCTACAACTGCTAATAGGCCCAAAGCTAGCCCCTTTGCTCTTATCATTCAGTTTTGGTCTACTTACAGGAGGACTATCTGCTTTCTGTCAGCATCCCAGCCTTGTATGCATATCCTCATGGATGTTGAGTAGGGAATACCCCCCTAGGTCTTGTAGAGCCTGAAGAAGAAGAGGAGATAAAATATAGAGTCTATCTCCTACACTGTTGACCCCCTGGCCCAGAGATCCTGTTGATCACTGATGGCTACCTTGTAGGGAAATCTGGGAATAAGCATCCAGTCTGGGAAAAAGTCAACACAGGGTATACAAGCAACATATGGAATACACGCTAATCAATGCCCACAACACACATGACACAACTGCCAATACAATGCATATAAACAACACATGGTACAACTACCATCCAATTGCATTCAAGTAACATATGGCACACTTGCCAAAACATAATAGAATAATATAACATCATTCAAGCATAAGGGAAATAGTCACACTTTCAATGCACACCAAACGAGGCATAAATCATAATCCATCATAGACACATACAAGTATGAATCAGGCATCACAATGCACATACAATCACATGGTAAACATCACACATCAAGTCAAACTCTGATGGTGGAAGAAGGAAGAGAGACCTAGGTAGTTAGGACAAGGAGTGTCAAACGAGGGCAATACTCACCTCGTAGTAGAACATGAGGGCATAACCTCCTCATAGCAACCAGACACTACACCAAAGATTGCTCTTTACACCCAAACCCAAGTAAGGCGGACACTTCACCAGCACATGCAGTTTGGTGTAGATGATCTTATTATTAAATTTTATTACCCAATGTGTTTAAATGTTATTCTTGATTAAAACTTCCATTCGATAAATTCCAACGACTTCTTTGGGCCGTGGTGCACAATAGAAGCCACTCCTTTCCTACATCTAGACCTCTTCCTAAACACCCATAGCACCAATTTGACCAATTAGGCATGGCACAGATTTCGAGGTGACAAAATCACAATTTTGACAAAAACACAACATATTCTCAAAAGATGCAAAATACCATTCTAATTGGGAGACAACTCATCCCACAAACTAAAACATCAAGGAAATGCATAAAAAGCAATTTTCAAGTTTTTAAAAATAGAGAAATAAGTGGCACATATTTTAATGCACCAAAATGTCTCAAAAAAATAACAGTCTCACAAGATGTAAAATCACATAATATGAAGGAGTCAACTCATCCCTCAAAGCAAATCATAAAGGAAATGCATAGAATTCAGTTTTCATGTTTTCTAAAAGTGCAAAATAACCATAAGGCCCTAAAAACTCAATTGGAGCTCTCTTTGGCACCTTGACCAAAGTTTGACCAATTTTCTAACTTTTATTTTTCAATAGCTATGGATGATCTGACAACTACCCATTATAGATAACATGCCCAACAACCAATATATGCAATAAAAATGAGTTGGGGATTTCTATAGAAAATTTGCCAGGGTTTTGTCTGTATTTCTATGTTTCCAAAATAGAAAATACATGTATAAATAAATAACTAACTGAAATACTTTTTCTAAGTTTCCTACAACTAAGAAAAGCCATCTTCAACCATTCTAGATGGTGTGGCATGAAGGAAACAAAATAAAACAATTTAAATGAAAAGATTGGAGAAACTTACCTTCCAATACAAGCAAAATCCAAGGAAAAGAATGAGGTTGAATGTCAGATTCAATCCACACACAAGAAGCAAACACCAAGCTCTTGAATCCAATCCAAACTCCAAGCAATTCCAAGCAAAACTCCCTTCCAAGCAATCAAATATCCATTTTTCAAGCAAGAGGGTTTCAAACAAAGGAGAGCAAATTTTGGAGAGAAAAATAATAATGAAAAATACATGTCTTTTTTTCCTTTTATTCCTCCAAAGACACTATCCCTTTTTTTTTCATAATAAAATAATTCTTTAAGTGATTTAATAGATCAAATCAAAATTATAGAATTTGCACATTAAACTATTTAATTCAACAATTAAATAATTGAATGTCTCTTTAGCAAATCAAATAGGCATATAAAATAACACATTAATAATTCCATTTCACTAAAAACGTCCAATTAATTCACTCAAAACAACAGGTAAATAGTTAGTCAAACAAACTCAACTATTCCAAATAGCTTATTGCCATATAACTCAGTCTCATTTCGAAAAGTACAAACACGCCATACTAGGCATTTAGTTTTCATATTTAATGCAATTTCTACCTTTTTACGGAAAAATATCAAATTTCAAAATTAAACCAAAATCACTCAAATTTGTTCCACAAGCATATAATGATGCAACAAATATTTTAACTAAAGCAAAAATAGCAATTTCCAAATTAAAATCATTAATTTAATCTGAAAACACACTTTTCAAAACATTTTAAAATAAAGTGCAAGAATGCTAAGGAAACACATGCAAATGATACCAAACACGTATCACGGGTTTCCACAACACAAGGATAAGGGTGAGATGGCTTAGCGTCCCATGTCAACCTTCTCCACATTTCCCACATTAGTTAACACCTATAATTACCTGCACACTCAAGTAAACCATCAGGCATACCTGCTCCATACATAAAATAGCCGAAGCACATCATAATACCCATCATGGCATAATATTGCATAAGCATCATAAACATGGGTCAACAATCAATCGACATCATAAAATCATATATGCATAAATCAACTAACACAATCATACTAATACACACTCAGAACATCATATAACACATGAATCAAAAGCACACAAGGCACAAACTAGGGTGGGCATTACAGATGAGGCTAACCAAGGAAATTGAAGATAGGAAGAAAACTAAAGAACTTAATCAAAATCTAAAAGAAAGAACTAAGGAATGCTGCAAATTGGATGGAATACCTAGCCTGCTAGAGTCTAATCTACAAGAAAGTAGAGAAAATGAAAGAGAAATTGAGAGGCAAATTGTCATTCTCAGACATGACCTAGAAGTTGCAAATGAATACAAGGAGAAGTTCAAGATAAGCTCAGCTAAACTCAAAGCACTGCTTGAAAGTCATAAAAAGGCTTATGACAAGTATGGTCTTGGATATGAGAAAGGTGAAAGCTCCGGATCCAGACAAAGAAATTTTCAACCAAGGAATGGGAGAAACAGACCTAGAAGACCTCCAGTAAGATAGCCTAATGCTCAAAGATATCCATCCTTTAATGGTAATTGTTTCAATTGCAATAAATTTGGTCATAGAGCTACTTAGTACAGAAGTAGACCAAATCAAAATGGTCCGTCCTTCTTCGGTCAATGCTTCAAGTGTAAGAGGTATGGTCATAGATCAAATGAATGCAGAAGTATGATAATGAATAACTCTAACAATAGAAGAAATTGTAACTCTTTCAATGACTATTATTTTGCTTGCAATGGATTTGGACACATGGCTAATCAGTGCAGATCAAGAGCAAATCAAGTATATAAGCAAAGAGATGTTGTGTGCTTCAATTGTAACTGATTCGGTCATTTTGCAAGAACCTGCAAAAGCAAGAATAATGAAAGAAGAGGTCTGGAAAATAGAAAACTGGATGAGCAGAGACAAGACAAAGGCAAGGTCAAAATTGATGTGAATGAGATCTAGAATGAAATGAGCAAGACATGGGTCAAGAAAAGTATTATGAACAATAATAATGGATCCGCACCGGAATTTGGTGCTGAGAATTCCTCTGAGAATTAAATTAGGAACTCTGGCTCAGGGGGAGCTACATTGAAGATAAAATTTCCTCAGCCAATAAGTAGGTGCTTGAATCTAGCACAATGAATGAGGCTTGAGAAGCTTATTACATAACTTTCAAAGAAACTTTCAGAAGAAAAGAAGCTAATGTGACTAATTGCAGAGAAATTTAGGACTGACAACATGCAGAAATAGTGTAACCGGATGTGTTAGGGCAGAGCATTTATTACAAAGGCAAATTAGGTTTTGCAGAACATAAAAGGTGTTCACTCTTCATTTGAATCACTTTGCATTTGAAGAGAGCAAGAAGAATAGTGCATAAGCTGAGATTACAAGGAATTGAAGTGTGACTAATGAATTTATCTATCAACCCTAATTTCATGAAAAAGGTATTTATCTGTGAAACTTTGAACTTGTAATATTTTACAATGGCTACACCATTGGTCGTTGATATTATTGAAAGGCCTCAACCCGAATTTAAAAAACTTCCACATGAATCTATAGAAATCGACCCATTAGGTGCATTTTCAAGTGTTCCGTATGGTGTGCTGCATATTGAAGATATTAGGGTTTTTATTCATGCGAGCATAGTTGAATTTGGGGACTCAAGGTTTGTAGATTGTTTGAAAGTCATCTAATGGACGAAAATCACGATCTTAAACCTGAGTATAAGGCACTACATGATAAACATTTTATTTAGATCGTGGGGTTTCCATCATTCGATGAAGATCAGTGGGTCAGGTATGTTTTGAGTTGGATGCATGATGAATTCACATGGTTGTTAAAACCATTCAAGATTACCAAGGATGTTATCAAAATTTTGACTAGGTTAAATTTAACTGGTGGATTACCCATGTTGAAATCTGTGAAAAAACAAACTATTACCGATGCAACCAATGTAAAATTTGACAAGAGGGAAATGACCATCAATGACATTATAGGACTGGATGTCAAGTTTGCTTCCATGATGATTGGCTACAAGATTTATCACTCCAGCAGGGAGAATTCTATCTCCAGAACTGCCATATATGCAGCATATCAAATGTTGAAGGAGAATGCAGATTATGACCTATGTGAGCTATTACAGAACCAGCTGATTGAGAACTTGAACAAAATCAAGAAAGATAAGAAAAACACTTTTAAATATGGTACATTGGTTCTATGTTTGTTCTTCTACTATATGAATGAAGTACCTAGAGTAAAAGGTGTGCACTGGACTAATGATGAGTCAGTTGCTGTTTAGATCAAAGATTACCTACGCAGCATTGGTGACTATAAAGAAAAGAAAACTGCAATCTGGGGATACTTCAAGAACTTTCAGAGTCTGATGCATTCAAGGGAAATATTCTCTACAACAATTGTTGAGAAGTACAAGAATGAAATATGTTTCATGGTCGACACTGATCAATGCTTAATGGAAGCAGTAGAACCCATAACTGTTTGGATCATGCCTATGGGGTATGAAGTGGATGAGAAAATTTTGAATGTGTATGCTCAACACCTTTTGAGCAAGCCAAAAGACACAACAGTTGAAATATTTGGGACATATGAGGAACTAAGTGTAAAACTGCATGATGAGCTCACAAAACCTGAAAACAAAAGGAAAGTAAGAAAAAAAGTTGCGCAGTTGGCTGAGAATCTAGGCCTCACAAAGGAAGTTGTGAGACAATTCAGGGAAAGAACCAAAAAGGCAGAGAAGGAGAAACAAGACAAGAAATAAGGAAGTGCTCTAGTAGAATCCTCCTTCACTCAAAGGACTACTAGGAGCTCTGTTGCTACCCTGTTCCCCCAAAGTCTGCCAATCCTGAGAAATCGGAAGACATATCATCCCGTAAAGGAACAAAAAGAAAGAAAACAAAGGCAACAAGAATGTATATGAGCACAAAAGATGATGAGGAGACAGAGACAAATGAAGAAGTTAAAGAAATAAGATCTAAGAAAGCCAATACTTTAAAGGCTTATGAGGACCAGCCTTCTGGAAGCAAAAAGGCAAGTAAAAAGTAAGAAATTGGTAAGGTTGCTATGACAGTTGATGAAATTGTAAAAATAATTACTATTCATGGAAATCTAAGGCCTTTCAAAGAATATTATGATAACTTTGACAAAGCAAATAAGAAAATCTTGGAGGATGCCACCATCCTGTACTTGAATAAATTTAATAGAGCCCTACTATAAATTCTGCAAGAAATTCCTAAAAGTTTAAGGAATATACTAGAGATGAGGAAGGAAGCTACCAAGGCTAAAGACCTAGAACTCAAAGAACATGTCCTCTCCACCTTGTGTCTAGTAATGACTAGAAGGGAAGCAAATAAAATCCTTAAGGAAGTAAAGGAGGAATTCAGAAGCAAGATCTAGATGAACAAGCTAATGCTTGGTGAAATTGAGGAAGTTGTAAAAGAAATAGAGGAAATTTTAAGGAAGGTCCTAGACAAAGATAAATATTATGTTGTTTCAAAGGAACAAGTTGAGGAAGGCAATCCTTTAGTTCTGGAACAAGAAACTTTAGAAGAAGAAACTGGAACAGGAAATGATCCTCCGAAGCAAACCTATATGGAGATACTAATTCCTACTCCAGAAGACTTTGAGAAGAATAAGGATCGGAAGTCAGAAGAAGCTAAAGGCAAAAAGGATACCCAGGATCAAACAAATGGAGCTAACACAGAAGTAAACATGGAAACAAAAATTCCCACTGAAGTTGGCTCACAACAAAAGGAAGGAGAAGAAGTAAAGGGTAAGGAAGATAAAGCAGAAGAACATGGTGCAAATATTGACCCCCCAAACAAAATAGTTTTGATACTGAGAAAATTCAAGCAAAGGAAGATGACCCTGAAATTATGACAAGAGACACTGCAGATGCAATGAAGAATTTCTTAAGTAAAGAAATGCTAGAGTTTGATGAACCATAACTAATTCAAGGACCAATCAACCTAGAGACTCTCTCTCCCGTCCAAATGATGAAAATAACATCTTTCACACAAGCTAAGGCAAGTGAAAACATATTGAAATCCCACATAGAGGACAATGAGCTGTTAGGCCTTGCATCCGGTATATTGGAAAAGATAATGCCAACTTTCTAGAAGAATCCATCTGATTCTCCCTCTGAAAATTTGAAGAACCTTGTAAATTCAGTGAGTACACACTTTGAGCCTTTTGAGAAGTCTGCAGAGATTAAAATCTGGAATGAATTTTTGGTTAAGAGATTTAGTGAGCTAAAGGACCTAATAGGAAAAGATAGAAAGATACTTAATATCAGTATAAAGAGTATTCAAAATTCTCTCAACAACGGAGGTGATGTATACAAATATTGTCTATATTGGCCCAAAGTTATTGAGGATATTGAGAAAAAGATAAAGGAACAGGAACAAAATTTGTTGAATTTATCTCAAAATTTTGATCCTCTAATAGTTTCTCCGGTAAGTCAAGAGTGTCAAGCAATCAACTTGACTAATGAAATAAAGAAACTTGTTAAAGAAAAGAGAAATATTATGGAGAGAATGTGTGAGCTCCAGGGATTGATTGCCCCCAAGTTGGAAACAATGTTTACTACTTTATCAGAAGCCCAAGTTGTAGTCCGGACAGGTGATCCTTCAGATCTAAAGAAAGTAGAATCATAGGTACTCCTACTAAGAGAACAAAGCTCAATTTTGGATGGCATGAAAATTAGTTGGGCCTCTAAACTTGTGCAGTTGAAAAATAGTTTTGCAGATATCCTCAAGTTCATGTAAATAAAATGCATGGATTATTTGTACATATGCGACCTTCTATACATATTTCTTGTGAAAGTTTTGGTTTACAAATCCCACCGTTTGCCATTGATGTTAAAGGGGGGATAAGAGACAGTGAAAAATGGAAAAAAAAAAGAAAAATCCATCAAAGGGGGAGCAGTTGAAGAATATATAAGTGTACACAATAGGGGGAGTCAGTCATGACACTTAGTCATTTTTCACTAAGTGTTGCCATCAATGCCAAAGGGGGAGATTGTTGGCAAGAGACATTGTAAGGTATGTCATGTGTTGTCATTGATGGCAACTAAGTCCATTACACACATCTGTAGTATAGTATCAGATCATACTAGAAGTCAGTTCCAAGATTTGTCCAGTCCGGATAGACAGGAACAGGGTATATGGCAGAGTTTAGTATTTTGGTTAGTGAATCTCTCTAGTTAATTATTGCATGTTGCGAATCTAAGGGAGTGTAGAGGACTGTTAGAACAATCCAAATCCAGGAGTTTAGCCTCCGGTGACAAAGGGATTAAAAGTTATGAGCAACTGAGTATCGAGTCCTAATATGACAGAATAGTTCAGTGAAGAACAAGTCGACTATTGTTAGATTCTTTTGCAAATCTAGGAGAAGTATTTTGGAGAGTTGCATATGGGATATAATGTTAGTGGCTGACATGAATGGTGACCTGCAAGTGTTGTTTCTAGTACACATCAATATTGATGTATGGATTCAGCTGACAGAACAAAGAACTTGTATTATTTGTTAAGTTCTTCATAAGGCCGACAGATAGGTGATTGAGTTTGTTAATGCGGATATATATAACCGATGGATTCGAGTGTTGTGTGGTAGGATAGTTGTACGATGATGGAGTAAGTGCGAAAAAGGTAGATAGAAGTGCGAAAGAGAAGAGATCTGAGGTTTGGATTATGGCAAAGCAGAATAAAAATGAAGTGTGTAAAATTAGTATTCTATGCTTAACTGGAACTAAATTCTTGCATTGGCATATGCTACTTATCAGTTCAAACAATATGTAATCCTTTTATAATCATTCTTGTAGATAGTGAGCCTCTCTTCAGTAGTGAGCTCTGGATAGTGAGCCCAAAGGCATGTGCCTTCCCCTTTGTAATACTTTTAACACAGTATAATCTTTTTCGGTTAACCCCCACCGTGGTTTTTCCCTTAACCGGGTTTCCACGTCAAAATCTTGGTGTTAAGTGTGTTGTTCATGTTTATGCTCATGTATTATTCATTCTTTCTTTTCACGACTATGTCTCTAATATGTTAATAAGTGGTAAAGAAGAATTAACTGTAGCAAGCTTTAAAAGTTTTCAGACAACTAATTCACCCCCCCCCCTCTCAGTTGTCAGCCCTAATTCAACATGTCTACCATAGGCTCAACAATTTCTAAAAATTGATGTTTAGATATTGGATCCACCATGAGCCTAGATGTTCTTTTGGCCTTTTTTGGAGTGGACTCCAACTTTAATAACTTGGCCATGACATCAAATTATGTATCAATTATTTGAGAATATCTCCTTTTATTCCCAACTTCTGTCCTTAACCAAGTAGGGGTGGAAATTACTGAGTGATCACCTATAGCACCATGAGAAACTTTATCTGTTTTAGGAGCATTATCTACTCCAGGTTGCTATTGAGAAGAGATTGAGGTTTGGAGTACTCTACCCTGAGAAATGGGAGGAGGAGTTGCACTTTGTTTTGTAGAGGATGTTGCTTCCTCATCTTCCATATCTTGAAGTTCTTGTTGCTACTTTATTGTTTTGTTTGCTTATGGGTTGAGGCACTTTTTGGTTCTCTGCTTCTCGAGAGTCTACATATCTTCTCCATTAGGATCTTTTGAATGTATTTCCTGTTGCAGCCCATCTACCTCACCTTTCCCTGTAATTGGAGATTGTAAATTGGTATCCTAGACAGTGGCATGGGTGCTTGGGCTAGCAATACTTGTAGATACCTATTGTTGTTCCATGATCTACCCCTTATGAGAAGGAGAACCTGCACCACCAGTATGCACCTTAGAACTCAACCATACTTGACTTCTATGCAATACAAAATAAGACCTAGTATTAAGATCTTTGATTTCATCAACACCCCAATCAACTTCAAGTAGAGGTTTAGCATTTTCATACTAACAAAAGTAGGGTCAACTAGATTAATGTAATCATTGACTACATGAGGGAGATTCCAACCAAGTTGATAAATCCTAATCTGATCTAAGGTCACTCTTGACCAATCTCTTCTTCTCACCTCAAACTCATCTATACAACAACCCAAAAATCTTCTAAATGAGGCACATGTTCTCTCAACATGGGAAAGTAGAGATTTTTTCTTCACAAAATCCTTACTATCAAAGAAGCTCTTAGAGATGAAAGATGAAAAATGAAAAATGAAATTGGACCAAAAGTCTATCCACATTTTTAGCATTTTCTGGTTCTGTACAAGTATAATGAGTCAACTTTAGTGGAAATAGATACCTATTCTTCTTAGAATCATAATATCTCTTGCTTACTAGGTATGCATGTTTGCATACCTCTAAGAATATCAAATAGTCAGAAGCATCTCTCAATAATTTCAGAGGAGGGAATTCAAAACCACCTATCCTGATGTAGGTGAATTTATCAAATTGAATGAAAAAGCTACCAAAACCCATTATCCAATTGGCCACTTTGGTTGCGATCTTGACTTCAAGGTTTTCCCAAAATTTGCTTACCATCAACATTAGAAAAGCATCATTTAATCTTCTATATACTTTATTGCCATTCTCCTCTTGCAGCTGAGGGAAATAATCATACACTTGTGTGTCTTAAGTCATAGGGCTAGCTACTTCCAAACATGGCCAGTTTTGTTGTGTGGTAGCCAACAAATAAATCAAATAAGAACATGTATGAAACTTCTTATTCTTATGGAAATTGACGAATTGGTCATGCAAGTGATCATTTATTATTTGAGACCAATCAATGTACTGCTTCGCAGTGTAAATAACAAGAATAAATTGACAAATCCAATTTGCAAACTCATCACATTGTTCACTACCCATTACTCTATGCAACAGGGTAATCATATCTAAAATATCATCTTTGAAATGGCCTCTGACTAAGTTTTTGGGCAATTGGGAGTCACCCTTCTTTTCCTTCATCCATGTGGTAGCTATAGAATCTTTGCACATCTTCTTCCCATCTATGTAAAAGTTCCAGCCAGTCTCTTGTGTTAAATTGGCATACTTTTCATGTACAAGCAAACCCATCCTATCACTAATGGAATTGGCATTTATCTGCAACACTACCTTATCACTCCATGTTCTGATTTTCCTTGCTTCAAACGGTACAGTAACTTTGAATACAGGCCATAACCAAGTCAGTGCATTTTACTACTAGGGAAAAACCACTAGCGTGTGCCAGCCCACTATTTAGAGTCTTCTGGGCAATTGGGATTCTGGGGTTGGCATTTATTCTGGCCCAAAATTCACTAAGGTCGACATACCCCAAGTCGGTGTCTTTCACCCCCGCCAATTCATTCCCAATGATGAAGGAAATTTCCAACCCTTGGTATTTTTATTTCATTTTGATTGCCCCAAGTAACAAGTGAGTAAAGCTTTTGACTGCCCCAAGTAACAAGTATGTAAGGCTTTTGACTAGGGTTATGCTCGAGAAACTCAAGTCAAGCAAAGGAGAGTTATGGTTGACGGTGGAGAATAAAGGGATTTCACAAGTCATGAACAACAGGGAACACCACAAAACAAACCCCCCACATAGTTAGTTGTGTCACACTTTGGGCTAACTTATCAGCATAAATGAATTTAAGTATTTCCAACTAAAAGTCAATTTTGGTGAAACTTATATTCTATTTGGATTCATTCTAGCTAAATTAGATCTAGGCCACAACTTTTCCAATTGGAACCATCCACTAAAAACATGTGTAGCATCACTTTAGGGCTCATTTACCAAGAAAATGAAATTATTTGAAAAACTTAGATGTTCTAACAACTCCTACTTATTCAAATAATCATTTTAAAAGAATCTAAAAATACCCTTTTGTAGATCAATCAATCTACTTTGTAAAAGTATAAATTTTTAAACACTTCAATTAGTGTTCATATTTTATTTTTTATTTCTACTAAAAGTAGGTCATCAGAAACAAAATATGATGTCGATTGTCCTCTCAAGAGAAAATAGTAAAGTTTATCAAAAAAAAATTTAAAAAATATGATGCACTAGAGGAGAGATTCCTTGTCAAGATGACATAAGTTTTTCCTATTTTGGATAAATAATGAAGACAAAAGTTGACGTCCCATCGAAACAGTTGTGCTTTCATTACACACAACTTCCAAGATTTATTTAAAACTATATATATTTATCAAATTGGGGAAGAAAATAATCCATGCACTAAATTTTTGAGCTATGAATTCACAAAAAATATAGAAGGAAAATAAATGAAATTTACTATATAAAGTGTGACGTCCCATTCAACCTTATTTTTCAGCATTTTATCAGCAACTAAATTATAGTGCCAATTTTATAAATAACTACATTTAAATAATTTTTTTAATTTTTTTTAAAAATAGAAACATAAAATACACTAAAAAAACTACTTTACATCATTTTAAAATTCAGAACATATACGTCACTTTGTAGTGATTCAAGTTAAAAAGTTAGATCAATGTTGGTTGTTTCCTTTGTATAAGTGTGACACAAGTTTGTGCTTTTACCTAACAATGATTTTTTAATTTGAAAAGAGAAATGGGCCAGATACTTACCTTGAGTGCGATACCTTATGGGAAGAAAATGGCTAGACTAACTACGATTAGCTCCTGAAAATGCTTTCGCGATAGCAATTGTGAATAATTCTTAAAGAGAAGCTTTACTTTATAAGGTAGCAAGGCAGGGTTAGGATTGGGACATTGAATTCTCCTTACAACAAATACCACAGACTTGACATACCAAACACTTTACCAAGAATCTCATTCCCCTTTATCGGCAATTTTGGTTGTCGCATAACCTAGTTATTGGTGAACTTCTCATTTGGCGAACCCAGCTTCTGACCGCTGCACTCATTCAGTCGGCAAAAAGTAAATTTTGAAAAGTTCATCAATTCCCTGTATGATGTGTATTTGTCGCTTTATTGGTGAATTTGAGATTTTGTGAACTAAGCAACAATTTGATAACTTTACGAGGCTTTAGAAATAACAATGATTGGCAAAACATCTCTTTTGTGAACCTTTGGAGTAAGAGTTTTTGACTATAAGACACATTTTCTCTTATCGGCAAGAGGAACTTAACACAAACAAGGGCAAGTTGTTGGATTATCGTCTTACTAGGAAATCAAACAAAAATAGAACTCAGAAACCAAAATTTAGTTCATAAAAGATAAAGAAAGCTGATAAAGAGAACTTGACAAGGCTAAGGATCACTGGTGGGTTATCGGGGAATCAACAAATCAGAAAAATGCATAACTCATGAACTAAAGTTAAAAGTTTACGGAAATGAAACATAGCTGACAAAAAGAAAAGTGACAAACTTTCTAATAAACAATTGTTGGGAAAGTTGTGAGTTCTCAAACTTAGAGTTTTGCCAATATGTTTCACAAACTTCATATTTTGTCGATAGAGAAATTTCCTGACAAAACAAAGGATAAGCCAAGTTTAGAAAATCTTAAAATTGCTGACAAGAGATTTCAAGAGATAAAGCCTCAAACTTTAAGTTCAAGAAAGGAAGAATTTACCGATAGAAGAAGAAAAATGAGACTAAGACTTTCAAACATGACACAAGGACAAGGAGGAAATTAAAATGGACCAAATTTTCAAATTTGAGGAAATATAATCATACCACTTTCATCTAGTCACTAAGAAAAA
The DNA here is from genome assembly GCA_027924645.1 of Cunninghamia lanceolata. NCBI lineage: Eukaryota > Viridiplantae > Streptophyta > Pinopsida > Cupressales > Cupressaceae > Cunninghamia > Cunninghamia lanceolata. The sequence goes on along the minus strand of BSBN01000346.1, from coordinate 11,547,667 downwards.
GCATTCATTCAGGGGGAGCTACCCACAACATCATCTTATAGCTCCATGGAAGAGAAGGTCTAGAGATAAATGGGGGACCCATTGCCATTGATGTCAAAGGGGGAGAATTAGAGGAAGGGGGAGCCTAAAAAAGGGGGAGCAATGCAAGAAAAGACATATATTCATAGTTTGGTTGCCATCAATGACAAAGGAGGAGATTGTTGGAATATGTTGTCATTGATGTCAAATGCATGGAGCTATTAACAAGTCATTGACGTCAAAACAAATAAGAGTTTATTTGTTATATATTCTTGTTGGAAAGGTCGTGAAATTGGAGGTTGGTTTATGTTTGTTTAAATTAAAGATTTAAACAAAATAAGAATAATAATATAGTGCCAAAAGAATGAAGTTTTAAATTAAAACATGTTTTCAAAATATGGCCGACCTCATATTTTCCTTGGCGTCCAAATAAGAATATTAAATATTACAAAGAAGGTCGCCGACTCCCTAATAGGGTCGACTCACCCAAGGTAAGCATTGTCAGACAAAAGTGTATATATATATATATATATAAAGAGTTTAGCAACGATTTAACTTCTGTATAGCAGCAATTAACATTTAAATGTGCAGTGATTAAAGGGGCAGCGCATATATTATCAAGTGACTTTGTTATATTATGATGAGGTATGATTTGTCTTGAAAGTTTCTCTTTATGAAGAAATACAACCATTCATAATAGATGCCTCCTTTGGAATGATATAAGAAGTGGAAGATATGTGAATGAAGGGCAAGTAAAAAAAAGAATTTATTTCTAAGTTAGAGCAAAGATAAAAGGAAGAGAGTGAGGAAATAAAAGAAAACATCTTACATTCACTTTCAAATTTCACATGAAAGTTTGAAAGATCATTAAATAGAGATTGAGGCAAATTTAAAGAGGATTATATGGCAGATTCATAAGAGAGTTTTATAGCAGAATTATAGAGAAGAATCCTAGTACATTTGTTCATCATCCTTGAAAGAAAAAGTAATAAGAAGATAGTGACTAGATCCGTAGAAGGTTGAAGCCTTAACAAGAGATTGGAGTCTCTAGTGGGTTGGTGCTCACATATTATACAAAGGGGATTGGAGTCTCCTATATGTTAGAGCCTACAAAGATTGTAAAAGACATTTATATATAAATAAATTTTGCCCATGGTTTTCTCTCGTAAGGGTTTCCATGTAAATCTTGTGTTCTTCTTGTGGTGCATCATTGGTAGATCTTATGTGATTGATATTTTTGTGGTTGTTAAGATTTGATAAGTAAAAGGTTGTATTATACTGATTCACCCCACTCTCAGTATAATTGTGTGTCCTTCTGGTTGGGCAAGTTGTCCATACTTGATATAGGGCAAGTTAGACTCAGTTCAAACCCTTTTGCTTCTTATGTAGTTTTATTCAAGAAGAAGGATGGAACCATGAGGATGTGTATAGCTTACAGAGCTCTCAACAAGAAAACAATAAAAAATAGGTACCCTATCCCCAGGATTGATGAGTTGCATGGGGTAGTCTAGTTTTCAAATATTGATTTAAGATCAGGGTACCATCATATTAGAGTGAGGGAGAAAGATATTCATTTACTTTCAGATGTCATTATGGGCATTATGAGTTTTTGGTCATGCCCTTTGGATTGACCAATGCACTTTCCATATTCCAATCATGCACAAATCAGGTATTTAAGAAGATGTTGTGAAAATTTGTGCTTGTCTTCTTTGATGTTATCCTCATCTAAGGCACATTGATGAGGTCCTAAGTAACATGGAGGCATAATCTCTATATGCCAAAGCATCCAAGTGTGAATTTTGAATGACAAAAATCTTATATTTAGGGCATGTGATCAGTGTGGAAGGAGTCAAAGTTGACAAGGATAATATTCAAGATATTCTGGATTGGCCGCCACCCAAATCATTATATCATTTGAGGGGATTCTTTGGGTTGTACAACTACTATAGGAGGTTTGTTAATGTTTTTTCACAGTTGATAACACCCTTGATAGATTTGACTAAGAAGGGGGGTTTCTCATGGACATGTGCAACATGACAAGATTTTGACAAGATTAAAGAAGTGATGAGAATGTATGTCCAGTTTTAGCATTGTCAAAAAACAATCATCCATTTGTTTTAGAGTGTGATGCTTTGGGCAAGGGGATTGAAGTTGTCTCGATGAAAAATAGACATCCCATAGCCCTTGAGAGTATAAAAATCAAGGAAATAGAAAGAAGGTTCTCTATTTGTGGTAAGAAAATGTTATCCAAAATGCATGTATTGGCTAAATTCTGGCAGTACCTAGTTGGGGGAAGTTTTGTGGTAAGAACTAATTATAACAACTTAAAATACTTCCTCAATCAAAAGGATATGAATGAGAGACAATAGAAATGGGTAAGCAAACTGCGGACCTATGATTTTAATATTGAATATGTTAAGGGGAAAAGGAATATAGTTGTAGATGCTTTACCTAGGAAACCTACCTTGTGTTCAATGATAGAGATATCAATAGATTGGAAGGCTTGTCTCTTGGTTGAGTATTCCAAGAATGCATTTGTTTGTGATTTCATGGAAGGGAAAATACAAGATGACAAGTATAGGGTAATGGATGATCTCATTTTATACAAGGACATGATCTACCTTGTTCCAGAGTCTAAGATGAAGGAGAAGATCTTGAGAGTTGTCCATGACACGTCCTTAGTAAGACATCTTGGCTAATTTAAAACTTAAAAGAAAATCATGGAGAGGTTCACTTGGAAGGGACTTAAGGATGATGTCCTGAGACATTTTAGAGTGTTTGTCTTATTGACAGGATAAGTCAGAACATACATTTCCAGAAAGACTATTGCAGCCCTTACCTATTCCAGAGTAGAAATGGGAAAGCATAGCTATGGATTTCATCACTGGTCTTCCACAGGTATAGGGTAAGGATTGTATTTTTTTGTGGTAGATAGATTGACCAAGTATGCTTATTTCTATGCCATATCCTCCAAGTTTAAAGCATCTCAAGTTGTAGAATTATTTTTCAAGGAGGTGTTTAGACTACATGGTCTACTAAGAAATATTGTTAGTGATTAGAACAATAGAATTCTTAGTATGTTTTGGTAGAAACTATTCATATTGATAGGCACCGAATTAACGCTAGCACTAGTTATCACCCACAAATAGATGGGTAGACTGAGATTGTCAATAAGTGAATGGAAGGATATTTGAGAAACTATGTAGCAGGGTAGTAAAAGGCTTGGATCAGGTGGTTATATTTGGGTGAGTACTACTACAATACCACATATCAAATGTCCATCAACATGACTCCATTCAAAGATTTATATGGATATTATTGTTACATACCTAATTTGGCTTGTTTTTACTTTTTACTTTTACATGGATAAAAGTGAATCTATGGATAAATATTTTGATGTTGGGCTAAATGTCATTGGAAAATATTGATTTTATTGAATATCAGTTATGTGATTAAATACAATGCATGTGATGTAATGATTTAGCAATTTATTTTATGAGAACTCAATTGTTATTCATAAGGTTTATGAATGGACTAACGATGCACTAATCATGATCTGGTGATTGCAAATTATATGTAGGAAAATAGGTTTTTGATGACTCTTAGGGGGAGAGAGAGAGAGAGAGAGAGGAGAATAGACATTGCGTTATAAACAATCATTTTCCAAATGAGTATAGTGTTCAAACAGTTAAATAACTCTAGTCAATTGAGGTAAGTCGCATGTTAATGGTTAATTCTTGGATCAACACAACAGGTTGTCAATGTCTTATTGATTCCTTTTTGAGTTAGTTGTGTGTCGACCTTGTCATTTTTGTGAAAATGACATTGTCAAGAAAGAACATTAGTCGTCTGTGAATAATGCAACCTTTCGTCGATCACGTCGTAAGCAGTTGCATTTGCGTCATCAAAATGTGGATGGTTAAATTGTTGGCATGATTATAGTTAACATTGCATGTATGTTCATGGCAAGCTTAATCGACGTGAAATAGTGTGTTCATGAAGGGGAGATTAACTAGACCCTATCACGCATTTACGTAAGTCTTACGTAACATTATTATGACAATCCTTATTGATGTTATTTCATTTGATCTTAGACTATTATTATTATGTTTATTATCTTTGGAAAAATGGTTAGTCAAGAATTGCTTGTGGTTTAATATGATTACCTACCTTTTATTCTAAGTGAAGTTGTCATCTTTTAACCAATTTCTTTAAGTATCGGTTATTCTTTTAAGAGACTTTAGTGGTATGTAAAGTGGAATAAATACCACATTATCATTTAAAAGCCACATGCTCAAACCTAGAGCAGTTGTGGGCATAAATAGTGGAGAGTTTAATGATTGAGGTGTAGTGGTCTTTATAACTCTTGAGATAACTTAATTATTAGGAGTCGTGATCTATTAAGTGTCGGCCTCCATCAGTGTTAATGGTGTAGTATACCACGTATTTTTCCCTCACGATGGATGATCGATCCTCTTAGAGGCAGCACATGTAGAGCCTCTGCAACTTAAGAGAGAGTTACAACTGCATCATAATGGATCCTTTATGACTGATAGTCATGATGAGGAGGAGGGCGACTCATAAATGAGTCGTATGTAGTGTTTTAAAACACAACCACCCTCATAGATTCAGGCATAGGAGGAATAACACTAGAATAAGCAAAGAAAAGATTATGGGAGTTATAAGTTTAGAAGAAAAGTGAAGAGTGAGAAGCGTAGCAAGGAGGAGTTAGTGATCCAGTGTGTAAGCTAGAGCTCATAGTGGATGAGCACAACAAGTCATGGGACTTTTTACAGTGTATAGAATAGGTTCTTATCCTTATTCGAAGCATTTGCATAGTTGATATTTGATTTACATGTTAGTTTCATTTAAACTTAGAATCATTGCTAAGGCTGATGTCACAGAGGCCGAAACTTAAACATTTTGGAAGCTCTATTAGACATGGATAATGGTTGTCACTATGATTTGAGTCGTAACTTGACTGTAGGATATCATTATTCTATTCTTTTCAAATGAAGGTATATTGGTAGAAACGTAAACAATGTTATATTAAAGAATACCTCTGTTAGAACCATTGTCTTATATATTCATAAGATTATGAAGTCTAAAACTCTGAAATGTTATGGTAGATTTTGTATATGGAATTTCTTTGTGTTTGTATTGATATCTTTGACTTGAAGGAATCATTATCTATGTTATTATGATCTCGCATGTGTAAGTTTCAAGAACAAAACTATACATCCAATCAATAAAGATTATGTAAGACAAGGAATACTAAGGCAATAGTTTCACATATATGTAAGAACACTATAGTTTTTATATGATTGTATTATCATTATGAGATTACCTTCTAATAGATGCAAAGGGTGAATTGTTCCCCTTATCACTTGTTTATTAATGATTCGATATCACTTAGTTGTGGAAGAGAAAGAGAAACTTAACTTTGAGTTCAAGAGGATAACAAATTAGACATTTAACTTAGGTTGACAACAACTTAATCTAGTCTTTGTTCATTTGTTATCAAATCAATCCTAAGTCCATATTCTAGACCCATATTGGGAACCATATGATTTGATATAATTAAGTTCTCATCATAAAGAAAGAATAACCTAGTTAAAAAAGATTGAACAACCTATTAGTGGTTAGAACAATAGAAAACAATATTCTTTCTAGTCAAGAGCTATGAAACCTAGAAATGACCTTGTAGTCAGAATAAGACCTAGGGGTTAATTCTTTTGTTTATTAAATTATCACTTTATGAGAATATATGTTTGATATTCCATTATGATGGGATAGGAAGGACAAAACCTAATCTTGACCCAACAGGGTAATTCTATATACTAAACCTTCGAGATCATTATATAGATCATGACTAAAGGGGCAAGTACCCTAACTTTGATTGATTATTCTAATTAGTTATAAAGGAAATATTTTCCTAACCAATAATGCTTAACCTTGGTAAGGTAACCTTCCTAGTCATTATATATCGACTTAAGTCCTTGAGTGTCATTAAGTTTTGGATCTCGGGAATTACAAAGATGCAATGAGAATCCTCGTATAGAAAGATAATCCATAAGGTCTGTGGAACATTGACAATGTTTGTAAACTTGTCTAAGTCGGGAAGATTAAAATATTGAAGTTATCAAGACTAAATAGTAAACATTGTTGATTGAGTCAAACTGTAGGATCATGATAGTATCCAAGTCGAGTTGGGGTGGGTGGACATAACGACTACGTTTATTATAAATGTTTATTCATATTGAATCTTTGACCAAAGTAATGCATACGTCTCTGCGTGCATTGTTGGTTCACAGTATCTGGATTGCATAACCTATTGGAACGATCATACTTATCTAGAGAGTATCTAGGGTTGTATGATTGATAGAGTTATGTAGGATACAACACCAGTTTTCAAATGGCAAATCACCATTGGTCACCTGTGGTATGTACTCTCCGTGAAGGGTAGGGCCACTTCCAGTTGGAAGATGTGTGGGAGAGCATCGATCTATGGTTGGAGGAAAATCATTGGGAAGATGCTCTCTCTCTCTCTCCCTCTCTCTCTCTTTCCAGTAGAAGACATGTCGAGGATTGCGATAGGGATGTTAGAATTCTGGATGCAGTATACCTTTGGGTTATGTGACTTTTGTTTATTAAGACTATCTAAAACATTATCTATTGCAGATATTTGTAAATTTTAAAGACATAATGTCGTCTTTTTAAATTATATCATGTTGTTTACTTCAGAAAAGAAATTATGTAAATTGTTGTATCTTGATTTTAAGTTAAAAAATTCTATCTTTTTCACCTTGTATGTTTTATCTCATGGTAATATATATGTTTAGTCTTGTTTAAGATTTTGGATGCTACATATGGTATCAGAGCTACCAGGTTCGGCACTAGGGCTTATTAGTCCACTATGCTAACTTGTAATCAACATTAAGCAGTTAGCTAACGTTTGTATTTCTTGTGCCAGTATGGTGTGTCTCAATATGACTGCTAGGAAGTCAATTATCAGAATGAGCATTACCTAAAAGTCAAGAGAGAGCATGAGGCCATAATTAAAACCTTTGAAGGAACCAATAATGATAGTGACATATGGTTGAGTGATACTAAAACCCTCAGGAATGCCTTAACTTGAACCAAGCGAGTGAGAAAGGAAAACTTAGAGGCAACTAAGATCACAACTAGGATCATAGCTTATATGTCTGAAGATGATGCACCTATGGTTAGGAGAGACCCACACAGACCTCCATCTTCTGAGATCACTGTACTTAGGTCTGATAGTGAGTCATAAGGTTATACACCTCTTGATTATGTATCTGATAATGAATATGAGGGATATACTCCCCTTGAACATGACATATGAGTCATTCTATGTATCAATAAAGGATGTAGTTACTCCTGAATAATTTATAATAAAAATGAGTTTGTTTTGAGTTCATTATGTTTTGATTTAATGAGATGCATTAAAATCAGGAAACTAATAGATAACTCAATATTCTCAGGTGTGAGAAAAATGGCAAACATGGTTCAGACAAGAACTAACCAAGGTGAGAGTCAAGAGGAAAACAAACCACCAGATAATTCCAAGGACAAGCTAGATCAGATTTTAATCATGCTTGTAGAAACCAAGGAAGGACTTGGTAACTTGGAAAAGAAGGTAATGGATCAAGGAGACTCTGAGGGAGAAAATGAAAATTCTCATGAGGAGAGCGGGGAAAATCATCAAGATCATAGTATGAGTAGTGAGATCGCTGAAAACCATGAACCTCAAAAATAGGCAAAGGATAGGCTGGCCTTAGAACTTTCCAAGGATATGAAAAATGTCACTCCACTAAAGTTTGATGGAACACTAACTGGTGATGCAGCTAAAGCTTGGTTGTCGAAAATGGAGAAGTACTTCGAGATAAGAAATTACTCAGAAGTAACCAAAGCAGTTTGGGGAGCTTTTAAATTGGTAGGAGAAGCATCCACTTGGTGGATGAATAAGAAAATGGAACTAAATCTAAGTTCCTTAAGAGTAACTTGGAATGAGTTCGTAGAACTCTTTCGCAAAAGGTGGCTACCACAACTTTATTTTGACTAAAAAATTGAATGATTTTCAAAATCTTCATCAAGGAGACATGTCAGTAGTTGAATATGGGGAGAAATTTACCCATCTTCTAAAATATGTGCCCTAGTATCAGAAAGATGAGAGATTCTGAATTAGGAAGTTCATCATGGGTTTAAATGCTCAAATTGGTGGAGAGGTGGACGTATATGGTCCCACAACAATTCATCAAGTGTACAAGAAGGTAATCAAGCAAGAACACAAGTTGAAATCCACCTTGGCTTATTGAGATAGAAATCACAAGAGATTCAATAGAACTCCAATTTCCCAACCATCCAAAAGAAGAAATGACAAGAGCTATGAGAATAAAAGAAATGGTAAGGGAACTCGGAAGAATAAGAATGGAACTGGTAATGAGAAAAGGAGTGGTAATTTTTAAAAAAATGATGATAATACTGGAAAGTCTACAGAAAAGAGAGGACCTCTTGGAGGATGCTTTACATGTGGGGGTGACCATTATGCTAATCATTGTCCAACCAAGAACTAAAATGATCAGCAAAGAGGTACTGTGTTACCTACTCAACAAGTAGCTTTCCATCAAAGGATTCATGTAGCCCTTGACAATCGCCAAGCAAAGTACTAAATCACACCCATTGAGATGACAAGTACCTTATTTGGAGTCCCTATATCTATTTTTATTGACACAGGAGCCACTAAAAAAATTATTTCTCCTAGAGTTTTGAATAAGTTTCCTAGAAAAGCTAGGTACATGTCTAAACCTTGGTCAGTAGAATATGCTAACCAATCAAAGGCTCAGGTAGAGCAATGTTTGTTTAAGGCCAAGATTGATCTCTCTAGTTTTTCAACAGAGGTAACCTGTGTGTAGCCCCCTTAGGTTCCTATGATGTTATCTTAGGAATGAACTAGTTATGGAGGCATAGAGCCAAAGTCGATTATTTTTCAAAAATAGTTAGAGTGCTTAGATTACCTGGGAAATAAGGTCATTTTCCAGGGTATTCAAAGACAAGTCAAGATCAGACCTATCTCTGCTAAGCAATTAAAAAGAGTTAGACAAAAGGGTTGTCAGATTTTTGTAGTAAAATGGAGAAAATTGAGGAAGGTCTTGAAAAGCATAGTATGTCTTTTGAAGAAAGGTATCCTTTTCTTTGAGATTTTTAGGATGTTTTCCTGAGGAACTTCCAGGACTACCTCCCAAAAGGGTTTTTGATTTTGCAATTGATATTAAACTAGGATCTAAGCCTATATCAAAAGCACCTTACCGTATGACAACTACGGAATAAAAAGCCCAATTACAAGAATTGTTGGCTAAGGGTTTGATCAGAACCAGTGTTTTACCATGGGGTGCACTAGTTATATTTGTCAAGAAAAAGGATGGAACTCTACGATTATGTATTGATTATTGTATGCTCAATAAAACAATGATAAAGAACAAATATCCTTTGCCACGTATTGACGATCTCTTCGATCAGATGTGTGGAGCTGTGGTGTTTCCAAAGATCAATTTGCAATTAGGATATCATCAGTTAAGATTGAAAGATGAGGATATCCATAAAATAGCTTTTAGGACAAGATATGGACACTATGAGTTCACAATGTTGCCATTTGGACTTATGAATGCCCTTGCTGCATTCATGAATCTCACGACCAGTGTGTTTAGAGATTGTTTAGACAAGTTTGTTCTAGTCTTTCTGGATGATATTCTTATTTATTTTAAGAATGAAGAACATTTACAACATGTGCAAATGTTTTTGCAACGATTAAGAGAACATAAGTTATATGGAAAACTTTCTAAGTATTCTTTCTTCTAGAAGGAGATTCAGTATCTAGGACATAATATATTTGTAGAAGGAATATATGTTGATCTAGCAAAGATCAAAGCTATTCTAGATTGGCTTGTACCCACGAATGTGCATGAAGTACGTAGTTTTATAGGTTTGACTGGTTATTATAGAAAGTTTGTACTAAAATTTTCCAGTATTGCAAGTCCAATCACTTCTTTGCAAAGAAAAGGGAATCAATTTGAATGGACAGATAAATGTCAAGAGGAATTTGATCTATTAAAGGAAAAATTGACAACAAAACCAAATTTGAAAGTTCCCAACCTCAAAGGGCTGTTTGAGATAATAGTTGATGCCTTAGGAGAAGGATTAGGGGGTATGCTTATGCAAGATGGGCAAGTGATAGCCTATGAGTCAAGAAAGATAAAAGCTTATGAGAAAAATTATGCACCACATGATCTGGAATTAGCAGTGGTTACACATGCTTTACAAATGTGGCATCACTATTTCTTAGGGAAAACCTTTGTACTTAAGTCAGATCATCAAAGTCTTATGTATATATTTTCTCAGCCTCATCTAAATGCTCTGATGGTTAGAGTTGATAGCTGACTATGAATTTGAGATAAACTATATCAAAGGAAAAGAGAACATAGTAGATGATGCTTTGAGTCAGAGGAGACATATTTCTTCAATTGTCTCTATACATGCAAACTCTAAAGATTCAATGTTGCAAAATTTATCTAGTGATGAATATTATGAGCAGTTCAACAAGCTCTTATGGTAAATCCTAAAGATTCAAGGCATGATGGGTTTCATTTTAAATTTGATAGACTATTGAGATATAGAGGAAGAATGTATGTTCCTAATGTAGCTGAATTAAGAAATCTGGTGTGGAAAGAAGTTCATACTGCACCATTCTCGGGACATCCAGGAGTAACCAAACTCCTACGGATGTAAAACCTCTTTATTTTTGGAAAGGAATGAAGAATGATGCTGCAAGATTTGTAGCAAGTTGTCTGGAGTGCCAGAGGGTAAAAGCAAAACATCAACATCTCGTAGGACTGTTATATCCGCATGATGTATCGGAATAGAAGTGGCAAATCATAAGTATGGACTTTGTTCAGGGTCTTCCAATGTCTAGAAATAGACATGATGCCATTTTAGTCGTGGTTGATAAACTCACAAAGGTAGCACATTTCATACCAGGGAATTTAATTGATGGAGCACTAGTGTTAGTTCATAAATTTGTTCAAGAAGTGTTTAGATTACACAGAGTTCCTGAAAAGATTATCTCGGATAGAGATGTGCATGTAACATCAAGGTTTTAGCAAACCTTGCTCTTTGCGCTAAGGACTAAACTTAATGTGAGTACAACTTATCATCCTGAAACTGATGGTCAAACTAAGAGAGTTAACCATATTTTGGAGGATTTGTTATGAATGTATTACATGGATCAACAATATAAGTGGGAAGATTACTTACCACTTGTGGAATTTACTTATAATAATTCCTATCATTCTGCTATTAAGATGGCACCATTTGAAGCATTGTATGCAAGAAGATGTTGAACTCCTATAAGCTGGGATAAGCTAGAAGATAAGACTAGCATTGGTCTAGAAATGCTGGCTGAAATGGAAGAAAAAGTTAAGTTGATCAGGAAATGATGGGCAGAACCCAATGATAGACATAAAGTTTATGTTGATACCAAGCGAATACTAAGACAATTCTCTGTTGGAGAGAAAGTTCATTTAAGGGTCAAACCTCATAAAAGTTCTATAAAATTTGGGAAGTCTTCCAAATTAGCTCCTCGCTGTGTAGGACCCTTTGAAGTTCTCGAAGTGATTAATCTGGTTGCCTACAAGATTGCTCTACCACCAACCTTGTCTAGAATGCACAATGTTTTTCATGTTTCTTATTTAAAGAAGTATATTGCAGGAGATAACCATATTCTGAATTAGAATACATTACAGATGCATGACCCAGGGGTGGTCATGATCGAGCCTCTCAAGGCACTCGAAACACGCAAGCTCCGCTTGCGTAAAAGAGAATTTATGCAGTGTAAGGTCCAGTGGGACCAGTATGTGGAGGATAGTGCTACTTGGGAGGATTACCATGAATTTTATCAGAAATTTCCTCATTTATTTCATTCTTTTAGTAGTTAAACAAAAACTTGTTTTGAATTATATTTTTATACTTTGAATCATCGAGGACAATGAATCTTTAGGGGAGAGATATGTTACATCCCTAATTTTGGCATATTTTTACTTTTTACTTTTATATGGATAGAAGTGAATCTATGGATAAATATTTTGATGTTGGGCTAAATGTCATTGGAAAATATTAATTTTATTAAATATTAGTTATGTGATTAAATGCAATGCATATGATGTAATGATTTAGCAATTCATTTTATGAGAACTCAATTGTTATTCATAAGGTTTATGAATGGACTACCGATGCACTGATCATGATTTGGTGATTGCAAGTTATATGCAGGAAAATAGGTTTTTGATGACTCTCTAGAGAGAGAGAGAGAGAGAGAGAGAGAGAGAGAGAGAGAGAGAGAGAGAGAGAGAGTATCTTTTGAGGAGAGGAGAATAGACCTTGGGTTATAAACAGTTGTTTGCCAAATGAGTATAGTGTTCAAACAATTAAAGAACTCTAGTCGATTGAGGTAAGTCATGTTTCAATGGTTAATTCTTGGATTGACTCGACAGGTTGTCGATGTCTTATTGATTCCTTTTTGAGTTAGTTATGTGTCGACCTTGTCATTTTTGTGAAAATGATAATGTTGAGAAAGAACGTTAGTCATATGTGACTAATGTGACCTTTCATCGATAACGTCGTAAGTAGTTGCATTTGTGTCGTCAAAACGTAGATGGTTAAATTATTGGCATGATAATAGTTAATGTCACATGTACTTTCATGGAAAGCTTAATCGAAGTGAAATAGTGTGTATTCATGAAGGGGAGATGAACTCAACCCTATCACGCTTTTACGTAACATTATTATGACAATCCCTATTGATTTTATTTCATTTGATCTTAGACTATTATTATTATGTTTATTATCTTTGGAAAATTGGTTAGTCGAGAATTACTTGTGGTTTAATACGATTACCCACCTTTTCTTCTAAGTGACGTTGTCATGTTTTAACCAATTTCTTTAAGTATTGGTTATTATTTTAAGAGCCTTTAGTGGTATGTAAAGTGGAATAAATACCACGTTATCATTTAAAAGCCACATGCTCAAACCTAGAGCATCCATGGGCATAAATAGTGGAGAGTTTATCGACTGAGGTGTAGTGGTCTTTATGACTCTTGAGATAACTTAATTATTAGGAGTCGTGATTCTATTAAGTGTCAGCCTTCATCAGTGTTAGTGGTGTAGTATACCACGTACTTTTCCCTCATGATGGATGATCGATCCTCTTAGAGGCAACACGTGTAGAGTCTCTGCAACTTAAGAGAGATTGGTTCCAACTGCATCATAGTGGATCCTTTATGACTGGTAGTCGTGGTGAGGAGGAGGGTGACTCATAAATGAGTTGTATGTAGTGTTTTAAAACACAGCCACCCTCGTAGAGTCAGCCACGGGAGGAATAACATTGGAATCAACAAAGAGAAGATTAGGGGAGCCGTGAGTTTAGAAGAAAAGTGAAGAGTAAGAAGTGTAGTAGGGAGGACTAAGTGATCCAGTGCATAAGCTAGAGCTCACGGTGGACGAGCACAACAAGTCATAGGACTTTCTGCAGTGTCTAGAATAGGTTCTTGTCCTTATTCGAAGTGTTTGCATAGTCGATATTTGATTTATATGTTAGTTTCATTCAAACTTAGAATTGTTGTTAAGGCCTATGTCATAGAGGCTGAAACTTAAACATTTTGCAAGCTTTGTTAGACATGGATAATGGTTGTCATTGTGATTTGAGTCGCAACTTGACTGTAGGATATCATTATTCTATTCTTTTCGAATGAAGGTATATTGGTAGAAACATAAACAATGTTATATTAAAGAATACCTCTATTAGAACCATTATCTTATATATTCGTAAGATTATGAAGTCTAAAAGTCTAAAATATTACAGTAGATTTTGTATATGGAATTGCATTGTGTTTGTATTCATATCTTTGACTTGAAGGAATTATTATCTATGTTATTATGATCTCACATGTGTAAGTTTCAAGTACAAAACTATACATCCAATCAATATAGATTATGTAAGATGAGGAATACTGAGGCAATAGTTTCACATACCCATAAGAACACTATAGTTTTTATATGATTGTATTATCATTATGAGATTACCTTCTAATAGATGCAAAGGGTGAATTATTCCCCTTATCACTTGTTTATTAATGATTTGATATCACTTAGTTGTGGAAGAGAGAGAAACTTAACTTTGAGTTCAAGAGGATAACAAATTAGACATTTAACTTAGGTTGACAACAACTTAATCTAGTCTTTGTTCATTTGTTATCAAATCAATCCTAAGTCCATATTCTAGACCCATATTGGGAACCATATGATTTGATATAATTAAGTTCTCATCATAAAGAGGGAATAACCTAGATGAAAAAGATTAAACAACCTCTGAGTGGTTAGAACAATGGAAAACAATCTTCTTTCTAGTCAAGAGTTGTGAAACCTAGAAATGACCTCGTAGTCGAAATAAGACCTAGGGGTTAATCCTTTTGTTTATTAAATTATTACTTTATGAGAATATATGTTTGATATTCCATTATGATGGGATAGGAAGGACAAAACCTAATCTTGACCTAATAGGGTAATTTTATATACTAAACCTTTGAGATCATTATATAGATCATGAATGAAGGGGCAAGTACCCTAACTTTGATTAATTATTCTAATTATTTAGAAAGGAAATATTTTCCTAACCAATAATGCTTAACCTTGGTAAGGTAACCTTCTTAGTCGTTATATATCGACTTAAGTCCTTGAGTGTCATGAAGTTTTGGATCTCAGGAATTGCAAAGATGCAATGAGAATCCTCATATAGAAAGATAATCCATAAGGTCTATGGAACATTGACAATGTTTTTAAACTTGTCTAAGTCGAGAAGATTAAAATATTGAAGTTATCAAGACTAAATAGTAAACATAGTTGACCAAGTCAAACTATATGATCATGATAGTATCCAAGTTGAGTTGGGGTGGGTGGACATAACGACTCCGTTTATTATAAATATTTATTCATATTTGAATCTTTAGCCAAAGTAATGTAAACATCCCTGCGTGCATTGTCGGTTCACTGTATCTGGATTGCATAACCTATTGGATTGATCATTCTTAGATAGAGGGTATCTAGGGTTGTATGATTGATAGAGTTATGTAGGATACAACACTAGTACTTAGATGGCAAATCACTGTTGTTCACCTTTGGTCTATACTCTTTGTGAAGGGTAGGGCCACTTCTAGTTGGAAGATGTGTGGGAGACTATCGGTCTATGGTTGGTGGAAAAGCACTGGGAATATGCTCTCTCTCTCTCTCTCTCTCTCTCTCTCTCTCTCTCTCTCTCTCTCTCTCTCTCTCTCTCTCTCTCCAGCAGAAGACGTGCCGAGGCTTGCGATAGGGATGTCAGAATACTAGATGCAGTATACCTTTGGGTTATGTGTCTTGTGTTTATTAAGACTATCTAAAACATTATCTATTGCAGATATTTGTAAATTGTAAAGCCAAATATCATCTTTGTAAATTATATCATGTTGTTTACTTCAGAAAAAAAAAATGTAAATTGTTGTATCTTGATTTTAAGTTAAAAAAATATTCTCTTTTTTGCCTTATATGTTTTATCTCATGGTAAATGTCTATGTTTAGTCTTGTTTAAGATTTTGGATGTTACAATGATGTCACATCTTTTGTGGACTTAGTCGTTGCTAATAGCAAGGTTCCGAAGGCCAAAGATTGGGTCCAAGAGAGTCAAGACATTCAGAAGGAACTTAAGGGAAATCTCTAGTAGGCTCAAAATCATGTGAAGATTTATATATAGGCATAGGTTGGAAAGAACCTTTAAGGTTGATGACTTGGTTTTCTTGTGGTTGCGCCCCTCTAGATAGTCTTCTCTAAAGAAGAGCGGGGAAGAGAAGCTAAAGCCATAGTTTTATGGGCTTTACAAGGTAGTGAGGAGGATAGGATAATTTGCCTATGAGCTTGAGCTACCATAACACAACAAAATTCATAATGTATTTCATTTTTCGTGCCTCAAGTAAACACTTGGACAACATATTTCACCTTGTACAGAGCTTCCACCATTGGATGAGAAAGGTAAATTGATTTTGGTCTGTGAGGCTATTTTGGATGTTTGGATAGGAAGTTGAGGAGTAGAAGCATCACAAAATACTTGGTCTATTGGAAGAATTTGCCTTTAGAATAGGCCACCTAGGAAGAAGAACAAATTCTTTAGCATCTAAATCTACAATTTCTTGAGGACAAGCAATTTCAGCAAGGGGGCACTCTAATGTCCCCTTTGCCAACATGATGAATTATGAAGACCCTTAGCCTATTTTAATTCCTATAGGCTAATTGGGATGTTGTAAGGGAATAATCAATTAATTGACTTAAGTTTTCTAGTAATGTTTATTTTAAAGGCAACTTATGTTTAATTAATGTTTTTTATAAAAGATGGACAACATTGGAAAAGTGACTTATTTTGGGGCCCAAAAAGTAAATTTAAATTAAAAGTCACTTTTGAGGGGGAAAATAAAAGGTTGTGAAAATAATATTTCAGAGGGATATAAAAAGGAGAGTTTGAGAAGAGAAATTCATTTCGTGCATTTTTATCAAACCCCAGCTTGTGAGATTGAACTTGTTCATCTATTCTACCCTATGATGGAAACCCTTCAACAAAGATTGGTTTTGAGGATGGAAACACTCCTTGCCAATTTCTGAGTGGATTCATCTAGAATTCATAGGTGTGTTGAAATGTTAGAAGATTTGTGAAGATTCGTGCTGAATATTTGATAAATCAATTCTATATTTGTGTTCATAGTTTCAAATTGAGGAGCGGTTGAAGATTTCAAAGGAAAAATCATTTGCTTGCAAATACTATTAAGATATTAGAGAAGAATTTATGTTTATTCCAACGAATAGTTTATGCTGGTCACCTAGATTTTAGACCCTTTAAACAATAGATGCCACATCATACAAGGGTTTAAGATATTTCTAGGAGAATGTATAGATTAGGAAGAGGGTTTGAGAGTTTTAGGAAGGATTTGTTGCACATTTTGGAGGGTTTAGACACCCCACTACCTTGTCGCCTCTATATCCCTACTGTCTTGGTCAGTTTCAGGCTATACAACTGCAAGTTATAGCTGCCCAACATTACTAGTAGTAGTCGTACAAATTGGTACAAGTATATTTTAGTTTTTGTGACATTCATACCTCAATTTTAGTGATTCTCTCGCTTTATTTCAGTGTATTGATTTGTTTATGAACAACAACATATGAGGGTTAGTAATTTTGTGACAACTTTATATTGTTAATTGCTGTTGTAATTTTAATGTATGATTTAATATCAAACAATAGTTTTCATATTCATTTTGGTGAAGATATATAAATTTATCTTTCTAGTACTTTATTTTGTGCAATTTATTCCAATACATTTTGTCAAACATTTGTCAAAAATATAAAAAAAATAGTTTGGGATATTTTAGTGTACGAAGGCAAAGGTATGCCAAAATTCTAAAGGTGTCGGCCACTAGCCGACCCTAGCCCTTGACTAGGTGACCCTGCGCTCAACACCCATGGGCATTTAAAACCTTTGAAATTTTTGAATTATGCAACATTGGAATAGATTTAAAATGAGTTTGGGTTTGTAGTTGAAAATCTAAAAATTGAAAGATTAAACTACAATTGAGAATCCTGTTGGATCTACCATTGGAAATTTGAAGATTAAAACATTAAACAAAATTCTATAAGATTTCAAGTCTACCACATGCCCAGTCTGTGTTCTACATGTCACCACCACCCAACTATCATCATTGCGTTGCTTGCTAACGTGGGGTGATGTCATCTTGTACGGATAGCCTCTTGGGGCCCCTTCTAGCCTTTGGAGAGTGATTTTCTTCCACAACGCATAACTTTCACCCATAGTATTAGATGTTTTGTTAGGAAAGGTGTCTCAACCTTGCAACTACAAATTTTACTATTCTTCCCAGTTTTGGTCTTTTCAAATACCCTTGATCTTGAAGAATGATTTAAAACTTTCAGAGTTTCCAAAAGGGCCAAAAAAGACAAGGCTTACTATTTTTAGTAACTCTACATTTGAGCTCAGATGGACTTGAAATTTTCCCAAAAGGTGTGGATCTACTAAGTAAACACCTCGGGTGAGTTTTGACTCAAAATCATACCTGGATTGCGAGATATTAAAGTTTATATTTTTTGAAAATGTCAGAAAAAAGTTTTGAACTCAGTTTTGAGGCACTTAGAGGTCCCTAAATGCCTTGAAAGTTGTCATAACTAGTGAAGTGGGTTATAGTTTGATAGATATCTTCATGAGCTTTTCGACGCATTAAACAGTTCATCAATTGGAAACCCAGATCAAAAGTTATGACCTCCGAAAGTTGGACCTCTTATTTTTGGGAAACATGAAAATGTGTTGGACACTTAAAAGAGTTATAAAGGGGAGAGTTACATGTGTTGATGTATGATTTCGCACATCATAAGATATCTTTTATTGGAGATAATTTGGGTGCCACTTTTGGGTGGTTTTTTTGGCTCATGGTTTTGTAATTATCGTTGACAATTTAATGTATTGTATCTCCTATATAGCAAGAGCTTGAGATAGAGGTTATGTGTAAGAGTCTTATAGATGTTGAGTTACCTCCAAACCTCTAGTTGGTTATACTCTTGTGAAAGCTTACTATGCAATTATATTGTAATCTTCTTGATTCTTGAATAATATATTAGGCGACTTTGGAGTGTGGGATTTTTTACCCGAAAGGGTTTTCCCCACATATATCTTATGTTGTGAGCATTGTACTTGTTTTTATGCGTTGTTACCTTTCTGTTAATGTGCATCTCATAATCTGTAATTGTAAAAGATAAAAAATTGCATAAATCTTTCCTCAGTAGATTAGTGTAGGAGGCATTTTTATATACCTTGCTTCCTTTCATTTTTGACTTCTTATAGGCGTTAGAAAGATCCCTCTAAGGATTGTGCAATGGTATAGTTTTGGTCATTAGATTTTGTTGTTTTTTATTAGAAGTTGGTGCTTGAAGCTGGCATTGATCTAAAATAGTTTTGAAGTGATATCTTTAGCATACAAAATTGGATTTTGGATTTTGCATATGTGATGCAGAGAATTTTCAGTGTACTACATTATGGATTAGGTGTTTTTTCACTTAGATTAGTTGAGAGAGGTCTGTACTTGTTTGAGCACTTATAGGATATTGAGATTACAGGTGTGATTATGTGAGCATCTCGATGAATTTGGAGCCAAAAACTCATGGGAGTGCATTTTTATGAGAGCAATATGGTGGTATAGTAGGTTATCAAATATGTTGTTTCTCGGTATAAGTTTGCAAGTATTTTTAGAGTGTTGATTTTGATGGAGATAGGTATACAGGTTGTCTTCTAGTTTTTTTTTGGTTCGTAAATGATAATTATATTGCAGTATAACAAAAAGTTATAGCTTTCCCAGCCTTGCCATGGCTGCTCGAGAGGACTATTACATATATCCTTGACTGACTACATTGCATACAGCTTCTAAAACATTGTCTGACTACATTGCATACATCATCTAAAGCCACACAGGGTTTAAACTATAAACCTTCTTACAGAGAGTCTATAAACTTTAGCTATAAATTCCTAGCTTCTTCTATACAAAATGAAGCGAGGAAAGCCAACCTTACTATGGAAAAATCTCATCTAATTTTAGACAGAAGTGCTCCACCCAATCCATGTCCTCTGTCACCACCAATCCAAGAGATTTCTTGATGAAATCGACTGCCAATGCCACTTGGTCTTTCAACAATACAAGGTCAAAGCCTTTAATGTCGAGTATGAAAGGATATAACTTGATGACTTCACCTACATCTGCCAGAAGACTCCAATCTCGGGGACATGGAATGCCTACGCCAAGACTGGCTACCTGCAGCGAGAAGTCTAAATCTCCAAGGTGCTCAGGGTTGAAAATCCCTCTCATTATCGCCCTGACCTCCACCTTGTCTGTTCCCAACTCAAGTAACATTGCGAGTACCTGGGAAGATATGTCTGTATCTACCCTGTACCTTTCATTGTTATCCAAAAAGGCTTTTCCAAGGATTAGTTTCACCGCACCCACCATCAACTCATCAGCTCGTCTGAGCATTCTTTGCAACCTTAAATCCGTTATTGCTCCAATGAAGGCCATCTGCCTTCTCTTACTGGTAAGTCTAACTGGAGTTTCCATACCCCCACACCGTATGGCTTCTGCTGAAACTATTACCATGAAGTGTGACAGCATCAATCAAACGAAGAAGGATAAAATGCAATGTAGGCTCTGTCAATGTCGACGGACTTTCTATATCCCTCCGAAGCTTCTTGACGCCCTTTAGGAAGAGCTTCCAACTCACGCCAGCCAAGACACTTGAGGGAATGACAGTCTCACATCCTTTCCTCTCATGCCATCAACCACCCTGCTATCTAATCATTGCATCCTCTGCCACCTCAGCCTTGCCACCTATGAGGAGGTGGCAAGGCTCCCACCCATCCACCCACTCTATTCTAATCCAAGCTGACTTCCATCCTTACTTGGACAAAATGTCTCTGATCAAGAATCCATCTGCCCCAAGATTAGATAGGCTATCAGCTTCTTGATTCTCTTCTCTCAGGATATGGTTAAATGTTACCTTCTCAAAACCTTCAAGCAAAGATAAGGCCATGTCCAAGCTGGCCTGGAGTCTCCAATTGACTAGTTTCTTGCTTCTCAACCCATTGATAATGATCATAGAGTCCCCCTCAATTTCCAAATTTATGATATTCATCTCCCTGCCCAACCTTAATCCTAAAATTAGGGCCTGCAATTCTGCCTCATTATTGGTACCATTTCTCAAGGAGGCAGCTAATTTTCCCATCAGCGTCCTTTATGACACATCTTGCCCTTGACTGCCCAGGATTACCTCACGATGCCCCGTTGAAGTTTAGCTTCATCCATCCCACCTCAGGCGGGCACCATCTTACCTTTTTCCTAGCCTCCATAGTTTTGAGACCCCCTTCTCCAACCAGACGAGCTGGAGAGAGTCCAGGCCAGCTTTTCAACATTTCTGCATCCCAACCTGTAAACCTAAGGTGGACAGGGTTTTTATCTGCTACACAAGAGTTTACTACTTCTACCAAGCTTGATTCAATTTTACTAGCAAGGAGGTCCCAAGGCATATCAGACCCCTGGAAGATACGCCTATTACGCTCTTTCCAGATTTCCCAAACCAAAATGGAAGGGGCTGCAATCCATAATCCCCCAAACATTTATTTATGGGACAGCAGAGGCCAAGCAATCAACCATTCCAGTAAAGTTCTTGGAACCGCTGAACACCAATAAATTTTTTCCTTTAACCACTGCCACCCTCTGGTCGTGTAAGGACAATGCAGAAATAAATGGTCTCCATCTTCTTCTGCTTCTCTACACAGCTCACATCGTGATGGTCCTTCAAATCCTATCCTTCTAAGCCTGTCAACTATTAAAGCTCTGCCTTGGGCTGCCACCCTCAAAAAATCCCCTGCCTTTGGAAGACATTGCTGATCCAACAAATCTTAGCTGGAAAAGAGCTTGGTTGTTCATTTAACCCTGCAAGGGCCCTATAACCTTCCTTTACTGAATACTCCCCCGATGAAGAAGCGTTCCATCTCAGCCTATCCCTTCCCCTTTGATAGCATAAGGGTCGTTGGTTCAGCTCCTCCTCATACCTTCCTACCACTACCGGATCCAACCCCATTCCCCGCACACTTTTCCAAGAAGGAGGTTCAAGGGTTGATTCAGGGAAGGAGAGATAATTAAAGACTTTATCTCCCCAAGTCAATTTGGTGACGTTTCTTATATGAGCCAGATCCTCAATCCTCCCCAAGACCTGACCCCCTTCCCAAGAATCATCCCAGAACCTAGCATCCTTTCCTTCTTTTACCTCCCACGTGAGATGGCTTGAAATTAGGTCTCTACTCTGCCTGATGAAATTCCATATCCTAGATCCAGCTGGAAGATCTCTTGACGTGAAGATACTATGATCTTCCAGGACTAGATATTTATTTTTTATAAGTCTGACCCATTTTAGGTTGGGCTTATCATGGATCGTCTAGACCAACTTCGCCCCAAGCGCCTGATTTTGTCTGAGAAGATCCTTAACCCCAGCCCCATCCTTCTCTTTAAGCTCACAAACTGAGTTCCAGCTTACCAATAGAAATTTGAATTGTTCCACCGTGCCTTTCCAGAAGAAGTTTCTCATTACCTGTATTAACTCTTTATTAATTCTGCTGGACAAAGGTAAACACGACATCATGTAAGTTGGCATAGCTGTTAAAACTGCCTTTAAGAGGGTTAATCTCCCTGCCCATGACAACCACTTATTTTTCCAGGATTCCAGCCTAGATTTGATCCTTTCTATAAGTGGTTCCCAAGAATTTCTGGGAAGAATCCCTTTCACCAGGGGGATACCCAGATATTTACATGGTAATGAACCTTTCTCAAAAGACAGTATTCTTAAAATTTTCCCTTCTCTCCCAGGAGGTGTATTAAAGAAGAATACTTCTGATTTTGCTTTGCTGACTTCCTGCCCTGAGGCTCTTGAATATAATTCAAGGATTCTTCTAAACCTTAGAGCTTCACCTTCCTGAGCTACCCCAAAAAGCAGAGTATCATCCGCAAACTGCTGATGCAAAAATCTTGGCATATTCCTTGTGATTTGAATACCTGTGATCTGCCCCTCTTGGCATGATTTAGACACTGCTCTACCCAATGCATCTGCCATGATAACAAAGAGAAAGGGGGAGATGGGATCTCCCTATCTTAAACCTCTTGAGATATTAAAGAAACCTTCAGGGGAGCTGTTAAGAAGGACTGAAATTCTAGGACTCGAGATCCACTCAAAAATCCAATTTAACCACTCTTTCTGAAACCCAAAGGCCTCTAAGATTTTAAATAAAAATCTCCAATTTACTTTGTCATAGGCCTTCCGAATGTCCAGTTTAACCAGCATGGAGGGAAACTTATTTTTCAAAACTGAATGAATGGCCTCTTGGGCTATAATTACTCCGTCCAAGATAGATCTTTCTGGAATAAAACATGTTTGCTCCTCCGCTATGATGTCTGGAAGGATCTTTTTCAAATGATTCGCCACAACTTTCTACAAAATTTTATACACCACATTGCATAAGGATATTGGTCTAACTTCATCGAAAGATTTGGGTTTGTCTTTCTTGGGGATAAGTGCTAGAAAGGTGTTACTGATTTCCTTAAGGACCTTACCCTCACTTCTGGATTCCTCAAAGGCCGCAGTTAAGTCCTTACCCACAATACTCCAACATTTTTGGAAGAAAGCTGCTGGGAACCCATCGGGACCTGGGGCCTTATCCGAGCCTAGTTGAAATAAGGCCGCTTTGATTTCCTCTTCTGCAAATTCACTTGTTAGCATTGAATTCTGATCCTCCGTTACTAGTCTCGGGATGACTCTTAGAAACTCCTGCTGTGCTAGGAGATCTGACCCTGCTTCTTTGTTTAACAGATCCTTAAAGTAATCAGCTGCTGCTTCTCCAATTTCTTTCAGATTCTCAATGATCCTTCCCTCTCTATCTTTTATAACTGATATTCTATTGATCTCTCTTTGAATTTTGGTTGAATTATGAAAGAATTTAGTATTGGAATCCCCAGCTTTCAACCAACCTCTCTGGATTTTTGCCACCAGAACACTTCCTCTTTAGCCAACAAATCTTCTAGCTTTCCCATCAGATCTCTTTCCTTTAAAAAGGAGTTATTATCCATCCCTTCTCTACACACCTTCTCATTAAGGGCTTGCAACTTTGCTTCTACCTACTGCTTGGATTCAAAGATATTCTTAAAATGGTCTTTATTCCATTGTCTTAGGTTTACTTTGATGTATTTTAACTTTGTAGCAATGTTAAAAAGACCCACTCCCCCAGGATTACAGTTTTTCCAACACTCTTCAACCAATGCAAAGAAGGGAGGGTCTTGAACCACATAGTTTCAAATTTAAATGGACATCTTGCTGGTTTCCTTTCGCCCAGAATATCAAGACTAATTGGGAAGTGATCTGAGCCTGAATCCAAGATGATCCTGCTGTCCAGACTGAAAGGGAAGTTACTTAAATCCCCTTTTACAAAAAACTTGTCAAGTTTTTCTGCAATATTACAGAACCCCATTCTTCTATTGTTCCAAGTGAAATTCCTGTTTCCCATTTGAATTTTGAACAAAGCATTTCTCTCTACGAAATCTTCAAAATCTTTCTGTGATTGAAGTTTTTTGCCAACTCCCCCAACTTATCTTCAGGTCTCAGAATGGCGTTAAAGTCACCCCCCAAAATAATAAATTCCCAAGCCCTATTTTCACACAAAGTGTCTAGGTTCACCCACAGCTCCTTTTTCTAAATTTGGGAGTTGGGGCCGTAAACATTAACTAGGAGGAAACCCAAGCTTAAAGCCAAACTTCTGACTCCACTAGCAAGCCACCCAGTCCCATAACTTACCTCTTCCAAAAGAACAGACTATGGTCTCCATAACATTAGTAGACTGCCAGAGGGACCTGTAGAGTTCACCTTGGACATCTTCCACTGTTTTAAATTTTTTGCAAGGAGCTGATTATCCATTTCCCCTAATTTGGTTTCCTGAATCATGCAAATATCTGGGAGAAAAGTCTTCAATTTGTGCCTTAAAAGACTCTTCTTATTAGGGGCATTCATACCCCTAACGTTCCAAGACAGGATCCTCATTGTTGTTCAGGAGGGGGGTCCCCCTTCCCTACTTTCAATAAATCCATCAGTTTCAACTGACCGCTCGCTTCTTCATCCCATCTCAATTTCTCCTTATTAGGAATTTGACCCTTGGTCTTATGCTCTCCACAATCCGGGAAGGGCCTCCCATAGTCTTTCAGCCCAATGCCTAAACTATCCTCAGATCTGCAATCTTTAGTCCCTTCTAAAGGTTTCAAAATCAAAGAGTTAGCTTCATCTTCAGTCCCGAAAACTTCCAACCCATTTTCTTTATTTTTCACCCAATCCCCTTCCAGGATGTCATCTGCCAACCTAAGTGACCCCTCCTTGACGGCCTTCACCAGCTGAACTAATTCACTCCCAACCTCTAATAGTGAGTCCAAATCTTTCATCTGCATATTAGGTTTGATTGCATCTATAGTTTCTGTGATCTTGTTGTTGATGTTTTGAGAAAGATTGACTAAATCCTCCAATCCAAGAAAAATTTGACTCTCCTCTTCCCCAACCTCATCACCAATTTCATCTTTCTTTTCCCCGCCATCAACAAGCTCATCTAACCTGGGGTTAGAGTCTTTCTCCTTCCCACTCGGGGACTTCTCCTTCAGTAAACTGTTCACTTCTGCTTTCCCTCTAATAATCTTCTCCGCAGACTTATCTAGGGTTTTTCCATCAGTTTCTCCTTTTCCTGACTTCTCCCTTGGGCCACTCCCTTTGCCCAGGACCCGTGCTCGCCATCCAATAGTGCTAAGAAAAGTACCTCCCGACTTAGATTCGAAGACCAAGGGTTGTATAAGAATGCCCCAATCTGTAAAGATCTCAATCTCTCTCCATCGCTGTTCAAGACAACTTTTTTTAATGCAGATTCTAACATGCGAACCCTCATCGAACGGATCTTTCCATTCCTCTGCACAAATATACTTCCCCAAATAATTTCCTATTTCTTCTAGAATCTCTTGTTTCCAGAATTCTAATGGGAGGTTTGGCATTTTATACCATTCCTGAACTCGATCTATCTTGTGGTTGAGCGGATCAAATCCCACAAACCATTCACACAAGTAGAAACCATACCCGTTCAAAAGCCAAATCCCATCTAGGATTTCTATTTTAATCTTATCTGAAGGGCAAAAAATGTAGAAATAACCATTCGCTATGGCTTTTATAGATAGTTCTTGCCCCCACCTCTCCTGCCACCATTTTCCTAACTCCTCCATATCCAGTTTAGGGCCAAGCCACTTCCCTACTATTCCCCACTGTTTCAAATGGTCTATAGAGGGTTTTAAAAGCTTAGAACTTAATACCATGGTTTTTTTATTTCCATACCTGAATTCGGTCGACCTCTTTCCTAGACCTCCCTCTCCAGAGGACGATTGTTTCCAGCGGCCCCAACCCGAATCCCCCAAGAATCGACCATGGTTTTTGTAATGTCCCTTATGCTGCCATCTTTTCCACTGATGGTTTGGGTGGCTATTTAACACCTCAGGTCTCCACCAATTTCTCCTATGCTTTGCTCTCCAGGGTTCTCGTGCTGCGTGCTCCTAGACTCTGCTCATTGGAATCTCTCTCTGCTTCTTCTGCCCATGTTCGAGGCTCCTTTCCTTCGCTCAAATCCTGTCCCTCTTCAGATCTGGGTTTTGCCCTACCTTTGTTCCCGACTTCCTCTACCTGGTTTTTTTTATTGTGACGTCGAGGTGGAGAGTCGACCTCCATTGGATTCTCTCCTGTCAAATTAAGAATAATTAATTTTCATAATCTAGGTTGTCTTCTAGTTGATACGCATATGTTGCCCTTAAATTTTGGCCTCACTTTTTTAAAATTTTATTGTGCCTCAACTTATATACCCATCACCATTTCAAGGTGTTTTAAGCCCTTTGTATGCCCCATAAAAGTGTTAAAACAATTTTTAAAATCTTTCTAAGTTTTTTCATTTCAAAGTTTTGACCTCTTATTGAACTTTTCAAAGAGTTCAAAAGGTTTGGAATTCTTCAAAAGGCCAACATCTTTCTTTCCTATGTATCATTTCAAAAATATCATGAGTTTGTGAACCCTTGTAAGTTTCCAAAGAAAATCAACATCAGAGATTTGAAGTTATTTTGAACATTTCGGTGAGTTCAAGAAGTTTGAAACTCTTTGAAATCTCAATGAGCCCTCTTTTTATGGCAAACTTTGGAGTTTTATTGATAAGCTCATGAACTTCTTTCTTATTGATATTCAAGACAAAGAATAATGAAAAGAGCGTCAAAATTTTTAAGTTGTTTTGAGCTTTTTAGAGAGTTCAAAAATTCATTAACTCTTCGAAGCTACGACAAGGGATTAATTAAGGAGGATTTGAGTTCAAAGATAAATGAAAGTGCTTAAGAGATTATTTTAGAGTGTTCAAAAAGCCATGAATTTCCCAAAACCCTGAAACTTCAACAAATTAAAAATCTAAGGTGGGCATATCCTGAAGAGTTTTGGACTACTACATTATCATTGGCGAAGTATAGTTGAATGTATAAAAGGGATTTTAAACTCATTTTTATAAGTATCAAGCACTCAAACAAGATGGAGTTCTCCATAGAAATTGGGATTTCTACTTTCATTTTCCATTGCTCTATTGCAATCCAACTCTATTTGTGTTCATCAGGTAAGGAAAATCCTTAGTAGTGTATATAAGTGGTTAAAGGGTGATTTCATTTGGATGCCGTTTCAATTGTAAAGATTGCACAATTTCATGAACTGCACACACTCGCCATCTTATGTATGCCAAAACAATATTTATTCACTTGAAATTAATCAAATGTTTACTCAAAGCTTAACTCATCTAGTTTGGTTGATTTCAAAACTACATAAAATAAAGTTTTCTTACCAAGGCTATAAACATGCCTCTATTTTTAAACCTCACTTTCTGAAATCAGAGACAGTATTCTAGAGGGCATATTGAATTTGAATTTTTTTTTGAAGAAAATGCAACAAAACCCTAGATTTTAGATGACAGAGGCAACATTTCAGAGTGGCCTAGTTATGAGCACGAGGGTTTCCTACATCTATGCAATCTACAATTTTGGCTCTAGCTTGTGTTAGACATTACAAACTTAAAGAGCGAGAATATAGAATTGTAGATAATCATTGTGGCAAAATTAGATGCCCATTCCATAAGTATAATGTTGAGATTACCAGTCAAGAATGAATATGCAAATACGAGTACATAAACTAGAAACCATTATTTCCTAGATAAGAAGATCGTTTGTTTGGAATCCATAGCTAAATTCTAGTTAAAAGTGCTTAATAAAAGTAGATCCCGACTTCCAAAAACTTTGTAGAGATCTCACTTCAATGATGATATTTTTGATGTTATCACCTTATTAAAAAGGGTGATGAGGAATAAAGAGACTGATTCTTTTGAATACTGGATGTCCCAAATTTATTATTATTTGGATATGCATCTAGTTTATTGATTGGGGCAAAATGATAAGTGGCAATCTCCATAAGCAACTATTTAATTTCCCAACTAACAAGATGTTTTACATGTCATCCTATTTTTTTATGCTATAGCAACCATAAGACCATGTCCTAGTTACAATCAATGGGAATTTATGATGACACTGTACAAATATATGATTATTACACACAATTACAATTGGAGGTTGCTAATAAAAATTTTAGGGGGGTTAATGATGCATTTACCATGTTGACAACAAGAAAATAAGATGGAAATGTTGGATTATGCATTTCTCTTGAAATTATTAATGTGATTATGCATTTTGGTAGTTATTTCATTCAATTCAAAAGATTCACCTATATTAGAGTTGATGTATTTGATGAATTCCCTAATTGAGCTCTGTAGGAAAATGACAACAGTAAACAAAAGATGTAAGGATATGAAGAAAGCAGGATATCCATTTTCTTTAAAGCTTGGCCATTATACTTTCCAATCATTCTTTGATGCATAGAATGTGGAAAGGATTCTAATAAAGGTCACTATGTATTTCTATATGAACAAGTTTCCTTTTGACAGTAAAAATTATGTTGGGTCAATTTCAAAAAATTACCTTCATATGATGAGATAACTAAATAGGGTGATCTTCCCCTCTACCTAATAGTCCAAATTCATGATTATTCTATGTTAAATGTGTCATGATCAATGATGGGTCTACAATCAATTTAGCTTCTCTCACTGTCCTTCAAAGGATGTGATATGACAAAACTCACATCATGTGAGAAACTTCCATCCTTAAAATTCATGATAACCTAAACATTTAAACTATGGGAAAAGTCAATATTCCAATCACATTGGGTCCCCAAACTCTTCCAACTAAATTTTGTGCCATAAAATCAAGAAACCACTTACAACATGATCTAAGGAAGAGCTCTGATTCATAAGATGAGGGAAGTTCCCTTTAGCCTATTTCAGAAAATCCACTTCTCACGTACGGGGTCAAACTCACATCATTAAAGGGGATTCTAACCCTTTCAATGTTTATAAAATGGAACAAGATAAAAAAGGAAAAAATAGAAAAACTAGTCCAAGAATTAGAATTTTTGAAAAAGGAGAGACATCTAGACAAATTACAAACATCGCTAAGACCTCAAAATCTGAAAGGGAGGGGGCAATAGAAAAGTTTCCCTTTGGTCTCCACTCAACAAAGTCTTATGCTTCATTCAACTTAGCAGTTATTCCTATGAGCTAGATATAAGCATCCATATGGTTGAGATCACTATTAAGAAAGAAGAACCAAAACCCATGTAGGAACTAGGAGAGTCACCAAAAATTGTCCAAGAACCAATACCAATTATCCCTCAAAAATTCAAAACTAAAGAAACTACCAAAACAAACATTAGAACTCTACAAGAACAAGAAATGACAAAACTAGGGGGCAAATTATCAAATGATGAAATATGTGAGTCCATAATTTTTTTTTCACCAAATTCAAAGACATTTTTACATTGAGTCCAAGAGTATCCTTGCAAAGACTTTGGGATAATGGAGAAAATCAAACTAAGTCAACATAAATAGAAAACAATACAATGAGAAGACAATCCCAAAACCATTCAAAGTCGAAGACCTTGTTCTCAAAATCAATAATCCAATAAAAAAATGTCACAAATTATGACCAAATTGGCTAGGTCCATACACAGGTAAGGAAGATGTCAGAAACGATGCCTTTCTATTAAGCATAATGGAAGGTGAAGAGTGCAGTGAAATCTAGTTAAACATGTTTCACTTGAAGAAGTGTTATATCTAAAATATTAAAAAAAAGTATAATATCCAAAAAACTTGCATTTCATTTTGTCCATCCTTGCATCTATTAGTGGTTTGCTCTTGTTCAATTTTTAACCTAGCAAGGTATCTTAAGATTTTCAAGTATAGGTCATCCCTACTATGACTTAGTGATTCCCAAAATCATCATTATCCACTCCCCTTTACATTCCCAACAAATTTCAAATGAAGTCAAACTTAGCTTTATACTAATCCCGGTCTTAGATGTCATCTAGTCTAGCCTAAACAAAATAAATTTTCAAAACCTACATCTGCTTAATGGAAGCTAACAGGCAAGTCTTCCTAAATCTCCTTAGCAAGGGGTAAATCTTAGGAGTTGGTTATTCTTTTAGTTATATCTAGTCCCTTACGTGCCTTGCCTAGTCTTTGGTGATGAATCCTCGCTTCTTACTAGTAGCGCAAGGTTAGGATAAGGGGGTCAAAACTCTAAGCCCACACTTGCCTAGTCTAATCTTTAGTGATGAGTCCATGTATCATAATAGTTGCATGACGTTAGGCTATGGGGGTGATGAAATAAATTAAAAAAAAACCATAATAATATCAGTACTCACAAAGTGGAGACCCAAAAGGTTAAAGCTTTGGGAAGTGGCTAAAAAAAGAAAAATAGTTTATAAACAAAGCACACACGCGCACAAACTAGGTAAGTAAGAATCTAGCTTGTCTTCTAGGGCCATCCATGTCGAGGACTAAATTCTATACCCCAGATTTGACCTATTGGCCATCTTCGGATCTAAGTCTAGCAAACACTTGAAAAGTTTGTTGATTTGTCTATGTTGAAAGCTAGCCTAAATGGTTTGTATAAATGAGGACCAATATTCATACTTTTGTGGAAGTTTAATGTGAAAATTGTTCCATCTCCTTCCCCATTCCCACTTAATTCCCTAATAAATTTTATCTCAAACAGTTTAGTAATCATAGTGTTTGTTCCATATGCATATCATACAGAAGCAAAAACAAGCAAGAATCATCATGCCATATCTCATGCCTGCATTGTGTCCGAGTCATACTTTGAGCATCACAATATCAAGATAACTTATCTTAAGGCAAGGCTAAAGTGGATGTAAAAGAAGAAGACAAAAGATCTATAAGATGGTTGAAAGATATGATTTATTTTTATATAGTTTCTTTTTAATACACATTTTTTATTTTGTCCTCTTTTAAGTTTGCTAAAATTACACTTACACTACCGATTCTTTATTTTTAATTGTACTTTTACACTTCTACAAGACAATTTGAACCTAAATGGTATCATTCAAATCTCATCTTTATCCTCTACAATAACAAGCCAATAAACTTATTGACAATATTTATAAATTAACATATAAATCTATAACAAACTTCACTAAAAATTAATGGTTAAACATCTTCAAAGCTTTTAATGCACGTGGTTTGTTGTCAACATATTACCTAATTATTTACAATGCACATCACAAGTAATTTAAAATGGACAAGAGTTGTTGCTTTAAAAAAAATGTTCACATAATTTAAAACGATTATGTGGGTTTGATATAATGCCATTGGTCCCATTGGTCCCATGCAATTACTTATTTAGATTTGTTACTTAAGTTTGAGGAGCATACTAAGCCAAAATGATAGAATCTTCTCCTATTATGGTGGAGCTGCTACATTTTAGGAATTGAAATTATGTTATAAAATGATGTGGGAAGTTGATTATGCAACCACTTCATAATGAAAAATATGTCACCTAGCTACATATATTTCCTTCCCTCTTTTTTTCATTTTCTTCCAAAATCTATCTCCTAAAATTTTTAATTAATAAATAGCTCTTTATTAATATTTTTAAAAAATAAAATTATATAGTTAAAAAAATTGCAATTTAAAACAAGAGACGCAATGCGTCATGTTCCTGCCTCTATGTGTTGAATGTTGTAGTATATCGTCAAAAAGGAAAACCCAATGAGATTAGAACAGGTCATGCAAGTAATGATTTCATATGTCCAATTTAGTCTGCAAACCATCAAATAGAAGATTGCGAACAAAGGAAAAAGGATAAGATGAAAAATTAGGTTTATGGAGGGTTCAACGTTGAGGGTTTAGGGATTAAATTTAATTTTAAAGGTTTTAGTGTTAAAAATGAACTTTGTGGAAAAACTTTAATTTGTAAACTATTTAACTTTATTAACATAATTGTATAAACTAAACATGTAATTAAGGTAATTAATAATTTACGAACTGCTATATATTCATGTTTATGGACTGCGGGAGGCATTATATGGTGAGCCCAAGATAGTGCCAACATGGTACTTATCTATTATATATGTATTGAATAGGTTGAAAGCTTAAATATTTCTCTAATTCCCCCGAGTTTGAAATATGACTAAAGATAGCAGTAATGAGCTCTTATTTGGCCCTCTGCTATAAAAATGTTTCTATGCATGGTGACGAGATCACATCGCAATAAATGCTAGACTTGTTAAGAGAAGAAAACATCTGGTAATAGCTAAAGAGGAGTGCATACCTAGGGAAGTACGAAGGAAACCACTGACACTATGCCATTGCTAGTGCTTGCCATCATTGAGGCCACTGGATCTAGGAGACTGTGCGACAATCACTAGAGGAGTTCTATGAGACTTCAAGAGCCGTAAGTTGTTGATGGGAGGCCCAATCACTACTGCGGTGAGGCATGGTGAAGGATGGATTGTAAAATAGGGTCAACACATGGAGGTGGTTGATGATCTCGTTGAGAGGAGGAATATCTGAACTTGATGGTC
Source organism: Cunninghamia lanceolata (assembly GCA_027924645.1). Lineage (NCBI taxonomy): Eukaryota > Viridiplantae > Streptophyta > Pinopsida > Cupressales > Cupressaceae > Cunninghamia > Cunninghamia lanceolata. Next base: position 11,514,880 of record BSBN01000346.1, on the reverse strand, counting down.
ACAGCGAATCACCTTGGGATGGAGGGTCTGTTGTTGTAGGCATGCTATTAATATAAATTCAAAATATTCATAATGAATTAAAGAGAATTAATTTTAAAACTTATGTTTAAATTCATTATTTTAATAATTTTTAAGAGTCAAATTTAATTAATTTATTATTTAATTAAATTTTATATAAGTAAAAAACATTATATTTATTTTCTTTTGTGTCTAAAATATTTCTAAATATCTTATAATTATTATTGATATGAACTTTGAAAATTATAATTTTGAAATGACTAGAAGTTATTTAAGTTAAATATTAAAAAAAACATAAACATATATTATTGTTAAATTTCTTAAAAATTTTATTTAATTCACTAAAACATATATAGTTATTATTTATAATATTAAATGCTTCTACGTAATATATCTTTGTTTTCTTTGTAAGTAGGGGAGGTTTTTTTTTATTTTTTGTTTTTAATGGGAGCAAGTGTTGGATTTCAAGTGATGATGTGAGATGAGCTCCCACTCAAATTGCCAGCAAATTTATGCAATTCGAATAGACAATGCAAATAAAATTAAAAATGATTCCATTCCGTCAGGGCTTCCGTAGTACATAGGTTTTTAAAAATAGTGGCAACCAGCTCAAATGTCAATAACTATATGTAGATTCCCGCAGCACGTATATTTACTGTCAAACACTATTTATGTTGAGAGTTTTATGTAAACCAATATTTTATAGTGCAAAAACAATTGTGTAATTCTGTAGATATGTCAACGGGCCGTAGATTCGTCAATGTTTGCTGTTCCACACGCTTGTCACAGTGCAATTTGGTACTTCAACATTCAATGTTTAGTAATTATTTTTTGAAAAAAAAATTGAATTTTTGCACTTACTGTTTGAAGCATCAACCAATAGGGAAAAACATAAATCACATTTTCCCATTTAATAAATAGTAAAAAAAATTAAAGACTATAATATTTTGCTTAGATTATTTGTTCCTACATGCCTATTGGCTAAATAAAATGAAATAATTGCATCCAAGAGATGCATTAGTAATCCTGCCAAAGGCAGGAACTAAAAATGAACCTGCAAAGAACAATTTTCCAATTGCCCAAGAAATGTTGTTTGAGTCTATTCCTATGTATACCCAAATGCAAACCTAATGTCAAAAAGAAAACGAATCAAATGTTGTTTAGATTTTGTCACGGCCAAGAAATAAACATTATGGTAAACTACTTTCCTCACAACCATCATATTAAATAAAATTTTAGTAATACAAATAAGAGCACCTGTCAAAATAGGAAAAATTGAAATTCAGTGCATACCTGTCTGCTTCTCTTACTACAGTAGAAAATCCTCAAGGAAGTTTGTCATTCACAGGGATAATATTTGAATGAATGGTGAATTTATAGTTTCTAGAAATTAACTCTGTAGCTATTCACAGGGATAATATTTGAATGAATGATGAATTTAGAGTTTCTAGAAATTAACTCTCTGGGGTGTTAAGGACTAAGCTCCACACAGGGGTGTAACTACCTAGTTACTTGACAGTTGGCATAAACATTCAGTCCAGAAAGGTTCTCTTAAAACTGATTCACTCAAAGGGCTTCCAATATTCCCCTAATTTCGAGAACGATTAGGCTTATAACCATAATTTTAACAATAAAATGTTGTAAAAGCTATATATTGGGGAGGCCCTATATTCATTGGAAACATTTTCAGCCATTTTCTTGCTATTACACCATTAGTATTCATCTGACTACCATCCCACCGAAAAGGCAACATAGAACAACCCCTAAATGAACAAAAGCAAGTATTTTTTCACCATAATAAAACAACCGAAAACCATGCAACTTATTAAAGATCTGGATTAGAAGATCCATGGTATTATACAAGTAAAAACAAATTATAAATAGCATGGCTTCATTGTAAAACCACCATGAAATTAAGATTTTGAAGCCAATAAGCACACCAGTTTCTAGACAAAAGATGCCCAAAAAATTGACAAAAAAATATACATAGAAAAGGGTGTAAAAAAAGACATCACTGCAATGGATGGAGCTTTCTATATCTTTCAGTTGAGAATTTCCTTGTATCGTTTCTGGCTGTGGCCGTCACGTTGGCATTTGCCCAAGAAGCAACGAGCAAGTCTTTTGACAGAAGATGACTGTGTTTTGCCGCAGCGGATGAGAGCTCCATTGCTGGACAGGGATTTCTTTATCTTCCCCGGCAGAGGAGGCAGAGGCACTTGCAGATCTAAGAGTGGCGCCGCATCCAATTTTCTCCATAAGTGACAACTCCTCAGAAACCCAGAGGAAATTGTTCCCAAAGGATCTAAGCCCCAAATTTTCCAAGGTCCCCCATTAAAGATCTAATGAATAGAAGCATAAAGAGTAAAAAACTTGTTACGATTAACCTACAAATTCCTCTCAACAATTTTAGGGCATTTTTTAGGCCTCTGTGGAAGCTTGCTGCCCTTAATAACTAAAAAGTCATATTCCTTCTCCTTCCTTGATAATGCGATCAATATCCTAGGCCATGGAAGCTTGTCCAGATTCATATTCTCAGGAGCCTGAGCAAAGGCTTCTGTCTCTGAAGGAATAAAAGAATTTGGAGCAATGCAGTCCCCCACATCTCCATCCTTGCAAGGGGTGATTTTATCAGGCACGCAAGAAGATTCTGGAGAATGCTCTTCTACCCTCTGATTAAACAAGACTCCATTGCTTCCACAAGCAGCGACGCCTTCAGGACTCCTATCAAATCCCAAGCACAATAATCAAAACTATTCAGTTCTAGCAATACCCACATCAGGAATTCAGTATCCATATGAAATTTTAGTTCAAATGAATTTAAAAAAAAACCCAAATCAAAAAACAAATCCAAAATCACAGCACAAGAGCATTGTGGTCAAAGGGGATTTTGAAATAACCAACCTTCTCATTGGTAGAGAGGTAAAATTTGTAGGGTGAAGGGACGCTACTTGACATGTCGATGGAATTTGGTCACCATTCCTAGTAGCATTTATATCAAATTTTCAAGCAGAGTCATAAGTCATATTAGCCCTGCAACCCCTAGACCTCTTCTTCTGTCTCCACTGAGACAGTAGATCGCCTCCCAGAATCCTATGTTTCTTGGACTGATTTTGATCTTCTTGACTGTTGATATTGCCATTTAATGGCTCAAACGAAGAATTAGGGTGATAATTGCTATTACTGTTTGAGAAAACCCCATTGCTTGTTTCTCCTTTTCCTTTCAAAATCGTGGCTTGGTTCTTCTTACACGCTAACTTTCCAATCCCAGTGCCACTGTCATTCCTCTTGTTTACTTTGAGATGGTTTTGCTTTCCATTGCTTGTAGGAGGAGCCCCCTGACTACCACCTTGATATCTGTACAGGAAAGGCTCCATTCAAATTTCATATCAAGCAGAGAGTCCAACTCCAAACAATCCAAGAGCAAAAAACAATGCATATGCATATGTAGAATTACATGGCAACTCACCTCATGGCCAAATAGTTATCATCCACTCCTGAAAAGCTCGGAGTAAAATTACTACACTTGTCTGAAATCTGACTTCATGGAACATCATTTGCTACCCAGGAACCCAAATCCAAAATATGCTTTATAAGATTTTGCATGGTGTAAAAAATTTAGAGCCCATGACCGGATGCAATGGTGATGTCCAGTAAAAGAATGAATATGTGTGAAAAGTTTGAAGGGAAGGATGCTTTCCCGAGGTCTGCGCAGGTTTGATTTCAGTATTAATGGCAAAGATTTTGTTCACAGAAGAAGTGTCAACTATCACGTTAGGTTTTTATGAGAGTAATGGATTTCCCAACATGGTACTTATGCATTGAATATTTAAATTATGATAAAATTTAAATAATAATTCTATTTTTTACCCTTACTGTTTACAAGGTTAACCAATAGAAAAGCAGATAAATGGCATTTATCAAATTATAAAAATAGCCAAAAAAATAAGAGACTATAATATTTTGCTCAAATTTTTTGTCCCTGCATGCCTATTGGCTAAAAAAATTGAAATAATTGCATCCAAGGGATGCATTAGTAATCCTGCCGAAGGCAGGAACTAATAACTACTTAAAATAAGCAGAAAAATAAAAAAATCATAAGACCATTACCGCTCAACAAAATAAGTTAAGCAGCCACATGCGACCATGGCCTAAAACCCTTTTTGTAAAAAACAAAAATTCGACTTATCACTGGATTGAAGACAGATCTGCCTCTTAAAAGAATATTAAGAAGGCCTTTTTAGAATTTGTAGTTTAAGTCAAATATTACACTCGGAATCCATTTTTGGCGCTATTTTCAGTGTCTGCTCCGAGAGTAGAATGCCCCCAGAGAAGCATGGGCGGGCGAAGGCCAAGAGGTGCTAAATCGGCAGATGACAAAGGCGATGATGAGAATGTCGGCATGTTACTCGATTGCTTTAAGCGCGGAATGACATACCATAAAACTCCTCCAAGTAAGTTTTACCTACTAGATTTCTCTTCATTGCTTTTCCCACTTGCTATAATATATAGTCGATTCCCCATGTATCCTTTTGTTAGTAATCTAGTGTCTAGTTGCCAGTTGCCAGTTGCCACCAACAGAGGGCTATCTCTTTTGTTAACATTATTGGGCTCTTCTGTTGGTCACCTTTGTAACAATTCATTTAATAAGTTCTTCTGGTAACCTTTGGCTTAGGGTATCTCTTTTGATAAATTTACTGGGCCTCTATTTTCTGTCTACTCTGTTGTCAATAGAGTTGATAAATTCTTTTGTAGTCATAAGCCTAATTACCACCACAGAGGGGTATCTCTTAAATAAATTTATTATGCCTTTTTTGTCAGGTTTTTAATTTGATTTGACAAATTCTCTTTGGTAGGTAATCTTTGTTTAATTGACATTACAGAGGGGTAGATCTTTTGTTATTCTTACGGGTAATTTTTTTGAATTTCGTGGGTAATTTTTTATTTAGTTGACGTCACAGGGGGGCGTCTTTTGTTAAATTTATTAGATCTCTTCTGATGAATTTTTAAAATTGAATTCACAACATCCTTTTTTGCGTAACCTCAACTTAGTTGAAACTGCAGAGGGGTAATTCTTCTGTTTGATTTATTCAGCATCTTCTACTGGCTACGCTGCATGGAACGAGTTGGATGGATTATTTTATCCAATTGAAACGCTTTTTCTGTTTTCTAGGATTCGAAGTTAAGGCTCCATTATAAAGCCCCGCTACTTTTAACAATTGAGCTCATTGTTTGAAATTCTTAAGAATACTTACTGATCTTGCACATGTTGTTGACATATTTCTCCATTACTGATCTTAATGCACAACACATGTAGTTCATTCGGGATTCATGACTATCTGACATATATGCTGGTATATTGATGTAAATTCTACTGGCACCAAGTCTTGATTGGAATTTATTAAAACCTGGGTCTGTGGGAAGTTCCCCTAATTTTCACAATTTGAATAGAATTTTTAGATTTATACCCTCAAGCCTATTCTGTAAGATCTTTTTTTTGTGGAATAATTTGTATGTCGTGCAGACCCATTTTTTCATTTACTGATCTTGATGCACAATTGATATGGTATGTTAATGTAAATTTTAGTGACATTGAGTTTTGTTTGTTATTTATTGGAACATGGGTATGTGAAAATGACCCTAATTGTTGCTTTTTTAAATAGAATTTTGTTGCCTTGTGAAAATTTTGCTCAAATTTTTTCAAAACATTCCTAAATCACTTTTTTGCCTTGTTCAGATTGATTTTGGTCAAAGCCTAAAATATAGAGGAGCTCATAAAATTTCAGTGTTTTATTCCTTCAAGTCTTCTTCCCCTTGTGTCGGTAGTTTAAAGTTTTATCTAGACCTCTGTCGATGTTTTCACAAGTCTGCAAACCTCTCGAAATGCTGACAGATACCTTTACTATTGTTTGTTGGCATTTTCCTTTGTTCGGGAACCACTTAAGTTCCCGACAGTTTTTCTTTCATCAACCTTTGGAAAGTTCGTAAAGTTATAAAATCTTCAACAACAAAGGTGTGAGTGTTTCTTAAGGTTCGTGAACCTAATAAACCTTCGCCAAGGTTCGCAGGAAGTTCAAAGCCTTGACTAGTGCTACAAAGAGCAAGCATTGGAGAGTTCACAAGTTCACGAAATCTCTGAATTTCCACCAATTTTGATGAAGGAGATAAAGTAAAGAAGTATCGGTAAGTTGGCAAAAATCGTGTAATATCTCCAATGGGATCTGCCCTAAAATTCTGATTTTTGTTTTCTGAATTCTGCTCTAATTTTCTGCACTTTTAGTTTTCTGCTGAAACCCTAGAATTCTGCTCTAATTTTCTGATTTTATTTTCAGAAGTATAAACATTAATAGGCAGCCAATAAATATGCTCTAAACATCATAAAATGTATGCCAAACATGCATAATCATCAACAAAGATGTAATGTTGTAATGGCTACCCTCAGTTCTGCCCTGAGATTTCTGATTTTTAGTGTCTTGACATTTTGTCAAACACTTTGCATTAAACTCGACAACTGTAATTTCTGAGTGTGCTGATGTTGGTCACTTTGTTTATGGAGTTTAGATGATATTTTGTATACAAATTTATTACCAAACACACTGGTAATGTAGAGACATTTTGTCAAACAGTTTGCTGTTGTTCACTGACATGGAAACACATATGAAAGCAATACAATAATAGGCCATTGAAATGACAGAGTTCTAACATGCGAGCTAGCATACCTCGGCTGTAACAAATGAGCATAAAACTAGAAAGATTGAACATACAAATATGTCCATGAAGCGACTAAGGATATACCCATGAAGGAAATCTGGAAACAAATGCAGATCCCAGGACTGAGTGGCTACAGCAGGCTGGCGCAGGTCTGAAACAGCAAGTACAACAACCCAAACCTTGTATACATAGCAACACTTCATACTCAAACCCTCGTCACTGCAACTTTATCACATTCCACCATGGAAGACTCCCATAAATAGGTGATAGCCAATCCAGATCAGCAGCGATCTGTAACAGTCCTTCACATGCCCTCAACAGAGGCTGATATGGCCTTGTGCATGATGTACGGCCCCAAACAGCATATTCGTTGCTGCAACAACTCCCTCTCCAATGACTGATATGAAGGCGCCTATGCAGGATAAAGTAATATCAATGAGAAATATTAGCAATTGAGACAAAACTTCAAACTAGAAAATGCACACAGGAGCTTGTACGGCCCAGTACAGTCCCTTATGTCTGCTGCAATAACAGTCTGCAATATATGAAAAGGGGCGCCCAGATGTGCTAGGAAATATCAAGGGCAAAGATCTACAAACTCTCCAACAAACACTCCATGCACTCTATGCAACACCAAAAGGTACGACCAACATGGGTACAGCTAAAAACCACAAATAACTCCAAAATGCAAACAAAACCCTCACACAACTGAAGTTAAATCTTGCAAACCAAAGCTTATAAAAATACATCATACTCCATGAAGCTCAGTGAGATTCTTGGATGAAATAACCATATATCCAGTTAGGGTTGATCTTCCACAAACGAAACCAGATGAGAAATTGAGGCTAAACAACCCCAAGAAGAAACTCTGCCCAACAACATAAGCTTACAAAGAAATGAAAATATATTCAACAGCCCCTCCAAATGAGCCCAAAACTCTTTTATAAAGACACTTTTAGGGCAACAAGAGGAAATGAAATAATAATTTCATTTCTCTTTTAATTTCCCCCACATAAAAAATAACCTTTTTAATTGCTCACTTTATGACTCCCTTTTCTAACATTCCTTTTATGTGAGCATCAAATAATACTTTTCAACACCTTTCCAAAGAGCTATAACACTTAAGTTATCTTTTAATATCTCTCATCTTTAGACAATGTAAGTGAATAAAAATTTAATAGCCCAATAATATACCCAAGTTGCGAAAAGCATCCAAATGATATAATTTTGCAATTTTGATCATACCAACAGGATACTGAAGACTTGGGATGAAAATCGGAGGCCGTTGGGTGACTTTCTAAAAATAGCATGTTTCTCCAAGAAAGTTGGAGAGTACCCGAGAGGTCGGAACTAAATTCCAAAAGCATCTATGAACTCCAAATGACTAGCCGGACTTAAAAATACGAACAACTGCTCTGTAAGACTGAGCCATGACCACTCCAAGAATGTTGGAGTTCTTCCTAACACGTTGAATAGCCTTCTGAAGACTAGGAACAAGCATGACACGCACAAAAGATTTTTGCGCCAAAAAGGGAACATTACAAATGTCCCTTACCTAATTTGCCTTAGAAAATTCAAATGCCACAAGTTAGGGTTAGGGTTTCGGAATTGCCATTTAGACGATCTTCAAACTGCATAATTCTTGTGCTTTAATTCTGCAATCATGACATAGGAAAACACATATACAAAATATAGATATACAAATATATATCTTTAACCATTAGGGTTAGATAAGATTTTCCCTGCATTCAAATTCATAAACAATATTCATATAGAAAGATCATCTATTTATTACTATGCAGTTAACTCAGTTTATTCACTCAACTCAGTCATAGAAGGGGATGGTGTTGAGTAGCATGGCAGGGCATAGATTGTCAACAATACCTCCATGCAGGCCCCTTAGGGAGGCATGACAGGGTGTTACTTAGTTCTCCCTCCAAATAGGCCTTAGGGGGGGCTTGGCAGGATATAGGCTGTCAACAAGGCCTCCATAAAGTCCCCTTAGGGAGGTATGGCAGGGGTGCTGATCAGTCCTTCCTCCAAACAGGCCCTTAGGGGGGCATGGTAGGGTTCCCTCCACGTAATCCCCTCACCATTCTTTTAGGACTGGTGAGTCTTATGATATAAATAAATTAGTCAATAGTCACTAATTTGACCTGTTAAATAATGTTTAGCAATATATCCTTTGATGTCTTAGTAGTCTATATGACTGTGTATATTTATATAACCTTCTCTAGGTTCAACGTTTGCTCTTCAATTAATGAATATTATTCCTTATGCTATATCGCTTGTAGATATGATATAGACTTGCAGATTTAGTTCTGCTCCATATATATTTCTGTTTCTTTCGATATCCTTTAACTCCCACCTCCTTTCACATATTATAGTATCTTTAAAAGAGGTGTCTTCCAATGAATATATGTGCCTTTTTCAGAAGAGACAACTTGTTGTGATGTAATCACACATCGCCCCATTGCAAATGGGGACCCCCTTTTTTTGCTTTCTGTCGTTGCTTTGCTTTAGGGTTTAGGTTTTCTTTGAGCTTGTAAGGTTTTGGTAGTGTTGTTTTACCCAAGTCTCGATATATTCTGGCTAAGGAGTTTGTATCTTCCCATCCTGATGCATATCTTGAGATCCTGAAAATTGACTAAGTCTGGAATCCTGATGTTCTGAGATCCTAAAAATTGACTAAGTCTGAAATCTGGTGGATCCTCAAAAGTCTAGAATCTGCATGTTAAATCCCATGGATCTAAGACCTATCTCAAACATCCTGGAAGTATATTTCAAAATATTTAAATATATTTCAGTATACTTAAATATATTTTTAAATATACTTCCATCCAGGACAAGTCAAAATCAGGCGAAAAAAGTTGAAGTCTTGGATCTTGGGCGGAAATTGTTCTACACCATGCAATATGCGCCCAGGAAAATGGGGAAAATGTTCTAGAGCTTTCAAAATCCGCCCAAGCAAAAGCAATGAGACTTCGTCAATTCATGTAACAGAGAAGATCAAAACGTGAAAATTTGGCTAAGTGTTGACAAGTGGGGAAAATGTTCTCACACATGCAATATCCGCCCTAGAGGATGAGTTTGAGGGTGGAAAATGTTCTGCCTCATGCAATATGCGCCCTAGGTTGAAGGTCTCCATTTTCGAATGCACGATTGCCTTAGACAAATTCTTGAGAATATTTGCAAAGAATATGACAATTTGCTTTGTGGAGTTGGAAGAAAGTTGGAGTTTGATGAATTGTTGAAGTAGCAAAATGGAGAAAAATGTTTTGCACCCTTCAAAATCCACCCTCCCTAGTTGCAAATTGTTCTTAAGCCTACAACATGCGCCCTAGGAATTTCATGATAAATGCATGAAGTGCGAAGGATGTTGAAACTCAATCCATGTTTAAGGCGATGAAGGAAGTCCAAGGTAGAAGATTCACTCAACATTTGAAATTTGAAGGAAAAACCTAAGTAGCAAAATGAAGGAAAATGTTCTGCACCTTTCAAAAGCCGCCCAACTTGGAGTGCAAAATGTTCTAGAGCATGCAATTTCTGCCCAAGCTTGTAACAAAGAAATTTAGCTAAGTATGAAACATCTTGGGAAGTTCAACCTTGTTTTGAAAGTTCAAGTGAAGGTCATGATAGAATACCAAAATGGGGAAAATGTTCTGCCCCTTGCATTTTGTGTTTTAGTTAGAAAGAGACTTGGAAATAGTGGAAAATGTTCTACCTCTTGCAATTTCCGCCCTAGAAGGAACAAGGAAATTTGACTAAGTATGAAACATTCTAAGAAATCATCCTTGTTTTGAAAATTCAAAGTGAAAGTCATGATTGAGTTGAAAATGGAGGAAAATGTGCTACCCCTTTCAAAATCTGCCCATCCTAGAGCGCATAATGTTCTACTCCATGCAATATCCGCCTTCCCAAGATGCAAATTGTTCTGCCTCATGCAATTTGCGCCCTTCTAGAGGAGGATCTTTGCACTTGGAAAAACATCCCATTCTTGCAAGTTGATACAATTTTATGAGGATTTAATGCAAGGAACTTGGAAGAAATTTACTAAGGGTGTTAAGTGTGGAAGTGTTAAAAGGTGGAAAATGTTCTGGAGCATGCAAAATCCGCCCTACAACGGAGGAAATTGTTCTACTCCATGCAATTTCCGCCCAGATAGTCACGAAGAAGTTGAACTAAGTGAGAAGTATATTGAAGACTCCAGTCTTGTTTTGAAGCTCCAAGTGAAGGTTTGTCAAAGGTTGATACAAGGTGGAAGTTTACAAAATTGCCTAAGTATTTATTACACAGGTAATTGGTAAATTATTGGATGATATTCACATAGAGCAAAAGCTCTTAAATAGGTTACAAGTAATTACAAAGAAAGCAAGTTTCTATATTTAGAAACTGCCAAAGACTACCAGAGATCGACACACGATCTTGTCATAATTACATACCGTTACAAGAAACTGACCATTAACCAAAAACAGGAGATTCTAAGTAAAGAATATCTTAATACCCTCCCTTAATGGTCAACCGATTCACTACACCAAGAGACCCCCTGAATTTTACAAACTTGTCAGGACTAAGGGACTTGGTGAGAATATCAGCTGTCTGATTCGTAGTCGGAACATACAACAACTGAACTGATCCGTCTTCAACCAATGATCTGATGAAATGACAATGTGTCTCGACATGCTTGGTTCTTTCATGGAAAACCGGATTCTTGGCGAGTTTGAGAACTCCCTGATTGTCACAGAACATAGGAGTCGGACCTGCTGGAGATAGTTGCATATCGGCAAGCATCCGGCGAAGCCAAACTGCCTCACAAGCTGCTTTTACTGCACCGCGATACTCAGCTTCTGTGGAGGAGAGTGCTACAGCCTGCTGCTTCTTACTGGTCCAGGTGACAGCATCGGATCCCAAACTGAACACATACCCAGAAGTTGATTTCCTGTCATCAACTGAACCTGCCCAATCTGAATCGGTGAAGCCTCTAAGGCTGGGATCAGAATTCCTTGTGTAAAGAATTCCAAAGTTAGAAGTGCCTTTCACGTACCGTAGCACATGCTTAGCCGCTACCCAATGAATAGCCTTAGGAGCTATCAAAAATCGTGAAATGTAGCTGACTGCAAAACTGATGTCGGGTCTAGTAGCAGTTAGATAGATAAGACTGCCTACTAGCTGTCGAAACAGAGACTCATCCACCGTTGGTGAGTCAGACTTAGCGGATAGCTTAAGGCCTTTTTCCATCAGAGTGGAGGCAGGTTTGCAGTCCTGCATTTGGAACCTATCCAGAAGATTGCGAGCATACTTTGACTGAGAGATGAAGATGCTGTTCGAAGTTTGCCAAACCTCAACACTGAGACAATAGTGTGAAAGTCCCAAATCTGTCATATCAAAGGATTTGCACAGGTCCTGTTTGATCTTATCGATTAGGTGTGCCGAGCTATCAGTAATGAGCAAGTCATTCACATAGACAACGAGCAACAATATATCATTACCAGTATGTTTGATGTACAAATTTGGGTCAGATGGACTCCGCTTAAAGCCATGATTTGTGAGGTACTTGTCGATTTTGATGTACCATGCTCTTGGAGCCTACTTCAAGCCATAAAGTGCTTTGACTAGTCTACAGACTTTCTGTTCTTGTCCGGCAACCTTGAAACCATGAGGCTGCGTCATATAGACTTCTTCCTGCAACTCACCATTGAGAAAGGCGCTTTTGACGTCCATCTGATGGACTTTCCATCCAAACTGGGCTGCTAAGGCAAGGATGAGCCGTATGGTACTCATCTTGGCTGTAGGAGCAAAAGTCTCCTCATAGTTGATGCCTTCTTTCTGTGAGAAACCCCGAGCAACAAGCTGTGCTTTGTACTTGTCTAGGGTTCCGTCAGCCTTGTACTTAACTTTATACACCCATTTGCAGCTAATGGGTTTCTTCCCTGGAGGAAGGTCTGAAAGGACCCAGGTGTGGTTCTTTTGAAGACTCTGGAGTTCTGATTCCATCACCGTATCCCACTCTGGAATACCTTGAGCCTCGGAATACGTCTGAGGCTGATAGACACTGTGCAGATTGGCCATGAGAGCAAAGTTTACTGTATGCTGCTGTTTGCTCTTATTCCGGGAGGATCTACCCTCAACAAGTTCATCATCATGAAGATCGGCAATCGTCTGAGACCACCATTTGAGGCGACGGGTAGACGGGACAACTTCAAGTTCAGCAGGAGGTGCTGGAACAGGTGCATCAGGGAGAACAGGTGCATCAGGAGGATACTCAGGATCATCCTCAGGTCAAACTGAGAATCATCGGAATCTGAAGAATTATCAGCATCCCTCCCACAAGGGGGACTTAAGGGAATACGGACACCCAAGTCAGGAGCCTTCAAAGGCTGGTCTTCGGACTGCTGCACAGAGGAGGGAGAGAAGAAAGGTCCCCGCTCTTCATCAAAAACCACATCACGACTGAAGATGAGACGTTCTGTCTCAGTGTCAATTAGCTTGTAGGCTTTGTGGTGATCGCTGTATCCTGTGAACATGAGTTTCTGACTCTTGGAATCCAGTTTGGAGCGCTTGGCATCTGGAATCCAAACATAAGCAAGAGAGCCAAAAACCTTCAAGTGACTGACCCGCGGCTTGCGGCCAGTCCAGGCTTCTTCAGGAGTCTTCTCCTTAACTGCATAGGTCGGATATCGGTTAAGAAGGTAAACTGCAGTGAAAACTGCTTCTGCCCAAAATTTCTTGGGAACACATCTGTGCTCCATCATGGAACGGGCTAACTCAGTTATAGTGCGGTTGCGCCGCTCTACAACACTGTTCTGCTGAGGAGTGTAGGGTGTGGTCAATTGGCGTTTGATGCCATGTGTATCATAGAAGTTGGAGAACGCATTTGAACAAAATTCCCCCCCATTATCTGACCTAAGAGTTACAATGGAACAACCAGACTCTTTTTCTACTAAGGCCTTAAACTTCTAAAAAATTGAAAACACATCTGATTTCTGTCTAAGAAAGTAAACCCACATTTTCCTACTGAAATCATCAACAAACAGTAAAAAATATTTGCATCTAGTAACTGAAAGAGTATTCATAGGTCCACAAACATCAACATGAACCAACTGAAGTACCTTGGATGCGCGCCAGGAGTCGCCAGTTGGGAAGGGCGTGCGGTGTTGTTTCCCAGCTTGACACGATCCGCAGACACCGAAGTTCTGAGCCTGAATCTCAGGGAGCCCATCTACCAAGGGCTGTTGGGAGAGCTGAGACAGGTAGTGCACATTTAGGTGCCCATACCGCTGATGCCAGAGACTGGTAACCGAAGAGTGTCGAGCTGCTAGGGCTGATTCAGGAGGACCATCCGAATCCACAAGCCGATAAAGACCATGGTCCTCAATGCCAACAGCTACAGTGCATTTGGTCTCCCGGTCGATGATCGAGCACTGGTGAGCGCTGAACACCACATCAAGGTGTGGAGAATGTTTCATGATCTGGCTGACTGAAAGCAAGTTAAGTTTCATACCAGGAACATAATATACGTTGAGGAATATGATTTTCCTCCCACCAGATTGAAGCTGAACAGTGCCCTTCCCGGCAACTGTGTACACTTCTCCACCACCAAAGACCACTGAATCACTGAAAGGGGAGAGTTCTGTAAACCAGTCACGACAATGAGTGAAGTGACGCGAAGCACCTGAATCAATGTACCAGGCAGAGGATTTTGCATGGTTTGCAGGGGTTTTAGCCATGAAGGCGTAAAACGCAGACTCCTGCTCAGTGTGCTCCGCACTGTTGGCCTTCTGCTAAGACCCTCCCTGCTTCTTTTGTTCAGAAGCGATACGTGCGCGACAATCTTTCTTGACGTGTCCAAACTTGTGACAGTAGTTACACTGAATGTTCTTCTTCTTACCGCTGTCCTGAGATGGCGCTGGCTTATTCTGCTGTGGAGGCTGACTTTTGCCTTTATTCTGAGCCTGAAACTTGGCTGCAAAAGCTTGCTCTGAAGAAGACGAAGAAGCACTACTACCAAACTGTTGTTTCCAGCGATCTTGCTGCAAGAGGATAGTACAGAGTTCTGGAAACTTCAGATCAACATTAGCTAATGTAATGTTGAGAGTCTCAATGAAATGTTCATAGGACTTAGGTAGACTTTTCAAAGTGATCACAACCAGGTCTTCTTCCTCCATTTTTCGACCAATAGCCACCAGCTGATCTCTGATCTCCTGGATCTTGTTCATGTGCGTCTGCAGAGATGTCTTCTCATCCATCATGATAGAAAACAGTATATTTTTCAGGAAGAACGCACGGCTTTTGTCAGAGGATTCATGCAAACCCTTCAGATGGTCCCAAATCTCTTTCGCTGTTTTTCCAGCCGGAATTTGAGGTAGCTGATCATCTATGACTGATAGCTTAATGAGCATGACTGCTTCACGGGTTTGTTCGTCAAACTTATCCTGGTCTTTACCTGCTGTTGTGGGACGAGTGGTAGTGCCGTCTATGATCTGAGCGAGGCAGCGATATTCAAAGATAGTCATCATTCGCTGTTTCCAAGTATTATAATTTTTGCCATTAAATCGCTGACTGCCTTCCAACATGATGTTTGAACTCGCCATCTTGCACGCTTTTCGAGGCACGAAAAATGAGGTATTGAGAAGAGGCGGAATACATAGAACCTGAAGCACAAAGGCCAATGCACAGGACGCTGAGGCAGTTTATAGGCACAAACTTCAAGACAAATTCGTCAACACAAATTTCGAGGCACCCAGAAAAATCCGACAGGTACCCAGAAATTGTCTCGAAAAACTCACCAAGAATCTGCAATCGAAATTTTTTTTCGACTTGAGCCAGAGGGTCAAAACCCTAGTCGAAAAATTTAGAACCTTAGGCGGCTATTGCAGCCATGAAAACACAGAGTAATGGCGACTAAATGGCGACCACGACGGCCAGAAGGTATTAAAACTTTCGTAGAGTTCGCCGAAACCCTAACGACGACCTCTAGATTGTAAATCGCGATCAGAAAACAATCACAATCCCTTCAGAATCCGCGACCATAGAGCTCACGATCAACAGCAAAAAGAATCCGCTGATGAAAACAAAAGAAACACCCACAAAAAATGAATGGCGAGTGATAGAGATGTATCGCGGCCAGAAATCGCGAAAAAACACAACGGAGGTCGCAAGGAATCCGCAGGCAAAACACAGCAAAATCGCGGAAAACAAATGCATTCTAGAAAAACGAGGGTCAGGAACACGCGGTCAGGAACACGCGGCCAGGAGTTTGAAGAAACGCGATACAAGACTCACGATTCTGAATAGGAAGGGTTGCGATTTGAAGTGAGAAAAACTCACGAAAAACCAACACCAGAACCCTCGATCTGCTTAACACAAGAGACTTTGCGAAAACAGAAAAAAAAATCGATCTGCACAAACATTAAAAAATTTCTCTCGAAATTTTAGAAAAACTATTTTTTTTTTTTTTAATTCTCCTGCTCTGATACCATATTACACAGGTAATTGGTAAATTATTGGATGATATTCACATAGAGCAAAAGCTCTTAAATAGGTTACAAGTAATTACAAAGAAAACAAGTTTCTATATTTAGAAACTGCCAAAGACTGCCAAAGATTGACACACGATCTTGTCATATTTACATACCGTTACAAGAAACTGACCATTAACCAAAAATAGGAGATTCTAAGTAAAGAATATTGTAATAGTATTGAAGGAAGATTGCCAAGTTGGAAAATTTCGCTCATTACAAATGCAAAATTGAATTTAAGATCATTAAAATTGAAGGAGAATTTACCAAAGAAGAAGTGAAACTTGAAGCAGAGAATGAGAAAAATTCTAAGTATTGAAGTTGCAAAATGGGAAAATCTTCTAGAGCTTGCATTTTGTGCCCTAGAAGGGCACATATTCCATGGACCAGAACAATTTCCACTTTTTGAAAGTTCTCATGAAAAATCACTTTGCATTATTCAATAAGTTGGCTTAAATTGAAAATTGTTTGATGAATCTATGGAAATTGTTTTATTTGTCCCACATTCGTAAGGAAGGTGAATTTAGTGGTAAAATTCCTTTATATCATGTATCATGTTGATGTACTAACTTGAGAGGTATTTTGCTTGTAGGTTTGCAATTTATGCGGTGAATGTTGAAGGAGAGCGAGATCAAGTGAAAGATCGAATTATGTGGAGGCAAGCCATCCAGAGGGTTGAAGTGTCATCAAGCTGATTCACCTTGCTCCAAAGAAGGTGACATCACCAGAATGGAGGAAGAATATTACATCATCAAGTTTGCCATTATCCAAGCCTCCAGGAGATCATTCCACCTACATGTTCAAGAATCCAGCATCATGAGAGGAACATGTTGGCAAGAGACACTATATGGATTCATGGTTGTTGTCATTGATGGCAACAAAGGTCATCCCACATATCCGCAAGTCATGATGTGTCTCTACCGGAAGTCAGAATAAAGAATGTTGTGGTCCGGTGAAGAAGAACAGAGCATGTGGCAAGGTCCGACAGATTGGTCCGGACCTCTCAGTGGAAGTGTCTTGGTGCAGTGCGGATTTGGGGAAGTCAAGAGGACTACCTTGAGTGGTATATTCCAAGGATTTAGCCTCCGGTGATGGACAAGGAAAAAGATATGAATGGTTGAGTACCGGATTCCTGAGAGACAGTGAAAACAGAGGAAGAACTGACTGGCAGAGTATCAGACTGCTTTCCGGATGGGTTACTGTTGATGACAGAGGTTGTGAAGGCATGAATCATGTTTGGCCGACATGATTAATGATATCTACAAGTATATGCTTGATCCGCATTGCTTGGTGAGGAAGGATTCAGCCGACAGAATGAGAGTTTGTAAGAAACTAAGACTGTTCCGGATGCCGACTAGAAAGGTGATGAAACTACTTGTGCGGATATATATAGAGGATGGATTTAGTTGTGAAGTGTGTTGTGGTGTGGAGAGATATGCGAATATGTCCAGATAAAGAGCAGAAGTAGCAAAAAGGATCCGGTATGTGAAAGATAGCAGAATAAAGAACAGAGGAAAGATGAAGTGCAGCAGATCAGTGTACTGAGCCTAACCGGAACTGAACTCCAGCATATGCAGATGCTTCCAATCAGTTCAAGACTGTGATTCTCATCACTTTGTAGACAGTGTGTCTTCTTGTAGGCAGTGGGCCTCTTGTGAGCAGTGTGCTCGGGCAGTGAGCCCTAATTGGCAAGTGCCATTTTTGTAATTTCCTATTCTTCTAACAGAGAATAATTCTTGGGTTAATCACCCCGTGGTTTTCTCCCTTAACAGGGTTTCCACGTCAAAATACTGTGTCATGTGTTTCTTATTTCATGGTTAATGTCTTGTGTTTGATTTTATGCTGCTTCAATTAAAAGGAAAGTTCAATAAGGGAAATAATTAGGATAACTGATTCACCCCCCCCCCTCTCAGTTATCAACAATTGGTATCAGAGCTAAGTTCCTCCTAATAGAGCCTAACAGCTTGAGGAAGATCTGGGATTTCAAATGGATGCATATGGTTTAAGGGAGCAACTCAAGACTGCCCTTGAGGATCTTGAACAGTCAAATTCTGAAGTCAGTGAATTAAAGGAAAGACTCAAACAGGCTGATGAATTCATGAGAGAATTAAAAGACAAATTAAGTCTCTCTATGAAAAAGAGAAAGGAGCTGCTTCAACAGTTGGCAAGACAAAGTGAAGAAAGCAATACAAATGAGGAATTGACTGAGCAAACCAAGTTATGTGAAAAGTTATCAAAAGAAGTCATTATGTTAAGACATGAAATGGAATCAGGAACTATAAAGTTTACTCAAGAGATTGAAGAAAAAAGAAAGGCTGAAGACAATCTAAGACAATCTCTTAAAGAAAAATCAGAAGAATGCCACCAGATGGACAGGATTATCAGACACCTTGAATCTGATCTTGAAGATGCCAAAGATAATGAAGGAAAACTTGAGGATCAAATTGCCTCTCTCAAAAGAGACCTTCAAACAGCAAATGAATATAAAGAGAAATTCAAGATAAGTTCTGCTCAACTTGAAGTTCTTCTTGGAAGTCAAAAGAGGACAGATGACAAGTATGGCTTGGGATATGAGAAAGGAGAAAGCTCCGGATCCGGTCAGAAGAATCTTGGATCAGAAAATCCAAGGAACAGGCCTAGAAGACCTCCGGTAAGACAGCCAAATGCTCAAAGATATCCATCCTTCAATGGATACTGCCACAACTGCAACCACTTTGGTCACAAAGCTAATCAGTGCAGAATGAGAATGAATCAGAATAATTCATCCTTCTCCGGACAGTGCTTCAACTGCAAAAGGTATGGACACAAATCCCATGAATGCAGAATTATGCAAGTAAACAAATCATTCAAAGGTAGATGCTTCACATGCAATAGAATAGGTCATATGGCAAATCAATGCAGATCAAGAGGATATCAGTCAAATATGCAAAGAAATGTTATTTGCCAAATCTGCAATAGGTCCGGTCATAATGCTAAAATCTGCAGAAACAAGAATCAGGACAAAAGAGGTCCGGTGTATAATCAGAATCAAGACAAGGGTAAACAAAAGATGAATGCGGATGAGGTTAGGAATCAGATGAGCAAGATTTGGGTGAAGAAAAGTTCAGAGAATGTAGAGGTTGGATCCGCACCAGACTCTGGTGCTGATATTTCTTCCGGAAATTAAAAGTGAGCTCTGGCTCAGGGGGAGACTCAAAGAAAATCTTGTTCCCCCAGCCAAACAAGTGGTGCCGGATGTGGCACAAGATGCGGATCAAAGGGTTTGTAGATATGAATCTTGAGATACTTCAGTCAAGTTTTCAGAGGTCCGCATGAAGTTATGAAGAAGCTGTGATCGATCAAATAAGACCTGTTCAGGGAGATGCTCCGGTATGATAAAGGATTACAAAAAGGTCCGGAAAGATCCGGAAATGCACTATCTTGTTCTGCGGATTGGACAGAATGTTTGAGATGATCTTGTAATATGCTACCTCGATTTATTCATGATTGAAAGATCCGGATGATATCCACAGATCAGGACTAATCCGGATACTCCAAGCTATCCAGACAAGGCAAACCGGAATGATGTAGGTGAAGCATTTATTGCAGACAGGTATTAGGGTTCGCGGAGCAATTTAAGGGATTTCTCAAAGGTCATTTGCTCATTCTGCACTCGAGAAGAAGCGAAAAGTGGAGCTCTGCAACAAGGTTCTTCAAGCACACCAAGGATCTCCTGCCGAAGCTATTGGATAAAGAAATCAATCCAACCACTCCGTGCAAACCGAAGGCGCATAAGGTATTCTCCGTTTTTCATTACCTCACTGCAAATCTTTGAAGAATGGCTACTCCAAACATAGTTAAGATCTCCGATAGACCTCGCCCCTCATTCAAGAAACATCCCTACAAATCATTGGAGGTTGACCCACTAGGAGCCTTCTCTAGTGTTCCTCACGGAGTTTTACACACCGAAGACATTAGGGTTTACATACATGCAAACATTGAGGAATTTGGGGAATTCAAATTAAGAGACCTCTATCACAAGCAGCTGATTGACAATGCTTTTGAGCTTAAACCAGAGTATAAGGATATTCAGAAGAAACAATTTGAGCAATTTATTCATTTCCCCTGTTTTGAAGAGGATGAATGGGTCCGGTATGTACTGAGCAGGATGCATGACAACTTTCTATGGCTAGATAGACCCTGCAAGATCACAAAAGAGGCAATTAGGGCAGTAACTGGCCTATACTCCTCCGGAGGAGTACCTATCCTCAAATCTGTCAAGAACAACATTGTAACTGAGGCCACTGGATCAAAATTTGACAAAAGGGCAATGACCATTGAAGACATCTCCGATCCGGATATCAAATATGCATCAATGATAATAGGATACAAGATCTATCACTCCAGCAGGGAGAATTCTGTATCCGGAACTGCAATATACACTGCTTATGAAATGTTAAGAAAGAATGCAGAATATGATCTCTGCGAACTACTACTAAGCCAATTAATGGAAAACATACAGAAAATCAAGAAGGATAAGAAGAATTCCTTTAAGTATGGTACTCTGATTGTATGTCTATTCTTCTACTTCATGAATGAGCTACCCGGAACAAGTGGATGGGTATGGCAAAATGACAAACCTGTTGCAGTCCAGATAAGAGACTATTTGCATGGACTTGGGGATGCAAAAGCGAGAAATACAGCTCTATGGGGATACTTCAAAAACTTTCAGAGCATGATGCAAGCAAGAGAGAGAATTCCCCAGTCTCTCATTGAGAAATACAAGGACTCAGTGTGCTTTATGGTTGACACTGATCAGTGCCTAATGGAGGCAGTGGAGCCAAGGACTGTCTGGATCATGCCCATGGGGTATGAAGTTGATGAACAGATAGTGGAGCTGCATGTTCAACACATGCTAAGTCAGCCCAAAGATCCTAAGGCAGAAAGGTTTGGAACCTTTGAGGAGCTGAGTGTAAAAATACATGTAGAACTCAGGGAACCTGAGATTAAAAGAAAGGTAAGAAAAGAAGTAGAGCACATTGCTCAAGGCCTAGGTATCTCAAAGGAGGCACTTGATGCCAGCCGGGAAAAGAGGAGGAAGGCCGAGGAAGAAGAGAAAAGCAAAGAAAGTGCTCCGGTTGGAGCTCCCACCCGAACCAGATCAACAAAGAGATCTGCACCTCCCTCAACCAAAAGTTCAAAACCGGAAGTCCAGGCATCCGGTAAGAGATCAAAGGCAAAAGCCACAAGGGCTTATGGAAGCCAAAAGGATGAAGAGGAAACAGAATCAGATGAGGGAGTAAGAGAAGTAAAGAAACAGAAAAAGAAAGGATCCGGTAAGCCCTCCACAGGCCAAGACAAGGAGGAAATGGCAGAGGTAACTGTTGAAAAGCCCACTCTGTCACTAGAGAGCATAATCAAGTCGGTCACGGTGGATGGAAACCTTCAACCAATGACTGAATCCTATGATGACTTCAGTGAGGCAGACCAAAAGACTCTGCAGGAAGCCACAGTTAAATATCTGAACATATACAATAAGGCTTTCATTGAGATCATATCTCTCATTCCTAAAAGCCTAGAGAAGGAAATGGAAGTAAGAAAGAATAATGCTCATGCCAAAGATCTTGAGATCCGGGAGCAGATAGCTATTCAGCTATATCCTCAAATTGATCCCAAGACAATGAACATTATCTTCAAGGACTGCAAAGATGAGTTCAGAAGCAAAGCCAGGATGAATCAACTCATGCTTGGTGAGACTGACAAAGTGGCCCAAGAAACAGAAGAGATCCTCCGGAAGGCCTTCAAAAGGTTCAATCTTCCTGTTGTAGAGGACTTAGGTGCAGAAACAGCTGCTGATTTGGAATCTTCTGTTCCGGAAGAAGTGAGCCCTGAACAGACAAGTGAGGACTTGGGACCCTCTGCTCAAGAAGAAGTGGCCCATGAACAAGTTAGTATCTCTCCTCCGGTTTCCCCTACAGTCTCCGGATCCAAAGAAGAAGAGCAACTACAGGAGAAGGAAGCAGTGGTGAAAGACAAAGAGGTTGACAGTTCTAAGACTGCAGAAGAAAAGAAACATCTGTCTCCGGCAAGAGACACTGCACAAACTGTTCAACAATTTTTGAGTAAAGAAACTCTAGAGATTGATGAACCGGAGCTTCTAAAAGGTCCATTTGATTTTGACTCTCTCTCTCCGGTACAAACAATGAAGATAGCTTCATTTGCAAATGCCAAGGCAAATGAAAAGCTCCTGAAGTCTCATATGGAAGACTGTGAGTTGATAGAGGCTGCTTCCGGAATACTTGTAAAGATCATGCCATCAATCCAGATAGATCCGACAGCCTCCACTTCCGGTAATCTAAAAACCTTAGTCAGCAGTGTTGATACACATTTTGATTCTTTAGAAAAATCAGCTGAAGAAAAGGTCCGGAAGGAATTTTTGGATAAGAGATTTTCAGAAATATTAGAATTAATCTCTAAGGATAGGAAGATTGTAAGCATTGGAATAAGGAGCTTAGAGAATGCTCTTAAGGATGGCGGTGATATCTATAAATTTTGTATATCCTGGTCAAAGGCAACAGCAGCATTTGACAAGAAAATAAAAGAGGAACAGGATAAGCTACAAAGCTTATCTCAAAGTTTTGACCCTCTCTCTTCCTCTATAATAAATCAAGAATGTCAGACTATTGCAGTCTTGAACGAAATAAAGAATCTTGAGAAGGAAAGGAAGAACATCACCAACCGGATGGGAGAACTTAGAAGGATTATAATCCCTAAGTTGGAAACCATGCATGAGGCCATCAGTGATGCTAGGACCACCGCCCAAACAAAAGATCCGACAGATCTCAAGCGGGCAGAAGCGTTTGCATTTTTGTTAAGTGGTCACATTTCAATTTTGGACAGAATGAAGCAAAGTTGGGCTACCGAAATGATTCAATTACAGACATCCTTTGCAGACATTCTTCAATATATGTGAGTATGTAAATATGCGGCTAAGTATAAGAAATTTTTGAAAATTTTGATATGCGGACCCTACCCTTTGCCATTGATGTCAAAGGGGGAGTGAGGAGCAGTGAAAAATGAGGGATCCAACTAAGGGGGAGTTCCGGAAATTGTATATAAAGACAGAGCATCAGCAAAAGGGGGAGCATAGTGAAAACACTTAGTCATTTTTCACTAAGTGTTGCCATCAATGCCAAAGGGGGAGATTGTTGGCAAGAGACACTATATGGATTCATGGTTGTTGTCATTGATGGCAACAAAGGTCATCCCACATATCCGCAAGTCATGATGTGTCTCTACCGGAAGTCAGAATAAAGAATGTTGTGGTCCGGTGAAGAAGAACAGAGCATGTGGCAAGGTCCGACAGATTGGTCCGGACCTCTCAGTGGAAGTGTCTTGGTGCAGTGCGGATTTGGGGAAGTCAAGAGGACTACCTTGAGTGGTATATTCCAAGGATTTAGCCTCCGGTGATGGACAAGGAAAAAGATATGAATGGTTGAGTACCGGATTCCTGAGAGACAGTGAAAACAGAGGAAGAACTGACTGGCAGAGTATCAGACTGCTTTCCGGATGGGTTACTGTTGATGACAGAGGTTGTGAAGGCATGAATCATGTTTGGCCGACATGATTAATGATATCTACAAGTATATGCTTGATCCGCATTGCTTGGTGAGGAAGGATTCAGCCGACAGAATGAGAGTTTGTAAGAAACTAAGACTGTTCCGGATGCCGACTAGAAAGGTGATGAAACTACTTGTGCGGATATATATAGAGGATGGATTTAGTTGTGAAGTGTGTTGTGGTGTGGAGAGATATGCGAATATGTCCAGATAAAGAGCAGAAGTAGCAAAAAGGATCCGGTATGTGAAAGATAGCAGAATAAAGAACAGAGGAAAGATGAAGTGCAGCAGATCAGTGTACTGAGCCTAACCGGAACTGAACTCCAGCATATGCAGATGCTTCCAATCAGTTCAAGACTGTGATTCTCATCACTTTGTAGACAGTGTGTCTTCTTGTAGGCAGTGGGCCTCTTGTGAGCAGTGTGCTCGGGCAGTGAGCCCTAATTGGCAAGTGCCATTTTTGTAATTTCCTATTCTTCTAACAGAGAATAATTCTTGGGTTAATCACCCCGTGGTTTTCTCTCTTAACAGGGTTTCCACGTCAAAATACTGTGTCATGTGTTTCTTATTTCATGGTTAATGTCTTGTGTTTGATTTTATGCTGCTTCAATTAAAAGGAAAGTTCAATAAGGGAAATAATTAGGATAACTGATTCACCCCCCCCCCTCTCAGTTATCAACAGAACATTCATCCAAAACTCCATTTCCAGGAATTCATTTGCATCTTCAAGCTCCAGAGTTATCTATCCCATGAGCCATCTACATCCATCATATGCAATCTACTCCAAGAAGTTGCACACAAAACATCTTTTACCTCTTGCACCATCCAGAGTTCAATCCTGCAAGAACAACATTACATGAGATGAGAAATGAGCAAGTTTATCAAGAAATCCATGAATTACATTCAAACTACAAAAATGTCAAGACAACAAGAAGAAATCCTTTTCGGAGTGGGGTTGGATTCGTCTTGTCGAAGCCTTTCCAACGAGCTATAGATCATGACATTCCAGTATCATCTTGATATATATTTTAAAGTCCGAAGTTAAATATATTTATTTATTGGGACTTTATGAATAAATATTATATTGTCACTTTATAAAATAAGTTGTAACTTAAATAGTGACCCCCCTAGGAGGTGGACGCCCATGGGAGACATAAAGGGATAAAATAAAATAATAAAACAAATTGAAATTCCCTCCTCTTGGGCGTTGGGCTTGGAGAGGCTATTAAAAGAGATGAAGAGGCTCATTTGGGGTATGCTATGCTTATGATCTTTTCTTTTTGTGAGCTCTGCTAGGTTTTGCTCTTGTGAAGGGTTTAAAGATTTGAACCAGAGGCTCTTGAAGACGAAAACCTCCTTGAGTAACGGCATTCTACAGGTGTGGAAGATCACCCAAAGGTGCCATTAGAGGTGAATGCATTCAGTGTTCACTATTGTGTTACAATGGAGTTTGAGACTTGGAGGATTTGAGGTTTCAAAGATCATATCATTCTGAGTTGTGTGTGCAGCAGATGGTATTATTGTTTAGTGGCAGATTGAAGTGAGTTTGTGGAGGCTTTGAGACTGCAGTTCCAAATACTTGCTGGCCGTACACTTCAGCAGGAGGCCGTACCACTTTTGGAGGGTTTTTGGGGTGTTTATGTGCAATAATCTTCCTTTGTTTTGGACGCCTAGCCCCAAACTGGCTTGCAGATCAGAAATAGTCACAGCGGCATGAGTTTTATTGCTGTTTGCTGCTGATGCATCTTTCCTAGAGGCCGTGTTGATAACTGAGAGGGGGGGTGAATCAGTTATCTTAATTACTTCAAGTTTCTGTTCTTCTTTAACAATTAGTGCAACATCAAATCATATAAGCAAACATAACCATGAAAGCAGAAATAACATTAATACACATAATACAATGATTTTGACGTGGAAAACCCTGTTAAGGGAAAAACCACGGGGTGACTAACCCAAGATTGTATTCTCTATTAAAAGAATAAGATAGTACAAAATGACACTTGCCAATTAGGGCTCACTGCCCGAGCACACTGTTCACAAGAGGCTCACTGCCTACAATAGTTTATAGAAAGAAACCAGGTACTTGAACTAAATGAGAAGCATCCACATATGTTGAGGTTCAGTTCCAGTTAGGCTCAATACACTGATCTACTGCATTTCATTCTTCCTCTTCTTTGTTGTTGCTGTCCTATCACATACCGGACCTGTATTGCTGCTTCCACACTATTCTTTGCTTTTCTTCGCACACCACAATACACCACACACACCTTCATACCGAAATCAATTTGGTATATATATCCGCATCAATGATTTCAATCATCTTTCTAATCGGCATCTAGAAAACTCAAGATATTTCCAATCTCTGGTCTGTCGATTGAATCCATGCTTACTAAGTGATGTGTATCAAAAAAATAGTTAAAGAAGTCATCAATCATGTCGGCCAATCATGAATGATACCTCAAGAAGCTTGACCACCATCAATATCTCATCCGGTTTAAGGTCTGATGCTCTGCCGGTCAGGTCTTCCTTAGTCTACTCTGCCAAACAGGAACCCAACACTTAGGTGCTTATATCTTTTCACTCTATCATCACCGGAGGCTCAATCTCTGGAATATAGTAGTTATGATACTCCTCTTGACTTCCCCAAGTCCGCACTTTTCTGAGATACTTCCTCTGAGAGATCCGGACTTGATTGTCGGATCTTGCTGCATGCTCTGTTCTTGCTTACCGGACCACAACACTCTTCAATTTGACTTCCAATATGGACACACCATGTCCTGCGGATGTGTGGGAAGGACTTTGTTGCCATCAATGACAACATTCATGAAGCCACACAGTGTCTCTTGCCAACAATCTCCCCCTTTGGCATTGATGGCAACACTTAGTGAAAAATGACTAAGTGTTATAGCATACTCCCCCTTGGCTGATGCTCTGTTCTTATGTACACTTTTCCGGAGCTCCCCCTTGGCTAGATTCTACATTTTTCACTGCTCCTCACTCCACCTTTGACATCAATGGCAAAGGGTAGAATCCGCCCAAAAATCCAACTATACTTAGCCGCATAAGTATATATACATATTATACTTACATATACTAAAGTATATCTGCAAAAGTTGTCTTCAATTGGACAAATTCTGTTGCAGAACTCTGCTTCATCCTGTCCAAAATTGAGATGTGACCACTCAACAGGAATGCAAAAGCTTCTGCCCTGTTTAGATCTGTCGGATCACTGGTCCGGGTTGTGGTCTGAGCATCTGTTAGGGCCTCATGCATGGCCTCTAATTTAGGGATAATTATCCCTCTAAGTTCACCCATCCTACTTATTATATTCTTCCTTTCCTTTTCAAGTTTCTTTAGTTCATTTAGAATGGCAATAGTCTGACATTCCTGGTTTATTATGGATGAGGTGAGAGGATCAAAATTTTGAGATACACTTGACAGTTTATCCTCTTGTTCTTTCACTTTCTTCTCAATATCCTTTGTCCACTTTAGACTAGGATAAACAAAATTTATAATCTTTTCGCCATTTTTAAGAGCATTTTCTAAGCTCTTTATCCCAATATCAATAGTTCTCCTATCATTTGCTATTAGCCCTTGTACTTCGGAGAATCTCTTACCCAAAAATTCTTTTCGGACCTTCTCTTCTGTTGCTTTCTCTAAAGAATCAAAATGTGTATGAACAGAATTAACAAGAGACTTTAGATTACCGGATGTGGAGGCCGAAGGATCCTTTTGGAAGGATGGCATGATTTTCTCTAGCACATCGAATGCAATCTCTATTAGCTCACAGTCTTCCATGTGAGACTTCAGAAGCTTTTCTTTTGCTTTGGCTTGTGCAAAGGATGCGACCTTCATTGTTTGGACCGGTGAGAGGGAATCAAAATTGAATGGTCCTTGAAGTAACTCCGGTTCATCTAATTCCATCATTTCTTTTATCAGGGAGTCTTTGACTGCTTCTACAATGTCTCTTGCCGGAGACAGAGTTTTCTTCCCTTCTGCAGCCTCAGCACTGTCACTTGTGGTCTTCTCTGTTTGACCTTCTTCTCTTCCCTTCACTTCTTCTCCTTGATTAATGCTCTCTTCTTTTCTTTCTTTTCCTTCAATTCCGGAGTCTGCTGGGGGATCCGGAAGAGAGGTGTCTACTCCATGAACTTCCTCTTCCGGAACAGAGGAATCTAAGTCTTTAGCTTTCTCTTTACTTGTCTCCTTTGTCTCTTCTGCAACTGTCTCAGTAGATTTTCCTTTGTCATCCATGGCAGAGGGTTCATCACTTAAGTCCTCTATAACAGGAAGATTCAATCTTTTAAAAGCATTCCGAAGGATATCTTCTGTTTCTTTAGCTACTTGATCCGTCTCTTCGAGCATAAGCTTATTCATTCTGGCTTTGCTCCGGAACTCATCCTTACGATCCTTGAAGATCATGTTCTTTTGTTGAGGAGTGATGGAAGGATAGAGTTGGATAGCAATTTGCTCCTGGATTTCTAGGTCTTTTGCCATGGCATTGTTCTTTCTCATTTCGAGTTCCTTTTCTAAACTTTTAGGAATCAGAGATAATTTCAATGAATGCTTTGTTATAGATGTTAAGATACCTGACTGCAGCATCTTGCAAAATCTTCTGGTCAACTTCATTATATTCATCATAAAATTCAGTCATTGGTTTTAGGTTCCCATCCACAACGACTGATTTGATGATATCATCAATGCAGAGAGTAGGCTTTTCAACGAATTCTTCTACCTCTTCTTCCTTGTTATGACTGTTAGAGGGTTCACCGGAAGTTTTCTTCTTCTTCTTCATTTTCTTTACTTCTTCATTGGTTTCAGTTTCTCATCATCCTTCTGACTCGTATAGGACCTTGTGGCCTTTTTCTTTGTTCTGTTCTCTCCCTTACCGAATGTCTGGGCTTTAGGTTTTGATGCTTTTTGGCTCTTAGAGGTGGCAGGTGCAGAGCTTCTGGAGGATTTGGTTCGGGAGGGGGCTTGTACCGGAGCACTTTGTTTTTCTGTTTCTTGCCTTTCTTTCTCTGCCCTTTCCATCTTCTCTTTGTTGGCATCAACTACCTCCTTTGATAATCCATGCCTCTTGGCGAATTCTTCTACTTCCCTTCTTACTTTTCTTTTGATCTCAGGTTGTCTAAGTTCAACATGAACTTTTACACTCAATTCTTGGAAGGCTCCAAACCTTTCTACCTTACGGTCCTTAGGCTGACTTAGTAGATGTTGTGTTGTGCCCAATCACACATCGCCCCATTGCAAATGGGGACCCCCTTTTTTTGAGCTCTGTGCTTTGCATGAAGTTTTGATGATGCCTTAGGTTCGTTTCCTCTACCAATCCAATAAGAAGTTTTTCTCCTAGAAGATTTTGCTTTATAACTAGAGGTCTCATCTGGTACATAAACTTGTAGTAATGAAGAATCTTGATCAAATCCCATCCAAATGATGAATCATGAGATCAATCCTGATGTATGTTTGAGATCCTGAAAAGACTAAGTATGGTAGCCTGAAATCCTAAAATCCTAAAAAAATTGACTAAGTCTGAAATCTGGTGGATCCTCCAAATTCTAGATTTTGCATGTTAAATCCGGTGGATTCGAGACCTATCTCAAACATCCTGAAAGGTATATTGAAAAATATTTAATATATTTTTCAATATACCTTTACCCTGAGAGACCCTGAAAAACGCCTAAGTACCCCAGAGGATTCAAAATCGTGATCCATTGCGACGGGATATTAGAATGGTGCAAAATCTTGATGAAATGCACTCCTATTAGGAGGATTTCAAATCTTGATCTCTTGTACCACTTTCTAGAGGATCTCTTACACCCTAATCGAAGCGCCTAAGGAAGGAGAATTCAAACTCTTGATCTCTTGCGCCAAAAGGGGGAGATGATTTGAAGAGGATATCAAAAGTGTCATCCAACGCGCCTAAGGAAGAGGATCTCAAAAGTGTGATCCAGTGTGCCAATCCTGGAGGAAACCAAAGCACCTATCCAATGCGCTCCTATTAAGAGGATTCAAAATTATGATCTTTTGCGCCACCTTTTAGAGGATTTCCAACCTTTGATCCATTGCGCAAATGCTAGAGGATTTCCAAACCCTGATCTAGTGCGCCAATTTGTAGAGGATCTCCAATTGCTGATCCAATGCGCCAAGGCAGATTTCAAGGGGAATTCAAAAGTGCCATCCATTGCGCCACCTTAGAGAAACCAAAACACTCAACTGCTGCGCCAAGATTGAGAGGCAGGTTTTAAGTGTTAAAATGCAAGTTTTCTAATGTTTCAAGAGGAATTTTAAACCCTCATCCAACGCTCTAGAAGAAATCAAAAACCTCAAGCAATGCGCCATATACATAAAGGGAATATGGAAGTTTTTCTAACATCATGAGGATCTTCAACACCCTATCCAATGCGCCAAGGCTGATCTCAAGAGGAACTCAAAGGCATTAATTGATGCGCCAGCCCTAGAGGATTCCAAACCTTCAATCCAATGCGCCAAAGGAGGGAGAAGGTAGGAGAATTCAAGATAGCTGTTTAATGCGCTCAATACAAGAGGATTTCAAACACCTTATCCAATGCGACCAAGATAGAAGTGATTCGCCAAGTCTGATTTGTAATAATATGATATGCACTTTCAAGAAGAACTTGAAGTCCTTAACCGATGCGCCACAACAAGGGGAAATCAGAGGTCTGATCTGCTGCGACAGCAAGGGGAAATCAGAGGTCTGATCTAATGCGCCAGCTCTTAGGATAAGGATTTAAAATTTTAAACTGCTGCGCCATTTCCATGTAGGATGTATGAAGAGGAAGACCTTCATCTGCTGATCCCTTATGATGAAGAACTCAGAAAATTAATCTAATGCCCTATTCAAGTAGGAGGATTGAAGTATTAAGATTGCAAGGAGATCTCAAAACCATCATCTGCTGCACTAAGGAGATAAGACAGAAGATCTCAGTTTCCGATTTGCTGCTCCAAGAAGGACGAGTTTAAGAGTTTAAAGGAGGATTTAAAGACTTCATTCAATGCTCTATTTTCTATATTGCTTTCACCTTCTTTAGACCTTAAACAAATGATTTCTTATGTGTTTATGTTATAAAGTTGAAGGATTGATATTGTTTCTTTCTCTATGTTGTAGGAGTATGAATGAAGTTAAGGAGTCATCAAGAAGAAAAGCTTGAACCACCTTCATGCTAGGAGTGAAGTCAACAGGTTGCCATGTGAAGAGAACATCATGTAGCTGTTTCAAGGGCATCCTTCATCATCTTTGTGTTGGAACTCTTCATCAAGTGACATCATGTTCAAAAGACAAATTCTACTTCAAGTCTCCTTGGGAAGTTAGTTGCTCTATCATAAGGAAGGTGTTATCATCAAGTTGGAGCATTTCATATATTCTACTTCATTCAAGATCATCTTCAAGGAAGCATGTCATCAATTACGTCATGATCATCAAGGACAAGCATCTGAAATCACCTTCAAGTTGCAGAGGGAACACTACTCCAAAGGATTATACCTCAAATCTTCTACATCAATGATATCATGTTAGATCTACATCAAGTTCAAGGATACTAGCAAGTACACTACTTCAATATCAATGGCCTCATATGAAGATCATCGAGTTGGAACACTTTATTGACACTTCAAAAGGCATTCATCCATCTAAGCTTCAAGACTTTACAATTTTCAAGTCCAAGAGAGTCTCATATTCTTTAAGAAGGAGCATTATCAAAGAAGATCATTCGCATCAACCTACCTACAAAAAGAAGAAACATTACAAAGTTAGTTAAGTGAAGCAACAAATATTATACATCCAATCTACAAGAAGAATGAACAAGGCAAGATCTACAAGTTGTATTCCTAAACATACAAGTTAAAGCAATCACATTGAATCCATCATTACAAGATGATACAATTTGAAATATGCTGAAGTGGCACCTACATGGCAGACACGTCATCATCTAGTCATATCTGCCACATCATTTCAACTACATTCAATGTATCATTTAATAAAAGAAGCCAAAGGGATTCCTATGTGGAGGATGTTTTAAATGATTTCGCCTTACCTTATCACATTGGAAAACGTGCCTTCATTGCCTCTCTCTTTTGTACTTAAAATAGCAATTTGTTGTAACTACCTGTTGAGGTGGCACGATCCAGACCCTTGGCTATCGAATTGATCTAAGCCATTCATTGTAATCTGGAGCACTATATAAAGGCCTTGTTGCCTCATTTGTAAAAAAAAAGGAGATAGAGTAGTAGTTCATAGAATAGTTTTTTAGGAGTAGAATAGGAGAAACTCTCAAAATTTTCTGAGAGGACTTGAAATTGTTGTAAATATTGCTCAGGATTAATGCAAAGACATTGGAAGTTTATTTGGTGTTTAAGTGTTGTCTTGTGGAATCGCATGGTTTCTTGTACTTTGATGAAATAGAGGTGTTTCAAATTAAAAATAAAGTAGATTAGAAGCTCATTGTTGTAATGTATGTTGTATTGGATATTTGATTAACTCCTAGCTCATGCTTTTAACATTCTTCGCTGGTGAAGCGTTGTGTAAAGCTAGTCTGAGCCTTATTTGCTTAAGTTCGATTGTGGATGTTTGTTTGAGCTGTGGCGTTTAATGGGTGTTCATTTAAGCCTTCATGATTTGAAAACCATTCGCGTAACCTTAGGAGATTGCACCAACTCCATGTAGTTGTAGGCATCCTTGGCGAAGTGGAGTTAGGTTTACTTAGGAGTTTGTCTGTTCATGCATCATCATTGCTTCATTGACCTTAGATTAGTTTCCTAAACCCTTGCCCTTTTACTTTTCTTTATCATTGAAGTCTTGTATATATGTCATCCACACTGAAGGAGAGATAAGCTGAATGAAAGAAGAAAGATCTGATGTAAGTCCCTTTGTGTTTACCAACAAAATCATCTTAAGTCATTGAGCTATCCCTCACAAAACATAGGAAAAGGAACCTTGGAGTCATCTAGTTTGATCACTTTGTTCAGCATTCGAGAGGCTTTGCTCAAGAGAGAGTTAGATACTTTGTATTTTACTCTATTGTTGACTTTTCTAAAAACAAACATCAACATGTTGGACATGCAGTTCCAAAATTTTTTCATCCACCTCATAGCCCATTGGCATAATCCACATTATTCTCGGTTCCACTGCCTCCATTAGGCATTGATCAGTGTCTACCATGAAGCACACTGTATCTTTGTATTTTTCAACTAGAGATTGGGGGATTCTCTTTCTGGCCTGCATTATGCTTTGGAAGTTTTTGAAGTAACCCCACAGTGCTGTATTTTGTGCCTTAGCATCACCAAGCCCATACAAATAATCCCTGCTTTGTATGGCAACAGTTCTGTCATTTTGCCATATCCAACCACTAGTTCCGGGTAGCTCATTCATATAGTAGAAGAATAGGCAAAGTATCAAGCCACCATACTTGGATGAATTCTTTTTATCTTTCTTTATTTTCTGCAAATTCTCTAACAGTTGGTTTAGGAGAAGCTCACAAAGATCATAGTCAACATTTTCTCTTAGCATCTGATAAGCAGTGTAAATTGCAGTTCCGGGTACTGAATTTTCCCTGCTGGAGTGATATATCTTGTAACCAATTATCATGGAGGCAAACTTGATATCCAGATTAGTGATATCTTCTATTGTCATTGCTCTCTTGTCAAATTTTGATCCAGTAGCCTCACTCACAGTTTGGTTTTTGACTGATTTGAGAACAGGTAACCCTCCGGATGAGTGTAAACCGGTTACTGCCCTAATAGCGTCTTTTGTGATCTTAAATGGTCTATTCAACCACATGAAGTTGTTATGCACTCTACTCAAAACATACCGGACCCACTCATCTTCTACAAAACAGGGGAAATGGATGCACTGTTCGAAATGCTTATCCTGGATGGCCTTGTATTGGGGTTTAAGTTCAAGTGATTCATCTATCAGTTCTTTGTGGTAGATATCCATCAGCTTGGATTCCCCAAATTCTTCAATGTTAGCATGTATGTAAACCCTAATATCTTCTACATGCAGAACTCCATGCGGAATGCTAGAAAATGCGCCTAGGGGATCAACTTCTAGGGATTTGTATGGATGTTTCTTGAATTTAGGGCGTGGCCTATCAGTGATTTTTCACAACATTCAGAGTAGCCATCTTTCAAAAGATTCAGAGAGAGATTTAAGAGCGGAAAATACCTTTTACGCTTTTAGGGTTCACGAAATGAGCCAGATCAAATTGCTGGATAAATCGATTTCTGTGGTTGATCTTTGAGAGGTTTGAGACAATTTTGTTGCAGAGCTCCTCTCTTCTTCTCGAATGCAAATGTGCAAATGATGAACAAAAGAACCCTTTTATTTCTGCGCAAACCCTAATTCCATTCTGCAATAAATGCACAACTTAAGTTATTCCGGTTGCCTTGTTTTCCTTGTTTTGAGAGAGATCTTTCCGGATCACTGAGATGCACCTAGAATGATAACTTACAAAGTATCTTCCTTTATCCAATCATTCCATCTAACCGCAGATCCAAATATTTCAATTTGAATTATACCGGATCTAATTGTGAAAGACCTGCTTTTGTCGGATGACTGTCAAACCGGATTAATCTTGGATGATTAACCTTTTCAAACTCCTTGCGTATCTTTCATATCTTTACCAAGGGTTATTTAGATGTGTCTTTGAGAGCCCTTTCAGTCCACAACTTTTCCATGTGTCAATTTAAGGCATCAATTGACTAGCTGGGGGGAATTGTTTTCTTTTGTGACTCCCCCTGAGCCAGAGCTCATCTATTTAGTTTTCGGAAGGAATATCAGCACCAGATTCTAGTGCGGATCCATCCTCAGCATTTTCTGTACTCTTCACCCAAATCTTGTTCATCTCCCTTTGAATTTCATCTATATACACTTTTCCTTTTCCTTTGTTTTGGTTTTGATTATGATGCACCGGACCCTTTTTGTCCTGATTCTTATTTCTGCAAAATTTGGCAATATGACCGGATCTATTGCAATTGTAGCAAACAACATTTCTTTGCATATTTGACTGGTATCCTCTTGATCTACATTGATTAGCCATATGTCCCATTCTATTGCATGTAAAGCATCTACTATTGAATGAATTGTTTATTTGCAAATTTCTACATTCATGAGATTTGTGACCATACCTTTTGTAGTTAAAACACTGTCCGGAGAAGGATGAATTAGTCTGATTCATTCTTCTTCTGCATTGATTTGCTTTATGACCAAAGTTATTGCAATTGTGGCAGTATCCATTGAAGGATGGATATCTTTGAGCATTTGGTTGTCTTACCGGAGGTCTTCTAGGTCTGTTCCTTGGATTCCTGATCCAGAGTTGTTCTGACCGGATCTGGAGCTTTCACCTTTTTCATACCCCGAGCCTTGCTTGTCATCTACCTCTTTTGGCTTTCAAGAAGAACTTCAAGTTGAGCAGAGCTTATCTTGAATTTCTCTTTGTATTCATTTGCTGTTTGAAGATCCCTTTTAAAAGTGTCAATCTGATTCTCAAGTTGTTCTTCATTATCTTTAGTTTCTTCAAGATTAGATTCTAGATGCCTGATTATTCTATCCATTTTGTGGCAGTCTTCTGACTTTTCTTTGAGAGATTGTCTTAGATCATCTTCAATTTTTCTTTTCTCTTCAATTTCTTGGGTGAATTTTATAACCCCTGACTCCATTTCATGTCTTACCATAATGACCTCTTTTGATAGCTTCTCACATAACTTGTTCTTCTCATTCAGATATTCATCAGTATTATTGGCTTCACTTTGACTTGCTAGCTGTTGAAGTAGTTCCTTTATCTTTTTCATAGAGACACTCAGTTTCTCTTTTAGTTCATTTATGAAATCATCAGCTTGTTTGAGTATTTCCTTTAAGTCATTGACTTCAGAGTGAGACTGCTCAAGATCATCTAAGGCAGACTGAAGTTGTTGCCTCAAACCATACATATCCATTGAGATTCTTAGATCTTCCTCAAGCTGTTAGGCTTTGTTTGGAGGAACTTGGCTTTGATACCAATTGTTGATAATTGAGAGGGGGGGGGGGTGAATCAGTTATCTTAATTATTTCAACTTTCTGTTCTTCTTTAACAATTAGTGCAACATCAAATCATATAAGCAAACATAACCATGAAAGCAAAAATAACATTAATACACATAACACAATGATTTTGACGTGGAAAATCCTGTTAAGGGAAAAACCACGGGGTGACTAACCCAAGATTGTATTCTTTGTTAAAAGATTAAGATAGTACAAAATGACACTTGCTAATTAGGGCTCACTGCCTGAGCACACTGCTCACAAGAGGCTCACTGCCTACAATAGTTTATAGAAAGAAACCAGGTACTTGAACTGAATGAGAAGCATCCACATATGTTGAGGTTCAGTTCCGGTTAGGCTCAATACATTGATTTACTGCACTTCATTCTTCCTCTTCTGTGTTGCTACTGTCCTATCACATACCGGACTTGTATTGTTGCTTCCACACTATTCTCTGCTTTTCTTCGTACACCACAATACACCACACACACCTTCATACCAAAATCAATTTGGTATATCTATCCGCATCAATGTTTTCAATCATCTTTCTAGTTGGCATTTGGAAAACTCAGGATATTTCCAATCTCTGGTCTGTCGGTTGAATCCATGCTTACTAAGTGATGTGTATCAAAAAGATAGTTAAAGAAGTCATCAATCATGTCAGCCAATAATGAATGATACCTCAAGAAGCTTGACCACCATCAATATCTCATCCGGATTAAGGTCTGATGCTCTGCCGGTCAAGTCTTCCTTAGTCTACTCTGCCAAACAAGAACCCAACACCTAGGTGCTTATATCTTTTCACTCTATCATCACCAGAGGCTCAATCTCTGGAATATAGCAATCATGATACTCCTCTTGACTTCCCCAAGTTTGCACTTTTCTGAGATACTTCCTCAGAGAGATCCGGACCTGATTGTATTTGATAGTTTCTTCATATCTATTGTATCTTTGCTGGGTTTCTATTCTATGCAATATATTGTATGCTCTGGCAACACATCTGCAGGAAAACTGAAAACTCCTTCCGCATCTTCTCTCTAGTCTGAAAGAACACAAAATAAAAATTAAAATAACACCAAAAAATCATTAAAATATACAAACAGGTACGATACATTATAGTGGTATTAGAGCACAGCTCTTCCTGCCATCCAGTGAGGTTATATTCAGACATGCAGAAGTGAGAATGAGACGTGCGGCCGGGTACAGATAGATATTATTTTAGACAAAACAGGTCAAGACAAGGAACGTAGATTCCACTGAGAGTACAGGAAGAAGTACCATAGATAGATCCATTTGACATAGATACAGAAGTTGTAGCTGCGGAAGAACTAGTAGTAATTTATAGTGAGGAAGATCTCGAAGTTCTGTGAACAGATCCCTTCTCAGGTGTTCTTCCAAAACAGGTTGAAGAAATGGGTGACAGAAATCGGAGAACCTAGCATGTGGGAGATTTTAAATTCTTTGGCGAGAGGTCAGCAATAGATGATCGAGAGCTTGGACAGGTCACAGACGAAGCTTACATGGATTCTTGGCCGTTTGGTGCCTAATGATGATGGAGATAGACCTAGGGACAACAAAGATAGGAACAAAGATCGGAATGACAGGGATGGACACAAAGATCGAGAAAACGGAGGTCAAATTGGAGACAAGAACAATGGGGATAGGAATAGACACAGGGATCCTGAGGGGGAGGCTTTGGTGAATAACCGAGGTGCTACACAATTCACAGCTGGAGATAGACCGGGCATACCCATCTTTTTGCCCAGGGATGAAATTCCTGAACGAGATGCTACACAGGTGGAGTTTCAGGATGGGATTTGGAGAGATTGGCAGGCTTCGAGTGCAGAGTTTAGGGCGGAGATGACCTTCAGAGATTAGACGTAGAGGGGGTAACAGGCAGTAGAATCATGAGCTTTAAAAGAAAGTCAGTAAAATGACTTTGCCCTACTTTGATGGTTCAGGTAAAACTTCTGCGAGAGCTTGGGTGCAAAAGTTGGACAATTATCTCCAGATCACCCCTATGCCAGAGGCCAATGCCATCACTTATGCAGCCTTACACTTGGAGGGCAGTGCACACAAATGGTGGAGCAACGGAAAGGTATGTAGGAGTACAATCAACACTGAGAGGGGGGGTGAATCAGTGTTGTGTGAATTCTCAAATCTTTTTACACACTTTAACTTTCAGAGCACAAGGAGAGAAAGATAGCATTGATTTGTTACATATGCACATGACTGTGAATACAGAAAGAGAACAAAACTTCATAAGTAAATCATACACACACAGAGAAGATTATGACACAAGAATTGCATGAGTGGAAAACCCTCTAGGGGTAGAAAAACCACTCTAAACTGCCTCACTGGCTTAACTGATCAAACATGCCTCACTGGCTACAAAGAAGCCTCACTGGCTACAATATGTGTCTCACTGACAAATGTTAAGGTCTCACTGACCTACAAGCCTTACTGGCATATTGTGCCTCACTGGCATAGACAATTTTCAATCATAAAATTCTGTGTGCAAGAATTGATTGCTATTCAATCTGATTTGCACCATTATGCAACCTGTGTTTCATCATACACCCTTATACCTCCTATTTGATTTTCAAATCAAGACCATACAAAACAAAGCCTTTTACAAATCTTTACAACACTCTTATATCTGCAAATTTGATTCACCTGATGCATATTCACCTGCATTTTATCTTTATGGTTCAATCTTTATCTTCATGGTTCAATCTGTAAGTTTATTGCTAGATGTCCTCATATTGTGTTTGATCCATTCCTGCACAAACATAATCTCACATACAATAAACTGAAAATATCTTCAATACCCCACATCACCACACTGACTCACCAATCTACCTGCAAAGCCATTATATACAAGATAATCATTTACATCCTCTCTACAAACAAAAACATTTCACCTTCTCTCTGTACAAAATCAATCTCTTGTGAAAAAAATTATTTCTCTGTACACTTTAGAGCCCTTTCATGTTCTTTTCCATTTCAAATTTTCCCTTGCAAAAATATGTAAATCTTCTTCAAAAATTTCGAAACTTTTCACTTTCTCTGCACAGACAATTCGTCTAAAACAAATAATTAAAGTCATATAAAAATCTTTAATTGAAATAAGATATTTCAATTTGCTCTTGAAAGAGAAAATAAAATCTCTTTCTAATCTGATCTCCATTGTGCAAGAAGACAAACCCCTTTATTGAAACCATTGAATCCTGCATAAAAATATATTCTGTGTATAAACAAAATATTTCTATCTCTTCGTACATCTTCTCTTTGCATGATGTTTCATATTCCCCAAAACACAAAAAAATTTCAATCTAATTATCTTTGCATTATCCTCTTTTTCAAAACCTCTTGATCTTCTCTGCAAAAACACATTTCCTTTTCTTCATCTCCCCTGCAAATAAAATCTTCAATTTGATTTTCTCACAAGACAAATTATCTCCATTAAACATCATTCAATCCTGTTGATCTTCCTCAAAAATATTTTCATGAAAACCTTTTATATTCTATATCTGTGAAGAAATTAATTTTCTCTTCATGTCTATGACTGTTCATTTTCTTCCTCTCTTCCTCTTTGCAAATTCTTGCAATCTTATTTCATCTTCAATAAAATCAAAAAATCAATTCATCTTTGAAAACCAATCTGCCTCAAAAAAAAATCTTCAATCTGTAAAAAATCTTTCTCATTGCATCATTGTTATCTCTGCAATTTTTCATAAAAATCTTTACTAAATTCTTCAATAGTTTTCTAAAAAAAATTGCTTTTAAAAAGCAATAACCATCTCCTATAAAGGCTCCTTAATTCTATAATGAATCTTAAGCCTTTTAAATAAAATGGAAATTTAAAAGGTTTCCAAAAATCTTTTATAAAAAACAAGCCCACTTATATCGGGTTCCCTCCTTATACCATGCACCTTTTATTTAAATGTCATAAAATATGACACACCAAAGTTTCCAAGTTTAAAAAAAAAACAAACCTCCCCTTTTAGAATGTATCGCGGGCCCTTCACAAAGTTCACAAAGCATTTTCAATAGTTTTTAAACTCATAAAAATCTTTAAGGAAATCGCGCTCCAAAATCTTTTGAAGAGAGACATTTGAAATGATTTCCCGCCCGAGCACTTTTGGAAGAGACCGATGGAGTCGGTTAGAAGTATGAGGTGGGCCGGTCACCGCCATGACTAGGGACCCCTCCAAACGGTGGTACTTAAGTTGCAAACCTTCAATTATAAGTCACCTTTCAAACATAAGAAAAGTGAAATAGGCACTAGATGGGCAGAGAAGGTAAACAAAGAGTATGCTTTAGATACAAGATAAATATCTTCTAAACCTCCAACTTCAACTATACCTCCTTGCATAGTGTATAAAATTCCACTTCATAAGAATGATATCCAAAAGATTAACAATGCTTTACCAACTGAATATTATGAACCAATCTTACTTTGACCATGGGTGACAATATCTATGAACTAGTATATAACTCCTGTAATCACTTCTATCAATCCTTGATATAGAGTATACCACACAAAAAGAAACCAATCCAATCCTTATTGTAGAGAGAGTCAGACAACATGATGAAGGCTACTGAGATCAAATGACTAAGTCATTACCACTACAAGTCATCTGTGACTAAGTCATTACCACTACAAGTCATCTGTAAAGATCATGGCAAAAACAACACACAAGATGATGTAATCAACAACATATAAGATGATATAAACTCTACACAGGATGATGTAAACTCTTGCTTCTCCTGATCCTTTAACAAGTATGTACCTCTAAACTGCATAAAACATGATATGCACTTGCCAACTATAATGAAGATCAATACTATGTCTTGTCATGACCAACAAACCTTGCAAACACATTCCTCAACTTTTTGATATGAGAACAAGAAACACATCCTTGAGTATGAGAACACATCCTGAACAAATCTGCATCATCAACAACTGAACGCACTTTTGACATCAATGACAACCTGTCACCATTAAGGTAACCTTGGGACATGACCAAATTACATCTTATGTGGAGTTCACAGCCAGACTCATAGATAGGTTCGACAAGAAGGACCCCGAAATGCAATTCAAAGAGTTGGCTCAGCTGAGATAGAATGTATCAGTAGACTCATACATATCAGATTTCCAGGACCTTTCGGTGATGGTCTCAGATATCTTAGAGCATAGATTGATCATGCTTTTCATTGACTAGTTGTCAGATCTCCTTAGAGGTTGGATTAAGGGTTTAGACCCTGCGTCTTTATAGGAGGCCATGAAGAAGGCCCGAGACATGGAGTCTTCTATTTGGAGAAATAAATTTCAGTCAAAAGGATTTCAGCATAGGAGAGATAAGGAGGACATAAGACATTTTCATAGAGATTCCGGACAGCAGCACAAGAGTTCTTCCATGTTGGATAATGACTAGTTGAATGATCTCAGGAGGAAGAAGCTCTGTTTTCACTGCAGAGAGCCTTGGGGTCCTAAGCACAAGTGTGCTGCCCAAGGAAAGGCAAAACAAAGAGTACTTTTCAGTAGATGAGTCCGTTGAATTTGAGTCACGTTCAGAGCAGCATTCAGAAGATGATGATTCAGTTATAGATGTTGCATCTGAGGCATCGGATAAGGATGAGGACACTGCCCTACCTACGACCCATATATTGAGTATCCAGAGAGGGGTCATTCAGGATAAGAGGAGTATTGGGTGGACATCATTGTATTACTCTACTTGACACAGGTGCCACTCATAACTTCATAGATGAGGGCTTGGTCGCGAAGAGAGGGCTGAAAACTGAAGAGTTTGAGGGATTCAAGGTGAAGGTAGCTGATGGATTTGTACTCACCTGTATTAGGAGAATCTCCAATTTGACCATCAAGCTGAATAACTACACATGCCTGTCAGAATTTTATGTAGTCAGCATGGGTGATATGGATGTTGTGTTGGGTGTGAATGGTTGCATGATATAGGAGAGTTCACATTCAACTTGAGGACCATGGAGATGAAGTTTGAGGTGAACGGAGTTCGA
Organism: Cunninghamia lanceolata; assembly: GCA_027924645.1. Taxonomy (NCBI): domain Eukaryota; kingdom Viridiplantae; phylum Streptophyta; class Pinopsida; order Cupressales; family Cupressaceae; genus Cunninghamia; species Cunninghamia lanceolata. The sequence continues at coordinate 11,472,962 of BSBN01000346.1, read as the reverse complement.
CATGTGCTTGGGGGTATTTCAGATGGTGGGTTGAGAGTGGTTTCTCTCAAGCAAATGGAGAGATTGATTCGTCATGATCAGGTGCGGTGGGCAGCAAAGGTGATGGTGATGCTTGCAGTGACAGAACAACAAAAACAGGAGTATCCAGTTGACATACAGGCTCTCTTGACTAAACTCACCAAAGTGTTTAGTGATATACCACTAGGTAAACCTCTTGATAGGGAAATTGAGCACGTGATTGAGTTGGAGGAGGGTGCAAAACCAGTGATTACTACACCATACAGGCACCCGAAGAGGTATAAGGATGAAATTCAGAAAACTATCAAAGAGCTTCTCGAGATGGGTCACATCAGGCCTAGCAAGAGTCCATTTGCATCATTAGTGGTTCTAGTGAAGAAAAATGATGGGACTCTTAGAATGTGTATTGACTACAAGGAGCTCAACAAGAAGACCATTAAAAACAGGTACCCTATACCCCGCATTGATGAGCTGCATGGGGCCTGTTACTTCTCCAAAATAAATTTGAGATCCGGGTACCACCAGATACGGGTTTGGGATGAGGATGTGGAGAAGACAACTTTTAGGTGTGACTACGGGCACTTCGAGTTCTTGGTCATGCCATTCGGATTGACCAATGCACCAGACACCTTCCAATCCTGCATGAACAGAGTATTCCGAGAGCAGTTGAGGAGGTTTGTGTTGATATTCTTTGATGATATATTGATTTACAGCAAGACATGGGAGGAACATTTGAAACACATTAACATTGTGTTGAGTATTTTAGAGCGGGAGTCACTGTATGCAAAAATGTCAAAGTGTGAGTTTGGGATGATCGAGTTGTTGTACTTGGGTCATATTATTAGTGTTGGTAGCGTGAAGGTAGACCTGGAAAAGATTCGGGCAATTGTGGATTGGCCACCACTAAAGAATCTCCCACATCTCAAGGGATTCCTTGGCCTCTGTGGGTATTACCGTCGTTTCGTGAAGGGGTTTTCACAATCAGCTGCTCCTGTCACAGATTTAACTCGGAAGGACGCTTTCAGTTGGTTGGGTAGTGCACGGGAGTGTTTTGACAGATTCAAGCAGATTATGAGTACATGCCCTGTGTTGGCAATACCAGATTTCAGCAAACCCTTCAAGTTATAGTGTGATTCCTCAGGAGAGGGCATTGGTGAGATAATCATGCAGGATAAGCACCCCATAGCATTTGAGAGCAGGAAGTTGAGGGGTGTGGAACGGAGTTACAACATATATGACAAGGAGATGTTAGCCATCATGCATGCATTGGCTAAATTCAGACAATATCTTGTGGGCAGCAAATTTGTGGGAAGGACAGATCATAACAGTCTAAAACATTTTCTTGGGTAGAAGGACCTGAATGAGAGGCAGCAGAAGTGGGTCAGCAAACTACAGGCCTATGACTTTGACATTGTTTATGTCAAAGGTAAGAAGAACATAGTTGTTGATGCTTTGTCTAGGAGGCCCCATTTGAATGCTTTAGGTGCTATTTTAGATGATTGGAGGGAGATGATATCCATAGAATATGCCAAGGACAAATGGGTTACCGGGATAATGGATGGCACTATCAAGGACGACAGATACGTTGTGGTAAATGATTTAATCATTTGCAAGGACAGGGTCTTCTTAGTGCTAGGATCAGAGATGAAGCAAAAGGTGTTGAGGGCATTCCATGACTTGCTTATGGCAGGGCATCCAGGGTACTTAAAAACTTACAGACAGGTCAGAGAGAGGTTCACTTGAAAGGGCCTCAAAATAGAAGTTATGCAGTATGTGAGAGTGTTCGATATGCCAGCAGAACAAATAGGAGCACTCTTTCCCAGGCGGATTACTACTGCCACTGCCTATGCCTGAGAGGAAGTGGGATAGTATTTCTATGGACTTTATCACAGGCCTACCTAAAGTCCAAGGTGGGGATTGTATTTATGTGGTAGTGGATAGATTGACGAAGTATGCACACTTCTTTGCCATTCCTACTACCTTCACTGTAGCTTAGGTAGCAGAATTGTTTTTTTGTGAGGTATTCCATCTTCATAGGTTGCCACAGAGCATTGTCAGTTATAGGGACAACAGGTTCCTTAGTAATTTTTGGCAGGAGCTCTTCAGGTTGACAGGGATAGAGCTCGCCCCCAACACGAGCTACCACCCACAAACAGATGGCCAGACAGAGATTGTCAATAATTGGGTGGAAGGATACCTCCGAAATTATGTTTCAGGGCAGCAAAAGGCATGGATTAAGTGGCTTCACATGGGAGAGTACTGCTACAATTCCACTTATCACATGTCCATTCAGATGTCACCCTTCATGGCTTTGTATGGGTATGAGGCACCAAGCTTTGTTGATTTGCTGTTTGGTGATAGCAGAGTGCCTAAGGCCAAAGACCTCCTTTAGGAGAGTCAGGATATCATGAGGTCTTTGAAGGAGAACATACAGAAGGCTCAGAATCAGCAGAAACAATATGCAGATTAGCAGAGGACTGAGCGATCATTTGAGTTCGGTGACATGGTATACTTCATACTGCAACCCTATAGGCAGTCCACTCTCAAGAAGAGTGGAGCAGAGAAGCTTAAGCCACGGTACTATGGACCTTTTAGGATCTCCAATAAAATTGGGGAAGTGGCTTATGAGTTAGAGTTGCCAGCAGGTAGCAGGGTACACAACGTGTTTCATGTATCTCGCCTCAAGAAGGCGTTGGGGCATAATGTGACACCATCAGCAGAGTTACCTCCCCTTGATGAAGAGGGGAAGTTGATTTTGGTACCCGAGGCAATCATTGACACTTGAGAACGTACTTTGAGGAGGAGGCTTATGATATTTTCTCTTTGTGAGCTCTGCTAGGGTTTGCTCTTGTGAAGGGTTTGAAGATTCGAACCAGAGGCTCTTGGAGACAAAAACCTTCTTGAGTAATAGCATTCTACAGGTGTGGAAGATCACCCAAAGGTGCCATTAGAGGTGAATGCATTCAGTGTTCACTATTGTGCTACAATGGAGTTTGAGTCTTGAAGGATTTGAGGTTTCGAAGATCATATCATTCCGAGTTGTGTGTGCAGCAGCTGGTATTATTGTTTAGTGGCAGATTGAAGTGAGTTTGTGGAGGCTTTCAGACTGCAATTCCAAATACTTGCTGGCTGTACACTTCAGCAGGAGGCTGTACCACTTTTGGAGGGTTTTTGGGGTGTTTATGTGCAATAATCTTCCTCTGTTTTGGACGCCCAGCCCCATATTGGCTTGCAGATTAGAAACAGTCACAGCTGCATGAGTTTTATTGCTGTTTGCTGCTGATGCATCTTTCCTAGAGGCCGTACATCCTTGCCTGGCGGTCGTGGGTTTCATAGATACACAATCTCTTGAGCTTGCAGCTATTGTATCTCTTGTTTTTGGAGGCATCTAGGCTCTTATGAATGTTCCATGCCTTGTATATCCATCTGCTCAGTTTTGTATTGAATTTGGAGTGATTCTGGCTATACCCATTGCTGGTCCGGCAACAACATAAATACAAAGTTGCATTTCTAAACATGGGTATGTGATAGTAATTAGTTTTTGGCCATTTTACCATCCAGGTATTTGATAGTTTCTTCATATCTATTGTATCTTTTCTGGGTTTCTATTCTATTCAATATATTGTATGCTCCGGCATCTGTAGGAAAATTGAAAACCCCTTTTGCATCTTCTCTCTAGTCTGAAAGAACACAAAATAAGAATTAAAATAACACATAAAAAGATCATTAAAATATACAAACAGGTACGGTACATTACATGTTTGCCCTAATTTGTGATTGGATTTGAAGACATAATATACTCAGTTTTGTAGCAGCAGACTTCTGATTTCATTTTCAGTCAATTGTATTGGATAAGTGAAGTGGATTTGTTGTTCATTTGATAGTGAAATGGAAATATATTATGGTTGATCATGTTTATGGTGAAATTATGATGTTTTGAGGTGTTTTATGGGCTGCCCTAGTTGCTTGTTCAAATCTGATTTTTACTTCAGAAATTAGGGTTTGATTAGAAAATTAATGGAGATATTTTGGAAAGTCCATAAATCGAAAATTGTTTAAAATATCCCATTTTGGGATATTACATAGGTTTGGATGGTGCAACACAATGTCTGCCATCCCGAGGCCTATGATTGATTTGAGTTAATTATCTCAGCCATTTTATTTATTAATCTTGCTCTGTAGGGTTCGACTCAGCCCACCAATTATATCCCATACATTTCTTATGCATTAAAGTAATTTGGATTTGCACTTTCAAGGTAATTTTTTATGCATCAGATGTACTTGGATTTCCTTTTTTAACAAAATTTAATTCATGAATGGTAAAGATAACAAATATTTCCAAGAATAGTTTGACAGTTTAGTTGTGATGAATTTGATCTCGGGCGTCACAATTGGAGGTTGAAGCTTATCATGCCTTTTATGGGAACCGAATAATAATTCCAATGACTCAAAACAATGTGAAAAACAGATCCTTCATTTTTAAAAGCTGGAGTAAAATATCCGGATGTTTTTGTTCATATTGATTATTCTTCAAATAATGACAGTTGGATTGTGGGGTCTATGAGTTTGAAATCGCCTTCTCAGTCGTTTCCTTGTACACCAATTGCTAGGGCACTAACTCTAAAATCTTCAGCAAGGTACAGGTCATAAAATTTGCAGTGGTTAGGGCACAGGGTGCCTCTGTTTGTAGGGGTGTTTTTATCTTTACAGAGATTCAACTTTGGCTTAGCTGCAAAACAGTGCTCTCGCACATTCATCTTTGTCTGCTGTACAAGTATATCCAGTCATATTATTCCAGTATATGCTGTAACAAATTTTCTTCCTCAATTGTCGGACCTGTCTCATGTCTGTTAAATAAAAATTCTGGACTTCATCATTTTGATGAATTTTCTGTTTGTTTTGAGTAGGAATTGGCAGACGCCATATGCTTGGGTGAACAAAAAATCTTTAAGATTGGGGCATTGCCAATAATTGGTGTGTTCTCTATTACAGGGAAAGTCAATTCTGTCTGAGCAGATGAGCTTTGTTGATGACTGCAATGTACACTTACAAAAAATATATTAAGTTTTCCTTCAGTAAAATAAACGTTTGAGAACTTAAATTTGCCTTTTAAAAATATCACCTTTTAATTTTAGTCTCAATTGAGTTACGACTTTATATTTTATTGGTGAACATTTTTCATCACAATTCTGTGCACAAATTTGATGGCTGTTCAGACCATTTTTCAGGTTTTGTTGAGAGGCTTAAAGTGTTCCCACTATTGCTATTTTGAGTATAAAAATGGTGTGAGTAGTATAACAGGTATGTTATTGATGTAGTCATATGATTTATAATAGCAAGTGTTTTTCTAATAAATCTTGAGCTAGGTACATGCATTTTAACCATCTATAAACTATTCTTATAATAAATGTCTGGTCATTATTATAAATTTCGACCCTTAGGACTCTATATTTGAGTGTTATTCTGTTAATAGAGATTCCAAAGTTTTCATGTGATCATAATGACATTCTATGCCTTGAACAAGTTTCCAGTGTGAAGGCATTTTTTTTAGATAATTTAGCTGGGGGTTCTATAGGGGCCCACTCCCTAAAAGGAAGGCCTTTACAATATGGCATAATGCCTTTAAAACTATAGAACTCCATTGTGAAGGCATTTTAGGCTCTGTAAAATCTTAATTATTTTCATTTGAGCAGCCTTAAGTAAATTATGACTACAGGTTTTCGCTCAGTCGGAATTGGATTGTCAGTGAGTGATCAACTTGACTGACTAGTTTGTTTACTGTTAGGAAGTTTGAGATTCCTTACTGATTTGCATTTAGTTCTACCTTTGTAATTACTCTTTCTGCCATTTCCTACCCAGTCTTCTAATATTAACTTTTAAATATTATTATAGATCTTTTTGTATCTTGTAGACTTATTCTTGTTCTAATCTGAAATTTAATTGCAGAATCTGCTCAAAAAGAGAAGATACAGAGCAAAGCATTTTCCAGTATAGCGACTACCAACTGTGGGGAGTCTTCAGAGATTGCTCAGTCTTCCTTATCGATTTCCTTCAAAAAAGCTGATGACGAAACCTCAAAATTGCAACAGCAAGCTGCAAATGTTCGTATGATACAAAATATACATACTTTAATGTCTTTTAAATTCCTTTTTGCCTTTTGGAGTATTGATATTGTATACATCCCGGGAAGATTAATTTTGATCTGTATATGTAAACGTACAAAACAAAGTAACAATTAAGGCACAGACACAAATAATTTCTGTATCAATGTGCATGTAATGTGATCTGACTATAAAACCCAGTTTTTTAGAATTAAAAATATGTAGACACCATTTCTTCATAACAGCTGTATCCCTCGCGCCATGTGCTTTGTTTGCTGAGAACTGATGTGCATAAATGGCCATTTTTATGACTACAATTCTACATTGGCTTTTGAAGGGTAGTTTGTAGTTATTTAAATTCTTCAACACACTTGTGATTCCTGTCTAATGGATTGATTTAACATGTTTGTAGATTTCTCCTTATTTTATTATTTTCTAAGGGTATTTGGAGACTTTACGGGCTTGACTTCCATCCTAGGCCTGCTTGGCTTACCTCAATTAGGCTTATTGGGTGAGCTTGCCGTGGATTGAACCCAATGAGTGCCCCTTTCTCATTAGTTAGTCTGGGTGAGCTTTCTTATTATTTGATTGTCGTTGCTTGGTGAATAATTGGTGGTATTATTAATGGCAAGTAATGGTGATTGCAATTTTTTCAAAACATCTGTGTTATTGAAGAAAGATAAAATATGAAAGAAATTATTATAATGTCCCAAAATAACTAAAGTAAGTCAATAGGACTTAGTAATACAATCAATAATAATAGCATGTGAGAGCCAAAAAGCTCCAACTCTAAAAGAAAAAAAGACAAGAAGCTAAGAGTACACAAGCAAAGACTCTAACTAGGGTTGGTAAAACCAAAAACAAGTAAATTATAAACATGTCGGTACAAATAATGTCCCATTCCAAACATGACATATAACCATTAGGGAGCAAGACCCACTCAAAGATGATATGGATGATGGAGACTTGGGCTAGAGACAAAGGTTGATTCTAATATATATTGGATAAAGGATCGACATCCCCATCAAACACCATGTAGGTAGTATGTCATGTTTGGAATAGAAGGTCTAATATTGTCTATAAAAGAGTAGATTGGATTATGTGGTCAATGGGCCTTTAGTAGTAGAGAAGATGTTGGTAATATGTGCTTAGATGAATCTCCTAGAATGTTGAAAAGGAAGGTAGCAAAATCTCTAGGACAAAGATTGGATCCATAAATCTAGTATGGGAAAAGTTGGAAACAACTTAACACTACCAACTATTCAAGTAGGTTGGAAGACTGAGGTAATCGATTTGGTAGTCCTTGAAGTGCCTTGCAAAGCTTGGTGTGTGAGGGTGTCTACCTTTGAAGGAAGAGGCAAGTACCTTTGATTTGGATGATGGACAAAGGTAGAGATTGTTGAACACTTGTACAAGAAATAATATTCCCTTTGGAATGTGGTAGTATATGTGTTGTGACCTAATCACACATCGCCCCATTGCAAATAGGGACCCCCTTTTTTTTTTGCAATTTTGAGCTTGTTGGGTCTTGTAGGAAGTGTCATTAGATCAACTCTCCTCCACAAATTGGACAGTGTTTCTCCTGGACAACATGAAATGTATCAAGTGATTCAATCAAGGAGCAAATGAAGGCAAAGCATGTCCTGAACTCTTGAAATTGACTAAGTTTGATGTCCTGAAGTCTGATGTTCTGAGATCCTGAAAACTGACTAAGTCTGAAATCTGGTGGATCCTCAGAAATCTAGAATCTGCATGTTAAATCTTATGGATCCGGGACCTATCTCAAACATCTTGGAAGTATACTTCAAACTATTGAAAGTATAGGAACTTAAATATATTTTAAAATATACTTCCACTCAGGACATTTCTGGCGGAAAAAAATTTGAAGTCTGGGACCTTGAGCGCAAATTCCATTCACATAGGGAGAATGCGCCCTAGAAAAGTGCAAATTCGTTGACTAAGTGGAAATCCCGCCCAGAGAAAATAGGTACTCAAACCTTGTCAAAATTGAAACTGGGTCATGATGAAAACAGAAAAATGAAGAGTTTGAAACGTTGAAAAATGACTAAGTGTCAAAGATGAGCACAAATTCCTTGCACCTATGGAATTTCCGCCTAGGGAAGTGGAAATTCTCTCCATAGAGGGAGAATGCGCTCCAAGATGAGGGAAAATCCTCTGGCATAGGGAGAATGCGCCTTGAGAAAAGATACATCTGGAAATGGAGATTGTCATGCAATGAAAGTTTGATCAGTGAAAATCCTTGAAAACTCCCTTGAAGTCATTACAACACTTAGAAAATTTATGATTGGGAAGAGTGGAAATTACTCAAGAGGGAGAATGCGCTCCAGAAGGTGGAAAATCCTCTTACATGAGGAGAATGTGCCCTAGGAAGAGAAACTTCACTGGCTTAAGGACTGGGAGTTGCATTCCAATTTCAACGAATAATCCTATGAGAGACACTTCAAACCCATGAAAGATGCATAGGAAACTTATGAACAATTTGTCAAAACACTTAGAAAATTTGTCAAGATCAAAGGTTAGAAGTGAAAAACAAAATCCAAGGCCAAAACTGATGCAGAGTAGGGGGTTCAAACTCAATCTACTGTAGGCATATTTCACAACAATGGGCTCAAATAAGCAACTTCTACAAGTTTCACAAGCAACCTTCTCAAGGCAACTTCCTTCTTCAAGGGCACAACTTGGGTTTCCAACTTCTCTGACCTCACAAGGTTACTACGGGCCTCTTTACACCTCAGGGACCCAAACACAACCAAACTAACTCCTTACCAAAGTCTGCCCCTTTCAATTCTTGACCATTCCCTTGTAAACTGTCCTAATTCCTTGTAGCCCTTCACAGAGTCTTATTTGGACACAACTCTTGATACAAACTTCCAATCAAATTTATAAAGACCATTTTGAGTACCCATTAAGGAGTTCTTCAACATATCTCAAAAGTACATACCTTTGTTTTGGAACATCATGACTCAAAATTGACTAGTATGCTGAACAGAGGCTCCAATGAGCCCTGTTTTCCAAAGCATCATCAACCAAAACATGCTCGCAATCCCAAAACTCTACTCCAATGGTCTAGGCAGATCTTAAATAGATTAATTCCACAACTTTTATCAATAGAAACCTTTACAAATTCAACCAACTCCAAAATCTCACTTTTGGCCTATTTAGGCTTACATACAAGAGGGTTTATTGAAAATTTGACCTCCTAACCTTGTTTCACCTTACCCATGGCTCAGACACATCCTATTGGGCCTGCACATGCTTAATCAATCAACTCCCACACTTCTTCAATGCTATTTCATCGAACTACTACTCTTAACGTCCATTTTACACTATCAAACCCTTAAACAAGGTATCACAGACCCGTTTCCAGAAGAATGCCAATAAAACTCTTAAACTTTTTTGAAATTAATCAAACAAGAACCAAAAGGATGCTACTTCATGTAACCATTAAATACAATGCAATTTGGATCAAAAACCAACTGTACAGAGTCGTACAGTCCCTTGGGAGCAGCAGATTTTACAGAAAATTGCAGAGAAACAAAGTTTTATTATTGTTTGAACTTCAATATGGGACTCCCACCTTATTCCAAGTTTTGTGAGGTATATTTAACCTCTTACAATCACCAAAAACCAATGGTCACACCTACCTTTTGAGTGGTTTGACTCTTCAACTTCCATGTTTTGCACTTTTTCCCCATTTACATATGACAACTTTTGACAATATTACAAAATATGACAATAATGACTCCAACTAAACTAATTACATGATAAAATGGTCTATTATGACCTTATTGGACTTACAAGACTCAAAATACCTCTAGCATAAGACCATATTTACAAAAGTTGAGATGGTGCCCCTGCACCAAAAACAAATGGAAATTCCTTGTCTATGACGAATTTGCGCTCCAAATGATGGACAATCCTTACACTTGTGAAAAATCCGCCCAAGTTTTGTGGAAAATCCACAGAGGCGTGGAATATGCGCCCTAGGGAGAATTCCACTTACAAGGGGAAATTGCACTCATCATGAAGAATTTGCAATTTTGATCAGAATGAAAATTCAATCTTTTGTTGCAAATTTATAAAAAATTCATTGAAAATTAGTTAAAAACCCAGTGAAATTCGACAAAGTTAAGTCAGGAACTTTAGAAATCCTTCCAAGTTTCAATTCTTGTTTCTCTTTGATATTGCATTCTATTCGTCATTGCTAATCAAAGAATTGTTTCATTTTGCAGGTGAATGACAAATGCTTGAGCAAGGAAGATCCAAAGCATTCAAGGGAGAAGACTTCATTTAAGGAGATTCCACATGAAGAAGATATTATCAAGTTTCATCCATAGAGAAAGACTTCATCGCTAGGGCAAAGGAAAATGCACTTCATTGTATCAAGGTTTCATCACTGGAGAAGAGAGCATCACTCCATCTTGCACGTCCAAGAATCCAACATCACAAGAGGAACATCCATTCAGAAGTTCATCCAGAGGTTCATTTCCAAGGATTCATCCATTTCATGCGCCAGAAGGACAAAACACCCATCATGAAATCTACTCCAAGAATGCACGTACATGACATCTTCCTGCACCATCCAGAGTTGAATCCTGCACAAGAAGGTGAGAAGAGAAATGAGTTAATCATCACAATTCCATGAATTACATCAAGACAACAAGAGGAAATTTGATAAAATTCCCAAGTTTCAAGTTCAAGTAGCTAAGTTCCAGAGGTGAAAATCCAAGTTCGAAGACTTTTCCAAGAAAATGATAAAATTTGAGAAAATATTCTAAGCAATGTGAACACAGAAAAGATCAAACCAGTTTGCAAGTGCTGAGGTGGCATGTGCACGTCACCAGTCCAATCACAATTTGCCACATCACCCGTCCAAGTTTGATGCAAGAAGACAAAGAGGACGCCCACCTTGGAGATTCCCAAAGATTCCATTTCATGCCTATCACATTGGAAAACGTGCCTTCATTGCCTATGAGTTTTATGTACACAACTTGTGTCAACTTTTACTTTTGCTAAAAATAGCAAGTTGTAACTAATTGATGATGTGGCAAGATCTCGACCATCGATTTGCAAATCAATCCTAACTGTTCATGCAATTTTTGGAGTTTATAAAAGGCTCACTTCTCTCATTTGTAAGAGATAGATATTAGAGTTGTTGTAGGAGAATAGGATAGCAAGTAGAGTAGAGGAAGCTCTTCGAAGTCATTGAAGAGATATCGTGAAATTGTTGTAAAAAGTACTTCCTGGATCAATACAGGCTCATTGTTGATTTTTCATGGTGATTTTGTGTGATTATGGAATGTTAACATGGTTTCAAATTCTTGCAGATGATGGAGAAATGTTTCCAAGTAGCTTAGATAGTAGATTAGAAGTTTATTGATGTAATGAGTTTATGCAAAGATATTTGATGAATTCCCTCTTGGTTCATACTTTTCGTGGATTGTCGAAGGCAACTCACTTTGTAAAGTTAGCCTGAACCTTCATATGCTTTAGTTCAATTGTGAAGATTGTTCAAGTTGTGCTAGCTGTGGGTGTTTGGATGGATGTTTCACAATATGAAAATCATTGGGTTACCTTAGGAGATTGCACTTGCTTCATGTAATTGTTGGTTCTTATGGTGACGCTGAGTTTGGTTTCATGAGGAATTTGTCTATCTACACATCATTCATTACTTCATTGTCCTCAGAATAGATATCTCTTAACCCTTTTTCTTTTGCATTTTCTTTTAAGTTTGATCGAAGAAGTTCCATTCATTCACATCCAAGGAGTAAGGAATTTCATCTATGTTCGTGAAGGAGGAATTTAGCGTAAGTCCCTTTGTGATTACCAGCGAGATCACATCAAATCATTGAGTCTATCCATTGCAAATCACGTATAAGGAACCTTGGAGCGCTCTTGTTTGATCACATAGTTCAGCATTCGAGAGGCTTTGTTCAAGAGAGGATAGAGCACTTGGTGTTTTATTCTATTGTTGTTGTTGTCAAAAAACATCATCAACAAGATGGACATCTAGAAATAAAATTCATGTCACTTGGGGAATGTGGTGGCTAGTTCAAAATGGTAAAAGCAACTCTCATCTGACCTAGTTGAATTTTGAAGCCATGAGTCCAATGTAGCTAAATATGTTCAGGATAGATGGCAATACCATCAACAAGTTGAAGGAAAAGCTCAACAAGACATCTTAGGGTTGGGTTGCTATCAGAGATTTATCCAATTGAATTTATATTTTTCATGCATGTCCTTGATAGTTTCATTGATCTACCCCTCTTTTAGAAAGATCATAGGAGGGTCATTTAAAGAGAACGTCAAGGGAGGCATACTATTCATGGAAACGCCAAAAGAGTAGAGAAGTAGATTATTCTTTGAATACAAACATTGTTGTTGCTTGTGGGGGATTGATAGAGTAACTATATTTGAAAATCAAAGGGCTAAATATGGGAATATCTCTTAGCCCAAGGCAAGACTACCTATGGACTTAAGTCAATGGTGATGGAAGATGATCTTGAAGACGCCGCAAATCATGTTCTAGAGTAAGATAGTTTGCATCGTCTGAATACATACATAGATTTTAGGTGTTAAGGTTGTACCCCCAAGGGATTGTAGATTTCATGATAATGTTGAAGAGTTGCATCTTCGTAGGGACATCTTGGAAATGCATTTGGAAAAATTTGTTTCTCCAAAACTCAAAGCTGTTGGGATTAGGTGATATTCCCCTGGGAGAGTCCTAGTGGGAAGAGTTAATTTGTAGCCTTCTTAGCAGTGAGCTTTTTAGATATTGCGGTATAGCTAACATAGTTTACATATGACAATGATGTTGTAGGTCGTGCGGTACATCATACATGTTGTTCCACATGTGGTTGTGGTATGATAGAAATCACAAGGTATTTGGATGGAGAACTCACAATCTCATAGGTGTTTAGTACTTGTTGGAGCATGATCAATGATGCAAGAACACATGCAACAGAACTGGTGAACATGTGGCATGACCTATGGGCTGGATGATGTTTTGGAAGCTGACATATGGTACCGCAAGTAATCAGAAGTGAAGATATGGTTGTATATGCTACCACATGCAAGCAAAGCCGCTAATGGTGGCTATATTGGATTCATACTTGTACCAATAGTGTAAAGCAAGTAACCATTATTTCATTGTGTGTGGCAGTTGCAAAGTATGCAAGATGATTATCCATAAGGAGACATCATATTGTGTGAAAAGTGTGGTATGTTGACGTTACATATGTATGGAGTATGGTTACATTAATGACTGAAACAATGTTCCTCTTTTTGTATTACTACTAGCGTGCCTCAACACCCTTAGTTTTATTCTAGGCGAAGCATGTCTATTTCATTTTGATGTTGAGCACCTTCTCGTTGTCTACAGCACATGTCACGGAGACACATTGATATTACCAACATTTTCTTTGCTGCTATTGGTTCATCGACCTTCCATATTAGGGGAGCACTCAACGTCCTATAAAAATGATGACCCTTGCCTTCTCAACCTAGGCCTTCCGCCTATTATACTTGAAGAAATTTCAAAGTTTATGGTAGATTTTAAAACACTTTTTTGGATATTAACTCGATAAAGATGGGTTCTTGGGAATCACTACTTATGAAATATGGGTCAATGTAGATTGATTCAAAACTATGTAGCTGAATCTCATACAATCATATCACATAATTTGATTCACTATAAAAACACCACTTATATAAAATTGAGAGAGGTGGGAAGATAGGAATGACTCATAAGGAACAATACTTGCTGACAGTTTTGCTAACAGGGTAGCAAGCTAAGTGGGCTTGATTGTGTAGAAAACTCCATGGTTAAGCATGCTTGAGTTGTAGTAGTATTGGGATAGTGACCTTCTTGGAATTCTGGGCGCTTTACTCTTGTGAGCATCACCTAATTTCAATGAGTGTCAAGCAAACTATTCATGCTCATGAGAGTAAACCCCTATTGAAATATAAGTTCATGTAGGTTGTCTTGAAATTGTGTAGTTGAATCTTGAAAAATCATCACATACTTTTTTGCATAGTTAGTCTCTATCTTTTCGGTTTTGATTTGGCTATTTGCCAATTTATTCTTGGGTTAGGGGTTCTAGTTCAACAGTTCTGCATTTTTCTTGGGTTTGGTATGATTGTGTTTGTTGTACAATGTGTGTACACACACACACACACACACACACATACATAGTTGCAAGACTCGGGAAAAACTCGCTGAGTTTTTCCAGAGTTTTTCCTAAAATCTCGCTGAGTTTTTCCTAAAAACCCTTGCGACTGAGTTTTCCTCACACGGCGGCTTCAAAAAGTGTTTGAACTTCATTTCGTCATTCGTTTGGAAGCTCTCACTCAGCAAAAGCACTCTGTAAAGCATTATGCACCTATTTACATCGATTTACAAAAAAAAAAAACCATAACTTGAGCTGGGGAAAGGATATGACAATGTGAGAAGTAGAACTCAGTGACTGCTATTAATAACACACCATAACATTTAGTCAACTCATTAAATGAGTGGAGTCAGATTGTCATTCAGCTTGGCTGTCAAAACTCAGTAATACCTTGATTGATGTGAGTATTACACACAAGTCAAATACATACTCAAATAGTTTGAGATTCAATGAAATACTCTGGATTGTTTTTTTGGCTGATATTTAAATATGGGTAACAATTGTGAGGAACTGATAGATTATGTGGCATTACCTGCAACAAAAGCTTAACAAATCCTGAAACAAGCATTTGGGGTGCAAGTCCTTGCATGGACCCTCTCTTTGGTGTTAACATCACTGGCCTGCTCCAGTCTTAGCTAGTGATCTCTCTCTCTCTCATTATTGGCGACAACAATTTTGGCTACTTTGACTGAGACAATAAGCTGTGGATAGATTTTCATCACCCAAACATAGAATGCCAATAGGATTATCAGTATGTCCAAAGTGCGGCATGCCAGCAATAGACTACTTTGTTGCCCACTAACAGATCAAGGGCTCTGAAGTGAACTAAAGTTGAGTTTTTGAATGATGTTTAGCACCTTCAGTTTACATACATGGAGAGTAGTGGTTATATTGGCTGATGTAAAATAAGTATTTCATCCCCAGGTAGTAGACATGTATAAAAGACTGGTTGGTGAAGGGAAAAATTTGTAAAAGAATTAATCCATTTTCATTGTTAACTCTTACTACCCAATTTGCACGGAAAAATAATGTTAATCTAGGGCGAGATGAGCAGCCTCCATTGTTTTCCGAGGATGACATCTATGACTTAGAGCGACAGGCAATGGAGGAGGGGGGTGGATTTGCATTCTCATTGGATGACATTGAGGATGACCTTGAGGAGGAGTCATTGCCAGTGACTGTGCCACGACCAGCAGTAGGATCTACATCCAGGATGCCGATGGAGGATGAGGAGCCACAGCAGAGTCCTACGACTACACCCTCTCCCATAGTCTTCTCACGTAGACTTGGGAAGAGGAAGATGTGAATTTGCATTTAGTATTTACTTTCAGTTTTACAAAAACAATTTGCTATTTTCATTTTGTTTCAGACTATCAGTATCAGCGTATTGAGCATTCCACATGAGGATGCAATTTTGTATCTAATTTTC
Organism: Cunninghamia lanceolata; assembly: GCA_027924645.1. Classification (NCBI taxonomy): domain Eukaryota; kingdom Viridiplantae; phylum Streptophyta; class Pinopsida; order Cupressales; family Cupressaceae; genus Cunninghamia; species Cunninghamia lanceolata. The sequence continues at coordinate 11,457,225 of BSBN01000346.1, read as the reverse complement.
TTTGAAATCAATCAAATATAACTAGACTCAGCTTGTTTCTTCTATGTACTCACTTTATTGACTCATTGGATGCATCTTATCATTGAATTTTGCAAAAAAAATGTGTTTTTAATGAAGTTTAAGCAATTTTTTAAGTTGCCGAGTTTTTTGCCGAGTTTTTGCCGAGTCTTGCTGAGTAAATATTTTTCGGGCTAGCCGGGTAAATACTTTTGCCGAGTCTTGCAACTATGCACACATATATATACATACATACATATATAAAATAAATTTATAAAAAAATACATTATTTGCACAAAATGTACAAAATTAAATAAAGAACATAGGTGATAATTGATAATTCAATGCCAATTGCCCAATGTTAAAGATAAATGAAAATGGTTTAAATTAGTGCAACTACACATGAAAAATCAATATAAATCAGAAGATTAGTGTTCATTGAGAGCATCAATGTCATTGAATAGTTTGTTGAAACCACAAGCAGTGCCACTGCCACTAGCTATGTTGTGTGAAGTGTGTAGCAGCCTTGCTCCCCTTATCATCAATCAAGACTAAGAAAAGTTTTTTCATTGAAAAATGACTTTTTGGGGGCTCTAGCTGGGTTGACCCAAGGTTCTGCCCTAGTCTTCAGGATTTGGCCCAATTGAATCCATAAACCTCAAGGCAAAACCTGAGCTCGATTAGACTGGGATTAGTTTCTAGTCTGGGTTTGACAAAGGTTCTTGCAGAACCAAGTAATAGAGGTGTTGATGAATTATGATTGTCAATTGATCAACATGAGATTTGAACTTGAAATTGAAATAGTGAAATATCCCTTTCTAGGATATATGCTAATATGCTGATATTTTAAAGTCTGCAATGAAACCACTTTGGACAAGCTTTCTGAATTTGCAAATCTTAGCTCAAAACCCTAGGACTGAAACTCAGATTTCATCACTGCACCTTATCAATTTGTTTCTGACACAATTATCTATAACTATCAAATGCAAATAGACATCAAAGAGGGATGGCAGCCCTCTGTTTTTTGTTTACATTGCATGTTACAATGATAGTATTGTCTCTGATTTCCCTACTGTTGCACTCAGATCTCAGCTAAATTCAAATGATACTACAATTCCTTCTCAGTCACAAACTAACAATATATGCACAGTATGGCCATTACATATCAGACTTATAATTTATCTTCATTATATCATGGATATGGTTTAATGACAACCAATTATCATGCAATTACTGATGTCCAGAAATCAGAGTTAGACAAATGAATACCACATACCAATTATAAAGCTAGTGAAGATGAGGAATTGCTGCACCAACACATTTACATCTGTATGCTGTACTCTGCAGATCTATTTCACACTGGAATCTCTCCTTTAATATGCACGACTTCAAAGGTGATGCTGCAATGATGACAGTTTGTTGTCTTTTGTCTCAGACTGATTACCAAATCGCTATGATGATGCCGTGTGGTCTTCTATATGGCTGATCAGTCATGTACCTGTAGGGTGACGCTGAATTCTCCAGGCGCTCTAAATACTCCACGATTTCTAATAAATATTGCAAGCACAATGGCGGTGATAAATATGTCGAGAATGGAGTCCTCATACAATGTTTGTCGGCACCTATCTTATATTTTCATATTGCAGCGATCACAATTAAATATTCTATTGAAATGAATGAAATGAAATGAAAGTTTTTAATGACATCCACGAGGCCACAGCAGCCTATGGGACCCAGAAATGCACAAGGCCCACCCCGAAACCAGGCCGTTGGTCATTTTTTCAACCCTTTCTCTAGCTCAGATCTTCTACTGTGAATTGCCACGATTTCCTTTGACACCTCACGTTGGTTTATTGAATTTAAAGATTTCACAACCAATATCAATACCAAACAAAGGCTAACTCTTTATTAAAATATTAACACAGCTGAAGCTTGTCAGATTTTGCTTCTTGGCTGCCAACATCAAATGTAAATTCAAAACCCACAAATTACCTTTCATAAACCAACGTATTCCTTTTGTAAGCTAGCTAGTGTTTCAAGGGGCCCACAAACCACTAGTTAGAAACTCATACCATTTATGACTTCTTCTCTGATTATAATAATCATAAGACACAGCCTGTGTCAGAAATTATCTCCCTTTGAACCAACAATTGTAAAATCACAAATAAACCATGAATTCCTTTTGTTTAAAATATCATTTAACAATGTTTGCCCTTAAATTCATGGATCCCATAATCCACTCATCTCTCTTGTATGCAAACAAAATTAAAACAATAGAATTTGCTGACTGAGCTGAGTCGTCAGACTTTGTCTCTCTTCAAACAGCAAATATCAATAAACAAATATCAGATATAAATCTAATGAAATTTGCAAATAAAACCCCAGTCCTCAAATCTGCATAAACTTTATTCCAAATCTGCATACAATGAAATATTGATACAATGGTCTCCGACCAAATATCAAAAACCTTGAGGCTCAATTGAGAAACCTGAGCGATTTCTCCTCTATAACTCAGAAAATGCAAAGAAACCTTTCTTTGACATTGACTGGATACAAAACACAAGTCATAGACTCAAACTAAAAACCAAGACATAAGCATTTGAAAAAGCATGCTCAACAATGACTCTCAGGGTTCCTTTTAAAGCCATTACAACAATTAGGCCCATCCTAATTTTATTAAATGAGAGTTTACATGTACACATCATACCGAAACATTTTAAATGCTTTTACATTAACTTTATTAAATGTTTGCACTTGTACTTTTAAATACTTGTTCATAACACTTTTAAATAAAGTGTTGTACTACTGACTTAGTAACTTAAATAAAATATTAATTTTATAAACTAAATAAAAATACTTTACAAAATTAATTTACAATTAAAACAATTTAAGTTACTCCAAAATTGGGGACATGACAAATAGAAATGGAAATACTATTTGTCTTAAAACAAAAGATGGTTAATTAGATATCAAAGAAGGTAAAAAAGAACCAAACAAATAAATACAGAAAGGAACTATTTTAATGTCCACAAAGTGCCAAGTTATATCAATATTACTTGGAAGTACAATTTACAATGTTAATTAGGAGTGTTTAAAGAAATCCAAAACTTGAAAAAGTAATTGACACTAAAATTATGAAGTATAAGCAGAGGGGATGAACTTAAAATTGTAAACACCATGCAAGTTAGTCAAGATAAAGACTTATTACACAAGCAAGCATAACCACACTAAAGGAACATCCATCAATGAACACAAGCATTGAGTCGATGGAGATTGAAGTTGGAGACCAAGGCCGGCGATCAAAGTTGGCTCTAGTTTGTGTTAGTGTTCACAAAAAATTTATGAAGTATAAGTCGAGAGGATGAACTTAAAATTGTAAACACCAGACACAAGTCAATCAAGATATAGTCATATCAAACGCGTACATATAACCACATGAAAAGAAGGTACCTCAATGAACATGAGAAGGGAGTTGATGGAGATTGAAGTTGGAGATCAAGGCCTGTGATCAAAGTTGGCTCTAGCCCGTGTTAGTGTTCACAGTAAAGGAGGACTCGATACTTCATGGTCCATCATCACAAAAGCACCAATGTAGGATTTGATGATGTTGATATGAGATTGACTTGGGAAGTGAAGATTTGGTTGGACAGTCCTAGGAGGAAGCAGCGTACTTCCTCTAGATCCTCTCCTAACATCTGTGGCTGACAAACGGTAAAACTTTGAAGTTTGAAATAAAATTATTGACGTGGCATGTCCCTGGAGCTTGGATTGTGAGCCAGAGTACCTTACATGTGCATAAAGAACAAGGTTTTGCATAAAGCACCTCCAATATTAAGAATGAGAACTAGAAAGATTCTAGTTTTGATAGGTTAGGAATATTGTCTCTTCCAATGCCATGGCTTCCATTTGAAAGGCTGTATATTTCTTCACTTTACATTCTCTCTGTGTAATACTGTATGCCTTGGCAATCTTTGTACTTACATTTGCTTTTATAAGTTAAATTGCTGACATGTTGGAATTATTTTAGTTTTTAGTCTAGTATTTCTAATCTGTATTGAAATGAGTTGAGATATAATAAAATATGCTATGCAATTTAAGATGGTTGCCACAAATATGTAAAATTGTGTTCCTCTTATGAGCACAAACTCTAGAATCTCTTTTATTTTTATATTTGTTTTGGAGTGGATCTGATTTTCTTTTGCATATCTTTCAAGAGTTGTTAAGCCTATTATAATTTTTGGCCTGCACTTTTCAGTTTTCAGTCCCGAAGGCTTCAAAAACCCCCACGAATAGAAGACAACAAAATCATGGCAAACAAATATCACCTGGAGTGTTCTATGGATCCCCAGATGGCAAACCCTCCAAGAAACCTCCTCAACTGTTACGATTGTTACATGAAATTCGTAAAGACCTAACAGAACAGAATGATTTGCATCCAAGGTACATGCCAATTCCATGGAAACATTTCTCCAAAACTTGCTCTAATTCTTTTTTGGATGATAAGAAAACAAGTAATATATAATCAATTTTATCCTGGTGTTTTTCTCTTTGTTTCTTTATCTTCTGTTATATGGTCATAGAACTGCAGTATGGGCTACTTTCCCACGACAAGACCAAGCATTACAATTTGCAGAAAGCCATTCCCAAGTTTATGTGTTTAGCTATCAAGACCATGTCAATGGGAAGCGTAGGTTCCTTGCTACAACATATGAAGAATTTTGGAGAAGGTATATTCATATATGAAATTCAATTAGTTTACTGGGTAAACCAATGCTAGATTATGATTTTACTAAAAATAGATTTATAAACTTATTTTTATATAGAATTAGTTGAGGACAGGCTCTGAATTTTAAGTTGGATGGTTATGGATTGTGAAGTAGATAATCCTATGTATGCTGACATAAACCTCTTCTATTTGCCAGGTATGAAGCCATGGACCCCAAGTATCGTCATCATTATGAAGTAATTCGAGAGGTGAGACAAGAGTCTTCAGCACCTTCCAGAAGTTGGTGACAGCCATTAATTTACAATCGGTTAAATTGTTTTAAATATTTGTTTGTAAAATTTGAGCTACATCACTCATACATTTCATTGCAGCTGTCAAGTCATCAGTTTTTTTGAGATCCTTGTTTGTTCTGTTGGGCAGTGCTAAGATTGATTGAGGCCGAAGCTTTAAACTCCGCAAGTATTGATATAAAAAATTAAGACAATTAACAAATGTCACAATTGTCTTTTCAAAATAACAAAGGATTTGACAGTGTGCCAGTTTATCACCACTATTGAGAGATTAATTTAATCCTGCTGTGTACTTTCTAGATTTGCATATGGAGCATTATCTTCTCCAAGAAGGAAGAAACTCCAGACTATTGAAAGATAGTCACACAAACACATTTTTCACGTTGGGTTTATAATTTTCTCACTGATAGTTTGACTTCTAAGGATTCAATGAGAAAGCTGAAACCAATTAGACATTGTTCTTTCACCAGTAGAAGCTTAGCTGCATCGGAAAGGTTTGTTACATTCCAATCTTTCTTTATTGGACATCCAAAGGACATATTTATATACAGGGTACACAATAACAAAAGAAAGATACATGAGAACATGAACTCATATGGTATCGATTGAATCAGATGATACCATAGTTGATTCATTTGACAATTTACTTTTGTGCAATGTTGTTAAAGAACCCTATTTGTTCTATGCAAATTTTTTGGATTCTTTATGCAAAGTTTTCAATCTTTTGCAATCATATAATTAAATTGAAACAATATAATTATGAAACATCAAATACCATATAGCAAATCAAAGCATATGAACCATCAAATAACATACCCGGAATCTTCTTCACGTATTATTGATTTCAATGAGCTGATTACAAATGTCAATTGGCTGGTCTGTTATATCAGACTTCAAACAAGTGAAGTATGTGAACATATATTGGCCAAAACCCTAGCCCAATGATAGACAATGATGTTCAATGAAGTAATAATCTAACTAGGATTGAATGTACGCCTGTAGCTGACCCTTAATCACTGCTGTACCTGCTGATATCACTGCTGTACCTGATGATGTCACTACTGTACCTGATATAGACTGCCTAGATTTGAGGAAGAATGATAAAAAGTGCCAAATTTCACCAAAACAATGAAATCATATATGCCACAAGTTGTGCGATTTGGCCCAGGAAGGTGTAACTTGTCTCAAACCCTCAAAATATGCAAACAAATGATGTCAAACAGCTCTGATATGATTTTTCCAGTCTGCTGATGCAAAAATCAGAATAATGTATGATGACAAAAACACACTACAATCGCTCCTTATGCAAATTGGCTATCTTAGAAGTCTTCAACAATGAAAGATACATCAAACCCATAGCCAAAACTCAAAGTCAAACTCCATAGCCAGCTGTAGATGAAAAACCTTGTCAAACCCTAGCTTAGAATGAAGCCAAAACATCAACCAAATCATCCAATGAAGCCCAATGATGAACTCTATATGCACCTCACAATGTGGAAAGGGATCATCACCAAACCACTAAAAATCAAGGGATCATCTCCTTGATACCACTTAAAATGCAATTCCAACCAAGAGAACAGATCAAATGCAAAGATTTCCAAGAGTTCAATAACTGCAAATTGAAACCAAGAGCCTCTGTTTATCTAGCCCTTCACCTAGGCGTCCCAATTTGCCCAATTTTGCTAATTTTCAAATGCACCAATGAAAATGCAATCCTCAATGAACAATTTTAAATGAAATGTACTCATAAGTCCCAATCATTTAAAATAACAATATTTTGTTATTTTCTCCAATATCCTCTTGGATGCCCATATGTAAAAAAAAAAAACTATTATTTTATTAAATAATTTCTCCTCTCCCAATCGTCAATTCCCTTGAGGAATTAAATAAAATTATTTTATTAATTTTTTTCCTTATCCCTCCTTGAGCGACAAACTCATTGAGCAACAATAAAATATTATTTAAAATACCTTTTCCTCCCTTGGGCGGCGATCCCATGAATAAAATAATATTTTATTATTTTTTAAATAATCTCTCCTTCTTGGGTGGCGACTCCTCTTGGGCAAATAAAACCAATATTTTAAATACTTTTTTACCTTCTTGGGCGTTGGCACATGATCCAATAAAATAATATTTATTATTTTATTTTTATCTCTTTTCCTTTTAGGCGTCAATTTCCTTGGAAGAATAATAAGATATTGAAAATACAATTGAATATTACATTTTCCATTTGACCAACATTCGTTTCTCCCATCCTTGGCTAGAAAACCACAATATTTTGGCTTAATGAAAAATATCATCATACAACACCTAGCCAAAAATCCAAACAAAACAAATATTGAGCCAACCTTATAGTTTTCCATCCTCTAGAACCAAGCTCAATCCAAAATCATGTCTAGCTCAAAAAGGGGACATTACAGGCTCCAACCTGTTAATACTTCAATGGTTGATATAGTATGCTTCTTCACAGGATCTTCCTCTCACAAATCTGATTACAACTTGCACAATATTCTTCTTCCTTAAATCTGATTGCATCCCACACAATATCTCTTTCTCTCAAATCTGATCACTACTTCTGATTCTTTATGATGTAAGTCTTTCCTTTCCAAATCAGGTTCACACACATATACTTTCCCTCCACAAATCTGATGTCAATTCACACACTATCCTTCTTTCACAAATATGATCCAAATCATGCACACTTCTCTTTCATAAATTTGATCCAATCTTTGTCAATATCTTCCTTCAAACTTTGTCACTATGTATATCAATTTTTCTTTTTAAATCTGCTCATATATTTTTCATACTATCACACAGACTTCCTTCTAGAATAGATCAGAATTGCTCTTCATTTTTCTGCCTCTTCTTTTTCTTTATATCTGCTCTTTAACTCAGAAAATATTCATTGAATTCATTTTTTTCCAATCACATATTCTTCCACCATATATACGCTCTCAAATGAGGCATCCCTTAAAAATGACATATCTTAAAAAACTCACATCTCTTCCAAACTTATATCTCATAAACAAATCGCTGCCAAAATGAATTTCACACTACTCAATATTTAGATTGCTGCCTTAAGTAAAGTGCACTCTTTCATATAATAAATCACATCTTTTTATAGCAAATCGCATCCTTGTTGTGTTAATAAACATAAGACACTTTTGTCTTATTATGTGGAGCGCTTCCTTCACACCTAGTCGGCTATCTTTTAGATATCTTTTCCTTGAAAACTGATCACACCTTTTCTAAAACAACACCTCTATTCACTTTGATTGCTCCTTTCTTTATTACATATATCTCCTCATTAATCGCTGCTTTTTCTCATTCTTTTTGTAATGTCCCACCCCTATTTGAGACCCAAATTTTTCCTGGTTTTCTGTGGTTTAGTTGAACTTGTTGCGTTTTATGATTTTTGTGCATAACATAGAGTTTCTTGCATACAAGTACAACTCAAAGAATAACAATGAACAATACCCAGATGCTTAAATATGATAGAAATGCATTGTAAAAATATTATAAGCAATACCCATGTGAGTAAATGGTAAAGACATCAAAAGGTGACATACCCCATGTGCTGATATGATGGAAAATGGACTCTAACAGCAGCTCAGGAGACCATACATTAATTCTATATGCATAAACTCTGATTTATTACAATATGCAATGTGTACATCACTTCATATGGCAGGTTTAGACACTTGTATGATGATTGAAGAGCTCAAATATCAATTCTAAGGAACCCATGTCCTTCCCTAGGTCTGGTACAGCCTGGATTAACAGAACAGCAGCAATGAAACACACAAAAAACTCCAGAAAAGTCCTCAAGTCTGCCCTCTAAGTGCTGGTAAGGGTCTGCAGTAACCCCACGTCCATGATGGCTGAAGAAACTGAATGAAAAGACTCATTAAAACCCCAAAAACCTGCCTTCAGCTGGTAAGGCTAGCTATTAGGATGGTACAGCCAGGTCTAGGGATGGAAGCCCCAACAAAATGCCTTCAATCTTCGAATAAATCGCTGCAATAGACTCTGGTACATCCCACTGTAATTATCATGCCAAGAAACTTAAGATTTATCAATGAAGAACTCTCCACGACAAGACTACAATATGAAATGAAGCACAAATGCACCCTCTGAATGAGAATGCTCTTTAAATGCCCTTGGGAGATTTTTCACTCCTACAAGCACTCTCCAACTGCGAAGGGTTTCGTCTTCACAATGGGTGGTTTCTCCACAAACCCTAGTTTTTTGCTTCACAACAATATTCATTCACCAAATATCCAATGTGCAAATGAGCGTGAAAAGACTTCTTTTATTTCCTTCCTTTTTCTTTTTCCTCCAACGCTTCATTTGAGATATTAATATTTTAATTTTATTTTCCTTATATGACTTGGGCGCGCACTTAGGAGAAAATGTGACTTTTAATAAGAATTAAAATTTTCGTGTCTTCACACTTTTATAAAGTCACTTTAATACATTATACTTAAGTTAAATATTGAATTTAACTTAAGTCAATTATCGCAATATTAAAATCAAAACCCGAATGTACTTCGAACCATAGTTGAAAAACTCGGCAAAAGCAAAAACCCGCCAAGCCCGAAAAACTCGACTCGGCAAAAACTCGGCAACTTAAAAATTGTTTAAATTTCATTAAAAACACATTTTTTTTGCAAAATTCAATGATTAGATGCATCCAACGAGTCAATAAATGAGAAACAAGCTGAGTCTAGCTGTATTTGATTGATTTCAAAGCAAATTGGGTACAAAATGGCATCCTCATGTGGAATGCGCTGATACTGATAGTCTGAAACAAAATGGAAATAGCAAATTGTTTTTGTAAAACTGAAAGTAAATACTAAATAGTAAAATACTACATCTTCCTCTTCCCAAGTCTACTGAAAACTAGGGGAGTGGTAGAACTAGAAGGTCTAGTCCTAGGAATTTGTTGTGGCTCCTCCATCCTCGGCATGACAAACCGTGGCTCCAACCTCCATGCAAACTTGCTCCAACATTTTAGCCAAATTTTCTGCATTTGTCACTATGTTGGAGGCATCCATTGATTTTAAGAACACCACTTCATTCTTGCAAGCTACCAAAAAATTAATGATGGTGCGGTTTTTACCATCCGTCCACCCATCGGAAAGAATAGAGCAGCCATATTTTTTCCATTCATTTCTTTGGTCTTCCACTACTGCCCTTACCTTATCTCTTGCATTTGTAAGCAACCTACAAGTACAAAGTGAAATTAAGTACACAAATTTTGTTTGTACAAAAAATAGCTTAAATTGATCATAAATTTCTATAAATTAAAGAACATAAATTTATCAAAAACTTAAAACTTAAAAGATTAAATTAACTAACCTCCCACTCAAGTCTATGCGAGAAGGTGCCTTGAAGCCCTTTCCTGCACCCGTGAGTGCAGTAACCAAATTATGCCAATAAGGAGAATTTGCCACATTGAAAGGGATGTTGAAATACCAAAAATCGGCACAAGCAATGTATGCATGGTCATGCACCTCCTTATTCCACCCAATTGCCTTTAAGGAAGTTTGTGATCCAGGTGTGTTTCTAGGCACAAAAAAACCATCTACTGTGCGTGTAGGTGCTGATCCTGGTGCTCTACTAGAAGTAGATGAAGGGCTCACGGTGGTGGTGGGTTGCCTTCAGTTACGTGGACCACGAAGAGGGCCCACTATGCCCTGAAGTGCATCATCATCCGACTCAAGGTTGATTGGAGCACCTTGAGAAGAAGCTATGGATGCTTGCATGGCTGCCTTTGCCTTCTCCCTTTGTAATTTTCTTTCTTCTGCGGCTGCAAGTATGGCATTCATTTGTCTTTTTATTTCTTCCGTGGTTTTAGTACAGGCCTTCTCATCACGATGACTGATGCCTGCAAAATGGTATTTGAGGCGGTTAATGCCTCCATAGTATACGTTTTCGCATTGGATGCAAAAAACTGAGCCAGGGTATGGTCCTAGATAAGCATATTTCCACGCAGGATCTCTAGCTCCTGGAGGACGTTTGCCTACAAATGATGATGATGCAGCAAGGCCTGAGGCTGAACTGGATATAGAAGCATCTCTATCTGCCATTATAAATTAACCTGCACATACAAAGAGAAAGCACAAGTTGTTAGTTTTTTAATAGAAAATTAAAAAACAACCTAAATTAGATTTCTAATTAATAGATTAAATTTAAACTAACGTAAAATTCTAAAGTTAAACATTTTGTTCCAAAAAAAAAATAGATTCAACAAAAAAAAATTAACTAGGGTTTCGAAAAAATATGAAAACAATGAAGAAATAAAAAATTTACTCTAAAATACTAAAAATGCAAACTAATCCAAGACATAAACATTTTCTTCAAAAAAAAAATTGGATTCAAATAAGAAGAATGAAGAAAAATGAAAAAAATGTGAAAAAAATGAAAAAATCAGAAAAAATGCAAACAAAACAGTGATGATTCTTGTTTTTATGAATATAAATCTTGTTTTTATCAATACAAATCCATTTATATTACATTCATGATGTTTTTTAAACTTAGATGCTTCAAAAATGAAGAAGAAATTTGAAAAAAAGAAAGAGAAAAAAAAAAAAAACCTACTTGGAAATTTGATTTGCCTTTCAAATTCGATTGAAATCCGCCTCAAATCTTGTTTGCTCGATGCCAAATCACTGGAAATACCTGTAAAATGCTTGGGAGGGGTTTTTTTTTCATATGGAGCAAGTGAAATGACCAAAAATAAGTCATAAAATGCCTTTAAACGCCGCTGGAAACGCCTTTTTGGCAATAGGTGAGTTTTTGTTGCAGACTCGCGAGTTTTTCTGAAAAACTCGGAAATTTTAAATTGCGAGTTTTTGCCTCTATTACTCGCCTCCCAAAAAGACTCGCGAGTTTTTCAAAACTCGGCGAGTAAATGGCGAGTGTTGCATCTATGCTCTGAACTGAATTTTTGAAGTATCCCTGTGATCACCAATTAAAAACGAACACATCCCAAGTCGAACCGACCAACTTGCAACTGACCTTGATGCACTTACTAAAAATAGTAAGTTTGGCCTAACGGCCCCAAAAAAGCTCCAGAAAGAGTTAGAATGGAAAACTCGCCAGGGTAGAAACAAATCTCCAAGCCAATCGAGCTGACTAGACCCCCACAACGGTCACCGACGGGTTCTCTAACCATCCCCATTAGTCTACGAGAACCTGGTAGTAGACTAACCCCATAAACTATTTGCCTAGGAAAGGGACATTACACTTCGACTGCCCATATTATATCTTAAATAAGATATCTTTGATTATTCTTAACTAAAATATTAATTGAAGACTTTTTACAAGTGGCGCTTCATATTCACATCCTTAATAACACTTCATCAAACTCCAAAGGTGAAATGGTGGATGGAGGAACCCACCTAAACTCCCATGTACCTCTTTACAAATGCAAGCAATAAAATACCAAATCTCCAAACCTTTGTAAATCTGCTGACTTGGTATGAATGTCAGGTTTTGTCCCCTAAGACGGTATGACACCTTGTATCTCCCAAATTTTTAATCACTAGTCTTCCCAAAAGATAAGCATTGGCTTCTTTCTTAATATCTTCTAAATCATCGTCAACTCCTTGATTCTAAATTACATCCTTAAATAAGACATTTTGTCTTATATATGAGATTTTTTCTTAGAGAAGCAAATCACAGCCACTTCACTTTATTAATATGCCTGTCTTATTAACATCGCTGCCATTATATTAGCATTTATTGTTATTTAAACTTAAATCACTGCACACCTTATTATGTCTGCTCCTTATCCTTCAGAATATGATTCTCGGTGTCGGGTATGCAAGCTCCTTTGACATTAATGACAATCTTGGATAATCCTTCTATACTCTTCCATATGCCTTTGACGTCGAATTATTTGACATTCTTGTCCATACATCTTGGATAATCAATCCACCAATCTCCACAACAGACTCTTTGACATTAGTGACACCAATCTTGTTCATGCACCTTCTTGACATCAATGATAACATGTTCTTATACTCTCGTCTGTTCATGACTATCTTCTTAATATCAATGACAACATGTGTATGCACCTTTGGCATCAATGACAACATTTCCAACACTTACTACAGCTGTTAGGTGCATACCAAAACGATTTGCAGGCATACTAAAACCTCTAAATCTGAAAAGAGGCGATTAACCCATGCAACAATACCCACCTACATGCTATCATCAGTGTAATTGTAACAAAATTGCATGGAAAAGTGATTCCACTTGTTAGCACCTTTTAATCAATGAGTTGCTCATATCTTGAACCTCCATGCCCCTTGCTTTCTTGCACAAATGAAGTTAGTTCCTTTTCCCAATCAACAAATGGAACATAAACATGAATTGAGCAACTATAGACAATGGAATCCTTCAACCCAAACTTTAAGGAAAGATTTCTTACCACTATCTTCTGATACTAAAGATGAGGACTCCTTTATGGACTGCTCCCTCACCGTGGCCACTTCTTTCAATGGCTGTGCTTTCCACCTTGGCAATCTCTGTTACCACTTCTCTGCTCTTGGGTGACTTTACCCTCTCGCATTTCTTCAGACGAAGATGTGGATGAAGGCTCCAACAAGCCTCTTGTCTATGCAAACTCTTTCCACAGTGAGCGCATAAAACATTGCCCAAACTTGGAGTGCTGTGGCTGCCTATTGGTGTTCTTCTTCCTCTTCCAACAAGTAGCCAAACTATGGTGCTGCAAACTACAGAAACCACATGGATGTGCTCCCCAACACTTCTTGGCTATATGTCCATTCTTTTTGCAACAAAAGAAAACAACATTGGTATATCTGGTTGGTCTTGGACTCCATGAGCTCCTCCTTGGGCTGCCCCTTGGCTTTTTCTTGCCCTGCTCTTTCTAAAGAGCTTTCTCACAATCTCCTTTACCTTTAAGCTGCTGCCCTCCTCTTTGGACTTAACAGATTCTTCATCTACAAAGTCAATTGCATTGTTTGAGAATGCAAAGTTGTAACATCCCCAAAGGGATCTGCCCTAAAATTCTGAATTTAAAATTTCTGAATTCTGCCCTAAATTTCTGCACTTTAGATTTCTGCTCAAAACCCTAAATTCTGATTTTATTTTTCTGCTCTTAGAAAAATTATTACAGCCAGCTCATGTATGCCCAAAAATGATAAATAAGCATGGCAATTGATACTCAAGTTGATAATCATATCAAGCATGAAATACACCATGAAATACCCATTAAATGTCATGCACAAGCCTGATGTTTCGAATAGAAGTCTGCTTCTATAAATCAGAATATAAAGTCTGAATATTACATCCAAAACAAGGGCTCAAACATGACAAACATGGCCCAAACTGCTGCTGTCCAAATCTGCCCCAAACCCTTGGGTTGTACAAACCAAATGATGATGAATGATGCTCAATCAAACCCTCCAATGGTGGCACTTGCAAGGTAACGGCAGCTGCTGCTAGGTCTAGGGTTTGGAAACCCTCAATAGATGAAATCACCTCCTCCAAGAAAGATTCGCCCACCTCCAAGTGGGCGCTCACCTTCAAGTGTGGCGCTCAAGTCTAGGGCAAAACCCTAGTGCCAAATGAACACAAATGCCACCAAGAAGTGCTGCTCCAAATCTGATCGAAGAATCTGAATATGCAATCAAGTTCTCCTCCAAAAGTCGCCAATGAAGCACGATTAGGTCTTTGTGGTGAAACCTCCACAAGGATGAGCTAGGGTTTCATCCAACTCACCACATGCCTAAGGGTTTTCGTCCTTGGAATGAAGGCTAGCAATATTGCAGCCAAAGAGTATAAACTCAATGAGAAAATGTAATGTGAATGATGTTGAATAGCCTCCAAAGCATCCTTTATTTATAGCCCTCTAATTTGTCCTTCTCAAGGCCGACCTCTTTATGACAATTCCCTTTATTTTATTTTGTTATCTTCCCTCATAAGGCCGACCTCCCTCTAGGTGCCCAATTACTCAATCAAAAGATTTTTATTTTATTTTTTATTCCTCTCTACAAGAAGAGCGAACCATCTTGGGTGTTTAATAATTCATATTTTGGGCACTTCCTAGGCCGTCCGCCTTCCAAGCTATTTTATTTGATTTACATTATTTTTCCTTTACATTACAAGATCTCCAAAGGTATTTTTTATCTATTTTATTCTTCTTTCATTCTTCTCCTTGGTCGTTCATCATTAGAGCAAATTATTTTAACTACTTTGACTTCTCCTATAATTCCACAAAAATATACAAAGTCATCCCTTATGATCATTTTGTGTAATATCCCGGATGGATATTGTTATGAAATTATGAATGCTCTGATACCACTGTAATATCCCTTCTAGATATTTGCTAAAAATACTGATCAAACATTTATGATTTGATTCACAAATTGAATTTTCTGAGTTTGCTGATATTGATTTTGTCAAACACTTGATAACACACCAAGCTATATAGAATGTATTCAAATTTAAAGATTTGAATGGAGATTACAAATCAGACCTTTCAATTTCACAGTTGTATGACAGTCATAAACTACTGTTACAAATTCAGATAAAATAGCAAGTCAAACTTACCAGATGATAATAACAATGTGACCAATCAGCAGTACTTATTCTCTGTTGTAGCAAATCTTAGTGCTGATGATAGAGTCGTAAATGACCTGGAAGTGATTTCTGTTCCTTCGCATCTGCTGTCCTTTACTGAGTTGATACACAGCTTACTACACCAAACTTCAATTCAATGTCTGATTTCAGTATGAAGAGCTGTATGTTATCACAACATATTATGTAGATTCGCTGTCTTGTATTAATGCCAAATTGCATCCTTCAAAGGCTCCTTACTTATCTGGATCACGATTTATCTGAGAATAAACCTTCGCTGCTCTTACAATTCAGTCTTACAGATTTGATTTTGACATCAATAACAATTAAAGAGCCAAAGATCGCTGCTTTGAAGTTGCAGTCCCCAGTCTAAGAGAAACCCCTGTATGTGATTTGCACCATACAATAACAGGTTCGCTGCCCAATGTAGTTGCTGTCCTTAACAAACCCGTCTCAATGGGACCATTTGCTCATGGAAGTTGACCCAATTGATCTCTTTACTACACTCCATCCAATTCAACCTCCACGAATCAATGCAACACTCAGCGACTCCACATAAATCTCAAGCCTTCAATATTCCATGATTTCCTTTTAATATTTTATCACTGTCCTCTAATATTACAAAGGCAATTCAATCACTTCTAATTGTTGCGCAGATAATAGATGCAATTCAATATATCTTTGTGTTCACTGGGACCCACCAGTCCTCTAACTTCATTCACTGATTTCCTTATTAGCTAAAAAACCACGAATATTTCATGAATTCCTTTGTCTTCAGCAAATGATCCTACCTCTGAGTGGAGTCTGGGACCCACAATCTGAGATCTGTCAGTACTTTGTCTCCTATTTACCAGCAATAAATATAAACTCTAAAATCATAGACTATTCTAATGCAAATCTTCTTGGACCCACGCAGTCTTATTAGGAGATAAAGCTTTATCTATATAATTGCTGACTGGTTTTTGTGCATCAGATGTTGTCTCCCATATGGACTGCAGAAACAATTGTTTAAAACCACAATACTTTTCATTAACCCATGAATCAGCTTTCAAACAATACAAACATCGAAGATATATCATGAACTTCATATGACAGCCTTCAACAATCTTGGATAAATGATATATCATGAACTCAATGAATTCACAATAATGATTCGATCAATATCCTGAAATATTTATTTTCAACAATGTTTACAAATATAAATCTTCAATGAAGCTTTATAAAATGGTCTCCGACCAAATATCGAAAACCCAACAATCGAACCAAAGACACATGGAAGCTCAGTTGTGAAATCTGAGATGATTTCACCTCTACAATTCACCAAGGGGTCATCTCCTTGGCTCAGCAAATGCAAGGGGCCATCACCTTGACAACAGCTGAATATAACTTGACAAAAGTCATAAACACAAAACCAAAACATCCAAACATTCAGACATGACTTCAAATGACTCTCAGGCTTGCTTTTAAAGCCATTACATTAATTAGGCCCAGCCTAATTTTATTAAATGAGAGTTTACATGTACACATCAGACCAAAGCATTTTAAATGCTTTTACATGAACTTTATTAAATGTTTGCTTTTGTACTTTTTAAATGCTTGTTCACAACACTTTTTAATATAAGTGTAGTACTACTGACTTAGTAACTTAAATAAAATATTAATTTTATAAAGTAAATAAAATACTTTACAAAATTAATTTACAATTAAAACAATTTTAAATTACTCCAAAATTGGGGACATGACATTTTACCCTACAAAATTGACTAAGTATGAAATCTAGCCAATTAGGTCATTCCCTTAGCCTTTTGTCTTAGCCTACGGGAATAGGTAGGCTAGCCAACTCTACTAAGTGATCACTTCGAAAATGGGGACATCCCGAAAGTGGTGAAATTGGAGGGATTCTTGTGAAAAGTATTATAATTGAGGGCAATGTAGCAAGAAATGTCAAAGTGGTCCATTCAAACCAAAACAGGACAATCAATCTACACAACAGAAAAAGTGCCTCATTTGCGACAAGGGGTATACTATCTTGGAGTGCTAGTAGAACTCCTTGCAAATGGGGAATCAATCCAGTGAAAGCCACACTAGATTTCCTAGGGGGACAAACAAAAGAATCCTTGATGGAAGAAGAAGACTCACAAGCAACAAGTAAATGTTGCTTCCATAAAAGATTTTGATCAAGTGGACCACTTGTATGTTGTAGAAACATCCACATCCTTTTCAAAACAATCGGTTTTCAGTGTTGATTGTGGTGCTTTCAAACATATGACCGAAGAAAATTAGTGGTTTGCCAACTTGACCACATTGACTTCATAAGGGTAAGTTTCACTTGGTGGTGATACTACCTATGGAGTATAGGGCATTGGTGACATTTCATTGCCACTCAAAACCCGTAGATGTCAACTTACAAAGGTTCTTTATGTTCTATGGCTCACAAAGAACCTTATGTCCAATTATTGGAGCAAACTTGAAAGTTGACTTTGACATATATGATGGCAAGAAACCATGTCTCATTCAAGACAAAACTTGCAATCATGAAGTTGTAGCTCGTGCCTTTAGGGTTGGAATAATGTTTCAGTTTGTTCATGTTTCACATGAAGACAAGGCCCTGATAGTGAAGGCACTTTCATCCACCACAGTTTAGCATGGATGATTTAGTCATTTCAGTTTTGGCTATCTTCTTGCCTTGAGTTAATAAGAAATGATGTGAGTACTTCCCCCGATGAAGAAAACAAAAGAATTTTTCTCCAACGATCTTGTTGGGAAACAACGCTGAGCTCCCATTCTTGTAGTAGAGAAATGAGACCCCAGTCCTTTGGATTTGGTGCATACCAATCTGTGTAGACCAATGACACCAACTCATAATTGTGCTCGGTATTTTCAATTCTTTGTGGATGATCACAACAAGATGTGGGTTTATGTCATGTCTACTTTTTAAAACAATTTAACTAAGGAAATATTTAATAATAATCATGTAAGTTGTCCTAGTGACTACATCTTATGACATTATAAAAAGGGCAACTTATGTATTATTATTAAAAGAGGGCCCTAATGTTATCATAAAAAGTGTCTCTAGGAAAGAGGGCCTAATGTAATGTTATATTAAAAAGTGTTTCTAGACACTTCTAGAATGAGGTGGGAATTGAAATTTAAAATAAAAAAGGTGATTATAAAAGGAGTTGGGCTTAGAAGAAAACATCCATTGTCTTTGTTATCATCCTTTTCTTGAAGATCGAGCACTTGCATTAATCTTTCTGCTCCAGGATGAAAAGAGCTAAGGAACAGGTTGCTTTTAGGCCGACACACTCCACTATTGATCATGGTGTCACCCTTCGGTTCATGATCAAAAAAATATGGAACACCCAGGGTGACGAGGCTTTTTGCTGCTTTGTTGACTTTAAAAAAGCCTTTGACATGGTGCATCGCAGCAAGCTTTGGAAAAGGATGGAGGAACTTGGGGTCCCTGATGTGTATAGAGCTGCTGTCCATAGGCTTTATGAGTAGGTTAAGGCTAAAATTCGAACCAAAGATGGGATGTTTGAGTGCTTTGGCAGCGATATCAGTGTCTAACAAGGCTGCCCGCTTTCCCCGCTTTCCCCAACCTTGTTCGGGTTATACATTGATAAGTTAGAAGAATGGATAAACAAGACTAGTGGAGAGGGAGTTCAGCTGGCTAAGTACGTGATAAAGTTATTGCTATATGCTGATGATCTCATACTAATTGCTAAAACAACTCATGGCTTGAGAGAACAATTGCAAGCGTTGGAATCCTTTTGTCAGGAGGTGGGGATGCAAGTGAACACTAGCAAAACCAAAGTGATGATATTCTCGTTGAGGAGAAAAAAGAAGCAATTTAGCTTTCTTTTTGAAGGCATCTTGTTGGAAACAGTGGATGAGTACAAATACCTCGGGCTTGATTTTTACAACAAACTCAGTTGGGAAATGTGTAGAGCAAAAATAATTCAAGGGGGTTTGAAGGCGCTCTACTCTCTTCAGAATAGATGTAGGAATGCGGAATTATGGGATTGGAAAACCAAGAGAACGCTTTTTGGTTTGCTTGTTGTCCCGGTGATTCTGTATGGTTGTGAAATTTGGGGCAGCAGTATGTTTGAGTAGAAATGGAGGCAGGTTGAGAGAATCCAAAAACACCTCATCATAAGCAGTCTCAAAATCAAGATTGCAGTCCCATATGAGATCTTATTGGCGGAAACTGGTATGTTTCCTTTGGAGGCGTCTGTGATGGTTCGGCTGTTAAGTTATATAAAGAAGAATCAAAATATGGAAAACCACCGTTGGCCTAGGCTAATTATGGAGGAAGAGTTAAATAGGAGAAAGAATACATGGGTGAAACATAATGACAAGTGGTTAAAGAAGTGGGACATTAATATGTAGGAATGCCCACATGTTAAAGAGGAAATAAAAAAATATGTTAGAGAAAAATTTAGGAGCGTCATGTGGACTAATCAAAGGGGACGAAAAAAAGCTTACTATATCAAAGAATCAAACCCCACGTAGGACCACGAGGAAAAAGCCTACATAGGAGTGGATATTAAGTGGAAAGCAAAAATGTTGATTGCAGAGCTAAGGACTAGCTTGCACCATCTTAGATGTGAAACGGGCAGGTGGATGATTCCCAAAGATGAGTGGGAAAAGAGTTATGCCTTTTTTGCAACAAAGGTGTGATGGAGACGGAATGACATTTGATCATGGAGTGCTCAGCTTACGAAGACATTCGTGGCAGCTATGAAGACACCTTGAAAAACAACAACTTAAGCACCTTGTTTGAAGAGGCAAGACTCGGCAGAACCACATACTTTTTGATCAAATTCACGGCATAAGATCTGAGCTTGAGAAGGGGCTGCAAACTGTTTAATGGTTTGCTGCCCTGTTTTTGGTTGGGGTTGTGTGCGGTTTTGGGTCCCATAGGCTGTTGTGGCCTCGTGGACATTATTAAAATCTTTCATTTCATGTCATTGATAACGAAGACATTTGTCTTTATTATTGTTCTATAGAGGACCATATTGCAGACATAATGACTAAGCCACTTGGTAAAGGTAAATTTGTCAAGTTTAGAGATCAAATTGGAACTGTATCTGGTTCAGTCATTAAGGGGGGTTATTAGTTTAATGTAGCTTATCACCCTTCTCCCTGTATTTGATATCTTGCATGAGAGCTCAACCTTCTTATTCGCATTTTCAGTAGATGGGTGATCTTGGGTTAGTTTCTACACAAAGCATTCCTTGTAACTTTTATACTTTTCCTTTATTTATTATTTTCTGTGAGCTATTTCTTCTAATAGCTAATTAATGGCAGTGACACATTTTGTTTCTTTTTCTTTTTTTCTTAATTTACACAAGCATTAGTTAAGAAATCAACTCTGTTGAGCAAGGCTCTTGTACATAATTGATTCCATTAAGTTTTTCTTTAAATCTTAAATTTTGACATTTTGTGTTATATTGATCATGCAGGGTTTCCCTTGCCATCTATATTTTGATCTGGAGTATAATCGTACTGCAAACATAAATGCAGATGGAGTGGCGATGGTGGATTTGTTGTTATCAGTTATTTCTGATGCCATGCTTGACATATACAGTTTAAATTTTGAAAGTGATTGGACAGTAGAGCTTGATTCGTCAACAACAGGTTTGTTTGTAGTTGTATTATCTAAGAATTAGAATATGAAACGCTTTATTAGTAAGATGACTGATTTTGTTTCACTGTGCCAATACCATATGCACATGTGCCAAATGTTTCACTGCTTTTCTAACTATGCCATTCTCTTCTTGGCCTTGTAACCTGGAGGGATAAAGAGTAGAATATATTACTTATTGAAAAAGAAAACTTATAGATAAACTGAGTTGCATGGTTTTATGGGCCATTTGAGATTTGTTTGATTAGAAAAACAAATGTCCTTGAATGCTGTAAATCTCCTAGACATTTTTGCAGCAGTTCATGCCTTGAGATATGTTTATTGAGAAATATGGACTAATGAAGATTAACTTTGTGAAACTGCAATTTGTTAGCAAATGACTTGATGAAGAAGAAAGAAAACCGGTACCATGTGTGGGTTATATTAATATCATTGACATGAACTTAACTTACGCCACGTGAGTATCAGTATGTCTTGATTATACAGTTTTTGGACTAGGTACAAAAATAAACCCATTAAAAAGATAGAGTTCTACTTGTACCCAAACAAACACACACACAAAGAAAGCTACTTTACAGCTATCTTGTTGCTTTAATTAGGAACATGATTATGTATCTTACCCTGTTTTATTCCACAGAAAAATTTTCTCGTCACTTGGTAGTTCATATGCCAAATGCTGCCTTCAAGGATAATTCACATGTTGGTGCCTTTGTTGGAGAGGTAAGCAATATGTATGACTTGTCATCATCAGATAAACAATGAAACACAGGAGGCATGTTGTGTTTCTTGATCAAATGGATTCTAGGTAAACTTTCTATCTTGTAAAAAACATTTCATGTATTATTCACTTTGTTTTACACTAAAAATTAAAATGTTGCACTCGTTGAGTCTGTAAAGTAAAATATTAAAATAAGGAATATTTCTAATCATGTGTGTTTATTATTAGGGTGGTTGTTTGCTTATGTCCATCAGCTAGATCTATTACTTTTCATAATTAGTTATTAGATCCGTTATTATAAAACATTGAAATCAAGCTTTTGAAGAAGAATTTCTTTATGCATAAATAGTTCAAGGTTCCTGTTGTGACCTAATCACACATCGCCCCATTGCAAATGGGGACCCCCTTTTTTTGAGCTCCAGTGCTTTTCTTTAGTTTTGGATGATGTCTTAGCACTTTTTCATGATGAAGTTAGTGGTGTTTGAGTCTATAGCTTTGTGGTGGAAACCATAATCTCTTGATGTATGTCCTGATATCCTGATGTTATGAGATCCTGAAAATGACTAAGTTTGATATCCTAAAAATCCTGAAAATTGGCTAAGTCTAAAATCTGGTGGATCCTCAAAAATCTAGAATCTGCATGTTAAATCCTATAGATCCAGGACCTATCTCAAACATCCTGAAAGTATATTTCAAAAATATTTAAAGTATATGCAATTAACATTGCATATACTAAAATATATTTTTCAAATATACTTCCACCTAGGGATTTGCAAAAAATGGCTAAGTACTCAGGAGAAGATTAAAATTGTCATCCGATGCGCCCTTCTTAAGAGATCTTTCAACCGGAGGACAAAATCTTGAACCAATGCACCACTATTGGAGGGTGGTTTAATTTAAATTTCAAGAGATCTTTCAACCGGAGCACAAAATCTTGAACCAATGCGCCTGGAATAAGGTAGTCTTGTTTTGGATTTTAGGAGACCTTTCAGGAGGAGATCAAAATCATGATCTAGTGCGCCAAGGGATGAGGGTGTTAAATTGCGAATTTCAAGAGGCTATTCAAGCGAAGGATGAAATCCTCATTCAATGCGCCACTACTAGGGGAGGTCTAATTCAAGTTTTATGCAATATTTCAAGCGGATAATGAAATTAGCATCTAATGCACCCAAGATGGAGGAGGTTTGTTTGATTGTCAAAGTGCATCTTTCAAGTGAAGAATGAAATGGTGATCTAATGCGCTAATATTGGTGAGGATTGTTTCAAGTTTTATGCAACATTTCAAGTGGAGATCAAAATCATCATCTAGTGCGCCAAGCCTTGCCATTTTCAAGAGATCATTCAGCTGGAAGACAAAATCTTGAACCAATGCGCCTGGAATAAGGTAGTCTTGTTTCGGATTTCAGGAGACCTTTCAGGAGGAGATCAAAATCATGATCTAGTGCGCCAAGGGATGAGGGTGTTAAATTGCGAATTTCAAGAGGCTATTCAGGTGGAAGACAAAATCTTGATCCAGTGCGCCAAGACCAAGGAGGTTGGTGGTAATTTGCAAAAGTGAAATTTTAAGAGGATGAAATTTCCATCTAATGCGCCACTATTGGTGAGGTTTCATGAGAGCATTCAAACAAGGATCAAAATTGTCATCAAGTGCGCCATCATTGAGATGTGGTTTAATTCAAATTTTAGGATATCTTTTAAGCAAGGGATGAAATCATGAACCAGTGCGCCAAGATAACGAGTTGGTTGCAATTTGCTAAAGTGAAGTTCTGACCGGAGGATGAAATTGGCATCTACTGCGCCACTCTTAGTGTGATGCTTAGTTAGAGTTTTACGATTGCTTTCAAGAAATCAACCAATGTGGCATCCAATGTGCTTAGGTATGGAAGTGTTAGAAATTGTTTAAAAATGATTATTTTGTGTTATAAAGCCAAGTGATTGATATTGTTTCTTTCTCTGTGTTGCAGGAGATTGATGGAGCTAGAGCAAGCGCTTGGAATCACCAATAGGCAAAGAGTGAGGTCAAGAGGCAACATCATGCTACTATGCCAAGGGAACACTTCAAGATCATCATGCTGGAACACTTCATCATCCGCATCAAGAAAGGACATCCATCCATAGCTTCAAGTTTCATACAACTTCAAGCCTTTGAGGAGTCTCCTACTCCATGTTATCAATGAAGCAGCATCATCCTCGCTACTTTCCACAAAGAAGACATGCACCCTGCAAGAAGAAGAATAACAGAGTTAGATAGATGAGCAACATATATCATACACATCTAGTTTACAAGAAGATGAACAAGGCAAGATCAACAAAGATACATCCCAAACATTCAAGTTCATTCAAGCAATCATGTTCGAAGACATCACAAAGATGATGCAATTTTTGGAATATGTTGAGGTGGCACCTACGTGGCAGATATACATCATCATTCAATCACAGTTTGCCAGATCATTCAACAAGCAAGAAGCCAAAAGAGGACGTCCATGTGGAAGATGCTTTAAAGATTCCATTCCATCCTTGTCTTCTTGGAAAACGTGCCTTCATTGCCTCTCTTATCTACTAAAAATAGCAAGTTGTAACTAATTGCTGAGATGGCATGATCCGGGCCCTTGGCTACTTGAATTGATCCAGGCCATTCATTGTTATTCTGGAATTCTATATAAAGGCCTTGTTGCTCATTTGTAAAGGGGGGATAATAGTTAGAAACTTTGTAGGAGTAGAGGAGGAGATTCTCGAAATTCTTTGAGAGTACTTGAAATTGTTGTAAATATTTCTCAAGATTAATGCAAAGACATTGGAAGTTGTTGGTGCTAAGTGTTGTCTTGTGGAATGACATGATTTCTTGCATTTTGATGAAATGGAGAGATGTTTCTAAGTAGATTAGAGGTAGAGTAGAAGTTCATTGATGTAATGCATGTATGTATCGGATATTTGATCAACTCCTAGCTCATGCTTTTAACATTCATCATTGGTGAAGTGTTGTGTAAAGCTAGTCTGAGCTTCATTATAATTTGCTTGAGTTCGATTGTGGATGCTTGTTTGAGCTGTGCCGTTCAATGGGTGCTTATATGAGCTTTCATGATTTGAAAACCTTTCGCTATCCTTAGGAGATTGCACCAACTTCATGTAGTTGTAGGCATCCTTGGTGAAGTGGAGTTAGGTTGATTAAGGAGTTTGTCTATTCATATATTATCATTGCTTCACTGACCTTAGATTAGTTTCTCTGAACCCTTGTCTTTTTTCCTTTTCTTTATTATTGAAGTATTGTACATATATCATCCATACTGAAAGGAGAAATAAGCTAAATGAAGTAAGAAGTCTGCGTAAGTCCCTTTGTGATTATCAACAAGATCACATGTATTCACTGAGTTTATCCAATGCAAATCACGAATAAGGAACCTTGAAGTTACTTCATTGGATCACATAGCTTAGCCTTTGAAGAACTTTATTCAAGAGAGTGGGATACTTAGTGTTTTACTCTATTGTTGTGTTGTCTAAAAACAATCATCAACAGTTCCCCTATGGAATCTTTACTATTACATGAAATGGACCATCCTGTATGGTCAATACCTAAGGTTTGAGGATGGATTCAACTTTTTTTGTTTGTTGACATGACGTCAATCACAAAATTTATTCAAGTATGAGGTTATAGCAATGTAAATCTACAGAAGTTAAAATATAAGAAATGGTTAGGGCAAGTGCTGAGACCTCATCAAACCATCTGGATCTTTATAAAATTGATAAGAAAACAAAAGTAGGTCAAACATATATTTTCAACAACACTACAAAATTAATCAGTCATCGTTTTCTTGTTAAAGCTAATTGGTCAAGGCAACCAAATGTTTTTAACTTACCTTGGCCAGAGATGTTATCAAAACATATTTGGAAAATCATTTGTGCCAATCTAGTAGAAGTTAATTGGAAAGCATCATGCTTAAGGAAGCTGCAGACATTACAATTAAATTTAACAATTATACAATGAAGAATTGATGTAGAATGAAGGAACGTTTAGTCTATGCACATGTTGTTAGGACAGCTTGAGTTTTCAAACATGCAGCAATTTGCAAGCTTCCATATTAAGTGCAAAGAAGCAAAGTGAAAGTTATAAAAAAATTTATTGGGGAACATGGTTGTTCTTTTATAATTGATTTGAAGCTGTGTTCTAGTGAATAGTTGAACCGTTTTTTCTGTATAAACCTACATTAGTAAGTGCAAATTGACTGGTGGTTGTGGAGTTAACATTGCCAATTATTGTATGAGCATGAATGGAAAAAATCTAGTGAAAATGAAAAATAGAAGATATAGAATGTCTATGATTGAGAAGAAACTTGGTTGCACAATTGTTTGCATTCTGTTTTTAAAAAGAAATATTTGGTATGAGAAAAAACTATATTCAAATATGCATTACCTAGATATTTTATAATGAGAGCAGTTTGTGGTGAATAGGAAAAAATATTAAATTTTTATTTAAAAGGTTACTTGTTCAAATCTTGCACAATGTGATTCTAATGTCCCTTTTTTGGCGCATAGACCTTTTGTGTGCATTATGCTTGTTCCTAGTCTTTCGGAGGCTATTCGTCATGTTTGGAAGAACTCCAATGTTCTTGGAGTGGCTGCGGCTCAGTCTTATAGAGTAGTTGTTCATGTTTTTAAGTTCAACTAGTCATTTGGAGTTCATAGATGCTTTTGGAATTCAGTTCCGATCTCTCGGGTGTTCTCCAACTTTCTTGGAGAAACATGCTATTTTTAGACAGTCACCCGACGATCTTCGATTTTCATTCCAAGTCTTTAGTATCCTGTTGGTATGATCAAAATTGCAAAATTATATCATTTGGATGCTTTCCGCAACTTGGGTATATTATTGAGTTATTTAATTATTTATTCACTTAAGTTGTCTAAGGATGGGAAATATTAAAAGATAACTTAAGTGTAATAGCTATTTGGAAAGGTGTTGAAAATTATTATTTGATGCTCACATAAAAGAAATTTTAGGCAAAGGAGACATAAAGTGAGCAATTAAAAGGGTTATTTTTATGTGAGGAGGAATTAAAAGAAAAGTGAAATTATTATTTTTATTTCCTCTTGTTGCCATAAAAGTGTCTATATAAAGAGGTTTTGGGCTCATTGCTGTTGAATATATTTTCATTTCTTCTGAAAACTTGTGTTGCTGAGCAGAGTTTCTTCTTGGGGTTGTTTAGTCTCAACTTCTCATTTGGTTTTAGTTGTGGAAGATCAACCCTAGTTGGATATTTGGTGATTTTATTCAGAAATCACAGGGAGCTTCAATGGAGTCATCATGCAGAGATTTTGGGTTGAATAGAACTGATGTATTTTGATGTGTGAAGGTTTGAGATGTTTTTCAGTGATATTTTTGGAGTATTTTGTGCTAAGTTTTGGGGTGAGTTGCGGTGTGTGAAGAGTTTTTGGGGTTGTGAGAAGTATTTCTGTGTATTTCTAGTTTGTTGGGTTTTGTATCAAACTTGAGTATTTTGCTGTTAGAGTGCTTTCAGAGGTGTATTATCAGTGTTTGAGCTTCATTACATCCATAATCAACAAAAAAGCTTCATGGGTATGCTTTAGGGTGATGTTTGGTGTAATGTCCCCATTTTTGTGAGCATCAGTTTTCAGAGGATTAGCCTATTTCCTGAACCTCGTAGGCTAATGCAGATGGTTAGGGGGTCCTGGTTGGCAATTATCAGAGTGTTTCCTTCTCCAAAATTTAGTTTGGTTTAGGATTGGCCTTTATTTGACTCAGTTCCTCATACTATTTATAGTAAGTCAGTGGACGTTAGAGAGGGACCCTTACTATATTTAGTAAGGCACCTGGATGTGTTGGGTTTGCAGTGTCGATCTCCTAGTTCAGTTGGTTTGGTCAGTTGATGAGTATTTATGGAGTTATTATCATTAAAGTCATTTTAATGATAATAAAATATTATAAAATCATAATATAAAGTCTTATGTGCATTTTATGACCAACGGGGCCATGACCCTCAATTTAAGTCACTTAAAGTACATTAATGAATTATTAAAAGGGGAGCCCATTCATTGATGCACTATATAAAGTCAAAAAGCAAATATAAAGTATGTTTTAAAATGATTATAAAAGCATAACTTCTGAAGGGCCATTTATTAAAGCATTCAATGAAGTTGAAAAAAAAAGATTTTGTATCATTTTAAATGATTTAAGTGCACATGAAGGGGATCAACCTCTTGAGGAAAAATATATAAGGCACAACAAGAGCAAACATAAGGCATTCACTCATTTGATATTTTTGAAGAATTTGGAGTTGGTCTCTTGAGTTCTTCTCTTGGAGAAGATGAACTAGGGTTTGCTGGTAATTGAACATGGAGAACGAAATCTCTCTTTGATTCCTGCATTTCTAAGGTGGTGAAAGATCCATTGAAGAATTGCTTCTCGTGGGCTTCATTTAGAGGTCCAAGCTGTGCATATATGTGAAGATTTACCAGTACTGAAGGGTTTCAATGAAGATTCACAAAGGATTATCGTCTGCTGTTATAGCTTATTGCTGTGTACAAATCTGGGCAGATTTTGTGAAGATTACTCAAGGGTTTGAGCAGATTGAGAGCAGATTGAAGGGGGGTATCTGTTGCACTAATTAAAGACATTGATTGCTGGTTATTATCATTGCTGAGAGCACCTTATATAGGCCATATTGTTGCAATTAATGAAGCTGTACCATGCTGCTGTAGCTAGCCGTACAACTCCCATGGCTGGGCGTCATGATTTCTAGCTAAACCACTTGGGTTTAAGCATTGCTACATCATCATACTAGGTTGTCCAACTCAGCTAAAGCTTCATTTGGGGTTTTAAGGGTGGAAAGCTCCATTTTTGATTGCATATCAGTCATTTCCAGATTTCTTAAATGGCTGCCATGGATCTGAATTTCTATTTGCTGCTATGAGTTTCCAGCTTTCCAAGATATTGATTGACTTCAATGTTTGGGTATGCTATGGAATGTTAAGAGCTTTTCAAATAAATTATTGAATATATATAATATTTTCAGCATAAGATTATTTCCAATAGTTGCTTTTCTTTTTATGCATTTATTTTACCTGGCAATCTAATTAAGGAAATACAAAGAAATCAAACATTGTTTCAAAACCCAAGACAACAAAGAGACATAAGGGAGAAAATTGTGGTTTGGTTAGAATCCGCCTGGAGAGGGATATTACATTGGTATCAGAGTGGTTTCCTGCCATCCTATTGGGTTAATCAGAAATATTCAGTTGCATGTAAGAGATTTCATGTTGCATGTCAAGATTTCGGGTTGCATGTCAGTTTTAATGGTTGCATATGTGGTATCAGCTATTGCATGTTAGTTTAACAGTGGGGTTTAAATTAAATATTCATTGAGCTCACATAGTCAACATCTGAGTGACCAACACTCATTCATATTTTCTATTACATTATTTTTCTAGTCTAATATGAGATATTGGTACAGATAGTGACAAACAAATTGTATCTGGTGATTGGAAATGGTTAGCAAGAACAATACATGAACAGGGTAGTAAACTTGGTAAAACTCCACAATCCAGATATGATACATTATGCATTTTGATAAGACTGGAAGAAAGCTTAAGTATTGTAGAACAATCACCTTCAGCATTGCCTCAGATATCTATGGGTCCTGCAGTGGCAGTGTTGGGTGAGCATAGGTACTTGAGGCACAGTGATAGTGAGATTAGGCTCACTCTTGCCCTATGCTATAGTTAGTTTATGAGGATCACAGTTCCTCGGGTTCCTTATACTGGGGTCACCATGAGAGAGGTTTTCCAGCTGATCGTAGACAGTATGGTTGGGATTGGAGACATTGGTAGTCTTACCTATGCACAGAAAGTTAAGATCTTAGAGCTAATGGCATAGGTTAGATCATGCGTTGCCATGCTTGATTTTGATCAGCATGATTTTGTGTTGCAGTTATTTAGACTCTTCTTGGAGTCTATTAGTGCGGGGCATGATAGATGTATTCAGGACTACATGAGAGATATCACGACTTCCATTGTTGATAACATTGATAGTATATCTTAGCCCATCATGACACTTCTAGCAGTTCGTGAGCTTGAGAAATTGACATCTCCGGCTGCTTATATGTTAGTATGCAGTGTCTTTGATTGGTGTAAAGACAAGTTGGGACCTTATTTGGTTAAGGAGGAGACAATGCAGGAAAAGAAGGTGAGATTTGAAGAGAAAGTTGATGTTATTAGTGCTCAAGAAGTTGTTATCAGTCATGATAACGAGTCTGATTTTTATGACAGCAGTCTTTCCCTTGAGTGTAATGATGATTTAAAAGTCATGGCAAGTTCAGAAAGTGTTGTGGGAGAGACCTTGAGTATTGGCACACAAGATACAAGTGTCAAGAATGAGGATTGCATGGTGAATTTGACCCATAACAGTTTTGATTTTCATGACAGCGGTGATGAAACTTTGCATCAACATGATACAATAGTGACTTAACATGTGCAAGATCCTTCTATTGAGTTTTCACATGAAGGTACTCAAGAATTGGGTACTAATGATGCATTGTGTGATGTGGATTCATGTCATGATGAGTCTGATTTTTCAAATCAGACCTTAGAAAACAAGTTGGAAAATTCAATTAGTGGCATTGAATCCCAGGATCGTGAGTTGGATGGACATGCAGTTACATTGGAAGCAGAAGTATGTGAAGATAATGTTATATCAGCAGCTTCTACATTACCAGTTGAGCCATCCTTTGAGGTACATAGCAGCAGTACCTTAGTTGTTGATGTGTGCACTGATGATAGCACACATGATGCTGCTTATCATGAGGTGAGTGATGTTGATACAACCTCATATCACAATGCAGATTTCGAATCAACAAACTTGTATGGGAGTCCTGTTGATGTGTTTTTATGCACTTGCAAACTCAGAATAAATTACTAAGGTAATCTATCCTCTCTTGAACAAAGATAGCCAAAAGCTAAACAATGTGATCCAGTGGGTTATCTCCAAGGTTCTAGTATGTTGGTTCTGAACTTGTTCATAGGATAGCCTCAGTCAATATGATGTGATATTGCTGTTTCCTCAAAGGGACTTATGTAGACTTCTTGCTTCACTCAACTTATTTCTCCTTTTAGTGTGGATGATGTATGCACGATGCCTCAATAATAAAGAAAAGGAAAAAGATAAGGGTTTAAAAAAACTAATCTAAGGTCAATGAGGCAATGATGATGCATGAATAGACAAACTCCTCAATAAACCTAACTCCACTTCGCCAAGAATGCCTACAACTACATTGAGTAGGTGCAATCTCCTAAGGTTAGCGAATGGTTTTCAAATCATGAAATCTCATATAAGCACCCATTAGACGGCGTAGCTCAAACAAGCATCCACAACCGAACTTAAGCGAATTATAATGAAGCTCAGACTAGCTTTGCACAACACTCCACCAACGATGGATATCAAAAGCATGAGCTAGGAGTTGATCAAATATTCAATACATAGGCATTACATCAATGAGCTACTACTAGATACTTCTAATCTACTTAAAAACATCTCTCCATTTCATCAAGATACAAGAAACCATGCTATTCCACAAGACAATAGTTTGCACCAAGCTCCAATGCTCCAATGTCATTGCATTAATCTTGAGAAATATTTACAACAATTTTCAAGTACTCTCAGAGAATTTTGAGAGTCTTTTCCTACTCTACTGCTCTATTCTATTGCTCATTGCCTACTAGCTATTAACTTTCTAACTCTTACAAATGAGGCAACGAGGCCTTTATATAGTTTTTTTAAAATGCAACCGACGACCGAGATTGATCCGCGAATGAACGGCCCAGATGTTTACAACAAGGCAATTATGCCTATTTTTAGCATTTTGTACATAGAAAAGAAAAAGGAATGAAGGCATGCTTCCCAAGGTGATGAGGATGATGAGTTGGAAGACCTCTCCCTTGGAGCGCCCTTATCCTCTTGTTTGTGCATGTAGGTACAATGTACTTAGACAAGGATGACGTGGCAACATTTGATTGGTGAGGATGATGCGCATGCCACGTAGGTGCCACCTTAGCAACTCTTATGGATTCCAATAGTTTATTCAATTTGCTTTTGGCATGTTTCCAAATTGCATCATCTGTGTGATGTCTTTGAATGTGATCGCTTTGATGAACTTGAACGTTTGGGAATGTATCCTTGTTGATTTTGCCTTGTGTCTTTTGTAAGTCGGATGTGTATGATACATGTCTCTTTGGCAGGATATAGATCTTCTTTGGATGCATCTTCATAGAGAGTAGCGAGGATGATGATGCTTCCTTCATAGCTTGAAGTAAGAGACTTCTCAAAGACTTGAAGATTGAGGAAGAACTTGAAGCTTGATGGATGAATGTCTTCTCTTGATTGTCATGTCCCCATATCAAGGCACTGTTAAACTAAAGATTTAGCCATAGTCCATTAATAAATATTAATAATTTAAATATTATTATAATCATTTATTATTATAATATAATAATATAAATATAATATATAATATATATCATTAAATATAAATAACAATTATAATCATTAATATAAATATAAATATTAAAATAGCATATTATTATATAATAACAATATATGATAATAAATATAAATAGTAATATTAATTATTATTATGATTATAATATAACAATACATGTTTATAAATATAAATATTATTATAATATATATATATATATTATTATATATTTTATTACATATATATTATTATATTAAATAAGGATAAACATAAATACAATATTATAGTTAATTATTATAAATACTATGAAGTCTATCATGTTTTGATATTAAGACATTGTTTAAATTAAAGATTTAAACATGATAAAAGTCAGTGAAATTGCTTCCGTAAAATATACGGTATTTAGTCAATTTAAATGATAGAGATAATTACCTAAATATATATTATTATTAATACTTATTATCTAATAAATAATATTACTATATTAATATTCTTTCTATAATTAAAATATAATATATCTATTTTAATTGACAAGAGTCATAAATGACAATGATAAATGTAAATATTAATAATTTATATATTATTAAATTATATATATAATATAAATAATAAATATAAATATTAATAACATATAATATTATTATATTATATATGGGAATAAATATAAATAACATAAATATTGATATAAATATCAATTTTGTTAATATAAATATAAATAATATTATTATTATCCTATACGATAATTATATAAACTAATACAATGTGAGAGAGGTAGTTCCCATAAGATAAAGTCAGTGATTGGCAATCAAATATAAATAAAATATTTTTGCGGCAATTATAATTACAACCGTTATAAGACGAGTTTATTAATATGTAGCAAAATCACCAAAAGCCACGATCTTTGGTAAAAAACCCTTAGAAATATATAAAAGGGCATAAGGGGTATGATGGGAAAAAGGTGTGTGAAAGTATATATTATATAATATATAAACAACAGCAGCAATACAATAAAAATTATATTAGTCATCCCATCGAGCAAGGAAAACATTGGAAAATAGAAAGAAGACGGCAGCAATAGGTAAGGAATCCTAGGTAAAGCTACAACAGGTAAGTAAGTATTTATATTTACTTATTCAATTTATGATTTGTAAGAATATAAATGATAAGATTAGTATGAAGGAACAAAGGCATGAATTCCCAATGGTAGATACGAGACTTCCTTATTAACCACCTAACACTAAGAAGGTGAGGTAGATAGTTATGGTAGGTATTGATCAATCCATGGGAATGGGCCTTGATTGACGAATCAAGGATATTATGGGCCTTGATTGACGAATCAAGGATATTGCTATGGGCCCTCGATTTAAATATTGAAGGAATGGGTCTTAGTTGACGAACTAAGGAATTATGGGCCTTAGTTGACAAACTAAGGAATAATGTTAATGTCACAAAACAGGGGTCCCCATTTGCAATGGGGCGATGTGTGATAATGTCACAACAAGTCCTAAGTTGTAGAGTCCTCATCATTTGGTTGGGCAACTAAAAGTGAATGATAGTATGATTGCCACACCATTGAGCATTTTGATGTTGCTCGACAGATGTTGGCTACTCATGGTTGGAGTACTCCCGTGTCAGATGGGCACTGTGATAGTGGCCTTTCCCTTGCAGAGATTCATGCACTTCGAGAAGCAATTGGAATAATGAAACAAAATTACCTACAACTACTTGCTGACAAAGATTATCTTCTCGAGTGGGATTGCATTTGTTATGATGCATTGAAGGGAAAGGAAGAGGAGGTTGACGAGCTCACTCATGAGCTTGAGGTGACCATGGAATCTTTGAAGAGAACTTAGTTGGCCCTTCAAGAGTCAATCACAGGTTGAGGAGCTTACCATGGCATTGAGACTAGCACAGTCTTCACCACTTTTAGATACAATTCAGGTTTCCAAGACAGCAGTTGGTGAGGAGCATATACCCACGGATTATGCTTGTGAGTAGATTAAGGAGGTGGTTACATCCATCATAGATGTTGGTGCAGATAATTCCGATGGGATGAGTGCAGTAGTGGAGAGTTGTAGAGAACCTCTTGTCGCACTTGGTTCTCCTGAGATTAGTCCCATGACAGGTGATGCGGGTCAGATTACTGATAGCTCTTGTGTCTCAGTGATGGGTTCTACTGAGAGTTGTGTGATAGTTCTTGACACTACTCCATCTTCAGGGGAGATTCAGAGCATCATTTGGTTGGTAGATGGGCTCTCGTGATGATTTGTCTCCTTTTGGAAGCAAATCGGTTGTTTCATCCCATGCAGCTGATTTTGATCAACAACTTGTTGAGCCACAAAGTTGGAGAGGTCAGCTGAAGGTTACGGGAAATAAGGTTGATTCAGACTTATATCGCTTTTACTGCACAGATAAGTTTATTGAGTACCTACTTGAGTGTACGAAGTTTCAGGAGAGTTGGTATGGAGCCTCAGTGGGTACTCGCATTTGAGGTTTGCCCTTCATTAAGCGTGCTTTGGGAGCAATTTAAGATATTTTGACTTCAATGCTTCCTGATAGAGATTTTGTGATTGGGTTTGCAGAGAGGGTGACCAGGGCTCCTACCCAATCAACTATTCGGGATCGGAGACCTGAGCCATCTTCTGATTCTAGTGTTGTAAGTAATGATGAGGAGGGAGTTATATAGGGCTATGACAATCAACCATTGACCGAGGTTGGAGTTTTTTATCACGACTGCATAGTGAGGAGTGCTCATCTTTTTTCTTTTGATCCAGACACGGAGGATTTGATGATGCATCGGTGTGGATTGTCTCCAGGGTTATACCATCCTTTGTGGGATGGATATTTACTATCTTCAGTAGATGGAGTTCGTGGTTGCAAGTACCTGACTCAGTTATTTGTAGGGAATTACTTGCAGAGTCAGCACATCCATTGGAGTTTAGCAGAGGATGGAGATAGTTAATGTGTAGCAGACACTTTTAGATGTTCTTATCTCCATTGGACGGATGGATGTGAGTATCGATTGCATTGGGATCTAGGTGGTGACAAGGTTAACACTGCAGTTTGGGTGGGTCCCATTGTATCGCTTCACCACTTTTGGCATGGTGAAGTTGGGATCAGTGTTGAGTAGCAAAGGTCTGAAGATGTTCTACTTAGTAGGCTTCTATTCTGGATTTGGGATCCAGGCATTGGTTGTTGGACACTCTTCAGTGTGTTGTGGGATCCTTTGTGTGCATCAGGATTCCAACCAGAGTTCCTTGGTGAGTATTCCAGTATATACATGGTGTGGATTGTTTGCAATTTCACCTTGGGTTCTCATGTACATGAGTTGAGTTTGATGCACAGTTTCAAAGTGCATGGTTTGGATAGTTGGTTTGTTGTCTATGTTTGCGCAATTGTGTTTATGCTAGTGCTGTAGCAGTTGTGTTCTTGTGTGGGACATTACATAGTCTTCTTTTGGACCTCTGGTGGAGTGGTGTTTCTTTGCATTAGAGATTGCTTGGGGACAAGCAATTTTAGGGAGGGTGGACTGTAATGTCCCCATTTTTGTGAGCATCAATTTTCAGAGGATTAGCCTATTTCTTGACTCTCGTAGGCTAATGCAGATGGTTAGGGTGTCCTGGTTGGCAGTTATCAGTGTGTTTCCTTCTCCGGAACTTAGTTTGGTTTAGGATTGGTCTTCGTTTGACTCAGTTCCTCATACTTACTATTTATAGTAAGTCAGTGGATGTTAGAGAGGGACCCTTACTATATTTAGTAAGGCACTTGGATGTGTTGGGTTTGCAATGTCAATCTCCTAGTTCAGTTGGTTTGGTCAGTTGATGAGTATTTATGGAGTTATTATCATTAAAGTCATTTTAATGATAATAAGATATTATAAAATCATAATATAAAGTTTTATGTGCACTTTATGACCAATGGGGCCATGACCCTCAATTTAAGTCACTTAAAGTACATTAATGAATTATTAAAAGGGGAGCCCATTCATTGATGCACTATATAAAGTCAAAAAGCAAATATAAAGTATGTTTTAAAATGATTATAAAAGCATTACTTTTGAGGGGCCATTTATTAAAGCATTCAATGAAGTTAAAAAAAAAAGATTCTATATCATTTTAAATGATTTAAAGTGCACATGAAGGGGATGGACCTCTTGAGGAAAAATATATAAGGCACAACAAAAGCAAACATAAGGCATTCACTCATTTGATGTTTTTGAGAATGAGTGGTTGTTGCATGTTAGTACCCAATACTTGCATGTCAGTTTTGAGACTACCCAGATGTTTGCATGTCGTCTCTGAAGAATGAGCAGTTGTTGCATGTTAGTACCTAGTACTTACATGTCAGTTTTGAGAGTACCCAGATGTTTGCATGTCGTCTTTGAGAACAAGCAGTTGTTGCATGTCATTACTCAATACTTGCATGTCAGTTATGAGACTACCCAGATGCTGCATGTCAGTTTCGAGGGCCCAACG
This sequence comes from Cunninghamia lanceolata, assembly GCA_027924645.1. Classification (NCBI taxonomy): domain Eukaryota; kingdom Viridiplantae; phylum Streptophyta; class Pinopsida; order Cupressales; family Cupressaceae; genus Cunninghamia; species Cunninghamia lanceolata. The sequence goes on along the minus strand of BSBN01000346.1, from coordinate 11,420,277 downwards.
GTAGTTGCATGTGAGTGATCTGCACTTGCATGTTAGAGTTGAGACCGAAGATATAGTTGCATGTCAGTAATTAGCATTTGTATGAATTACATCACTTGGCTTGATTTGTCTTCAGAAGTTTTTCAGAACTGAGAATATGGATGGACGACAACTACCTAAATTTTTACCTCTTAGAGAAGTTGTAGAAATACAGAACCCAAGAAACGAGAAGATGTTTACAATGGTAAGGTCTTTAAGTGAAATGTTTAAAGAACTATCCAATGAGTGGAAGGATCCTGGATTTAAGAAAGAGTTACGAAGGTATCTAAGGAAGAAATATGACAGTGAGAATAAATAAGAAGAAAAATTGGAGGTCAGAAAAGATGTTAGAACCAAAAACAAATGATGGGGAAGCTGACTTTCCAAAGGCAATTGTAGAGGAAAAGTACCCGAGTTTACCTAAAGAAGTAAAAGAAGAATTGGAAGCTGAGAGAATGGACTTTGCAAGTCCTAAATTTGATGATTGTGAAGATGCCATTATGCTAGAATCAGAAGAGAGAATGATTGATAGGATGCTAGAAGATGATTTATCAGGTGAGCCTGCAATTATGGCAGCATAATGTCTTGTTGAAGACATGGAGAAAAGTGTAGTTGAAGAAGTTGAAGTGTTTGAAGTTGCTAAAACTTTGGGGACAACACCTAGTGAGGAGCATCTTTACCATTCGATTAATGACAATTCAAGACAGCAGTTTTGACTTCTCAAAGAGTTTAGAAGAAGAGCACGCTGAAGTGGAGTCTATTGAAAGCTTTAAATCAGCCCATAGTGTTGACTCATTGCTTGAGTTTTGAGCAGCTATATCATTTGATCAAAGTGACTGTGAAGAGACAAATTTCGAGGAACTTATTGCTCCTAGAGAGTTGTGTGAGTTGAAGAATCAACTCTTGGTCTTTGATGAGAGAGAAGCTCATGTCCTCACTAGTTTGGACAACACTCATAAGGTTTCGAGCTTCATAGATAGGTTTCTAAATGTAGAATTGTTGATAATAAAAATTGACTTCAATTGATTAGAATTTGAGGCAGCCACCCAAAAAACAATTACCTTGTCTCATATTCTTTAACATCACTTGTAACTTGTCCATCTATCACTATTGTGTAGACCTTTAAGGTTGTGAAAATATATTTAGCTGATGTTTTAAAAATTAATCGTATCCCACCGCACACCTAAATATGTATCTTTGTGACATCTTGGGTATGGGTGTAAACATCCTTGTCCTTCGAATAAGACACTTCCACTATTAGTGGTACGGAATGCAAGATAGGGTGCTACTTGTATTACCATTTAAAATTAATTGCATATGCAGTATCTACAATATGCATCCGACTTATGAAGCTCTCTTCATGTTGATTTGGTCAATTTGTGACAACCACATTGTAATGTCCCCTACTTGATGTGCCCTAGAAGAGTTCAAATACCAAAAGTAGGGTTAGGGTTTTGAAATTACCTTTTAGCTTATCTTCAATTTACATCAGTCTTGTACTCAAATTCTGCACTCATAACATAGTAAACATAAATACAAAATACATATGTAAATATATAAACATACCTCTTGGAGAATGTTAGATAATATTACCCTGCAGAAAACAATAGTTATATAGATTGATTAACTACTCAATTTCATGTAATCACATTCATTCACTCCACTCCATCATAGTGGTGATGATAATACAGCCCTTGGCACATAGTGTCTCCAATCAAGCCCTTACGGGGGGCATGGCAGATCACATGTTCAGTTCCTCCAGACAGGCCCTATGGGGGTTTGGCAGGATCAAGCTGTCATACAAAGCCTCCATACAGGCCCTTACGGGGGTATGGCAGGGGTGCAGATCAGACTTGCCCCCAAACAAGCCTTAAGGGGTATGGTAGGACTGTTTGCCTCGAGACTGTCTATCATTTCCCTCCTGTGATGGGTAGTTATATTAAAGATAACAAGAAATGTTTATATGACTTCAAAGCTGACCTGTTCTCAGTATTATATATGATGCACAATAAATACACTGGCCTTGAATATAGGCTTACTTGCAGATCTGAATCATCAATATGTGAATGTCACAGTTCTTCTTTTATTTCTGAGTCCAATTGCTAAATATTTCCGATTGTTTTTTCCTTCCAAATGCCAATCCACAATGATATATAAATCCTCAAGTCCAGACGAATGGATGCATTCTTTCCAAAAGTGGTGACTTTCCACCAATTCACAGCTCTTAATAAAGGATTTGTTTATTCTTTATGGAGCGTTGCCTTAACTAATCTTAATTCTGATCTCTCAACAAATTGCTGTTTAAGGGATAATATTATTATATTATAAACAATTACTGACATGTTATAGATTCATAAGGATCGTTGTATATTTTTTGACGGGTTTATGATACACATATGGTAAGCACTTAATAAGGATAGTGAATATTATCAGGTCAGTTATACACACTATTGATATTGAATGTTAGTATGTTCTCTTTACTTTGAGGTTAATTATTGTACAATGCTTTCAGTTGAAAATTCATGTTTAAATTCCAAGAGAAAAGTATGGTTGAATAATGTCCACATTTATGCATTTATTTTTGGAGGGTGGAACCACATTTATTCTGTCACATATTAATGCAGATAATGAGTGCTTTTCATATTCCAAAGGTGGCAGGTATCTTTTTTTAATTCAACTGTTATGTTAACATCCCATCCAGTTTAGATGTATCTACTGGGGGTGGCTCTTGATCTCGTGAATCTAGATAAATTTTTATACTTAATAATCTCTTTTTACATTTTCTCTTTATTTTTAAAATATCCTTTAAAGATGCCATCCGAACTTTCATTCTTGAGAAAATTTTACCTTCCAAACATATAGGTTTGACTCTTCTGGCCAATTTCATCACATGTACCAGATTTTGCAAGTCTTGACACATATGTCCATTGCACCAGTTCATCAGAATTGTGTAATCACCAATAACAGTGAACGCTACTAAACATGTTATAGCAGACATTTCCTTTAGTAATATTCTATGGAGAAAAAGAATCTCGTACTCTTGAGCTAGGTGTGATTGCTTTTTGGATTGTTTCTGTCAGAATTTATCTCACCCAGGTTTATGCTTCTTTAAACAGATATGTGCACGCATAGCCAAATTGCGAGAAATTGACACAAAGTTCAATCAGTTATATGTCTTGAAGGGCGAGAGTCTTTCCCAAAGCCATAGTGAACTCTTCCTTGATTCTGCCGTCTATTCTCGAAATCGATGCTTTCGATTGCCTCTATCTTCAAAAGCAGGAAAAAGCTCTTTTCTCTTGCCAACGGGTCGTTTCAGATGCAAAAATATGGTATGTTACTTTTATCTCATCTTCTTGAAATTTCTTTCCATTGAAGAATGGTAAGAGCACATTGCATATGCAGATTACACCATTAAATATAGAATTACAAAAGATTACCTTCACATTGTAATTGTATTGGCTTATAAAACCATTCCTTTAACCACCTGAGTAACCTCCTGAAAAACTACCACTCTAACAAATATTTATTTATCAGCTATGAGCTCTAACACATAATACTAATATACTAAGATGTAATATTTCTGACATTCCCTCCCTTATTACATCACTCCTAAGAAATGTAGGAACACTGGTACAAAACATCACTCGATGAATTGGGGGGACAAACTATTCTTCATCAAAGTTGCTTATCAGAGACACATATGCTGTCAACAACAATGAACAACTATGGATGGGGACACATACTAGCCATCATCAAAAGTTGTTTTCACAGGGACACACATGCTGTAAATGACAATGAACTCATAACAAATGTAGATAGGGAGCACATACGAACCACACCGCTCTTCCAGTGATTAGGGATAAACACATTGGCCACAAGTACAAAAGATTTCCCCTCCTGAATCAAAAATGGAAAAACTAGAAGACTTGATACGTCTCAAGCAGTGCACCATCTCTATGTGAGAAGCTAGCTTGAGATGTGAAGGTGCCCCCAACCTCCTCTTTGACCCTGGTAGATTTTATCTGTTGAATGGACCATGAGAGTCTTTGAAAGCCTGATTAGTGCCATACATACATGAAGGTGATGAGCACACAAATATACTGAGAGGGGGCGGGGGTGGTTGGTGAATCAGTATATTACAATTTTTACCAATTTAAAACTTATTACTCACAATGGCAACTATGCAAGAATATAACAATATGAACAAGTTGACACCGAGCTTTTACGTGGAAACCCTTACGGAAGAAAACCACGGTACAAATAATGTACTTTATATTTATATAAGTTTACAATGATTGTAGGCACCAACCTCTTAAACTGTTTTGTAGGTGCAAACCTACAAGGAGCACCAACTCCCTCTTCCAAGGCACCAACCTTGGCTAACTTGAGGCACCAACCTCTTGTGAATGACTGGAAATTTGAATGTTGAATGAGATCTTCAAATCTGATCTGCTCTTTGCTTCATACCTTATCCTTCTTTGTGATGTATGCTGTCACTTTAATGTCCACTCAAGAAATATAATCTTCTGTTCTGATTTTTACATGACTATTCTCACACAATATCTTATCACAAACTAATCCAAAATATGACTGCTCTCTTCCTTTAAATCTGATCTATAATCTGACTGCTCTCTTCCTTTAAATCTGATCCAAACTCGTCCTCTATTTCCGTATAAACATCTCCTCTTGTTTCTACCCAAACTCTTCTTTATCTTTGCATAGACTCCTCTTATTTCTGCTAAAACTCTTCATACAAAACTGCCACAAACTCTTCTGTAAATCTGCCTTTATACTACCTTTATATCTGCATGTATATCTTTTATATCTTCCACAAATACTCCTTTTATCCTCACCTCCAACATCATATCTCATTCCCTTTCATTTTTGTCCTTTCAATGATCTTCTTATGCAGATCTGAAGGTGTCTAATAGGTATTTTTTTTTATTTCCACACTCATTTCATACTTCTGCTCTTCCTTCTCTTTATTACTCAGAAATATTTCATTGGATATTTAATTTGTTCTCCACACACGATCTGCTCTGAAATTGACTTTAATTCATATGATATTCATTGTGTACACACACACACTTTTTAGAATAAGTCTGATCTGCACTTCATAGCACTGCTCCTCTTCTTTATACTCAGAAAATCTTCATTCAATTTCATACACTTCCTTCACACTTCACTTTTCACCAATTGCCAAACACAAGTATCATATATACCTTCATACTTTCATGAAGAGAGACATCCCTTGACAAAAGTGATGTCATAAGAAATAGGCATGACTCTTTAAACTTGACCACTGCCTCTTCCTTAATATCTCTCTTAACTAATTACACCTCTAATAACAATCTTTTGTCCTTTTTGTAGAGATCGCACCACTTAATGTTTGATCGCTGCCCTTACTTCATAATCATTAATCGTATCTCTTGTATCTAATATAATAAGACACTTTTGTCTTATTAACACATCAGCATCACTTCATTATAAATTAATCGCACCATATTCTTTTTATCAATTTGCACCTTTTTATCTCATGCACCTCTTCATTAATAAAACAAGGAATGATTGCTGCCTTTTGTATCATATTCTTATTATTAAATTGGTGCTCTTTTATTTAATCATTGCTGTTTATAATAATAATCTCTGCTGACTTGGCATGAATGTCAGTTTTTGTCCCCGAAAGAGGGTACGGTATCTTGTATCTCCCAAATTTTTAATCACTAGTCTTCCCAATAGATAAGCATCAGCTTTGCTTAGGTGTACGGTAGCTAGAGTAATTCATATATCAATCTGATTACAATTATGCTTATATTCTTTATTTTCTTCTTCTTGAATAATCTTCATATCGATCTTAATCATTCCTCAATACTTCTCCTTGAATAATCTGCATATACCTGCACTGAATGGAATACTGCACTTTTTATCACCTCATTCTTCAAGTTCTTTATAGTAACTTGATTATGACTCTTGTCAAGAACAACAAAATCTCTTTGTTTAAAGTTTGGAGATCCCTCTGCTGCAAAACTGAAATGATCCAGAGCTTGTTCATGTGTATATGCTTCTAAGGAATGGATATTGAAGCCCATTCTTCTCTTTTATTCCCTTTCTTAAGATAGAGTGTAAGGCCTTTGATCTATTAATAAATTTGCATATATCTCTTACTTCCTTAGAAATTGTCTCTGCACTTTTCTCCTCCTTTCTTTCATCTTGCCAACAATCTCCATTTTATGTCTTTGCAATTAGTGAAACCAATCTTGTTCATGCACCTTCTTGACATCAATGACAACATGTCCAACAATCCCCCTCATACATTTTTGACATCAATGACAATATTTCCAACATAAGGTATTCCGAGATGTAATGTCCCCTTTCCATCAGTAACTATTGCATAATGTTAGCCTTATTTTTCATTTCCCGAAGGCTAACTTGGGTGTTAAGGGAAATGTGCTTTTTAAAAGATTATTATGAGTTATTTTAATGCCCCATTTCACAAAAACATTCATTAAATAACTTATATTCTTTTAAAAGTAAATATTTTGAATTCCTCTATGTGGGCATTGGCTTTTGGTGGGCCCTTCCACTACGTACGCCTATTCTAGGAATGCACTCTGTGGAGTGGAGCGCTCAAAATTATGAAGGAAAAGAATATGCTATTCTTGCTGGGAGCGTTGGGGGTCTTCAGGAGGCCTATTTATTGGAACTTGGGGCTCATTTGAAGAGTTTATGCTATTGAATATATTTTCATAACTTCTGCGAACTTGTGTTGTTGAGCAGAGTTTCTTCTTGGGGTTGTTTAGCCTCAATCTCTCATCTGGTTGCGGTTGTGAAAGATCAACCCCAACTGGATATCTGGTGATTTCATCCAAAAATCACACTGAGCATCAATGGAGTTCGATGTTGTAGAGCATTTTTGGAGTGCATGCCTTGTTGCAGTGTTAGAATTTGAAATGATATTTTGAAGTTTTGGTGTGATTTTTATTACATATAGAGTTTATGTATTGTTTCTTTTGCTTTCCCAGGACGGTCATACATACCTAGCCATACAACAGCTTGGGGTTTTGAAGTGCACATCATGAAAGAAGTTTGATATGCTTTGTTTATGATTGAAACACTATTATACAAGGTTAGACGCCCAGTTCTGGGCAATTTATTGTTTAGTATTGATGCTGATTGTTGAGTCCCAGCCTGCTGTACCTGCCAGAAGCGCCATACCAGCCATTGAGGACGTGGGAATGGATGAGATGAAATGCTTGTCTTCTAAGTGTTGTTTTGTGCTTAAAGGTGTCACGTAGGGAACCATTAGTCATGACAAGCATTGACAACGGGGTATCTTCAGCCTGGTGTTTGTACTGAGCATTTTGGTGTGAGTCTGGGCTGCCGTACCAGTGTACCGGCAGATTGTAATTTTTGAGTTTCATCAGTCTGTGGTGATTTCTTCAATCAACCTTGTAGCATCATTTTTATTGCAGCAATATAGCTTTCTGAGTACGATTTTGCCAAGGTATGAATTAATCATCAATTTTCCTATGTTCAACTGAAACAACACAATGTTATTTTGTAACAAACTAGACTTGGTAGGTTTTTTGCAGCAGCCTCATGATTTGTTTAAAATGCTATGTGATTAATCTGGGGTGACTATTACAGTGGCACCAGAGCTGGTCTCCGGCCAGCCTGTGAGAAATTTCTAACCTTGCATGCAACAAACTAGTGCTAGAGAGAAGATATCAACAGAGAGGAGAGAAAATTGAAATCAGCCTGTGGGACAGAGAGCTTATAATATACACCCCTTAATTTTAGTTTTTTGAATGTTCAGTTGAAACTTGCTTGCATTTTAGGTGTTGGGATGTAGCATTTTCACATACATTCATACATAGCATAATCTTGCATAATATCATAAATTATAATAGCAAATGCAAAACTCAGAGATGCTGATTTAACACTATGCAAGAGACCAAAAATTCCAGATTTTATTTCCCGTTTATACAATCACTTTTTCAATAAACAAAAGACAACCCAGTTCATAAAAGGTGATTACATATCTAATTCCAACATACCCATTTTCTGATTTTGACTTTCCCAGGTTTGATATTGAAAATGCAGCACTCAGCAACCCTAGGAAATGGCCCCAAAATGCAACCCAAAGTGATTTCTCCCAAAAATGAGCTCACTCCAACTGAAAGGATAACCTAGGCATCCACAAATGCCAAATAAACCAGACCCAATGAAGAGTTATTGCTGCTCTTAGAATCCCATGACCTGTACCAGCATAGTACAACCTCTATTGTGAATGTGACAGCAAGCAATGGCACTAAATCCTCCTCAAACTGATCTGTTTTGAACTGAGAATGATTGTAGCCTCCAACCGATCCTAGTAAGACAGCAATGAACACAAAAATAACTCATAAACTATGCACAGCACCTCCAGAATATGGTATGGCCTACCCAGCAGTGGTACGGCCAGGAAATAAAGGAAATGCAGTCCTGAAAACACACCCAAACTTATAAGTTTCTGCCCTGTATCACTTCTTTTCTGCTGTCAACACCAAACTTCAAGAATAATCTTCAGTATTTGCTCAAAACTCCATCAAAATGTCTCCGGCGAATGCACAATTGAAGCCTCTGGATGAAGCCTCCAAGAATTGACCAAGTGCGTTTTCGTCCACAAAGCCAAAGATCAAATCCTATCTTGCAGAGGTTTTCATCTCAGCAAGACAGACCAAACCAAGGAGCCAAGCTCCAAAAACCCTCACAGGAATATTTCAACAAGAGAGAAAAATCAATATCCCAGCATATCAAATGAAGAGCCTTTTCCTCCTTTTATACCTTTTCATCTGGGAGTCTTTAAAATCTTCTTGCATATGGGATAAAACATGAGAGGGAAAATACATTTTAAAATATTATAACTCTCTTTAATTCTTTTCTCAACATCACCCTTAAAGTCCCCTCTTTTAAAACAACATTAAGTTGTCAAGCCTAGGCACCAAGGTCCAATATTAAATAATAATGTTTAATTTGTGGACTTTAAAATGGAGGCCAAGATGATGTCGGAAACCAATGATCTATAGCTTGTTGGAAAGGTCTCAACAAGACAAATCCAACCCCACTCTCAAAATCCCGTTCCGGTGCCAATCCCGAACTTACTAAAAATAGTAACGGCCATAAGCAAACTGGGCCAACTCGGAGGGTGCCAACTGGATCCACCGACTATCTGATAACCCTGAGTTCAACGCAACGACTGGGAGAACCAATCGCTGACTGCTAAGTCACCAAAACAATGCCAAACTGACACTAAAAATAGCAGTGTTCTTCGAGGACCAAAGAGAACAAACCTAGAAAAACCCAGAAAGATTGTCGACATGCAAACACTTACTATAAATAGTAAGTACGGACAAGTTGTCTGAAATCTCTCCGGAAAGTGTCAACCAGCTCCACTGGATCACCCGAACACCCTGGTGACATCGAAATACTCCTCTGATTACGCTGTCACCAACCCAGAAAGTCAACTTTGACTGAACGGCAAGAGAACTCAAAAATGGGGACATTATAGAGCTTTGTTGAAGGGAATCCAGTCATGGCAGATAGAGATAAAGAAAATTGTCCACCTCATAGTCTGGGTGAACGAATAGAGAAGAAGTTTGATTAGATGTTCAATATGATGGCCAGATTAATGAACAAGATGGATCAGAACTTATTTCAGGGTCCAAGAAATAATACTGAAGCCAACAGCTCCCAAAACAATGGTGCTAGAAATGACAATGTTAGAGTATCCAGGACTTTCGGTGGGATTAGTTGCGAGACCCCTTCAACCTTACGCCAATAGAAGGGAAGAAACACCTCCTGTGCAAGAGGATCGAATTGCATTCACGGACGATATTATGATTTGTCATGATGATTATATGACACTCCCTGGCCAAGTCCGTAGGAACTTAACTTTTGATCAATATATGAATTAAAAAAAGAAGAATGGGGGAAGACATGACAACAGGGACAACAAAGACTACAAGCATGCTTTGAGCAAAGTATCTTTAGATTGCTTTGATGGTAGTGGGAAGTGTTCTACAAGAGCTTGGTTTCAGGAGCTCGACACCTACATTACCTTGAAGCCTATGTCGGAGGAGACAACCTTAAACTTTGCTACTTTACACTTGGATGGAGTAACTTATGAGTGGTGGTACCACGGGTTGGTGACACAGGGTCAGAGTCTCATCACAACCTACGATGAGTTCACCAATAGACTCATTGATAGGTTTGACAAGTAAGATCCAGAACAAAGTTTCAAGGACCTAGCACAGCGGAAGCAATCCAGTACTATTGATGCCTACAGCACTGAGTTTCAAAGACTTAGTGTAATGCTTCCAGATATCTCTGAAAGAAGACTCATTTTTTTGTTCATTGAAAGATTAGCTGAACCGATTAGAGGATGGGTCAAATCTTTGGATTCACTTTGCAGGAGGGCATTAAAAAGGCAATAAGCATGGAGTTTTCAGTTCCAAAACCCAAGATGATAGCTAAACCTTTTTCATTCAACAAAGACAAAAAGTTCTTCTCCAAATTTCCCAATCAGCAGCAGCCACCTTTGCAAAGAATGTGTGATGAAGTAAAAAATGAGTCGAAAAAGGAAAAAATATGTTTTACATGCCAAGAGTCTTGGGCTCCAGGTCATAAATGCTATGAAAAGGGCCCAGCAAAACATTTGGAGGTTTATGTTGATGTTGAAACAGGATCAGAAAAATCAGAACAACAAGAGAATTTGTTGATTGTGAGGAGGTTGAAGAAGTGAAGGAGAATAGTGGGATTCTTGCCCAACTCTCCAGTACTCAAAAGAACAACCCATTTCGTGTTCATGGAGTTGTAGGAGGGCAGCGAATGATTGCCCTTATTGACACAGGTGCCATGCATAATTTCATAGACGAGGGTCTCGTGGCCAAGCGTGGACTAAAGACAGAGCAATTTGAGGGATTCAAAGTCATGGTTGCCAATGGCTTTACCCTCACTTGCACAAGGAAGATCTCCCAACTTTGTATCCAGTTGGGAAACCATGAGGTCAAAGATGAATTTTATGTTGTAGGCATTGGTGACACAGATGTGGTTCTAGGAATCCAGTGGCTGAAATCCCTTAGAGAGATCAACTTTAACTTTCAAACCATTGAGCTAAGATTTGAATCAGAAGGAAAGGTTACTGTTGATGTGGTTTTTATGACATCAACAACATTTAGAATAAAAAACTGAGTGTTCTATCCTCTTTTGAACAAAGCATTTCAAATGCTGAACTATGTGATTGAGTGAGACTGCTCTAAGGTTCCTTGAATGTCAAGTCTTGACGTGCATAGGGATAGACTCAGTGGAATGATGTGATTTTATTGGTAATCACAAAGGGACTTACGTGAAATCACTCCTTCATGTACATGGTATTTACAGCTTACTCCTGGCATTGGTGAATGAATGGAAATTCTCAAACAAACTTGAAAGAAAAGCAAAAGGGGAAAAGGTTTATAAATCTAACTGATGCAAAAGACTACTGCTGATTCATGGAAACTAGAAACCATGCTCTGTTTCGTCATGAGGCAACAACTATGTAGAGATAGTGCAATCTTCTGGGGTGCTAGTGATGATTTTCAGACTGCTCAAACATAGACATGGAAATGAAATATGTAGAAACGACTAAAGTTAAGCTTGAAATGAGCTCAGGCCAACCATACACTGTGATTTGCAAGCCACAGACCACAAATGGTATGAACTAAAAGTTTCAATCATGCACCAACAACAATGTTTTCCATCATTCTAACTAATGAATACTGAAAGATAGTAGAAATGAAACAATTTAGGACTTGGAGCTTATGATTTGCTTCAAAGAAATCAGAAAACCATGCCACAATCCAAAGAATATCAAGAACACCAATCTTCAATGTTCATATATTGATTCGGAAATGTGTTTCACAACAGTCTTACTGATATCTCAAAGTTCCTTGCTCTAAAAAAATGGAGTATTACAGTAATGAACAGCAGAATAGTGTTATTTTTCCTATCCTCCTCCCTCTCTACTCTCTAATCTATATCTTTCAAATGAGGCAAATGGGCCTTTATATAGGCTTCCAAGAGTACAAAAGGGGCAAGATCTGATTTCCTTGAAATCCTTGCCCAAAATCAGGTCAAACAAACCCTAAGAAGGAGGGTAGGTGGAACTACCAACATTCTGACAAATAGAAAAGTGCCATCTGTCCTAGGGCGCCACCTTGTCTTGTCCTTTAAGTGAACTTTGACTTGGAATTTTGTCCTTGACTTCTTGGATTGATCTTCCCGTCTGGAACTGGAATCCTTGACGTGGAACTTGAAGTGTATCCTGTTGTGGATTAGTGAAGTCTCCTTGACGCAAGATAATCTCCTTCTCTAGCCTTTGGAACTCTTTGCATCAGCATAGATTCTTGTTCTTGGCGTGGATTCTTGTCTTCTTGATGCTGAACTTGATCCTCTTGATGAATGGTGCACTGTACTCTTGTTCTTGGATTTTCCAGGATTGATCCCCTTGTCTGGAACTGGAGTCCTTGATATGGAACTTGAAGTGTATCTTTTCCCGTTGAGGATCTGATGCTAGTCCCCCCTTTGTCCTTGAGATGTCTTTAAAAAGTTCCTTCATCTTCTTCTGGAATTTTTTGTGAAGTCTCCCTATTATTTGGAAGTAGTCCTCTTCTTCGGTATTGGAACTCCATGATGCTTGAGATAGTCCTTGATCATCCTTGAGCTTTGTCTCCATGGAAGCTTATCCTTGTCCTCAATCCCTGCAAAACAAAGAAAAATCTTGAATAGCAAGGTGGATAGAATCCTTCAATGCAATGCAATAAGATAAAACATGAATAACCTTGCACGATTCAAGAAGAATACACAATTTTGATCAATTTTCAATCCCAAATTCTTGAGTAAATAAAGGATTTCCTTCATTCCTCTTGTGAGAAATTCACTCTTTCCTTAAGAAATTCGCTTTTTCAATGGAAAATTCGGCCTTTTTATGAAGATTTCTGTTTCAATTTGATGAAATTTTGTTCCACTGCAATGGATTCCTGATCCTTTTATGTGACATTTCTGTCCTTTTTGATGGATTTCTGCTCTGAAATCGATGGATGAATTTCTGATCTTTCTATACGAATTTCTGCTTTTCCCTAATGGGTTTTCTGCTGTTCTGCAGAAATCTGGTTTTTCTATGGTGAGTTTTGTTTTCGGATTGTAAATTCTGTTCCAGAAGATGTTCACCCAGCCTTAATTCACCTTTGGAGAGGACAATTTCGCCTTTTCTAAATTGAGATATCTGCTGATTTCTGAATTCTGCAACTTTTAGTGGCGAATTTTGCATTTGAATGAGGAATTCTGATTTTGTTGGATGAAGTCTGCCTTCCCTAGGATGAAATCTGCTCCCAAATGGAGAGGTTTGCCTTTTTCCTGCGAATTCTGTTTTGCATTTGTGTTTGAATATGTTTGGGAATGTGCCTTGGGAGCGCCCCTTTATATAGGCAATTGAATCCTCACCCAATAGGGCCGACTTGGCCCAATAAGGGAATTTTTTAAAGTTCTTATGCCTCTATACCAAGGCCGACTTGGTCTTAAAGCTGGCCGACTTGAATTTTACATAGGCCGACTTGGATTTGGAAAAAGAAATTTTAAAGCATTTCAAGCTTGTCCTATTTTGAATTTGGCCGACTTGGACTTACATTTATACCCCAAATGGTGCCTTTTGAGTCGGTCGCTGACAAAGAGAGAAATTTGGATTTTTGTGCTTTTCAGGAGTGCAGATTGAGGAAGGTCGGGGATTTTGTTGGGTTGAGGATTCCTCATCCCAGAGCGCATTTTCCACCTAGTCGTGGATTTTTCCATGTGATGGGCGTGGATTTAGCTAGGTTGTGGATTTTGGCGTGTTTGGAATTCTTCCTTGTGGAAGGGCGCATATTCTATGGAGTCTTGGATTTTTTTCTTGGAATGATGGTCTTAAATTTCTCCCGGAACTTATCTCACTAAGTCATGAATTTCCATATTTCCCTTGGATGACTTGGAGAAGGATCAACGTTTCTCATTTTCCAAACGGTGGCTTAGTGAGTTAGCCACCGCCTCAGGATTTTGTCCTTATCCAAGGCGCGGATTTCCCTAAGTCGGGGATTTTGACTTGTGGATTTTTCCTTGTCCATAGCGCGTATTGCTCTAAGTCAAGGATTTTGACTTGTCACGGAATTTTCCACATTTCAACTTCCTTGTCCACAACGCATTTTACCTCCAGTCGGGGATTTGGATGAGTCTTAGAATTTCTTAATTCCTTGGAAATCTTTTCCTTTCCTTAGGTGCATATTTCATCAGTGTGTGGATTTACATAGGTCCTAGACGGGAATTCCTTATCCTTAGCACGAACTTCTCCTTACTTCGAAATTCCCTATCCAAGGCGCACCTGGACTCCAGTCATGGAATTTTCCTTGTCTGGAATTCTTGTCCAAGGGTTGCCCACACTTCAGTCATGGAATTTTTCCGAGTTGGAATTCCTTGTCCAAGGGTCGCCTGCACTTTAGTCATGGAATTTTCCTTGTCTGGAATTCTTTGTCCAAGGGTCGCCCACACTTCAATAATGGAATTTTCTTGAGTTGGAATTCCTTGTCCAAGGGTTGCCTGCACTTTAGTCATGAAATTTTCCTTGTCTAAGGGACACCTGTAGTCCAGTCATGGAATTTTCCTTGTGTAGAATTCCTTGTCCAACGGTCGCCTGCACTTCAGTCATGGAATTTCCTTGTCTGGAATTCCTTGTCCAAGGGTCGCCTGCACTTCAGTCATGGAATTTTCCTTGTCTGGAATTCCTTGTCCAAGGGTCGCCTACACTTCAGTTGTGGAATTTTCTTGAGTTGAGGCATGGATTCCTGATGGTCATGGATTTTTTCTTCCTCAAGCGTGGATTTTGAATAAACTTGGATTTCTTCCTTCCTGAGGCGTACATTCCCTGCTTCCATGGATTTGGACTTAACTTCCGATGGGATTTTTATCCGAGAACTTCTATTCCAGAGTCAGGTTTTCGTGGTTTTGACAAGGATTTTCCAAATTTTGCTAAGGATTTCCTAGAGTTATGTTTTGGAATTTTCCATGTTTCTAAGTCGGGAATTCAGGATTTTCCAATGGAATGATGAGCTTTGGCAAGGATTGACAAGTTGGTGCATTTAGGACTTTGGATTAGAGCTTTGGAACAGGAATCCGAATAGACCTTGGAATGAGACTCTGGACAGGAACTTCCGGATTGGACTTCTGGATTGGAGTCTTGGATTCCTGGATTTCGGATTGGACTTCTGGATTGGAGTCTTGGATTCTTACTTTTGAAACTTTGGAAGAAGACCTCTGGATTCTGGATTGGGATAGCCTATTCATCATGGACTCTTATGTTTAGAGTGAAGGACTTGGACCTTTTCCTATGAAATGAGGGACTTCTGCCATGGATTGGCCAGATTTGATCGAGGAATGATAATTAGGGTTTCATTCATCCTTAGAAAAAATCACTTTTCTTCATTGTTTCAAGCATTCTTCCTATTCCCTGTGAGCTAAGTGCTTGGAAATTCCTTCCTAGTCGAATGGATCCGAGCAAGAAACTTGGCGAAAGATGAGCAGAACCAAAACCTAACCTACAAACCCAAAAAAGCATTTGCAATGGGGCGATGTGTGAAAATGTCACAACAGTTACCCTCCGTGGAATGTCAAATGGGGGTCCTAGAGTGGTTATTGCTAAGAGAATGGAGCAAATCTTGAGGCAAGACCAAGATGAGTGGGTTGTTGAATGTGTTGTCTTACCAACTTCTGTTCATGAGGGGAAGAGAGAGCACCATTCTGATGTGTAGAAAATTTTGACGAAGCATACCAAAGTTTTTAGTGGGTTGCCTCCTGGAAGGCCACTTGAGAGGGGGATTGAGCATGTTATCGAGTTAGAGGACGGAGCCAAACTTTTTATGACTACTCCTTATAGACATCCAAAGCGTTTTAAAGATGAAATTGAAAAGGCCATCAAGGAGTTACATGACATGGGATTCATCCGCCCAAGTAAAAGCCCTTTTGCATCTTAAGTTGTGCTAGTGAAGAAGGATGGGACTATGCGTCTATGCATAGACTACTGCGAGCTCAACAAACGCACTATCAAAAACAGATATCCAATACCCAGAATAGATGAGCTCATTGACGAGTTAGATGGAGCAGTCTATTTTTCAAAAATAGACTTAAGATTAGGTTATAATCAGATTCACATGCGTGAATCTGATGTGGAGAAGACCGCATTTAGATGCCACTTTGGGCATTTTGAGTTTTTGGTTATGCCTTTTGGCCTAACCAATGCTCCTGCAATGTTTCAATCATGCATGAATCAGATTTTCAGCAAGTAGCACCGTAAGTTCTTGTTGTTTTTCTTTGATGACATCCTTATCTACAGTAAAACTTGGGAAGAGCACTTGCGTCATCTAGATGAGGTGTTGGGGATTCTTGAGGCAAGTTCCTTGTTTGCTAAGGAATCTAAGTGCGAATTTGGCATGACTGAAATTTTATACCTTGGTCATGTTATCAGTGCGGATGGGGTTAGAGTTAACCAAGAACAGATTCGTGCTATCATTGAGTGGGCACCACCTAAAACCCTTACTCGTCTGAAGGGTTGTTTTTGGTCTATGCAGCTTCTACAAGCATTTTGTGAAGGTTTTTTCTCAAGTGGCAGCTCCTCTTATTGATCTTACTAAGAAGGGAGCCTTCTCTTGGTTTGAATCAACGCAGAAATCTTTTGAAAATTTCAAGAAAATCATGAGCAATTGTCCTGTGTTGGCACTTCCGGATTTTACCAAGCCTTTTGAACTTGAATGTGATTCTTCAGGTGAAGGTATAGGGGCTGTCCTGATGCAACAAAAGCATCCAATTGCTTTTGAAAGTAGGAAGTTGCGGGGTGCAGAGAAAAGTTATTCAATTTATGATAAAGAAATGCTTGCTATCATTCATGCATTAATCAAGTTCCGTCAATACCTGGTGGGAGGCAAGTTCATAGTTAAGACTGATTATAATAGCCTTAAATATTTCTTAAATCAGAAGGATTTGAGTGAAAGGCAGCAGTGTTGGGTAAGCAAACTTCAAGCCTTTGGCTTTGATATAGTCTACATGAAAGGGAAGAAAAACATTGTGGCTGATGCACTTTCGAGAAGACCTCATATCACATCCATTATGGGAATAACAACAGATTGGAAAGATCAGATTTTTGTTGAATATGCAAAGGATCCTTTAGCTGTCAGCATCATTGATGGAGTCACATCTGAAGATAAGTATAGGGTAATTAATGGTCTGATTTTTTATAAAGAACGTATCTATTTAGTGGCAAATTCTAAGGTGAAAGAAAAGATTATGAGGTCATTTCATGATGAACCCTTGACTAGTCACCAAGGATTCTATAAGACTTACAAGCAGATTCGTGAGAGATTCTCATGGAAAGTGTTAAAAAATGATATCATGAATTATGTTAGAGAATGTTTGGTGTGTCAACAGAATAAAAATGAGCATACTTACCCTGCTGGTCTATTGCAACCTTTGCCCATTCCCACTCAGAAATGGGAAAGCATTTTGATGGATTTCATTACCGGGCTACCTAAGGTTCAAGGTAGAGACTCTATTTATGTTGTAGTAGACAAGTTGACAAAATTTGCTCATTTTTTTGCAATCAGTTTAGATTTTAGAGCAGCCCAAGTGGCTCAATTGTTTTTCAGGGAAATGTTTAGATTGCATGGGATGCCTTGGAACATAGTTAGTGATTGGGACAAGTTTCTAGGCTTATTCTGGCAAGTGTTGTTCCGTTTGAGTGGCACTGAGCTCACTCCGAGCACTAGTTATTATCCACAAACTGGCAGGCAACCTGAGATTGTAAATAAGTGGGCGGAAGGTTATTTGAGAAACTATGTTTTAGGAGAACAGCTGGCTTGGGTTCGTTGGCTTCATTTTGGAGAATAATGCTATAACTCTTCTTATCACATGTCTATCAAAATGTCTCCATTCATGGGTCTCTATGGTTATAATGCACCAAGCTTTGTTGATCTAATTTTCGATGATTGCAAAGTGCCCCAGGCCAAAGACTAGCTACAACAAAGTCAAGATATCATGAAGGTGCTGAAAGACAATCTTTTGCATGCTCAAAGCGAACATAAATTTTATGCAGATCAGCGCCGTGTTGAACACACCTTTGAGGTGGGGGACATGGTTTATTTGAGATTGCAGCCTTACTGACAGTCAACTCTCAAGAAGAGTGGAGTAGAAAAGCTGAAGCCACGTTTTTATGGACCTTTCAAGGTCACAAGGAGAGTGGGCACAGTAGCTTATGTAACACCCAGTCTTATTTACAGATTATAAACTTACATATAACAGAATATTAGCGGAAAGAATAACTAACACAGTATCGAATGCAATAAAATTCAAGTTTACAACTAACTTTCATTTTCAGCTGAAATAATCTTTTCTAACAGAATACATGTAACCAAGAATAAATTAACTAACTTTCTTCAATGAAATTCAAATATTAAGATAGGAAGAGAGATTAAGAAAAGTACAACTCGAATAGCTTCTTGCTGATTTGATTGTAGATCCTCCTTTGGATTTTGGAAAAAGGAATACAACAGGGGTTTTTTCCACCCAACCAAGACCAATTGGTCTCCTGTGCTTCTTCAACTGAAGAAACCCGACCCTTCACGAGGGTGATTAGCGAGGAATCTAATAACAACAATATGCCTCTGAGCCTGGTGTCAAGAACCTATACCTCCAGATCAATCTTTTCCCTATAGGTCCCTCCTAACTGGAAAGATCACTTTGACCAGTGGTATATCTGGTACTTGATAGTTGACAGATGCCTATGCTCTATCGTAACCTTGGCCAAGGATTTTTAATAATTATCTGACACTACTGTGTCGTCAGCATTCACCCTTGCTTGGCATTGACTTTATTTCATATGTTTCTTTTTGGTTATAGGTTCGGACGAACAACAGGTATAATTCACTTGACATGCTTACAGATTTATAAGAGATTCAACATAAGAACATTTAGATAGAAAGGTATCCTTTAACTCTGTGACCAAAGTCAAATCTCTCAATGAGCATATATATATATTTGTATATATACACATATGGATATAAATATATATAGGTATGAAGACAAATACTTCACAGATTCAAAGATTTGGAATTGAAAGACACATACGGATTTAGGAGATTCATGCATGAATTGCAGAATAGAAAAATACAGAGTAATAGAATGAATTAGAATCAGGAATAGCTACGGCTATCCAAAATAATGCATTTCTATCCATCGCATGATGAACTATAATATATTGAAAGGAGCCATTGTCTTGCCTGATTAAGCTTTTGCAAGTCGAAGTTGAGGAATATGCGACTGCAAAGACAAATTTTGATTGCCGGATTGGTTCTTGCTATCTCTCCTATGATATTGATTCGACAGAGTAAGAAAAATATGAAGCTCACGCACAAGGAAAAATATGATTCGGATTTTTGAGTTGCAGTGACGAGGACACTTAAAGAATGCAATCAATGTTCATCGCATAGCTCACTAATCCTGCGAATGGCTTATGGAAAAGGGTGCGAATGCTGTTTTTTTGTAACATACCCAACTAGTACTAACTAAAATTTTTTCCTCACTTAGACAATTTACTTGTACTTAAATCTTCAATTACTCAATCTACTTAACATCATTCATGAAAAGATAACAAAGGCAACTTGCATGAATCAACTTGATGTTGGGTACTTGTATTATTACTTGATTCAATTCAATGCAAATGTTTTATTACAATGATGATGCCCTCAATGGCATGAATATACAATCTTATTCAAAGGGATTACAAAGAAAGGCCTTGAAGCGTAGATGTATACAATCCTTTCAACTTCTTCACAACTAACTCTATCACTCTAACTGATGTAGAATCACTTCAATTGAACCTGATGATGTCAACACCTCACAATGCAACAAGGGAGCATCACCTTGTCAGTTGAGGGAGCATCAACCCAACACTTGAAACTCGCAGGCCTCAAGATTACAAGCATAAAGCTTTACAGAGAGAATTTGCCAAAAGATTAGATACCAAATGAATGAGAGAGCTCCTCCTTTTATAGGCCTTCGAAGGCAATGAAGGCACATTTTTCAAGGCATAAAGAGGAACCAAGGCACGCTTCCCAAGAGCATATTTTGATGGCATATTCCAATTTGATGACTCACTTTGAGTTAGCAACCTTGTCCAATGAGCCGGAACAGATCCCAATGCCAACCACTTGGACCAATAGGAGATCAGATACTTGCAATGTGCTCATCAACCCAGGGCGCTAGAATGATATTCCATAGGTGAAGAAGTGCGCCCAACATCCCAATTGGGTGTCTCTCAAAACTAGGCGCTCAAACAGGGGTTGCCAGAGGGTAGATATGCGCCTAGCCCATCCAATGGCTTCAATATGCATGAAATCACCTGAAATGTTCAATGATGGTTCTCTGACATTGTTTGAAGGCATCTCAATGATTAGGCGCCAAATTGGGATGATTTGTTCATGAAGTTGCACCTTGTTATGATTGGGCGCCAATTGGAGTTTACAGAGACTCACAAGTGCGCCTATTGTTCTAAGCTTCATACTTGTTTACCTTGATTGTTTCAATCAATGGGAAGCACTCTAACATGCCTCCTCCTTCAAAAACTTCATCTCAAATGCAAGTTTACAATGTCCTTTGCTAGGCGCCAAAACTAAGCTATTCAAACTGAGAAGTGCGCCTAGACTTATTTAGCCATATACTTGTTTCTTACCACTTCAACCCCTGGAAAATGCTCCAAGATGTTTCCTTTTGCAAACTCCTCACCTTACAAGGTCCCTCATGTGATCTTCTTTGAAGGTGCCAAAATTGGGTTCCAGAGCCATGAGATTGCGCCTAACATCTTTGAGGTGAACTCTAGCTTAATTCAAGTCTACAAGGTGCTTCCCAGTTTTGGCACCAAAACAGGGTCATGGAGGAGTAGAACTGCGCCTTAGGAAGGTGTCTGAACCCTAGGCGCCAATCTGCGGTTGCAGAAGCATAGATATGCGCCTAGTGGGGTTTGATGCTTTCAACACTTAACATCATTCAATGAAGACTTCTAGGCTTTGATTAAAGACTTAACAAGTTTAAGCGCCCAAAAGAGGTCTTCTGGAGTCTAGGCACCAACTGGAGATAGGAGAGAAGAGGATCTGCGCCTAACTTGCTTAGGCGCCCATTTGAGGTGATGGAGACCTAGAAGTGCGCCTTCACTCCCATAACACTTCTCTAGACTTAGATGACAATCTCAATTGAAAGGATGACCTCTTGAACTTATCTCGACCCTCTGAGGATGCAATTGCCCTTTCAATCCACTAGGTGCCATTTCAAGTTTGTTTCATCATGATCTAGCGCCTCAAGTATCAAGGTGCACAATTTGGTTTGTTTGATGAAGGATTAGCGCCTTGCATTCCTTAAGCAACCTTTCATCTTGAAGTGACCACTTATCTTCAATTCCTCAATGGGGCACCAATCCAATGTCACAGAGTCTTATTCTAGCGCCTTAGATAGGTTAGGCGCTCATTCTAGTTTGCAGAAACAGTGATAGGCGCCTAAACATTCATTAAGTGTTTGTTGAGTGTCAAGCTAGCGCCTTGCCTCTTGTTGTATGCTTTCAACACCCTAGGTGGACATTGGGGTCAGTTTGGATGGAAGAGTGCGCCTAGTGTTCACTTGGTCATGTTCTTTGAAGATTTGCAAAGTATGAGTCACTTTGAAGATCAAAACATCCTTTCCTTCCAAGGCGCCCTAGGTGATATGATTGAAGTGCTTCATAGCTTGATGATTCTTGGTTAGGCGCACATTTGGTATTGGACAGTCAGAAAGTGCGCCTTGGCTCTGAGAGTCAAGTTCTTGTCTTCCAGACTTAACCATTTTTGGCCAGACTTGCCACAAATTGTTAAAATAGTTTTTGACTTTGTACCTGCAAAACTACAACACTGAGTTAGTCAAAAACCAGGTTCATTCCCTCAAAATTGGTATTAGCCTCCGGGAATGATGATTAGGCTAATCCATATTCAATCACTTGATTCATTCCGGAAATGGGGACATGACATTTTTTCAAGATTGAGTGAAGAAAAATGACGAAGAAAAGGATGAACGCCAACAAATATAGGCCGGCCCACTCCTTCCCTCGTACGCATGCAAGAAGGAACGTTTCCTTCTTGCATGCGGGCGGAGCGGAGGAGTTACATACAAGACTCCAGCTTGCACACCACTAAGCGCTCCTCACGAGGTGAGCTAAAAAAATATATTTTATTTATTATGCATAAGGAAAATAATTCTTACCAACTTGAAATATATACGTATATGTATGTGCCTTGGCCAAGGCTACGATGATATAGTTGTCTAGACTTAGATTTAGACAATATTGTTGTTTTTCGATCCTCGTAACCACCCTCTCCTTGTTGATATCCCTTTTTCCTTGTCACTTGATTTGTCCTGCAAACACGTCGACAATTAATGAAGGTTAAATCATTTCCTTGATATGAACGTTAATATATATTATATCCATTCATCTCACATATAATTGAAAAATATTCGCATATAAAAGAAAATCATTCTCACATAATTATACACCTTATTCAACGAATAAATTCATATTGACATGAGAGTAGTTATACACACTAACAACATAACCAACATTTCATTGTTCAGTGGAAGGGGATGTAACAGCTTATGAGTTGGAATTTCCGATGAACAACATGGTTCATAATGTTTTCCATATGTCTCACCTCAAGAAGGCTCTTGGACACAATGTGATAGCTTCTTCCGAATTACCTCTGTTGGATGAGGAAGGCAATCTGGTATTGATTCCAGAAAGAGTGTTGGAATTTAGAGAACGAATTGTGAGGAAGAGGACTATTAGTGAGTACCTGATCAAGTGGAAGAACCTAGCTCTTGAGTATGCTACATGGGAGAGTGAGCAAATTTTGCAGCACCCAGAGTTGTAGTTGCTTGAGGGTAAGCAACTTCAGGGAGGGAGGACTATAATGTCCCCTTTCCATCAGTAACTATTGGATAACGTTAGCCTTATTTTTCATTTCCCGAAGGCTAACTTGGGTGTTAAGGGAAATTTGCTTTTTAAAAGATTATTATGAGTTATTTTAATGCCCCATTTTACAAAAACATTCATTAAATAACTTATATTCTTTTAAAAGTAAATATTTTACATTCCTCTATGTGGGCGTTGGCTTTTGGTGGGCCCTTCCACTATGTACGCCTATTCTAGAAATGCACTTTGTGGAGTGGAGCGCTCAAAATTATGAAGGAAAAGAATATGCTTTTCTTGCTAGGAGCATTGGGGGTCTTCAGGGGGCCTATTTATTGGAACTTGGGGCTCATTTGAAGAGTTTATGCTATTGAATATATTTTCATGCCTTCTGCAAACTTGTGTTTTTGAGCAGAGTTTCTTCTTGGGGTTGTTTAGCCTCAATCTCTCATCTGGTTCCGGTTGTGAAAGATCAACCCCGGCTGGATATTTGGTGATTTCATCCAGAAATCACACTGAGCATCAATGGAGTTCGATGTTGTAGAGCATTTTTGGAGTGCATGCCTTGTTGCAGTGTTAGAATTTGAAATGATATTTTGAAGTGAAGTTTTGGTGTGATTTTTATTGCATCTGGAGTTTATGTATTGTTTCTTTTGCTTTCCAAGGATGGCTGTACATACCCAGCCGTACATCAGCTTGGGGTTTTGAAGTGCACATCATGAAAGAAGTTTGATATGCTTTGTTTATGATTGAAACACTATTATACAAGGGTAGACACCCAGTTCTGGGCAGTTTATTGGTCAGTATTGATGCTGATTGTTGAGTCCCAGCCTGCCTTACCTGCCAGAAGCGCCGTACCGGCCATTGAGGATATGGGAATGGATGAGATAAAACACCTGTCTTTTGAGTGTTGTTTTGTGCTTAAAGGTGGCGCCTAGGGTAGCATTAGTCATGGCAAGCATTGACAATGGGGTATCTTCAGCCTGGTGTTTGTACTGAGCATTTTGGTGTGAGTCTGGGCTGCCATACCAGTGTACCAGCAGAGTGTAATTTCTGAGTTTCATCAGTCTTGTGGTGATTTCTTCAATCAACCTTGTAGCATCATTATTATTGCAGCAATATAGCTTTTTGGGTACGATTTTGCCAAGGTATGAATTGATCATCAATTTTCCTATGTTCAACTGAAACAACACAATGTTATTTTGCAACAAACCAGACTTGGTAGGTTTTTTGGAGCAGCCTCATGATTTGTTTAAGATGCTATGTGATTAATCTGGGGTGACTATTACACAAGAGCACAAGCACTACATGTAGCCATGTTCAAATGTGAAGAAATGGGTCATTTTCGACCAATAATGCACCCTTACAACAAAATCCTTTTACTCTATTTTATAAAAATTTTGATTTCTCCACAAGCTTACTCATATTTAATTATGATCAGCTTATAACAGCTTGATAGAATTTAATATAGCTTATCTCTGCAATTACAAAACAAAAAAAAACCCTTTACCACACTTTTATAAATCTTTCTAACATTTCATAATTGCATAGAAATGTTCACTCTTATTTCACCTTATTTACCTTATGTCTTCTTATGTAAACAAAGGTAAATAAGGTAAATCCCTCAGATATTATTAATGCTCTTTACCTTCCTAAAAATCAACTACTTCTGTCTCCGTTATGTCTTTCGAACTTCACACTTTAAACTCACTTCAAACACTTTTTATTTGCATAGGAAAGTAAAAAATCTTTAGTGAGAAATCTTATTCCTCCTTTGCACCAAAAACTTCTACTTATCATTCATTTTCCTCACCTTTTATAAAAGACAATACTAAACCCCTTACCTATACAAAGCTCCTTAGATTTGATATATGATGTACCTAATTACTTGACCATTTCACCATATGCACTTGTAATAATAAATGTTGGACATGTTGTCATTGATGTCAAGAATGTAGTCATGGTTGTTATCATTAATGAGTAGACGAGAGTATAGGAAATGGTTGTCATTGATGTCAACATAGCAATATGATTGAATGCAAGGCAATATCATTGAAAGAGATTGTTGGAATATAGTGTCATTAATGTCAAAGGAAGAATGAAGAAGGATGCCATTGATATCAAAGGAATATGTTGTCATTGATGTATAAGAGTGATGCTATAAGTAGAGATATATAAGACAATAGGTTCAATTAAAAGAGCAGAGATATAAGGACAAAAGGCAGATATAAAGTTTGAAAAGATATATGCTGGCCGACTTTGGCCAACATAGATTGAGTGTAATTTAAATTAAAAATTTAAATTACTATGGATGGTCGACTTCCTTGGTGAAAGGTTTAAACAATGAGATAGCCGACTCGAATGAAGGCTGACTCCCAAAGTAGAAGATTAGAATTAAAGATTCAAGTCATGTGTGGCCGACTTAGAGGATAAGCGCCAAAAGAAAACATTTAAATTTATATTGAAACTCTGAAGTGGCCGACCTCCTATCAATATGGGCCAACTCCTTGTTTGGATAAAATCATAAATTAAAGACTCATATATGTTGGCCGACTAAGATATGATAAGAAGAAAATATAATTCATAAAGCACTGATCAAGTGATAAGGAGCGATCAGCATATAATACCAAGAGAAGCGATTTCAACATAAGAAAGAGACTCATGTTTTAAATGAGTAAAGAGGCCCGATTAATCAAGGAAATAGAGCGCTTCACATATATGTTAAAAGGCAACGATCGGTTTAATAATGTAGTTAATGTGAAAGGATTAAATATGAAAAGTTTGAATTTCATTATAAAGGGATGCGACTTGTAGAGATGAAAGATTTGTTTTTTAAGGAATTAGTAAAGGGAGCAGCAATTTCTTTTTGGAAGGGCAGCACCTAACATAAAGGGGTGCAATCTGTTTTTCAATGGCTGTGATTTGTGTTTTGAAGAGATGCAATTTATGAAGAGACATATCTATTTGATAAAGACACTTCCTTTGGAAGAAGATAAATGATGAAAGAAAAGGTGAGTTTGAAGACAAGCAATTCAATGAATATTTTCTAAATTTTTGGAGCAGAGTTGAGAAAAGAAAAGGGGCAGAAATTAAGTGTATCTTTTGAAGAGTATATGCTGCCATGTATAAAGGACAAATGCAAACATATTTATGACAAGTGTATGTGAGGAGTAAGGGCTGAATGCTAAGAAATATAGGGCAGAAAGTTATGAGAAGTTGATGCTATGATTATGGCCAGTTTTTTGTGTAATATCGCCAATGGGATCTGCCCTAAAATTCTGATTTATTTCTTCTGAAACCCTAATTCTGAATTCTAATTTTTATTTTCTGATTTCAACCAATTTACAACAGCGAACAAACCTGTCCCCAAACATGACAAATGATGCTACCAATTGGTATTCATAAGAAACATGAAATCCAGCATGAAAAACACAATGTAGGGCATCCAAATGCAACAACAAACTGATTTTCTGTAGAAGACTACTGCTGTTACAAATTTGATTATTCTGGACCGATTTTACAATAAATTCTAGGGAACAAACATGCCAAACAATTGCCCATATTTCTGCTCTATAAATCAGACCTAGAAAGTATGATTGTACATAGCAAATATATGCCAAATAGATGACAAATGTCCAACCCTAGCTGGGCAAATCCTCCATGAAGTGCGCCTAGGATTTGCTGCTCCCAAACAAGCCAAAATTGCCCTCCAAGATGGGCGCACAAGTCTGCTTCAAAAGTGGCGCTAAAGTTAGGGTAAAACCCTAATGGAATGTAGCACAAATGCCACCAAAGTGCTGCTCCAAAACTGATCTTCAAATCTGAATATGCAATGACACTCTTCTCCTCCAAATGTTGCTAGTGAAGCACAAGTAGAACAACGTGATGAGTCCTCCACAATGATGAGCTAGGGTCTCGTCCAACTTACCACATTCACAAGGGTTTTCGTCTTTGGAATGAAAGCCCAACCTAAGTTGCAGCCAAAGAGTATAAACTCGAGAAAATATGATGTGAATCATGATGAAATGACTTGCAATTTACTTTCTTTTATAGCCATTTTTTCCCTCCTAAAGCTGGCTGACCTCCTCAAGTCATGCTAGGCGCCCAAAATACAAATTAGATATTTTTTCTTGCTTTTCCTTCTTCCTCCTTGGCCGACCTAGACAAGGTATTTTATTTTTCTTTCCATCCTCCAAGAGGAGCGAACCATTTACGCATTCCATACTTCATATTTTTGACCTTCAATTAGGTCGTCCACCTCAAAGGGAAATTATCTTAATTTATTCTTATTTTTCCTCAAAATCTTCAAAGGCATTTCCATCTTTTTTCTTCTTCCTTTCATTCTTTTTTCTCTCTCCTTGGTCACTCATTTGTAGGGCAAATTATTTTTATTTATTTTGACTTCACTAATAAGCTCACAAAAATACGTAAAGCCATCTATCATCATCAATCTGCCCTAATAAAATTGACTAAAAATGATATCTAGTCAATTAGGTTATTCCCTTAGCCCTCCAGCTTAGCCTATGGGAATAGGATAGGCTAGCCAACTCCATTAGGTGATCACTTAGAAAATGTAATGTGCCACACCTATTTTTATTTTTTAAAGATTTTTTTTATGTGTTATTTTATTATTTTTGTGTGATCTTTTAGACTGGATAGAAGAATGCAGAAGGGGTTTTTAGTTTTCCTGCAGATGTGTTGTCGGAGCATACAATATATTGCATCTAACAGAAACCCATAAAATATACAATAGATATGAGGAAACTATCAACTACCCAGATAGTAAAATGGCCAATAATGAATTACTATGACATACCCATGTCCAAATATGCAACTTGGTACAACAGCCGGAATTGGACCAGCAAGCGGGTATGGCTGGAAATGCCTCAAAACTCCAATGCAACTTGGTACAACAGCCGGAATTGGACCAGCAAGCGGGTATGGCTGGAAATGCCTCAAAACTCCAATGAATGGTAAGGATTGGCAATACAAATGATATCAACAATAAAATAGGCTTTGGACACCTCAACAAATCCAAAATGAAGCTGCAAATGGAATAGAAGGGGCCTCTACAAGACCCACGTCCTCATTGGCAAGGTACGACCATGGCTATAAGCACAAACTTCATCAAACCCTGCTGAAATGCATCAAATCTGTTCTGCAAACAATCTGCAGTACTCTCCAAGGCTGGGCGATCAGGCTGAAGTAAGGAAAATGCAAGAAACAAAGCCAAATAGCATGCTAGAAGAGGTATGACCAACATGAGGAAGTACGACCATCAAGTGCAGTTTCATATCAGCTCCAAACCCCAATGAAATCAGTCCAAAATAGTCATTAAACAAGCTTCCCAAATCTGCATACACAAATCCTCAACAAACTGCAAAAGATGTATCAAGAAATGCATAACTCCACACTCCATCAACTCCATTGAAGCACAATAGTGAACACTGGATGTATCCACCTCGAATGGCACCTTTGGGTGATCTTCCACACCTGTAGAATGCCGTTACTTAGGGAGGTTTTCGTCTCCAAGAGTCTCTGGTTCGAATCTCCAAACCCTCACAATGAACAAACCCTAGCAGAGTTCACAAAGAGAAAATTTCATATCATAGCATAATGCAAATGAGCCAATTTTCCATCTTTTATTTCCCTCCTCAAGTTGGGCGTTGGAATTAGAGAGGGAACATTATAATTTTAAATTCACTTTGCACTCCTAGGGATGGGCGCCCAAGGTCAAGACTTGCCTTATGTCTTCATTTTCCATAAAGTCACTTTTCCTTAATATTTATAAAGTCCCAATTAAAATATATCATTAATAATCTTCAGACTTTAAAATAAATATGAAGACGGTGTCAGAATGCAAAGATCTATATCTCGTCGGAAAGCCCTCGACAAGACGAATCTGACCCCACTCTGAAAATCCCGGTCTGACACTGAACCTGGACTTACTAAAAATAGTAACAACCAAGAACAAACTGGGCCAACTCTAAGGGTGCCAGCTGGATCCACTGACTACGAACCACATCTCCATCATCGACAAATACCTCCAAAGCCAATCTAACTCCAGTTCCCTAACCAAACTGTTAGTCCACGGGAACCCAATGATGGACTAACCATGTATCCAGAAGGGGACATTACAGTCCGCTCTCCTTAAGATTGCTTGCCTCAAGCAATCTCAGATCAGGATACTCCAATATATGCTCACTCTCCCAAGTAGCGTCCTCAACTGGCAGGTTCTTCCATTTAACCAGGTACTCTCTGATAATCCTCCTCAAATTATATTCCTTGGTGTCAATTATTGCCTCGGGTACTTGTTGATGATTATTTTTAGACAAGTCAACAATTAGAGTGAAATACAAAGTATCTGACTCCCTCTTGAGCAAAGCATCTCGAATGCTGAACTATGTGATCAAACAAGATGACTCCAAGGTTCCTTTCTTAGGATTTTGTAAGAGATAGCTCAGTGACTAAGTATGATTTTGTTGTTAAACACAAAGGGACTTACACAATTATTCGAATAAGCTGTTTGATTGAATGGTTATGAAGGCGAACACTGGAGAATCTAAGTACTACAACTTTGGTGTATGATTTGGCAATGATGTTCTTGATTCTAATTGTAACTGAATGGATAAAAAAAGACAAAAGATGTAAAGTTTAGTGATACTAATCTAATCCTAGATGCAAGGATGATTATTGCTTAGGTGAAATCAGACCAGATCTTGCTTCGCCAAGACAGACAACTACACAAGATTGATGCAATCTTCTAGGGTTTTTACAAGATGTTTAAATCACTTACGCTCATGAAGGATTCAACAAACATAAAGATCAAATTGAAGTTCAAATGTTGTTCAGACTAACCATGCACTGCAATTTGCAAGCCACAAACTACAAATGGTATGAACTTATAGATTTCACCACGAAACAATAAAGAAACCTTCCATTAACTAACATAAACTTAAAGAAAACTTAATCTAGCTTAATCTTTGCTTGAAAATCCAAACCATGCAACACTTCGAAACATATATAGTCACCAAAGCAATGAGTCTTATATTATTTCAGAGAGCCTTTTGCAACAATTTCAGAGTTCTCAATCGTACAAATGAGAGCAACAAGGGCCCTTTTATAGACCTCAAAATGAATGAAGGGTCAAGATCGATCGGCCAAACCAGCAGACCAGATCAAGCCACATCACAAGTAGTTGTAACAAACTCTTCTTTATTAAATAAAAGAGGCTAACTTTATTAAATGAAGGAGGTTATCTTTATTAAATGAAAGAAGCTATGAAGAAAGGAACAAAGGCACGCCTCCCAAGAAGATAAGAATGATATATCATTAGCTTATGAAGAATCCCCATGTGAATATCCATCACTAGAAGCTTGGCATTCCATGAACCTGGACACTATTTGCTTAACTTCCTCCAAAGGTACACTTGGCGCATTCTGAATGGTTCCTTCAGCTTCAAGTACATCATCTGAATAGAGGCCAAGTGTCTTTTCCCAATCAGTTATCCTTGCTTTGTTGTTGTCAAGGTGGACAGCAAGTGAAAAGACACTATCAATCCTTTCATCAGTAACATCATTTTCTTGAAAATAGAAGGCTTGAACTTGTTCTTTCATGTTATCAAGAGTCATCTCCCCAAATGGATTACAGATTTTCATCAAAGAAGCATGTATTCCATCTTGAATCCTTTGAAGTACACTTCTAACTCTTGACATATCTATTTCTATCTTATCCAGCAATTGTCCTTTGATGCGAAAGCCATAATACCAGGAAGAAAAGTTTATATGTTTTACCTTCTTCAATCACCTCAGCATGTAACAATTCGTCAACTGATGTCTCCATCAAACTCTTCAAATGTGGCAAGTACTGTTCTTTGATGTCTTTGAATTCAACACAAACTGTTATCAATGCAAGTACCCTTTCCTTAAGATTAGTAATCTTATCACACACTTGCATGATATCTTCCAGATGTCTAAATGTAGCCTCCTTTGATCTTTTCATTCAGTCCCTCATTCTATGAGATGAAGACTTCAACTCTTCTAAGTGTACAATTGTTTTAGGAGGAAGAAGAGATGGAGGTGTAGCAACTCTTTCCTGTTGATGAATAGGATGGACTAAATGCTGAATATACTGCTCTAAGGCTCGACATCTTTGCTTAACTTTGATTCTGCCTTCTGTCTCTTGTCTTATAATAGCTCGAGCATTATCAATTGAATCCTGAAGCTCTTCTTCTACTTGCATTCCAGTTAAAGGACCCAGATTGATTGTATTGATGTCATAATCATCAGGGGTTACATCTTCTATATTTTTCTCAAGCCTTGGAACTGCTACATGAACCTTCCTTACTCCTGTTTCATCTTTAGTGATCTTTGAAAGAATATTTGCCTTCTTCTTCGGTTTCTCTTTCGACATGTCCAGAAGTAATTCATCGACTGGAAGAGGACACTTCTCAACTTCATAATTCTCTCTGATTCTTTCCTATAACCATTCCGGCAGTGATGTAAGATCTTGTTGCTGTTGTAATTGTCTTCCTTGTGCAGGTAATGATTCTTCAGCTTCATCCTTATCTTCAGTATTAGTTTCATCAATGATCTCAGTATCATGTGGACTAGAAGGTACTTCTTCAGCTAGAGCTTTAGGAACCACATTCTCAGCAGGTACCACTATGTCTTGATTCAGTGGAGTATCACCTGGCTGTCTAGAAGAAGCAGTTTCAATACTTATTCTTTTCTTCTTCTTACTGGATTCTCCTTGGGCAATCTCAAGCTGTTTTCTTTTCTTTCCCTATCCTGAATCTCTTTCACTTCCTCTGCTTCGTGAATCTTTACTAGGTGCATTATGTTGTTCTTGCTGATCTACCTCTCCCATTTTAGTATAGGTGAGTCTCTTACCTTCATCAAGCAAGGCTTGTACTTGTTTGTTTATCTGCTCTTCAGTGATAGCAATAATAGGCCTTATCAATCCTTCATCGTCAACCTTTTCTCTATCAGCCCAGTTAACCTCATAAGGCAAATTCCGGATCTTATTGTATTCATCACCTAGAAGAGCTCTTTCACCTTCTAATTGATCAGGAATCTTTAGTACCTTCGTAGCTCTTACTAGATCCCACCTCAACCTTGAACATTTTTGCATTCTAATATCATCATCATCTATAACATTAGCCTAGTGATCTTCCAGTTGTTCTTTATGCTTGTAAGAAGAGTATGACTGCTTGATGGCTCCATGCGGATCAAAGTTTTCTCTCCTTGAATCATGCGGATGCAAATGATACGCCTGAAGCTCAACTTCTGAATGCTCAGTTGCCTGAAGTGATGGACAAGAGTAATATCTACCTAGCTGAAGAGGAAACTGAACCCCTGCTTTCTTTCTTGCTTTCTGCATCTTATGAAATTCTAACAGCTGTCTTGAAACCTCTAGCAACACCATCCTGTTTGAAGGATATCTGGGTAGTCTATATGGAAAAGATGTAAAACCTTGAATCCTGATATATGTGAACTTGTCATACTGGATATAATACCTTCCATACTGCTTGATGAAGTTCCTAGCAGCACCTGTTAATCTTCTATGCGGCTCACCTCTCAACTTTCTCACTATGAACATGGCGAAAGCATCATTGAATCTCTTGTAGTGATTAATGTTCTTCAAATGGAGTTGAGGATAACACTGATGTGAGAGAATCTGTCCCGGCTTTGTACGTACTTGCCTTTTAGCTGTTAATCCTTTATAAACTACATTTCTCGCAAGGATATAAACAAGGTATGAAGTCATGAAGAAAGACCTCGTTTCATCAAAATTCTGAAACTGTTCATTGAGGCAATGGCTTATAAGACTAGCCCAGTCAATCATCTTGTTTTTTATAAACATATGATCAAAGTAAGTATACATCCATCCTTCGAAAGTAGATGATTGAGGCCAACCTGTTACTCGATTGAGGAACATGATCAGGGAACTTATCTCTTGCTTGAAGTTAGCCTTGTGGTACTTGGGATCTTCAGAATTGTATATCTTCATCGATGAATCAGTCATCCACTTCTTCCTGATTTCTTGCATGTAGACCTTGGAGTTGCCTTCGAAAGTCATTTGAGCAGTTTTAGGGCATATGAATACTCCTTTTCCTTTCGGTATGTTGAAGATCTCCTGAATGGCTTCCCTTTGCAGGTAGGCGAGAATAGTTCCATCCTTAGTTATAATCTGTCTTTTCTCTTTATCATAGTGCTGAACACACTCCAACACTAACTCAGTGCTTGGCAAAGCAGGTGGAAAGCAAGCTACTTGTACAATCCTGCTCTTTGCGGTGGCCTTGATGTCCTCGTTCCTTGTGATGGCGAGCAAGAAGTCCTTCACCTCCTTCAGGTTGACGTGTCCCATGTTGGTATCTCCTACGTCCTTCCACTGCGTTTCAAGCTTGGATTCAGGTATGTTGGACTTGGCATCCATCTTGATCAAGACTTGTCTTTCTTTGGCCATCATTCCCATTTACCTACAAGACCAGACTTGAATAAGCAACTTAAAATGATAAAATTAACTTTATAAACCTGATTTTTTTGGATGATAAAATCATGATAAATTTGCAAAATGGAATAGATAGAAGGCAATTTTTATAAAGTAGAGCTGACTACGACGTACCTTGTATCAAATTCCTGTCCTAAAAGAAGCAGAATTCTGAATTTTATGATAAAAATCAGTAGATAACAATGGCAGAAATCGAAAAAGTCAGACCAGTCCTCCAAAAAAAATGCAGGTCTGCCTAAAATTCACTCCTCTCCTTAGGAAATTTGCTGCTTTTAGAGAAAAAATCGCTGCCTTTAGACACAATTTGCTGCTCCTTTAGAGAAAATTCGCTCCTTTTTTGAACAATTCGTTGCCCCTTAAACAAAAATCGCTGCCCCTTTCAAGGAAATTCGCTACTCCTTTAAGGAATGCAATGTGAATGATGTTAAATAAAGGGGAAGCGCCCACTTTATATAGGGATTTTGTCTTTATTTAATGTTGGCGGCTGGGTGAGGTCGGCCTACTAGGCATTTAATGTTTGTAATTTCTTCAAAATTTAAAACATACCTTTGGGTGCCAAAACCAATATGCATCAATCTGGAGGGCGCTTGAAGTGGAGTTTCAATCGCTAATGAGCGCCCATATGTCATGTTCTCATTTCAACTAAGCGTTCAATCATCCTAGGTGGTTCACACTTACTCTCTACTTAGGCGCTCAGTTGTGTGATCTTTGACTTTCACCTCTAGGCGCTAATCTTAGTTTGAACTTAGTTTAGGTGCTTATGGAGGAGTGTAGATAAGTAAAGGTGTTTAACTCCTAGTTTCAACTCTTAGACCATATCAAAATGCCAAAATCAAGAGGCATTCTAAGGCGCTCAAAATGGATTAAAAGAGGCTCAATTTCCTTCGAGGCGCCATCTAATGACCTTCTGACACACAATGAGCGCTAGTTCAATTCCAGAGGCGCCAGGCATCATGTCACCAGAGGAAAAAATTGCGCCTAAGGCTAATGCGAACTTTATATTTGTCATGTTGTGCCTTAAGCCTTATATTTGTCTGGGGGGTGGTAACTCGTGCTGGGGTGAGCTCTGTCCCTGTCAACCTGAAGAGTTCCTGCCAAAAATTACTGAGGAACCTGCTGTTCCTATCGCTGACAATGTTCCTTGGAAGCCCATGTAGTTAGAATACCTCACAAAAGAACAATTCTGTAACCTGGGCTGCAGTGTAGGTGGTAGGGATGGCAAAGAAATGGGCATATTTTGTCAATTTGTCCACTACCACGAAAATGCAATCCTTGCCTTGGACTTTTGGCAAACCGGTGATAAAGTCCATCGAGATGCTATCCCACTTCCTCTCAAGAATGGGCAGGGGCTGCAGTAAACCACCTGGAAATGAGTGCTCCTGTTTGTTCTGCTGACATATCGGGTACTCTCACATACTGCATCACCTCAGTCTTGAGGCCCTTCCAGGGGAACCTCTCTCTGACTTGTCTATAAGTTTTGAAGTATCTTGGATGCCCTACCATAGGCAAATCATGGAATGCCCTCAAAACTTTCTGCTTCATTTGTGAACCTGACACCAAGAAGATCCTGTCCTTGAAAATAATTAAATCATTTACCACTGTGTACCTGTCATCTTTAATGGTGCCATCAATTATTCCAGTAGCCCAAGCATCCTTAGCATATTTAGCTGATATCATTTCCCTCCAATCATTTGCAATGGCACCTAGTGTACACAAATGGGGCCTCCTGGATAAAGCATCGACAACAACATTTTTCTTTCCTTTGACATAAACAATGTCAAAGTTGTAGGCCTTTAGGTTGCTAATCCACTTCTGTTGCCTCTCATTTAGATCCTTCTACCCAAGGAAATGTTTCAAGCTGTTGTGATTCATCTTAACCACAAATTTGCTGCCCACAAGGTACTGTCTAAATTTAGCCAATGCACGCATGATGGCTAACATCTCCTTGTCATAAATGCTGTAGCTGCGTTCCACACCCCTCAACTTTCTGCTCTCAAATGCTATGGGGTGCTTATCCTGCATAATTACCACACCAATGCCTTCTCCTGAGGCATCACACTGCAACTCGAAGGGTTTGTTGAAATCTGGTATGGCCAACACAAGACATGTACTCATAATCTGTTTGAATTTGTCAAAGCACTCTTGTGTAGCCCTTGTCCAAATAAAAGCATCCTTACGAATCAAATCTGTGAGGGGTGCAGCTGACTGAGAGAACCCCTTCATGAACTTGCGGTAATAGCCACAAAGGCCAAGGAATCCCTTCAGCTGAGTGAGATTCTTTGGTGGAGGCCAATCTACAATTGCCCGAATCTTCTCCGGGTCTACCTTCACGCTACAAGCATTGATTATATGACCCAAGTACATCAACTCATTCATGCCAAATTCACACTTTTACATTTTTGCATAAAGTGACTCTCTCTCCAAAATGCTCAACACAATGTCAATGTGTTTCAAGTGTTCTTCCCATGTTTGGTTGTAAATCAAAATATCATCAAAAAATATCAAAACAAACCGCCTCAACTGCTGATGGAAAACTTTGTTCATGCAAGACTGGAAGGTGGCTGGTGCATTTGCAAGCCGAATTGCATGACTAAGAACTCAAAGTGCCCATAGTGACACCTGAATGCTATCTTCTCCACATCTTCATCCCTGACCCAGATTTGATGATACCTGGATCTCAAGTCTATCTTAGAGAAGTAACAGGCCCCATGCAACTCATCAATCAACTCATCTATCCTGGGAATAGGGTACCTATTCTTAATTGTTTTCTTGTTGAGTTCTCTATAATCGATGCACATTCTAAGAGTCCCATCCTTTTTCACTAACACAACTAATGATGCAAATAGACTTTTACTCGGTCTGATATGTCCCATCTCGAGAAGCTCTTTGATAGCTTTCTCGATTTCATCTTTATATCTTTTCGGGTGCCTGTAAGGTGTAGTTATCACTGGCTTAGCACCCTCCTCCAACTCAATCACGTGCTCAAAACCTCTATCAGGAGGTTTACTGGTGGTATGTCACTAAACACTTTGGTGTGTTTAGTCAGGAGAGCCTGTATGTCAGGGGGATACTCTTGCTTCTGCTGCTCTGAAGTTGCAGGCATGACCATCACCTCTGCTACCCACCGCACCTGATCATGGCGAATCAATCTCTCCATCCGCTTGAGAGACACAACTCTCAACCCACCATCTGAAATGCCCCAGAGCACATGTCGAATTCCGTTCATCTCAAACTTCATCTCCATCATCCTCAAGTTGAAAGTGAACTCACCTATCTCATGTAACCATTTCATACCCAACACTACATCCATGACACACATGCTAACAACATAGAACTCTAACTGGCAACTGTAATTGTTTAGCTGGATGGTCAAATTGTGTATCCTCCTTATGCAAGTGAGTATGAACGCATCGGCTACTTTCACATTAAACCCTTCAAACTCCTCTGTCTTCAGTCCCCTCTTTGCAACCAAGCCCTCATCTATGAAGTTATGAGTGGCACCTGTATCCAGCAGTGTAATGCATCTCTGTCCACCCAAGACTCCTGGGATCCTAAATAACCCTTCTCTCTGAATGCTAGAGATATGAGCTATAGGGAGAGAAGTCTCCTAATCCTTATTTGATACTTCAGATGCAACATCAGACCCTGAATCATTATCTTCTGTATGCTGTTCTGAATGTGTCTTCGACTCCATAGACTCATCTGCTGAAAAGTATTCAATCTGTTTTGCCTTTCCCTGGGCAGCACACTTGTGCTTAGGATCCCAAGGCTCGCGGCAATGAAAATAGAGCTTCTTCCTCCTCAGATCATTCAACTGATCACTGTCTAACCTGGAAGAACTCTTATGTTGCTGTCCTGCATCTCTTTGGAAAGGTCTCTTGTCTCTCTCCTTATCTCTCCTATTCGGAATTCCCTTGAATTGAAACTTGTTTCTCCAAAGAAAAGATTCCATATCTTCATGGCCTCTTGTAATGATGTAGGGTCAAAGCCCTTAACCCAACCATGAAGTGGGTTCGACAATCCATCAATGAAAAGGATAACCAATCTGCACTCGGTAATATTTGGGACCATAACAGATAGGTCCTGGAACTCAGAAATATAGGAGTCAACTGAATTCTGCTTCAGTTGTGCCAACTCCTTAAATTGTAACTCTGGGTCCTTCATATCAAACCTGTCGATCAGTCTGGCTGTAAACTCCACGTATGAAGTAATCTGATCATGACCCAGTGTGACCTTCCTGTTGCTCTGCCGCTTATGTGCTACTCCCTCCAAGTGCAAGGCTGCATAAGTAATGGCATCCTGCTCAGGCATGGGACTAATCTGCAAGTAGCTGTCCAATTTCTGGACCCAAGCTGTAGCAGTGGTCTTACCCGATCCATCAAAGTAGGGAAGTGTCATTTTGCTCACTTTCTTTTGCAACTCCTGGTTCTGAGATCTACCTGCCCTACGAGGTCTATTCTTAATTCTAATGTCAGAGTACTCTGCAAAGGTCATCTCGGCTCTGAACTATGCACTAGAAGCCCTCCAATCCCTCAGAATCTCATCTTGAAACTCAGCCTGTGTGGGATCCTGGTCAGGAACTTGGTTCTTGGGAGCAAATGTAGGAATACCAGGTCTGTCACCTGCAGTAAACTGTGAAGCCCTCCTATGAGTAATCGCGGCCTCATCCTCATTATCTTTGAACCTGTCTCTGTCATCCTGGTCCTGTCCCCATTATACTTGTTTCCTTGGTTCTTGTCACCATTGTGTCTATCACCCACATTATGCCTGTTCCTATCTCCCCCGTTATCTCTGTGTCTATCACTGTCATTGTTCCTGTTCCTGTCACCTCCATTATACCTGTTCCTGTCACGGTGATTATTATTTTCCCTACTATTTCTTCCATCTCAGGGTAATAATTGCTCGAGGGTATGTGCTATCTCTGCCTGTGATTCTGTCAACTCCTGTTGAGACTCCCTCAATTCTCTTTCTAAAGCCAACGAGCTCCTGGTGAGCACATTCAGGATCTCGTGCATGCTAGGTTCCTTAGCTTTCCTGTCACCCATTTCCCCTATAGGTTCTATCACTGGTGGTAAATCACTTGAAAAAGGGTCCGTCCGCGAAACTTGGGAATCTTCCTCGGTAGCGGCAACCTCTATCTCAGATTCGAATGGATCTAATATGGGTACTGGATGCTCAAGTTCTTCTCTCTCTGGTACCTCCTTTTCCTGTGTTCTTTGTGTGTCTCGTGTTACTGGTCTTGGTCTAAAATTATATCTGTCTGTAGGCCGCATGTCTCATTTTCAACTTCTGCATGTCATGTTTAACCTCACAGGATGGCAAGATACACTGCTCTGATACCATTGTAATGTGCCGTACCTGTTTATATTTTTTAAAGATCTTTTTATGTGTTATTTTATTATTTTTGTGTGATCTTTCAGACTAGATAGAAGAAAGCAGAAGAGGTTTTCAATTTTTCTGCAGATGTGTTGCCGAAGCATACAATATATTGCATATAACAGAAACCCATAAAATATACAATAGATATGAGGAAACTGTCGACTACCCAAATAGTAAAATGGCCAATAATGAATTACTATGACATACCCATGTTCAAATATGCAACTTGGTACAACAGCCGGAATTGGACCAGCAAGCGGGTATGGCTGGAAATGCCTCAAAACTCCAATGAATGGTAAGGATTGGCAATACAAATGATATCAACAATAACATAGGCTTTGGACACCTCAACTAATCCAAAATAAGCTGCAAATGGAATAGAAGGGGCCTCTAGAAGACCCACGTCCTCACTGGCAAGGTATGGCCATGGCTGCAAGCACAAACTTCATCAAACCCTGCTGAAAAGCATCAAATCTGTTCTGCAAACAATCTGCAGTAGTCTCCAAGGTTGGGCAATCAGGCTGAAGTAAGGAAAATGCAAGAAACAAAGCCAAATAGCATGCTAGAAGAGGTACGACCAGCATGAGGAAGTACGACCAGCAAGTGCAGTTTCATATCAGCTCCAAACCCCAATGAAATCATTCCAAATCAGTCATTAAAGAAGCTTCCCAAATCTGCATACACAAATGCTCAACAAACTGCGAAAGATGTATCAAGAAATGCATCAACTCCACACTCCATCAACTCTATTAAAGCACAATAGTGAATACTGGATGTATCCACCTCGAATGACACCTTTGGGTGATCTTCCACACCTGTAGAATGCGGTTACTCAGGGAGGTTTTCGTCTCCAAGAGCCTCTGGTTTGAATCTTCAAACCCTCACAATGAACAAACCCTAACAAAGCTCACAAAGAGAAAATATCATATCATAGCATAATGCAAATGAGCCAATTTTCCATCTTTTATTTCCCTCCTCAAGTTGGGTGTTGGAATTAGAGAGGGAACATTATAATTTTAAATTCACTTTTCACTCCTAGGGATGGGTGCCCAAGGTCAAGACTTGCCATATGTCTTCATTTTCCTTAAAGTCACGTTTCCTTAATATTAATAAAGTCCCAATTAAAATATATCATTAATAATCTTCGGACTTTAAAATAAATATGAAGATGGTGTCGGAATGCAAAGATTTATAGCTTGTCGAAAAGCCCTTGACGAGACGAATCTGACCCCACTTTGAAAATCCTAATCCGACACTGAACCTGAACTTACTAAAAATAGTAAGTAACGACCAATAGCAAATTGGGCCAACTCTGAGGGTGCCAGCTAGATCCACTGACTATGAACTACATCTCCATCACCGACAAATAACTCTAAAGCCAAACTAACTCCAGTTCCCTAACCAAACTGCTAGTCCATGGGAACCCAATGATGGACTAACCATGTATCGAGAAGGGGACATTACAGAAAACGGGGACATTACATTGTGTGAAGAAGTGGAACATGATTAGGATCAGATTTGAAGGGAAGAAAGTGTGTGATCAGATTTGTGAAGAAAGGATATTGCGTGAGTATAATCAGATTTGTAGAAGATAATGATTCAGATCCGTAGAAGGTTGTTGCCTTAACAAGAGATTGGTGTCTCTTACTGGGTTGGTGCTCAGTTATGGATTGGCTCTCATGACATCTACAAGTGGGGATGGGAGTCTCCAATGGGTTGGTACTCACAAGTTGTATAAGAGGGGATTGGTGTCTTTGGTAGGTTGGAGCCTACAAAGATTGTAAAAGAGATTTATATATAAGCAATGTTTTGTCGTGGTTTTCTCCCGTAAGGGTTTCCATGTAAATCATGTGTTCATCTTGTGTTGCATAATTGTTAGATCTTAAATGAATGATGTTGTGTTATTGATATGGTTATGGTTGTTGGTTGGAAAAGTAAAAGTTTATGTTATACTTATTCACCCCTATAACCATGTGCTCATCAAATAAAGGCCTTGATTTTGTATGTTCATACCCAAATTTCATAAATAACATAATTAAACTTTCATATGAAAGTATGTACTTGACATTCTAAAAACAACATGACCAAATTACAATGGTTTGCAGGTATGTTGGTGGTGGCAGAATTTGACAGCCAATACCATGGATTGAATGTTGTATATGGCAGCAACTGTTTGCAGAAATATACAACACTGGACAGGCTATGCTGGAATGGGATCCAATTTCTCTACTCCATTCTAATGTGTGGTCTTCTGCTGGTAACCATGAGCACTACAAAATCAGTCATTTGACTGATGTTTTTCTGATTTGGAAGATCACTTGGGACCTGATTTTCGACTTTGGCAATGATCTCTCTTTATATC
This sequence comes from Cunninghamia lanceolata, assembly GCA_027924645.1. NCBI lineage: Eukaryota > Viridiplantae > Streptophyta > Pinopsida > Cupressales > Cupressaceae > Cunninghamia > Cunninghamia lanceolata. The sequence continues at coordinate 11,378,932 of BSBN01000346.1, read as the reverse complement.
GCTGACTATCAAAATGTTTCATGATATTCTTCTCTGAGTAAATCTCATTTCCAATAAGAAATTGGGCATGATGATAGAGCTTCTTGGTGTTGAAAAACTCAATCGATCACACAACCTCTCTGCTTCTCTCTTCAAAGCATCAAAAACATCACAAGTAGGAACAATAGTTTTCTTTGATACAATATCAAAAAATGGTAGAGTGCATTGCATATGAAGATTAGACCATTACATATAGAATGTTGGTATATTTGGGATTACGAAGGATTGTCTTTACAATTTGTAATATACCAGATTGATTTTTTTTTATTTTTTGTAAATATATGATGAAAATGCAAAAGCTTCAGACTTTTTGATCACCAAGATTTTGATGTGGGCAAGATGAGGCATATAGTGATCGGGACGCTACTTGGCGGCAAGTTGCACAATCTAAATGAAAGTAATGCTGGAAAGGAAATCAATGTCGTGGCTGCGTAGCCTTACAATGAAAGTGGATAAATTAAAATGGGATCTGAGGGTAAACCTTCCAGGATCCTCATACAATATCAATGCAACTACAATCTGGCGATAATACCTTCCAGATTTACAACAAACATGCAAACTGAAACTTTCACATAATAACTCTAAAATTACCAACAACAACACCACTGAAATTAATTTAGATCAGCAAGATATCAATTTGTGCGGCAAAGATTGGTGTAGAAAAATCAGCAATAACATCAATCCCGCATGGTACAACCAAGCAAATATAGGCTTAACTCATTGTAAAATTTTGATTTGGAGCTGAAACTAAAGTCTGATTGATGTGCCAAGATTGAACGGTCACTGTAGTTTTGCATAAACCTCAGAAACTGAACTGTATGATTTCTTCTATAACATGGTACAAAACTGAAAAATCTCCACAACAGTTTAGCACCAAGGTAATCCTAGAGTAGAATTACTCAAATAGCGAGGAGGGTTTTTGTCCTCAAGTAGAAAAAGAACTCTTGTTCATTCTGAAGAACATAGAAATTGATAATAAGCAAGAAGATCTTTTGTGCACAAACCCTCCTTATATAGGCTTTTGAGTGAATATAATATAATTTTAAATTCTTTTTCCTTTTTTCCCTCCAACCTAACTTTTAAAAAGTGTCTAAATAGTCCCCCCAGTTTTGGACCCCATTTCTAACGACGCTTTTGAGTCTCTTTTAAAACAACATTTTTTTAATAATAAAACATAAGTTGTCTTTTTATAATATAACATAAAGTTACTTTTTGGACAATTTAAGTTAAATTGTTAAAATATTTCCCTTGCACAACCCCATTAGCCTACGGGAAAATTAAGAAAATAGGCTAAGGGTCTTTGTTAGACTTAACTTGAAAAGGGGACATGAGACATTTTAATTGCATTGGCTCATATAGACATTCTTTTAACCACTTAGGTTGTAGTCAGTATATAATGCCGATTATTATATTTGATAATATGGGTTTTCCAACTTTTAATTGCATTGGCTCATATAGACATTCTTTTAACCACTTAGGTTGTAGTCAGTATATAATGCCGATTATTATATTTGATAATATGGGTTTTCCAACTGTGTATTAATTGTTTGTCAACTCTCGGGTAGTTGTAAGAGTGAGATAGTTAGAGTCGGTTAGTTGACAGTTGTGTTCCTCTTGGCAACCGTCAACTCCTTTGAATAGTCTTTATATCGTCAAGAAAAGTAGTATGATCTAGTCATATCGACTCTGATCCTTGGTCGACCGTCTCTGGTCTACATCTGTAATAATTTCATGAGCGAATAAAGATATACTTTTACTCCTCTGTCTGGTATGCATTGTTAATTTTGTTTATTATTGCAAGTATTCATTTATCAGATAGGTGAGTAAACATTGGTGTCATTGCCTTAAAAGAAATCGGGTTCAATATAAGAGATTCATGCCCTTTGACCCCAATAAAGGTGGGAAGAGACCACGTGATCAGGATCAAGAGATTAGGTGATCTTTTAGGCTGGTAGAACAAAGAGAATGTTGAAGAAGACTAAGAGAGATCGCCGAAATCCAAAGCCGAAGTCCATCCTGAAGTAGAAGTTAGAGTTGGAGCGTGAGTTGGAGTCGGGGGACGAAACTTATTTCGGCTACAAATAAACACACGAGCACAGAGTGGGAGGAAATCGTTAGGCACCTTCATTGTCAGACGACATGTGGATTGATTGTTTCGATCAAGTTGAAAAGTCAAAACAACCTTCTCTGGACGAGGGAAGTTGGAAGTTGGAATCAGAGTCCTTCATAGAAGTGTACGAGAGCAACCTTTGAGGCATTGAAGGGTTGTCAATTGAAGGAAAAGAAGTTGAGCCAAGGGTGTATAAAAGAAAATCTGAAGGCGAAACAAGTGCGTGAAACGCTAAAGTTGTGGGAAGAGTAGAGGATTCTCACGTGGTCGAGAGTGCGAGAGAAGCACCAGAATGTTTGAATCAAAATTCCTTAACAAGTAGGTTCCAGGAGCTAGGTTTGCATTAGAACAAAACTATGGTAAGCCCTAGTGGAGAAAAACAAAAGTTTCCTGACTTAACACGCAATGGATCAGAGGATCCTGTCAGGGAGTGTAAGACTTGTGAGACAATTTGGACAACAAATGTGCAAGATGATAAAGCAATTTGGCTACGGTCTTTTCCAGCCACCTTGCACAGTGTAACAATTGACTCGTATACTGAACTTGATTAAGCATCTCGAAACGCATGGGAGAAATTAAAGAAGGCTATTGAACAAGAGTTCAAGTTGTTGCGAGATGATAATGAAATAGTAGCCAAAGTTTACAATACCAGGCAAGGTAAGCATGAGAACGTAGGAGCTTACAATCTTAGACTTAAAGAACTTGTAAAGTTAAAAAAATAACCTGCTGACGATCTAGGGAAAAGGTGGTTTTTTTGAAGGTCTAATTCCGTCATTAAGAAAAAAATGTAGTACCACCCTCTTCGTACATAGAAGCCTACAATCATTGTACATAGAAGCCTACAATCAGGCGATGGACATAGAAAGTGAAGACAAGATGTCCTCCCATAGTAAAAGAAAAACAGAGGAAGATGGCAGTTCGAATGACAACAACAACAATGAATTCGGAAGGGTACAAGTGCCCCGGAGGGATGTGCTTTGGATGATGAAAGATTTGAAGGCAGAGAAAAAAACTAGCAAAGAATCCACTGAACTTTGGTGTACCAAGTGCAAAAGTGAAGGTCACATCAAAGGTAACTGTCCTAGAAAATTGTTTTGTGAGATTTGCCAGGTTATGGGTCATTCGATAAAAGAGTGCCCGTATAACTTGAAGACTAGGAGTACACGAGTACTCTTCACACAAGGAGAGCAATCCACTCCATCAAAGCCACAAAACACATCTCCAGGCAGTTATCGAAATCAAAGAGGAGTTCGAAGCCAATTACAGTACGACTCTAAAGGACGTCCGATCATATAGTGTCAACACTGTAATGAATGGGGACGCTTTGCGAGAGACTGCTAGAACAAGAACAAAGTGCAATTATTGTGCAAATGGTGTGGGCTTGAAGACCATGAAGACACTGGATGTCCGAAGCGAAAGGCCAACATCAATTTGAGTGATGTTGAAAGGCAAAATGAAGTATTAGCTGTTACTCGAGCCCAAGAAAAGAAGGTTGTGTACCCGGACCCATGTACAAACAAGCAAGATTTCATGAAGCAAGAGCCGAAGTGGAGTAGACTATGGATAATGAAAGATGCCACTCACATTCAAACGCAAGTACGGTAACAAATCAATTACACTTCGAGAAAAATATTGCAAGGAAAGTACTTCAAATTGTCATACCAATTAAAATAGTGGATTTATTACAATCTATTTCGAGACTCCGAAATGCTATTGTATCGAGGAAGAATGAGACAGTGCATGCTACAACCAAATTGGAGACCCATCCCTATATGATTGGTTTGTTTACGAGGTACATTAATGCCTGGTGGTCGATGTAGAATGTAAAGGATGTTGCTACTAAATAATGCTGAAACTTTTGAACTGAGTGCACCATCCCCGGAGCTTCTATCTCCGTCGTACTATAATTACACTTGGCAGTGGATAAAATTCGGTTGATAAAGAATACCAGGTGATCGAGCCCTTGAGGTCCGACTTGTGCTAGTGTAGCTCCGATTGCAAAGTTTGACGTGTCGACATGGACGTGAAACTCCTTATCCTAGTGGGGGTAAGCTGAAATAGGTGAATTGGTCAACCATACTTTTAATTCCTTGAAGGCATTCTCCTGCTCTTCTAACCATGTAAATGCCACCCTTTTTATGGTGAGCATGTCTAGGGGGTGTGACACTTGTGCGAAGTTTTTTTAAAAACCGTTGGTAGTAGCCTACATGGCCAAGGAATGACTTGATGCCGGTGACGTCCTTCACTATATCCATCTCCACGATCACCCTATTTTATCCGGGTTCGTTTTTAGTCCTGCTTTACAGACGATGTGTCTGAGGAGTTTGCCTTGGGGTACCATAAATTGGCATTTCTTTGGGTTTAAATCCAGGCGTGCAAATTTGCAATGTTCCATACATCGGTGAGGGCCGTCAAATGGATTTGTTGGTCACTGTAAATTGACCAATCATCTAGGAATGCTTTGAAGTTCCCGACTAACATGTTGTCGAAGATGTGGAGTATTGTTCTTTGGAAGGTGGCTGGAGCGTTGCATAAGCCGGACGACATCCGATTTTAGGCAGACACTCCGTTCTCCACCACAAATGTAGTCTTCAACTTGTCCTCCACCACTATGTTGATCTAGTTGGAACCGGAGAAACCGTCCCTAAAAGAGTAGATTTCATGATCGGTTAGCTCCTCCAGGGTTGAGTCCGTGAAGGGGATAGGTAATGGGTCCTTGATGGTGACTGCATTGAGGCACCTAAAGTCTACACATATTCGGATTTACTCTTATTCCTTCTTAAGTGAAATCACAATCAGGGATAACCCATTCGCTTGTTTCCACTTTGAATATTATACCGGATTCTAGCATCTTGTTAATTTCTTCTTGTACTTTTGCTGCATGGTTCTTATTCATTCGGTAGGGTCTTTTCTTGACCGGTTGTGCCCTTGGAACCAAAGGAATCTTGTGTACACAAAGCTCTAGAGGTACTCCCTTTAGATCCTTATATGTCCAGGCAAACACGTCCTTGTATTCCAAGAAGATCTTGAATGCAACTGTTTTTAGTACTGGGTCCCAGTTATCTCCCACCATGATCTCCTGTGGATTACTTGCATCTTCGAGATTGAACATCTTTGTTGGTTCCTCGTACATTATCACCTTGTCTCGATCAAACTTGTGTGCTGGCGTATCATCTAGTCTTGCAACTCCCTCTTTATATTCTTCGTACACGGGTGGAAACGTACGACTTGTGGCTTGAGTGTTTTCTTTGTCTTCGACTTCTCCTATCTTGATCATATTAGATTCCGGCTGAAACACTTCATAGTCCTCCAATTGCCAGTGAAAAAGTTCACTTAGGGAATTTGTTTCATCTTTGGAACATTGTTGTAAGTCTAGAACCCCTTTGTCGTTTGGCTCCATGGGCCCTCTTTCTTCCCCTGTTGATACCATTTCCTCACAACCTAATTTCATAGGTCTATAACAAACTTCCTTCCTTTGTTTTCAATTGATAGAGTATTTCTTTTCTAGTTATGGTTGGCCTTCGTTGCTATCAACCATCCTCGTATGAGTAGTGCATCATATACTTTCTTTTCCAAAGGAATGACTACAAAGTTGAACAAGAATTGTTGGGTACTAATTATTACCTTTTGTGCCATTAATACCCCCAGTACTTTGATTCCATGTTGATCAGCTCCAACCAGGTGGAATGTCGGCAGCCACAGGGTGGGTTTCTCGAGGCTTTTCGATGTATCTTCTGAAACCACGTTTACTCTCGAGGCTCCATCAACAATCGTATTCCTCAAACTCTTCTCGGGGATTTGCATGTGCACAACCGTTGGTTTTTTCCCATGTTTGTTGCCAGCAATATTGGGTCAATAACTTGTTTTCCGTATGGTGGCGGCTCCACTATGACATCCTCATTTTTGTCTTCACTAGTTTTCTCGTTTTTTTGTTCTTTTTCCACCGCATTGGAGATTGCAACCCTTAGTTGTGGCATGCTCTGTAAGAGATCTGCCATTCTTATTGGTACGGTGGTTTGCAATACTTGTATTGCAATTCTTTTATTTTACTCCAACTGGGTGGATGTACTTGCCTTTTCATTTGAACTCCTCTGTTCCTTTGCCATGGTTTGTTCAACCTCCCTCGCTTCTTGGAGTCTTCCCTTCTTCGTCCGAGGGTCTAGATATACTGCCTTCTTCGTTTGTGTTCGGGTGATGGCCAGGATTACTTCATCTTGTTCCTCTGCATCGATCATATTGAAATTTGATACTGCCTTTTTGTTTTGGGCAGTCATTGTCATCATGATTGCTTGGTCCACACCACTTGCACAACATTTCAATCTTGTTCTGATTGTTTTGGCTTTCTTAGCTAAAGTTCCCCCATTCACTACATTGATGACATTGTATCATCAGTAGCCTTTTGCATCATACTGTATGCGACTTTTCCCCCCATTGTTGTTGAATTTGTTGTTCCCTCTCTGGTTACGGTACCTGCCTGGCAATGCATTATTATTTTTGTTGCTTCAGTGGTGTACTTGGTGGGGTAAATTGCTCGCCTTGTGTGAAGAGCACTTGTGTGCTCCTCTTCAAATTATATGGGCACTCTTTAATGGAATATCCCAGAACTTGACATATATCAGAAAACATTTTCTTAGGGCAGTTTGTTTTGACATGGCCCTCATTATTGCATTTCGTACACCACAGCTCCTTGCTTTCCTTACCAACTTTTTTTTTTGCCTTTAATTCTTTCATCATTCTCAACATGTCTTTTCTAAGGGCTTGGACAGTCTTTTATTCACTGTCGTTGTTGTCTCCCAAACTCTCCTCATCCTCTGTTTTCTTCTTTCCCCAAGAAGACATCTTGTCTTCACTCTCGATATCCATTGCTCTGTTGTAGGCATCGGTGTACGATGAGGGTGGTATGACCTTCATTTTCTTTGTAAGCGAGGGAATTAACCCTTCAATAAACCATCGCTTTTTCAAGCCGTCGACATGTTCTTTTTCCAATTTTACTAGGAGTTCTTTCAATCTATGATTGTAGGCTCTGACGTTCTCGTGTTTATCTTGCTTAGTGTTGTAAATCTCTGCTACAATTTCATTATCATCTCGAAGTAGTTTAAATTCCTCTTTGAATGCTTTTTTTAGTGTGCTCCAACTAGCTTTTGAGTTTGCTTCTAATTTTGTGTACCAGTCTATGGCTATACCCCTTAGGGTTGCTAGAAATGATCGCAACCAATAGGACTTGTTGTCTTGTCCATTTTCTATCCATATTGTCTCGCACGTTTTACAACGTCGTACTGGATCCTCTGGTCCATTTCCCAAGAATTTTGGAAGTTTTTGCCTCTCTACACTTGGACTTACTGGGGGAGTCACCATCTTCCTTTCTTGGTGCAACTTTTCTGTCTGGAGCTTGGTTTGAGAGTCTTGACTTGTATGTCTCGGTGCTTCTCTTGCACTCTTGGCCACATATGAATCCTCTACTCCTCCTGCCTCAGTGATCCGCACACTCGTCGCCCTCGGATTCTTTCCTGTGCTCCCTTTGTCCTGGAGTTTTAGGCTCAGATCCTCCAATTATCTATTCTTCAATGTGTCAAATGTTGTTCTCATGTGTTTTGAACAATGAATCTTTCTTCCCGACTTCCCACGTTCTTCATTAGGTTGTAGTCATACAGTTGTTTTGTCCACTTGGTCGGCAAGGTCCACGTTCGCTTTGTTCAAGAGCGGTAGATACCTTGCTAATTCTTCCCACTCTGCGTTCGTGCGTTGCTTTGTTGTGAAAGTCATCTTGTCTTCGTGAATACGGCTTCGGCTGACGCTTCGGCTCTTACTCCGTTCTCGGGATGGGCTCCGACTTTTAGGCAATAATCCCTTAGTTTTCTGACTATTTCTTTCAGTCTTCTCCTTCTGTCTCTTTGTTCTCTTATTATCAGGGACCTTCTAATCTCCTATTCTGGTGTCTCCTGACAGCTTTGTGGTCACTTCCTGTCTTTGTTTGGGTATAAGGGCATTCATTTTTTTGGTGTACAGTGTTGGTCGGTATTTTGGTTCTTCCTCTCGTTTATTCCTGTCCTCGTGTCGTTGAATTATTTGCTGCTAACATTGTTCTCTTTCCCTTTCTTCGCGGAGATCTTGCAAAATGATAAAATGTCTTGCCAATAGTCTTGGAAGGCAGTTAAGGAGGTTATCTACCTTGTCATTCATTACCAGGTTGTCCTAAATTTGGGCTTTTGGTATTTCTCTCTTGTTCGCTTCCCTTTGTATGTGCTCTTTGATTGACATGTCCCGCAAATGTACGAGGTCTTCCATGAGATCATTTTCTCGTTGTTTGTTAGCCTCTACTGGTTCTTTTGTGGGTTGTCCCATTTATACTGACATCTTTGTCACTTGACTATTGAACCTGACTTTGTATAGGAAACGACACCAAATGTTTATTGCCTTAGTGAATATGCTCGATGTATACAGAGTAAACATAATATGACTATGCAAAGTAATATAACAACTTCATAACCGATACTCATAGAAGATTCATACTAGAAAGATATCATAGTTTCTTCATTAATATGCTCTTATACAGAAGTAGTATAGGGATTCTCGCTCTATGTGTGGTCCCTAGTACAATGACATGAGCAGTATATATAAGTGGCCAACGGTTGCTAGATATTGCCAATCGTCGCCAACTACTCGTAACTACATACAACGGCCGAGATTGTTAACTAATCTCACTGACAACCCAAAACCTACTTACGTAATTATATTCTAACTAATATGTTGTCTATAGTTGTTATCCGTAAGTGATCACCAACCAGTACAAACATCATATTTTATGATATATATTATTCGATACAAAACTGCATGACGACGAGGAAGACACAAATGCTTGGGCCTTACATTGGACGAGTGGGTAACTTTTCTACACTTTTGGCTTCACGAAACCAAGGGTCTCCGTAAGATCCTACAGAACAATTAAAGAAAACTAGAAATTCTAACTTACAAAGGCAAGCTATACCTTGCGTTTGAAGATGACTCCATTTTTGTTATTAACTACCTCTCATACTAGCTTACTAAAGTTTGCTGGTTGGGATTGCAAGAACAAATAGAACATGTAGGTTTGACAAGATCTGACTACAAATTACAAAACCAATTAATATCTCCAAAGATGCATTTAATTTTAACCTCCCAAAGACTTGTAAACTATCAGAAAATGATAAATTACCCTACACACTACTACAAGAGATATTTCCATATTTGAAACATGATCAGTTACCCTTTATGACTGGTGTTTTATCTATTAGCATTAGAGTCTAAAATTAACAAAATGAACAAAGGTTTGGTGCAAACTTTAACAAGTGAAGCAGAATTCATCCAGGAATCCAATTGTCTACTTGTAAATTCATCCTAGATAATATTCAATGAATTGAAAACATAAGATAGAAATAATTCTTAATGCTACCCAAGTGATCCGAAATGCTTTTTATGATTTTCCAAGAGCACATTTATATCCAATGACTAGGCATTTCTTTGCCAAGGAAGCCACACCTAACACCAAAGACTAATCTCGAACAAACACGAGGTCAACAAATGTGACCCTAGAAGCAAATAAATAGATAGTTAGAAATATGATGCTATACACGAAGAAATTTTCCCTACAAAGTGGTTCTCCAATAAAACACCCTTCATAATGATTCACGAAGACCTTTACACCATTTCTTAACCTAGATGCATAGTGATTGATACTGGAAAACATGCAAAGGATGCAAGGAAGCTAAGTTGCCGGTTTTGGTACGCTGGTACAACGATTTTTTTCTTTGATTTGGGTACGGTTGGGTATGTGTAATGTCCTTGTTTTGAGCTTGGCTTGGATAAGAGAATGTTGTTGAGGCTTGGAGAATGGAATGTTGATTTTTATGGCTTCAACTAATTTTCTATGGTGAAATGAAGTTGGATTTTGGCTTTTGGTATTTTTGTGCTAATTATTGAAAAGTCAAAATTAATAAAATATTTAGCCAAGACTTGGAGCGACCAAATTGGAGAAACGAAAATTAGGCAAAATGGTGGAAAAAGAGAAATTTGATATAAAAAGCAATTTATAATATTTTATTATTAAAATATTATTAAATATCCCACAAAATTGCCACCCATGAGAGAGAAAGGAAAATAAAAAAACAAAATAATAAAATATTGTATTTTCTCTCTCCTAGCCGCCACCCAACTTGGAAAAATAAAATAAAATAAAATAAAAATATTTTATGTCGGCTATGGATTTGAAAATTCATTATATTTTGTCAAAATTGAATGCCCAAGGAGAAAAAGATAAAAGGAGAAGATTTGAGGTGATTTGCATCATCGTTCATTTTGACATTTTCACTCTTGGGAGATTTTCTCTTGGCTGCAACTTCGTTTCAGTGATAACTAAAGACGAAAACCCTTGGATTTTAGTGGTTTGCACGAAAGCCTATCCCACTTTGAGAGATGGATTCACCTAGGATCCATTATTGAGCTTATTGTAGGTTTTTCATGGAGATAAAGACTTCAAACAGCTAGGGTTTCAAGGAAGATTGCATGTTCAACTAGGGTTTGAAGATATATTGCAGGTTGAAGGCAAAGTAATTCAGATCTAAGTGTTATTTGATCATATTCTCATCAACAAAGGTCAAATAAGGGTTTGTAAGTGGAGCGACCAGCATTTGGAGGTGTTTTTGTTGGTTGGCAACATATTTTAGCATTCTGATTTTTATATCAGACCTCTGCAATTTCATTTCAGTCATAGATCGGAGGGTTTGATCATCTTATTTTTGAGGCTACAAGGTCATATATTCATTCCAAACGCTAATCGCCTCATTCTAGGGCATAGCTGTTTTGCATTGGAGGAGTTTTTGGACTTGTATTGGCTAGGGTTTGTGCTCAGATTTCATATCAGCAGCTACAGGTTTCATATCAGTCACTTTATGTTGGATTTGTCTTCATTTCTTCACAAAGATTCATCATTCCTAAGGTGGCCAGCTAAGGAGGACAACATTCGATCATTGTTGCATCATTGCGTGATGGTTGGGATCACATTTTGATCATCTTTGCATACATATGTAGGTCTGAAACAAAAATCAGACCTTGACTGTTGTAATCAGCCATCCTCATTTCAATAAAGTTGCCAAGCTTTTCATCCGGGTATGTTCTATTATGTGATATCTTGATTTTGGGATTTGTATGTGAGCTGGTTTAATTCATTTCAGTCATCTTTTGGTATTATATGAATGTCATATTGCTATCTATAATGTCCCCATTTTGAGCTAAGTTATGTTTTCTAGTTTGAGCTTGTTTCTATACATGGAGAACCGGAATGTTAGTTTATGTCTACACATGGAGAACCAGAATGTTGGCTCAACTAGTATTTTATTGGGTTGTTTGGATAATGCAATATTGAAATTGTATTTTCAATCATTTGATTTGATTTGATAGATTATGGAATAAAGAAGGAGAAATTGAAATCTTTAATTACATTTTCTCTACTATATTTTTATGGAGTTCTATATTTTTGTATGAGTCTAATCGATGGGTGAAGTATGGCTCCAGGTGGGACCTATTTTATGAAATGGAATTGGTAACACATTTGTTATAGGTCCAAGCTAATGAAGAAGAGGTTTTTAATACTCCAAACGGCTACCCAAGATGGATCGACTAGCATGATATGATAACACATTGGATTATGATCCAAATGGTTTTCCAAAGGCTCAATGAAGGTATTCACCCAAGACAAAAGTATTCGCGCAAGACAAGATGCATTCGCCCAAGACAAGGAGTTCACCAAAATGAAGAAAAGCATAGAGGATTGTGCAACAGCTAAAGCAAGCATTTAAAATAATTGTTTCGATATCCAATGCCAACGAGTAGGAGGATCAATCGCCCAAGGTGAAAAGAAATGATTTTAAATGCAAATTTTATATATTAAATGCTTGTATATGGATCATGAGGTGAGAGCGATTGGCATTGAGGAAGGATTTTAAATGTTCTATGATGCATTTAAATGCCTTTTTCCAGCCGTCCAAGACAATGAAGGTATTTTAAATGTTTTACAAAGAAATTTAATGCAAGATATCAATCGCCCTTGGAGGAGATAGGCGATTTGCCTTGGAGAAATGTTTAGCAAGGAGAAATCATTTAATTTCATCCAAAGTGGTTTTCAAATGCATGCAATCATTTAAAATTGTTCAAGTTTCTTGTTCATTATTGGTGGAATTCAAATTTCATTCAAAATTGCCAAATAGGAGGAACGCCTATCCTTGGACAAGATAAATAGAGGACTTGAACATCAATTTGGAATTATCGATGCATTGGTATGTTTCTTATTCTTTTTGTTTTAACTGAGAATTCCAATTTTCATGTCATTTTGCAAGGTGATGACCCCTTGTATTTGTATGGTGATGACCCCATACTTCATGTGAGGTGATATCATTCAGATATTCATCATTAGAGCTTAATTTTGCAGGTTTTGTGAGAGTTGAAGTGAAATTTGTGAGCTATTGTAACCCTTGGTCAAGTTGAATATCAACCAAGGTAGTGTTTATCAAATATTGGAGTGATTGAGTTTTATCAAGAGTTTAGGGTCTGATACAAATCACAGCCAGCTGATAAAGCGTTATTTTCAGGGTTTTATGAAGATTCAAGCATTGGTGATGATTATACAAAGTAATATCCTTCACTAGAAGACCATCGCTTTCTTGGAGAGGAGTTATTTTGTCATTTTCATGCAATCTAGGCATATTTCAGTCACTTACAGGTCTGCTACAGTCAGCATCAGCATTGGAAGAAGATCATTTTGAAGGCATTTAGTATATTGAAGACTTTGGATGTCATATCAGCTTCTGAAGAGCCTACTGATTTGCATTTAGAGCAATTTGGAAGTGTTTTGGCCTATATTCATCTATATCCTATTCGCTAGGCAATAACAGTGATATCAGCATTTTCATCAGTCATATACTCAGTCATATCAGTCACAAATACAGTGATATTTGGTGGTGATTCAGGGTTCAATTTGAGCTGAGATGATTTTTCAATCATCCTTCATTGATTAGACATTTTTTATAGGGTTTGGATGCCATTTTGCATACTTTCCATGCATGTATCTAAGTCTGATATAAAACAGTACTTGACTGTAATAAAGGACAACGAATAATCATTTGTGTTTGTCATCATTGAAGAAGTTAATAAAGCATTGGAAGCTTGGGTTTCATTGTCTATATGTTTCATGTGTTATCTTTCATTTGAAGTTCACTATTTGGTGCAAGAATTCTTATCTAATTTGGCGAAAATTTTCAGTTAATCGTACTAGGGTCTCTTACACTATCTTTCTATCTTCATATCAATGCAAACACATATGTGAAAACAAAACATCAAAAACCCAAGTGAAACATCCAGAAAACAAATAACAAATTTCATGGCAGCAAGCAAAAATTCAGCTTAAATCTAGATAGGGTTCTTACAGTACGATTGTACTATATATATATAATTTAATATTTATAATAATGTATAATATATAATATAAATTATATTATATATATATAAAATTTAATATTTATAAAAATGTATAATATAATATAATATATAATACATAATATATATTATATAAAATATATTATATTAATATATTATATAATTATATAATAAATAATATATAATAATATAATATTTTTTTTGATCAACAAGCTCTACCATAGGGGGTAGCGCCCATTCTATTATAAACATTGAAAAAGAAAATACATATTGGATGCCACAACTCAAACGAGCATGCAAAGATTACAAAGCTTAAACACTTGGCCTCCTCAAGTGCCATAGATAACGGAGGCCCGAGGAGAACTCAAAGGCCCTCTCAATCTGAGGTGGAGATAACATATCTCCATATTGCCTCAGGAAAAAGTCAAAGACTTCCATGTTATCTTTGTTAATCCCGTCGCGGAACAGTTGTAGAGCCTTCGCTGTCACCAAATTTTTCTTCACGGCAGCCGCATCAAATAGCCTTGCAATCATCCCAAAGGCTGGTAGTTTGTTGAAATTAGAAATGGCCAAGTTTGCCATTTCCCCTTGCTCACTCGGGAGGAAATTATATGCCATCAATTTCCTCGATTGCTTCCTCCCCATCACCAAAGTCACGTTCATCAAGAATTCCTCATATAGAGTGCCATTGCAGATATGCTCCTCCACAAAAATATGGTGGCCGATTACCTTTTTAATGGCTGCCACAATGTCTCCCGTCTCAGCTCTGAAAATCCTTCTAATCTGCTCCTTCGCAGATTCCTCTTCTTTTGCTTCTATTTCCTTCTCTTCGCTTTCTACTTCATCCTCCTGTCCTTCCTCCTCATCCTCTTCTTTGTTTTCTTCCCCTTCCTCATCTGAGTTTGCCCAACACTTGCATCGAACATTACAGATCATTCTCTCCGCCATTTTGGAATGTGAAGAACCATATTGTCCGCGAGATATTTTAAAGAAAAAATGTGGACAGTGTGCTCGTCATCATCGCTTGTTTGTCTGTCTGTCACAACGAGTACCTCAAATCCATTCCACCAGATCTAGAGAATATCTTCATTATTCCAACTTACTATCATTCTTCAGAAGGATCACTATTCCTTGCCAATTTGAATCCAAGGAGGATACTTTCATAATTTCCATTTGTTCTATGTCTTGATTTGCAAGATAGTCTGCTGCTACATTTCCTTCTCTATAGACGTGGCTCAAAGAAAAGTTGCTTAGTTTATCCAAAAGTTCCCAAATCTCCTTTACTAAATTTTGCAAATTCCAACTTGAAATCGCCTTCTTTTTAATGGCATTTATGCATATCATTGAATCACCCTCAATATCTATTTGTAATGCCTTTTTGAACATTGATTTCCAGACCTACCTTCAAGGCCTCCATTTCTGCTTCATTGTTGGTACCCCAATCGAGTTTTATGGAAGATGCCCAGATGAGGATTTCCGCCTTGTTACAAATGATGCACCTTGCACCGGAGGCCTCGGGATTACCTCTAGAGGCCCCGTCAAAATTCATCTTTAGTCTACCTCTCGGAGGGGCCAATATAATAATCTAATCTAATCTAATCTAATCTAATATATATATATATATATATATATATATATATATATATATATATATGATATATAATATATAGTATTTATATAGTTATAGTTTTTTAAAAGAAAATTTATAATTTAAAAAAAAATCCCAGAAATGTGCCTGGGAGCACTTGGCCGCTCCCGACCAGTATGGGACCGGTGCCTCCGGGCAAAGAACCTGGTAACATAGCAAGGAAGCATTAATGTGGCTGAAAATGAAAATGAAGAAGACAAACTCCTCTTATAGCACTAAGGACGAATATGAATCAGATGATAAATGACAAGTGTCCTTTGCTAAATTCATATGAGCACGAGCACCTCTAATACATAAAAACATTTCTGCTAACATGGCATCTAGGTGAAGAACAAAGAACCAAAGACCTCTTTTATAGACAAAAAGCAGGTATATTAACTTTGAGATATGGGATGGATCAATGACAGAAAGTATCTACAAGGATGCTGAATGGCTCCAAACAAGTCCACGAGGACATAGGCATGCATTTCTCAACCCCGCAAACTTTGCTTACGTCACATTCATCTCCATGCAGCATGATCTCAGCAGATGCACATAAATGAATCAACAGATCTCAGAACATCTCCAAATCTCTGTGGGTCTGCCCTTTCAATCTTCAGGTCTTCTTAATTTAACAAGAGACTGCTATTTGGATGGTAGATCATTGATGTCCCTCTAAATTAATGGTGCACGAAAACATGTCATAAGCTAGGAAAATATTTTGGTGAGTCCTGCCCACCATTCATAGATATGCAACAATGAACCAGATATGCACACATGGACCAAGAACTAGTTAAGAACTTCCTAGTCATTGATTAAAGATTCCAAGTCGACAAACAATGATTTGTGAATTGGAGAGAATTATCCTATTTATTGCCACATCATTCCAGAGGACACATGGCATAATCCTAGCAAATATACAAAAGTACATCGATGACCATCTGCTTGTCTAAACATTTTATCTGGCTTACCCTGCTATTCTGCAGATATACAAAAGCCAATGAACTGCCGCCACGTAACTTGACTACAAAATACCCCTTTGAACCATGGGCCAATGAGGAGCATCCATGTAAGCACCAGCTGCCTCCAACTATAAAGAATTTGGGCCACATTAGTTACTACGGAGCATCTGTGGTTTGAAGTTGACCAGCCCACCCAGTTTTCAGAAATACAAATGCCAGTTATCCGTTGAAGTTCAACTGTATCTGAATCTCTTGGGATGGAAAACAACCAGTCAAGCCAGTCTTCAGATATTCCGAAAAGCATTTAACACTACAATGTTTTTTCAGTAAAGTGAATCCTAACAAAACACCTTTCCATGTCGCCAAAACTGCCACTTAACAAACTTAACTGTCTTTCAAAATATGAATTGTTGGCATGAAGGTGATTGAACACAATCGGGCATATTTGACTTCAGCAGCGACTAAGGGTCAACCTGATAAAACAGATTTAGGACTAGATCATGGCAAAAACATAAAGTGATAACCAGATTTCATATGCAGTGTTGAAAACTGTATCTGAATCTCTTGGGATGGAAAACAACCAGTCAAGCCAGTCTTTAGATATTCTGAAAAACATTTAACACTAAAATATTTTTTCAGTAAAGTGAATCCTAACAAAACACCTTTCCATGTGGCCAAAACTGCCACTTAACAAACTTAACTGGCTTTCAAAATATGAATTGTTGGCATGAAGGTGACTGAAGTCACTGAACACAATCGGGCATATTTGACTCCAGCAGCGACTAAGGCTCAGCCTGATAAAACAGATTTAGGACTAGATCACGGCAAAAACATAAAATGATGACTAGATTTCACATGCATCGTTGAAGGAGGAGGTGTAATGACCCCTTCCTAAGTCAGGATGTGATCATGGGGCTAGTCTATTATACGGGTTCCCGTAGACTAGTGAGTGTGGATAGGGGATCCACGGTGACGTGGCTCAACCCTGCTCAAACAGCATTTTGGGGTGATGAGACGGATTCCTTGTGGCGGGGAGTTGCCAGTTAGCCTTTTTCAGAGTGAGTTTGGGCCATTTAGCCAAACTTACTATTTATAGCAGGGGCACGGGACTGCGAGCAAGTCAGTGTAATGGTCAGAGAAACATGTTGACATTTCATAGGCCAGCTCAGCGGTACTACAGAGGCCAGATGAGACCGTTTGAATTGATATTTTAATAATCGACATTGTTAAGTTAAATTAAATATATAACTTAACATGTTTATTATTATATAGTGACTTTATATTATAATGTGAGCTTTATGATATATTTAAAGTTTATAAAGTCACTTAAGTTGGGCGCCCAAGGACTTAAGGGGAATAAAAAGAAATAAAATATTTGAACTCCCAAAAAGAAAGGCGTTGGGGTATAAGGGAAAAGAGTGACTTCATTTGCATCATTCACTTTGGCAAAATTATCTTAGTCTGAGCTTTGCTTTGAGCAAGGGTTTCGAACCAGCTTTATTGGAGACGGAAACCTCCATTGATAAGAGCATTTGCGGGGTTGAAAGACACTCCCAGGGTGTTTATTGGAGTGGCTTCATTCAGGGTCACCATTTGTGCTTCATTGCAACTAAAGCAACATTGTCGCGGAAGGTTTTTCATGAAGATATTTTCAGTTTCTTGAGAGACATCAAAGAACATTATGCAAGCTATGGCAGCGATTTTGAGGGCTTTTTGATTGGTATTGAACTCCCAAGTCTAGCCGTAGTGCTGCAGTACCTGGGCTGTACCTCATAGAAGGAGATACTGGTGTTTTGGAAGGGTTTTGGCAAGGTTATCTCATCCCAGCTCGGCGCCCGGCATCACTGATTATGTGCAGAGGCTTTGGAAGGTTTTTTGAAGGTTTTTGAGCCACTTTATAACTGCTGTTCACCATTCCCAGGCCATACCAGCCCCAGCAGTGACGTGGGTCTTTGAGGACTGCACCATTGAATGAGTTTATGCCTTGAAAATACTTATGTGGGTTACTACTCCATACCTTGAGCAGCTGTATGCATTTCTATTAGTGTAAAGACCAAGTTGAACTTCAAATCTGCTGTACCCTCCACTTTCAGACTTGTACTTTCATGGACAGCAAATGGGTATGTTGAAACCCTAGTTTTCTTGAGAAATTTTAATATGGGTATTGCTTCTTATTGTATTGTGATATATTTCTATCAAATATAATCATTTGGGTATTTCCATTTCCTTGCATTTTCGAATATATGTATTTGCATGTGTGTGCTGTCAAAATGCAAAAACCAAAAATGCATTAGGTTTCAACTAAACATCAGTAAACACAAGGGGTGGGATATTACAAGAGGACGATCACACAACACTCAAACTAGGAACCTTAAGATTTTGCAAGAACAGGAACTGGGCCAACATATTTATTATTCTTGAAATTTTGGAAAGCATAGCCCTTATGTTTTGTTTAATATATGTTATCTTAAGCTTGCTAACATAAAATTTAACTTCTAGTTACTTCTGTCCACTTCCTTCATACAGTGGATCTTATGATTTCTGTTGTCTCGAAATTTCTGATGTTTTACAATATAGTAGTTAGCACTGCTCTCTGCATCAAACACTCTCCCCATTTTTAACAAATAAGATAAAAATTTTCTCAATGTGTTTTGACTGTAACTAAGTGGCTACATAGGCAGGAGATTAGAGATCTGACATCTGCTAGGATGACTTAAATAAATAAACAAGATATGGCATTATGTTATCTGGGAATAATTAGCTGCTATTTAATGGGCACATGATTAATTTAATTTTGTGTTATGTTGGTGATTGTGTACCCATAGTGGCCAACTCTATCTGACACCTCGTGTTGGTTATTACTTATTAGCAAAGCACTCTCTTATTCGCCATGCACCGCATTGCCATATATTCCTGTGAGACCGTATGTTATAAATATTCACAATGGAGATAATCTCATTCTTAGATATCTTGTGTGTTGTCTATGACCATGTTTTGTTGATCTGATGAGTGTTATGATGTTGCTTTGCACTCTTAGGATTTGCGTATTACTCAAAATAGTTTATTTATCTGATACACTATATTTGACCCAATAATGAATTAAACTCAACAAAGAATCAATTTTGTTGTTATTGATGCTTATCTTGGTTGTGCTTTAATTTGTTTGCAGAGCGAGTGTCAGATGTTCATGGAATCACTTATATGCAAAATGGACAACAATTGTGAGAGATTGCTGACTTTTGATACTAAAGTAAGTTGGGTATCTGGGTTACTCTTATCGTCTGAATACGTCTTTGCTTCTCAGGTTCTGATTGCATCCTACTTTCCCTTTCAGTGTATGCTGGGCTGTGTTTCTGTTTGTTTAATATTCGTGATCCAATGCTTTGGTGCTCACGTAAAGGAGCACATGGATAGACAACTGTTTTAGCAGTTACTTGTGGGAGCAACGTGGTCTTTATTATGCATTCTTATTTTATATTGTTCCAACTTAAGTTTGGGTGACATCTTCTTTATGCTTTAGACGAGAAATAACTATCTGAATACAGCTAATTCCTATGGCATATGCAGCTTGTATATCTTTTTTAGTTTCTATGATATGATTGGATTTGGAATGCAACGTCCTGTAAGATCTAATTAAAGTTTTACACTGAAGAATTAGAAATGATGCGGTTATGATCTGTTTGAAAATGAGACTATTCCAAATCAATATAATCTCATTGAGCTTAAATTAGTTTTTACTTAAAAAAGCTTTTGTATGGGCAGTGAACTTTAATATGTGGCAAAGCACATTTCCTCAATTAAGTTCTTCCTAATTTTTTGAATATTTACAGTTATGTTAGTTCGAATTGTCTTCTTTCAAATCCTTTATCTTTTGAACTCAAAATGGCAGTGATATTTTGGCATGCTGCACTGTTTGTAGTGCTCTTGTGGATCTGGAGATGATGTTCCCTTCCTTGTAATATAGGCTGTTGGTAATGGAGGAGGTGTTACAGACATTGTATTTGCAGCCGATCCTGTCAAGCATCCAAAAAGTATTATTCATTCATGCACATCAGGGCGATCTCCTTTTCCAGCTGTAGATGTATTTGTGGAATCTGTTTCTTCTGTGGGAAATATGCCAGGTAGAGATTTTTTCTATAGTTTACCTTTTAAAATTACTTTTATGCTTTGCATAGCTGTCTTTCACCTCTCTCAGACAAAATAGAATTTCCTATAGCTTGGTTTTAGTTGGTGGTGGAAGAGTGATGTGCTTTAACTGTATTATATTGAGATTCCTAACCTATTTGCTAGATCTGGATATCATATCATATCATATGTGTCGTTCTCAAAGACTATGTTTCTCATGTCATTTATGCACAGGATAATTGAATCAATGTCTATTTAATTTTCTGAGAATCAATCTGATCTAAGAGTCTCTTGTAATGTAGTAAAGTTGTCTAATTTTTGGATGATTGAGTGGAGAAGCCTGATTTGTAGATGGTATTTTGTTATTATGTTATTTAATACATGTGATGCCAAATTAGTTTGCTATTTTTAGTTGTTGGCTAGCCACTAAGGTAGTGTAAGTTATCGAATGGCTATAAACAGTTGAACCCAATGGTTGAGGCCTAACTGACAACCATTGGTCCTTTCTCTAGTATCAGGGAAAGGGTGCTGATTTATAGAAGTTCTCCCTGTACTGCTGTAATACAACAATGATGGATATCACAAATCATACACATAGTGATTGCATGAGAATATGGAAATTGATGTTTTATTCAAGAGATAGTGTCCAATTACTAAACATTACAACAATGATAGATATCACAATTCATACACCGAGTGATTGCACGAGAATATGGAAATTGATGCTTTATTCAAGAGATAGTGTCCAATTACTAAACAAGCAGTACAGGGAGAGCATCTATAAATCAGTGCCCTTTCCCTGACTGTAGAAATACTATTTAAAGGACCAACGATTGTTGGTTAAGCCTCAATCATTGGGTTTAAATGTTTAGAACATAGTTATTAGGAGACTGGGAGTGGTACTTGTATAGCAGACGGGGATGGGTACTGGTATGGGAGATGGATGGGTGCTGGTATGCCATTTTCAAAAGAAGTTGGAGATGAGTACTTGGAGATAGCAAAATAAAAAAATAAAATTATATATATATATATATATAGAGAGAGAGAGAGAGAGAGAGAGAGAGAGAGAGAGAGAGACAATGGATATGCAACTTTAAAGAATGTAAAATACGAAAATGCTTAAAAATAAGAAAAAATAATATTTTAAAGTATTGAAATTGATGTCAATGGAAGCAAATATTAATTATATTGAGATTGGATAATCGTCATCACGATAAAAAAACACCTTGAGATGGCAGACAAAGAATAGGAGATAAGAATGCCAATATTTTTAAAAGCATGGTATAGGGGTCCTCGGAAATGACTATTTTCAATCAATTGATAAAACTTCAATTCATGTACACATCTCAAGCCTTATTATTGCTAATTTTTATTTAAAAAATAGAAAATTACTAGTCTGTGAGTGTATTTCTTTAGTTCTTTAGCTTTTGTCAATTGCATATCAACATTCTAAGAAAACCTAATGTAATTTATATGACATGTCTTAGAAAACTCTATAAGAAGTTTCAGAATTTTCAAGGTATGTTTCAAGGAGATGTTTAAAGATGCAAAGAAACTTAATCTAAAGTCTCCTATTGTCTGGAGACATCCCCAAATGGGTCTCTGAGATGGGGACATGTTTCTAGTACAAGAGACGAGTAAGGGTATGAGTCTTCCAATAACTATGGTTTATAATCATTGAATAACTTACACTACCTTAGGTGACACTTAAAATAGCAAACTAGGTTGGCATTGCATGTATTAATATAACATAATATTAATAACAGAATACAGTCTACATGATTCAGATTGTAAGGATCACCATCAGGGACACCACACTATGTAGAATCTAATGCATTATAAACAGAAATGATCCTATTCTCTATATTATGAATATCAATCATAGTGTAGAAAGGGAACCTATATCAAATTATTAATATGCCTTATACTAAGCATGCTAAGGCTTGCACTTTAATTATATACAAACTATTCCTTAATATCATCACTTATTTGTAACAAAATAAACCTCTTTGATAATTGCTTCTCTTTATTGAACATTGATTCAAATTATATCTGCACATCCAAGTACTTGGATTGCCTTTTTTATGTACACTATAATTTCAAAATACTCCCAAGGTAACAGCTCTGACATCAAGTAATTGGTTGCTAGGGTTGATAAGTGAAATGATGATGCAGATTGTATAGATAACATGTTACATCCCTAACCTTGACTATGTTTTACTTTAAATTTTGAAGTAATTAGTAGATGGTTATGTATGATTCAATGATTTGACATTTAGTAAAAATGTCTGGAAAAATCAACGTTTTTATGAGTTATGTTTATTTGACTATAATTGGCATGTGTTTATAAGTTGTCAAGATGTCGTGAGTTCATAAGGATTATGAAATAAATATTGATACACTAATCTTGAGTTGGTGACTGCAAGTTGCATTTAGGGAACAGTTTTTCCGCCTCTCTGAGAAAGGGAGGGAGAGCATCGTCAGAGAGAAGGGAATAGATATAAGGAAAAGAACAGTTTGTCGCCATCTTTAACCAGGTGTTGGTGTGAATTAGTAAACCCATGTCGATTGAGGTAAGCCGTGTTATTCAAATGGTTTTAGCTTGTTGATCGACTTGACAAGTTGTCGATGTTGTTTAGTATCTTCTGATGTCTTGACAACAACCTTTCGTTTTGTGGAATTGACGTCATCAAGAATGAATGTTAGTCATTTTGCAACTAAGACGACTTTCTGTCAAACACTCCATTCCTTACGTCACGAAGGAGACAGTGTTTACGTCTTCAACAATGTGATTGGTATAATTGATGATATGTTCTTATTCGTAGTTCTTAACGTTGAATTTCATATTTAATTAAGTCAAAATTGACGTGATTTTATTTTAAATGTGAAGGGGAGAATATCTCGACCCAGTCACGTATTGTGTGTAAGTTTCGTCTTAGCTTATTATAAAATCATATTGTTGTTAATAGAAAGGACGTGGTTAACAGATAACCACAAATAAATAATATGAACATGGAAAATTGGTTATATCATCTTTTATAGTGGAACTGTGAGCTCTCAAAAAAAAAAGATTGCACTTCAACCCCGACATCCTGATCTTGCTGCATGTGCTTATATAGAGAAAAAGGTGGCGATACCTGTGGAAAAAGCACAAAAATTAGTTATATCAACTTCTTAAGAACATAAAGAAAATCATCGAAAGGGATCATCAAGGGGGGCTGTGCAAAAAAAAAAGAGGAGGTTGTGATTCACTGAGTGGGAAGAGGCCGTGGTGTTTCATCCATTAACTCGAAGGATGTTGAAAAGATAGTCTACGAGGGCAAACCAGGAGCGAAGTTTTTGAAGAGTTTGATAGGCTAAACGTTATTATCATGTAAATGGAGGGATTCCTTGATATACTCGTGCCCAATGAAAATGGAGGGATTCCAAGCTACACCCTGTCAAAGTTAATGAACGTCGCAGGATTGCATTTGGTGGACCTAGCGATTATGAATATTATGTTCATTACACTGAGTGATTGTGAAAATGGGTGCAAAGAGAGCTCTCCACGACATATACTCTGAAGGTTTTATCTTGGAAGTGGAAAAATAATGGGAAGACTAGCCCTTGCAGCCTTCAAACAAAAAGCATGTTGTAACATACACCCCTGTTGTGTATATATTATGATGCCAACTTTTTGTTTTTTTGTTTGTTCTGAGTTTAGGGTTTCATTGAATATATTGCATGTTTGATATTTGCATTGAATACATGAAATAAGTTCATATAGCATAAACCTAGAAAATCTAAAATAGATATGAGCAAACTGATGAAGACCCAGATTATATTATAGCAAAATATGAATTATAAGTACATACCCATTTGTTCGTTTGCAACTTCATACATATGTTGACGGAGGGCCAGCCATACATGACAGAAAAAAGCTCACAACTTCTAGAAATGCAACAATCTGCTTACACGAAAAATGGCAGCTCAAAACATAATCCTAGGCGTCCATTTTGATGAGTAAATAAGTCCCCAAAGGCAGTTCATGGAATTCCTGGAAGACCCACGACTGGTACCATATGGTACGGCCTTGCTGAAAGGAGTTGCAGCCCCAAACTCAACCAAAACTAATTAGAATCTCTGCCTTATTGCTGCTGTTCAGTCTGCAAGGATAATACCACCTCAATCGCTCCAAAATCAATGAGAAATGACTACGAATCAGTCCCAAATGACTGCTGCAATAGGTATGGCCAGTACGAGGTTGGTACGACCCAATAGTGATAAGTAATACCAATCACAAAATGCTCCAAAACACTTCAAACCTGCTCAGTAAATCAGTCTTCTAACCTGCACTTCAAAACTCCATCAAGATTCTTCATATCAGCTCAAACTTCACCAAAAATACCTTCCGTGAATGCAGAAATGAGACCTCTGGATGAAGCCTCCACAAATTGACCAAGTGGGTTTTCGTCCACAAAGCCAAAGATAAAATCCTATCTTGCAGAGGTTTTCGTCTCAGCAAGACAATACCAAACCAAGGAGCCAAGCTCCAGAAACTCTCGCGGGAATATCTCAACAAGAGAGAAAATCAATATCCAAGCATGTCAATTGAAGAGCCTTTTCCTCCTTTTATACTTTTTCATCTGGGAGTTTCTAAAATCCTCTTGTATATGGGATAAAATATGAGAGGGAAAATACATTTTAAAATATTATAATTCTCTTTAATTCTTTTCTCAACATCACCCTTAAAGTCCCCCCTTTTAAAACAACATTAAGTTGTTGAGCCTAGGCACCAAGGTCCAATATTAAATAATAATGTTTAATTTACGGACTTTAAAATAGAGGCCAAGATGATGTTGGAAACCAATGATCTATAACTCGTTGGAAAGGTCTTAACAAGACGAATCCAACCTCTCTCTCAAAATCCTGTTCCGGTGCTAATCCCGAACTTACTAAAAATAGTAACGGCCATAAGCAAACTGAGCCAACTTGGAGGGTGCCAACTAGATCCACAAACCATCCGATAACCCTGAGTTCAATGCAACGACTGGGAGAGACAATAGCTGACTGCCAAGTCACCAAAACGGCGCCAAATTGACATTTACTAAAAATAGCAGTGTTCCCTGAGGACCAAAGAGAACAAACCCAGAAAAACCCTGAAAGATTGCCGACATGCAAGCACTTACTATAAATAGTAAGTACAGACAAGTTGTCCGAAATCTCTTCGGAAAGTGTCAACCAGCTCCACTGGATCACCCGAACACCTTGGTGACATCGAAATACTCCTATGATTAGGCTGTCACCAACCCAGAAAGTTAGCTCTAACTGAACTGCAAGAGAACTTGAAAATGGGGACATTACACATGCGGTATTGAAAATCCAGAAAAAAGGATAGTCGAAGACATAAGTCAGCATTAGAGGCTATGGCGCATGGATATACCAAATAGATTTATGGATAAGGATTTCAAAACCTCCAGCAAATGAAGTTGGTTATTACAGAGTCAAGGATGCCGACCTCCACTATTGAATTAATTGGTAAAGTCAAAAACTTCTATGCAAAGTGGGTCTAACGGTTCAAAGAAACTTATAAATAGTAAGTGAAGGCAAACACTTTTCTTGCAGCAGTCATAGTGATAATCTTTAATCAAAATAACTAGCCTACGTATAAGCGTTCAGGAAAAGTTTTCACACTGGCAAAGAATGTGGAGTCAGGTTTTATACTGGTAATTACTTTTGCTTGAAAGTTTTTAAAAACCTTTTTAAATAGACCCATTTTGTGTGTATCCAGCAATCATTGCAATGATGATAAAAGATCATATTGTGATAACACTATGGAGTTATAAAATAGGAATGTTCGATAGCTTAGAAAGCTTTGGTTATTGAAGCACTTTTAGCTCACATATATTTGTCAAGGTCTCGTTGCTATTGGTGGATTCAATGGTGTTTCCTTCTTTTGTGTTTGTTAAATAAGTATGAGAAATTATAGGGCAAAAGGTTGTTATGAACAGTCTTATGAGTAAGTGGCAGCCATTACAAGACCATTAAATATTGCAGATTATACAAGAATTATTGCAACAGTTGTATATTCACTTCCATGTATAGTTAGGTGGTTGAAAAGACTGAGTTTCAAGAACTCTTACCACCAGCAATTGCATCACTTGTCATTACAAAAGTAGGCTACCGATGAGACCCATGCTTTGCATAAGAGTTTTGTTATTCTTTTATTTGAGTAAAAGGCCAATAGACCATATTTCACTGTATTTATTGAGATTGACAGCTTCATGAGGCAAATGCTTTATAAGCATAATGAGGCCGTGTCTTGTAAGGCCGGCAAATGTAAATAAATCTTTAAGTTTTATAAGGCCATTATATATATTTAAACCTATATATTTTATGGTTGTTTATACATTTATCATTTGTAGTGTGGGGTCAACAATCTATTCTTGCTAACAAGCCGAGTTAAAGGCCGAGGTATGAAGGGTTAGTCCCCAATAAACCAACTCAGCTAGATGCTATATAATTATCCATGATATTAAAGATCGAGTCAATTGAAGTCACTAATTTTAAAGATTGGAGTCAAGTGAATAAGTGACTCAGACATATATCTCTTTTTCTTAACAGCTCATATGCATAGTAGTACTTTTATAATCACAAGAGAGTCTGTGATATGGATATTTATTCATTTTGAGATATCTAAAGATAACTACAATCTTAGTAGCTCAGAGGGTTATAGTTTCATATAGGTATTTATACCAATGGTAAGTATTATCAAGATAAACATTAGTTGACTTGAGGGAAGCCAGAAGGTCAATAACTGTATAGTAAACTCAAACTTACCAAGGATTGTTTAGTCTTGAATGAAATTCTATGTCGAGAATTATTGATACAGACATATCCATACTTTTGGAAGCATATATTACTACCTCCTGAATGGAGATTTTGATGAGATTATATCATTTTGATATTAGTGGAACTATGTTTCAACTTGCATATAGATTTTCTTTAGACCGTATTATAACTCTATAGGATTGGGTGAACCAAGATAGTAGAAATCTTATTATCCCTTTGAATTAGCAATTACTAAAGCGAAACTATCTTGAGAAAGGAATGATAGGAGACATAATTACTTCCTCTATGTTTCAAGATTGAAACTAGTAAACCAACTCGAGGGCATAAGCATACTAAGAGATGGGGAGTTATAATTCTATTAGAACTTATTTTAGTGTCATTTGCACATAATACAAAGTTAACCCAGTGTTGGGTATTTCTGACATGATTTATACCAAGATGTGTATGTTGGGATGTTACATGACAAGGAGTAGAACTTCTTCAATAATGAACCTGAGTGCATCTTACTACTAAGAAAGGTTAGCCACCTGAAGAGGGTCAGGTCTTCTGTGATGAGTATTCAAATATGATTCCTAAGCCAATAACTCGTTCAACGTTTGCTACAATCAATGTCTTAACATACACATCTGCATAGATTATATATATCAATTTGCAAACATTATTGCTTTGACAAACTCCTGTGGCCAACATATATTAGTAATTAAATCTTATTACTTTTTAGGTCGAATTCTTCAACAGACCTGTAATGTCCCCATTTTAGGCAGTTGTGGTTTTTGGGTGGTTTAGCCTATTCCTAGCCCTTGTAGGCTAACGCCGGTGGTTAGAGGGCCCTGTTGGGCGCATATCAGTGTGGTTTCTTCTCCAGGGTTCAATGAGGTTGAAGCTTGGCCTTTGCAGAGGTTTTAGAACTCGGTTTCTCATACTTACTATTTATAGTAAGTCATTCAGATGGGGTTACTATTTATAGCAGGGCACCTGAATGTGAAATGTGGGCAGTATCGATTTCGGTATTCCATTGGTTTGGTGAAATAAGGAGTTTGCCTAAGTTATAACGTTTAATTATTATTAAAGGTGACTTTAATAATAATTAATATTTTAATATTATATCTTAACGTTATATTTGCACTTTATGACTTGAGGGGTCTTTAGTCATTAAAAGGGGGCCATTTTATAATTAATTGTTGAGGCGCCGATATCAAGGAGATTATTTAATATTTCTAAAGTGCAAATATTAAATCATTTTAAAATAATATTATTATTTTTCTAGAAGCTTCTTGGAGATGGATTGAAAAAGTATAAAAGAAGCTCAAGCCAAGCTTCATACCATCCAGGAATTGATATGTGTTTTGAAGAATTTGTTTGGAGAAGGAACCAACTAGGGTTTCTGCCATATGCAGCCATTGGAAATGAAACTTTCATTGGTTATGCAATTTTGAGGCTATGACACTATCAGTTGAGATTATTGCTAAAGTGTGGGCTTCATCCAGGAGTCCAATCTGTGCTTAAATTGGAGAAGAAATACAAAGAATACAAGGGTTTGATGCATATCTACTTGCAGATTATAAGGGTATTGAGGATTCATTGCGGAATATGTTTATTGCTGGCTGCTACAGTACCCACTACAGTAACCAGCCATGGAGTTCTCAGATTTTCATTGTTGGAGGCTTATCTAGACACCCTTTCATTCTGGGTATTTGAGGGATCAATTCTTCTTGGGAAGACAATCATTTGTATACCAGTTTGGAGGTGTTTAAAAGCTGCAATTAATTAATTATGAGGACTGATATACTACAGCAAGGGCACCATTGGCAAGACATTTTTGTTCATATTTCATCATTGAAGCATCCTATGGTTCTGGGCATTGTTGCATTTTGATCCTTTGATCCTACCGATCATTTCAAGTGCCATAAAGTGGAGTTTTATTGTTGCATTTATTTATGTAAACTATTGCCAGGCAAGGGTAGGTGCGACTTCACCAAGGAGGGGCGATTTCATGCTTGGAGCTCCTCAAAAATCCTAATAAAAAATTGGGAAGCATTGCCATGCCATTTGCTGTTCATTCCTTGCTTCAAAATCAGGTTAATTCATGCTCTTTGCATACTTATATCTAGTTAGTTGCTGCCATTTTTACACAGACTTGGAAGTGAACAATTGTAAAGCCAAGAGTTTTGGCTATCTACATTCTCATTGTAATCGAATTGCACATCAATGAAAGGAGTGACAAGTTGCATATCATTAAATGTCATGGGGTACTTGACTGTAGTATTCATTTCTGTATGCAAGACAACTGTTTGCTTAAATGCCTATTGGCTTTAAGTGTCTATTTTGCATAGAGATTTATATGTGTCTTTGCTGTACCTTCATTTGGAAATTGAATAGATGCATGTCAAGTGTTTGCATTAATGCCTAGTTGCTGTAGGTGCATATCGGCTATCTTAGGATGCATTGAAAGTGTTTGACAATATGTCAACTAGCTGTACAAGTTAATTTCAGTCACTTATGCGTATGTGAAAGGTCAAAAACAGTTAGTATATCATTTCTACGACATTGTCAATCAATCTTGCATCATTAGAAGCACCAAAAACATCATCTGCAGCAAACAAACTCATAACAAGACAAACAGAAATTCAAAGCAGCATGATCAGACAATGTGTGCAAAGTGTT
This sequence comes from Cunninghamia lanceolata, assembly GCA_027924645.1. Taxonomy (NCBI): domain Eukaryota; kingdom Viridiplantae; phylum Streptophyta; class Pinopsida; order Cupressales; family Cupressaceae; genus Cunninghamia; species Cunninghamia lanceolata. The sequence continues at coordinate 11,349,111 of BSBN01000346.1, read as the reverse complement.
TGACGATATTCCTTGAGCCTCTAATCAGCATTTTGAGGTCAGAACTAGCAAGGGATATTACAGTATAAAAATAGTAATAGTTGGTACATAACAGAGCCAATTGTTCCACTTTGGCTAAGCTCCATGCAGAAAATAGTCAGTAAAGCCATCAAAACTAGAAATGCTAAAGAATTGACAAATATGAAGAGTCTCTTTCATGAAACTAAGAGGCGAAAAGAGTAACTAACTTGTAGCTTCTAGTAGCAAGATATTTTTGTCCACTAAAAGTCCTCCAAGAGTAACTCTTATCCTATAGGTTATGTCTTCCTCCATGGCTTTGGACTTTTGTTTGTTATGTTTTAGGATTTCTATATCCGCATTTTAATGTAGTTTCATTTTACCTCATTTGGTAAGCTCTTAACTATTAGCAGGCTGGTATGGTTACCAATGCATATTTTCTCTCTTTTGATATTTGTTTGTATTTACTTTTCAGTGCAGGACTTCATTATTTTTTGAAGGTTGACTTATAATGGGGTGTTTTTTTTATTAACAGGCAGTATCCGAAGCTGGTATTGGTTCTCAGAACATGGTGTGATTGTGTACAATATAAATGGTAATCGATTTTGTGAAAACATCGGCAGGCAGCACAAGAGCAATCATGGTTAGTTATTGATTATGAGAATCTCAAGTTTTTTTAGCACAAAAAGAGGCCATGCTGTAGCAACTTTAGAAATTGTATGCCATGTAGATCCATATCAGGGTGGTGGAAACAAATTACATATGAAAGTTAGTTGTCGTTTGCAACAAGTTCTTGCATCCAAATGCTTATATTGATCACACTTGTATGAGATGATTTAAGACATGGTTACATTGTGCTAAAGAAGTCTGGGTTTAGCTTTTGATACGATGGTGTCCTTAAAGATGCTTGTGATCTTTAAGTGTGTAAATGTTAGCAGTCGGTAGTGATAAATTCAATTTTTTTAAAAAAGATGCACTGTGGATGATACTCAAATCAGTTCTGAAACAGAAAAAAATTAGTTGCCTAAAAGGCTGGTCCAGTCTGTGCTACTAAACAGCTTAGTGGTATACAATTAACTAAGTTGGCAAATTAGAATCAAAATTGGAATCGGGTACACTGGTACGATATGCCGATACGGCAGATTTTTTAAGGGGGGCTGGTTACGTTTTGTGTATGTCTATGTTTTTAAAAATCATATATATATATATATATATATGGTATGTAATAAATTAGATATTTCATATTTGGTTATATTAAAAATAAAATTAAATATAGAAATTATTTCATAAATAGTTTAATATATTAATTTTAAATATTTTTAATGAAATTTGTATTAAATTTATAATATGCAATGTGATACTTTTAGTGAACTATTACTGTATAGTTTTAATGATATGTAATGCTATACTTTTAGGGAACTATGAATGTATAATTAATGATGTGTAATGCGATACTTTTAGTGAACTATTATTGTATAATATGAACTTCATAAAAAAATTTAAAATTTATAATATTAAACTATTTATTAAATATTTTTTATATAAAATTTTAGTGAATGAAATTGCGTCTAGTAGTAGCTAGCAAGTTTAAAATGCACTCAAACTTCAGGAAAGTGGGTTCGCCTTTGATGTCTTTCTTCCCTCCCACAATGCATAAAAGTCATGACATGAACAAAATGATAATGTTTAGGGCTTTTTTGGGTAAAAAAAGTAAAAAAAAACCCTTTAAAAATTGCGTCTGTAGTTCAAAACACTTGAGTTTCACTCTAAAATTTTAGGTGGAAGAAATTTGAACCTTGGTCAAATCCACAGGCGATTCGAAATAGGATCCAATTCCAAGATGTTTGTACCTGGAATTGGCCTGTATATGTGACGATTTGGTAACTTAGAAAATTAATCATTATTTTTATACAACTTAGCTAGATCTCTTATTAACTAGTAGATACATAATGCAGTCTATACCAAAAATTTGCAGGCTGTTAGAATCTAAAAAGATGAATAACCCAAAAAACTTAGTGCGACGAATAGATAATAAACTATGAATGTAAATGATACAAAGATCAAAATAACAAAACAGAGCTAGTCTTCAAGAGAGAAATGCAAATGCTCAAAGAGCATAATAGCATTAGAGGAATGCAAAAGCAAATGGCTGCAAAATACAATATACATGACTAGCTAGGAGGTGAGTATATATAAAATATGAGAGAGGGGAGAGGTGGCAAATACAACCAGTGGGAAGAGTCCACCACAATAGCCTAAAACAGGCAAGTGTAACTCCCAAGGAAGATGCCGACGCATTGCGCCCACTCACACCAATACTCACATTATTAATTCTAAGAAAGCTTAATTAGAAGTGTAGGAATACCCCCCTCGCAAAGATAAGAAGCCCCCCCAGAAAAGAGAGAATCAAATAGATGAGACTCCCGACAAGTTGTCGATACAAAGTGTCATCAACGAAAGGTGAAGAATACTAAGTCTCAAGTTTGACTCTAGAAAGAAAGGGAGTCGTAGTAGGCTTACAGTTAGCCATATGAAACCTCGAGAGAAAATCTAGAGCATACTTGGACTATCTGATAGTGATCCTAGAAGCAGATTGGAAGATCTCAATCTCGAGAAAGTAATGTAACAAACCCAAGTCAGTCATCAAAAACCTATCATGAAGGGTAGTTTTCACCACCGCAATGGTGGATGAAGAACTCCCTATCAGCAACAAGTCATCAACATAGAGAACAAGGAAGGTGAGAGTATCACCCTGCTGCATAATGTAAACATTCGGATCAGAATGGCACCAAGTGAACCCAACTGACAGAAGGAAGGTGTCCATCTTGGCATAGCAGGCCCGAGGGGCCTGTTTGAGGCTATAGAGAGACGTCTGAAGACAAAAAACAAGTGAAGGATCCTATACAAACGTTTGTGGCTGCTCCACGTATATTTCCTCTTGTAGGTCACTGTGAAGAAAGGCACTCTTCACATCCATCTGGTGAACTTCCCAACGATGGGCTTCGACAATAGCAAAGACAAGTCAGATAGAGTTCATTATGGAAATTTGTTACATTCCCTTCTTCCGAACAATGAAACGTTGGTTATGTTGTTAGTTGTGTATAATTGCTTTCATGTGAATATGAAATTTATTCCTTGGATAATGTGTATAATTATGTGAGAATGATTTTCTTTTATATACGAATATTTTTCACTTATATGTGAGAATGAATGTATGCATGGATATAATATATATATATATATTAATGTTCGTATGAAGGAAATAATTTAACCTCCATTAATTGTCGAAGTGTTTGTAAGATAAATCAATTGACAAGGAAAAAGGGATATCAACAGGGAGAGGTGTGGTTACGAGAATCGAAAAACAACAATATTGCCTAAGTCTAAGTCTAGACAACTATATCATCGTAGCCTTGGCCAAGGCACATAGATATACGTATATATTTCAAGTTGGTAAGAATTATTCTCCTTATGTATATTAATTAAAATATATTTCGATCACCTCATGAGAAGCGCTTGGTGGTGTGCGAGCTGGAGTCTTGATGTGTAACTCCTCCACTCCGCCCGCACGCAAGAAGGAAACATTCCTTCTTGCATGCGGATGGGGGAAGGAGGGGGCATGCCTATATTTGTTGGTGTTCATCCTTTTCATCATCATTCTTTACTCAATCTTTTGGAAATAGCATTTGCACCTCTTTCCAAAAGCATTCGTAGGATTAGTAAGCTATTGTATGAACATTGATTGGCATTCTTTTGAGTGTCCTTGTCACTGCAACTCAAAAATCTGAACCATCTAATTCTTGTGCGTGAGCTACATTTCTTTTCTAACTTTGTCGCAAGTAAGAATCAATATCATAGGAACGATTGTAAGAACCAGTCCATCAATCAAGATTTGTCTTTGTAGTCGCATATTCCTCTGCCTCGACTTGTAAAATCTTTTTTAGGCAAGACAATAGTTCCTTTCATTATACTATAGTTCATCATGCAATGGATAGAAATACATTATTTTGGATAGCCGTAGCTGACTAAGATTACTAATTAATTCTGTCATTCTGTATTTTCTGATATGTGATTCATGAACGACCTCTTGAATCTGTATGCGTCTTTCAAATACCAAATCTTTTGAATCTGCAGAAGTATTTTTCTTTATACCTATATATATATATATGTTTATATATATATGAATGTTTATATATCTAAATATATACTTACATCTACTTATATATTTATAGTCTCATTGAGAAATTTGACTTCGGTCACCGAGTTAAAGGATACCTTTCTGTCTAAATGTTCTTATGCCGTATCTCTTGTGAATGTGTAAGGATGTCAAGTGGATTATACATGATTTTCATCCAAACCTGTAACCAAAAAGAAACATATGAAATAATGTCAATGCTGAGCAAGGGTGAGAATGTTGACGATACAGTAGTGTTAGATAATTATTAGAAATCCTTGGCCAGGGGTACGATGTAGTATAGGCATCTGTCATCTATCAAGTACCAGATATACCACTGGTCATAGTGATCTTTCCAGTTAGGAGGTACCTTTAGGGAAAAGATCGATCAGGAGGTATAGGTTTTTGACACCAGACTCAGAGACATATTGTTGTTATTAGATTCCTCGCTAATCAACCTCGTGAAGGGTTGGGTTTCTTTAGTTGAAGAAGCACAGGACATCAGTTGGTCTTGGTTGGGTGGATAAAGCCCTTCTTTTTATTCCTTTTTCCAAAATCCAAAGGAGGATCTTACAAACAAATCAGCAGGAAACTATTCAAGTTGTACTTTTCTTAATCTCTCTTCCTATCTTAATATTTGAATTTTATTGGAGAAAGATAGTTAATCGAAGGTTAGTTTATTCTTGGTTATATGTATTCTGTTAGAAAATATTATTTCAGCTGAAAATGAAAGTTAGTTGAAATTTGAATTCTATTGCATTCGATACTATTTTCATAATAGTTAGTTAATCTTTCTGCTGAAATTTTGTTGTTAGATGTAAGTTTATAATTTTGTTAGATTAGATTGGGTGTTACATATGGTATCAGAGATACCAGGTTCCACATTGAACCTTGGGGCTCATCATGCTTAGAACATTGAAAATAGTTATTGATGTTTTCTTCAGGATGTTATTGATAAGAAAAACACCTCGGAAAAAGATTCGTGACCCTGTATTTATTTGACTATGGAAGATTAGACTTTGTTATGATTATTCAAGTTGTTCTCCAGTAGATTCGGAAACGATAGCCGAAGCTTTGAAAAGACTTTGGAAGGAAAGAAGAAAATGGATAGTCTTTGGAAAAGAGAAGGTGAAGTCCACCATAATTGCAGACATAAACAAGACCAAATCTAAAGACCACACTAAACCTGAAACATCTGAAGGAGATCGAGTTCCTACTCCTGGATATAGACTTATCCCATTTTCAGAATTTAGTGATCAGGAGGAACCTATCACTGATAATGAAAAAGATTCAAAAAGTAATTAGAGAAAGTGATGACCATTTTGTATTGAATTGAAATAAATCTATCATAGGCAGTGATGGAAATTTTGTAATAAGCAATAAATCTATCATAGGAAGTGATAGAAATTTTGTAATTATTAATGAATCTATCACAGGGAGTGTCTTTTTCTTCAAATAAATTAAAATTTTTGTGGGCTATTTGTATTTGACTTGAGTTTAAAAATAATTTTATGCAAAAAGGAAGACTTCTTAATTCATTGTGAAAACTACTAAATGACAACAAACAATAACCAAAAACTAATTAAAACTCTTAATTTCTTCAGGGACTTCATTGGAATGGAAAATTCTGGGATTGAGTTCAGAGAAGATCAAGACAATAGCTCCATGGATAAACTAGATCAGATATTGAGTATGATGAAAGCAATTCAGGCTAGATTAGCCCACCTAGAGAAAAAGGTAGAAGGGCAATCTGAAGCTAGAGATGAGAGGTCTGAAAATCAAAGTGACCAGCATGAAGATAACTCAAAAACATTAAGTATAGGATACAAGAGAAGTAGATTGGCCGATGAGTTGGCCAAAGATATGAAAAAAATAAAACCTCCTAACTTCCAAGGCTCTACTTTCGGAGCCGCGGAGGCATGGCTGACAGAAATGGAAAAGTATTTTGAGTTTCGAGATTATTTGGATAACTCTAAAACAACATGGGCAGCCTACCAGTTGGCAGGAGAAGCTGCCACATGGTGGGAAAACAAAAGGGCTGAAATGGGATTGGTAGTGGTTGATGTGTCTTGGGATCAATTTGTGAGGATATTCCGCCAAAGATGGCTTCCACAGTTATTTTATGATAAAAAACTATCAGATTTTGAAAACCTCAGGCAGGGACCCCTAACTGTCAATGAGTATTGGGAGAAATATACCCGTTTACTCAAATATGTTCCACAGTACCAACAGGATGAAAACTTTCGAGTACGAAAGTTTATAATGGGGTTAAACAATCGTATTGAAGGACCAGTAGATGTTTTGGCGCCTCGGACTATGGATGAGGCTTATGAGAAAGTTGTTCGGAAAGAACAGAGATTGAAGAAAGATGATTCCTTCAGGGACAGGAAGCATAATAAAGGTAAGTGGGAGCAGTCACAGCAAGATTTCAAAAACAAGGGGTACCAGAATAATTAGTTTAAAAAGAATAATTACAACCCCCAGAAGGATGAAAACCACACTAGTAAAAGTACTAAAAAGAAGGGACCGCCCGAAGGATGTTTCAATTGTGGAGGTGAGCACTATGCAAATCAGTGTCCCTCTAAGAACTAGCGAGGACAGCAGCAAAGGAAGCCTCTACCACCTCAACAGACCGTTTTCCAGCAAAGAATTCATGCAACAGTTAACAATAGACAAGCAGAGTACCAGGTTGCTCGCATAGAAACTCCGGGTATGCTTTATGGAAACCCAATAACTATTTTAATAGACACTAGAGCCACTGAATATTTTATATCACCTAAGTTACTGGGAAGGTTCCCTAAAAGAACTGGGTATATGGCCAAATCGTGGATGGTTGAATATGCTAATCAGACGAGAGCTCAGGTAGAGCAATATCTGTTTGAAGCTAAGATTGAATTTCCAGACTTCACTACAGAGGTCAACCTTTACATAGCACTTCTGGGTTCCTATGATGTGATCATTGGAATGAATTGGTTAAAAGAACATAGGGCTAAGGTCGATTGTTATGCTAAGATATTAGAATGTATGGATGATTCAGGGAACCCGGTGAGGATTCAAGGGAAACAACGAGAAGTTAAGGTGCGACAAATTTCGGCTATGTAGCTGAAAAGAAATAGAAGGAAAGGATGTAAATTGTTTGTGGTCAAGATGGAAGTAGTCAAAGATGGGACAGAGCGTTCCCAGAATAGGAAGAGGAAAATGGGAATTGAAGATAAGGAAGAGACCTTCACTGGAAAATACCCTTATTTTCGGGAATATCAAGATGTATTTCTTGAGGAACTACTTGGGTTACCAGCTAGAAGAATATTTGATTTTGCCATTGATCTAGTACTAGGGGCCGAACCTGTTCCAAAAGTACCTTACCGTATGACCACCTTAGAGCTGGTGGAGCTAAAGGCACAATTACAGGTATTATTGGATAAGGGTTTGATACGACCGAGTGTTTGATTTTTTTTAAAAAGAAGGATGGGACTCTTCGTTTATGTATAGATTACCGAATGCTAAATAAGCTCACCATCAATAACAAATATCCCTTACCTCAAATAGATGATCTTTTTGATCAAATGAAAGGGGCTGCAGTATTCTCAAAAATAGATTTGAGGTCAGGATATCATCAGCTCAGGTTAAAAGAGGAAGACATTTATAAAATGACATTCAGAACTAGATATGGATACTATGAATTCACAGTTCTACCATTTGGACTCACCAATGCCCTAGCCGCATTCATGAATTTAAGGAACAATGTTTTCAGAGATTGCCTGGACAAGTTTGTATTGGTATTCTTAGATGACATTCTTATCTACTCCAAAAACGAGGAAGAGCACCTTCAACACCTTCATATAGTTCTTCAACGGTTAAGGGAACATAAACTATATGGAAAATTGTCAAAATGTACCTTCTTCCAGAAAGAGATACAATATTTGGGGCATATAATATCAGCTAAAAGAATTGCAGTGGACCCTGCCAAGATAAAAGCTATAGTGGATTGGCCAGTATTGAAAAATGTTCCTGAGGTTAGAAGTTTCATGGGATTAGCTAGGTATTACAGAAGGTTTGTCAGAGATTTTTCTAGAATTGCTCATCCCATTACCTCTCTTCAAAGAAAAGGAAAAAGATTCGAATGGACTGGAAAATGTCAAGAGGCATTTAACCTATTAAAGGAAAAATTAACAACTGCCCCAATATTGATAGTACCAGATCCTAATGGTCATTTTGTAGTTATAACAGATGTGTTGGGAGATGGATTAGGCGGAGTGTTAATGCAAGAAGGGAAGGTAGTGGCTTATGAATCTCGGAAATTGAAACAATATGAGCAAAATTATGCACCCCACGATTTAGAGTTAGCAGCTATTGTTCATGCCCTGCAAATGTGGCGACATTATTTATTAGGAAAAACTTTTGAACTTAAGTCAGATCATCAAGGTTTGAAGTATATATTTACACAACCCAATCTAAATGCTCGCCAGAGAAGATGGATGGAGTTAACCTCAGATTATGATTTCGAGATCAGTTACATTAAGGGCAAGGAAAACGGAGTAGCTGATGCATTGAGTCGACGGAAGCATATAACGGCAATGTTGTCAATCAACACTGATTTTAGAACACAGGTGATTCAAAAATTAAAGGAAGATGAATATTATTTGCAAGTTTGAGAAGCTCTTCAGTCAAATCCACAGGAGCCTAAATATGAAGATTTTCACATTGAAGCAGATGGGCTTTTGAGATTTAAAGGTAGGATGTATATTCCAAAATCTTTTGAGTTAAGGAAAACAATATGGAAAGAAGTACACACCGCACCATATTCAGGACACCCAGGAGTAACCAAGATGATGGCCGACATAAAACCGTTATATTTTTGGAAAGGAATGAAAAAGGGCACAACAAGATTTGTGGCAGGATGTTTCGAATGTCAGAAGGTCAAGGTAGAACATCAGCATCCAGCAGGATTACTTTAGCCTCATAGCGTACCTAATTGGAAATGGCAAATTATTAGTATAGATTTTGTACAAGGTTTACCTATGACTAGGAATAGGCATAATGCCATATTAGTGGTAGTGGACAAACTCACCAAAGTGGCACATTTCATACCAGGGAATTTGACAGATGGGACACCAGTGATTGCACGAAAATTTGTACAGGAAAATTTTCATCTCCATGGAATACCAGAAAAGATCATATCAGATAGAGATGCCAGGATGACATCCAGATTTTGGTAGACCTTATTTTCAGCCTTGGGGACTTAGTTAAATATTAATACAGCTTATCATCTCGAGACAGATGGTCAGACGGAAAGGGTAAATCAAATTTTAGAAGATCTACATAGAATGTACTGTATGGATCAACAATATAGGTGGGAGGAATATTTACCCTTGGTAGAATTTGCTTATAACAACTCATATCAGTCAGCAATAAAAATGACACCTTTTGAAGCATTGTATGGCAGGGAATGTAGAACCCCTATAAGTTGGAACAGGTGGGAAGATGGGATCATTCTAGGACCTGAAATGCTTCAAGAAATGGAAGAGCGGGTAAGAATAATTAGGTAGAGACTAAAAGAGGCCAATGACCAGCAAAAAAGTTATGCTGATGCAAAACGTATTCCCAGACAGTTTGTAGTGGGAGAAAAAATTCTTTTGTGGGTAAAACCACAGAAAAGCTCTATAAAATTTGGGAAAGCCTCTAAGTTAGCCCCAAGATACGTGGGAACTTTTGAAGTTCTAGAAATTATCAATCCTATGGCATACAGAATTGCTCTACCCCCGACTCTCGCCAGAATTCACAATGTATTTCATGCTTCCTATCTCAAGAAATATTATGCAGACTCTGAACATATGATTGATTGGAAATGATTGCAGGTACGGGACCCTGCGGTGATCACAATAGAGCCACTCCGAGTACTCGAGGTACGTAAGATGCACTTACGTAATCGCGAGGTGGTACAATGTAAGGTCCAGTGGGACCAGTATTCAGAAGAGAATGCCACTTGGGAAGATTATGATGAGATTCATCAAAAGTTTCCTTATTTATTCCCAAACAATTAAGACTTATATGAGACTATGTTGTTAAACTTTGATAAATAATCATCGAGGAGGATGATTCTTAAGGGGAAGAATATGTTACATCCCCTTCTTCTGAACAATGAAACGTTGGTTATGTTGTTAGTTGTGTATAACTGCTTTCATGTGAATATGAAATTTATTTGTTGGATAATGTGTATAATTATGTGAATGATTTTCTTTTATATACGAATATTTTTCACTTATATGTGAGAATGAATGTATGCATGGATATAATATATATATATTAATGTTCGTATGAAGGAAATGATTTAACCTCTAGTAATTGTTGAAGTGTTTGTAGGATAAATCAATTGACAAGGAAAAAGGAAGATCAACAAGGAGAGGTGTGGTTACGAGAATCGAAAAACAACAATATTGCCTAAGTCTAAATCTAGACAACTATATCATTGTAGCCTTGGCCAAGGCACATACATATACGTATATATTTCAAGTTGGTAAGAATTATTTTCCTTATGTATATTAAATAAAATATATTTCGCTCACCTCATGAGGAGCGCTTGGTGGTGTGCGAGTTGGAGTCTTGATGCGTAATTCCTCCACTACGCCCGCACGTAAGAAGGAAACGTTCCTTCTTGCATGCGGATGGGGGAAGGAGGGGGCATGCCTATATTTGTTGGCGTTCATCCTTTTCATCATCATTCGCACCCTCTTTCCAAAAGCATTCGTAGGATTAGTAAGCTATTCTATGAACATTGATTGGCATTCTTTTGAGTGTCCTCGTCACCGTAACTCAGAAATCCGAACCATCTAATTCTTGTGCGTGAGCTACATTTCTTTTCTTACTCTGTCGCAAGTAAGAATCAATATCATAGGAGCGGCCGTAAGAACTAGTCCGTCAATCAAGATTTGTCTTTGTAGTCGCATATTCCTCTGCCTTGACTTGTAAAAGCTTTTTTAGGCAAGACAATAGTTCCTTTCATTATACTATAGTTCATCATGCAATGGATAGAAATACATTATTTTGGATAGCTGTAACCATAGTTCCGAGACTCGTCCGAACTCGCCAGAACTCGGCGAGTCGCGAGCCGAGCAAGGTATGGCGAGTCCTGGAGACTCAGACTCGGACCCGTCTGAAAACTCACCAAAACTCGCCCAAACTCGCCGATTTTATGAAACTCGCCAAACTCGCCCAAACTCGGCGATTCCCGATGATGAAACTCAGCCAGCGCAGGCATGAGAAAAAAGTTAAAAAAAAAAAAAAAAACTCAAGTCAAAAGTTGATTTTTTTTGGACTTATATTGCCTCTATTACACTTAAAGTAACTTCATTTCATTTTGTTGGCAAAATAGGAGGAGAAAAGAGAGTTGTGAGCAAAAATAAGAGTGTGCATTGTAGGGCAAATAGCAAGGAGGTAGAATGAAAAATCCATCATTAAATCGCATTGGAGCAGCTTCATACTTAGAGTTGGTGCATTGAGAGCTCTCTACCAGCGATTGGAAGGAGTTTGCAACTTTGCATTTCATTTCAAGTTTCAGTAGAGAGGTAAGCTTGTCTTTGTTTGGTTTTTTTTGTGTTTTTTAGCAAAAAATGCATTGTTTTGTAAAATTTCAAATTTTTTTTGGAACAAAGTTACAAACCCTACTTATTTTGTTTGAAGTTTGAACTTTGAACATTCAACAGATTAAAAAACCCTACATTCAACAATCAACAAACCCTACATATTTTTGAAACAAACCCTACCTTTTGTTTTGGAACAATCAACAAACCCTACATATTTTTGAAACAAACCCTACATTTTTTTTTTGCATTAGTTTAATAATTATAAATGAATTAACAAATGTTCATTTTTTTTTGTATTTATGTGTTATTGTAGCAGCCTTGATTTCAAGTTCAAATTGTATTTTCCACAATGTCTAACTCTTCACACCTAGTTCGAAAGGACCTAGCTTGGAAACACGCTGAAAATTTTCTAGGGCAAAAAAAAGGACAGAGAAAATGTTTCTATTGCAAAACAATTTTTCATGGAGGCATTAATAGATTGAAATACCATTTTGCACGCATAGCCGTCCGTCCATGATGCTTTGGGATGCAAAGATGCACCTGTTGAGGTTGTTCGTGAGGTGCAAGTACAATTAGAAACATTTGAAATGAAAAAAGTAGTGAAAAAGAGGCAAAGGGAGGAGTTAGCGTGCATTGGTGGTGTTGGAGAGGCTTCTTCCAAGCCTCCATTTCGTCCTAGTGCTAGTGCTTGTGCTAGTGCTTCTGCTACTGTTGGTGCTATTGCTAGTGCTGCCGCTGCCGCTACTGCTAGTGCTAGTGGTAGTATTAGCATTGGTCCTAGAATTTGTAAATCTAGGTTGGATTCATTTTTTGTGCCACACACTACTCCTTGTTCCCAACCGTCGCTTGAGAGCACGGGTTGGAACAAGGAGGCACATGACGCAGCTAGACGAGCAATTGGCGACTTTTGGTACTATTGCACCATTCCATTCCATGCAACCAGGTAATTCTTTTTTGTTTGATTGTTTTAAAATTTATACTATTATAGTTTGATTCTTTGTCTCATGAATTTTTATATTTAAATTTTAGATGTATGTTGAATTCAAATTTAAAGTCAAACTCTCCTTTTTACATGTGCTAGGTCTCCTTATTGGCAAAATATGCTTGATGCCATAACTATTTGTGGGGCGGGGTTCAAATGCCCTACTGAAGATGACTTAAGGGGCCCACTTTTGACACAAAAGGTGGTTGATGTAAAAGCTGAAATAGAGGAGCAGCGCTTGGTATGGAGCAAGAAGGGTTGCACCATCATGACTGATGGTTGGACTGACAGAAAAAATAGGACGCTGCTGAATTTTCTTGTTTCCTCTTCAAGTAATTGTACTTCCCTCAATGCATTGAATAATTTGAATTTTGAATTTGATTTAACGATTAATATTTTTAATTTATGTTTTATTAAACCATTGATTTTGCTTCTTTTTTCACGTGGCACCGTGTTCATCAAGTCAATTGATGCTTCAACACATGTAAAAAATGCCACATACCTTTGTGAGGCTATAGAGGAAGTCCTATTTGAGGTGGGTGAGGAGAATGTGGTTCAAGTAGTGACCGATAATGCAGCAAATTATGTTGCTGCAGGTAGACTACTGATGGAGAGGCACCCAACAGTATTTTGGACTCCATGTGCCGCACATTGCCTTGACCTCATATTGGAGGATTTAGGCAAGCTTCCATGGATCAAAACATGTGTGGATATCGCCAAAATATTTGCAAATTTATATACAATCACATATGGGTCCTTAGCCTAATGAGGGAATACACGGGGGTAAGGGAGTTGGCTCATCCTGGCATCACCAGATTTGCTACAAATTTCATCACACTACAATCCTTGATTCGGTCAAAGGGAGCTTTGAGACGTATGTTTGTTGTTGAGGAGTGGACTTCCTCATCCTATGGTACTTCCACCGCAGGGATTGAAGTGGCAAGTTACATTTTTGATGAGCCAGGGTTTTGGACACTTGCTGTAGAGATTGTGAAGGTAACCGTAAAATTCAATTCTAGTATTCTTTAATTTTTATTCATATTTTTCTTTTATTTGTTTAACTTTATAGTTTATTTTATTCACACTTAAGTTAATGTTTCACAATATTAGCAGTTCACCAAGCCCTTGGTAGTTCTCCTACGAGTTGCTGACGGGGAGAAGCCCACAATGGGCTACATATATGAGGGCATGGATAGGGCCAAGGAGGCCATTAGATCCATCTATGGGGGAGTTGAGGGTAAGTATCGTCCCATTTGGGAGATCATTGATAGGAGATGGCAGCACCAGCTTCACAAGCCCCTCCATGCAGTAGCTTATTTCCTAATCTAGCATTCCAATTCCGCCCTAATTTCAAGGCGGATGATGAGGTTCTTGGTGGGCTCTACTCAGTGATAGAGCGGATGGCGCCTGCAGTTACTAGACTGATAGTCCATGAGATAGAGGCCTTTACTAGTGCATAAGGAGACCTCTTTTCTCGTCTAATGTGGAAAGAGAGTAGGACAACATTGCAGCCAGGTAAAAATATATTTAAGGGCATAATTTTCCTCTTTTTATATTATTATTATATGTTGAAACTTGAGACTTAAAATTGGAAATGAGATTGATTTTTTCTTCTTTTTCGCATATTGAGCTAGCCATGTAGTGCTTCAGGTTGTGAGCGTAATTGGAGTATGTTTGAGCACATACACTCCAAGAGGCGCAATAGATTGTCCGTGGAGAGGTTGAATGACCTAGTGTATGTTCATTACAACCTTCGAATTAGACACAAATAGATTTTTGACCTTGACTCCACCCCAATCAGGCTAGAGGAGGTCGATCCACAATCTGAGTGGATCACTGAGGCTACAGATCCTATCTTTAGTGATGAGGACTTTGATTGGGTTGACCAGGCAGATAGAGAGGCTGAGGCTGTAGCCATGGCAGAGGAGGTGGATAGAGCACGAGCAGACACAGGCACATCTGATGTTGGTGAGGGTGGCATGGAGTCACAGGCAGAGATTATGGCTGCTGCATCATTGAAGACCTACTATTTACGCCTTTGTATGAAGGTGAAAGATGCAGGCTCCTCTGAGCCATAGACTTCTAGTTATTGTTTTGATACTTCATATTTGCTTGGAACATTTGATCATTTTGATGTCATGGATTTCATATTCCATGAGTTTTGTATACAGTTGACTATATTTATATATCTAAGTGTGCTATTTCCTTTAGCAGCTCAGTTACAATTTGCATTTATACTTATGTGATCGATGTATACTTGTGTATGTGATCCAATTAGCTTCTATTTGATGATGTTATTGTGTCTTTAAGGTTTATTTAATAAAGGGTGCATGAAACAAGTTTTAAATCCTTAAAAATCTCTAAATTTCTTGGATTTTTCACTTTGCCGAGTCTGCGCTGAGTCTGGGCGCCGAGTCCCGAGTCTCGAGCTGAGTGACCCTCGCCGAGTCTACGCCGAGTCCGAGTCTCGGAACTATGGCTGTAACTGACCAAGATTACCAATTAATTCTGTCATTCTGTATTTTCTGATATGTGATTCATGAACGACCTCCTGAATCCGTATGTCTTTCAAATACCAAATCTTTTGAATCAGCAAAAGTATTTTTCTTTATACCTATATATTTATATCTATATATCTATATATAAATATATGCTTACATCTACTTATATATATATATATATATATATATATATATATATATATATATATATATATATATATATATAGTCTCATTGAGAAATTTGACTTCGGTCACTGAGTTAAAGTATAGATTTATGTCTAAATGTTCTTATGTCGTATCTCTTATGAATGTGTAAGTATGTCAAGTGGATTATATATGATTTTTATCAAAACCTGTAACTAAAAAGAAACATATGAAATAATGTCAATGCCGAGCAAGGGTGAGAATGCTGACGACACAGTAGTGTCAGATAATTATTAGAAATCCTTGGCCAGGGTTACGATGCAGTATTGGCATCTGTCAGCTATCAAGTACCAGATATACCACTGGTCAGAGTGATCTTTCCAATTAGGAGGTACCTTTAGGGAAAAGATCGATCAGGAGGTATAAGTTCTTGACACTAGGCTCAGAGGCATATTGTTGTTATTAGATTCCTCGCTAATCACCCTCGTGAAGGGTCGGGTTTCTTCAGTTGAAGAAGCACGGGAGACCACTTGGTTTTGGTTGGGTGGATAAAGCCCTTGTTGATATTCCTTTTTCCAAAATCCAGAGGAGGATCTTACAAACAAATCAGCATGAAACTATTCAAGTTGTACTTTTCTTAATCTCTCTTCCTATCTTAATATTTGAATTTTATTGGAGAAAGATAGTTAATCAAAAGTTAGTTTATTCTTAGTTATATGTATTTTGTTAGAAAAGATTATTTCAGCTGAAAATAAAAGTTAGTTGAAATTTGAATTCTATTACATTCGATACTATTTTCATAATATTTAGTTAATCTTTCTACTTAAATTTTGTTGTTAGATGTAAGTTTATAATTTTGTTAGATTAGATTGGGTGTTACAAAATTGGCACAAAAGTCTCAGAGTAGTCAATCCCAAGCACTTGGGAGAATCCTTTGGTGACCAGGCGAGCCTTATGCTTATCAATCGATCCATCTACAACAAATTTTGTCTGATAGAACAAGTTTTCTTCCCCTAGGAAGAGGTACAAGATCCCAAGTGTGGTTTCTCATCAAGGAACTATACTCCTGCATAGCTGTATTCCACTTAGGAATACAATAAGCCTCTTGAAAGGACTGTGCATCAGAGGCAGTAGCAATGAAGACATGTGGAGAACCCTGGAACTGTGAATGAGTCTGTCTAGTGTCTAATGGATCTCCAACCCAATCGCCTGCAGACTGCAATGTTTGTCGAGCACAAAGTGGACCTGAAGTCAAAGAGTCTAGAGGAGAATTATCAACCGTTGAATGATGACTAGGAGAGGAGGGAGTTGAATCCTTAGAATCACTTTCAGTGTCAGAAGTGGAGGAAGAAGACTCCTCATCATCAGGATTTTGTGTAGGTGGATCTGAATCTTTAGAAGATCTATAATGTAGCCCAAGTGTCTCCAATGTCAATGTAGAAGGAGGTGAAGAAATGACAAGAGTGGAGCTTGAGGAGCCCTCCTCAAAACAAATACTCCTCTCAATGAACAACTCATGTGTAGTAGGGTGGAGCAACCCATAACCCTTCACACCAGTAGGATAGCCTACAAATATGCAAGGCTTGCTTTGCAAATCCATGGCCTTATGTTTCTTTGTAAAAATTTGGGCTCATGTAGGAGAATCAAAAACTCAAAAGTGTTTAACTGATGGTTTCCGACCGCTCCAAGCTTCAAAAGGAGTGACTCTATTCAAGGCTTGGGGAAGAACACAATTTTGGATATAACAAGCATAGTTAATGACCTCTACCCAATATTGTGGTGTAAGAGATCTAGAGTGAATCATGTAGTTCACCATTTCCTTCAATGACCTATTCTTTCGTTCAGCAACACCGTTCTGCTAAGGAGTGTACGGAATTGGATGTTGCAAATCAATCCTCTCTGAAGTGCAAAACTGATCAAAATAATGGTTGACATACTCACCACCATTGTCAGTGCGCAAAACTTTGATGGCTTCCCAGATTGCTTCTCTACAAAAGTTTTAAATTCTTGAAAATGATCAAACACCTCAAACTTTTGTTTGAGAAAGTATACCCAAGTATATTGAGAAAAGTCATCAATAAATGTTAGGACATATCTGGCTTTGCTGAAGGATGGATGTCAAAGTGGACCAGCCAAATTATTGTGAACTAACTCCAGTATCTGAGAAGCTCTACATGCCTTTCCTTTGTCAATTTTTTTTAGGATGCCTACCAAGAATGCAGCCCTAGCAAACACCATTGGAAATTTGAACTAAAGGCAACCCTATGACCATGCTCTGTTGGATGAGTTGCTGCAAGTAGCGAAAGTTAAGATGGCCAAACCGTTCATGCCTTAACTTACATCATCGGAATGATTGAGCAAAATAGATGGAGGATCAGGAAAGCACTTACATCAGTGCAAAGCACTGAGCACTAAAGCGCTTTTTAATTTTTTTTTTTTTTTAAAATTTTTTACAAAAAAATTGCCTTGAAAGGCATGTTGCAAGTGTCGTACGACCCTCCAGGGATTTTCTTTTTGCCTTGGAGGCTCCCAACACCAAAATGGATGATTTGACAGTCGTTCTTCATGTTTTTGGGCCTTTCAAACGTGATGGTGAGGTTTGTTTGGGTTGAAAGTGCTCCAATTTGACAGCTACCTTTTGGAACCATGCTTCAAACCCTCGTTTGCAAATTGATTTTTTGAGCTCCGATTTTGGTGAAACAAAAGTCAAATTTGACTTTCTCGAGCCTTCTAGATGCTTTGGAACAACTAAAAATGCCACTAGGGTTACTAGAATGTTGCAAACACCCAGATTTCAGAAAATACAAGTGCAAAACCTCAGAGGTTATAATATTTCTATCAAACTTTTCTTATTCTCCAGATCATCCGAAGATGCAAGAGGAGAGCATACTGGGTTTTCAAGAAACCTGCAAGCAAGCTTATTAGCCCCCCCAAATCTCTCAAATAAGGAAACTGAAATCTATTCTTGCACTAAAAATGCTTTGATACCATATTAGAATCTGAAAAGATGAATAACCCAGAAAACTTAGTGCAATGAATAGATAGTAAATTGTGAATGTAAATGATATAGAGATCAAAACAACAAAACAAAGTTAGTCTCCAAGAGAAATGCAAATGCTCAAAGAGCAAAGTAGCATTAGAGGAATGCAAAAATAAATAGTTAAACAAAATACAATGTACAAGACTAGCTACGAGGTGAGTATATATAGAATATGAGAGAGGGGAGAGGTGGAAAATATGACTAATGGGAAGAGTCCACCACAATAGCCTAAAATAGGTAAGTGTAACTCCCAAGGAAGATGCTGACCCATTGCGTCCACTCACACTAATACTCACATTATTAATCCTAAGCAAGTTTAATTAGAAGTGTAGGAAAAACCTAGGAAATAGGAAAATAAATAACCCACTAGGAAAATAAAAAACCTGCAGTAACACAAGCTGTCTTGAGCATTTCATGTTTGATCTAGAACTGACTAAACTACTAAGCATGAGCAAGAAGTAAAAATGGGGGATTTATCAGAACATGTTCATAGTAGGGTTTCTTGACAATATTCTCAGAAAACCATAGTACAATGTAGAAGAAAGTCAAATTTTATTTATCTCCTCAAATGACCAAAGTATATTGATAGGACTGAGAGGGTACATTCACTAATAATTGAAAAGTACTTGGGTAAAATGAATCCTAGGACCTGAAAGCTAGGTCTAATTCGCCAATTGACAATCATGAATGGTAGAATGCACTTGGCAACATGTATTACAAATTTTGTTGTCATTTTCTAGAATTTTGAAAACAAGTGAAGTCAGGATTTTGCTTTGTAACTTGTTTGCTTGAGATCTAAAATTTATCTTCTGGCTTTGTATTTTACAGTGATGTATATTGTGGACTTCCGAACAGCTAGTTACTATCAAAAGTGTCATGATCCTGACTGCAGAGGTGCACGTTACAAACACAAGAAGATACAATCTTGTTTCTTGAATTGAACTTCTTGAGTTAGCTGTGTTTGTTGGTTCGGCATTTCCTTTATCAATGTTAGTTTCAATGACAAAATGCTAGCAGTGTGTGCTAGGATTAGTGGCATTAAATGCAATCAAATAAACAAGAAAAGGATATGTGAACTGTTATTACTTGGTTTTTCTTCACTTGATTGGCTCTAGGTTTTCGGTCCCCATTACGTCCAATTCCAGAGGAAACTATTTGCTGGACCTTCCCAGTCTCAGGTGTTCTACAAATAAAGAATAATGGATGGGAAAACAGTGTGCACAATGATCTTGAATCATCACTTTCTGGTAATTATCTTTTGTTAAGTTATGTTATTGATGTACCTTCCATGCCATTCATTTAACATAGACCTAAGAATTGGTTTGACAAAAGATGACTTGGAGGATGAAACATGGTGGGAAGAGGTTATAAGCACTGTTGAGGACCTGGAAAACAAAAGAAGGCATTTGGAATCAAGTAAACAGGTGAAATGATTCCTTCTTTCATAGAGGATTTTTTAATTTTCTCTTCACATGGTAATCTCTGTCGAGAATCTGCTAGGAATAAAGCTCCATTTCCTGATTGAGAATTAGGATATTAGGTCAAGGTTTAATTTATGTTTACTGAATAGAGATATATGGTTCTGTCATTTTTGTTTGTAGTAATGATTAAAGGAATAGCATAACTCCTAAACCAAGGCTTCTCTACATGTTTCAGTCATTTTTGTTTGTAGTAATGTTTGACTCAATAGCTTGCTCCTAAACGAAGGTTTCTCAATGGTATCGACAAGGTTTTTGTTTTAAGTTGAGCCATCAGGTTTGTATGAAATTAATAATTTACAAGCCTGTTTTAAGTTTCACTTATCTGTTAAGTAACTTTGTTTGAGCAGGAATGCACAAGTACCTGTGATGATGATGCCTGGTGGATAGCTGTTGAACAAGAAGCTTCTGAACTTGAGAAAAGGATAGCATGAAGGTTGGCCAACAAAGGTTGGATGAACTTTTTCTCAGGATGCACGTGGTGCAGAAAGTGCACTTATCTGAGTGGCTTCATCCATCAACCACGTGAAGGGAAATCCATCTCTGATCTTTTATTTCTTCCAATGAGTAAATTGAAATGTTGATCATAAAAATTGATGGGGCTTTATATTTTAGTGAATTGCTATAGTTTCTGCATTCCTGGTTTGGATGGCATGGCTATTGCTGTTATTTTTCTTCCCCCGTGTATGGGAAGTTCGAAAAACAGTTAGGAATATATTTGATTTTTATACTTCATAACTGAATACATCTTAGGAGGGCTGCACACATTATTTGGTAATAATTGGGCCAGTTTATATTATGTGTATAATGTAAGTTGTCTCCCATATTAATAAGCTTATGAAGGAAATAGAGTCAAAACTAATTCTGGAGGTAAGGACATTGGCATCGGGTAACCCAATTTAGTTCTGGAAGAACTAGTGAAATTGGTATTGTATACCCCACTTCAAAATTGATAATGTAATCCAGAACCCAAGAAAACCCAAGGCATAAATATTCCTTTTGGTGCTGACAAAGGCAAGGAAACTGGGAAACCAAGAACGATCAGCAGAAGCTTTCGGTGGATGTTGGTCTTGCAGAAAAAATGAAGTGAAAGACAAATAAGGGAATTGAGAGAGAGTGATGTTAACGAGCTTATCACTTCAGCCTACTGAGTGGTGAGACAAGAAGATAAAGTGTGCAGTAGAATCTCTGAGTCTAGTATCCAAGGAGTAGAAACAATAAAAGTGCATAAATCGAAGGATTGTGACAGTCTAGAAATAGAAATGAATGGATACAATCTTTCCAATCTATGTCTAGTGGCCATAACTTGTAGGCCTTATTAGTTTATACTTAATAGGAAAGTTAAAATTGAGAATTGTTGTTGGGGCAAACTCTATGATGCAATCTACTTCACACATGTATACAAGTATTTACAATGGTATTTTTTTGCTTTCTAAAAGATGAGATGGAAACATACAATCAGCCCATCTGCCAACAAAAAGTGAAGAAATATGAGCAATTCATTGCTGTGGTGGTAGATATCCAAATTAATGAGTTTGTACAATGTGTGGGGTTACATACAAGAGGACAATTGGTAAATTACTACATCGACGTATTTAAGAGTTTATAATCAAGGGATTAACCCTTTTTTGTATTGATCAAAGTTAGGAAGGCCACAAGTGGGGACCTCATCCCCGTCCCTAAAGGAATTTGAGCACAATGTGCTCAAACTACGACAACCTGCCACTACACTACACTCACATGTGCTTTAACCATTGTCTAATAACATTGGTACAGTGAAAACCACTAATTACATTATTTTGTTACCCAAGTGAGTCCATACATATAAAACCTATGGATGTGTTAATATTCCTATTATGACGATATACAAAAATTATTTTATGGGTTTACCTTTTGTCCTACTTAGATTCTTAAGCTTGAAGATTGGCTTTATACATGAATAAGGGAGCTATAAGTAATTAGTAATGCAACATTAAATTTCATTAGGAGTTTGAAGCTAACTTAGGATGGATGTTGACAACATGCTTAACACATGCAAGTCAAACAATAAGCACCATAATTTTTAGTCTTGAACACAATTAATGTGTAGAGACTTGCCCTTGATTGACACATTCGGCAACAAATTATGTTTGGAAGATAACCAAATTATTCTCATTGAACATATTATGAGTATTGGGCTGCTTTACAAGGAGCTTGAAATAAGTTTTTTCTCTCAATTTGTTGGATTGATGTGTGCCTTCTTCACTCTATATTGTATGTTGGACAATGCCCTGTGCATCTAGAAGTGTGATGATACATGAATAATTGTGGAATGGCAAGATTACATAATATCTTTAGTACTAGTGAAGTCCTTAGAAGGAGAAGAAGAACAACTTGATTACGATAAGTGTTTCTACATTGTTTATGGTTGTCTAAGCAAAGTGAGTTGAGCAAATTATCATTCGACAAACTTGAAGCTAGGTTTTAAATTACGAGCATTAGAGTTTGTATGCTTTAAGATCACTTTTTTGCATATAACACTTCACACCTTCCCTCTAGGACATCACACGCCCAATTTTCAAAAGGATAAGCTGAGGCTGGAAATACCACCCAGGGGATTGATTGAGGCAATCCATTAAATAGCCACACTATTTCCTATTTCTTAGTGGATTTGGGATAAGGACATATAGGTGATTCAACTTAAAAAATTCCAAATCTCCATCACTTACCCAGACCAGGTGGAGAAGTGACATGTAGCAGTGCTTTTGCAAATTTGCTTGTGCTCCAAACTTGCAAGAGCACCCCTTGTTAGTGTTGGTGTCTTGCTAGACTATCCTTGACTTGTAGGAGTGCCCATTGCCAGTGTGAGGGACCCATTGAAATGTTTGTGTCTAGCGTTGGTGCCCCAAAAGGTCTTCTAGAGTCCCAATTTTTCAAGGTTTTTGATTTGCTAGGCATCTACCGATTTCTTCAATTTATTGCAACTTATAGTACATCCAAGGGTGCATAATCCTTCCCCTATTGTGCTTTACTAGTTTACACTTCACATTTACTAACTCTTTGCACTAGCTAAGTTTAACTTGTAAATCTAAATTGTAGCATATCAGATTTGTTTTAATTTACTAGTGTATGAAAGATTGAAACTTAGGTGTGATGGTTCAAACAATCAAACATTGGAATAACCTAGGGTGTCCTTTTTATTCCATCATTTGTTGAAGTCGACCTTCCTACATGGTCTTTTTCTAATCTTTTGAGTCCAAAGCGACAACCCCCCATTTTTCCATAAGATTTTCTTTTATCTATTTTATCAAACCCTAACATCTTACACCTTCTCTCCTTTTTAATGTAGTTAGAGTTGGAATAAACAGCCCTCACATCTACTTTGCACACACACAAAAATAGAAATTAAAACTTGCAACAATAATTTCCAAATTTGGTTTGCAACTTGCAACCAATCTTCATATATTCATCCAACTTTCAAAAAAAAAGAAATTACATCAATCCATAAAGGACAATGGGCTGCAACAAACCCTCTCAAAACTTCAAAAATCAGAAATAAAAATGATTTGGTACAACAAACCAAAGTTTTGCCAAATCATTCCTTTCAACTCCTGCAACAACACAAATTCACAACACCAAAACTATGCCATTGTAACTGAATCTCTTGGAATCTCAATGTTTGTACAATCAGCCCCAAACCTGCAACAAAACCATCTAAAAACCCTCTTGGAGGTATGCCGTGCCTCCCCTTTGTCTCTCCTGCAACCTAAAAAAAAACTACCTTCAAAATGAATTACATTTTTTTTTTGTACCTCTCATTTGCATGAAAAATGTAATTTGTATTAATTTATGTGCATTTCAATTCATTTCCAGCCCACTCTCCAAAATGCAACGCCTCCTTTGGAAAAGCCAAATTTTATTTATTTTAATCAATTAATATTGACTAAAATAAGCCATTTCAATTTTGTGACTTGCCATGCTTTGTTGTGCGGCTATTTTTAGCATTCTTTCTTTCATGTATTAAAATAAAAATCTACTTTCCTTAACTTGGGCACCCACTCTCTCCAGCCCTATTTTTTAGGGATTTGGGAATCTTAAATTTGCTAATTTAAATGGAATTGGAAACCTCCAAAAAACCAATGCCCCTTTTGCTTTTTTTGGATTTTGTAATTTTAAATCACAATTCCCACTATCTCCACTATCTTGCTTTTCCCAAATTAACTCCAAATTCATATTTTAATTTTAAAATATGA
This sequence comes from Cunninghamia lanceolata, assembly GCA_027924645.1. NCBI lineage: Eukaryota > Viridiplantae > Streptophyta > Pinopsida > Cupressales > Cupressaceae > Cunninghamia > Cunninghamia lanceolata. Next base: position 11,324,983 of record BSBN01000346.1, on the reverse strand, counting down.
CATGACATCCAAATGCACATCAAAATGAATTTCACAAGAGAAAAAAATATATGAAATTCAAACCACTCCAAAAATGCAACATAAATTTTGGTTGACACAAGATTGCCACTATGCCATGGATGCTCTTGCATCACCTTTAATCTTTTCCACTCTTAGATATATCGTTATCTCCTCTTCAATCTCTTATCTTTCCTCCTAACAACATTTCACTCTTTCCAAACACCTCGTTTGTCCATCCCAAAACCTAGAGTACTCCCTTTTTCTTCCTTTCCACTCTTTATCTTCACAACACCTCTTTAGATTCTCACAACAATCATTTTCCTTTCTCAATACTTACATTCTATTTAATACCATCCTTTCTTTTAATGTCTTCCTAACACGTTACTCCCTTCTTATTTTCTTTTACATCCTTCTATCTTATGATTATCCTCCCACTTTTCTCCTATTTCCCCCTTATGGCTCCTCCCATGTCTCTTTCCTATCTTCACCTTTGTTTCCTTGAAGCACACTTCTCTTATCAATTTTGCTTCCTATCTTCATATATTAGGTCTTATGATCTCTTTCTTTATCCCATCTGTCTCTCTTCCACTTTCCTTGATTCTTTCACACTTTCATACATTTGCCTCTTTCTTCAGTTAACACCCTTATGACCTTGAGGCTCTTATCTCTTTTCACTTGTCAAGTCCACCCTTATCTACCCCCCTCTTGTCTCCTCCTTCCCCCTTTCTTCTTCATTCTACATCTCATCCATCTTCCTCTCCTTTCTCTTTCCCATTTCCTTCCTCGACCTCCTTTTCCTTTTTCTCCCTTCTTTTCTCATTCTCATAGCTCTTCTCTCTTCCTCTCTCCTTTCTCTTCCCTTCTCCCTCTCATCCCTATAATCCTTCTCTTGCACATCTCTTTCTCCTACATCTAATCTCTCTTTCCCTTCTTCCTTATGCCTTCAAGCTCATCGTAATCCTTTGTTTACAATTCCAAGTTCAAAAAATTATGTCATAGATTTGATGTTTTATTATGAAAATTTGCACGTGCTTAGTGGTGAAGGAAATCGAGGATTGCATGTAGAACACGTCCTTTCTTTCATGTTTCATATTAGTGATAATAAAGTAGTATTACTTTCTCTATACCATCTTACTTCACATGACAATGCAATAAAATGGTTTATTTTGTTCCTCTTTTCAGGGCTTAGTAGTTCCTTTTATCACATATTTCCAACCTACTACATGTTCTTGGACTTATACACAAAACAATAGTTGGTATTCCTTCCCTTGTTATATGACATGTGCAGGTTAAGGGTCCCAATGAAACATACATAGACATAGGAAAACCAAACTCAAACCCTCTTATATCTCAAGGTTTAACATGCAACACATTGGAAGGAACTTACAAATAAAATAAATATAATACACAAACACAAAAAACATAAGAGCAACAAAATGCTTGTATATTATGTTTGCAGTGCTGCTAAGGGGGCAATCCTCCTAATAGAGCATAAACTCCTATTACAATATTCAAAATACTTTACAATTAGGAAGTCATTACAATATATAGAGTCTCGCTAAAGACAAGTACTACTATCCCATGTATGTGGGATAAATACTTTTTACCATATGGTTGACTTATAAAGCATATGCACCCAACTTAATACTAACTAATACGTAATATATTTTACCAAATGGGGGTTAATAGCATTATCGACCCCTTCAAAAAAGCTTTGTTCTCAAATCTCGACATGAGAAAACATTGGATAGAATGTTGGTTGGCTCCCACGCAACAACTTTATTATGTAATCATTTTCATTGGACTAAAACCTCTTCAACAACACAAGTACATATTTGCTTGGTGTGGTTGTCCAAGATAGTTTCTAGTTCTAAAAAGAAGGATCCCTTAGCCAATGTGGGAAGTTATGTTAGAATGTGTGCAACTTGCCCAATAACTCTCTTGAGGCAAGAGACATGCGAAATTAAGAAGAGGGAAGTGCAAGCCTATATGTCATCTCACATATGCTTTACATGATTTGGTAAGGACAAAATTTTGTAGTTGACTTATGACCCATCTTGTTGCATAAGGATGACATCTTATAAGACTGGAGATGCAAAAATAACTTATCACCAACTTCGAAGATATGCTTAGACCTATGTTGATCCACCTATTGTTTCATGTGGTTTTCCCCTTGTAGCAAATTGTCCTTAAGAACTCTTTGGATTTTCTCCCATTGGGAGTAGTGAACCACTTGGACCTTGCAAGAAACTAGAACATAAGAAGCCAAAGAATGTGGAAGTTGACTATAAATAGCCTCATATGTGGTCATATTGGACACATTGTGATAAGTGGTAGTTTACCTGCAATCGACTAATGACAACTACCTGACTTGTTGCCCTTGTTGCTCAAACACTTCTCAAATAAGTTTTTAAGCATTTATTTGCAACTTAATTAATTTCTACCAGAAGTTGCTTGTGAAAGCATGATCATGAACACTAACAAGGTAGTGGGGCATACTATGAAGCTTGAAGATAGTGTCCAAGAAATGTTGTTCTATGATGACGACTATGGAAAAGTGGGGTAAGGTATAAAACGAGCATACTTAGTCAAATGGTTAATAATGACCAAAATGACCTATTTACCATGTTGAACACTCGGAATACTGAGAGGGGGGGGGGTGAATCAATATTCTTTTAAACCATTCAAACATTAAACATCCAATCCATTTAGCAGATTCAGTTGCAGTAAATGAAATAAAGCATAAAACATTCAACAACTCATGACACATGAACACTAGGGTTTTTATGTGGAAAACCCAAAATGGGAAAAACCATGGTGAGGATTAGCTCACAATATATTATAACCGGTTATAGTATATTCACAGAAATGCTCACTGTAGGTGGACTCACTATCCACTGAGAAAAAGATAGAAGAGAAATTGTGGCTCACAACCTAGATTGAATTGTTACAATTGCATTTGTCATATGCATGAGATACAGTTCCAATGAAGCTCAACAAACTGACTTTACACACTTTATCTGATTTTGATCTTACAATCTGTTTTCTTGTCATGTCCCCTTCTAGTTGACATTATGTCAATTAAGTAGATTGGCCTATAATAGACCCTCGTAGGCTGATGAGGTTGGATAGAGGGTCATTTGAGGGGAGTTTCTCCTTCAGTGGTCAAAGCTACGCAGGATTGGTGTTCGTTTGAAGTCTTTTGGACCCCGCATGTAGAACTTACTATTTATAGTAAGACAATGGGTGATCGAGATGGACCCCTGCTATTTTTAAAAATAAGGGTTGGTCATATGCAGAATCTTCATGCTAGTTTACAGTTCAGACGGTGTGCAGAACAGATGATTAATAATGGCAATATTAATATTTATTTGGCTAAAATAAATATTAATAGTTTCGAGCTTATATTGTAAAGTTATAATATAATTTTATATTATAACTTAAGTCACTTAAGTGAAGGGTCAAATTATCATAGATGGGGCCAAGTGAACAATTAATTTTAAAGAAATTATTTGTGCACCATCAATAAAAGTTTCTTTTAAAAAAAAATTAAAAGTGGGAATATGTCTTTTATCCCACATTGGCCAAGAAAGTGTTGAGCTCTCACAAGAAAAGAATAAAAGGAGACTGAAGAGCTCATTTTGGTATGCTCATGAAATATATATTTGATCATTGTGATTTTGAACTCTGAGAAGGGTTTACAACTTTTCCATTGGAGAACGTAGTTCTTCTGTGTTCATCATTTGAGCCAGTGAAATACCTGGTGAATTTGATAATTCAGAGAGAATCTCATACAGAGGTTCTGATTGTGCTTCAACAATATTTATTTTAGCGTCCATCGAATTCACAAAAAATAAGGGTAAGATAAGTTGCAGCTGTAAATAGTAATTTGCTACAGTGCATTTGAATAGTGCATGTGAACAGTACCCATGAATAGTGATGCGCTACAGTGCTGTCGTGAATAGTGAAATGCTTCAGCAAAATCCAATAAAAAATCAGGTTCCATGTTGTTGCTGCCATTATTTTTATTATGAAAAAATAATGTAATTTTCCCATCCTCTTGAGAAATAAAGATTCATTGTAGTAGTAGTTCAGTTGTTTTAAAATTTTCAGATTGTTGTAATTAGTTTTAGTTTTATGTTATTTGCTTTTATGTCATTAAACCCTCAAAACACAAAAAAAATAATATATTTATTCAAAACACCAAAACAAATTCAGACAGTGCATTCAGTAGCAAACAGTATAGAAGCAAAGAACCAGTAGGGTTCTTACATTTCTGCTCCATTCACATCAGTCTAATCTTCTACTCAACATTCACAATGTAAATTCACACTGCTCTCATAGTGTTTGCCTACATACATATCTCTCATTTCGTAGAACACCGAAAAAGATCTACCATATATATCCTCTTCAAGCATAACATCAATTAGGTCAGCCTAATTGATTGTAACATACAAAATATACAATATATAACTTGTCGGCTCAAAACCTTACACACACCTCGCACCAAGATCCAATCCTTAAAACAATTTGAAACAGGTCGGCATGGACCTATAATAGCTCCCACATAACTCCACAATGCTCATTTAACCTTCGCATATCTTCACATCTATTAGGTTGGCACCGTAGAAGACCTAATACAAAAATCCTTCAACTGTATACCCATATTCGGACCCGTGTACCTCGAAACGTCATGCCAACTGGAATTCACACTCTATTGACATCTGTCAACATCTCCTTAAAACCAAAGTCAAATCCTATCCGCAAAGAAATGTAGACTCTCCTACTCACATGCACTGTACAGGAAATGACTGTAGTTTGCCATACCGATCTTCTGTCATTCATAACTTCCAAACCATAGGTCAAAACCAGATGAGATTCTAGAATTAGATGCTTCTATCAGCCAACAATAATATACTTGAACCGCAGAGTGAAATGTTGATTTGTGGACCAGTGCGGACCCAAAAACTAGATGCTCTATAACACATAATTGCTAGATTTGACACTTAGTCAATTTTCATCACAAGTCTCTTCTCCAGATCAAACCATCTTGCAAAACTATCTTTCATAGACATCCTGAAGCATGTTAGAATCAACCAAAATGATCTACATCGAAGTCTTCATACCAAGATACAATGTTGGCATCAATGACGACACTGCAACACATAGTAGCATACCTTATGGTTATCCTACATGCTCATGTTGCCAACAACAACATCAATGGCAATCTTCCAACAATCTCCCCCTTTGTCATTGATGGCAACATGCCAAAATATCTCCAAAACATTCTCCCCCTTTGACATCAAGGGCAAAGGGTGCTTTCAACCACTGTTCAAACATGTACCGGATCTCCCCCTAAGAAATATATAGATATGTGCAAGTTGAAAGACTGATTTGACTCCCCCTAAGTCATGTGCCAGAGCAAAAACCAAAAAATTGTACCAAAAACTACTCTATATACTTCACATATGTACAAAGAATCTGAAATTGAAAACTAAAAATGCATAAAAAGTAAGAAATATTGTTAACCGGATGAAATTGGCACTTGTAACTTCTGCACCTGGGTCTGCCACTCTTGTTTTCCTTCTTCCAATGCCTTCTTGGCTTCCCCAAGCAATCTATATTGAGTTTCAAATTCCATCAGTAACTCTTCTCCTTCTTCCGGAGCGCTAGGTACAGGATTCATCTATGAAGCTTTAGTAACACTCAAAAGGGCTCTTGAAATAAGCATGAATTTGGGATTCACCAAGTCTCTTATGTCTCCGATCTACAAATAATATGCTCTTTTTGAGCTTGTAACTGAAAGAATTTCTTATGCAAATCTTCTATAACATTCCTTGTATCACTAGCAATATCAAGTGCCGGATCATAGGCACTGGAGGCATTATTGATCTGGGACTCAATGGAGTCCATCTCTTTTCTGATGCTCTGTGTGGCTCCGGGCCACTTCATGCCAAATTGATAAAGAGCCTTTGCCTCATCTACATAATCTTGTGCATCCTTTAGATTTCCTTGAAACTTTTTATGTGCAAGAGTACAATTCTCAGTGATCTCCATCATTCTCTTATCACTTATTCTCTTTTCAACCTCATTCGCAATTTGTCGTTTAAGACTGGATGCATATTGATTCCATACCAGAAAGTGATGTGTCAATGGTTGCAACGGGTATGGCCTCTTGCAGCGCCTTTACTGCTTCTTCCATCAGGTCTCCACTCCTTTGATGACTCTCTATGATCTCCTTCTAGGTAGATGCATGGAATACATCTCCCAGCTGTAGCTTGTGGAGGGGGGGAAATGTTGTCTAGATCTACATTTCCTTGTTGCATCGATAGTTGAAGCAGTTGTGATGACACAACAGGCTGGAAATTGAGCTGCATACTTAGTAGATTCTTCAAGGAATCTCCGAAGGAGCCGGAGGATTCACCAGAATTTTTTGTAATCTCCTTAGCTTTTTCCTTTAGGTCTTTTTCCTTGTTCTTGTCAGAGTTTTCTATATTTTCTTCCTTTGTTTCTACATCTTCGGATGCATCCTTATTCTTATCTTCATCGTTCCCTTTATTATTTTCTTGTTCTTCTTTCTTTTCTTCTTCAGCCTTCACTTCATCACTTTTCTTATTTGCATTCTCTGCCTCTGCAGGGTTTTCTATGTTGACTAGAGGAGTAACATTTTCATTTGGTATCGGAGGAGTGGATGTATCTCCTTCAACATTTTCTTCTACTTCTTTATTATTGTGTGTTATTTCTTCTAAAACTGGAGGGATATTATTCTGAGTATGTTCTTTATCTGTTGCATGCTCATGTTGAGCATCAATGTCCTGAGCTTGTTCTTCTGTAACAACTTCCGGAGAAGTGTTCTCTAAAATCATTCCATATTTCTATGCAATGTCAAAATTTTTATCAATTGTCTCATTTTGTAGTTTTTCAAAATCATTTTTATTTCTACCCATAAGGGTAGTTACCCTTTGCTTTACCCCGAATTTAGTGGTGTAAAGCGCAGCCAATGTGGTTCTGTTTTCCTTAGACAAAGAAGTACCAACTTTCTCCAATGCATATTCTTTTATCTTTCCTTCTTCTTCGATTGCTTCTTGTCTTCTATTCATCAAAACATTCCAAAACTCCGCAGGAATATGGTTTTCAATGTTTCTCATGTCAATCTCTAAAACAATAATGTATTTAATGATTGCCTCAACAATGGTGGCCTTATCCACCTCATTTGCTTCATTGTATAGAGCAACAGTCTCTTCGAACGCTTCATACTACAAAATGTTATTGAACAATGCTTCTAATTTCATGGGAGAGCGAGGTCTTACTGGTTGTGATTGTTCTTTGCTCTCATCCGGAGTCTTTTCCTGGCTTATTTCTGCTTTCTTCTTCTTTGGAGACACCTTCTTGGTGACTTCTTTCTTCTGCTCTCTCATATAAACAACAAATTTCTTCTTTTCTTCCTCTATTTCTTCTTCACTGTCAGTGTTAATGATATCAACTTTTCTCCTTTTAGCACTTGCTTCACCTTGTGAAGCATCATTTCTCCTTTTGCAGACCAACTGTGGTCCTTCTTCCTCCTCTTCTTCACCTTCTTGTACATTGACACTTATATCCCTCTTTCTCACCGCCTTTTGCTTTAGTCTTTTCTTTCCAGGGGCTGCATGTGGTACTCTTGTGGCTGTTTTCTTCTTCTCAGCCCTGGTAATCTACACAATCGGAGGGGATTTCTCCTTTATTGGAGGACTAGTAGTTGTTTTCCTCTTTCTCCAATAGAGGGCATAGTCCCGGAGGACTTCTGGATAGTAGGAGGGGTTGTAGTTGTCCTACCAGATCTTCTTGTGCTTCCTGATCCTTCTGCAACACTTGATTCTCCCTTAGCCTTTGCTCTTGCCTACTGCACTTGCTCCTTTGAGATGCCTATTTCCTCCATATACTAATCAACCATCTTCTCAACCTTTTTTTTTATCTGTGGTTTGCACTGCTCCATATGCACCTCCATAGATTTTTCTTCAAAAGTACCATACCTTGCTTTAGTGGTGTCTTTGGGACTTTTCAACAAAATGTCAGCCAAACCAGTAATTTCTTCTTCATTGATCTCATATCTCAATGTAGGGATCCATACTGACCTTGGTTCTATAGCTTCCATCATGCACTCATCTATTGATACTAGGAAAGTGATGTCATTTTGATATTTTTCTACCATTTTCCTAGGTATCCTCTCTCTTTTATGCATCCTCTTCTAGAAAATTGCAAAGAAGGCAACAAGGGTATCATCTTGTGCCTTTGCATCACCAAGACTTTTCATAAAGTTTGCAATCTGATGAGCCATAGGTCTTCCTTGTATCCATCTCACATTGTTAGTTCTGGAAGCTCCTTTAGGAAATAAAAGAGTAAACACATGACTAGAGTTCCATACTTAAATGTATATTTCTTCTACTTTGTTTGCTTCAAGTTCTCCAACAGTTGTTGTCTTAACAGTTCACAAAGATTATAGTCCATCCCTTTTTCAACCATTTCATATGCCACATTGATTGTGGTGGTAGATACAGAGTTTTCTCTATTTGTGAAATAGATTTTATAACCAATCATTGTTGCATATCTCACAATTGGATTAATGATGGGATTGACAGTTAGAGCTCTCTTGTCAAATGTTGCACCTATTAGATCCATAACAACCTCGTTTTCAATTGATTTTAGTATAGGAACATGTCCAACGGAGCATAGACCTATAACCTCTCTAATCACCTCTTTTGTTATCATTCTAGGCATGTCAGTCCAAATAAACTTATCATGAATTCTGCCTAGAGCCATCCTAACCCATTTATGATCACAACAAAAATTTAGAAACCATTGCCATACATCAAGCTTCTTTGTGACTAGGTTTTGGTATTGTGGTTTTAGGGGAAAATTGTCTCTAGTAAGTTCTTTTATCCATATATCTCCTAGCTTACTGTGATCATATTCTTCCATCTTGCCATGAATGTAAATCCTTATATCCTCTATTGGCAAAACCGCATATGGAACATGCGAAAAATGCACCCAATAGGTCATCTTCTATAGATTTTGCAGGGTATTTCTTGAATTTAGGTTGTGGCTTCTCAGTAACATCTATTACCCTCGGTGTAGCCATTTGCAAATGAATTCAAGTTGCTTTAAAACAAAGTTTTCTATGAAATTAGGGCAAACTAGAGATTGTAAATACATTTTCTTTCGCTTGCCAAACTAGGGTTTGAACGCACTGAATCTCAAATTGCCTTGATCACTTCTTCATTGCTTTGCTCCTCAAATGCTTTTGTGATTGAATTTCCCTAAGTGAAATCACTTTAAAACCCTTTGAATCTGACCTAATTTCACATTAAATGTTTCAAACAATAAAGCTGGCAACCCTTTATTTGTATGCATAGTCAACTTTTGATGCTCTGCAAGCTTCCACATTATCATGTTTTCTTCCGCAATCTTCACCAATAGATCAAGAATGCCAATCTACATCTTATATCCTAGTGCTGAGACATCAACACCATTTTCTTTGGCAGGGGAAAAATGTTGGATTAGGTCCGGACAACTGAGAGGGGGGGGGGCGATAAATCAGTTGTCCCACAATTTAAACTTTTCTACCTTTAATCTTCCTTTACAACTTATAATCAAATTAGTGATGTAAACATTTTAGCATTAATCAATAACATATGAGCAGAAACATAAATAACACACTTGACACCAAGATTTTTGACGTGGAAACCTAGTTAAGGGAAAAACCACAGTGGGGGTTAACCCACAAAGATTATACTCTGTTAAAAGTATTACAATGGGGAATGCACATGCATTTGGGCTCAATGCCTAGAGCTCACTGCTCAAAAGAAGGCTCACTACCTACAGAAAGAGAATTACAATAAATTTGAACTGATATTTAGCATCTATTAATGCTGGAGTTCAGTTTCAGTTTAGCATAGAAAACTGACTTGACACACATCATCCTTACTCTGCTCCTCTTACTGCTCTGCTAACATCTGAACTTTTGATCTCTGCTGTTTTCGCAATTACACCATAGTCACAATACACACACACCAAAATCATCCATATCCATTGGCTATATATATCCGCATCTTGATCTTTAATTACTTTCCAGTCAGTTTCAAGAACACTTGGAACTTTATTAAATAATCTGCTCTGTCGACTAGATCCATGCATAAATTGATACGTGAACCAAAACTTGCACTCACAAGTCATCAATTAGGTCGGCCACTATCACTAGTCATCACTACTTGCCCAATCAACAACTTCCATACATTCGGAACCAAGATCATTTACAAGATTGGCCTGTTCTTCTTCTGACTGCTCTGTCAAACTGTTAACCTGATACTTAGAAGCTAATAACTTTTGAATCCTTTATCACCGAAGGCCAAAACTCTTGATTTAGATTATTTTGACAATGCTTATGACTCCCTCAGATCCGCAACAAATTATGACTTTCCACCAGAGAGATCCGGACCAAGATACCGGACCCTATTTCTTGCTCTGTTCCTGACTACCCGGACTTAGATAAATTCTGATTCTAACTTTCGGTATGAACAAATTGTGTTATACGGATGAGTGGAATGGTCTTAGTTGCCATCAATGACAACACCTGTTAAGCGAAGTAGTGTCTCTTGCCAACAATCTCCCCCTTTGGCATTGATGGCAACACTTAGTGAAAAATCACTAAGTGTCAAAAGCAGCGCCCCCTTATTCTGTACACATGTGCTTTCCACTATTTCCAAAGCTTCCCCTTTGCTGGATTCCTCATTTTTCACTACTCTTCACTCCCCCTTTGACATCAATGGCAAAGAGTGGGGTCCGCAAGCCAAAATTCTCTAAAAATTCTGTGTATAATGCTGCATATGTACAACTAATCATTAAGTTCTATTCACATGAACTTGTAAAACTATTTTTCAGTTGCACAAGTTCAGAGGCCCAAGTTCCCTTCATTCCATCCAAAATTGAGATGTGTCCACTCAGTAAAAATGCATATGCTTCTGCGTTTATTAGATCCGGAGGATTACTTATCTGAAGTGCAGTTTGAGCTTTTGATAAGGCATTAAACATGGCTTCTAACTTGGGGGCAATCAATCCCCGGAGCTCACACATTTTCTTCATAATGTTACCTTTTTCTTTAACAAGCCTCTTTATCTCATCTGCTAAGCTAATTACTTGACATTCCTGACTTATAGGCAAAACTGTTAGAGGATCAAAATTTTGAGAAAGATTTGATAATTTTTGTTCTTGCTCCTTTATCTTTTTCTCAATATTCTCACTAACTTTGGGCCATGATAGACATAATTTGTACATATCACTTCCATCATTTAGAGCATTCTGAATACTCTTTATGCTAATACCAAGTATTATTCTATCATTTCCTATCAGGTTCTTTACTTCACCAAATTTCTTATCCAAAAATTCTTTCTGAACTTTTGCCTTTGCAGACTTTTCAAAGGACTCAAAATGTGTACTTACAACATTCACAAGATTCTTCAGGTGACTGGAGGGGGAATCCAATGGACTCTTTTGGCAAGTTGGCAATAACTTCTCCAAGACTCTAGTTGCAAGCCCTAATAGTTCACTGTCCTCCATGTGATATTTTAACTTCTCTTTGGCCTTGGCTTGAGTGAAGGATGCAATCTTCATCACTTGTACTAGAGAGAGAGCATCTAGATTAAATGGTCCTTGGAGTAATTCAGGTTCATCAAACTCAAGCATTTCTTTATCCAGGAGACTTTTCACTGCCGTTGCAGTGTCTCTTGCAACAATTTCTGGAACACTTCTTGGATTTTCTCCGGACTATCTTGTTTGGGTGTTTCAACATTTGCACCATCTTCTTTTGTTTTCTCATCCTTACTCTTCTTTTTCTTTCTCTACTTCACCTTTCTCTGTATCATCTGTAGTGGGATTCTCTCCTTTGTCCTCACCACCTAAAATCTGTTTCAGAGGATCTAGTGTGGCAATAGTATTCGCAACATTATCTTCCTTTTCTAATTGGTTAGGAGGAGTTAGAGTATCACTTGCATCATTAATTTGGTCCATCATCTCTGTATCTACTTTGTTTATTTGCTCCTCTCCCGGAATATAGGAGTCATCAATCTCTATTTGTTGCTCATTGATGTTCACTTCTCCAACAACTGGAATTGATGAATCAATTCCATCATCTGTCTCCTCATAGGTTTTCTTCGGAGGATCTAGAATATTACCTTGGTCATCATTTCCTTTTTCATTCTCTTCTTCTGGAGCTTCTTGTTCCTCTGAAATAATATAGTATTTATTTTTGTCAAGGGTTTTTCTCAAAATTTCTACTGTTTCTTTTACAACTTCCTCAGTTTCACCAAGCATTAACTTGTTCATCCAGATCTTACTTCTGAATTTCTCCTTAACTTCCTTGAGGATTTTATCAGTTTCTCTTCTAGTCATTACTGGACATAGGGTGGAAAGAACATATTCGCTGAGTTCTATGTCTTTTCCCATGGTGGCTTCCTTCCTCATTTCTAGTATTTTCCTTAAACTTTTGGGAATTTCTTGCAAAATTTCCAATAGAGCTCTATTGAATTTATTTAAGTACAGGATGGTGGCATCCTCCAAGATTTTCTTATTTGCTTCATCAAAACTATCATAATATATTCTGATAGGCTTTAGATTCCCATGAACCGTAATTGATTTTACAATTTGTTCAACAGTCATAGCAACCTTAATCGTCTCTAGCCTTTTACTTGCCTTTTTGCTTTTGGAGGGTTGGTTCTCAAAGGCCTTTGAAGTCTTGGCTTTCTTTGATCTTATCTCTTTAACTTCTTCATCTGTTTTTGTTTCCTCATCATCTTTTGTGCTCTTGTAGGCTCTTGTGGCCTTGGTTTTCTTCCTCTTTCCTCCTTCACCGGATGGTGTGGCCTCCGGTGTCTTAATGGAAGTAGACTTGGGTTGATTAGCAAGAGTTGCATAACTCCTTGTCTTCCTTGAGGAGCTTGGTGGGACTTCCAAAGCGACTCCTGACTCACTTTCTGGTTTTTCCTCTACAGTCTGCTTCATCTTTTCAATCCTTTCTCTGTTCTTTCTCACTGCTTCTTTTGTAATCCCAATGCTTTTTGCATACATCTCCACTTGCTTGTGCACTTTTCTTTTTGTTTTCGGCTGTCTAAGTTCCACATGCAACTTTAAGCTTAGTTCCTTGTGTGTTCCAAACCTTTCAACAGAGATGTCTTTAGGTTTGCTCAGAAGATGTTAAGCATACATGTCCAAAACTCTCTCATCCACCTCATAACCCATTGGCATTATCCATACTATTCTTGGTTCTACAGCCTCCATTAGACATTCATTAGTGTCAACCATGAAACATATCTCATTCTCATACTTTTCTACAATTGACTCAGGGATTCTTTCTCTTGCATGCATCAAACTCTAGAAGTTTTTGAAATACCCCTAGATTGTAGTCTTTTGTGCACCTGAATCTCCAAGGCTATATAAATGATCTCTTATTTGGATTGCCACTGGCTTGTTATTTGTCCAGTGGACACTTTGCACTCTAGGCACTTCATTCATAAAGTAGAAAAATAAGCATATAATCAAGGAACTATACTTGAAGGAATTTTTCTTATCTTTCTTGATTTTGTTTAAATTTTCAAACAGTTAAACTCGTAGTAGTTCACAGAGGTCATAGTCTGTATTCTTTTTTAGCATTTTATATGTTGCATATATAGTTGTTGCGGAGACAGAGTTTACTCTGCTCGAGTGGTAAATCTTGTACCCAATCACTATGGAGGCGAATTTGATATCCGGTTTTATAATATCATTGATGGTCATTGCCCTTCTGTCAAACTTGGCACCGGTAGCATCAGTCATTATCTGGTTTTTCACGGCTTTCAGCATGGGTAATCCATCGGTTAAGTTTAATCCGGTCAGAATTCTGATAACATCTTTGGTGATCTTAAATGGTTTCAATAGGCATATAAATTCATCATGCATTCGGCTCAACACATAATGAACCCATTCACTCTCATCAAATGACGGAAATTCAATAATTTGGAGAAAATGTTTGCTTTCTATGGCTTCAAATTCAGGTTTCAGTTGGTAATTGTCATCCTTTAGATGGCTCTTAAATAATTCTAGCAATTTTAGATTCCCAAATTCTTCTATATTACAATGAATGTATGCCCTAATGTCTTCAACATGTAAAACCCCATATGGAACACTCGAAAAAGCACCTAGCGGCTCGACTTCAACATATTTGTAAGGATGCTTCTTAAATACTAGTCTAGGTCTTTCAATAATGTCAACAATATGCGGAGTAGCCATCTCGATAGATTTCAGATTCAAGGTTTTTCAGAGAAGTACCTTTTTCTTCCGCAGGGTTAGGGTCGATCAATTTGCTAATTGAATTCACTCTTCATGCTTCAATCTCTAGATTTGCAGCTCAGATGCTCTTCTTCTTGTTCCCTTCGAATGCAAAGTGATTCAAATGCATTACCAAGTGACCTTTTATCCTCCGTAAAACCTAATTTGGCATTGTAATAAATGTGTTGCCCTAACTTCATCCGGTTTCTCTATTTCTTGAGTAGTTCTTGATGAATCACTTCGCAAATTTCCATATCAACATTTTATTCCAAAGATCCTTCCAAAGTTTCCGAAACAGTTCAAAATATCTTCTTTCATTGTGCCATATCCAGGCACCCACTTTCTGGCTAGGGGGATTTGATTTTTGATGCAACTCCCCATGAGCCAGAGCTCCTAAATCAATTCCCGGAGGAATTATCAGCACCAGATTCCGGTGCAGACCCATTACTATTGTTCACAATTGTTTTCTTGACCCATGTCTTGCTCATTTCATTCTGAGTCTCATTCACATCAATTTTTTCTTCGCCTTTGTCTTGTCTCTGCTCATCCGGTTTTTTGTTTACTAGACCCCTTATTTCATTAATCCTACTTCTGCAGAATCTTACAATATGACCAGATTTATTGCAATTAAAGCACACAGCATTTCTTTGCTTATATACTTGATTTCTTCTTGATCTGCACTGACTAGCCATGTGTCCAAATCCGTTGCAAGCAAAATAGTAGCCATCGAAATAATTGCCATTAGAGTTAATCATTACCATACTTCTACATTCATTGGATCTATGACCATACCTCTTGCACTTGAAGCATTGACTGGAGAAGGATGGATCACTTTGATTTACTCTATTTCTCCACTGAGTAGCTTTGTGACCAAATTTATTGCATTTAAAACAACTTCCATTGAATGATGGATATCTTTGGGCATTAGGCTGTCTTACTGGAGATCTTCTAGGTCTGTTTTTCCCATTCCTTGGCTGAAAATCTCTTTGTCCGGATCTGGAGCTTTCACCTTTTTCATATCCAAGACCATGCTTGTCATCAGCCTTTTTCTGACCTTCAAGTAGTGCTTCAAGTTTAACTAAGCTTATCTTGAGCTTTTCTTTGTATTCATTTGTAACTTCTAGGTCATGCCTGAGAATGACAATTTGCCTTTCAAGTTCTCTCTCATTGTCTCCGTTTTCTTGTAGATCAGACTCTAGATGGCCAGCTATTCTATCCAATTTGTAGCATTCTTCAGTTCTTTCTTTTAGTCTTTGATTCAAGTCTTCTTCAATTTTCTTCCTGTCTTCAATTTCTTTGGTTTGCCTCATCACCCTAGATTCCATCTCAATTTTTAGAACATCAACTTCTTTTGACAACTTCTCACATTCCTTTGTTTTTTCTTCCAAAGCTTCATTCGTGCCATTTTCTTCAGTTAAACTAGTTAATTGTAGAAGTAGCTCCTTTTTCTTTCCCATGGATTTCTTTAATTTATCTTTTAACATTTCAATGGTATCATCAGCATCTTTAAGTTCTCTTAGATTACTAATTTCTGCTTTAGACTGAACAAGTTCTTCTAGGGCCAACTGAAGTTGATATTTAAGTGAACCCATTTGAAACTCCTTCCAAGATCTTTCCTTAAGCTGTTAGGCTTCTCAAAGGAACCTTGCTCTGATACCAATTGTTGGATTAAGTCCGAACAACTGAGAGGGGCAGGGGTGAATCAGTTGTCCCACAATTTAAACTTTTCTACCTTTAATATTCCTTTACAACTTATAATCGAATTACTGATGTCAACATTTCAGCATCAATCAATAACATATGAGCAGAAACATAAATAACACACTTGACACCAAGATTTTTGACGTGGAAACCCGGTTAAGGGAAAAACCACGGTGGGGTTAACCCACAAGGATTATACTCTGTTAAAAGTATTACAATGGGGAATGCACATGCATTCGGGCTCACTGTCTAGAGCTCACTACTCAAAAGAAGGCTCACTGCCTACAGAAAGAGAATTACAATAAATTTGAACTGATATTTAGCATCTATTAATGCTGGAGTTTAGTTTCGGTTAAGCATACAAAACTGACTTGACACACTTCATCCTTACTTTGCTCCTCTTACTGCTCTGCTAACATCTGAACTTTTGATCTCTGCTCTTTTCACAATTACACCATAGTCGCAACACACACACATCAAAATCATCCATATCCATCGGTTATATATATCCGCATCCTGATCTTTAATTACTTTC
This sequence comes from Cunninghamia lanceolata, assembly GCA_027924645.1. NCBI lineage: Eukaryota > Viridiplantae > Streptophyta > Pinopsida > Cupressales > Cupressaceae > Cunninghamia > Cunninghamia lanceolata. Next base: position 11,308,416 of record BSBN01000346.1, on the reverse strand, counting down.
CAGTCGGCTTCAAGAACACTTGGAACTTTATTAAATAATCTGCTTTATCAGCTAGATCCATGCATAAATTGAGACGCGAACCAAAAGTTGCACTCACAAATCATCAATTAGGTCGGCCACTATCACTGGTCACACTATTTGCCCAATCAACAACTTCCATACATCCGGAACCAAGATCATTTACAAGATCAGCCTGTTCTTCTTCTGACTGCTCTATCAAATTGTTAACCCAATAATCAGAAGCTAATAACTTTCAAATTCTTTATCACCAGAGACCAAAACTCTAGATTTAGATTATTCTGACAATGCTTATGACTCCCTTAGATCTGCAGCAAATTATGACTTTCCCCCAGAGAGATCTAGACCATGATATCAAAATTTGTTGCCTACTCTGTTCCTGACTACCTGGACTTAGATAAATTATGATTCTGACTTCCGGTATGAACAAACTGTGTTATGCGGATGAGTGGAATGGTCTTAGTTGCCATCAATGACAACACCTGTTAAGCAAATCAGTGTCTCTTGCCAACAAAAAAGATTTTCCTTAAAGCTCCCCCTGAGCCAAAGATCTCTACTTAGTTTCCAGAGGAAACTTCTACACCGGATGCAGGTATAGATTCATCCTTAACCTATATCTCTTCCTTCTTTCTCCAAATCTTTTCCATCTCCTTTGTTTTTGTAGGATCAATCTTTTGTACTGGTTCATTCCTCTCTACCGGATTATTCTTCCTCACATTTCTACTTCTGCAAAACTTGGTAATGTGTCTAGGCATATTGCAAATGTAGCATATAGCATTCTTCTGACCAATATTCCTTCCATTCATTCTAGATCTACATTGATTAAGTTTATGCCCAAATCCATAGCATGTATAACATTAGCCTTTGAAAGATTGAACCATTCTACCATTGTTATAGCTATTCATCATTTGACTTCTGTATTCACTAGCTCTATTCCCAAATTTCTTGCATGTAAAATATTGATCAGAAAAAGGTGGAGCATTTTGATTCATTCTGCTTCTAGATTCTATTGCCTTGTGTCCAAATTTATTGCAAGAATGACAGAAACCATTAAAAGATGGGTACCTTTGTGCATTTGGTTGTCTGACTGGTGGTCTTCTAGCTTCATTCCTTTGATTCCATATCTACTTGCCATTACTCTTCTTATTTTCAACATTTGATATCTGATCTAATTTTGAACTTTCACCCTTTTCAAATCCTAAACCCTCTTTATCTTTAGAGCCTTTCTGATTTGCAATCATTTCATCAAGCTTTGTAGTACTCATCTTGAATTTGTTTTCATGACTTTTTGCTTTCTCTAGATCTTATTTCAAATTCACAACTTGTTCAAGCCTTGTACATTTTTCAGATTTGCTTTTCACCATTGCATTCAGACATTCCTCAATTCTTTGCTTTTCTTCAACTTGCACCTTCAGACCAGTGATGGTTTTAGTTGCTTGGTTCAATTGTTCACTGACCTCCTTTTGCCTTTCTCTGAACTTCCTGATTTGGTCTCTCAATTTACTGATACATTCATCTGCTTCTTTGACATTTTCTTTCCGATCTCTGTTTTCACCTTCAATTCTTTCAAGATCTTCAAGAGCAACTTTGAGTTCTCCAACTTTGTCAAGCATACAATCTTCTTTAGTGAATTCAACAACATGAATCTCTTCCGGATGAATAGGTAGTCTTCTAGCAACCATGTGTTCAAGCTCCAAGATCTTCCCCACGTGGTTAAGCTTCTTCCAAGGAGCCATGCTCTGATACCAATTGTTGAACACTTGGAATACTAAGAGGGGGGGTGAATTAGTATTCTTTTAAACCATTCAAACATTAAACATCCAATACATTTAGCAGATTCAGTTGCAGTAAATGAAATAAAGCATAAATCATTCAACAACAACTCATGACACATGAGCACCAAGATTTTTACGTGGAAAACCTAAAATGGGAAAAACCACGGTAAGGATTAGCTCACAATATATTATAACCGGTTATAGTATATTTATAGAACTACTCACTGCAGGTGGACTCACTATCCACTGAGAAAAAGATAGAAGAGAGATTGTGACTCAAAGCTTAGATTGAACTGTTACAATTACATCTATCATATGCATGAGATACAGTTCCAATGAAGCTCAACAAACTGACTTTACACACTTTATCTAATTCTAATCTTACAATATTCTTTCCTCTGCATTCACATCATTCTAATCTTCTACTCAACATTCACAATGTAAATTTGCACTGCTCTCATAGTGTTCACATACATACATGTCTCTCATTTCATAAGACACTGAAAAAGATCTAGCATATGTATCTGAAATCAAGCATAACACCAATTACATCGGCCTAATTGAATGTAACATACAAAATATACAATATAAAACTTGCCAGCTCAAAACCTTCCACACATGCCTCGCACCAAGATCCAATCCTTAAAACAATTTGAAACAGGTTGGCATGGACCTATAATAGCTCCCACATAACTCCACAATGCTTATTTAACCTTCGCATATCTTCACATCTATTAGGTCAGCACCACAGAAAACCTAATACAAAAATACTTCAACTGTATACCATATTTGAACATGTGTACCTTGAAACATCATGCCAACTGGAATTCACACTCTATTGACATTTGTCAACATCTTAAAACTGGAAAGTCAAAATCCTATCTGCAAAGAAATGCAGACTCTCTTACTCACATGCATTGTACAGGAAATGACTGTAATTTGCTAGGCTGATCTTCTATCATTCATAACTTCCAAACCAAAGGTTAAAACCATATGAGGTTCTGGAATTAGATGCTTCTATCAAACAACAAAAATATACTTGAACCACAGAGTGAAATGTTCATTTGTGGATTAGTGTGAACCCAAAAACTTGATGCTTTGCAACATAGAATTGCCAAATTTGACACTTAGTCAATTAGTCTCTTCTCTGGATCAAACTATCTTGTAAAATTATCTTCCATAGACATCCTAAAGCATGTTAGAATCAACCAAAATGATCTGCACCGAAGTCTTCATACCAAGATACAATGTTCGCAACAATGACAACATTGAAACACATAGTAGCATACCTTGTGCTTCTCCTACATGCTCATGTTGCCAACAACAACATCAATGACAATCATCCAACATACCACTTGACTTAGGAATCTCAACAATGAAATCTATAGAAACATCTTTCTAAGCCATGTTTATACAAGAAGGGGCTATAAAGGTCATGGTAGTTTAACTGTCTCCTCTTTGTTATGTTGACACATATCATAGTTTGCACATCTTGCTTAAGTTTGTCCCAAAAGAAGTTTTGGTTGATGCACTTGTATTTTTTCAAAAATCCTGACTGACTTGTAGAAAAGAAGGAATGTAGTTATGTGAGCAAGAGAGGCTTGAGCTAGTAGTTGGGACATAAATAAATGCAGTCACGATATTGTAATAGTTGTCCCTACCATTGAAATCCCAACACTGATTGAGGGTCTTGTTCCACCTGACAAATAAGATCATCCATGTTGGGATCAATTGTCCACTCTTGAGAGAAAACAATGAACCTTCTTGCTCATATTTGCATAAAATTGCATCGATCATGACATTTTCTTTGCTTTCTTATACATGATCCCATCATATTAACCTAGTATTTTAGTTACCCACATTGTTGTTCAAGGGAGGATACCATTTGTTGGAAAAAAACATTTTAGGCTTTGATGATTGTTTTCATTTTGAATTTGTGGCCCAAGAGGTAAGGATGCCATTTCTAAACATGGAGAATAGCCATCCTCTTTTTTGTAGGTGGTTTTAATGAGATTTCACCTTGTCAGTTGCTTGCTAGTGAATTTAAGTGGCCTACCCTCATGTATTAAGACAAGACCCATACTTGTCCCTGAGGCATCAATGTCTAGGACAAATGTTTTGTAAAAATTAGGCATGGTTAAAGCTAGATGCACCACATAGCACGTTCTAGGCAAGGAAGGCTATATATTAGCTTTGGCATTCTAGACAAATGAATTCTTTTTTAGCAATGTGGTTAGAAGTCTTGTAGTTTTATTGTACTTCCTAACAAACTTTTGATAGTACGTTGTCAAGATTAAAAAAGCTCACATACTCTTGATGAATTTAGGTTTAGGCCACTCTTGTATTGCTTCAATCTTTCTTAGATCTACTTGCACCCCCTCTTACGAAACAATGTGGTTGAGATACTCCACTTCTTGTAGTTTGAAAGCACACTTAGACCGCTTGGCAAATATGTAATGATTCTTAAATTTTTTTAGGGCAATCCACATGTTGTAGATGATCAGCCCAATTGGACTTGTAAATGAGAATGTCATAAAAAGACTAAGATGAATCTATGGAAGTAGCTATTAGTGTAGGTTTTTATTTCCTAGTTGGGTTATTTATTTTCACTTATTCCTAGGTTTTTCCTACACTTTTATTAATCTTTCTTAGGCTAATAAAGCATGCTTAATTAGGTGAGTGAATTATGAGGTGTCAGCTTCCTACATGTGAGCATCCATTAGCTATCTTGGGAAGATACTTTGCTATATTTAGTCCGATAGATGGTTGCTCCTGATTGGTCGGTGTTGCCACCTCTTTCCTCTCCCTGGTCTATATGAGTATGCTACCTGGCTTGTATTTTGTATCTTTTTCTTTTGCACCCTCTTAATGCTATTTTACTTCTAGCATTTGCATTAATCTCTTGGAGACTAACTTTGTGTTGCTATTTTGATTTCGTATCATTTGCATTCATAGTTTAGATATTTATTCTTTTGCACTAGTTTTCTGGGCTAATCATCTTTTTAGATTCTAACATGGTATCAGAGCTTTTCTATGTGCAAGAGTAGATTTTAGTTTCCATATTTGAGATATTTAGGGGGGGGCTAATAAAGCTTATTGCAAGTTTTCCTAAAAACCCAGTATGCTCTTCTTTTGCATCTTCAGATGATCTGGAGAATTAGAAAAATTTGGAGGAAACATTTTGATCTCGGGGCTTTGCATATGTGTTTTGTGATATATGGGTGATTGTAGCATTTCTGGTTGTTCCAATGCGTTATGAGGCTCGAGAAAGTCAGATTTGGCTTTCATTTCACCAAAATCGGAGATCGTTTGACACAGTTGCGGAATCGGGGTTTTTGGCTCAGATTTGAAAGAGAGCTTTCAATTGGAGCATTTCAGGCCAAAAGGACCCTGCCATTGCGTCTGGAAGGCATGGTAGGTGAATTTTCATATATTATATGCCCAATTTCGGTGCTGGGAGTGAAAAAGGCAAAAAATTTTAGTCGGAAGCTATCTTGGCCTCTCAACATGCATTTCTGTGCAAAAGAAATTGTAAATTTCCTGCATAATATTAAAAAATTAAAAAAATAAAATAAAAAATATAAAAATTTAAGCACTCAGTGCTTCATAGCGCTGGTTTTTTTTGGGCTACAACCCTTTGAGTAGGGTCGCCCCCCCTTTAGGGACTGCCACCCCCTCACCTCACGGGTTGCAGCCTTTAAAGGCTGCACATACCCTTAAGGGTGGTCGAGAGCGGCCATTGGCCCCCGCCCCTTTCCTTAATACTCAATGCTCTTCTTTGTATGGGCTCGAGTGTGGCCCTTGGACCCTGACCCATTGCCTTCAGCACTTGGCCCCAAAAATTGGTTATTTGCCTTTAGTTCAGCCTTTTAGGCATGTTTCAATTTTTTTTATCTCTGGCCTATGTGCCATTTCTAGCATGTGTGCTAAAGTCAATGTAATTTTGCCAGAATCAACCTTATTTGGCAATTTTTGCTATAATTGGCAGATTTGGTTATATTTGGTGACAACTAATTTTATGTGGAGATTTGACTTTTGTGGCAGAGGTTTATTTTTGTTGGCAGTATTCCACATTTGGCGGCTTTTTTGGTGGAGGGCTATTTTTTACCCACATACCTCCTCTCCGTTGGCATTTTTCATTTTTGAAGACAAACTTTGAAGACTGATAACTTGAGCTTACAACCTCCATTTCTTGAGCTTCTTTTTTTTACCGTGGCTATTTTTTTGTGCTCTTCGTGGTGGTGTAGATGATTCTTGATTCCGGTATATGGTTTTTCCAAAAATTATAGATTCTCACAGGTGACGCTGCTCAGTTCCTATTTTTCAGAACTTTGGAGGGTCATAACTTTCACATATGACCTCGTATTGAGGTGATTCTTTTTTTGAAAGTGCATAATTTTTTAAATAGATCGTAGTGGTGTTGTTAGTTTTACTTGGCAGAGTTCCAGTATTGTACTTTCAACATACACCCAATTTGTGAGGGTTTTGTAAGACATTGAAATCAAGACCACATAGTATTTCTTGCTAGTGGCAGTTGTAAACTCACTAATTATAAAGTGCCAAAAAATTTTTTTCTTTGGGGGGGTTCTTTGATTGAGTGAAAAGGGGGGGGGGTTGTCTTGGTTGTGTTCTCTTCTTTTCAGCATTTCTTTTCTGCATTTCTTCATCATGGATCAAACAACTGTGCCCATTCTAACTCCATACAACTACTTTGAGTTGAAATCACGCATAATAATCTACTTAAGGAAAACTAGATTACATAGGATAACAATGGGACTTGAAACTGAACCTGCTAAAGATGAAGATAAGCCTAAGTGGTTTAACAAATGTGATGAGGCATATGGAACATTGCGTTTGTTTGTTTCTCCTAATTTTCTCTTTCACATTGAGTCTTTGAATTCACCAAATGAAATCTTGACAAAGCTAGAAATACTATTTGGCACACAAGATTCAATGAGGGGTCATATTTTGGAAAATGAACTAATTAGTTTAAGTCCAGGCAATTTTAACACAATCCAAGATTTCTTCACCAAATTGAAATCACTAAGGCTGCAGTTAAAACAACGTGGAATTGAAAAGAAAGATGAACAACTAACTCTTAGTGTTCTCTCTAAGCTAAGTTCAGAATATTCTGGATTTGTTTTTACCTTCTATGCTTCTAAGCGTGCACTTGGTACTCAATTCACCATGCCATCTTTAGATGATTTTTCTATCTCTCTCACTTAGGAACATGATAAGCTAATCCAGATAGGCACTCTTAAGTCCTCTAAGTCACATGCCCTGGCTACCAACCAAGGCACAAAAGGACAGAAAGGACAAAGTAGTAACAACAAGAATAAGGATAAGAAATAAAAGAATAGAAAGGAGAAGAAGGATCAGATACCAGTTGCTTCAAAAGAAACTAATGAGACCCAATCTTCTAAGGGCGACAAGCCTAAGAAAGAGAAGGTCTAATGTGCCTACTGTAAAAGACCTGGTCATAATGAACATAAGTGCTTGAAGAAACAAATTGATCACTTGACATTCTTGAGAAGAATAATAACAATGTTCTTGAGTCTATCAAACAGAGTTCTAAAGAGGGGTCTAACAAGGCAAAAGAAAATAGCATGGGGAAAGGAAAGGGCAAGGCCCTTGTAGCAGTTGCTTCTTCACCATCCACTTGGGTTCTTGATTCAGGTGCTTCGCACCACATGGCTTCATCTAAGGAAGTGCTTGCATCTTTGGAGCCATGTACTATGTCTTCTATTTTGATGGTTGACGACACTCTTGTTGAGGTGTGTGGGAGAGGGTATGTTGATGTGGGGGATGGCATATTCCATGATGTTCTTTGTGTGCCCTCATTATCAACTAATCTCCTATTAGTATACCAAATCACTCATACAGGTTCAAGCTAGCAGATTGAGTTCACTCCTGAGTCATTGGAGATTCGTGAGGTGCACAGTGGTTCTATAGTTGCAGTTGGGAGAGAAGATCATCGTCATCGATCTATCTATTTTCTCACTTTGTTCCTGATCCTCCTTTGACTATTTTTCTCACTCATTCTAATGACCTGAGTAGATTATGGCATGAGCATTTTGGCCATCGTAACTACCGCTACTTGTAGCAGCTCAATCAGTAGAGCATGGTCACAGGGCTGCCTTCAGTTTAGTTTTTAGGTGGTGTTTGCCAAGGATGCATTCTTGGTAAGCATCCTAAGGAACATTTTGACAAAGGAAAGACATGGAGAGCTTCACATATACTAGAGTTAGTTCATAGTGATTTGGCTGGACCATTTCAACATCCTTCTTTCAGCAGGGCTAGATATGTCCTAACATTCATTGATGAATTTTCTCGCTATACTTGGGCGTACTTTCTCAAACATAAGTCTGAGGTATTTGATCATTTTTAGGACTTCAAAACTTTAGTAGAGAAGCAATCTGAGGAAGCCATCAAAGTTTTGGGCACTGACAATGGTGGTGAGTATGTCAACCATCATTTTGAGTAGTTTTACACTTCAAAGGGGATTGATTTGCAACATTCAGTTCCATACAATCCTCAGCAAAATAATGTTGTAGAATGGAAGAATAGGTCCTTGAAGGAAATAGGAAACTGCATGATTCACTCCAGATCTCTTGCACCACAGTATTGGGCAGAGGCCATTAACTATGCTTGTTATATCTAGAACTGTGTTCCTCACTGAGCCTTGAAGGGAGTCACTCCTTTTGAAGCTTGGAGCGGTCAGAAACCATCAGTTAAGCACTTCTAAGTTTTGGTTCTCTTGCATGGGCCCACATTCCTGCAAAGAAACGCAAGGCTTTGGATCCGCAAAGCAAACCTTGCATATTTGTCAGCTATCTTGATGGTGTGAAGGGTTATTGGTTGCTCCACCCTACTACACATGAGATGTTCATTGAGAGGAGTGTTCAATTTGAGGAGGGCTATTCGAGCTCACTTTCTACCACTTCTCCACTTCCTTCTACTTTGACATTAGAGTCACTTGGTGAAACACCCAGTTTTGATTTATCTCTAAAAACTAAGTTTTTACCAAAGGTAATTTTTTTTTGAAATTTTAAAACAGAAAAGTAATTACTATAAACGAGTAATTCATCCATCGACTTAACAATAAGCATGATTTCATATACGTAAAGCAAAAGGAAATAATCAACCAAAACATTTAAATAATATATTGTTATAAATTACTTAAATCAAATCCAAAATTGGAACTTACCAATGTCACTGCATCTCGATTGTCGACCATCCAAATTCAAGTCTCGGCATTCCTCAAGAATTAAGAAGAGAAAGTGTCTTCAAGGATCTTAACCTCCAACCACAGACCATTGGTCTCCCGCACTCCTTCCAAACTGAAAGTGGCCCTACCCTACTCAAGAGGATAGACTTAGGATAACCAATGGTGTTTGCCATTTGAGCTCTGGTGTTGTGACCTACGTGACTTGTTATCATGCAATCCCCTAGATACCCTCTAGTCATGCATGACCACTCCACAAGCTACGCCATCCAGTCATAGTGAACATTCAATGCACTTGAGGTTCATGCATTACCTTGGCCAAAGGATTTGAATTTAATTAGTGTTGTATCAACGCATGAATTAAGTTCACCCACCCCACTCGACTCGAATTAATCACAATCCTATAGTTTCCTATTTATAAGTTCTACATAACAACCTTGATGACCTCAAGGTGTTAGAATTTCATCATGCATTAGCCAATGGCATATAGGTTTACTCTATCTCTGAGCTCATGGAAACCTCTCCATCTACATGATAAATGAACGACTTCCTAGCATATCCATTTTTCAAATAACGCTATACATTGTTATAACAATCTCAAAATTATCCCATTGTTTATTTCATCCATTCTTGAGTGGGCACTAATCCCAACTTTGTTGTTTTTGGAAGGAGACTACGAAATTTTTTATTTATAGAATATAAAGATTAGAAGACCCTGAGTTTAAAATTAAACATACTAAGGAATCTTCTTCGACTGTTGATTCTTCGACATAGTTTCAACTTTGTCGTTAGGAAGGGTTTTCTCTATGAGACAATTCAAGAATATAGTGTTCGAAACCCTACGTTGAAAAACTCACAACATACTACTTCGACATGTCAAAATCATTGACGTAGTATAATCTTGTTGAACTATTCATTGGATAGCCTTAACATAATGTTTCTTCTAACAAAATAGATTGAATGTATGTCTATACTTGAGACTTGACAAAAGGCACATTACTTGTTTGTAAAGACTTCATAATAATAATTGGATTAAGAATAAGGTCTTTTCTTGAAAAGAAAACATTAGTTAAAATGCTTCAATAGCATATGTATTACCTTCAAGGGATAAAAACTAAATCTTGTTATTGCTCACATCTAGTAAACAATTTTGCCATGGTCAAAACGAATACTTTTATCTCTGAAAAACAAGATGATTGTATCGACTTGCATGATAAATCTTACACTTCTAACCAATAACAAACCTTTGTCGATGGTTAACAAAACAAGCTTTTCACTCTATTATTAACTGTCCTCTAGAGTCACAGTTTTGTTGACTGTCGATAGAGATCTTATTCTCTGTCGACAAGTGTTATACTGTTACAGCTTCTATGGGCTGTGAGATGTTTTTAAAACCAACCCTACACAGAGTGCACCCTACATTAACTATAACCTTCTAAGCAAAAACCATAGATTTCACTATCATTCTCTACCTACGTCAAAACATACTAAAAACTGTGATTTATGCACCTTCTGTGTGGCGTGGTGCAGGATAGCAGATTACACAGTGCTTACATTTTTAATGAAGACAAAACTTCACACAGATTGCAGTTATGAAATAATACTTTGCATTTTCAATTACATTCAATGATCCATCTCAAAAGCTTGTATTGGTATGACTCAAAACAAGAAACTAAGGCTACGTAATGATAGAGAATGAAAACCTGTCGATAATCTTTGGTGTTTGCTGTCAAACTGTCCAGATACTAGCTATTTTCTCAGCCAATCCACTTCGCAGCTCCTTCCACAGTCACAATATTCTTCTCCTATGAATTTCCTTCTTCAAAACTGAGTCCCACTCCCTACTAATACCTTCCCATGGCGAAGGAATAACTAGCTCTCCATACTGCCGACCATGCCTATCAAGATGGGAATCCTTTTCGGCATGCAAACACGACTCCTATCCAAATGCTACCACTCTCCAAATGGAGCTCCACAAGGTGATGTGGCGGTTGGTAGATGTAACAACCCATTCACTACACAAGAAAGAAGGCTTCAATACCACATAACTCGCAACTACACTGAAAAGTGGAGTTCTAACTCTTGCGGGGTGGCAGACTTAAGATGATTAAAATATCGATTAACTCAAAACTGATCAAGAGAATAAACAAATGCTAACATAAAAATAAAGGTTAGACTAACGACAACTCGAGGTCTTAAGCTAGAAGACAAAAGACTTATTAAAAAATGGATGACATCATAAAAAGAACTTAAATGTGTCCCTCATCGAGCTTCAACTTGAATACTGACATCATTCAAGAATAAAGGAATACCTCAACGACTACTTATATATTACTTATATAGTTTAGAATATTCCTTTATAATTCAACCAAAATTATTACACACCACAGTCTCTAATTCAACATCCGTCGAATTTCACAAAAGGAGTTTACGCATACGCTCGAAGCATTTTATGACAATAATGACAGATTGGACGCAACCGCAGAACAAGACTTGAGATCGATTTAGGCACAAATTCGACTCTTGCGCCAATCGACAACAAGACGCGACTTACAACTCAGCCATAAGTAAATACATATATTTACATATAATCATTATATCAGTCATTCTTATTAGATGACACATTTTAGAGTATTATGACACTAATGTTGATTTCCCATACTCTAAACGACAACTTACGAAAGGAGAAAAACCTATATTTCAGACGTCGATATCTTGACTAAAATTGACTTAGCCAAATACAAGGCTTAATTCAAGGCATCAAAGTTTATCTACCTGATATGCATTTTCAGTTGCAAGCACCCATGGTTAAATTCCAGAGTCTATTCTCTCTTTCTCAAAGATACTTTTTCTTCTTCTTTCTTCCAGGTGAACATAATCCATCTATTCCTGCAATGACAATCTCACATACAATTTTGTGGTCAAAGCACCAATATTCTGATCAATGCATAGTATATCAAATCATTCATTTTCATAACAAAAAGACATTCCAATTCGTAACATCATATTGATCATAATCAAATAGATTCCATAATTTCATAAAATTAACTTTCTCTATCTACATCATCAATTCCTATGATGTTAATAACATATCCACATAACTGTAATATTCAAGAAAAAGTAAATAGTAATATTGAATCCAAAAATGGGATGTAACACTTGGGATACATGACAAATCTTCTAATGAGTCTGATTCACCTGAGTAGTCTTCTACCTCTACTTTCAATGCCGAGAGTGATTATGAGGATTCATCTCCTTCCTCTCCTAGTCATCATTCAGAGGGTGATTCTCCTCCACATTCATCTTTCGGTCCACTTTGGGCTAGACAAACTTTTTAGTCTGCAGGTGATTGTGTTGGGGATCCATCAGACACCAGGTATATTCGTTCATAGTTCCAGGTGCTGCACATGTCTTCATTAATATTGCCTTAGATCCACAGTCTTTTCACAAGGCTTCTGGTATTCTTGAGTGGGATACATCTATGTAGGAGTATAGTTCCTTGATGAGGAACCACACTTGGGATCTTGTCCCTCTTCCTAAGGGAAGAAAAATTGTTCAATGTAAGTGGATCTATCGGACAAAATTTATAGTAGATGGATCAGTTGATAACCATAAGGCTCACCTAGTTGCCAAAGGATTCTCCCAGGTTCCTGGGATTGACTACTCTGAGACTTTTGTGCTCGTTGCTAGAATGAACTCCATCTGACTTGTTCTTTCCATTGTTGCAACAAATCGTTGGGAACTACACCAGATGGATGTGAAGAGTGCTTTTCTTCATGGTGACCTTAGGGAGGAGATCTACATGGAGCAGCCACAGGGGTTCATTCAGGACTATTCACTTGTGTGCCATCTTTAGAAGTCTCTCTATGGCCTCAAATAGGCTCCTCGGGCCTAGCATGCCAAGATGGACTCCTTCCTTCTGACAGTTGGGTTCACTCGGTGCCATTCTGATCCCAATGTCTATATTTTGCAGTAGGATGATTCACTTCTATTTCTGGTTCTGTATGTTGATAATTTTTTTATCACATGGAGTTCTTCATCCACCATTGGGGCTGTCAAAACTGCCCTTCATGATAGGTTTTTGATGACTAACTTGGGCTTGTTGCATTACTTTCTTGGGATTGAGATCTTCCAATTTGCTTCCAGGATCACCATCACACAGTGCAAGTATGCTCTAGATTTGCTCTCGAGGTTTCATATGGCTGACTATACTCCTGCTCTGACTCCCTTCCTTTGAGGGGTTGTGAATGCCTCCATTGAGGTCATATTGCTTCAGAATCTTCTCACTGAGTTTGGTATTCAGATCTGACGACCATCAGTCATATTTTGTGACAACCAGAGTGCCATTCAGATCTCACATAATCCGGTCCATCATCATTGGACTAAACACATTGAGGTCCACATGCACTACATTCGGGAGCTCATCCATGACCACATCATCGACCTTCACTACTGTCTAACTTCTGAGCAGGTTGCTGATATCTTCATCAAACCCTTCACTGAGAGTAAGTTCCTTTATTTACAAGCTTTGTTGGGGGTACGGGATGCTTCATCTTCTAGGAGGCTTCATCCTCTCACTCAGAGTTCTGACTCTCTCTACTTTGGGGGGTCTCTTCTCTCTCTATTTGGGGGGGGGGGGGCTTTGCTCTCTTCTAGGGGGCTTCTTCTCTTTGGGGGGGCAATTTTATGTACATGAGTACCTCATCAAGCTTGATTTTCTGGGACCCATCTCTACATCCACCTAATCTGCTCTTAAGGGGGGTGTTGGTGTAGGTTTTTATTTCCTAGTTGGGTTATTTATTTTCCCTTTATTCCTAGGTTTTTTTCTACACCTTTTATTAATCTTTCTTAGTTTATAAATCATGCTTAATTAGGTGAGTGGATTATGAGGTGTCACCTTCCTACATGTGAGCATCCATTAGCTATCTTGGGAAGATACTTTGCCATCTTTAGTCCGATAGATGGTTGCTCCTGATTGGTCGGTGTTGCCACCTCTTTTCTCTCCCTAGTCTATACAAGCATGCTACCTGGCTTTTATTTTGTATCTTTTTCTTTTGTATCCTCTTAATGCTATTTTGCTTCTATCATTTGCATTACTCTCTTGGAGACTAACTCTGTGTTGCTATTTTGAATTCGTATCATTTGCATTCATAGTTTAGATATCTATTCTTTTGCACTAGCTTTTTGGGTTTATCATCTTTTTCAGATTCTAACAATAGCTTTTGAACACCTTATTTATCAAACTCTAAAAGGTAGAGGAAGCATTAGTCAAGTCAAAGGGCATCCCCAAGAATTCATAATGACCTTCACATGTCCATAAATCCATTATGGGAATATCCTCCTCCTTGACTTGAACTTGGTGATAGCTAACACGAAGATCTAGCTTGTTAAAAAATTGGCCCCTAATAGATCATCTAACAAATCATCAATGATAAGAATATGGAACATGTCCTTGATGGTCAATTTATTTAGTTTTGGGAAATCAGGGCACATCTGACATTTGCAATGTTAGGAACCATCACCACAAGGGATGAATAATAGCTTGTATTGGGTCAAATGACACTTGCCACCACTAACTCCTTAACCATCTTCCCAATTTCATTCTTTTGTTCAAAAGTATACCAATAGGGTCAAGTATTTGGAGCTTGACTACTAAGAATTAGGGGAATGGCATAGTAATGGGAATGTGAGGGAGGTGACCTTTTGGGTTCATCAAACACTTGATGATACTAATCTAATAGCATTTGCAAATTTGAAAGAGAAGGATGCAAAGGAGTTTGAGCTTCAATAGACCATAATTGTGTAATAATGCTAGAGTACCCTTTCTTTAACATCTCTTCCTTGCAGAGTGAATTGACCAATTGAACATCACTAGTGTTCAAACCTTGCAAAGTATTATCTTTGCTCTATTGATTATATTTTATCCAAAGTTAGGAATAATCATAGGTGACCAACCCTAATGTTTGTAGTCATTGCACTCCTAACACCACATCAACACCCCCAAGAAAAAGGCATGCATATCGGAGGTTAGCCGATATTCCCTCATAGTGAGTTTGATATTATTTGGCTAGCATAATTTTAAAATTGTTGCAAGCACATGGACATGTAATGAAGTTGGACGACAAGTTTACTACTAATCAAGTTATGAGTGCTACTACCATTAATCAAGACCACAACTATTGGCATTTCATGTAGCTAATGAGTTTGAGGGTTTGACGGGGAGAGAATCTTGCAAGAGCATGAATATAGATGTGACTGCCCTTTGTTGACTCTACCCAAACTAGGAGGAATTTGCCAAATTTGTTTCAAAAATATACCCATACGGTTCGTAACAGTGATTATCATGTGATAAGTCACACATATGACACTAAATATAATTGGAAGAACTTATTTATCCCGATTTCTCTTCCATCAATTGCCATTAATCTTCCAAGCCTACCTCGTATCACATCTAAAAATTCCCAAAGAATATGCTCTCATAGAAAAATTATAAGCAACTCAAGCTAAAATATTTCTTTGGGACTTCTCCAAACTTCCCCTTCATATGGACAAGCCGAGCCACAAGAGCCCTTATAGAAAATCTTTGTTTGATCAAATCTTAGACCTACTAAAATGGCTTCTATGTTGGAATCTACTCATGACATTTACTTTCCATCTTTTGAACTTCCTCCTTTTCTTCTTATAGAAGGGTTATTCCACAATAGTGTCATTTTTTGGCCAAAGTGGGACATTGAAATCTGTATTTTTAACCAATTTTCCACTTTTTGTCATCTATAGCAACTAAATCGTTAATAATTTGAAGATGATGCGAACTAGTGATTTTTAAGATTTTGTGTGTAGATTCTAAATATATATTTTAAATTTTAAAAATAAATTGTAATTTTTTTTACGTGATCTTTAATAATTTCTTTTTTATAGTTAACATTATTTTAAAAAATGACATTAATTCCATAACACATAACCTTTTTTACAAAAAAAAAAATTATAATTTTTTAAACATAGATTTGTAACACCATATCTAGTCTGCATACATATTTTTTCATAATTTTTTGTTACATATTTTATTTATTATTAATTTTTGATGTGAGATTAATTATAATTTAGACATAGTTGTATTCCATAATGTAGAACTTTTTTGTATACATCCAAATTATTATTATTTTTTAAAAAACAAGGACATCAATACGTAGTGTATAGATATTTTCAAAACTTTTTTTTTTCATATTTTTCTCTTTTTCCATGTGTGGAATAGATACCTTGATGTTTGATGAAAAACTTATGTTCACTAGTAAATAAAAAAATAAATATAATAATTAAATAAAATAAATTCAAAATTACACTTTTTGGGAAGTTTATTCTAAGGGCTACAATCCTACAAAATCTTGTGTCCCAGTGACTCAGTTTGATGGTCCAACTCGGGCTTTGAAATAGAATTTTTTGTAAAGAAATAAGTGAAAAAAAATGGCATTTCAAGAGGTAACTTCATACTTTCAAACGAAGGTTTTGAACATGGAACATTAAAAACAAAAAAAAAGGACCTTCGAATGAAGGTCATCACCTTCATTCAAAGGTGTTTTTCATTTTTTAGTGCCTTGGGCTCATTTTTTTACCTTGTCCCACAAGTGGGATGCACTATCTTGTGGGTTCACCCATAAGAAAACTTCTTCTTCATTGAGGCAGGGTAAAAGAAATTTTTGATAAATTAGGCTCTCATAGATAATGGTTATGGTCTCAATAAGTAGTACAAATTTCTTGACAAACATTAATTCCTCTAAATTATAAAAAAATGATCTTGTTATTCGAGGATTTGACAACATTAGTAGGGAGCTTGATGGCACTATTTGTCAACCTTGTGACACTTCCCATGTTATTGCATGTGATGCAATGTAAGTTAGTATATAGCATTCTCCTTGGTTGACCATGGATCATGGGATCTGAGTTGTTCCTTCTACCTTTCATCGGTCCTTGAAGTTAATGTATAGCAATACATCTTACATTATATTCATTGATGGAGCTCCATTCCAACATTGTTAGGCAATAGAGTCACATGCATATTAATCCCCAAGGACATCTAGTAGCTTGTTTCCTTGCTTTTGTTAGAGAATAATTTGTTGCTTCTCCTTTTAAGGATCGAGTCACTACTGAAGTTCCTTCAAAAGTTTATCTTGTGCTTGCTTCACATTCTGAGGACACTACTCATCCATCTTCCTTTACTAAACCTTCGTCTCCTCATGTATTTGGAGGTGATTGGGGTTCCTTAGATTTCACCCTTCTATTTTTGGTGAATATAAGGTCAATTCTCAAGAGTTTGATATTCCTCCCTTACACATTGACCCCACACTTTTGGACAACCTCCTCAAGGTCCTACTTCTTTGTCCTCACCACCTAATGAATATATGTTTGGTACCAATTCCAAGTATGTTGAAACTAATAGCAAGGATCCTCCTTTTTATTCTCACAAGTTTGACAAAGCAAGGGGTTTAAGGTTCTTGTTCAAATGTCTTTAAAGGACAAGGTCTTAGTCCACAGGGAGAAGGAATTATTGAGCCCATTTAGATTGATCACCAATATGACATTACGGGTTAGGGTAGTTGCAAGATAACTTCTGATCACAATAAAAGGAGGCTATTATTGAATTATGACATCTGGCACAAAAATACTCTCAAACATGCAAGAGCTTTGATACCCGTTTCCTCAAATATTTGTCTTGGTCTACCTTAAACTTTTTTGCCATTTTTATTCAAGTCATTCTTTTCCTACTTGAGTTAGCCTTATGCTCATTCTGAAGTGTTCTTGTGCAAATCTGATTCTTAAGTCTCATGTTAAAGCCCTTGCAAAATCATACAAGTTTTTCTTTTATTTTTTGACAAAAATCTAATTTGGTGAACTTTTTGAAAGGTTTGCAGGTTGGCACACCTCCTGAATTCCTAAAAACTATCTTTCCTTAAAGAGTTTGGGCAAAACCTTGAGTTCACAAACCATTCAATTCATCAAAAAGGTCATCTTTTGTTTCATAAGTTGTCTTCTTTCTTACGTTCAGTAGTTTTCTTAGTTCGCAAACCTTTTTGATCGCCGAAAAGGATGTCTTTTAAGCTTATCTCCTTTGTTTTCGAAGATTTTCTAAGTTCACAAACTCATCCTTTTATCGAAATATGTTTCTCATATTTCAGAAAACTTTCAAGTTTGCAAACTTTTCATAGAGTCGAAAGAGACTTAAATCCCTTGCAAAATCATACAAGTCTTTCTTATATTTTTCGACAAAAATCTATTTTGGTAAGCTTTTCAAAAGGTTCACAGGTTGGAACACCTCTTGAATTCTTGAAAACTATCTTTCCTTAAAGAGTTTGGGCAAAATCTTAAGTTGGCAAACCATTCAATTCATCAAAAAGGTCATCTTTTGTTTCATAAGTTGTCCTCTTTCTTACTTTTGATGGTTTTCTTAGTTCGTGAACCTTTTTGATCACCAAAAAGGATGTCTTTTAAGCCTATCTCCTTTGTTTTTGAAGATTTTCTAAATTCACGAACACATCATTTTGCCAAAATATGTTTCTCATATTTCAGAAAATTTCAAGTTTGCGAACTTTTCATAGAGTCGAAAGAGACTTAAATCCCTTGCAAAATCATACAAGTCTTTCTTATATTTTTTGACAAAAGTCTATTTTGGTGAACTTTTTGAAAGGTTCACAGGTTGGCACACCTCCCGAATTCTTGAAAACAATCTTTCCTTAAAGAGTTTGGACAAAATCTTAAGTTCACAAACCATTCAATTCATTAAAAAAGGTCATCTTTTATTTCATAAGTTGTCTTCTTTCTTACTTTTGGCGGTTTTCTTAGTTTGCAAACCTTTTTGATCACCGAAAAGGATGTCTTTTAAGCTTATCTCCTTTGTTTTCGAAGATTTTCTAAGTTCATGAACTCGTCCTTTTGCCAAAATATGTTTCTCATATTTCAGAAAACTTTCAAGTTTGTGGACTTTTCATAGAGTCGAAAGAATGCAAAACAAGAAAATTTAAAAGATTTTTTGACAAAGCTTTAAGTTCACGAACCCTTCAAAGTGCCAAAATAGAGTTCAAAATTCTGGGAGTTTGAATTTTCGTCAAAATGTCAAAAATTTGTCAAAATATTAAAGGAGATAAAGCTCGAGAGTTCAAGTTTTTTCCAAAACATTGAAAAACTCTTGGTGGATTCAAAGTCGAGGAATTTAAGAGTTCGCAAACTTCATAGTTCATTGAAAGGAAAGTTCATAAGTTCGAAGAATCGTTGAATTGCCAAAAAGGCTCTCAATTTTTAATTTCGGCGATTTGGAAGATTTGACAACTTTCTAACTATTAATGAAGTGATCTAATTTTGGTTATTTAAGTGATTGTTGGGCTAATTTTTGTCATTCTATTTTCAAACACGGAATTGTCATTATTGTTTGTTGCACCATACAAAATTTTTACCAGTTACCCTATCTCCTTTACAAAAATCTAAATGATCACCTATTCCTATCTCCTCTTGTGCCATTGTTAGAACACAAGTAATCTACTGAGAGGGTAGGGGGTGAATCAATAGATCAATAAAACAAAAAATTCCAAGCCTCTAGAATGTAGATCAAATTAACTTTCAATGCAATAACATTAACAATGAGAAAACATGCACATAAGAACACCAGATATACATGGAAAACCCAATGTGGGAAAACCATGGTGAGAAAATGTTGTTAGGATCTACCATCCTAATCTAGCCTCACAAATGAAACCATTGATTACAATTTTTAAGAGCACCAGCTCTAAGGAGACTACAATCCCCTGATCCAAGCACCAACTTAGTCCATAGGAGGCACTGACCTCCCTGAATCTTTACATATACATGTAAGCATTCATTTGGTTCTTTATCAACCTCAATTGCACCTTTTTAATTCATACACACTCTTCTCCTCTCACTCTGCTCACCCAGATTTGCTCTGCACTTCAATTCTACTCAGACCTGCATCAATCCGTCTCTACACCATAGTAACCTTATTCTGTGTACAGTTGCTTTTATATATATGCATCTATCTCTGTATACACTTGCACATTTGCATGTGTGCACTCTAGTCTTTCTGCACTTCACTCTTTTGTAATTCTAGATAGCTTTGTATATACTCGCCCAACTGTATGCTCGCACTCCAGATTGTATGTAAACACTCTAGTCATTTGCAGTATACAACTATCTGCATCCACTATTATTATTGTTAATAATGTATCCTAATTTCGCGCCACAAATATAGCTGTTATCCTCTTCTATCGTTGAATTTAACATTTATCAAATTTTGACTTTCAACCCTTTATTGGCGATTTTTTGTTTTTTTAAACTTTGCCCTTTGGTCTTCTATCGATGAACTTTGCCTTCTTCAAACTTTGACTCTTTGTATGTTCTATGGGCAAAATCTTGAAATCTCAAACTTACTCTTCCTTTGCTTCTATCACCTTTATCAATAAATATTACTTTCTTCAAACTCTTGGTCCATTTCCTTTCCATCGGCAAAAGTTCATTTCTTTGAACTTTGCCTTGTTGCCTTCTTAATCAGCAATTTCTCATTTTTTTGAATTTTCCTCTCTACTGCCTTTATCACCTTTATCGACAAAATCACTCTTACACAAACCTTGGCCTTAGTTGCCTTTATCGGCAAAATTGTCAAACCACGAACTCTCTCTTAGAGCTCTTTTATCGCCTAGTCAGTGATCCAGGAAAAAGGCTAACTTGAGAACAAGTTAGTAATACACAAACTTTGCTGACAAGTAAACAACTTGTTTTTCTTTCAACATGTTATCCTTTCGGCGATTCTCTGAGATCTCAAACTTGTCTCTGTCTTCAACACTTTCTCTCTATCATTGTCGGTGAATCAGTTAAGAACCAAACTTTCAAACTTCCAAAGACTTTACTCTTTTCCTTTGTCAACAACTCCATTGTTTAGTCAGAAAATCAGTGAAAAACTAAACTTGTGAACTAGTTCTAAAAATAAGAACTTCACCAATAACTTAAACTTGGAACTTCTAAGTCTTTTTTGAAAAGACTTTCCTCCTCTTCTATCAGTGAATCGCAAAAAACCAGAACCGGCGAACCTGCTAGTTCGCAAACTGAAGAAATCTCCGACTAGCTATAACTTAGCCAATTTTCATCCAAATTTCACCAAACTAAAACTGGGGATACCCATTTGGGTCTTTAACAAAATGAAGTCCTTAGTTTGGTCGTACGACCTGAAATGGAAGCAAATCAATAACTCTTCCTTTCTTTGCCTTAGTAATTTTACTTCTATGTACTTCTCCTCTACCATCCAATTTTGACATCAATGACAATATTTCAACAATCTCCCCCTTTGTAATTGATGGAAACACTCATGCATAAACTATTCTTAGTGCTACTCTAGTGTCGCTCCCCTTACTCTTACTCTCCCCTTTGTCATCAATGGCAAAGGGAGGTAAACTACCTCCTTTCTGACAACTAACTGCTACTATAAAAAAAGCTTCTCCTCACCATGTCACATCAACTTGTGACATCCAAACTGCCATCTATCTACCTGCTCCCCCTGAGAGATAGTAACTATCCAAAATAGGGATGAAAAATATGACTTGATCTGCTCTCCTTGGACAGTTGCCACAGATGCACTTCTACTTGTGAGAAGGAGCAATAACTCCTAGATTTTGCCTAAGATTTTCAAAAGTATCTTTGGCAAGTGGCTTTGTAAAAATATCAACAATCTGATCTTATGTGCTGACATACTCTAACTTGACTTCCTGATCTGTAACTCTTTCCCTCAAGAAATGGCATTTAATGGAAATGTGCTTTGTTCTTGAATGCATCACATGATTCTTTGAGATATTGATTGCACTTGTGTTATCACAAAGAATGGAAATAGGATCGTCAAACTCTACCTTAATATCCTTGAGTGTCTGCTTCATCCATAAAACTTGTGTATAACATGAAACAACGATAACATGTTTTGCCTCAGCAATGGACAATGTGACTGAATCTTGCTTCTTGCTAAGCCAAGATACCAACCTATCACCAAGGAAGAAAGCTCCACCACTGGTGCTTCTTCTGTCATCTACACTTCCTGCCCAATCAACATCTGTATATGATGATAAAGTAAAATAATCATTTCTAGGGTACCATAATCCATACTCCACAATACCTTTCAACTATCTAAAGATTCTATTTACTACTTGAACATGAGATTCCTTAGGAGCAGCTTGGAATCTATCCACCATGCATAGTGCTTGCATGATATCTGGTCTGGATGCAGTTAGGTATTGCAAGCTACCTATCATAGACCTATATACAGTCTGATCTGTATCAGCTGATTTATCATTCTTGCTCAATTTGCATCCTGTCATCATGGGGGTACTTACAGGCTTATAGTCTTCCATCTTGAACTTCTTGAGTATTTCCTTTGCATACTTGGTTTGTGATATAAATATGCCTTGGTCTAATTGTGATATTTGTAAACCAATAAAGAAATAAAGTTCTCCAAACAAGGACATTTCAAACTCTTTTTGCATCTAATCAACAAACTCCTTGCTCATCTTGTCATCACTACCACCAAAAATGATATCATCAACATATACAACAATAATCAACATGTTCTCACCTTATGATTTGAAGTATAAGTCATTATTTGCACATCCTTTTCTAAATCCTTGATGCTGCAGGTAACTATCCAGCTTAGAATACCAAGCCCTAGGGGCTTATTTCAGACCATAAAAAGACTTTTTCAGTCTGCAAACATAATCTTCTTTCTTTGACAATTGAAATCCTTCAGGTTGCTCAATATAAATTTCTTCATTAAGATTCACATTCAAGAATGCATATTCAACATCCATTTGGTAAACCTTGAAGTTCTTATAAACAAAGAATGCCAAAAACATCCTAATGGCTTCCAATCTTGCTATAGTTGCAAATATTTCTTCAAAATCTATGCCTTCAACCTATGCATATTCTTTACAAACCAAATGTGCCTTATTCCTGACAACTTCTCCATCCTCATTCAACTTGTTTTTAAACACACATTTTGTGCCTATCACATTCTTATTTGTAGGTCTTGGAACCAATTCCCATGTCTGATTCTTCTTAATTTGATTGAGTTCCTCTTCATTGCATTGATCCATCCTTCATCCCTACTAGCATCACTAAATGTTTTAGGTTCAATCTTAGAGAGTAAAGAGAAATTTACTTGTTCATTTGCCCTAGCAAGTTTTCTTCTTGTTTGCATGCCTTCATTCTTATCTCCTATTATTAGTTGTTGAGGATGTTCTTTTTGTACAAATCGAGCAGGTGCTTTACTAGTTGTTTCTTCATATTCTTCTTCAATGGTAGCATCTTCTTCTACTTCTGATATAGCTGATCCATCTTTGCAGCTATCTTTATTCTGAGTTAGATGTGGCTTGTCCTCATCTACCCTAACATTAGCGCTTTCGATGATTTTATGCAATCGCTTATTGTAACATTTGCATGCTTTGGATCTATTGGAATATCCTAGAAAAATGCCTTCATCACACCTTGAATTGAAACTTCCAAGGCTGTCAGGTCATCTCTTCTGATGTAGCACTTACTACCAAACATCCTGAAATATTTGACTGTCATGGATCTACCATGCCATAATTCATATGATGTGTTGTCAGTGTTTACACTTAGCTGCGCTCTTTTCAAAGTATACATTGCTATGTGTACTGGCTCTCTCTAGTGAACATCAGGTAAATTTTCCTCATTTAACATTGTTCTTGCCATTTCTTTTACCATTCTATTTTTCCTTTCCATAATGCTATTCTGATGTGGAGTTCTAGGTGCAGAATATTGTCTTTTTATACCGTGCTTTTCACAATATTCCACAAACACGTTGGAGGTGAATTCTCCACCTCTGTCTGATCTTAGGCATTTGATTGCCATACCACTCTCCTTCTCAACCAAAGACCTAAAAGCTTGAAATCTTTCAAAAGCTTCTGATTTATCCTTTAGAAAGGTTACCCATGTCATTCGTGAGAAATCATCAACCAATAACATGAAATATCTCTCACCTTTTAGTCCTTGTGTCTTGGTTGGACCGCATAGGTCAGTATGAACTAACTCCAAGAGTCTTGAAGTAGAGTATTCTTTTGTTTTGTAGTTTGACCTTGTCTATTTCCCATGTTGACATTCCTTACAAATTGTATTTGTTGGCTTGGTGATTTTTGGCAAATGCCTAACTGTGCTTTTTGAACTTACCTTCACAAGGTTGTAAAAATTGATATGTCCCAATCTTTTGTGCCATAATCAAATTTCATCAATCTTTCCCATCAAACAACTTCTTCCTTGAATCTCCTTGAGATTGTAAATATTACTTTTTATTTTTCTTGCCTCAACAACCAACTTACCAAAATTTGCTTTCCTGATCTCACAGCCTTTTGCATTAAAGATCAGATTGTATCCATTGTCACACATCTGACTTACACTCAACAAATTGTGCTTCAGTCCTTCCACATAGTAAACATTGTGAGTCTTGGCTTTTCCATAAATACTCAGTGTTCCTTTACCATAGATCTTCTAAGTTGTGTTGTCACCAAAGTTAATTGAGCCTCCATCCAATTCTTGCACACTTATAAACTTACTTTTGTCTCCTATCATGTGATTGGAACAACCAATATCTATCACCCATGGATCCTGTCTCTTAGCATGAAATGTCATCTGTTACTATCAGAGATGCTTCTTTCTTCTGATCATCCTTCTTATTTTTCCAGACTTTCTTAGTTTCCTTCTCTTTATTCATGAGAAAGTCTAATGCATTATCCTCCTTAGGAGGAACATTCTCCTTTCTTTCCTGTTTGTTAGTTTTTACAAAGTTTGTTTTACAAAATTTTGCAATATGGCCAAAGTTATTGCATTTATAACAAACTACTCTAAAATCTCCTAGAGGTGCAAAATATTTTTTGCTAATAAAATCAGTTCTTTTCCTAGGAACAACTCTACAACTAACAACCCTATGACCATATTGATTACATGAATAACAATAGCCATAAAAGGATTGAGGAAACCTAATTACACTAGAATGTCTTACAGGAGGGGGACCTTTCAATCTTTTCTCCTTTAGATCTCTGACTTTTGTGAAGCTATCATCTTCCTTCTTCTGCTTCTTCTCTTTAGCCTTTTTAGGAGGATTGCTAGACTTTGAATGATGACCTTCTTCAAATCCTAAATCAGCCATGCTCTTTCAAAATCTCTGACCGCTGATCATCTCATCAAGCATGCTATTTCTCTTATCAAATTTCAAACTTAGGTCAATCTTATCTTTAGCCTTTCTAATTCTTTTCTCAGAGATACCACTTTAGATTCTAGCTTCAGACATTCTTCTAATTTAGCTTTCAATTTGGATTTAATAACTTCTTCTATTCTTTTGGCTTCTTCCATTTGTATCTTCAAATTAACAATCAAATCTTTTGATTCAGCAAGCTTCTTAGACACCATATCTTCTTGAAGTTGTAGCTTTAATTTAGAGTTTTTCTTCCTTAGTTTCTCAATCTCTTCTAAAGCACATACTAGCTCTCCTTCCAAATCTACTTCTGCTTCTTCATTCTCAAGATCTTTTAGATCAATATTGTTCTGATCTATATCAATAGTCTTTGTTGTCATGAACATATATTTATTTTCTTCAGCCTTAGAAACACCTTCATTGTTGTCTTCTAGATGGGGCTATCTTTAGAGGAATTATTGTCACCTTCTATGTAAAGACTCTTCTTGTTCTTCTGAAAATTCTTCTTCTTCGGATAGAACTGCTTGTTACTTTTCTTAATATCAAATTCATCATTTTTATCTTTTCCCTCAAGAGGACATTTAGCAACAAAGTGACCAACCTTTCCACAATTAAAACACTTAAAGGGTAACTTACCTCTATACTTCCCAGATCCTCTCTTTAATCTTCTTACAAAATTGGCCTCTTCTTCGTCAGTCCCAGATTTAGGCTCTACATTATTTGACTTCTTTGATGCCTTAAATACAACTTCTTTATTTGAAGTATCAGTAACACCTGTCCTCATTTCATAGGAAATAAAAATACCATGTAGCTCATCAAAAGTTATCTTATCAAGCTCTTTTGCTTCTTCTATAGCAGAGTCTTTAGAATCATACCTAGAAGGTAAAGATCTAAGTATCTTCTGAACAATCACTGACTCTTTTACTTCTTCATCTAGTCCAATCATGGCATTCACAACATCAACTCTGAGCAGTTAATTAATAATATTTTCTTCCTCTCTCATTTTTAGGCTTTCAAATCTTCCTTTAAAGGTTTGTATCTTGGCTTGTTTCATCTTTGTATCTCCTTCATAGATGCTTTGAAGCTTATCCCAGATTTCTTTAGCAGACTTGCATTGCATTACTTTCACAAATTCAGAGTTAGCTAAACCACATAGAATTACATTTTTAGCCTTAGCATTATTCTCACAATCCTTCTTACCCGTCTAGTCTATTGGAGGAGTTCTAGGAGCAATATAACCATCCTTAACAGATTCAAACATCAAACCCTATTGACGTTAGGTAGGCTTCCATCCGTATACTCAAGAATGCATAGTTCGTTCCATGAAACAATGGTGCTCTGTTTGAGTGAGATCCTTTGTGATCGGCCATGCATTCAATCTCCCAGATCGACCTTTAGCTGTTATGCTTCTTCCAAGGAATTGTGCTCTAATACCAATTGTCAAAACAAAAGCAATCTACTAAGAGCGGGGCATGAATCAATAGATCAATAAAACCTAAAACTCCAAGCCTCTAGAATGCAGATCAAATTAACTTTCAATGTAATAACATCAACAATGAGAAAGCATGTACACATGAACACCAGATATATATGGAAAACCTAACGTCGGAAAAACTATGGTGAGAAAATGCTGCTAGGATCTACCATCCTGATCCAGCCTCACAAATGAAACCATCGATTACAATGTTTAAGAGCACCAACTATAAGGAATCACCAAATCCTTGATTTAAGAGCACCAACTCTAAGGAGACTACAATCCCCTAATCTGAGTACCAACTCAGTCCACACGAGGCACCAACCTCTCTAAATCTTTACAGATACATGTATGCAATCATTTGGTTCTTTATCAACCTCAATTGCACCTTTTTAATTCATACACACTCTTCTCCTCTCACTCTACTTACCTAGATTCACTCTGCAGTTCAATTCTCCTCGTGCCTGCATCAATCCATCTCTACACCATAGTAACCTTATTCTTTGTATAGTTGCTTTTATATATATGCAACTATCTCTGTATATACTTGCACATTTGCATGTGCGCACTCTAGTCTTTTTGCACTTCACTCTTTTGCAATTCTAGAAAGCTTTGTATATACTCGCCCATTTGTATGCTTGCACTCCAGTTTGTTTAAATGTAAATACTAGTCATTTGTAGTATACACCTATCTGCATCACCATCATCCATGCATGATCCACTATTATTATCATTAATAACGCATCCTAATTTCACGCCACTCTTCTATCATCAAGTTTAACATTTCTCAAATTTTGACTCTCAACCCTTTATCAATGATATTTGCAGTATACACCTATCTGCATCACCATCATCCATGCATGATCCACTATCATTATCGTTAATAACGCATCCTAATTTCGCGCCACAAATATAGCCGTTATCCTCTTCTATCATCGAGTTTAACATTTCTCAAATTTTGACTCTCAACCCTTTATCAATGATATTTTGTTTTTCTGAACTTTGCCCTTTGTTCTTCTATCGACAAACTTTGCCTTTTTCAAACTTTGGCTCTTTGTCTGTTCTATCGGAAAAATATTGGAATCTCAAACTTACTCTTCCTTTGCTTCTATTACCTTTATTGGTAAATATTACTTTCTTCGAACTCTTGGTCCATTTCCTTTCCATCAGCAAAAGTTCATTTCTTCAAACTTTGCCTTGTTGCCTTCTTAATCAACAATTTCTCATTTTTCTGAACTTTCCTCTCTACCGCCTTTATCGGTGATATCACTCTTACACAAACCTTGGCCTTAGTTGTTTTTATCAGCAAAATTGCCAAAACACAAACTCTCTCTTAGAGCTCTTTTGTCACCTAGTCGGCGATTCGGGAAAAAGGCTAACTTGAGAACAAGTTAGTAATACACGAACTTTCCCAACAAGAAGTAAAACACTTATTTTTCTTTCAACGCTTTCTTTTGTTGGAGATTCTCTGAGATCCCGAACCTATCTTTGTCTTCAACACTTTCTCTTTATTGTTGTCGGCGAATTGTTTTAGAACCGAACTTCCAAACTTCCAAAGACTTTACTCTTTCCTTTGTCAATGTCTCCATCGACTAGTCAGCAAAATCGGTGAAAATTGAACTTGCGAACTAGTTCTAAAAATAAGAACTTTGATGATAACTTAAACTTGGAACTTCTAAGTCTTTCTTGAAAAGACTTTCCTCCTCTTCTGTTGGTGAATTACCAAAAACCAGAAACGGTGAACCTGCTAGTTCGCGAATTGAAGAAATCTCTGACTGGCTATAACTTAGCCAATTTTCATCCAAATTTCACCAAACTGAAACTGGGGATACCCATTTGGGTCTTTAACAAAATGAAGTCCTTGGTTTGGTCATATGACCTAAAATTGGTAGCAAATCAATAACTCTTTCTTGCATTGCCTTAGTCATTTTACTTCTATGCACTTCTCCTCTGCCATCCAATTTTGACATCAATGACAATATATCAAAAACCATATGATTTTGAATTTACTAACCTTGCAGGTATCAAACAGAGAATTAGATAGGAGGAGGTTCTCTTGGATCATTAAAGGCATTGGCAAAATGACATTGTCAAGGAATCATGGAGTGTAGTTAAGGAGAAAGGTCAAAAACTTAAGGTGCATTATATGTCCTAGAGGTGCGCCAAATTTAGGAGAGGTGCACTAAAATTAATAGAAGTGCGCCTAAGGCAGTCGAGGCGCGCCAACAAGCATGGAGACGCGCCATGAGGAAGTCAGGTGCGCCAGGGGGCAATTAGGCACGCCAGGATGAGATGATGTGCATCAAGGAAGGTAGAATGTTTCAAATGCTAGGTTTGCTTGGTGAAGAGATGATGTGTTAGGAAGGCAAAGTGCTCTCATAAGGAAATCAAAACAAATCATCTTGAGAGTAGGTGTGCCATCTGGATGGAGAATAGATTTTATTTTCTGGGAGTGCGTCAAAGGGATCAGGGCTCTTCCTTGAATCAAATTCATGTTCAAACCATTTTAAGACACTCTCTCGCCTATCCTAGAGCATCATCAATTCAAAGAAGCACTCAAAGTAAAGAAGTTTTAGCACGCCTAGTCTAAGGCACGCGCACTGTTGGTTCTCAAATCTACAATTTGCATAACCCTAAAAGGATGCCAAACTTTATGATTGGGTTAAGCAACCAATTTGGCCAACTGATAGAATCGATCAAACTGATTGGACTTCCCTACACTTCAGGCTCTGCTTTGCCTAGGCGGGTGTACCTTCTTATCACCAATGAATGTGAACTCCTCAAAACTGAATGGTGATCATTGAGCAGATTACATATAATTTTGCTAATTAAAGCAATCCTCTTCAACCAAATTCAAACTGGCATGGAATTTGAAAATAGATTTATTTATGTACTATACTCCTACTCCTACTCCTACTCCTACAAACAGAAAACCAAAATTATATTTGAAATATATACAAGGGATGATTTTGGAAGTTGTATGATCGGTGCCTTTTCCTCAACCGAGCAACCAAGTCCAAACACAAAAAGATATATGCCTTCCCTCTGGCTACAACTTGACTTGTTTTGTACCACAAGGTCTATGACTGGCATAGATGTGCAAAAATGTCAATTATCTATCTTTTCTTCAATTATCCAATTAAATTCTCGAGGCCACTGTGATTTACTTAGAGGAATTTAATCCTTGCTTGAAGGAACCCGTTAAATAAAACACACGACAACATCAAATGTGCTTCGACAAATCAAAAATATACTTGATATAATGATTTGAATGACAAGAAAAACTTAAGTTGGAGACAACCAGGCAATATTTTACCAATTAGTTCAACAAACAAATGACACCAGATTTTAGACACCAGATTAATATGATCTCTCCATCTCCATTACTGTGATTCAAAAAATTGGTGTTTGCAATATCCTGCCCTTCCAAAAATCAAATCCTAGCCCACCCCCCAAGGTCTTGGTTTCCTTCTTATATAGATGAAGGAAGCAACAAGTTTCAGACCTTTTACATTCAATGGACTTTTCAACTTCCTACCCTTTTACATTAGGACACTTTACAACATTTGCTTTTTATTACATTATGCAACCAAAAATATTTAATTGCCTTTTTGCTTCACATCCCGTGAATGATTATTTCACCCACATATTTTTGCAGTAATAGTCAAAATGACTATTCATATTCCCTCTTTCGAGAATTACATTCACCATATTTATTTTCAATGTATTAGCCGGGTGAAATAATTGCCCATTCCATTATATTTTTATCTTTTCAAAATTATCTATCCTGCACATTTTCAATTTATTCCCCAAAATAATATCTTTTTTCCTCTCCCATGAAAAATATTTGACCATATTTAATTGCACAATATTAATGCATCATTTCATTATTTTACTCCACCTCTATACTGCACATATCTTAATTTTTAATTGAGGGAGTGCAGGAGCCATCCCTAAATTCACCGCTCACCCGCAGCTTGATTAAACTTTGTTTGCAGGACAATGGGAAAAATCAATAATTCTGCCACTCTACCGCACCGAGCTTTAGGGTTCTTCGCGGGAATGTGGGGAGAGCTTAGAATGTATCCCGCAACACCGCATACCTCTTGCCCTGGCCCTGCGGGAATGTGGGATAGACTGCTCCAGTTCAGGGTCTTCATGCGATCTGCAAACCATTCAAATCCACTACATTTCATTCATCTCCTTGCATGAGATTATATCTCATTGAAGCATTCAATCAAACAGTTCATTCGCCTTTGTCTATGCCTCCACGACCATGGTTGTTTAAAGATCCTGTTTTGGCACACACTGGGAGGGTGCTGGCAAAGGTTGTCGAGTCTGTCGTTTCAATTGCTAATTGCATTAGATTGACGGTGCCTTTCCAAGGCTTTCACTAGGGTCATTTTGTGCCTATCCGGCAACGATGGTAGTCCATGAAATCATAGTTTGTTGAGGCATTTCTTTGTCAAACAGTTTGCGCGGTCTTTGTATGTTTTCCACATTTTACATATACATCTATCAAGGTCTTCTAATAAGGGTTCGATTGCATTTTCCATCCGTGTACCTACTTCTTGTGTTGAGATGAAGCAAACATCAGGATCCTTGTAGAAAGCATCATTTGTCCCATTTTCATGATGAACATAAAAAATCAATGATTAACACGCGTTGTAGCCCATGTATGCACTGGGCATAATGAGCTGCTACAACCACATTGCCAAAGATTCAAAAACCCATTGGTCTTCTTAGTACAACATGATGACCTGGAGGTCTAACAATAGCAAAACCTGGAGGATGATCATTTGTTATTTTTGATGTTGCAGCCATAGAATCGACGAGAGGATGTCTACACCTTCTGCAAGCATGGCCTCAAAAATGTATTTGCAGTGGCATATGTGGGACCAGATCCATCGATCATTGCCAAGCCTTCCTCCCCAATTGTATCCATTACCTCCCAAGCATTCTGCCACAACCCCAGTAACAAGGCCGCCTCAAAAGCACTCATGGAGAATATTTCCTACTACTTCTCATGTTAACCAAAGTCTTGTGAACTGTGAATAAGATGGCCCATCTGCTAAGTGTAGCATAATCTGCAATGTTAGACCATGAATGGTAATTGACCTCCATTTGACGAATGCAAATGCAGTCTCGACCTCAAAACCTTTTGCCACAATTTCTTCACTTCTTTCCTTTGGTATTTCTATCCTTCCTTCAGTAACTAATGCCAATTTAGTTGTTGGAATATGGGAGACTGTTAGTTGAACACTTTGTATTGAAAGTAATATCTTCCCCCACCAATTTGCCTGATGATTCTCCTAAATTTGAAAAGACTCAATTTTGACTACTACGGTGCCTTGGTGTAGTGGCTTTGTCCATCATTAGAAAACAACCTTGTATGATGTCGTCTTTGTATCACAACAAATGCAATAATGGGATTGTGCATATCTTCAACAATGCTGTTGGAAACTTTTCATACAAAAATTCTTTGTTCTCCTTTATGAATGATGTAGTTTTCCAGCCACTAACTTTTCTGGAAGAAGATCCATTTTAACATTTTTGATCCACAGGAACCACATAAGGAGGGCAGATACCTTGGTGACAAGAACTTATGTATGCATTCCACGAGGCCACGGGATTACAAAAGGCTCCAAACAAGAGCCAAACCCATGGAATGAAAGTGACACATTTCTCCATTCTTGCCCAAAGAATCAACTACAAGTCATCCTGACAATGATATGCCATTTCTCAAATTCTCAATGTCAACACACTCAACCAACAATTATGGCACATCTAACACCAATGTTGGATACTAGAGCCTCAATCTGTTCTGCAATTTGAATTGCCAACTCCATGGTTGGAGAAATAACACAAGCAAACAATAGATGTAGCATCTCAAGAAGTACTTGTAAAATTGGAATTGCAAATGCTACTATTTTCCCAAAATCAACAATAATATTTTTATGACATATGTTGGGTCCCTTTGTGGACCCAACTAAAATATTTTTGTTTGGAAACATTTTTTTACCATGAATTGACCCGAGTCCACATCTGTATGCTTTTGAGGTTAAAAAATGAAGTGGGTTGCCACTAGAATTTGTTTTCTGACATCTTTGCACACCAGGGAGCATATGAAGGTTAGGGGAATGCAGAATACCAATCCACTTGTCATGATGATCATCGAGCTGTGAATTATCAATATGAAGAGGAGGCTACTTTGTAGGCCCAAGAATATGCAAGCAACAAAATAGTCCTAGAACCCTCCAACTTGATGCTTCAAAACCCTGTCAAAACTCATCACAAGAAGCTGAAATCAAATATATATGTTCACATATGATAAATGAACACACTCACTAGGTGATTTGACTTGAAAGCAAATAGGTTCTGAATTATGACCCTCCAAAGTAGGTCACTAGGGCAGATTTTTTAGGTGCATTTATGAACATGGTAATTAACTTTTTCATCATGAGCACTTAAAATTTTGCAAAATTTTACAGTGCCAACAGTGGCTCTTGCTTGGGGATGTATGCCCCTTGCGGGCATAGCAAGAATTCAGATATTTGGGGAGCAAACCAGTGTTTTATTCATTGGGCAATAGTGTCCAACTTCTCTTTCTCTACCCTGAATTGGTATGATTTGAAAAATCACACCATAGCTGATGGTACAAGGCCACCAATAAAAGAAAAGGCCTCTACTTACCTCTGTCATACACCTTATTTTCATCTAATTGCATCACAACAAATCTGAAAGCACCATCAATGCAAAACTGGGAACAAACAACACCACAGGTACTCTGAAACATGTTAATGTATTCTTCCATGCCAATATCAACTCCATCAAATTGTTTCTCACAATTGAGCATAAATTGAAAAACACCATCACCATGTGACAAATATGCATCATTATCCATTTCATCATCATGTTTCACTGAAGGTTTTTCCAAATAGACAGAAAAATTGAAATGTGCATGTAATGTCCCCTATCTAGCTCACTACATCAGTAGACCAGGGTTAGCTTATAATTCAACTTCCATAGGCTAATGGAGGTGTTTAGGAAGTCATTCCAAGGACTTACTATTTATAGTAAGTCATGAGCCAAGCAGTTACTATTTTTGGCAAGGCAGTTGTGGGGGTCCTTGGCACAATGTTCATTGTCTCGATATGACTAGAGCCTAAAAGGATATAATATAAGTCAAATTAAATATTTAACTTATATTATTTTATGAGACTTTGATATAACTTTAAGTTATAAAGTAAAGTGTTTTATAAAGTGCAAGTTGTAACTTAAAGTTACATGCCTAGGGATGAGAGCCCCTCATGGTGAGGCAAGGGGTTGTTTTTAAATTAAAAATAATTAAAAATCCCCTCTCTTGGGCATTGGGGTTTGGGGGAAGTAAAAAGGTGAAAGAAGTCTCATTTTTCCTTATGTGAAGATTTTAATTTTTTGCTTTGGCTTTTGGAGTTTTATTGTGCTTTGGCTCTAGGGTTTGGATTTTTGACAGTGTTGGGACGAAAACCCCTTCATTGATTCCTTTCCATGTGCATGAGATACCGTATCAGGAGAGGTTATTGGAGGCTTCATCTAGAAGTCTTATTTGCACATTCTGGGAGGACATTTTGGAGTTAATTTGTGCATGAAATGGCTACATTTTTAGGTATTTGTAGTCTGCAGAGGTGAACAACATTATTAGTGTTAGATTCATATCATTTTGGAGGAGTTTGAGGCTGCCATAGTCATTTCCAAGCAGGCCATACTGCTGCTAGGGAGGCCGTACCTCTTGCTGATGATATCATGGGGTTTTGAGTGGGTATTTTGGTGCATCTTTCATCCTTATCAGGTCACCTAGCTTTAGCAAACAGTATTAGTCCATATTCGAGGGGTTTGAAGGAGATTTCATTGGATTTTTGGAGCTGCACTCAATCCAAGGAGGCCGTACATCTGCAACTAGGACGTGGGCTATAAGGGAAGGAAAAAAACAACTTTGTGGCTTCAACCGATCCTATCTTGGGCGTTTAGTGATTGCAGATCAGTCCCTTGTACTTGCATTCCCATATCTTTCCATTTCACAGAATTGTGAGCATTTCATTGTGACTTTGTTGCTAGTTCGACTACAGCATCCAGACAAAGTTGTAAATCTCCACTTGGGTATGTCAATATAATTCATATTTTGGCTCATTGCTATCTGGGTAGTCATTATTTTGTTAATATCTCTTTTAGATTTTCTAGGTTTGTTCATATGCTTCATATTTCACACATGTAATGCAAAAACTACACATGCAAAAACATACAGTAAAACCCTAAACAACAAAACATTAAAAAACACAAAAAAAATTAGTCAGAAAAACATATACAGAGGGGTGTATGTTACAGTGGTATTAGAGCAAAAAATCTTGCCATCTTGTGAGGTTAAATATGACATGTAGATGATAAAAATGAGACATGCGGCCTATAGATAGATACGATTTTAGACCAAGACCAGGAACACGGAATTCACAGAGGACACAAGGAAGAGAGGTACCACAGATAGAAGAACCTGAGCATCTAGTACCCATAGTAGATCCATTTGAGTCAGAGATAGAGGTTGTCTCTACCGAGGAAGATTCCCAAGTTTCGGGAACAGACCCTTTTTCAGGGGAACTACCCCCAATTACAGAACCTACAGGAGAAATGGGTGACAGGGAGGTTGAGGATCCTAGCTTGCGAGAGATCTTGAATGTGCTCACCAGGAGCTCGTTGGCCCTAGAAAGAGAATTGAGGGAGTCTTGATAGGAGTTGAGAGAGTCGTAGGAAGAGATAACACATACCCTCGAACAATTGCAAGATGGAAGGAATAATAGGGATAATCACCGTGACAGGAACAAGTATAATGGAGGTGATAGGAACAGAAACAATGATGGTGATAGAAACATAAATAATGGCAGTCATAGAAATAGAAACAATGACAGAGATAGGAATAGGAATAATGTGGGTGATAGACACAATGGTGACAAGAACCAGGGAAACAAGAATAATGGGGATAGGAACCAGGATGACAGACACAGGTTCAGAGATGATGAGGATGAGGCCTCGATTACTCATAGGAGGGCTTCACAATTTACAATAGGTGACAGACCTGGCATTCTGACCTTTTCTCCCAGGAACCAAGTTCTTGAATAGGATCCCACACAGACTAAGTTTCAAGAGGAGATTCTGAGGGATTGGAGAGCTTCTAGTGCAGAGTTCAGGGTAGAAATGACCTTTGCGGAGTACTCTGACATTAGGATAAAAAATAGACCTCGTAGGGGATGTAGACCTTAGAACCAGGAGTTGCAAAAGAAAGTGAGTAAAATGATACTTCCCTACTTTGATGGATTGGGTAAGACCATCGCTAAAGCTTGGGTCCAGAAATTGGATTGCTACTTGTAGATTAGTCCCATGCCTGAGGAGGACGCCATTACTTATGCAGCTTTGAACTTGGAGGGAGTAGAACATAATTGGTGGAGCAATGGGAAGGTCACACTGGGTCACAATCAGATTATTTCATACATGGAGTTTACAGCCAGACTGATCGACAGGTTTGATAAAAAGGACCCAAAGTTACAATTTAAGGAGTTGGCATAGCTAAGGCGGAGTGGATCAGTTGACTCCTACATTTCTAAGTTCTAGGTTCTATCTATTATGGTCCCAGATATTTCTGAGCGCTAATTGGTGATCATTTTCATTGATGGATTGTTAGACCCACTTTGTGGTTGGGTTAAGGGTTTTGACCGTACTTCACTCCAGGGGGCCATGAAGAAGGCCCATGATATGGAGTCATCGGTGTGGAGGAGCAAATTTCATTCTAAGGGATTTCCATACAGGAGGGATAAGGAGAAGGAGAAGAGACCCTTCCATAGAGATGTCGAGTAGCATAAAGACAAATCAAATAGATTGACGGAAGAGCAGCTCAATGAATACAGGAGGAAGAAATTTTGCTTCCATTGCAAAGAACCATGGGATCCCTCACATAGATGTCCACACAAGGCTAAGGCCAATTTGATAATGTACTATTCAATTGAGGAGACTCAATTAGATGCATCTGATTCAGAGTTCGATCAACCTTCAAATCATGGAGATAGTGGAGATGAGAGAGCCTCACATCACAGTGTTGGTAGTGGAAGTACTATTGCCCAGCTATCCAGTTTCCAGAAGGTTGGTTCTTTTAGGGTGCATGGTGTACTTAGTGGATAGCACATTATTACCCTCATTGATACAGGAGCTACACATAATTTTATTAATGAGGGGTTAGTAGCTTGTAGGGGTTGAAGACAGAGGAATTCAAAGGCTTCAAGGTAATGGTAGCCAATGGATTCAAAATGTAGTACAACAGGAAGATATCAAGATTGAAAATCATCATGGGAGAGTATGAGCTGGTAGATGATTTCTATGTTGTTGGCATCGGGGATACATATGTTGTACTTGGCATGCATTGGATGAGCCAACTAGAGGAGTTCACCATGAATGTAAAAAATATGGAGATGAGATTTGAATTCAATGGGAAGAAAATATGTTTGAGAGGTATATCAGATGGTGGACCTCAGGTGGTATCACTAAAGAGGATGGAAAGACTATTGAGGCATGACCAGGTTGAGTGGGCAACAGAGTGCCTTATTATGCCAGAGTCCCCACCACGGTAGAAGGACATCTATCATCCTAATATTTAGAAGTTATTATCCAAGCACAGTAAGGTGTTTGGAGACATACCACTAGGAGTGCCTCCTGACAGGGGCATAGAGCATGTTATTGAGCTTGAGGATGGGACCAAGCCCATCATGATCACTCCTTATTGTCATCCGAAGAGGCTCAAGGATGAAATTGAAAAAACCATTAAGGATCTATTGGAGATGGGACATATCCGGCCCAGCAAGAGCCCATTTGCTTCTACAGTTGTAATTGTCAAGAAGAAGGATGGGACAATCAGGATGTGTATAGACTACAAGGCCTTAACAAAGAAAACTATTAAGAATAGGTACCCCATTCTAAGGATAGATGAGATGATAGATAAGCTACATGGTGTCTGTTACTTTTCTAAGATTGACTTGAGATCTGGATACCATCAAATTTGCATGAGGGCCGAGGATGTAGAGAAGACAACCTTCAAGTGTCATTACGATCACTTCAAGTTTTTAGTGGTGCCTTTTGGGTTAACCAATGCACCTGTGACTTTCCAGAGTTGTATGAATAAGATATTTAGACAACTTTGGAAATTTGTTTTGATCTTCTTTGATGACATACTGGTTTTTAGCAAGACATGGGAGGACCACATGAGACATCTTGAGGAGGTATTGAGCATATTGGAGAGTGAGTCACTGTATGCCAAGGAATCGAAATGTGACTTTGGCATGACAGAGTTGCTTTACCTTGGCCATATTATCAGTGTAGATGGGGTCAGAGTGGATCCAAAAAAAATTAAGGTGATTGTTGATTGGCCTCCACCCACAAACCTCACATAGCTTAAGGGGTTTTTTGGAGTTTGTGGTTTCTATAGACAGTTTGTGAAG
Source organism: Cunninghamia lanceolata (assembly GCA_027924645.1). NCBI lineage: Eukaryota > Viridiplantae > Streptophyta > Pinopsida > Cupressales > Cupressaceae > Cunninghamia > Cunninghamia lanceolata. The sequence continues at coordinate 11,270,168 of BSBN01000346.1, read as the reverse complement.
GGCTTCTCACAGATAGCAGCACCTTTGACTGATTCGACAAAAAGGGAGCATTTGAGTGAAGTGACATAGCCCAGTAGTGCTTTAATAGGTTTAAGCACTTGATGTCTACATGCCCAGTGCTAGCAATCCTAGACTTCAGCAAACCATTTGAGTTGCAGTGTGATGCTTTTGGAGAGGGGATTAGGAAATACACATGTAGGAGAAGCACCCCATAGCCTTTGAGAGTAGGAAACTTCGGGGTGTGGAGAGAAGTTACTCGGTGTATGACTGAGAGATGCTAGCCATCATGCATGTATTGGCCAAATTTAGGCCTTATTTGGTTGGGGGAAAATTTATAATCCAGACTGATCATAACAACATTAAATATTTCATGAATCAAAAGGACCTAAATGATAGACAACAAAAGTGGGTGAGCAGGTTACAGGGATACGACTTTGACATCGAGTATGTCAAGGGCAAGAGGAATATAGTTGCAGATGCATTATCACGTTGACCTCACTTGTTCTTAGTTGGGGAGATCTCTACTAATTGGAGGGAGTTAATTATAGTAGAGTATGCTAAGGACTCTTGGGTAGCATGAGTCATTGAGGGCACTAATAAGGATGAGAGATATTCAGTGGTGAATGACTTGATTATATATAAAGACATAATATTCTTGGTGCCTAATTCACAGTTCAAACATAAGGTGATAAAAACTTTCCATGATACACCAATGGCTGGCCATCTTGGATTCTTCAAGATATACAAACAGATCCAGGAGATGTTCACATGGAAAGGACTGAAGGATGAAGTGCAGAAGTATGTTCGTGAGTGTCCCATTTGCCAACAAAATAAGCATGAGCATACCTTTCCTGTAGGTCTGTTATAGCCATTACCTATACCCAATCAGAAATGGGAATGTATCTCCATGAACTTCATTATAGGGTTGTCTAAGGTGCAAGGGAAGGACTGCATATATGTGGTGGTTGATAGACTCAACAAATTCACACATTTTTTTGCCATTTTAGTAACCTTTACAGCTGCTCAGGTGGCTACATTATTTGTTAGGGAGATATTTAGATTACATAGGGCACCCAAGAGCATAGTCAGTGATAGGGACAACAAGTTCCTGAGTTTATTTTGGCAAGAGTTGTTCAAACTGTGTGGTACAAAGTTGACTCCTAACACCAACTACTACTCGCAGACAGATGGTCAAACATAGGTGGTGAACAAATGGTTAGAAGGGTACCTACGCAACTATGTTTCAGGGTAGCAGAAGGCTTGGTCAGATGGTTGCACCTAGGGGAGTATTGTTACAATACTACTCATCACATGTCTATTTAGATGACTCCTTTCAGGGCACTATATGGTTATGATGCCCCATGCTTTACAGATCTCTTACTTGGTGATAGTTAGGTGCCTAAGGTAAAGGATCTTTTGCAGGATAGCTAGGATATTCTAAGGGAACTTAAGGAGAATATACAGCAGGCACAGAATCAGTAGAAGTTGTATGTTGATCAGCACCGAGTGGAGAGGAGTTTTGAGGTTGGAGACATGGTATACTTGAGGCTCCAATCCTACAGGCAGTCCACTCTCAAGAAGAGTGGAGGAGAAAAATTGAAACCCAGATTTTATGGACCATTCAAGATTATCAGAAGAGTGGGTGAGGTGGCAAATGAGCTAGAGCTACCATCAGACAGTAGGGTGCACAATGTATTCCATGTATCCAGGTTGAAGAAAGCTTTGGGCCACAACATAGTTCCTTCAGCTGAGCTTCCACCTTTAGATGAAGAGGGGAAGTTGATCCTAGTACCTAAATCTATCATTGACACTTAGGAGAGACACTTGAGGAAACAGGTTATTAGAGAGTACTTGGTCAAGTGGAAGAATTTGTCAGTGGAGGATGCCACTTGGGAGGGTGAGCAGATATTGCAGCATCCAGAGTTGAGGTTGCTTGAGGACAAGCAATCTTCAGAAGGGTAGACTGTAATGTCCCCCATCTAGCTCACTGCATCAGTAGACTAGGGTTAGCCTATAATTCAACTTCCATAGGCTATGGAGGTGTTTAGGAAGTCATTCTAGGGACTTACTATTTATAGTAAGTCATGAGCCGAGTAGTTACTATTTTTGGCAAGGTAGTTGTGGGAGTCCTTGACACAATGTTCATTGTCTCAATATGACTAGAGCCTAAAACGATATAATATAAGTCAAATTAAATATTTAACTTATCCCTCTCTTGGGCATTGGGGTTTGGGGGGAAGTAAAAAGGTGAAAGAAGGCTCATTTTTCCTTATGCAAAGATTTTGATTTTTTGCTCTGGCTTTTGGAGTTCTATTGTGCTTTGGCTCTAAGGTTTGGATTTTTGATAGTGTTGGGACGAAAACCCCTTCATTGATCTTCCCTATGCATGAGAGATCATATCAGGAGAGGTTATTGGAGGCTTCATCTAGGAGTCTCATTTGTGCATTCTGGGAGGACATTTTGGAGTTGATTTGTGCATGAAATGGCTACATTTTTAGGTGTTTGCAGTTTGTAGAGGTGAACAACATTATTAGTGTTAGATTCATATCATTTTGGAGGAGTCTGAGGCTGCCATAGTCATTTCTAGGTAGGTCGTACTGCTGCTAGGGAGGTTGTACCTCTTGCTGATGATATGATGGGGTTTTGAGTGGGTATTTTGGTGCATCTTTCATCCTTATTAGGTTGCCCAGCTTCAACAAACAGTATCAGTCCATATTCGAGGGGTTTGAAGGAGAATTCATTAGATTTTTTGAGCTGCACTCATTCCAAGGAGGTCATACATTTGCAGCTAGGACATGGGTTGTAAGGGAAGAAAAAACAACTTTGTGGCTTCAATCAGTGCTATCTTGGGTGTTTAGTGACTGCAGATCAGTCCCTTGTACTTGCATTCCCATATCTTTCCATTTCACAGAGTTGTGAGCATTTCATTGTGGCTTTGTTGCTGGTTCGGCTACAACATCCGGACGAAGTTATAAATCTCCACCTGGGTATGTCAATATAATTCATATTTTGGCTCATTGCTATCTAGGTAGTCGTTATCTTGTTAATATCTCTTTTAGATTTTTTGGGTTTGTTCATAAGCTTCATATTTCACACATGCAATGCAAAAACCGCACATGCAAAAACATACAATAAAATCCTAAACAACAAAACATTAAAAAACACAAAAAAAATCAGTTAGACAAACATATACAGAGGGGTGTATGTTACAATTCATATGTTGCATCATTGCTAATATCACATTGCTGCAAACCATAAGAATCATGTAAACAATCCTCCAAAAAAAAGAAAGATAAACATTCATATTTTGGCCCATTTGCATCATGACTCACTCCCATATGAAATGTTTTGTTATCAATCCTCTAATATTCATCTAATACCTCTTCATTCACTTCATTATTGATGTGTTCTTTACTTTTTTCATCATCATACTAGCACTCAGAAAATAACAAATGAGATGCATTCTTTTCATTAACATAATTATTTTCTTCACATGCAACATCCTAATCATCTAAAAGTGCTTCATCCTCATTATAGAATGGGTTTGAAAACACACAAAAATCACATTTTGACACACCTTGGCAAAGTAGCATTTGATTTTCTTCTATCATCTCATCATACAATGTATTTGAAAAAATTTGGAAACCATTCTGATATGTACATACCTCTTCTTCACCAACTGTGTTAGTCAATGGATGCACTTCTTGTTCACTGCCATGTGAACATGCTCCTTCATTTGCTTCATTGCTGATCATGCACTCTTCATGTAATGTGTCCTCAAAAGTGTCTTCAACATTGCAGTCCTCCTCCAAGGTGAAGAGTTGGCCTTCCACAATTTCATCTTCTCTAAAACATCACAGCTGCAACTTTCATCTACGCATGGCTCTTCTACAAGTGGCATTTGTTCTTGGTAAGGTTGATATTGTTGGTACTGATAACCTTGTTACAGATATTGTTGATGCATACCCTGATGCATATATTAGTTAGCACCTCCATGGTAATATATGTTACCTTGTATATTTTGAAGTGGATCATGATATCAATGCTGATATTTCCCCATATGCTGATCATATCCCTGATTTTGAATTTTTACTCCTCCTTGATCACGGGGAAAATGATATGCACCTCCAATAGGCCAAATACAATCAGATCTATATTGTGGCACATTTGGAATATTTTGAGTAGTCAATTGAAGCAACTCTTGCTCCAGTTCATGATATCGCCTCAACAATTTTTTCTTTTAACCTCTGATACACATGCCATTTCATTGCTTGCTAGAATAGACTAAGGCCTAAAAGTTTGTGTATAATTTTTTTTATTGTCATTAAACTGACTCAGAAACATCCTTTTGAAATCTTCCCATGAAGATATACTTTGCATGGGTAAGCCACTACACCATTCTCTTGCATTATCTTTCAAAGACCTTACAAAGAATTTCATAATGATATCTTTTGCACAAATCTAAAAAATTTCAATGAACTCAAAAAATAATTGTACATGCCTATAAGCTAATTCAAACTCCTCTCCCTAAAATATAGGCACATGATCTCTAAGCTCATTGGGAAAAGGATTTGGATAACTTTGTATATTACTGATGTTCAATGGTTTATAGTTGTTTGGAACAAACACTTCTCTCTGTGGATGTGGCTGGAAATGTTGGCTATTCATTGTGTTTGGAACCAAACAACGATAATCATATGGATGATGTATCTTGTTTAACACTTTATAAATCTCACACAAAAACACATTTTTGAAAACTAGAATAGAAATACCTAGAACAATTGTAACAGTTGCTAACCCTTCTCCTTGACTGAAAATTATGTGAATCTGGAACTTCTTTGTATTCTTCAGGTTCTTGAAACAGAATCACCCCTCTTTCAAAGAGGAATGAATTTCATTTTCTAGGTCTTCTCCAGTAGAGCCATTTACATATCTCTTCACCATTAAAAGTCTTTTGGTGGCTTCGATGGGCAAAAATCTTTCACCAGAGACTCCAGGGTAAGATTTGACACTTCAACTCCCCAACAGAGTCACCAATTTGTTGGTTCTCAAATCTGTAGTTTGCATAACCCTAAAAGGATGCCAAACTTTATGATTGGGTTAAGCAACCAATTTGGCCAATTGACAAAATCAATAAAACTGATTGGACTTCCCTACACTACAGGCTCTGCTTTGCCTAGGCGGGTGTACCTTCTTATCACCAATGAATGTGAACTCCTCAAAACTGAATGGTGATGATTGAGCAGACTGCATACAATTTTGCCAATTAAAGCAATCCTCTTCAACCAAATTCAACTAGCATGGAATTTGAAAATTGATTTATTTATGTACTCTACTCCTACTCCTACTCCTACAAACATAAAACCAAAATTGTATTTGAAATATATACAAGGGATGATTTTGAAGTTATATGATCGATGCCTTTTCCTCAACCGAGCAACAGAGTCCAAACACAAAAAGATATATGCCTTTCCTCTGGCTACAACTCAATTTGTTTGGCACCACAAGGTCTATGACTGGCATAGACGTGCAAAAATGTCAATTATCTGGCTCTTCTTCAATTATCCAATTAAATTCTTCAGGCCACTGTGATTTACTTAGAGGAATTTAATCCTTGAAGGAACCCATTAAAAAAAACACATGACAACAACAAATGTGCTTCGAAAAATCAAAAATATGCTTGGTATATTGATTTGAATGACAAGGAAAACTCAAGTTGGAGACAACCAGGGAATATTTTACCAATTAGTTTAACAAACAAATGACACCAAATTTCAGGCACCAGATTAATATGATCTCTTCATTACTGTGCTTCAAAAAATTGGCATTTGCAATGTCCTGCCCTTCCAAAAATCAAATCCCAACCCACCCCCCAAGGTCTTGGTTTTCTTCTTATATAGACGAAGGAAGCAACAAGCTTCAGACCTTTTACATTCAATGAACTTTTCAACTTCCCACCCTTTTACATTAGGACACTTTACAATATTTGGTTTTTATTACATTATGCAACCAAAAATATTTAATTGCCTTTTTGCTTCGCATCACGTGAATGATTATTTCGCCCACGTATTTTTGTAGTAATAGTCAAAATGACTATTCATATTCCCTCTTTTGAGAATTACATTCACCATATTTATTTTCAATATATTAGCTGGGTGAAATAATTACCCATTCCATTATATTTTTATCTTTTCAAAATTATCTATCCCGCACATTTTCAATTTATTCCCCAAAATGATATTGTTTTCTCTTTTGTGAAAAATATTTGACCATATTTAATTGCCAAATATTAATGCATCATTTCATTATTTAACTCCACCTCTATACTGCACATATCTTATTTTCTATTTGTGAGAGTGCAGGAGCCATCCCTAAATTCACCACTCACTCGCAGCTTGATTAAACTTTGTTTGTGGGATAGTGGGAAAAATCAATAAGTCCACCACTCTCCCACACTGAGATTTAGGGTTCTTCGCGGGAATGTGGGGAGAGATTAGAATGTATCCTGCAACACCGCATACCTCTTGCTCCAACCCTGCAAGGATGAGGGATAGACTGCTCCAGTTTAGGGTCTTCATGCAATCTGCAGACTGTTCAAATCCACTACATTTCATTCATTTCCTTGCATGAGATTATATCTCATTGAAGCATTCAATCAAATAGTTAATTCGCCTTTGTCTATGCCTCCACGACCATGGTTGTTCAAAGATCTCATTTTGGCACACAGTCGGAGGGTGCTGGCAAAGGTTGTCGAGTCTACCTTTTCAATTTCTAATTGCATTAGCTTGACGGTGCCTTTCCAAGGCTTTTCGCTAGGGTCATTTTGTGCCTATCTGGCAATGATGGCAATCCACAAAATTATAGTTTGTTGAGGCATTTCTTTGTCAAAGAGTTTGCACAGTCTTTGTATGTTTTCCACATTTTGCATATACATCTATCAAGGTCTTCGAATAAGGGTTCAATTACATTTTCCATCTGTGTACCTTCCTATTGTGTTGAGATGAAGCAAACATCAAGATCCTTGTAGAAAGCATCATTTGTCCCATTTCCATGATGAACATCAAAATTAATGATTAACACGCGTTGTAGCCCATGTATGCACTGGGCATAATGAACTGCTACAGTCACATTGCCAAAGATACAAAAACCCATTCATCTTCTTAGTACAACATGATGACCTCGAGGTTTGACAAGGACAAAACCTGGAGGAGCATCATTTGTTATTTTTGATGTTGCAACGATAGAATTGAGGAGAGGATGTCTACACCTTCTGTAAGCATGGCCTCAAAAATGTATTTTCATTGGCATATGTGGGGCCAGATCCATTGATCATTGCCAAGCCTTCCTCCCTAATCGTTGTTGAAATTAGGGTAGATAACTGAGAGGGGGGGTGAATCAGTTGTCACAAAAACTTTTCGCCTTTGCTGCAATTAAACTTCTTTACCACTTATTAACAGATGAATGATATAACCATGAAAGCATGAATCAACAACACATGAGCAAAAACAAGATCAACACACATAACACCAAGATTTTTTGTGGAAACCTGGTTAAGGGAAAAACCATGGTGGGGGTTAATCCACAAGATTTATTCTCTGTTAAAAGAATAGAAAAAATGGGAAGGCACTTGCCTTCGTGCACACTGCCCATATCTCACTGCTCAAAAGAGGCTCATTGCCTACAGAAATATTTATAAGTTTATCACAGAAAGATTGAACTGGAAAACATCTTCATGCCAAGGTTAGTTCTATTGAAGCATACAACACTTCTGCTCTACCCCCAAACACTTATTCGCTATCTCCTCATCTTTTACTGCTCTTCCTCTTCTCTGCTCTGCCTTTCTTCCTTTCTTAAGATCTTATCATCTTCGCACAAGGATGCAATTCCACAACTCAACCACACACATTTATATGCTTTATCAACCTTGGAATGAACATCAAGGTCGGCACTACAAACATCTGACTTAATGCAAATCACTATACTATCAGCCAAACATAGCTGGGACCCAAATCTTCCTTGAACAACATGCCACGCTCCATAAAGCTTCTCTTAGATCATTTGCAACACGCATCATGCATCCAGTCAGCCAAGAATAGAAAGAACAACAACACCCAAAGAGAAATCTACATTCATGAGCTTAATCCTCAATGTGGACCACCAACACAACAGGCACCTGATTCAGAGACTGCCACAAACATAATGAAATCAATAGGAACAACTGTACCACCTCAGAGCACCAGAAGCACTTGCACTTTCATCCAGAAACTCAAGAACACTAACTTTCATGACCGTCATACTAGAAAGATTGTTTGCGGACCTCTAAACCATGATCCACTTGAGTTGAGGATACACATTGACATCCCAAACACACCTCGAGATCCGTAGATCATAATATTTCATTGCTGATTGATTCGGACCAAATTTCTATCATTGTGTCACCTTTGAACAACTGCAAAACCTGGTTCTACTCAGATGGCCATAACTTCATAAATTCTCCATGCAGATCCCTCAAATCTTAATTGGAGCATCTTTAGACAATCCTTTACAACATCCTTTGGTCCACAGACTCTGATCTTCATCTCACTGGGAATGCAGAGAAATTTACTTCACTGAGTTGTACTATCTCCACTATCTCTTACAGAGAGATATGTAACTCACTTGTTTCTTCTAGAGAGGCTAAGTTTCTTAATATCCTCAACATACAAGTCTTCTAGAATGGGATATAGTTGACACCAATGACAACAACGATATGTTGACATCAATGACAATACCAATTAGACACATATTTGCAACAATCTCCCCCTTTGTCATTGATGGAAACATATGATGTGAAAAACTATTTCAACCATCAAGACAAAAACTTCTCCCCCTTTCTCTTATCACATCTGCAACCACTTTCTTCACTACTCCCCCTTTCACCAGCAACTACTTGCTTCCAATTTTTTCACATGACTTCTCTTCCCTTTGATATCAATGGAAAAGGGCACATTTACAATCATCTCTTCCTCTTTTTGTTTCTTAATCCAGAATCATCATACTGACTACTCCCCCTGAGTAGCAATGCCTTAACACCAATCTGGATCACAAGATATGACTATGAATTTCACTAGACTGATGCACATTAGTGCACCTTAGTTCTGAACAGGAGGGATAATAACCCCTAGCATCACTCTGAGATACTCAAAAGTATCCTTAGGTAAAGGCTTAGTGAAGATATCTGCAATCTGATCTTTTGATGAAACAAACTCCAATCTAACTTCATTCTCATTTACCTTCTCTCTGAAAAAGTGAAACTTGATGGATATGTGCTTTGTCTTTGAATGCAACACCGGATTCTTTGAAATGTTTATTACACTTGAATTATCATAAAAGATTGTAACAGGTTCTTCAAACACAACTTTGATATCCTTCAACATTTGCTTCATCCACAAAACTTGAGTACAATTACTTGTTGCTACTATGTACTGTACCTCTATAGTAGACAAAGATATTGCCTACTACTTTTTTCTCAACCGAGAAACCAATCTCTTTCCCAAGAAAAATGTACCTCCACTAGTACTCTTCTTGTCGTCCACATCTCTTGTCCAACATCATCTGTAGATGCATAAAGATTGAAATCATCATCCTTAGGATACCATAAGCCATAATCAGATGTTCCCTTTAGATATCTAAAAATTCTTTTGACTGCTACAACATGAGATTCTCTAGGATCATCTTGAAATCTAGCAACAAGGCCAATTGCATTCATAATATCAGGTCTGGTATGAATTAGATAAAGTAGTCCTCCAATCATTGATCTATACCTTTTCTGATCTGCCTTAGGGGAATCATCATCTTTACTCAACTTGCATGGTTACCATAGGAGTACTCACTGGTTTTGAGATCTCCATTCCAAACTTTTTCAACAACTCTTTCACATACTTAGACTAAGATATGAAGATGCCTTTTTTGACTGAATGATTTGCAGACCTACGAAGAAATTCATTGCACCAAGCATGGATATCTCAAATTCACATTGCATCTAAGCAGCAATTTTTTTACACATACTCTCATTTCCACCAAAGATGATCATCAACAAATACCTCAACAATCAAGATGTGTTCATGATCAATTTTGAAATAAAGATTACTGACAATTGTGCCTTTGTTAAAGCCTAACTTTAGCAGATGCTTATCTAATCTTGCATATCAGGCTCTTGGGGCTTGTTTAAGTCCATACAATGCTTTCTTCAATCTGTAGACCTTATCTTCTTGATTAGACAACTGGAATCCTTCCAATTGTTCAATGTAGACTTCTTCTTCCAACTCACCATTCAGGAATGCTAACTTGAAATCCATCTGGTAGACTTTGAAATCTTTGTAAGCAGCAAAGGCAAGAAATAATCTAACTACTTCAATTCTTGCCATTGGAGTAAAAGTTTCTTCAAAATCAATTCCCTCTACCTGAGAATATCCTTTGCACACCAATATTGCTTTATTTCTCACAACTTCACCATCTTCATTCAATTTATTTTGGAAGACCCATTTAGTTCTAATTATATTTTTTGTTTTTAGGTCTAGGAACAAGATCCCAAGTATGATTCTTTTCAATTTGCATTAATTCTTCTTCCATTTCTTTTACCCAACTTTCATCATTACAAGCTTCATTCACTAATTTTGGTTCAATCTTTAAAATCAAACAATACGCCTCTTGTTCTTCAACAATTCTTGTTCTAGTTTGAACACCTTTACTTTTATCTCATGATCTGATTTTTAGAATGATTCAATCTTACATACCTAGGAGTTTTGGGATTTTCTTCAACTTTTGATTCTTGAACTTGTTCCTCAACATTTGTATTCACTTCTTGAGTCAATGAATTCTCTGGAGTAAACTGAACTTGCTTTCCTTCATTTGGAATTTCATTTTGATCATCTAATTCATATCCACAAAATCTTGAAGGTCTCTCCTTGCTTTCATCAACCTTGACGTTAGCACTTTCAACAATCTTTTTCAATCTATTGTTAAAGCACTGGTATGCCTTGCTTTGATTAGAATAACCTAGGAATATTCCTTTATCACATCTTGCATCAAACTTGCCTAGATCTTCATCTCTTTTGATATAGCATTTACTACCAAAAACTCTAAAATATTTCATAGAAGGAGCATTACCAAACCACAGTTCATATGGTGTTTTACTAGAATTACCTTTAATCTACACCCGGTTAAGAGTGTAGATAACAGTACTCATAGCCTCTCTCCAATAGACATGTGGAACATTTCCCTCCATCATCATGGTTCTAGAAGCCTCTTGAATAGTCTGGTTCTTCCTTTCCAAAACTCCATTCTGCTGAGGAGTCCTAGGAGTAGACAACTGTCTTCTTATTCCATGCTTTTCACAAAATGCATTAAACTCACCGGAGGTAAACTCTCCACCTCTGTCAGATCTCAAACACTTTATCTACACACCAATCTCATTGTCCACCCTAGCCTTAAACACTTTGAATTTGTCAAGAGCCTCTAATTTCTCTCTCAAAAAAGTGACCCACATCATCCAGGAGTGATCATCAATCAGCAACATAAAGTATATGTCTCCTTGCAAACTCCTAACCCTGGCAAGACCACACAAGTCAGTGTGCACAAGTTCCAACAATCCACTTGAAGATTGTTCTTTACTCTTGAATGTAGTTCTGCTCTATTTGCCCAACTGACATTCCTTACACATGTTATTAGCAGGTTTCACAAGCTTTAGAAGATCTCTCGCAGCCTGTGTAGTACTTATCTTGACAATGTTATCAAAGTTTACATGACACATTCTCCTATGCCATAGCCAACTCTGATCAATTTGAGAAATCAAGCAACTTTTACCTGTACCACTTAAATGAAAGATGTTACCTCTAGTCTGTGTACCAGATGCAATCTCAATTCTAAAGTTTTCCAAAATTCTGCATTTTCCATCCTTGAATCAGAGATCATATCCCTTGTCAACCAACTGTCCAACACTGAGAAGATTATGCTTCAACTCTTCTACATACAAAACATCATTAGTGTTATTCTTACCATCAAGAGAGATGGATCCTCTGCCACGGATTCTACCAACTAAATTGTCTCCAAACTTCACAATTCCACCTTCATACCTTTCCATACTTACAAACTTACTCCTATCACCTGTCATATGATGAGAGCATCCACTATCAATTACCCATTCATCCTTTTCTTCAACCTAAGAAGCCAAGGCTCTTTCCACATTCACATAGCTAGTAGATTCAATAGGCACCAGATCTTCTTCTTTGATGGCAATGAACACCCATTCATTTCCTGAGGTACTTCCCTTATCAGATTCATCATCAGTGACTCCTTCTTCAGCAGCTTCTTGGACATAGTAGCATTTCTTCTGAACCCTAGGTCTTTTAGGGTTTGGCTTTGAAACCCTCTCCAGACATCTTGAGGCAAAATGACCAATCTTATTGCAAGCAAAACTTTTGAAAGACAACTTTCCTTCATACTTACCAGATCCTCTTGGTAGTCTTTTGGCAAAAAGGGCTTCAAGTTCTTCAAGCTCTAATTCATCTTCTTCAAGATCCTTTCTTGCCTTCTCAAATATGGTTAGTCTTCTTGAAGAGCTTTTACCTGGATTAAATCTTTGTTTTCCAAAAACACTAGCCTTAAATGCAGATTTAGATTTAGGAAGAGAATCACCAAACTCACTCATTTCAAATGCAGAGAGCTTGCCAACCAACTGATCCCATGTAACAATTGTCACAGTCTTTATTTCCTCAATAGTAGTAACTCTATGCTTGTATGAAGCAGGTAAGGATCTGAGCACTTTGCCAACAATCTCATATTCTTCCAGTATTCCACTAGTACACCTGATACTGCACACAAGTTCATTTACCTTCTGCATGTAGGAAGTGATGTTTTTCATCTTCACTCATCCTCAAATTTTCAAAGCTACCCTTTAGGCTCTGCAACTTAGCACATTTGACATATTCATCACCTTCATATAGAGTTTCCAACTTCTTCCAGATTTCATGAGTAGTTTTCAATTCCAGAACATTTACCATTTATGTATCAGTCAGGGCACTCAACAAGGCTTCTTTAGCTCGAATGTTGTTTTCAACATCTTTGAGTTCATCTGGAGTTGAGGCACCTTTCTCTAGACGCTTATACTCATTCTTAGTTATCAACCAATAAGCATCACCCATGCATTGTAAATGGCACTCCATGCAACTCTTCCAAAGAGAGTAATTTGTTCCATCAAATCTTAGACTATCTTTCTTGTAAGTCAACATCTTGGATCTCCTCAAGTGGTCAAATTTTTTTAGAGGAACTGGCTCTGATACCAATTGTTGAAATTAGGGCAGACAACTAAGAGGGGGGGTGAATCAGTTGTCACAAAAACTTTTAACCTTTGTTGCAATTAAACTTCTTTACCACTTATTAACAGATGAATGATATAACCATGAAAGCATGAATCAACAACACATGAGCAAAAACAAGATCAACACACATAACACCAGGATTTTTACGTGGAAACCTAGTTAAGGGAAAAACCATGGTGGGGGTTAACCCACAAGATTTATTCTCTCTTAAAAGAATATAAAAAATAGGAAGGCACTTGCCTTTGGGTGCACTGCCCAGAGCTCACTGCCTACAGAAAAATTTATAAGTTTATCATAGAAAGATTGAACTAGAAAACAACATTTTCTTCATGCCAAGGTTAGTTCCATTTAAGTGCACAACACTTTTGCTCTGCCCCCAAACACTTCTTTGCTATCTCCTCATCTTTTACTGCTCTTCCTCTTCTCTGCTCTGCCTTTCTTCCTTTCTTAAAATCTTATCATTTTCGTACACGGATGCAATTCCACAACTCAACCACACATTTATATGCTTTATTAACCTTGGAATGAACATCAAGGTCAGCACTACAAACATCTGACTTAATGCGAATCACTATACTGTTGGCCAAACATAGATGGGACCCAAATCTTCCTCAAACAACATGCCACACTCCATAAAGCTTCTCTTAGATAATCCACAATACGCATCATGCATCCAGTTGGCCAAGACTAGAAAGAACATCAACACCCAAGGAGAAATCTTCATTCACGAGCTCAATCCTCAATGCAGACCACCAACACAATAGGCATCTAATTCAGAGACCACCACAAGTACAATGAAATCAACAAGAACAACCGCACCACCTCAGATCACCAGAAGCACTTGCACTTTCATCCAAAAACTTAAGAACACCTACTGTCATGACTGTCATATTAGAAAGATTGCTTGTGGACCTCCAAACCATGAACCACTTCAGTTGAGGATACACACTGACATCCCAAACACACCTCAAGATCCATAGATCATATTATTTCATTGTGGATCGATTCAGACCAAATTTCTATCCCTCTATCACCTCTGAACAACTGCAAAACCTGGTTTTACTTAGATGGCCATAACTTCACAAATTCTTCATGCAGATCCCTCAAATCTTAATTGGAGCATCTTTAGACAATCCTTTACAACACCCTTTGGTCTGCAGACTCTGATCTTCATCTCACTAGGAATGCAAGGCAATTTACTTCATTGAGTTGTACTATCTTCACTATCTCTTACAGAGAGATATGTAACTCACTTGTTTCTTCTAGAGAGGCTAATTTTCTCAATATCCTCAATGTACAAGTCTTCTAGAATGGGATACAGTTGACACCAATGACAACAAGGATATGTTGACATCAATGACAATACTGATTAGGCACATATTTGCAACAATTGTATCCATTTCCTCCCAAGCGTTCCGCCACAACCCTAGTAACAAGGTCACCTCAAAAGCACTCGTGGAGAATATTTCTTCTACTTCTCATGTTAACCAAAGTCTTGTGAATTGTGAATAAGATGGCCCATTTACTGAGTGTAGCATAATCTGCAATGTTAGACCATGAATTTGTTCTAGCAATTGACCTCCATGTGACGAATGCAAATGCAATCTCGGCCTCAAAACTTTTTCCCACAATTTCTTCACTTCTTTCCTTTGGTATTTCTATCCTTCCTTTAGTAACTAATGCCAATTTAGTTGTTGGAATATGGGAGACTGTTAGTTGAACATGTTGTAATGAAAGTAATATCTTCCCCCACCAATTTGCCTGATGATTCTCCTAAATTTGAAAAGACTCAATTTTGACTACTACGGTGCCTTGGTGTAGTGGCTTTGTCCATCATTAGAAAACAACCTTGTATGATGTCGTCTTTGTATCACAACAAATGCAATAATGGGATTGTGCATATCTTCCACAATGCTATTGGAAACTTTTCATACAAAAATTCTAATTTCTCCTTTATGAATGATGTAGTTTTCTAGCCACTAACTTTTCTGGAAGAAGATCCATTTTAACATTTTTGATCCACTGGAACCAAATAAGGAGGGCAAATACCTTGGTGACAAGAACTTATGTATGCATTCCACAAGGCCACAGGATTACAGAAAGCTCTAAACAAGAGCCAAACACATGGAATGAAAATGACACAGTTCTCCATTCTTGCCCAAAGAATCAACTACAAGTCATCCTGACAATGATATGCCATTTCTCAAATTTTCAATGTCAGCACACTCAACCAACAATTATGGCACATTTGACACCAATGTCGAATACTAGAGCCTCAAACTCTTCTGCTATTTGAATTGCCAACTTCGTGGTTGGAAAAATAACACAAGCAAGCAATAGATGTAGCATCTCAAGAAGTACTTGTAAAATTGGAATTGCAAATGCTGCTATTTTTCCAAAATCAACAACAATAATTGTGTGACATATGTCGGGTCCTTTTGTGGGCCCAACTAAAAATTTTGTATTTTGAAACAATTTTTTACCATGAATTGACCTGAGGCCGCATTTGTATGCTTTTGAGGTTAAAAAAATGAAGTGGGTTGTCAATAGAATTTGTTTTCTGACATATTTGCACACCAAGGAGCATATGAAGGTTAGGAAAATGTAGAATACCAATCCACTTGTCATGATGATCATCCAGCTATGAATTATCAATCTGAACAGGAGGCTACTTCGTGGGCCTAAGAATATGTAAACAACTAAACAGTCCCAGAACCCTCCAACTTGATGCTTCAAAACCCTATCAAAACTCATCACAAGAAGCTGAAATCAAAGATACATGTTCACATATGATAAATTACCACACTCATGAGGTGATTTGGCTTGAAAGAAAATAGGTTCCAAATTATGACCCTCCAAAGTAGGTCACTAGGGCTGATTTTTTAGGTGTATTTCTGAATGTGGCAATCAACTTTTTCATCATGAGCACTTAAAATTTTGCAAAATTTTATAGTGCCAACACACACCTTGCTTTAGACGCACCGCCTAGCCTAAGGTGCACCTTAGAAGGTCTCAAGCATGCACATCAAAGGAAGACACACCTAACTCTAAGGAAGCATGCCCATGTTAATTGTGGCGCACTAAATTTGAGTTGAAGACACATAAAACATGACAAATGCATGCCTATATATCACCAAACGTGTTTTGCATCAAATGAGGAGATGCTTCCCTATATAGGAGAGCACTTCATTGCGAATAGGAGCTCAGAGTTTCAGGAAGCCATGTCTGTAGGCCTAAAAGCATGTCTAAAACAAGAAAGGCGTGTCATTTTGCAGGAAGGATCTTTAGAGTACCTAGTCTAAAGCGTGTACGCCTTCAATCAGTTGTGTCAGCCTAGACTTAGGTGCACTTTGAAGAAACACCATTCATAGTTTGAAAAGTGCTCCCAACTAAAACACAAGCACGCCTAAGTCAAAATTTCAAAAGAGGAAAATGCACAAAGGATACAAGAGACGTTGGCATGCTCATGGGTAGAGGACACGTCCGAAGAAAGGTTGTAGATTTAAACAAAATGAAAGAGACACAACTTTAAGGAAGTGCACACTCTTGTCATGAGGTGCATGCACCTCAGCATAGGTACGTCCTTTTTCTAGAGCACACTTGGGCACCCTTGTTAAGCAATTTAAAGGTTTAAAATTTCAATTTAAAATAATGCCAACATCCAAAAAGAAAGGCAGCACATTACAAGTGAATGGCCTGCCTATATTTAGGCATGCACACCTAGCCATAGGAGCATTCACCTAAATGCAGGCATGCCACCTTAAGATTAGGCCGGCCCCTTAGATGTGGCTAATTGTAGTTTAAGTAGTCCCTTCTAGTTTTAGCTTTTTCTTTATACAAAACAAAAATGGTCGACCTCAAGAAGGATTGCACCTTTTCAAATGCAATTGCATGCCTTTTAAGGCTATTTAAAACAATTCAAATGCCAATTTCAAACATGCAATTCAAAACAAAAAAGCATCTTCTAATTATAAAAAAGCATATTTGAGAGGCCAAAGAAAGTAGCAAGAGAGCCTTCTCTCTTTATTCTTTATCAAACAGAGGTTGGAGATTGTCCATATAACCAAGTTGAAGGTAGAGATATCCATTTTAAATCATATAGAAGGTGAATTTGAAGGTATTTTGTCAAGGAAGCCATTGTTTAATGCAGGTTCAACGATCTAGAAGCCAAAATCAGACATAGAGGGCAAAATTTTCTTCAATTTTGTGCAGGTACAGCAGTGTTCAAAGTCAAATTCTTGAGAAAAGTACATCAATTTTTATGGTTTTGTGCATATCCAACACTTAAAATCTATAAAATTAATTTTTGCATCGATTTTCAAAGGCAAAAATAGAAGAAAAACTATAAAAATTGGTTTTTCAAGGAGAAAATATCAATTCTTATTGAATTTTCTAAGTGGGACAGTGAAAATCAAGTCTAATTTTTAGGTACAATAGCCAGAGAGAAGATTGATTTTTGGGTACTATAGCGGAAGACCATTCACTTGGACTAGTCCATAACCATCCTGGGTGAAGCGAAATTTGAAGAATTCAAGAAAATTTTGGATTCCCAGACTTAGCCATTTTTTAGTGGCTTAATAAATGCTATTTTTGGCAGGGGGAGTTTCCAAAGAAGATCTATTTTGAGAACTAATTGTGCACTCAAATATCTTATTTATTTTTGGATCTTTTGGAAATCATGCAATTTTGGAACTCATTGTAATAACATGCAATTTTCAGTTAACTAAATTGCATGAGATATTTCTTTAGTATTTGTATTATGCAAATAAGCTTGCATGTATACATGCAACTCTAGATCTAGGTTGAAGAGTATTAGTTTAACTCTTCTTTTCCCTTTCATGCAATTCTTGTTTTAAGGTATAAATAAGTGTCTTCTACAAACTTATTAGATATAAAGATAGATTCTAGAATTCAACTTCATTGTTTTTTATTAGTTTAGCTGGAAAAGAGGGTCTAGAACCATTAACAAAGCCGCCCCTAGAGCAAAACCAAGCCTTAAACAAGATAGAAATAGTACATTAACAACACATAAACAATAGAAAAAAATGAGCACTAATCAAAAACACAAAAAAAGAACTAGTAGACCAACTAGGGATTATCAGAAATCCCATACTTAGATAGGAAATTAACCATATCCTTGTAGTCAGCCAGGTTATCCATCCCAACAACTTTAACCTTATCATCGAACTCCTTAACAAAAGAGACCACCGAAGCCACACGATGGAGAGCCTTAGTTGCAAATTAGGCCATCACCCTCCATTTCTTTTGCAATTTGTCAATCTTGGTTTTAAGCTCGGCCAACTCCTTCACAGTCTTGCTACACAATGAATAGCCACCCTTCTTTCTCTACCACTGAGCTTCTTTGACTTCCTCCTCAACATCCTCTGAGCCTGGCCGGTTCAATTCAAGAAAGTGACTAGCTCCTTCATCCTCATGGATCAATTTAGTGGGTGTTTCATCTTCTTCCTCCCGAAGGGTGTCCTCCATGAACTTAAAATCCTTGGATATATCCATTCCCTATGGATTGGTGGATGAGATACCAACAATACGGCTGGACCTACAAACTCCATGAGCAACATTCTTACCAGCAGCACCAAAGTCCCCACTTTCTGCCTATTTAGGCCCTAAGTCAAGGTCTATGACTTTTGAAGGCCCCTCGTCCCTCATAAACTCCACTCTCCCAATCTTATCCTTCTTGGGTTGCGGATTGCCCTCATCCTCTTCAGCCACCTGGTCCCTTTTAATTGACACCATAGTTCCCTTCTCAATCTCCAAGCTAGGGGAGTCAATTTTCATGCTAGCTTTATTGGGGGTTTTAGACTTAGACTCTGATAGAGGTCCTCATATGAGTATTTCCTTGGCTTTCCACCATTCTGGGTCCCCCTTTGGGGCTTTTAGGAGATATTTTGGGGGACCCAATAGATTTTTTTCCTTTACCCTTAATAGCAGGGGTCGGGGCCAACAAATGTATCCTCCAACAGCTAAACTTTGATTTGCTTTAGCAGACACAGTGCCAAGTGGAAATGATATAGCCTAAGGATGAGCCCTTGGTGGAGAGGGATGAGCGGATGGTTAGGGTTCTTAGCCTGGATTTCCTTAGCAGACCAAATGGAATTCTCAAGGGATGAAAGCATAAAGAAAGGGAAACTAAGCTCCAATCTATTCCTGAAATGGTTGAGCAAAGAAAAATGACAATGATAAAATATCTTGAAGCAACCATCCAATGTAAAATACTTCATAATTATGAGGCATACTTGCCCCCATAGAGTAGGAAACTTCTCTCTCTCAAACCCACCATGAAGTTTAACAGTTGCTTCCCCCTCTCTGAAGAATAACCCCATTTTTTGGGGTCTGACACCTTGCTACGATGGTTGTGCTTCTTACCCTTGATGGGCAACCCCGTGGCTTGCCCTATGATTTCCTCCGAGACCTCAAAACCAATACCTGGCACTTGGACTTGCCTATTATCATTGTCCCATGGCTCAACAAATTACCGGGACAAATTCTCATTGTGGACGATCATGGCTTCCATAAAGGGGGCCACATCACCTTCCTGTATGATGTGCCACACCATAGGATCCTTCCTAAACTCCTTGGCCAAGGTCAATTCAATTTTAACAATGTCACCACTCATATTGAACTCTTGTAAACTAAGCAACTAGAATGAGAAAAACTTGTGAAGGAAAATTTTGTGAAAATGCCTTGCGGAATGCACATATGAATAAATAATTTCATTTGTGCAATTCTTTCACTTCAAAGGGCATGAAATCCCTAAAATGGCATAGTTATTTGGGAGATACGCACAACCCTTGCCACCTTGGTATTCTTCCTCGGAAAAGACCCACGACCATGTGCAAAAGTGAACATCACTGGAGTCAGGGATGGTAGGAAAATAATTACTACCGAGCCAACCTGTCACCCATTCACCTCTCCACATGGTCTCATGCCACCTCAGTATCCTTCTAAGCCTCCTAGTTAGCCCCCTCTGATCTACCTCATTACTCCCACTTTAAAAATTTTGAATAACACTAAGTCTATTCCCACCACTATGGGTTTTAAAACCAACAGCTCCAAAGTCATTTAAAGTCTTGCCGCCCCTCCTCATAATAAAATAATCCCAACTACACATCCAAAATATGTAAAGGATGAGGGGCCCAAAATACTTGTCTCTTCTAGACTTAAGTGCGATTGCATCCATCTTTCTCAATGAGGTTTTGAATTCTATGGGGCAAACCTGATGGAAGTCTCCAGCACCGCCATCCATTACTATTAATCCCAAGGTTTTCCATGGCATCCGCCATAGCATTACCTTCCCTGTAGGTATTTGAAACCTTGTACTCATTCAAGGCATTAAGAAGTAGATGAATATCACCCACTATATCCACTAGATTCCAACCAATACTGGTCGACCCCAAGGTAGCATTAACAATCAGCTACGAATCCCTTTCCACATGCAGATGCCTAATGTTCATAGAAAGAGCAAACTTGATACCCCACAACATAGCTAATGCCTCAACCTCATTATTAATCTTAATACCTAACCCCCCGGTCTAAGTAGCCATAAACATCCCTAATTTAGATCTGATAATGCCTCCTCCACTGACCTCCCCAAGATTCCCTTTGGCTGCCCCATCAAAATTAAGTTTGAACCAACCTTTTTGAGGCAGAGTCCAACAGGTTCTAGCCCTAGCAATCTTCTTAGAATTATCAATGTGGCAGATACTCAGATTAACAACCCACTCCTATAACAAATTTCACTCTTCTTTCCCTGGGGGGTTCTCCGCCACCTTAAACTTACAAGCATTGATGTTTTCAACAAGCAATTTAGAGAAAGCCTAAAAAACCTCCAACAGGGTTCTAAATTTCTCCCTAAAGATTCTATTATTGTGTTCCTTCCACAAATTCCATGCAAGATGAGGAAGGATTTGTAACCAAAGTTCCTTAATGACCAGGAATGTGGGTCAAAAGGGTGGTCTCCAGGCTCTGACCAGAGCAACCACATTATCATTGGGAACCCAAGACATATTTAGCCTCTGCATAGTAAGACCCCAAACCTCCCATGAGAAGTTGCAAAACAGAATGAGGTGAGTGACATATGCCTCCTCTTCACCATAGAGAACACACCTATTAGGCATATGAAACCCTCTCTTCTTTAAATTGTCTAAGGTCATAATTTTATTATGAATCAGAGTCCACCAAAATAAATTAATTTTGAGCAAGAGCTTAGGTAACCAAACTTTCCCCCACAAACTGTTCTCCCTTGGGTCTAACATCAGACCATAGGCACTCTTCACCATGAACAGGCCCTTGTTATCTTTGTCCCACACCATCTGATCCTACTTCAAAAGTAATGAAAGCCTAAAGTTGTTCCACTCCCTTTGTAGCTGCAACGCCACCTCTTTATCCTCATTGTGATCCATAACACAATCTATTATACCCTTCCAGTTCCTTATGATCCCTTGTCCTCCAATGTAGTTAGCCACTTTGCATCCAAAGAACTTGTTGGCTCTATCAGCTAACCTGCCATAATCAAGCTCCCTAAGAGGAAAGTCCTTCAACCATCTATCATCCCAATAGTTAACATGCCTACCATCTCCAATCTTCCACCTTACACCTTTACAAAGGAGACCCCTGGTTTTAAGGGTCCCATTCCATATGACAGAACCTGTAGGGAGGCCCAGATTGGCATCTAAACAAGACAAATTTAGACTTCAATCAAGGTTGGCCAACTTTCATTATCTTCGCCCCCTCTTTATCATGTGGAAAATAAAGTTACTATATCCTTGTTGGTCAACCACACATTTTGGCATATGTTCCAAGGCATATTTACATAGTTTAGGCTGACCACACATTTTAGCACATGTTACAAAGACATATAAATGATTAATCACCCAATCTTATGTATTTGAATAGGTGAAGCGATTAAGGTTATTATAGCAGTGATTTAGTTTGTGAAGAGGCAACAATTATCTTCACAAGGAAGATCATATTTAAAGACAATGATTATCTTTACAAGGAAGATTATATTTAAGTGCAGTGATTGAGAATGAATCATTAAAAGGTAGTGTTGGTGGTTAAGAGAATTAGTTTAAAAGTAGCAATTAATTCATAACAAAGATTCATGTCTTCTTAAATGGTTGTCTCTATTCAAAGGGATGCCTCCCTTTATGAAGAGGCATAAGGAGGATATAAATGTAAAGAGAAGTTGGAGAGAAAGCAAGTAAGAAGATGTGAGAGATATGTGAAGATTAAATAAGAAGTGGAAGGAAGCAAGTGTGGAGAGTAGAAGATATATCATACAAACACAAGTAGATTTGAGGAGAAGGATATAATAGAAGATCATTCAAGGCAGATTTTGTGAAGAAGTTATATGAATGTTGTTTGTTAAAGGAGCAAATTTGAAGAAGGGGAAATACTTTGGAGGTTGGTGTGTCTCATATTGGAGAGGTTGGTGCCTCATATTAAAGAGATTGGTGTCTCTTGCTGAGTTGGTGCTTAGTGGTGGGGAATGGTGTCTCCAGTGGGTTAGTGCCTACAAATATTTTGTAAGAAGTATTTTATTTGTGGTTGGATTTAGCTAGTAGATCCAAGCAGTCTTATTCTCTGTGGTTTTCTCCTGAAAGGCTTTCCATGTAAATCTTGTGTTCTTAATTGTTAGTGATGTGCAATTGAATTTATTGTTATTGTTAATTTGAAAAAGTAAAAGATAGTCTTATACTAAGTCACCCATCCTCTTAGTATAAGCGTGTGCCCATCACTCTTAGCCAAAGTTAAAGATAGTGATTTAGGGCACACTGATTTGGAAGACGTTTGGCGACGGGTGAATGGAAGTTCGAGGGCTCCAATGACATAGACATACTTTATAAGTGGATTAGTTCATGTAAGTAGATTTCCAATTGTTGTTCAATGTCTTGATTTGGTGCTAGCTTGTGTTAAGAGCTACCATCTAGACTTGCAAGGTAAGAACAACTAAGGGCAGAGTTATTGCAAGATTGGACGGCCCATCTCTTGGGATTACCCTTGGGTTACCAATGAGGGATGAATATGCTAAGATGAACATATAAAAATGATGGGATTGCTACCAAGATAAGAAGGATCTATGTCTGAAAAAAATTGCTAAGCAGTGGTTAAAAGTACCTAAAAGGGGAAAATCTCATATTCCAAAGGGGTTACAAAGAGCTCACTTCAAAGAGGATATTTCATACATTATCATCTTACTTCACAAAGTGTTAGGAGACAAGGATACACATACTTTTGAGCATTGGATGCGCCAATTTATCATTACCATTAGGTATGCCTCTTAGTATATGGATTGGGCCCAGATGATAAGTGATCATTTGCATAACCAATTGGTAAATTTATAGAAGAATCAATTCTTTTATATGTCTTCTTATCTTTTCTATGCCATTGCTAGTATGAATGTGTGGCCAAGTTTGCAAACTGTGGGAACTTTTGACAATACTACACAAATATATGATTTATATTCACATTTACAAATGGATGTGGGAAATAAAGATTATAGGAGAGTGGATGATGCCTTTTGTATTTTTAATGTAAGGATACTAGAAGGTGATCTTGGATTAAGAATATCTCCTGAAGTAGCTCAACTAATCATGCAATATGGTAGTTATTTCATTCAATATAACAAGTTCACATACATGAGGATTTGAGGTTTTGAAGGTACTCCATACAAACTACCATGTTATGTCAGTGATTACCTTATATTTAAAGAAGTCTGTAGACAAATGGGAGAGTTAAGAAAGAAATGCAATGAGAAGAAGTTAGGGTATCCTTTCTGTATTCATTATCTTATTACACCTACGAATCCTTCTCATATGCCTAGAATGTAGATAGAATCTTATCAAAGTTTAATTTTTACCTGTTCACGACAAGGTTGTCATATGATAGCAAGAACTATGTCAAGAACAATTTGTAAGTTGGAACACCTTATGATCTTGATTCTCATTTAGAGGATTATTGGGAGAACTGTATAGATGCGCATGACGTTAGGATAAGGGATTAGATGAGGTTAACAATTGATCGAATGAGAGATTTCAAGCTGGGGTGGAATGTTCTTGATATGATGTTCCACCCTAGCTTGAAAGATCTCATTCAATCACAACCACTTCCCCAAATTAATTGGTTAGAAAAGGAAGTTAATGATATAAGGGAGAGATCCTTATTTGTATTAAAGAAGAGCCAAAAGTGGTTGAATGCTAAAATTATAGGGCATACTACATCCAAGCCACCACAAAAGGAGCAAGTAGCAAGGAAGAAAAAACCAACTAGTGCATCTACTTGAAGACCAAATCCCATAATCACATATGCTACTAGGTCTAGATCCACTCCAAGGAGAGATGATGGTGATGAGGATCCAAATAAGATTGCTAAATTGAAAAGTTAATGCAAGGTAGTAGACAAGGAGCCAAAAAAGAATTTGGAAGTGAGGAGAGCCCCTCAAACACAAGGAGGCAATGAAGGTGCACAAGATTCCACAAGGGAATGACAATAGGTCAATCCAATTTCATCTCCTCCTTCTCCACGACATGTACCAAATATTCCTTCTCCTCCACCTTCACCACCTCAACAGAAAGCAATGAATAATTCTCTTGTAGATTCTAATCCAAAGGCTACTCTTCCTCCTTTATCACCTAATGCTCAAGCAGGGCTAGCCCTCTTCCATGGTTGAAAGAAACAATAGGAAGGAAGAGGAAGCATTCTTAATTGATAGATTCTAGATTTGATGTTGTAGAAAAATCATTGCAAGTTGCCAATCAACCAGAGAATGTTTAGAAAATGTCCAAGATGATGATAGATTCTTCCACAGGTCATCAGTATATGGAGATTGCAGAACCAATTGTGGATAAGAATGAAGAAGTGACTGAAACAAATTTCAATGTTAGCAAAATTCACCTCAGACCATCCACACATGAAGGGGATATTCATAATGCTAAGATGTTTGTGGATGCATTAATCAAAAGACTGGAAGAAGAGAGAGAGGCAAAAGAGCATCTAGAAGAATAGGTAGAAGTTGTGACTACTTATATCAAATCAATTATTGATACTAGTGTTTAACTTCTCGATATGTCCACTGTAACTCCCACCAAAGTGCCTCCAAGAGGAATAGACTTAGAGGTTATTGATAAAATTGGCAAATATCAAGCCTATGTCAAGGTAGTTGAGACTTGGGTGGAGAAAATAACATTCAATGGATTTATATAGAAGAGGCTATGAAACTATATGAAAAAGTCCTAGTAAAGAAAAAGGAAATTAATTTTGATATTCAACTTGTGAAGAAGAAGAATCTATGATGATGATCATTTGTTAAAGAAGAAATGGTGAAAGTTGATGTGAGCATCATGGTTACAGAAAAGATTCTTAACAAACCTGAATAAGATGAAATAGTCAAATGGTTGAAGGGAATTGAATGGAAGATCCTAGAAATCAAACAATCTTTGGTTCAATACAAAAAGTTAATCAAAACATGTGACACTATTTTGATGGATATCCGGGCAATTTGTTTTTCTATAGATGTTGATATCCTCAACAAAAATGAAGTTAATTTAGCTGAAATTGAAGAACTAAAGAAGAATTTCTAAGATCTAATCTCATATGAATTGTTCAAAAAGGATATCGTGGATGGGAGTATAATTGAAAAATTATGCAATTTGTGTTAATATGCATAGGACAATTGGGGGGGTGAATCAGTTGTCACAAAATTTTAACCACTTATCAATACTTCAAATGTTCAATCATTGTTATTAAGATTTGACCATGAAAGCATGAAACATGAAGTTTAACACTATAACATATTTAACACATGAGACACCAGATTTTTACATGGAAAATCCTATAAGGGAAAAACCATGGTGGGTGTTAGCCCACATAAATATATATGTTATAAGAATACCAAAAAATAGAGGCTCACTGCCCAAAAATGCTCACTGCAAAGATCGGCTCACAGCCAAGGGGTGGCTCACTGCCAGGGATTTGCGAACTAATTTGATAGCATCTACTCCATGCCTGAGTTCAGTTCCATTGAAGCACAATACTTCTTCTCTGCTCTGCTCTTCTTACACTTCTCACTTATCTTTGCATTTTTGAACACATATGACTTTTTTGCAACTACATTACATGTTTTCATACAACTCATCAACCTTGGAATGAACATCAAGGTCAACATTATATTCATCAACCATTGGAACAATTGTTGAGTACTTGTGACTCATATTACAGGCATCGGTGAGAGCTATGCTTTGTCTCAATGAGCACATTGTTTATAGTGGGTTATCCTTTTGTATCGGCAAGACGTGATCTGTCGGTATGATCTGAGAGACTATCACCGATGGTGTTGTGTTACTTTGACAGTTGGATGTCGTCATGAAAAATCTTATTGACGTGCTGTGGATATCTCCTTCTGATGGGTTGGGTCACTCCGATGGAGGTTTGGCATCAGTGAGTCATGTGACATTGGCCCAACCTGGAGATATCGCTCCGATGTTAACTGTCATTCCGATGAAGGGTTGGTGAAGCGTTGGCGTCGGTGGGACAGGGAACTATTGGCATGGATTGGAATTGTCTCTCTAATGTGTTGTATTACTCTGATGGAGGCCTGGCATCGACATGAATATAACTATCGGCATGGTCTTAGGTTTCTTCTCCGATATGCATTGATCACACCAACAAAGGATGAAGGCTTGGATCGGCAAGACCATTACTATCGATGTATTTTTAAAATGTTGCTTCGACAGCTTGTGGTCACTCTGATGAATGACATTGGCTAGGGTCTTTCTGATGGTCGGTGAACGATAGACTGATTGGTCTTGTCAACAAAAGTGCCAACAGTTATCATACATGGGATCGTATATATAAACTAGAAAATCAACCAATGATGGATGCATGTGGGACTAATGAGTTCTCACGAATACAAACAGTCAGATGGCAGTTTGGATGGTTGGACTGAGCGTAACTGAATCGATTGGTTGCTCGGACGATTACACAAGTTTGGAGAGAGATAGTCTTGGATCGATAGAGTTCAATTGAGAGTTCAATCTGGACAGCTTTGTATTCTTCTTCGGGGAAGTCCTATGCTGTATGTTGTACGCAGCATGATAATAGAGGTCGAGAGAGAGCGAGGTTGATCTTGCCATGTTACTGTTGAGATTCTCTAGATGAAGAACAAGATGTATAACTCTGTGAAGGCTTGAGATTCTGATATTGTATTGTAATTGTGTATTTTTGTTGCTGATTAATACAATGATCTCTGTCTTTTGGAGTGTGGGGTTTTTTACCCATAAGGGTTTTCCCCATGTAAATTAGTGTTTTTGTTCTATCTTTCATGTTTAATATTTCTGTTGTTGAAACTATTTAATGTTGCTTATATTTTCCTCTAAGGGTCAATGTTGGAAATGTTCTATGTCTGTTTCTGCTTTGTGGCATAGTTGTGCGTGTTTTTGAAGCAATTGAAAAGAATTTAAATCTGTCAAAGACACCACTGTTCTTAGAAATACGATCTGAGATGCTCTCATTTCCTTACAAGTGGTATCAGAGCCTTCTATTGGGATATGCTTTTTTGCTCACATATGGATGTTTGTGTGTTGCATGTGTTTGCATGTAAGAGCTCCTGGTGTATAAGGTTTGGGTATTCCTTCTGTGATGATTTCTTAGTGTGACAGGCTTGAGGAAATCTGAAGGAATCGTCTGATGTTTTGATCCTTGTTTGAGTGAAAGTCTAGCAGTTGATCTTGTCTTCATGTTACAGCAGGTGCTTGAAGGATGGTGAAGATGGAGATACTGGAGCTGGTCATATTGAAATGATGTGGTCTAAAGCTCCTAGTTGGCATCAGTATTGTTCCTATTGCATGGGGTAGAATTTTGCTTTGTGGTTGTGTTGCTGCAGTAACTTTCATATTGGGTGTCTGTGTGAGAGGCTCTCTGATGATATAAAGAAGTTTGTGTTGTTTCTCATCCATGGAGTATTGTACTTATGCTGGGATTTGTTCCTGGTATTGGAAGGTGTTGATTATGTGATGCCCCAGTTGCATTTTGGTTATGGAGTTGATCCTTTTGAGGTCTGGAAGCTTTTGATATAACCTAACTTTCTCTCTCAGATGTTTGTACATGATGGTGGTCTTGGAATTGGTCTGAATTAGGCCTGCAGTTCCTGGATTTTTTGTTAATCCTTGTGGTTGTTTTGTACTTGCATCGGAAGGGTTTGCATGTTTCAATATATTTGGATCTTTGAGTTATGCAGTTTTTTAGGTGTGTACAGCCTATTGATTGCAATGGGATAACATAGAAGTGGACGGTTTATGTCCACAAGATTGGTTATGTGATTGTATAGACTTGTTAGTTGGCCTTGTCTCTGGTCACTTGTGCATTGGTGAGACTACTTTGAAATGAGAGGTTGGATGTTGTAAAGTACCTGAATAGTCAGTTAAGAGGACTTGTAGCATGTGTATCACGATGTTGTAAATAGCTTGGATTCATAGGTTTGTGTAAGCTATTGACAGTGAGTATATTTCCTTGGTTTTGAGATATTGGTGCCAGTTGGCTTTATTGTCACATGGACATGTTAATGTGTGGATCTGGAGGATTTTTAGATTAGGAGATGTTTGGTCATGTTGCTTGGAAATCTCAATTGCCACAATTTAGTGGGAGCTTTGGCAATGACTGCAGATTCATCACTTAGTGGTGAATGATCTTCTTTAGTGTTGCAGATGTTACTAGGAGGAGCTCTTAGATCCTATTGCTGCAGAAGGGTTCTTTCACATTTGTAGGGGCACTATTTGAGGATGTGTAACATCTTGGAGTCATGGAGGATTCATGAAATCCTTGGCTAAGGTGTTGGTGGTGCTTAACAGGTGATGTTGGTTTAGAGTTTGGTTTGTTTCGTGTCATGATATTTTCTTGATTTCTGCAATTGAGTTTTGGCATGATACATTGCTCTTGAGACCATGGTTATGTTCACCTGGAGCATGGAATCTGCAAAGGGAGATGGTAAGATCATGGTGTCATGATAAGTTCCTAATTCAGATGATTGGAGCTTTGACAGTGGTCTAGTGATTCTCTGTGTGTTGGATGCATTGATCTTTTGCTTGATTACTTCATGTTGGTGCATTGATGCATTTGGAGTTTAGCATGATATGATTATTTGCAGATGCCCATGGGTACATAGAGAATAAGCTGAGGTTGTAATTCTCTTGAGATGAGAGAAGTGTTGTTGATGGTTACTCTTGATGAAGATTTCAACAGAAAGTCCGAGAAGCCTACACCTTGGTTGGACGTGAGTTCAACAGAGACCTATGAGGAGATTGCTCTTGGAGGAGTCATGATGGCTTGTATATCTTGGAGGAGAATTCTTATCCCCACTTATGGTCTACTCGACAGTTTATTACTTTAGAAGTATTGCCCATTGTTTCTCTCAAGTATTGTATGCTTTCTTTCATAGACATGGATCTTGAGCTGCTCATAGATGGTTTTGGAGGATTCATTGTGAGAGATGGATAGCATGTTTAATCTCCTTGTGCATTTGAGTTTAAGATATCATTCATTGATTAGGATTGTTAGGAGATGGTTTATGGGCTGATTTCCTAAAATGGGAAATGGATTAGTTTGATCTTCTTTGGTTTGAGAGGCTTACATCCATGTTAGTTGCAGGATTACATATGTTGAATTTGATCTCTTGAGATTGAATGTTTGTTTGGGTGTTGTTATGTTGTTCTCTTTGGGGTGTTTTGAAGGAGATCACACTTAACACAGTTGGCATTCAAAGATGTATGTAGAAGGATTGTCTACAGGTATATGATGTGCAGTGTTTCTCTTGGTCTTAGTTATTTTTCTGATGGTGTGTTTCACATTATTTTAGTTTGAGGTTTTGTTTGGAGCTGTTGTGATCACTAGTTTGTGGTCATGTGCTTTCACTTATGTTCTTAGGTGATAGCATGAAGGTTTTGTTATCTCTTTCATTGTTGGGTGTGAAGAACTTGAGAGATTTCTGGACAAGTGGTGAGATGTACAGGTTATTGATTTATAGATTTTGCATATCATGGTGGATGTTTCCTTGGTACTACATGATGTTTACACTTTCTATGTGATGCCATTGGTAGACTTGTATGCCATGATCTTTTTCAGATCTGCATTACCCATGCAGTGGGAGTTCTTGGATGTGTTTGGTCTTCTTCGACTAGTTGACATATGGAGCTTGTATTTGCAATTGATGGGTGCATATGTAGGTGGCATGACTCTGTTGATGTTCATACCTTCGAGGTATGAGTGATTGGATGTTTTAGCACTAGCTATGTGTGCTATTTTCAGTCACATCGATTTTTTTCAGTTGGATGGGTGCAGTTAGTTTTCTGATTGTTGTTCTAGCTGATGTTCTATCTTATTTCTGGAGGATGTGTTCATGGCTATGTTCTGGAAGCTTTGAAGTTGGTTATGCTGGAGCTTCTATGTAGCTTGTGAGCATAGTGGAGTGGAGGCAGTATCAACTTTGGTTTTGCACATTGATGGTTTCCTATAATTCCTTCGTAAAGTGGGAGAATGTTGAGTACTTGTGACTCAGATTACAGGCATCGGCAAGAGCTGTGCTTTGTCTCAGCGAGCACATTGTTCATAGTGGGTTATCCTTTTGTATCAGCAAGACATGATCTGTCGGTGTGATCTGAGAGACTATCACCGATGGTGTTGTGTTACTCTGACAGTTGGGCATTGGTGTGACAAATCTTATTGGTGTGCTGTGGGTATCTCCTTCCGATGGGTTGGGTCACTCCAATGGAGGTTTGGTGTTTGTGAGTCATGTGACATCGGCCCAACTTGGAGATATCGCTCTGATGTTAACTGTCATTCCAATGAAGGGTTGGCGAAGTGTTGGCGTTGGTGGGACAAGGAACTATCGGCATGGATTGGAATTCTCTCTCCGATGTGCTGTGTTACTCCGATGGAGGCCTGGCATCGGCATGAATATAACTATCGGCATGGTCTTAGGTTTCTTCTCCGATGTGCATTGATCACACTAACGAAGGATGAAGACTCGGATCGGTAAGACCGTTACTATCGATGTATTTTTGAAATGTTGCCCCGACAGCTTGTGGTCACTCCGATGAATGACATCGGCTAGGGTCTTTCTGATGGTCGGTGAATGGTAGATTGATTGGTCTTGTCAGCAAAAATGCCGATAGTTATCATACATGGGATCGTATATATAAACTGGAAAATCGACCGATGGCGGATGCATGTGGGACTAATGAGTTCTCACGAATGCGAACAGTCAGACGGCAGTTTGGACAGTTGGACTGAGTGTAACTAAATCGATTGGTTGCTTGGACGGTTAGACAAGTTTGGAGAGAGATAGTCTTGGATCAATAGTGTTTGATTGAGAATTCAATTTGGTCAGCTCTATATTCTTCTTCGGGGAAGTCCTATGCTGTATGTTGTACACAGCATGATAACAGTATGTGAAGGGACTAAACTGAGAAAAGGAGAAACAGAGGTCGAGAGAGAGAGAGGCTGATCTTGCCATGTTATTGTTGAGATTCTCTAGATGAAGAACAAGATGTATAACTCTGTGAAGGCTTGAGAGTCTGATATTGTATTGTAACTATGTATTTTTGTTGTTGATTAATACAATGATCTCTGGCTTTTGGAGTGTGGGGTTTTTACCCGTAAGGGTTTTCCCCACATAAATCTATGTTTTTGTTCTGTCTTTCATGTTTAATATTTCTGTTGTTGAAACTATTTAATGTTGTTTGTATTTTCCTCTAAGGGTCAATGTTGGAAATGTTCTATGTTTGTTTCCACTTTGTGGCATAGTTGTGCATGTTTTTGAAGTAATTGAAAAAAATTTAAATTTGTTAAAGACACCACTATTCTTAGAAATACGATCTAAGATGCTCTCATTTCCTTACAACAATCTCCAAGGTCAGCATTTCAATCATACATAGAAATAGGTCTGAACCTAAACTAAACTAGCTAAGAAAAAGATGTATACAGATCATGTTATGCCTTAGCTGGAACTCAAATCTAATCTTCCATGCCACGACATGCTTCCACAAACTTCAATGCATCTCTGCAAGTAGTGAAAACAACCAAGTTGGCCAAGACTGGTGTTAACACTAAGTCTTCTAAGAAAAAACTTCATCCACGATTTGAATCTCTTTGTGGACCAATCCAAAGGTAGGAACATGATTAGGAGACATCCAAAAGCACATTGTAATCACCAAGAACATCCACACAGCCTCTAACCAATTTTTCAAAAGGATTCTTCAAATCAGATTACTTAAACAATACTGTCAGCCACTGTCATAAAGAGACTATTGCTTGTGGACCACCAAATCATGAACCATTGGATTTAAAGGCACTTATCATCATTACCAACTTGATTCTAGAATTGCAAACTGAAATACTTAACTGCGGAGGAATGTAGAGCTTAATACATTCTCCCTGTCACCACCAAATATACAGAAAGAACATTTTTCACTCTAGTAAACATAACTAACTTAGATCTTCATACCGGAGCCTCAAACTTGGAACATAACATCTTCAAACATGTATCTAAATAAATTCAATCCGTAGATAAAGATATTCATTCTATAAGAAATGCATAGCAATTTGTTTGACTGTTCTCATGTAGACAAAGATACTCTGCAACACACTGTTTCTACTAGAGGAGCAAATTTTCTCAATATCCTCAATATCAAGATTTCCAATACTTATATAGGTGAATATAAAACATCTAACTCATTACAAACAAGCATGAAAAAAAGAGCATAGTTGACACCAATGACAACACTGATATGTTGACATCAATGACTACACCGGTTAGGCACATACTTGCAACAATCTCCCCTTTGTCATTGATGGCAACATATGATGTGAAAATTTGTAAAGACCATCAAGACAAGATTCTCCCTCTTTCTCTTTACACATCTGCTCTCTTTCTTTTCTAAGTTTTTCACATGATTTCTCTCCTTTGATATCAATGGCAAATGGCACATACTTGCATATTGTTTCTCTGATCCAACTAAACTTTTCTCTTTTATCAACACTTTCTTTATCAGGAACATGTAGCTACTCCCCCTAAGAGGTAGCCCTCAAAACATCAATCTAGATCAAAGAATGAGACTTTGAGAACCACTAGACTAATGCATTCATATACACCTTAGTTCAATATAGGAGGGGTAATGACCCCTAACTTTTCTCTGAGATACTCAAAAGTATCCTTATGCAGAGGTTTAGTGAAAATATCTGCAATTTGATCCTTTGTCGACACATATTCCATTTTAACTTCATTCTCTATCACCTTTTCTCTCAGAAAGTGATACCTTATAGATATATCCTTTGTTCTTGATTGCATCACTAGATGCTTTGAAATGTTTATAGCACGTGCATTATAACGGAAAACTGCAACTAGATCTTCATACACAACTCTTATGTCCTTTAAAGTCTACTTCATCCATAACACTTGAGTACAACAACATGTTGCTGCAATATACTCTGCTTCTGTAGTTGACAAAGATGTTGAATCTTGCTTCTTGCTCAGCCATGAAACCAATCTATTACCCAAGAAGAAAGCAGCTCCACTTGTACTTTTTCTATCATCAACATCTTTGGCCCAATCTGCATCTGTATAAGCATTGAGAGTGAAATCATTATCCTTTGGATACCATAAGCCATGATTTGGTGTGACTTTTAAATACTTCAAGATTCTCTTAACTACTATCACATGTGACTCTCTTGGATCTGCTTGAAATCTTGCAACAAGACAAACTGCATGCATTATATCAGGTCTGGTTTGAGTTAGATAAAGCAATCCTCCAATCACGGATCTATACCTTTTCTAATCAGTCTTGGGTGATTCATTAGTTTTTCTCAACTTGTAGCCAGTTACCATGGGAGTACATACCGATTTAAGTCTTCCATCCCAAATTTCTTCAACAACTCTTTCACATACTTGGACTAAGATATGAAGATTCCTTAATTTGATTGATTAATTTGTAGACCCAAAAAGAAATTCATTTTACCAAACATAGACATCTCAAACTCATTTTACATTTCACTAGCAAACTTCATGCACATACCTTCATTGCCTCCAAAGATAATGTCATCAATAAAGACTACAACAATCAGGATTTGATTATCATTGATTTTGAAATACAAATTGCTGTCAGCAGTGCCTTTAATGAACCCTAATTGTGACAAATACTTGTCTAGCCTTGCATACCAGGCTCTAGGGGGTTGCTTTAGTCCATACAAGGCTTTCTTTAATCTACACACCATATCACTCTATTTTGATAATTGACATCCTTCCGGTTTCTCAATGTAGACCTCTTCTTCCAACTCACCATTCAAGAAAGCAGACTTAACATCCATCTGATACACTTTGAAGTCTTTGAATGTTGCAAATGCCAAAAACATTATAATTGCTTCAATTCTTTCCATAGGAGCATAGGTCTCCTCAAAATCTATTCCTTCAACTTGAGAGTATCCTTTGCATACCAATCTTGCTTTGTTCCTTACTACTCCATTTTCATTCATCTTGTTTTTGAAAACCCATTTGGTGCCAATCACATTCTTATCAGGCGGTCTAGGAACCAATTCCCAAGTTTGATTCTTTTCTATCTACATCAACTTCTCTTCCATAGCTTTTACCCAATTTTCATCATTGCAAGCTTCATTCATAATTTTAGGTTCAACTTTTGAAAGTAAACAGTAATTCACCTATTCTTCAGCATCTCTTTTCCTTGTCAATACCCCTTCCTATAATTTGATCTTTAGAATGATTAATTCTTACATACCTGGGAGTCTTAGCAGTACTTTTTGGAGCCTTTTCTTCTTCATCTTGACTATCTTCTTATTCAACTTTTTCTTCATTTGTTATAGCAGCAGGTTCATCTAATTCATAACCACTTAGATCTAATATTCTTTCCTTGTCTTCATCAACCTTCACATTAACACTCTCAATGATCTTCTTCAATCTCTTATTGTAGCATTGGTAGGCCTTACTCTTGGTGGAGTATCCAAGGAAGATTCCTTCATCACACCTAGCATCAAACTTGCCTAGATCTTCTTCTCTTCTGATATAACATTTGTTACCAAAAAATTTGAAATATCTCACTGTGGGAGCTCTTCCATACCACAACTCATAAGGATTTTTAGTACTGTTACCTTTAACTTGAACTCTGTTTAGGATGTACATAGCAGTATGTATGGCTTCTCTCTAGTACACTCCCGGTAGGTCATAATAGCCTCTTGAAATGTCTTGTTTTTCCTTTCAACAACTATATTCTGCTGAGGAGTTCTAGGTGCAGATAGTTGTCTTTTTATCCCTTGTTCTTCATAGAAAGTATTGAATTCATTTGATGTAAACTCACCTCCTCTATCAGACCTCAAGAATTTGATCCTCAACTCTAACTCATTCTCAACCATTGCCTTAAAGGCTTTGAACTTATCTAGGGCTTTTGATTTATCTTTTAGAAAAGTGACCCAAATCATCCTGGAGTAATCATCAATAAGCAACATAAAATACTTGTCTCCTTGCAAACTTCTTGTTCTTGTGGGACCACACAAATTTGTATGAACCAGCTCCAACAACCTAGCAGATAATTGTTCTTTGCTTTTGAAACTTGTTCTTGTTTGTTTCCCAAATTGACATTCTTTGCAAATGGTGTTAGCAGGTTTCACAAGCCTAGGTAGATCTCTTACAGCCTGAGTAGAACTTATCTTTACCAAATTGTCAAAATTTATATGACAAATCCTTCTATGCCATAACCAACTCTCATCAGTTTGAGCCAATAAACAATAATTATTAATTCATTTCAAATGATAAACATTACCTCTAGTCTTTTTACCAGTAGCAATCACAGTCTTGGAGCTTTCCATGATCTTGCATCCATTGTCCTTGAATCTTAGATCCTAACCTTTGTTACATATCTAACCAACACTCAAAAGATTGTGCTTTAAACCCTTAACATACAGAACATCATCAATATTGTGCTTTCCATCAAATGAAATAGATCCTCTTCCACAAATCTTACCAGTTGTATCATCTCCAAACCTACCCAGTCCACCATCATACTTTTCTAAACTTATAAACTTACTTTTGTCACAAGTCATGTAATGTGAGCATCCACTCTCAATAACCCATTCATCCTTATCTTTCTCAACTTGAACAACCAAAGCACTTTCTTCCACTGGTTTT
The DNA here is from genome assembly GCA_027924645.1 of Cunninghamia lanceolata. NCBI lineage: Eukaryota > Viridiplantae > Streptophyta > Pinopsida > Cupressales > Cupressaceae > Cunninghamia > Cunninghamia lanceolata. The sequence continues at coordinate 11,233,610 of BSBN01000346.1, read as the reverse complement.
AATTCCGTCACACAGCTAGCAGTTAGTAGACACAAATTATTCTTTAATAGCAATAAATAAGCATTCATTTACACTAGAACTAGCATCATCAAATTCATCATCTGTCACACCTTCATCATCAAGATCTCTAACATAAGAGAATTTCTTTGGGATCCTAGGTTTGTTTTCAAATCTTTTTCTATTCCTTTCAATTCTCTCTAGACACCTAGAAGCATAATGACCAACCTTACCACACGTAAAACATTTGAAAGGTAATTTGCATGTGAACTTATTAGAACCTCTTTGCAGTCTGTCAACAAAATTAGCTTCAATTTCGTCAAGCTCATCATCAGGTTCCACCTTGTACTTTTCTTCTCTGGAGATCTTCTCCGAGGTACTGGCTTTGAAAGTAGTCTCAAATTTTGGCAGAGCATCACCAAACTCTCTCATTTCAAAAGCAGTAAGTTTTCCAAGCAACTGATCCTTAGTAATCTTTTTAATAGTCATTATTTCCTCAATTGCAGCTACCTTGTGAGCATAGGATTTAGGTAATGACCTAAGAATTGTTATTACAACTTTAATTTCATCAATAGTTCCTCCCACACCTTTGATTCCAGCGACAAGTTCATCAACCTTTTGCATGTAAGATGTTATGTTTTCATCTTCACCCATCTTTAAACCTTCATGTTTAGCTTTTAGTCCCTGCAATTTGGCACTCTTTATGGTTTCATCTCCTTCATATAGATTTTCTAGCTTTTCCCTAACTTCATGAGTAGATTCATAATCCATGACCTTTATCAAGTCAGTGTCAATCAATGCACTTAACAAAGCATCTCTAGCTTTTATATTTAACTCATATTCTTTGATTTCATCTTCAGTTGTCAGACCATTCTGAGGCATGGTATATTTAGTCTATGCCATTTTCTATTCTTTATAACTAATACAAAGTAGATGGATTTTCATGTGTATCTTCCAAGTCGCATAATTCGTTCCATCGAACTGTAGAGCCTCCTTCTTGTAAGACATCTTGGATCTACCTCAAGCTGTTAAGCTTACCTCCAAGGAACCTTGCTTTGATACCAATTGTTAATATGCACGAGACAACTGAGAGAGGGGGGGTGAATCAGTTGTCACAAAACTTTAACCAATTATTAATACTTCAAATGTTCAATCACTGTTATTAAGATTTGACCATGAAAGCATGAAACATGAAGTTTAACACAATAATATATTTAACACATGAGACACCAGATTTTTATGTGGAAAACCCTATAAGGGAAAAACCATGGTGGTTGTTAGCCCATAGAAATATACATGTTATAACAATACTGAAAAACAAAGTCTCACTACCCAAAAATGCTCACTGCAAAGATTAGCTCACTGCCAAGGGGTGGCTCAATGCCAAAGATTTGCGAACTGATTTGATAGCATCTACTCCATGCTTGAGTTCAGTTCCATTGAAGCACAATACTTCTTCTCTGCTCTGCTCTTCTTACACTTCTCACTTATCTTCGCATTTTTGCACATGGATGCCTTTTTCACAACTATATTACATGTTTTTATACAACTCATCAACCTTGGAATGAACATCAAGTTCGTCATTATATTCATCAACCGTTGGAACAATCTCCAAGGTCAGCATTTCAATCATACATAGAAATAGGTCTGGACCTAAACAAAACTAACTAAGAAAAAGATGTATGCAAATCATGTTATGCCTTAGCTAGGACTCAAATGCAATCTTCCATGCCACGGCACGCTTCCACAAACTTTGATGCATCTCTGCAAGTAGTGAAAACAACCAAGTTGGCCAAGACTGGTGTTAACTCTAAGTCTTCTAAGAAAAAACTTCATCCACAATTTGAATTTCTCTTTGTGGACCAATCCAAAGGTAGGAACACGATCAGGAGACATCCAAAAGCACATTTTAATCACCAAGAACATCCTCACAGCCTCTAACCAATTTGTTAAAAGGATTCTTCAAATTGGAGCACTTAAACAATACTGTCAGCCATTGTCATAAAGAGACGATTGCTTGCGGACCACCAAATCATGAACCATTGGAGTTAAAGACACTTATCATCATTACCAACTTGATTCTAGAACCACGGACTAAAATACTTAACTGTGGAGGAATGTGGAGCATAATACATTCTTCTTTTCACCACCAAATATACAGAAATAACATTTTTCACTCTAGCAAACATAACTAACTCAGATCTTCATACCGGAGGCTCAAACTTGGAACATAGAATCTTCAAACATGTATCTAAATAACTTCCAATCTATAGATAAAGATAGTCATTCTACAAGAAATGTAGAGCAATATGTTTGATTGTTCTTCTGTAGACAAAGATACTCTGCAACACATTGTTTCTACCGGAGGAGCAAATTCTCTCAATATCCTCAATATCAGGATTTCCAAGACTTATATAGGCGAATATAAAACATCTAACTTATTACAAACAAGCATGAAAACAAGAGCATAGTTGACACCAATGACAACACTAATATGTTGACATTAATGACAACACCAGTTAGGCACATACTTGCAACAATTTGTCCACCTGCCTAACCACTTTCTGAAAGAAATTGCTAATCTTAAGAAAATGGAAGAGGTTAGTGAGATAATGTACAAATAGAAATTTTTTTTGAATACCATGACTATTTCAAATGGGAAAACCATAGCACCGATTGTGACTAATTTCAGAAATTATAAGGCAAAAATTGCTCCTTCTCAGACAAAGCTTTCAACAAATGAGATAGTTAGTGAGCAAGACATAACAAAAGATAAAGATAAAGAATTTCAAGTTTAAAATGTTTATTTTTGTCTTTACTTGAAAAAGTGACTATTTTTAAAAGTTTTTTTTTAATTATAAATAAACTTTATTCTTATAATAAAAGAAAATCAAAAGAATAAAGTTTATTGTATTATTTTCCCATTTCAAGAAACAATTACAAATCAAGAAATTATTTCATTTGTAAGGCTATATAAGGTAGAGGGGAGAAAGGGAAAGGATCTTTCGGAAAATTTTCCTCCTAGCTTTTTGTTCTTTTGTGAGGCTTATCCCTTTACATATTCTTTGACTATGAGATATTTTACACAAACATTTGTAAAATGATTTGAAGAAGAGACTTTGGGCTTTGCAATTTTGAATACCAAAAATCTTTATGAACTTTGGGTCATTGATTCTATGGTTGCAAAATTTTCTTCTGTTAAGTTAGCAACATATTTTAGAAATTTCTGTCATGATTACTATGAAGAATACAAATAAATTTCTATAAATCTTGGATTCAGTTTTCACTTGTGTGTTCTTATTCTTATGTCTAAGTAATATCTGGTAATTATCTTTCAGATTTCTATCATTTTACCCTCTCATGTATAGTTGTATTTGATGTGAGACTTTGTGCTCATACTTTGTATTTTTTCCATTCTTTTAGTTTAGTTGTACACCTTTCCTACTTTTTGGTTAAACGCATACCTAAAAATTTTAAAATTTTATCTTACAAGGGAGCTTCCCCTTTAAATACAGAGGAAGGTTGTTTGTCTCATCACAACCTATCCAATTGTTGGAGTGATAGCCATTGCTTTCTGAGAGAGTCATATACTTATTATATGGTGACAATCTATTAACCAACAATACCATGTGAGAATTGGTCAAGCAAACTTCTGAAGATTTGGTGATAGGATCAAGCCACAAAAGAAAATATACAATTAGAAACTATATAATGCAATATGTTTGCAAACTAGAGGATGCAATACAATGAGATATGAGAGACGCTCATATGAGAGTAAGAGGTGGGTATATATAGGATATACCACCAAGAAATGTGAATGTACAATCAATGTGGTATAATAGGAGATGTAGTCATTTATCTCCACCAAAGTGGGAAAGTACAAGTCACATATATAACATACCCAAGTAGATACCTATCCATGCATGCTTATCTTATCATAAGTGCATATAGTGCAATTAAGAAGTAAAGAAAATGTAAGAAAGTAAATATCCATCACCATAAATTGCTCTAAACCATAACTTTTGACCACCACATCTTATCAATTAGTAAAAACCTTAAATAGTTGGGTGCAATTCCTAGTAATTACAAGATACCATTATATAGTAAGGTATATAAAATGTCTTTTATTACATTGAAGGAAATGGTAGCTACATGTCACTGAACTTGTCAAAATAAATAAGGACCCATTGAATTGGATATTGAGAGGTATCACATGAAGAAAAAATATTGAAATTGTTACAATCTTTGAGTTCATACGTGTCACTATAGTTTGGAAAATAAAACTATTTGTAAAAGGGTCAAAATGATTTCTTTTTGAAATGGCATGGTTATCAATAAATTAATAGTCGTAATTTAAGAAGATTGTATGGTTTTTCTTTAGAATGTGTTTTAATGATCTTAGAAATGGTTTTAGAATGCTCATCATTCATCATCTTAGTTATAAATAGTCTACAAATTCAATTTGCATTTGGAGACAATTTTTGCAAGAAAATGGATTTTGTGAATAAATCTTACCTATGATTCTTCCTTGCAAAAGCAACCAAAGCATGAATGATTAATAATGTTGGTTGTGATTGAGGGAGATAAGAAATGATGATTAAAGGACCATTCCACTAAGATATAATTAAGATAAAATAGAGTTTGCAATCTTTAATCAAGATTACTTAGGTTTCTTAGGAAACAACCAATAGTATTGGAGTGGTAGAGAGAAGATTAGCATATCTTCTAGGGAAGGATGATGCCCATAAATTGAGAAATGATAAAAATTTCTAAGTTTAATAGGATACAACCCAGGTGTTAAAAAAGGGTTTGTTGTGTACTACAAGCTCAAATCCTTGATGCTATATGCCAAAAGTGTATCCCTTCTATTAATCTGTCACATCTCATTTTCATGAACAATATGATTATTCTAGTTTAGTGAACAATTATTTTGATTGACTTTACTTTAGTAATTTTGCACACGTGGAGATAATTATTATGAGTTATAGTGATGAAAATTGGAAATTGTTTTAAAATATTGAATATTGTAGAGATGATTATAATGATTTGCCTCGGCTATGTTTTGGAGACACTAACCTATTGACGTCGAGTTGAGTGCAAATGGATGCAGGAACTCGTTGAAGACGAGAGCATGGTTGAGGTAGAGATGTTCTAGCCACTTGACAAGAACTGATGGATGGATTACCCTGATGCAATCACACACATCACATAGTTGCATATGCATTATTGAATGGTTCTTATTGCATTAATGTGTGGCTATTAATCATTTTTGAATGCATAATGTGATTACTTAAATTAAAATATCTTTTCAAAATATATTCAAATGATGATTTACATGTTATTTAAATAAATAATAAAATATTCTTTCTAGATGTTTAGAAGACAATATGTCCCATACAATTTAAATAATTATATTAAATTATGATAGATACATATATAAATATATTATTTAATTATTTTTTATTAAGTAAGAGAGTTCGTATTGTTAAAAATAATTAAATTATATCAAAACAATATTATTATATTTAGAAACTGAATATAAGAATTAAAATATATATTTCCTTTCATTCACGCTACAGTAAGATGCAAAGATATTATTATTTTACTGATTAAATAGCATTTTTCTCTAATTTTATTGATTGAATGTTCATTCAAAGAGAATCATAAACTTCAGTTCTAAATTCCTTATTCTCAAGTTTTCTAAACTTAATCTGGGACTACCAAAATTAAGAGTGGGAGAAATTTAATAAAAAGAGCAGGTCGCTCAGCAAAGAAAAAACACCCCCACAAATTGTAGAGAAGTAAAACTAGTTTTTTAGAGAAACAAAGGCAAGAAGTGTTGGAATTAGGTCAGACAACTGAGAGGGGGGGTTAATCAGTTGTCAACAAATTTAACCTTTTCTACTTTTAATCTTCTTTCACAACTTACAAACAAATTAATGATTATGTAACCATTCAAGCATGAATCAACAACACATGAGCAGAAACACAATTAACACAATTGACACCAAGATTTTTAACGTGGAAATCTGGTTAAGGGAAAACCACGATGGGGGTTAACCCACAAGATTCATACCCTTTTAAAAGTACTTAAAAGAAATGGGAAGGCACTTACCTTCAGGTGCACTGCCCAAAGCTCACTGCTCAAAGAGGCTCACTACCTACAAGATTTTATGTTTAACACATGAAGAATGAACTAAGAAATAGTATCTTCTTCATGCCTGGTTCAGTCCCATTAAAGCACATAACTCTTCTTCTCTACTCTACCACATCTTCGCTCACATTCCCACCTTTGACATTGACTTTGGAATGATCATCAAAGTTGGCATTACAAACATCTTATTACAATTGTTCTTCAAGGTTGGCCTAACAAACTATTACAATTACAAGACTTGATTTGATACAAAGTATTACATGTGAATCCTTATAGTGTCAGCCAAACATTTTCTAGGACTTGAATCTTCTTCGATCAACACGCTACACTCTAGAGAGTTACTTTTAGATCATTTGCAACATGTTTGAAACATCAGGTCAACTAAGACTAGGAGGAACATCAATGCCAAGGAGGAAATCTTCAACAATAAGCTCAATTTTCAATGTGGACCTCCAACACAGCAAGCACACAATCTAGAGACCTCCACAATCACATTGAATCTAACAATAACATCCGCACTACTCCAAATCATCAGAATCACTTGCATCTTCATCCAATACCTCAAGAAAATTGTCTGTCATGACTGTCACACTAGAAAGATTGCTTGCGGACCTCCAAACCATGAACCATTTGAGTTGAGGATACACACTGACTTCCCAAACATGCCTCTAGATCGATAGATCATAAGTTTTCATTGCGGAGTAATCCAGACCAATTTCCTGTCACTTTGTCTCTTCTGAACACTGCAAAACTCAGTTCTACTCAGATGGCCATAGCTTCTTCAAATCTTCATTTGGACCTCTCAAATCTTAACTGGAGCTACTTCAGACAACCCTATACATAGCCGTATGGTCCGCGTGCTTTGATCTTCATTCCAACTTCACTGATCTGCATTATTTTCCCTATTTTTGACAGAAGGATATGTTGACATCAATGATAACACATATAGACACATATTTGCAACAATCTACCCCTTTGTCATTGATAGCAACATATGATGTGAAAAACTAATTCAACCATCAAGACAAGGATTTCTCCTCCTTTCTCTTATCACTTCTGCAACCACTTGTTTCACTATTCCCCCTTTCATCAGCAACTTGTTTTTCACATGACTTCTCTCCCCCTTTGACATCAATGGCAAAGGGCACATATTTGTAATCTTTTCTCCCCCTTTGTGTTTCAGACTGGTCTCCAAAATTTGCATACTGACTACTCCACCTAAATAGTATCTCCTTAATATCAATTCAGATTACAAGATATGATTGTGAATTCCTCTAGACTGATGCACACTAGTGCATTTTAGTTCTTAACAAGAGGGGTAATAACCCCTATCTTCCCTCTGAGATACTCAAAAGTATCCTTAGGCAAAGGCTTGGTGAAAATATCCACAATTTGATCCTTTGAAGAAATAAACTCCATTTTGACTTCATTCTCACTTACCTTCTCTCTTAAGAAGTGAAAATTGATGGATATGTGCTTTGTATTTGAATGCAACACTAGATTCTTTGAGATGTTTATTGCACTTGAATTATCACAGAACATTTTAATAGGTTCTTCAAACACAATTGTGATATCCTTCAACATTTGCTTCATCCACAAGACTTGAGTACAATTTCTTGTTGTTGTTATATACTCTACCTCTGTAGTGGATAGAGATATTGCTTCCTTCTTTTTGCTCAACCAAGAAACCAATCTCCTTCCCAAGAAGAGTGCACCACCACTAGTACTTTTCCTATCATCCACATCTCCTACCCAATCAGCATCTGTGTATGCATGAAGAGTGAATTCATTATCCTTTGGATACCATAAGCCATAATCAAATGTTCCCTTTAGATATCTAAATTTTTTTTACTACTACAACATGGGATTCCGTAGGATCAGCTTGAAATCTAGCAACAAGTCCAACTGCATTCATAATGTCAGGTCTGGTTAGAGTCAAATAAAGCAGTCCTCCAATCATTGATCTATACCTTTTTTGATCTACCTTAGGTGAACATCATCTTTACTCAACTTGCATCCGATTACCATAGGAGTACTTTCTGGTTTTGAGTCCTCCATTCCAAACTTTTTCAACAATTCTCTCACATACTTGGACTGAGATATGAAGATACCTTTATCTGACTGAGTGATTTGTAGACCTAAGAAGAAATTCATCTCACCAAACATGGACATCTCCAATTCACTTTGCATCTGATCAGCAATTTTTTTACACATGCCTCCATTTCCACCAAAAATGATATCATCAACAAATATTTCAACAATTAAGATGTGCTCATGATCAATCTTGAAATAAAGATTATTGTCAGTTGTGCCTTTGCTAAATCCTATCTTTAGCATATACTTGTCTAATCTTGCATACCAGGCTCTTGGGGCTTGTTTAAGTCCATACAAAGCTTTCCTTAATCTGCAGACCATATCTTCTTGATCAGACAACTGGAATCCTTCTGGTTGCTCAATGTAGACTTCTTCCTTTAACTCTCCATTCAGGAATGCTGACTTGATATCCATCTAGTAAACTTTGAAATCTTTGAAAGCAACAAATGCAAGAAATAATCTAACTGCTTCAATTCCTACCACTGGAGCAAATGTTTCTTCAAAATCAATTCCCTCTACTTGAGAATATCCTTTGTATACCAATCTTGCGTTGTTTCTTACAACTTCACCATCTTCATTCAGTTTATTCTAGAAGACCCATTTGGTTCCAATTACATTTTTGTTTTTAGGTCTAGGAACAAGATCCCAAGTATGATTCTTTTCAATTTGCATTAATTCTTTTTCCATTGCTTTTACCTAATTTTCATCATTACAAGCTTCATTCACTATTTTTGGTTCAATCTTTGAAATCAAACAATACTCTATTTGATCTTCAACAATTCTTCTTCTAGTTTGAACACCTTTATTCTTGTCTCCTATGATTTAATCTTCAAAATGATTCAACCTTACATACCTAGGGGTTTTGGGAGTTTCTTGAACTTCTGATTCTTGAGCTTGTTCCTCAACATCTGCACTAACTTCTTGAGTCACTAGATTTTCTGGATCAATTTGGATCTGAGTCTGGGTTTGAACTTGCTTTTCTTTACTTTGACTTTCATCTTGATTATCTCAATCACCACAAGGCATGGAAGGTCTTTCTTTGCTCTCATCAACCTTGACATTAGCACTTTCAACAATCTTTTTCAATCTCTTATTGAAGCACTGGTATGCCTTGCTTTGAGTAGAGTAACCCAGAAATATTACTTCATCAGTTCTTGCATCAAACTTGCCTAGATCTTCATCTCTTTTGATATAGCATTTACTACCAAAAATTTTGAAATATTTCACAGTAGGAGGATGACCAAACCATAGTTCATAAGGTGTCTTACCAGAACTGCCTTTGATCTGCACCCGGTTAAGAGTGTAAATAGCAGTAGTCACAGCTTCTTTCCAATAGACTTATGGAACATTTGCTTCCATCATCATGGTCCTAGCAGCTTCTTGAATGGTCTGGTTCTTTCTTTCCACAACTCCATTCTGCTAAGGAGTCCTAGGAGCAAATAACTATCTTTTTATTCCATGCTTTTCATAGAATGTATCAAACTCACTGGAGGTAAACTCTCCACATCTGTCAAATCTCAGATACTTTATCTTCTCACCAATCTCATTCTCAACCATAACCTTGAACACCTTGAATTTATCAAGAGCTTCTAATTTTTCTTTCAAGAAATTTACCCACATCATCTGGGAGTAATCATCAATCAACAACATAAAATATATGTCTCCTTGCACACTTCTAATTCTAGCAGGACCACATAGATTAGTATGCACAAGTTCCAACAGCCCACTTGAAAATTGTTCTTTACTCTTGAATGAATGTCTGTTCTGTTTACCCAATTGACATTCTCTACACATGCTATTAGCAGGTTTCACAAGTTTTGGAAGATCTCTCACAGCCTGAGTAGAACTTATCTTGACAATATTATCAAAATTCACATGACACATTCTCCTATGCCATAACCAACTCTAATCAATCTGAGAAATCAAACAACTTTTGCCAGTACCACTTAAATAAAAGATGTTACCTTTAGTTTGTGTACCTGATGCAATCATAGTTCCAGAGCTTGCTAGGATTTTTGCATTTTCCATCCTTGAATCAGAGATCATACCCTTTGTCAACCAACTGTCCAACACTGAGAAGATTATGCTTCAATCCTTCTACATACATAACATCATTAGTGTTATTCTTACCATCAAAAATGATGGATCCTCTGCCACGGATTCTACCAATTGAATTGTTTCCAAACTTCACAATTCCACCTTCATATCTTTCCAAACTTATGAACTTACTTTTATCACTAGTCATATGATGAGAACATCCACTGTCAATCACCCATTCATCATTTTCTTCAATCTGAGCAGCTAAGGCACTTTCCACATTCACACAGCTAGTAGATTCAGTAGACACCAGATCTTCTTCTTTGATGGCAATGAACACCCATTCATTTCCTGAGTTACTTCCCTTATCAGATTCATCATCAGTGACACCTTCAGCTTCTTGGACATAGTAACATTTGTTCTGAGTCCTTGATCTGTAAGGGTAATTAGGGTTTGGTTTTAAAACCCTCTCCGAACACCTTGAGGCAAAATGACCAATCTTATTACAAGAAAAACATTTAAAAGGCAACTTTCCTCCATACTTATCGGATCCTCTTGACAATCTTTTGGCAATAAGGGCTTCAAGTTCTGCAACCTCAATTTCATCATCTTCAAGATCCTTCCTTGCCTTCTCAAATCTATTTGATCTTCCTGAAGAGCTTTCACCTGAATCATATTTTTGTTTTCCATAAACACTGGCCTTAAATGTAGATTCAGACTTAGGAACAGAATCACCAAACTCACTCATTTCAAATGTTGAAAGCTTACCAACCAACTAATCTCTTGTAACAGTTGTCATAGTCCTGATCTCTTCAATGGCAGCAACTTTATGCTTGTATGCTGCAGGTAAGGATCTGAACACTTTGGTGACAATCTCTGATTCTTCCAATATTCCACCAGCACTCATGATACCGGTCACAAGTTCATTCACCTTCTGCATGTAGGAAGTAATGTTTTCATCTTCACTCATCACCAAACTTTCGTATTTACCCTTCAGGCTCTGTAGCTTAGCACATTTAACATATTTATCACCTTCATACAGAGTTTCCAACTTTTTCCAGATTTCATGAGCAATTTTAATTCTAGGACATTTGTCATTTCTATATTAGTCAAGGCACTCAACAATGCTTCTTTAGCTCGAATATTGTATTCAGCTTCCTTGAGTTTGTCTAGTGTTGAAGGACCATTCTTTAGAATATTATACTCATTCTTAGTTATCAACCAAAAGGCATCACCCATACATTCCAAATGACACTACATGCGCACCTTCCAAAGGGAGTAATTTGTTCCATCAAATCTTAGACTTTCCTTCTTGTAAGTTGACATCTTGGATCTCCTCAAGTGGTCAAGCTTCTTTTAGAGGAACTGACTTTGATACCAATTGTTAGAATTAGGTTAGACAACTGAGAGGGGGGGCAAATTAGTTGTCAACAAATTTAACCTTTTCTACTTTTAATCTTCTTTCACAACTTACAAACAGATTAATGATGTAACCATTAAAGCATGAATCAACAACACATGAGCAAAAACACAATTAGCACACTTGACACCAAGATTTTTAACGTGGAAACCTAGTTAAGGGAAAACCATGGTGGGGGTTAACCCACAAGATTTCTACCCTATTAAAAGTACTTAAAAGAAATTGGAAGGCACTTACCTTTGGGTGCACTGCCCATAGCTCACTGCTCAAAGACGCTCACTGCCCACAGGAGGCTCACTGCCTACAAGATTTTATGTTTAACATAGGAAGAATGAACTAAGAAATAGCATCTTCTTCATGCCTGGTTCAGTCTCATTGAAGCATATAACTCTTCTGCTCTGCTCTACCACGTCTTCACTCACATTCCCACCTTTGACGGCCTCACTTTGCTTATTTATATATGACATCAACTTTGGAATGATCATCAAAGTTGGCATTACAAACATCTTATTACAATTGTTCTTCAAGGTCGGCCTAACAAACTATTACAATTACAAGACTTGATTTGATACAAAGTATTACATGCGAATCCTTATAGTGTTGGCCAAATATTTTCTAGGACTTAAATCTTCTTCAATCAACACGCTACACTCCAGAGAATTGCTCTTAGATCATCCATAACATACTTGAAACATCTTGTCAGCCAAGACTGGGAAGAACATCAATACCAAGGAGGAAATCTTCAACAACGAGCTCAATCTTCAATGCGGACCTCCACAAGCACATTGAATTCAATAATAACATCCACACTACTCCAAATCATCAGAATCACTTGTATCTTCATCCGATACCTCAAGAACACTATCTGTCATGACTGTCACACTAGAAAGATTATTTGTGGACCTCCAAACCATGAACCATTTGAGTTGAGGATACACACCAACTTCCCAAACATACCTCTAGACCGCAGATCATAAGTTTTCATTGCGGAGCAATCTGGACCAATTTCCTGTCACTCTGTCTCTTCTGAATATTACAAAACCTGGTTCTACTTAGATGGCCATAGCTTCTTCAAATCTTCATGTGGACCTCTCAAATCTTAACTGGAGCTACTTCAGGCAACCCTTTACATAGCCATATGGTCCGCATACTTTGATCTTCATTCCAACTTCATTGATCTACACTGTTTTCCCTATTTCTGACAGAAGGATATGTTGACATCAATGACAACACATCATAGGCACATATTTGCAACAAGAAGGAATTTCAACGACAGGAGAAAGTTAAAGAGGCAACGATAGAAGCTGCATACTCTTCACCATCACTGATTTTTCTAGGTTTTTCATCTAGTTTTTCTTACGTTCTCATTACATTGATTTGGTTGTTTTAAAAATGGTTTTATCTGTTGTTGGGTGGGCGGCTGTATTGTTTGGTTGATCCTTGTTTTTGGCTGGTCATCCCTCTATTCTGGCCGCTTAGTGACATAATGGACCTGCATGTTATTTCATTGCTTAAACTCTCTCTCTCTTGGAAAATTATCCCTAAATGCAGCCTGTAAGAAAGACCATGACATTGTTTTAAGATTGACCTGGCTTATGCATTTTAACCCAATCGCCAGATGTTTGCCTTGCCTATTGTTATCTTTGGCATCGACCCATCTTTCCTTCTTGGTCATTTGGTTGTTCATGGCTAATCTTTGCCTTTGTTGATCATTGGTTTTTAGATATCACATCGCCCCATTTGATTTAGTTATAACCAGTGAAAAACAATAGTTAAACTAAATCTATGATTGTTGATTGATTCTTTGTTTAGTTGTATTGACCATTGAAATCATTCGATCATTCTCAGATCTAGATTTATAAAAACTAATTGAAACTCTCTTAAAACACCAGATCAATGCTAGGTTAACCTTGTCAAACCAATATGAATATATTGCTTATTTGGCTTAAAGCCGTTTAGAATAGAAATCGACCTCTTTATGTTAAACAACAAACCTATTGAAAATAGGCAAAACTGTTATTCCTGTAGCTTCAATTTCCAGTTTATACTGTTGTAGCAATTCCTTTATTATCTTTGAGAAACTAGTTTCTGTAGTTTTCTTTACGACTGCAAACCCTATAAACTTCCTATAGCAGAAATTAATATCTGGTTGTAGCTGATTGAATAGTTCCTATGGCTCTGTTGGAAAACTCGTTTAAAACATTATATTAACTAATTCTGAGACAGTAGATTATTATATTGTTTTCCTTGAATGCTGAAAAATCAAGTTTATTATATTCATGATCAAAAAATTGATTTAATTCTATTCTCTATTCACTTTATTTCTTTTCTGGAACAGTTCCTGTCGCAGTTGCGACAAGAAGACTGGTTGGCTATTTTTGGGGATTCCTGTCGCAGTTAATTGTGATTGAATCGTGAACTTTGGTTAGATAATTGGACTCAAATAGTTCCTGTTATTGATTGTTGAAAGTAATTTGGATGAATATTTATGAGGAAATATGATTGAAATATGGACTTAAGGTTTATGTCAATTAAACAAACCTATGGACTTCTTTTATTGATTTAGATTTCATGTCACTGTTATGACAACAAGATGAAATTATAACTTAAAATGACTTTTTGTATGAAGATTGTGATCAAACTTTGGATTAGATAATATATCTATTTGATGTACTTATGAGTGCAATAGTGTAAGCAAAGATGATTGATTTGATTGGAAAAGTACATAATTCCTTGAATGATGTTTGGGAAATGGACTATTATCGATCATTGATGAACTTTGATTCTTTTTATTGTTATTTTTCTTGCTCTTGGGGAAAGAAGTAGATTTTCTCCTAGGAATGTTTGGCTTACTTTTCCTCTTTTTGGGAATTGAACTAGGTTACTTATAAATGATTAGATCTAATCGGAATGACATTGAAATAAATGTTTATTGTCTAGCAAACTTATTTACTGATATCTCTACCACATCCTATTGTCAGATAATTTTCTTTTCATTACTTAGAATTGCACATTCAGACATTAGGGTTGCATCGGGTGTTCCCTCCTACAATTGTTACCAAGTAGCTAGACATTTCATGCAGGGATGAGTTTCCTTCATTTTAGGAAGGTATCTTGGGAAGTGTAAATACTTCATGGTTGGGTGGAAAAGCACCTAAGCCATGTTCCCGTCTCTCAGCTTGCAGGTGGTGGACCACTTGGTTCGTGCAGCTGGAGAGTGTATTGATTTATTTATTATTAATGTACTTGTTTATTGTACCTACTTTGGATGTATTATGGAATGTTTGCCAAAGGATTTATGTATATTATTTTATAGTGCTTGTTACATGGATTAAGCACGTGAATATGTAAGATTTATTGACATTGAGATTCATATTTATAAGATTATCTTTTATTTGAGATATTGTGATTAAGTAGATTAATTACATATTTTATCTTTGAAGGTTGTATCTAAGCAGATTATTTACATCTTTTTATTTTTAGTTATTGCGATGTTTTATTTAATCGGATTATTTACTTCATTTACTTTTGAGTTGGTTTAAATGCTTTTACATGACTTGTGAGGCTTTACATTTGGTATCAGAGCTCTAGGTTTAAAACTAGGGCCTTTGGCTTTTTTTTTGGGACTATTGTACTAAAGTTGCAAACTTTATATAGATTATCCATCATGAATACAAGAAACACTAATCGTGGTGACGGATCAAGTAGTCAAGGTAGAGGATCATGTGGAGGTGCTCATGATGATCGAACTAATGGGGATTGTGGAGATGCCAGTAATAACCAAGATGGAAGATTTGACCGTATTCTTGATCTCTTGACCCGACAGGACACGAGGATTAATACTCTTGACAGGAGATTAGAGGAATTCCTAGAGGTTAGAATGCTAATGAAAGCCCAAGGGTTGAGACACAAAATGAGAACCCAAGGACAGAAGTTCTAGTTCCTGAAGTTGGAGCTATTACTGATAATCAAGCAAAGATAGCTAAAGAATTGGGGAAAGACCTCAAGAAAGTATCACCGCCAAAATTTTATGGAAAGACCATTGGAGATGGAGCTGAGTCTTGGATGATAGAAATGGAGAAGTACTTTGGACTCTAAAACCTTTTAGATCACACGAAGGCTATGTGGGGATCTTACCAGTTGACTGGTGAAGAAGCAACTTGGTGGGATAATGAGAAGGCAGATAAGAAGTTGTTACCTGGTGAGATAACATGGGATATTTTCTTGCAACTATTTAGAAAAAGATGGTTACCACAGTTATTCTTTGACAAGAAGATGACAAAGTTTTAGAACTTGATCCAAGGAGGTATGTTTTTGACCAATTATTGGGGAAGGTTTTCTCATCTACTAAAATATGTTCCACAGTATCAGACAAATGAGAGATTTCAGATCAGAAAGTTTATTTTAGGATTGAGGCCATAGATTGGAGATGAGGTAGACATTCATAACCCACTCACTATGGATGCCACTTTTGAGAAAGCAATAAAACAAGAGCAGAGGTTGCAGTAGATAACAAATTACCATAAGCAAAGAGATGCTAAGTTTTTGAATAAGAAACCACAGAATAATCGGCATAACTATCAAAAGAATAACAACCAAGGCAATAATAGACAAATCAAGAATCTGAAGAGAGGCAATAATTCTCAGGATGGGAATGGTGGAAACAAAAGAGGTGGCCATAACAACAGAAACAACAATGAGAGAGAAAGAGCTGAAGGATCAAGAGCACCTAAGGGTGGATGTTACAACTATGGAGGAGAGCATTATGCAAATGCATTTCCACATAAAAGAGGAAACAAGAATCAACAAGGAGCACCATAGCATCAGATTCATGTCGCAGTGGATAATCGGCAAGCAGAGTTTCAAGCAACACCTATTCGGTTCCAAGGTAAGCTCTATGGACTACCTGTTACTATTTTAATTGATACTGGCACCATAGAATGTTTTGTTGATCCTAGAGTAGTATCTAAGTTATCTATTAGACTTGCACATATGGAAAACTCTTGGATGGTACAATATGGCAATAGTGCAGAAAAGAGGGTAGACTCATGTCTAGCATGTAGTGAGTTAGAGCTTCCTAGTTTTCAGACTCAAGTGAATATGTATGTAGCACCTTTAGGCTCTTATGATGGAATTCTAGGAATCAACTGGTTAACTGAACATAAATCTCTAGTAAACTATGAAGACAAGGTTGTTAGATGTTTGGATGACCTAGGGAACCAAGTGGAAATTAATGGAACTAAGAGACCTTTAGAGCTTAGACAAATCTCAGCTATGTAATTGAAGAAATCCAAGAGGAAAGGATGTGCCATTTATGTTGTCCAAGTAAAGGACCTCGATAAAGAAGAACCAGTGTTCAATGAATTTGATGAATATAATTTTTAGAGATTGTTTAGATGATTTTGTGTTAATCTTCCTTGATGACATATTAATATACTATAAATTAGTGGAAGAGCATGAAAGGCAGTTGAGAATTGTTTTGCAATGGTTGAGAGAAAGAAAGCTTTATGGTAAATTATCTAAGTATACATTCTTTCAAGATAAAGTGCACTACCTTGGTCATGTGATCTCAGCTGAAGGGATTGTAGTTGATCTTGAGAAGATTAAAGCAATAATGGAATGGCCTGCACCGCAGAGTGTGACAAAAGTCAGAAGTTTTATGGGACTTGCAAGTTATTATAGAAATTTTGTGGAAGGTTTCTTGACCATAGTAGCATTGATTACCACACTACAAAAGAAGGGTAAGAAATTTGAATGGACAAAAAGGTGTGAGAAAGCTTTCCAAGTGTTAAAGGAAAAGCTCACAACTACTCCTATCCTGACCATACCAGATCCTAATGGGCACTTTACAGTTATAACAAATGCTTTAGGGGAAGGATTAGGAGGAGTGTTGATGCAGAATGAGCAAGTGGTTGCTTATGAGTTAAGAAAGCTAAAGCAACATGAGTTCAACTATGTGTTGCATGATCTTGAGTTAGTTGCCATAGTTCATGCACTTCAAATGTGGAGGCATTATCTTCTAGGTAAGCCCTTTGAGTTAAATACAGATCATCTAGGGCTCAAGTATATATTTACTCAACCTAACCTTAATGCATGACAATGAAGATGGTTAGAATTCCTTAGTGAGTATGACTTTGGAATTGAGTATATAAAAGAAAAGGAGAATGGAGTAGCAGATGCTCTTAGTAGGAGAAGACATTTGGTTGTCATTGTTACTATGAGATCCAATTTGAAATAGAAAGTGATTTAAAATCTTCAAGGGGGTGATTATTATGAAAGAGTAAAACAAGCTTTGGAAGTAGACCCCTTAGATCATAGGTTTGATGGTTATGTGATCGAATCAAATGGACTTTTGAGATTTCAAGGAAGGATGTATATTCCTAACTCAGGAGAGTTGAGGAAGTTATTGCTTGAAGAGATTCACAATGCACCTTATTCAGGTCACCCTAGAGTGACAAAGATGGTTGAAGGTTTGAAACCTTTATACTTTTGGCCTAGACTTAAGAGGGATGTGACATAATTTATAGCTCGATGTTTGGAATGTCAGTGAGTCAAGGCCGAGCATGTGCATCTAGAAAGATTGTTGTATCTGCCTAGTATCCCTGAGCACATGTGGCAAATGATAAGCATGGATTTTATTCAAGGGTTACCTATGAAAGGAAGCTAGGTGTGCGAAAAATGCTTCCTACACTAATCTAATGAGGAGAGGGCTATGCAAACTCAAATTTATCCTAACTATTACAGCAATGTTAAACCATTAACATGAGATATTGCAGCAAAACACAAGAGCCAGAAAGAAGACAGAATAAGAGAGACAGAGATTTACGATGGGGAAAATCCTTATCGGGTGAAAAACCCCACACTTAGAAACCTGCACAATGTATTAACAAATATGAAAGAATGTTTACAATACACTTGCAATGCAAGCTTCAATGGTCTTCAACACTCATGTATGGAGTCAATCCGGCAGCATAACAGTACCTGTAAACCTGTGATACAAACTCCATCTCCAAACACCTGTATATATAGAGAAGTAGTACAATGGAGGTAGCTTCTAGAGCAAGTCACACAAGGAACTCGTCCAAATCCATGTAGCCCAATTTCCAAGGCCATAAAACATGCGTATGACACTTGTAAGTGATTCTCTTTCATCCCTTACAACCCCCCAACTTGGGCACCCCAAATTTACCCAATTAAGGTATGACATATGCTCTTACAATGTCATAAAATATGTCATATATGACAACTCTTACAATTGTAAGAGAATCTGTCATAACTGTCTATTAATAGCAGATTCTCTTACAACCTTGTAATAGTCAAATTTGGGTGCCTACTTCCCCATGCAAGATGCTTCGGGACATTTGTCTTCACCTGTCATATAATCTTCCATTTCTGGCCCTTACATGTCATAGATTATGTCATAACTCTTACGCATCATAAACCTCTTACAACACCCGAAAGATGCCGACACATGCCAAAACTCTTCTACCACAAGGTGGAACGCCTATCTCCTCATATGAGGACAAAAAATTCATGTGGTCACCTTCCATGTAGGATGACACATCACCGTGCCAACTCCCACAAAGTGACGAAATAGGATTTGCATCCAAAATACAATAATAGGCAAAAAATAAATACAATTAAATAATAAATGCTAGAAACTTGCAAAGGTTGAGACACCTTAATTCCCAACATTCTCCCACTTGTTGAACACCTTTCAAGAGCCAATGGAAATAACAGGGTTTAACTACTATAGGCCGAGAGGCCCATAGACTCCGAACACCATCTGAACTTCTCTGTGCTCATTGGTTTCGTCAATGCATCTGCAACATTCTTCAAAGTATCTACCTTCTCCAAATTTACCTTTCCATCCTCAACCATGTCTCTCACGAAGTGAAACTGAACATCAATGTGCTTGGTTCTAGCATGGAAAGTTGGATTCTTTACAAGGTAAATTGCACTCTGACTGTCACAACTGATCGTGATCTGACCTGCATCAACACCAATATCGAAACACAATCTCTTAAGGCAAATGGCTTCCTTACAAGCATGAGTTGCTGCCATATACCTAGCTTCTGTCATGGACAAAGCAACAATAGGTTGTCACTTACTCATCCAACTAATAGCACCACCAAACAGTGTAAAAACATAAGCACTGATGGATCTCCTGCTATCAATGTCACCTGCCCAATCTGAATCCACAAATCCACGAATATCAACAGAATGCGGAGGTCCTAAAACATTACCATGATAACAAATGGAATAATTAGAAGTACCCCTCAGATATTTGAACACTCACTTAACTGCATCCCAATGAACTCGTCCAGGATTAGCCATAAATCAACTAAGGACTCTCACTGCTTGGACAATGTCTGGTCTTGTGCAGACCATAGCATACATCAAACTACCAATAGCACTAGCATAAGGTACTTTGTTCATGTCCTCCACCTCACTAGGAGATTTTGGACAATCCTCAATAGACAACTTTGTCCCCAAGGAAACAAGAACACACAATGGTCTACAATCTCCCATGTTGAATCTGTCCAACACAGTCTTAACATACTTACTCTGACTTAACCAAAGTTTTATGTTAGTTTTGTCTCTTCTGATTTCCATTCCTAGAATGTACCTAGCTGCCCCTAAATCTTTCATTTCAAACTGAGCTGACAACTGAGATTTAAAATTAGAAATCATATTCTTACCCTTCCTAATGAGCAATATATCATCAACATATAGTGCAACAATGAGAATACGATCACCATCAAACTTATAATAAACACAGTGATCTGATTTCAATCTCACAAATCTAATTGACAACACAAAGGCATCAAACTTCAAGTACCATCTCCTAGGGGATTGCTTCAAACCATACAAAGACTTCTTAAGTTTGCAAACCAAATTTTCTTTACCTTTTACCATGTAATGCTCTGGCTATGACATGTAGATTTCCTCCTCCAAGTCATCGTGAAGGAAAGTTGTCTTTACATCCATCTGTTCTACCTCCAAGTCATAAGCTGTTGCGAGAGACAACAGGAATCGAATGGATGATAGCTTTGCAACGGGAGAGAAGATCTCACCATAATCTATACCCTCCACTTGTGAATACCGCTTCGCAACCAATCTGGCCTTATACTTCTCAATACTGCCATCTGCACCAATCTTCTTCTTGAACACCCATTTGCATCCAATGGGTTTCCATCCAGGAGGCAAAGGCGCCAAGTCCCAAGTTTGATTCTTTTCCAAAGAAGCCATTTCTTCCTCCATGGCCTCCTTCCAGGAACCTGCATCCTTCATATCCAAATCCTATGATATAGTTCTAGGTTCATCATTGTTAGTCAGCAAAGCATAAGCACAACTAGAATCAAGCAATGTAAAACCAAACCTTTCAGGTTGCTTCCTTATCTGTGTAGACCTCCTCAAGAGCTAAGGTTGAGGTTCAGCTTCTTCTTCTTCTGAGATTTCAGAGCTGCTAGAGCTCTCCTCATCATCAGGTCCAACATTGTCTTTCTGTTCAGTCTTCTCAGGGGTGAGAGGAAACTGAACATCCTCTTTCTTTTCTTTTTCTTCTGGCTGCAAAATAGTGGAAGAAGGTGTAAGCTCTCTGAAGATGACACTTCTGCTATACAACACCTTTTTCAGCCATGGGATCCCAAAGCTTGTATCCTTTCACACCAACACCATAGCCGATGAAGATACACTTAACAGCTTTGTTCTCCAACTTTGACCTCTTCTCCCTAGGCACATGTGCATATGCCTCAGAACCAAAAACACGAAGATGCCTTACTGAAGGCTTTCTACTAGACCACACCTCCATTGGTGTCTTTCCAACAAGAGTTGATGTAGGAGATCTATTTACCAGATAGCAAGCAGTGGCAACAGCTTCAGCCCAAAACTTTTGTTCTAGACTAGCTCCACTAAGCATACTCCTAGCCTTCTCCATCAGTGTCATGTTCATCCTCTCTGCAACTCCATTTTTCTACAGTGTGTATGGAGTTGTCTTATGTCTTTCAATCCCAAGTTCCTTGCAATACTTATTGAATTCTGTAGAACAGAACTTATCACCGTTGTCAGTTCTCAAACATTTAATCTTTTTACCAGTTTGATTTTCAGCAAAGGCTTTAAACTTGTTAAACTTGCTATAGACTTCAGATTTTCTTCTGAGAAAATAAATCCATGTCCTTCTATTGTAATCATCTATAAAAGATACAAAGTATATAGATTTTGATAACGAAGAAACATTAACAGGACCAAACACATCAGAATGAATGATGTCCAACACACCAGAAGACTTATGAGAACTCAAGTAAAACTGAACACGGTTTTGTTTTCCATAAATGCAATGTTCACAAAAGTCAAACTAAGATTACAATCATCTAACCCCTCAACAAGGTTCTTATTTTTTAGGGTATGCAGACCCTTCTCACCAATGTGGCCAAATCTCTTATGCCATAACATTATCTTTTTTGCAGGAAGTTTAACTTCCAATGCACGATTACAACTATCAGGACTAGAAACAACAGATTTCTTCACTGCTCGTTCAGATGGTGGGGATGAAGTGACTGCTGCCCTCTTACTTGAGTTAGAAGAAATATTGCATTGTGCAATGCATGCCTCCAGCTGAAATAGAGTACCTCTCCGAGTACCCTTAGCAAGCGCCATAGATCCTCTAGTCATCTTGCATCCTTCTTTCAAAAAGACAACCTGCACACCTACATCATTCAAACTACTTATAGAAAGCAGGTTCCGTGCTAAGCCTGGGATGTGCATAACCCCAAAGATCCCCTTCACTTGACCATCAAGGAATCAGATAGACTCTTCCATGACCAACGATCTTCAGATGAGAGTCGTCACCCAGATACACCTTTCCACCATTGAACTCCTCATACTTAGTGAACCAGTCTCAATGCGAGGTCATGTGGAATGATGCACTAGAGTCGATTAGCCACACATCATCAGATGCATGGGTTGCCAAGGCTGCGATGAAGGCATCACCATCATCTTGTGATTTTTCAGAATCTAAATTAGGAGCTTTCTTCTTTTTCTTCTTCTCATCTTTGCATTCCATTTAGAAATGCCCAGTCTTGCCACAATTCCAACAAAGAGCCTTGGACTTTCCAGGAGATTTGGATCTACCCTTCTCAGCTTTCTTGTCCTTCTTCTTCCCTTTCTCCTTGGGTCTTCCATGAACTGCAAGGGCTTCTTTAGCTGCCTCAGAAGACTTTCTCCGCATCTCTTTAGATAACAACGAAGAAACTACCTCTTCCATTTTGAATGTGGATGTGGTGCTTCCAATTGCCATGACAAGATGATCCCATGAGTCTGGCAGAGAACAAAGCAGGGTCATACACCGATCCTCCTCCTCCATCTTTACACCAATAGATGTCAATTGTGCAACTAGCATGTTAAAGGCATTCATATGCTCAGCCACGGATCCTCCATCCTCCATTCGAAGAGAATACAACTTCTTTCTCAGGAAAAGTTTATTGACAAGGGATTTGGCTTGATACACATCCCCCAACTTCTTCCAAAGGAGTTTTGCAGTGGTCTCTTCATGGACATTTAACAACACAGAATCGGCAAGACTAAGTCTTATGAGACCCTTAGCCTTCCGATCCTTGAGATCCTAGTTAGCTTGTGACATTGGAGCTGGTTTAGTTCTGTTCACACTTTCCCAAAGGTCTCAGTCAACTAACATGTCTTCCATCTTGAGCTTCCATAGCTCAAAATTACTGGTGTTGAACTTCTCTACTTCAAACCTTCCTGATGTGCCTGCCATCTCCTTCCTGCAATAAGATATAGAATACTCTACACAAACTCCCACTCAACCTAAGATTAGCTCAAAAAACCCCTACCCAACAACTAGGACCAAAGGTGATCAAGCTCTAATACCAACTAAAAGGAAGTTAGGTGTGCAGAAAACGCTTCCTACACTAATCTAATGAGGAGAGGGCTATGCAAATTCAAATTTATCCTAACTATTACAGCAATGTTAAACCATTAACATGAGATATTGCAGCAAAATACAAGAGCCAGAAAGAAGATAGAAGAAGAGAGACAGAGATTTACGGTGGGGAAAACCCTTATCGGGTGAAAAACCCCACACTCAGAAACCTGCACAATGTATTAACAAATCTGAAAGAATGTTTACAATACACTTGCAATGCAAGCTTCAATGGTCTTCGACACTCGTGTCTAGAGTCAATTCGACAGCATAACAGTACCTATAAACTTGTGATACAAACTCCATCTCCAAACACCTGTATATATAGAGAAGTAGTACAATGGAGGTAGCTTCTAGAGCAAGTCACACAAGGAACTCGTCCAAATCCATGTGACCCAATTTTCAAGGCCATAAAACATGCGTATGACACTTGTAAGTGATTCTCTTTCATCCCTTAGAACCCCCCAACTTGGGCACCCCAAATTTACCCAATTAAGGTATGACAGATGCTCTTACAATGTCATAAAATATGTCATATATGACAACTCTTACAGTTGTAAGAGAATCTGTCATAACTGTCTATTAATAGCAGATTCTCTTACAACCTTGTCATAGTCAAACTTGGGTGCCTACTTCCCCATGCAAGATGCTTTCTGACACTTGTCTTCACCTATCATATAATCTTCCATTTCTGACCCTTATATGTCATAGATTCTGTCATAGGAATCTGTCATAACTCTTACATGTCATAAACCTCTTACAACACCTAAAAGATGCTGACACATGGCAAAACTCTTCTACCACAAGGTGGAACGCCTATCTCCTCATATGAGGACAAAAAATACATGTGGTCACCTTCCATGTAGGATGACACATCACCGTGCCAACTCCCACAAAGTGACAAAATAGGATTTGCATCCAAAATACAATAATAGGCAAAAAATAAATACAATTAAATAATAAATACTAGAAACTTGCAAAGGTTGAGACACCTTAATTCCCAACAACCTATGTCTAAGAATAAGCATGATGTCATCTTAGTGGTTGTGGACAAGTTGACAAAGGTAGCACATTTTATTCCAGGGAATCTTTCAGATGGTTCTATGGTCTTAGCTAAGAAGTTTGTTCAGGAGATTTTCAGATTGCATGGAGTGCCTGAGACAATCATTTCAGATCGAGACACTCACATAACATCTAGATTTTGGACAACTCTTAATGTAGCTTTGGGTACAAAGTTGAATTTTAGTTTGGCTTATCACCCTCAAATGGATGGCCAAACAGAAAGAGTTAATCAGGTGGTAGAAGACCTTCTCAGAATGTATTGTATAGATCAATAGTATAAATGGGAGGAGTATCTTCCATTGGTAGAGTTTGCATACAACAATTCATACCATGCATCTTTTGGAATGGCACCTTTCGAAGCTCTTTATGGGACAGAATTGTGATTGGACCTAAAATGTTAACAGAAATAGATTATCAGATGAAGTTGATCAAGGAGAAGTTGAAGCAAGCTTCTGATCGTCAAAAGAGTTATGCAGATAAGAATAGAACTCCTAGATAATTTTGAGTTGGTGATAAAGTCTTTTGAGGGTCAAACCTCATAAGAGTTAAGTATCATTTAGCAAAGCATCCAAACTTGCTCCTCATTTTGTAGGACCGTTCAAAGTTCTTGAAGTGATTAATCCTATAGCTTACAGACTTGTTCTCCCGCCTACACTTGCTAGAATCCATAATGTTTTTCATGTGTCTTTACTTAAGCTTTATCATCCTGACGCGTCACATATTCTTGATTAGCATTCTTTACAGGTTCAAGATCTAGGAGTGGTGTTGGTGGAGCCCACTCAAATTCTAGGGAAGCACAACATTAAGTTGCATAGAAGAGATGTGGTACAATATAAGGTCCAATGGGATCAGTATTATGAGGATAGTGCCACATTGGAGGATGCAGAGAAGATTGATAGATCTTTTCCTCATTTAAGGATATAGCATAGATTTCTTATTCATGCATGGATTATGATACTTTGAGTTCAGTTATGCTTTGATACTTTAAGTTGTTATTAGGATCTTTGATACTTTGAGTTGATGTTACTATTTTATGACACCTTGATACTTTATTGGAAGTTGATGGATACTTTATTGTTTTGATGTTTAATAAGACATCGGGATGATGTCTCTTCCAAGTGGGGAAGGATGTCACATCTCGTTTTTATGAACAATATGATTATTCTAGTTTAGTGAACAATTATTGTGATTGACTTTAATTAATTTTGCACACGTGGAGGTAATTATTATGAGTTATATTGATGAAAATTAGAAATCGTTTTTAAATATTAAATATTGTAGAGATGATTACAATGATTTGCCTCGGCTATGTTTTGGAGACACTAACCTATTGATGTTGAGTTGAGTGCAAATGGATGCAAGAACTCGTCGAAGACGAGAGCATGGTTGAGGTAGAGATGTTCTAGCCACTTGGCAAAAACTAATGGATGGATTATCCTGATGCAATCACACACATCACGTAGTTGCATATGCATTATTGAATGGTTCTTATTGCATTAATGTGTGGTTATTAATTGTTTTCGGATGCATTATGTGATTACTTAAATTAAAGTCTTTTCAAAATATATTAAAATGATGAATTGCATGTTATTTGAATAAATAATAAAATATTGTTTCTAGATGTTAGGAAGATAATATGTCCCATGCAATTTAAATAATTATATTAAATTATGATAGATACATATATAAATATATTATTTTATTTTTCTTTATTAAGTAAGAGAATTTGTATTGTTAAAAATAATTAAATTATATTAAAACAGTATTATTATATTTAGAAACTGAATATAAGAATTAAAATATATATTTCCTATCATTCAGGCGATAATAAGCTGCAAAGATATTATTATTTTACTGATTAAATAGCATTTTTCTCCAATTTTATTGGTCGAATGTTCATGCAAAGAGAATCATAAACTTCAATTCTAAATTCCTTATTCTCAAGTTTCCTAAACCTAATCTGGGACCGCCAAAATTTAGAGTGAGAGAAATTTAATAAAAAGAGCAGATCACTCAGTAGAGAAAAAACACCCCCATGAATTATAGAGAAGTAAAACTGGTTTTCTGAAGCGACAGAGGCAAGAAGGAATTTCAGCGTCAGGAGAAAGTTAAAGAGGCAGTGACAGCAGCTGCATACTCTTCACCATCGCCGATTTTTCTAGGTTTTTCATCGGGTTTTTCTTATGTTCTCATTACATTGATTTGGCTATTTTAAAAATGGTTTTATCTGTTATTGGGTGGGTGACTGTATTGTTTGGTTGATCCTTGTTTTTGGCTGGCCGTCCCCCTATTCTGGCTGCTTAGTGACATAATGGACCTGCATGTTATTTCATTGTTTAAACTCTCTCTCTTGGAAACTTATCCCTAAATGCAACCTATAAGAAAGACCATGACGTTGTTTTAAGATCGACTTGGCTTATGCATTTTAACCCAGCCACTAGACGTTTTCCTTCCTATTGTTATCTTTGGCATTGATCCAACTTTCCTTCTTAGCCGTTTGGCTATTCCTGGCCAATCTTTGCCTTTGTTGATTGTTGGTTTTTAGATATCAAATCGCCCGTTTTGATTTAGTTGTAACCAATGAAAAACAATAGTTAAACTAAATCTACAATTGTTGATCGATTCTTTGTTTAGTTGTATTGACTGTTGAAATCATTCGATTATTCTTAGATCTAGATTTATAAAAACTAATTGAAACTCTCTTAAAACACCAGATCGATGCTATGTTAACCCTGTCAAACCAATATGACTGTATTTCTTATTTGGCTGAAAGCTGTTTAGAATAGAAATTGACCTCTTTATGTTAAACAACAAACCTATTGAAAATAGGCAAAACTGTTATTCTTGTAACTTCAATTTCTAGTTTGTACTGCTATAGCAATTCCTTTATTATCTCTGAGAAACTAGTTTCTGTAGTTTTCTTTATGACTGCAAACCCTATAAACTTCCTATAGTAGAAATTAATATTTGGCTGTAGCTGATTAAATAATTCATGTGGCTCTGTTGGAAAACTCATTTAAAGCATTATATTGACTAATTTTGAGACAATAGAATATTATATTATTTTCCTTGATTGCTAAAAAACCAAGTTTATTATATTCATGATCGAAAAACTAATTTAATTCTATTCTCTATTCATTTTATTTCTTTTCTCAATAGTTCCTGTCGCAACAAGACTGGTTGATTGTTTTTGGGACTTCCTATCATAGTTTTGATAGTAAGTTAATTGTGATTGAATCGTAAACTTTGGCTAGATAATTAGACTGAAATAGTTCCTGTTATTGATTGCTGAAAGCAATTTGGATGAATATTTATGAATAAATATGATTGAAATATGGACATGAGGTTTAGGTCAATTAAACAAACCTACGGACTACTTTTATTGATTTAGACTCCCTGTCACTGTTATGACAACAAGATGAAATTATAACTTAAAATAACTTTTTGTATGAAGATTGTGATCAAACTTTGGATTAGATAATATATATATATATATATATATATATATATATATATATATATATATATATATATATATATATATATATATATATATATATATATATATATATATATATATATATGATGTGCTTATGAGTGCAATAGTGTAAGCAAAGATGATTAATTTGATTGGAAAAGTGTAATTCCTTGAATGGTGTTTGGGAAAGGGACTATTATCGATTATTGAGGAACTTTAATTCTTTTTATTGTTATTTTTGTTGCTCTTGGGGAAAGAAGTAGATTTTGTCCTAGGAATGTTTGGGTTACTTTTAGGACTAGGATGTCGAATGTGGATATTCAAATATGGCTTTTCCTCTTTTCGGGAATTGAACTAGGTTACTTATAAATGATTAGATCTAATCAAAATGACATTGAAATAGATGTTTATTGTCTAGCAAACTTATTTATTGATATCTCTGCCACATCCTGTTGTGAGACAATTTATTTTTCATTACCTAGAATTGCACATTCAGACATTAGGGTTGCATCAGGTGTTCCCTCCTGCAGTTGTTACTAGGTATTTAGACATTTCATGCTGGGCTGGGTTTCTTTCATTTTAGGAAGGGATCCAAGCAAATGTAAATACTTCATGGTTGGGTGGAAAAGCACCTAAGCCATGTTCCCGTCTCTCGGCTTGTAGGTGGTGGACCAAATGGTTCATGTAGCTGGAGAGTGTATTGATTTATTTATTATTAATGTACTTGTTTATTGTACCTACTTTGGATGTATTATGGCATGTTTGCCAAAGGATTTATGTATATTATTTTATAGTGCTTGTTACCTGGATTAAGCACGTGAATATGTAAGATTTATTGACATTAAGATTCATATCTATAAGATTATCTTTTATTTGAGATATTGTGATTAAGCGGATTAATTACATCTTTATCTTTGAAGGTTGTATCTAAGTGGATTATTTACATCTTTTTATTTTCAGTTATTGCGATGTTGTATTTAAGCAGATTATTTACTTCATTTACTTTTGAGTTGGTTTAAATGCTTTTACATGACTTGTGAGGCTTTACATAATCCCAAGTATCAACCCCTTTATAAGTTATTGAATTTACCACACTTATTTTGTATAAATTTGATATTAGAGAACAAGATCAAGTTGAATTTTATTGAAATCTAGTTAACCTCATTGATAACATTGTGCAGCTTCTACGATTAAACCTCTATCGCCTTTCATAATACTAATAGTTTCTTCAATCTTATAATTAGCAAGCAAATTCTTCTTATCTCTAATAATTGACGCTTATAGACCCTTGAGATTAGCTATGGAATGGCTTGGTTATGGGTGCCCTTCTCAATACAAATATCAATAAACAAATTTGATTGTAAATTTTAATCTTAGAAAATCTCACCTAATCCATTAGTGGGGTTTCTATTTCTTACTAATATAATTTTTTATTCCTTTGAGAAAACTACAATGAAAATATTCTCTCTAACATGATTGATCTCAATCTCCTTATGTATACTAGGTTTTGCTTGCTCACAATTATGAATGCTCCATCGATTATTACACATCCAAAGATCTACAAATTTGGCCCCTTAAAGGATCCCCATTGATGTTACCTTCCACCTTGACTATATCAATCTTGAAAATGTTAGTGTGAATAGGGGTATTTCATATCTAATTTGATATTTAATAGCTATTTTCCCCTTATTGTGTGAATAATTCATATTATTTAACTACTTATTAGTTAAATGATATTCATACAGATAGTCACATGTTAAGTTCACTTACCTAGAAGCATTATAGTTGTTTCTAGATGTTAAGAGTTGTCTCTAGTTGTTGATAGTTGTCTTATAATTGTCTTATCCTACACATGTGATCTAGTTGTCTCATGTCATAGGATTAAGACACTTGTCACATAACGATAACATCTTAGCTCTCATCCTTGTCTTTATAAGAATGGTATGTCATATCTTATTGTAATCTTGTATATTTTTGTATTTGCATTGTTTGATAGGAATACAATTTATTCTTGTCATATTGATCTTCTCATTTCTTTGTGGCTTCCATTAGGCCTCTAGATCTTGGGTGGCTATTTCCATAGCCAAATATTACATGGTATCAGATCTTGTAGATTGCCTTTGGTTAGTCTATTGAGAGATCTTGAGTTCAAATCATGGCAGAACTTGAAAAATTGAGTATGCTCTTCTCTTGCATCACATGATGACCTAGAGAATTAGAAAATTTTAAGAGAGGTACCAGATTTGGGAGGGCTTCCTTCTTGTGGCTTTATATTGTAGGTTAATTTTGGAGCATGTTGCTACAAATCTGAGCACACTATTGTGTTCAGGGTGTTCAAGATAGTCAAAATCACCTATTGTTTCATCTAGATCCGACATCGAAGGCCAAATCTATGAGGGTTTGAAGTTGGGAGGTGCATGCAAGATCCAATAGGTACCTAATCCTTCAAAACATTTTGGGTCAAATCTGACCCTTTCATCATTTTCAGGAGGCCCAAAAACCCCAAGATTGACTGTCAAATTGTCAAAATTGGAGTACTTTGCCCCAGGCCGTCAGGAAAAAAATTCTGCCCTTCTTCACCATCCATACAAAATATTCTATAGAATATTCCCTGCAGGAATATTCTGCACAGCTACCTTATTTTGTAGAGAAATTTTTTTAAAAAAATTGTTTTTTAAAAAAAAAATATATTATTTTTAGATCTTGTAAAAAAAATCAATATATATATATCAAAAATTTTCTTTTAAGGATGAGACCCCTGCGTAGGTCGTACACCTATAGTGCCAGCCTCCCCGTAGGGCCCCTCTGTGGCCTCAAAGGCCCACATGGCAAGGTTCCCCCCACCCACAGGTCCCTTAGGGTCCACAAACCCCAACAAGGGCTCGACATCATTAATAGGCTTCAACCTAATTTTATTTTAATTTTTTTTCAAAAACAAGAATCTGCAGATCATACGGGGTAGCACACATGCCACTTGACCTTTACAAATTTTTTAATATTAAAAATTTCCCAGATCTATACACTCTGCCACATTTGGCTCTTCCACCATATTTAGCAGGATTTTTTGGTGGCCCCTCCAGATTAGCAGAGTACCAGATTTAGCTAGTGGATTTCTACATTTGGCGGAGCTTCTAATTTATCTAGCGACCATCCATATTTGGCAGTTCTACTGATTTGGCGACAATTCTACCAAATCTGGAGGCAAAAAAAATTGCTTTTTCTCCCTCTACTCCAATGGAGTTTTCAATTTAGTAGTCTAACTTCAAATGCCTATAACTTGCTCATATCTACTTCCATTTTGGTGCAATTTTTTTTGTTTTGGGGCAAAATTTCACAGGATTCGCAATGGTGTAGATGGATTTTGATTTTGGTGTTTGTATTTTCTATAAATTGTAGATTTTCGTTACTATTGATGAGCATCTCTCATTTTTAGACCTTTTGAGGCTCCATTTGAGGTCATACGGAAACATTTTCTAGTGAATTGCTTTTTGAAAGTGCATGATTTTCTAAGTACTTCTTAGATCTGTAATCAGTTTGGACTAGTTTTTCTCAAAAATTATACTTTCATTTATAGCCTAATTTTGGCATTTGCATGTACCAAAATCAAAAGACCACTTTGTTATTTTTGGCTTGTGGCAACTGTAATCGCACTAATTATAAAGTGCCAATATCATATTTTGCTAGGGGGATCATTGATTGAGTGAATTTGGGGGGGCTGATCTTGTAGTGGTGGATTGCTTCTAGTTCTTGGTTATGTGTTCTTGCAATGGGAAAATCTCAAATTGAACTTCTAACTCCATATAATTATGTATCATGGAAATAATCGGTATGGAATTATCTAAGGCAAAAAGGTTGTACTAGATATGTAGATGAATCTGGTGAACCTACTAATGTGAATGCAAAGGCAGCATGGGAAATGAATTGTGAGAAAACTCTTGGATACATTTGTTCATTAGTCTCTTTTGATTTGCAATTTCATCTTGAATCATTTAAAACACCTAAGGAAGCTTGGGAGACTTTTGAAAATTTGTATGGTAAAACGAACAAGATTAGGGGTTATTAGATTGATAATGATCTAATCAATCTTGATCCTAAGGAGTTTGACAAAATCCAAGACTATATCTCCAAGATTAAGCAATTGGGAACACAACTAAAGGATTGCAAGATTAATAAAGAGGATTTACAATTGAATCTAAATGTGTTATCCAAGCTTGGTCCTCAGTATTTAGTATTTATTTCTAGCTTTCACACTCAACAGGTTTCCATGGGACCTGCATATGTTGAGCCTACTTTTGATTATTTTTCAAATCTTCTAATCCAAGAAGAAGCAAAGCTAATTCAAATGGGCATCCTCAATTCTTCAACCAAGCCACAAGCATTGGTGACTAGTGAAACTAAGGTACAAAAAGAATCAGGGAATCTTGAAAAGAAACAAAAGAAGAAAAAGAACAAGCTACAGAAAGAATCTGAGTCCTCTCCCTCCAAGGGAATCATCAAAGAAGGAGAAGCTTCAGTGTGCATATTACAAGAAATTGGGGCATGATGAACAAAAATGTTACATACAGAAAATTGATGAATTGCAACATCAACTAAAGAAGGCTCAAATGAATTCATATTTAGGGGGTTCATCTTCTTCATCATCTTCAAAGTCAGAGAAACAAAAGGGGAAAGCACTTTTTGCAGTTGTAGATTTTGAGTCAGGGAAATGGATCCTTGATTCTGGAGCTTCACATCATATGGCTTCATCATAGAGTATGTTCTCTTCATTTGAGACTTTTTCATCACCAGCCATTTTCATGGCCAACAACACATCTATGAGTGTTTGTGGGAAAGGATCAATTGACATTAACAAAGGATTATTCAATGAAGTCCTTTGTGTACCTTCATTGTCTACCAATATCCTTTCTATCTATCAGATTACACACGGTGGAGTAGGAAAGAGTGTTGAGTTCACACTTGATTCTGTGATTATTCAGGATTTGCATAGCAGAGATATAGTTGGAGTTGGAGAGATAGATCATCAATCTCGAGTGTACACCTCACATTTTGCTCCTATTGTTCCTTCAGCTGAGGTTCACACTCATGTGGACACTTTTAAGGAGATGCAGTATGGCCATTTGAATCTTGGTATTCTTTCATCGACTAAGGTTCTAGAGACATGTGCTGACATTCCATCTCCTCCTTCATCTCTTGTTGCATCTATAGAATTTAGTGTTGCTACATCCATGGTTTCTAGTGATTTAGTGCAGGAGGACATTCATAGTCTTCCAAAGTCAGCTACTTGGGATATGTTTGTTTTGTGAGTCCTATCTTGCAGACTTGGAGGACACTATTGATGACATTCATCTCCTCTTTGAATGAGTTGCATCATCTTCTTCATATGTGATGAGGGAACCTTCATACCCTCTTATTCTTTCTTCTCCTTTGTCACAGTTTGGCATTGAGTTGGAGATTCTTGAGCAACATTTAGAGGCTTCTTTGTCTTTGGATCATGTTCTATATCAGTTTCCACTAGATCCTAGATTGTCACATTCTTCAGTTTGGCATGAGACTCCCGATTGGTTTGTGGCTTCTTTCGACATTGATATGGTGACACCTGAGCAAAATTTAGAGACATCATACATTTTGAGTTTTCTTCCTTCATATTCCTTTCAAGAATGGGAAGAAATCATGTATACATTCTTGGTCTTATTTCTTCCTAAGGGGAGGAATTTTGTTTAATGAGCATGGATCATCTTCAACATTCATTGTCGAGCATCTACCATTAGTGCAGGAGACTCTACATTTAGGGGGGGCTACTTGGTCTCTCTTGTTTTTCTCTCTTTTGGGGGGATTATTCATTGTATAGATGTTGGAATTGGTAGCATATGATTCATGTTGACTCTACCTTTCCACACTTCGTGTATTCTCACTTTTGGGGAGGAGTTTTTCCTATGAGGTTTTCTCCTTCACTCCACTTGAGATTTGTTTGTACATGGCTACCTAACATGGCCTAGTAGTCGGGACCCATCCATCATTGCATCCTAGCATTTGTTAGCTTCTCCCTAAGTTGCACTTAAGGGGGGTGTTAGTGTGAATAGGGGTATTTCATATCTAGTTTAATATTTACTAGCTATTTTCCCCTTATTGTGTGAATAATTCATATTATTTAACTATTTATTAGTTAAATAATATTCACACACATATTCACATGTTAAGTTGACTTAGGAAGCATTCTAGTTATTTCTAGATGTTGAGAGTTGTCTCTAGTTGTTGAGAGTTGTCTCTAGTTGTTGATAGTTGTCTTATAGTTGTCTTATCCTACACATGTGATCTAGTTGTCTCATGTCATATGATTAAGATACTTGGCACATGACTACATTTTAGCTCTCATTCTTGTCTTTATAAGCAAGGTATGTCATATCATATTGTAATCTTGTATATTTTTGTATTTGCATTCTTTGATAGGAATATAGTTTATTCTTGTCATATTGATCTTCTCATTTATTTGTGCTTTCCATTAGGCCTCTATATCTTGGGTGGCTATTTCCATAGCCAAATCTTACAAAAAATTGGATTATTTTCCATTGACCCAAAACCATGTCTTTTTCCCTTAATGGATTTTCTAGTTTACTACTACTCCAGTTGTGCTCCTCTCTCTTTTTGTGCCATTTTTGAGGTAACTCTCATAACTATGTGCTAAAAGTTCTATTGTAAAGGACTCAACCCTTGATTCTTACCCCCTACCTAACTCTATAATCTTACTACTCCAAATGGTATAGATCCCTTGTAAGTATTAAGAAAAAACCTGTGTTCTATGACCTTGCCATTCAAAAATCCTACCATCTTTCATGATGATATTAATATAAAAAATTTAACTTCAAGTTAATGACTAGGCCAAACAGTTCATCTAGTACTAAGATATGGCCTAAAGAGGGTCTATATTCACACCAATTATTTTGAAAGGTAAATGCACATGAAACAATTTACTTCATGATTGAATGTGATAAACCCATGCAATAAATGCACATGAAACAATTTATTCCATGATTGAGGAATGACTTTACATAAACATTCATCTTGTGAGAAACTGCCCACATGGTAAATAACCTCTCGAGCAAACACTTGCAAATTGACATTTGTTAATTATTCTACCAACTTGATACCTAACACTCTATATATTTATTTACTAACATTAACAAAATTAAAGTGGAGGTGACCTGATACATATTAGGTGGCATGCTCCACATAATTAAGGACAAATTAAACCTAACTAGGATGTAATATTCCAACATTCCCCCTATTATATTACTCCAAACAAAGGTAGGAACACTAGTATTGGATTGAGACACCAAAATAAATACCTAATGAACTAAGACATGCACATAGATCACCAAGCATTATAAACTAACTAGGACAGCCCTAACAAAACATATCAATGGATGTCTTGATTTTCCATCAATACACGTGAATTGAGACATACTCACTACCCACAAGTACACCACTTTGCATGTGAATTGAGACATAGTCTTCGCCCACAAATACAAAACTCAAGGACCATATCCCTATTCTTACCCTTGCTCCGAAGGGAATCAATGGAAGTCTCTACCTATGAACCAAGGCATACTCTACATCCATAGCAACACTTCCAATTATGAATTGAAACTTAATTTGCATCCATAACACTCCACCTACAAATTGAGACACACTCCACATCTATAGGTACAATAGTTTACCAGTGGACCAAGACATACTTTGATCCCACAAATACAAAACTTAAGGAACATATCCATTATCTTGCCCTTGCTCCAAAGGGGAACCAATATCAAGATCTAGTGCCTCTCTAACAATTTACCATCCCTGAGTGAGAAGCTAATTCAAGATGAGAATTTTCCTCCAAGCTCCTCTTTGATCTCAATAGATCTTATTTGTGGGATGTAGCATTAGAATCTTTGAGGGCACAAACATAAGAAGATGCAACCATTTTCAGAAGGTTGTTGGTTTCAATAAAAATGCATTCATTACAATAAAATGTTTCTATAAAATGATAAGACTTCTCCAAAACTAAAAAATAATACCACTAATGGATTAAGAAGGTGCCAAAACCTATATAACAATTGGTCATATACCTATTTTTACTTCAACACAAAAGAATCTCAAAACTCTTATTTGCATAGAGCATATGTGCATTAAACAATGTGATTAAAAAACAACTTTTAACCTCCCACATCAAACAATAATGGTTTCACCAATTGCACTATATTTAAGCATATGCATTTCTTACCACACTTCAAGTATTTATACCTTGTTCCTAGTTTATGTGCCAAATCATGTGATTAAAATATGTGACTTTTTCATTTTCAAACTTGTGATCTACCTTTTGTTAAAACACCTCCAACTTTACATCATATTTGGTCATAATATCACCAATACAATTTATAAAGATACTACTAACATAGAAAAAAATAAGAAACAAATATTCACTTTTCACCTTTTTTCCACTCATTCTAGAAATTTTGTGTTAAAGAATATTGTCACCCCACATGCAAGAGGATTTATTTATATCGCTCTTGACTTACAAACACCACATCTTATCATATTAATGATACACATTAAAATGAAGGCCAACTCCCCTTCTTTCTTTTTGATACTTATTTGTTAATAAAAATCCCCCCTTACAATAAAAGTAATATTTCAAACTCATATTCATTTAGATAAAGAAATTAATATGAATTTACTTTGCTTTGTAAATTTTTTCACTAAAATTTTTTCACTTGCAAATTTGATCAAACAATAAAAAACAACCTTCCAAATTAAAATTCACATGCTAGTTTTATTTTTTTTAGAAATAGATACAAACTAATAGAAAGAATAGATGCAAATTGTTACTTTAACCTCCTTCCATCATTTTGTTTACCATATGCTCTAATACCATTTTGAAATGGTAAATGCACAAGAAACAATTTAATCCATGATTCAATATAATAAGAAAGGCAAAAATATTATTTCTTAGGGTCCCTCATTTAACAAGTTAGTAGAGTTAATTCTACTCCCAATCCTAGAGTAGGAATCAATTGGTCTCCTCCTCCTACATGCTAGGTAAAGATGAACTTTGATGGGGTAGTTAGGGCCAACCAAGGCCTGTCTAGAGTAGGTTGCATCACTAGGGATGACCAAGTGAAGTTTTTTGGCATGAATTCAAATAAATTGAAGATGGGTACCAACAATGAAGAAGAAGCCCAAGAATTCCTTCTTGTTCTTCGAGTATGCAAAAATATTGGTTTGTGTAATGTGCAAGTGGAAGGAGATTCAATGATTATCATTAATACCATTAGCATGGAATGCTAAGCACTTTTGGGTTGGGGCACTCACCAAAGAATGACACCAACTATATGATAGTGTAATTGTCAAATCCTATGAATGGGATGAACGAGTAGATCGTTGAACTATGATAGTGACAAATCAAGAGATCTCCCCTAAATTGAGAAAAGGGGAACTAAATGAAGCAATAAAGGAACTTCCATTAGCTAGATACTGGAAGAAATGAGCTTTGTCATCTAGTAATAATCTTGAGCAAACCCAACACTTAGAATAGTAAAGGGGCATAGATGATGCCCTATCAAATGAGTTAAAATATGTCCTCAATTGAGTGAGGGAAATGAGAGGGGGATGGAGGAAGGGCCTAACCTTGAATTGGCTAGGTAGGTATCCGCCAAGGCCTCACCCCATGGATGAGGTAATAGCTCGGTTCTCCAAATTGGAAAATTAACAATATATTACAAGAATCCTGGCCTATTCTAGGTTCTTTCATGACCTTTTCTCTACAACATGTTCACAGAGAAATCAACAAATACACTTCCTAGCAAACTTCTAGAATTTAGGATCTTAGGATACTAATCATTACAAATAAAATATAAAATAAATAAACCAAAAATTATAGAAGCATAGATTTAACAGATTACACAACATATACATGGGGAAAACCCTTTTAGGATTAAAAAATCCAATAAAGTATCATGTTAATATAAAACACTTAATTTTTTTTATAAAAATATAGACAAAACCTTGGGATACCACTTCTTACTTTCACATGGCCAATAATATTTCATGTGCATAGTGATAGAATTCACTATAAATCTCTAAATTGAATTACCTCCGAATAAGAGAGAAGCTCTTTAAATATAGAAGGGGCAGAAAAATAGTTGAAGGGGTATTAGTCACACTCATTCAAAGACAACCATTTGTAAATAATTAATAACCTAATAGTTATTAGATTATTAATTATTAAATGGTATATGCTTTATAAAGCATATAATAAACATAAGGTTTTATAATCTTATATTAGAATAATATATAAATGTTATAAGGGTATGACCCCTAGTAACATTATGTTCTAGCACCCCATTTAATGTTAATAAGGGCATAACCTATCAATTCTATAAAAGAAAAAATGAAGTACCCCAGTAACGTAGCTTTTCTTTGAGAGTGATAAACAGGCACACAAATGTTGGCAAGAGACACTATGTGGCTTCATGAGTGTTTTCATTGATGGAAACAAAGTCTATTTCACTCATCTGCAGCACATAGCATGTCTATATTAGAAGTCTGATTGAAGAGTGTTTTGGTCCGATGAACAAGAACAGAGCATGCAGCAAGGTCTGACAATCAGGTCTAAATCTATCAGAGGAAGTATCTCAACAAAGTGCAGACTTGGGGAAGTCAAGAGGAGTACCATGACTGCCACATTCAAGAGATTGAGCCTCCGTTGATGAAAAAGTGAAAAGATATGAGCACCTAGGTGTTGGGTTCCTGACAGACAGAGCAGACTGAGCAAGAACTAGCTAGCAGAGCATGATGAGAAATTGATGGTGATCAAGCTTCTTGAGGGATCATTCATGGTTGGCCAACATGATTAATGACTTCTATAACTATCTCTTTGATACGCATCACTTAATAAGCATGGATTCAACCGACAGACCAGAGTTTGGGAAAATCTTGAGTATTCCGGATGTCGACTAGAAAGATGTTGAAATCCTTGGTGCAGATATATGTACCAGATGGATTTCGATGTGAAGGTGTTTGGATTGTGATATAGTGTCTAAGCAAAGGCAGAGATAAGTGTGAAAGTGGCAATACAGGTCCGGTATGTGACAGAACAGCAGCACCAAAATAGAGGAAGAATGAAGTGCAACAGATCAGTATATTGAGCCTAACTGGAACTGAACGTCAGCATATGTGGATGCTTCTCATCAGTTCAAATACCTGGTCACCTTCTATAAACTATTGTAGGCAGTGAGCCTCTTGTGAGCAGTGTGCTCAGGTTAGTAAGCCCTAATTGGCAAGTGCCATTTTGTACTTCTTATTCTTTTAACAAAGAATACAATCTTGGCTTAGTCACCCCGTGGTTTTTCCCTTAACAGGGTTTTCCACGTAAAAATCCTTGTGTTATGTGTGTTGATTTCATTTTTGCTCTCATGTTCATTTATACTTATATGTTTTGATACTGCACTATTGTTAAAGAAGAAAAGAAAGTAGAGAAATTTAAGATAACTGATTCACCCTCCCTCTCAGTTATCTACCTTGTTTCCAACAACAATGTATGCCAAAATGAACATAATGTATTTTGGACTACATGAAAGTAATATTGTCATAATTCATAATCCTAATGTTTTAAAAAATGATGCTTCTAAGGTCTTATAAAGTTTTTATTGGAGCTTGAGACTCCTCAAACTAGCCTCCCCTAGGTCCATTACATAGTGCCCATAGGTCTTATATAATACAATGATTTTGCAAGTGGAAGATTTACAAAGATAGGAATTTAGAATAT
This sequence comes from Cunninghamia lanceolata, assembly GCA_027924645.1. Lineage (NCBI taxonomy): Eukaryota > Viridiplantae > Streptophyta > Pinopsida > Cupressales > Cupressaceae > Cunninghamia > Cunninghamia lanceolata. The sequence goes on along the minus strand of BSBN01000346.1, from coordinate 11,193,621 downwards.
GTCCAAAGGACTTATGCAATTAATGCTTAAAGGTCTGATGTTATGCCTGTTAGGTCTTACATCTAGGATTTATCCATATTTAATGCCTAGAGGTCTTATTTTATGCCTTTTACGTCTTACATCCATAGGGGTTATCTATAACGCCTAGAGGTCTTATTTACGCCTTTTAGGTCTTACATCTAGAGGTGTCATTATCATGCTCACTCCCCGTCATTGGTAACTCCTTACAGCCAAGCATTGATTTGAATTTGGAGAATTTGGTACTATACAGAGGTTTGGTGCTTTACTACATATAGGATTTCTATTGTGATTACTGAGAGCCTAGCTTAGGTCTTCTTGATCATAATATATCTACCATCTGATAACCAATCTAGCAAAATTGGAGAGTAATGATGGAAAGATTTTTTCCTTGAATGAAGTGCCCATGAACTTCAATGTATTTTATTTCTATAAATAGGAGTCTTTGGTAAGAGTAGATAGCTTTGGTTATTGTATAATAAAGTGGGAGTTTTACTAGTACCCAAATGAAACTCCTCTAATAATCTTCTAAGCCACATTGAATCTTATGGAGTTACTTTTGTATTCAACATTTTTCTAAAAGAGCCACATGAGCTATCTTGTTTAAGTATTACTCTAGCCATGTGATAGCACCTACACAATATTTTGAAGGCATAGCCTGAAGTAGATTTTCCTATTACTAGGATCACTAAAATAGTAACACAATAATCAAATAAAGTCGATTCTTAGTGCAAGAATAATAAAGACCATAATTAGTTATACATATAATATATAATTATTGTTTTCCAATGATCATATAATATTTCACAATAATCTAGATGTAATACCTATTGTATAGGTAATATCTAGTCTAAATATGGTAAGGTAAATCAACTTATTACAAGGGAAGTTTGGTCTTTTAATATGATAGATTTATGATTTGATTACATACTAGTCTTAATAGGTATAACAACTAGTTTGGTCATATTACATTTTTGAAGTGCACATTTGTTTTGAGATACTTGTAATTGATCCTAGAATATAGTCAATACAATGGAGCTATAATGATATGACAATACTAAAAAATGAGAATAATTCATCAAATTTTAACAAGGAGATTATTAAGGCATGAGATTTTCACAATCAAATGTAGTTATAAATTCCCATGTTTATTCAAGGCAAGAAAAAGTCATTTGACTAGACTTATAGTAACAAGTGAACAATCCTTTCCAAGTTTGCTCCCCAAATAGTTTCTTAGGACGACAACCACCCATTATAAGTAGGTGCTTTATGTTTAAGAATTTAAGATCATATAATTGAAGATATGATTACTAATACTTTAAATATTTCCTAAATTCAAGGATTTAACAAATAGTAAACTTATATAATACAATGATATAGAATATCAACATAAGAAAGAGAAAAAAAATTATCATCCCTAGATCATGATGAATGGAGTTTCTTTCAATTTAAGGCTAACCTTATTAGTAAGAAGAAATCCATAAGTTGTATTTTAATAACACTAAAAAAATGGTTATCCTTCATTTTATAAATGCACTAAAAATGTCTTCAAATTTTTTAGTTCAGATCTATTGGAATTTCTTGTGGTCATTACCTAAGATGAACAACATTTAGTATAAGAGACAAACTTCAATAATACTATTGCATTTTTCAACTTATCCTCATTGACTCACTAATTAGGATATAGCCTTAACACCTATAGGAAAAAAGTATATTTCATTTCAAAGTACATCTTATAATGTAATTTTTATAAATGGCATGGGGAAAAAATTCATGGTAAGAATGACTAAGCTTCAAAAGTCTCCTTATAAGGAGTTTGGAAGACACGTTGTAACTTTTCCTTTATGCATTCAAAGAAAACATGTGTTGAGTGACATGTGGAAAGAATACTTGAATGGGATGCAATAAATGTTACAACCCTTAAGCTTAAAAGCCTAAATGAAATAGAAGTGAACTTCAAGAATGAATGTATGTGATAATTTCTTGTATTTAGTACTAATAGTTGACTATAAGGGAGGATAGACTTAGGAGTACCACTTGAAATTTGGTATATATAAAGTGTTGATACTTGATCATGAGGCCAAAAAATAATATAATGAACTACATGTCCTTTATATATATTCCTTGAGAACCACAAATCAATGATCTTTTAATGAAAATGGAGAATTGATGGTGTCATAGCTATTAAAAATATCAAAAAATCAATAATATGAATATTTGATAATTGTCAAGAGGGCATGTTGTCCCCTCTTCCAATTAAATCAGAGACAAATTCATAACACCACAATCATATGAATTGGGAACTTAATAGGTATAGCTTAAAGTTGGGATAACCCTTTCAACCATAAGACTTGTAATTTTGTGATCCAAGTTAAAAGAGGATAGACTCTGCCAATCCCAAGATAATTCTAGTTGAATCTTTGATGAGGTAGTACAAGGAAACCCTTGCAAAGAAAGGATTGGACGTATTGTTAGGAATCACAAGAAAATGCAACGATCTGCTATTATTAAAATAAAAGTTCAAAAAATATATATAATAGAATTCACCATAAACCTAACCATTTCTTGGTATGATAGCTTCAAGTCAAGCCTCTACTTCAAATAATATATAGAACATTCGATCAATAAATATAATAAGGCAAGATTAACTACTATTTAAATTCCTTATGAATAGAAGTGGCACTAGATTGAAGTTCATCCCATTTTCCATTCTTTTATGGGTGTCAAATTTAGTATTATTTTAACTTAGTTTCAAAATTGTTAGCGTAACTTGAGTGCTCTAAGGTATTGTAATATTCTAACTATGTCTTGGATTGGTCCTTTGCTACACCAGTAGAGAATGTTGTGATGGCTAACCCAAACCTTTGATGGGAGATCCCAGAGTTAGTGTCATTTTATGATCACCAATTCAAAAGAAAGAGGCTTTCTTTTATTATGGCACACTACATGACACCAAAGGGATGATGATTAATCTACCTTTGAGCCTTAATGATGAACCCCATAGAAGAAAGATGATCACTTTTATAATGGCACACCACATGACACCAAAGGGAATGATGAGCTTACTCTGAGCCTCTATACTTAACAAAGTTGGTATCATTCTAACTTGGCACAATGGTCTTACTTTTTCCACAAACTTGAGCATACTTGCTACAGATATCATTATGACTCACATTTCTACTTACAAGTACAAATATACCCATCAAATATTGGGCCAACATGTAGAACCAAGGCCCAATTTTGTGGGTAGACACAATCACTGATAGGGAGACCTAAGGGTTTCGAAAACCTATCTGGACACAACACTTCAAGACCTATGCCATCCTCAGGTTTCCCTACCAATTCAAGTGCTCATAGACATTTTCTACCCCAAAATGTCTAAAACAACCTAAGCAATCTATTACAGAGGTGAAAGACCTATTTGTCTGTTGTTTCCAATACATACTCTACTTTCTTGGTGTGAGGTACTCGTCCTTATCCTCAATGCTTCCAAGATTCCCAATCTCCAAGGCTTCTAGCCTTCTTGAGCCCGTTATCAGCCCTCCTCTCTGGGTCCAGGGTTCTGATTGCTTGGTGCTCAACTCTTTCTACTCTGTTTTCCACCCCTATCTTCTTAGACTGCAACTTGCATACTAGCCGGGCTATAGCCCAGCTCGCCTAGCACAAGTTCACATGGCCTCTCATTGACAATTCAATCCTTAACACAAATAGAAAAACAAGAAACAAAATCTCTGCTTGATGGCCCTCCATGACTGTACAGGGAAAATGTAGGGACATCAAGATAGAGACATTTTGTACAAACAGAAACAAAAGAACAGGAATAAACTGACTATTCTACTCTAAAATGAGTTATGCAAGAATTCTACAAACAATGCACAAATAGATTTGAACTGTCAATATTCTTCTTTAGAGAGTTCTTTCTATTTACAATCAAAGTGTGTTGTTTCAGTCTTCCAAAAAAAACTTCCAACCCATTTTCAAAGCAAAAAACTAGCTTTTATATTGTTCGGCTTCTTTTCATTTATTGGATAGTTAGGTTTTCTATCTATTTGGTTCTCATCGACAAAACAGATTCTTCATCTCACCGATCATCTTTCCCTAGTCGACGTGCTTCTGTCGATACATTCATTTGTAGCATACAATGTCAAAATATGTTTCCACTTTCTTATCGGCAAGATGATCCCTATCGTTTCACCGATTGAAATATGCTTTTACTTTCCTATCAGCAAGATAATCTCTATCGGCCACTCCAAACAGTCTTCCACCGATATGGAACCTCACACCGATGCCTTTTTCATCGCCCAGACTTCCACTGTCGGCATAGCTTTTCCCTTATTCTCTGATAATGCATATCACCCCGAAATAATAGTCTGCGGTTTTGGTCTTCGTCTACCAGCGAGATAACATCTATCGGTTTGTCCAGAATCTCTCCCTCCGATATGTCATCTCTCCCCAATGACCTTTGATTCTCTTCCGTCAGCTAAACCCTCTCCATCGCTAAGACTTCGGCCTCATCTGCCGATGACTCCCTTTATGCCGATGAACACTGACCCATCGGCCAGACCTCCCACCGTCGACCTAACTTTCATATCTCCTCTCGATGTCCATTGTTACTCTGATCAGCAACACAACTACTGTCAGTCTAACTCGCTCCTGCTCTGCCGATATCTAACCTCACGCCGATGGATCTCCACTTTGAATATGCGTACATTGTTTGACATGGGCATGTTATCGGTGGGGCCCGCAATGTCTTCACTCAACGGTTCAACACCAATGCTCATACATTGGTCCCATTTGTTCAAGGGTCTCGCTCCTTCCCTATGTTCTGAAAATTCAAAACATCACACCAAAATGCAAAAATATATACATGGGCTCCAAGCCCTTGGTGCTCCTGCACCAATAGCCACCAACCTTAGAGGAGACGCATATTTACAACAAAAATGTTGTGGGATACTAAAAACAAAGCTACAACATAATGAGGGAAATCCCACTAACAAAAGATGAGTCAACCCTCTCCAACAACATGTTTCCTGACATAAAACCATTTGTTAGACATAAAAATCTATGGATACAACTATATAACAACATTGTACACCACAATGCTTTAATTTAATGAGTGGGAATTAGAGCCAACAATTCTCGGGGTACGTGGATGAGAAAACTACTTCATAGAAAATGGGCATAACAATAAACATTAAGAAAAAAGAAGGCACAACTAGTGTCTTAATAGAGGAACAAAGAATCAACAAGGATGAGGTGGGCTTAAATGAGAGCCAAATGGCCCCCAAGCGAACATGTTGATTCCATATGATTTGCCTTGCTCTTTGGAGAACCCTGTAAGCTACTCATTTACCATAATAGGGGCCTTAGAAGTACATCTACTACATTCCCAAAAGAAAGGACACAATCAAGCTAAGATAACAAACACTGGAGAAAACCTGACCTATGTGAATGTCAAACAATATAAGAGGATATTGCAGCACTGGCAAGCCAAAATAACAAGGAAGTTAAAATTATAAGAAGCAAATTTTTTGTAGCAATATTACCAATATTAACTTACAATACTCAAACATCAACAAATGTGAACAAAAACCAAGAACAAGTAATCCCACTGGTAGTTAGGGAAGAAAGCCACCTAGAGACAATGATTCAACAAGGAGTAAATTGAAGCAACAAGAGGCCAAGAATATCTTGAAACCAACATAGAGGGGGAGGTGGAGAATTGGGATACCCAAGAGCTATACAACCCCATATCAACACCTCTAATGTGGTCTTTAGAGTTGAATGTCAAGAGTTAATGGATCTGAAAGAGAGATGGGTTAACCTAGAGGTGAGAGAACACATGCAAGATGTCAAGTTTCAAGAATTCATAGAAGCCAAATGGAAGCTAGCATAGGAAAATAAGTCACTTAAAGATCAAATAAACAAATTGCAAAACACCATGGAAATAAGGCAACAAGAGATTTTGACACTAAAGTGTGAATTAAGTGAAGCCAATAATGGAAGCACAATCCAAACATGTGAAGAAAGAGATATTCCACATATCAAAGAGTTTCAATCAATACTAACAAGCATGGACGTCAAAGAAACTAAATTAATGGAGAAATTAGAAGAGGACAAGTCATGGGCACAAGTGGTAAAAGAGTTGATAGAGACACAAAGAGAGTTCATAAAGAATCAAATCAAGTTACAAATGTGGGAATAAAAAGACCGGCAAGATAGAGTGAAAAATATAAGAAATAAAAGGATAAAAGATCATGGGGAATGAGAAATTACTAACAAGGTAGTAAGAGACTTCTTATTAGATAAACTCCAATGGGCAACGCACATCCTCCAAGTAAATAGAACTGTAAAAATAACAAGGTGAGAAAAGAATAGAAATAGAAGAGTAACCTTAAAAACATGGAAGATAAAAACAAAATACTAAGAAACAAAAGGTCCCTCAAAGGCACACAATTTTATATAGACGATGATCTAACCCAGCATAATTAGAAGAAAGAAAGAAGGAATGGGAGAAATTTGTAGTAGTAAGAAATGCAGGTTCAACAAGGTGTGGTTATATAGGGGAAAAGCTAATTTAGTGACAACATGACTCATAATAAATAGGAAGACGGCCCCCCAGGATCATCTTACAATGGTAAGTTGGAATTGTAGAGGCTACCCTTGGAGAAGGGGTTGTGGTTTATGGCCCATAGTAGAGGGAAAAGATATCATTGCCCTCGTTGAAACGCATGAGCATGAGGGCTACAAAGTACCAATTTTTTTCTAAACAAGGACACCAATATGGAGGTGGTCATATTTTTCTAACAAATTGTTTGTTATTTTTCCACATGTCAAGCAAAGGTCTTTATGTTTGGTAAAAAAATATATGTTGATTAGAAAATATAAAATAAATATGATAATTAAATAAGAAATATTAAAACTCATACTTTTTTAAAAGCTTACCCCGAGGGATATGTTCATGCAAAATCTCATGTTATGACAACTTCATTTGGTCGTGGAAAATGTTTCCCGAATCAACAATTTTGTTCAACAAAAGGTTAACATGTGGAAGGTAGGGAGATAAAGTGCCACATAGACACCTAGAAGGGGACCTTCAATTAGAGGTCATGTGATATCATCAATATATAAAACTAACATTTCTTTTTAAAATGACTTAAAAAACATTGTTGGTTGAAGAACCTTCATTCAAAACTGCCCTTAAATTGAAAGACATTTCTTTCATCGAAACTCTAATAGACATGACAGCTCCATGGCTTTGCCAAAATCTTCATTTAAAAATCATTTTATCACATGAAAACTTATCCAACTTTTTGGTGCTTACAAGAATAAAACAAGATTTTATTCTTCCATCTAAATATTAATTGACCAAAAACAATTCTAGTTGCAAGACTAACCAATTCTAGGGGAGAGGAGCTAGTAGTTGAACACCCTAACTTCATGCCTCTCAAAATCATACATGGCAATTTCAAAATACTTCAAAAAATTTACAGTAGCTTACTTGGCAAGGCCCCTGCTTATAACTAAGGTTTTAGGTCCACATCATCAAATATGATGCCACATCAGCATGCTTTTTGTTGAAGTGTCCAAAAAGACCCAAAAAAAAAATTTGGACCAATAGTTGTGCACTAAGTCATGTTTTGTTGGTGCGCCGATGTGACATCACATCATTTGTTGCTTTTTAGAAATTTCATTCAATTATAAGAACTTATGTTCAACATTTGGTCATTTTTTATTTTCATTTGGAATAATCATTTACAATATATAGTATATAGGGTGTTCAACTACTGGCTCCAATACCCACAAGTACTAGCTCCTATACCCACAACTGCTATAACAACAATTGGACCCGTTTAACTAGTGGCTCCTATACCCACAAGTAATAGTGTGAGTGCCAATTGGTGTTTTTGTTTTGTACAGTTCTGCTTTGACTCCTGATCCCATAGACTACATGGTTTTGAAACGTCATTAGAAACTTCCATTTCGTTTATACGGAGGAGGGCTCGGGGGTTGTTTATTCCCTCGTGTCAAATAGGGCGATGTTTCGCCGTGGTTAAGGGCGTCCGCAATTCTCTTCATCGTAGTCATTGTTAATTTTCGAAATTCATCTAGTCATGAGAGGAGAGAACAACTTTTTCCTCTCTATTGCCTCGATAATGATCTCATTTGCTTTACTCGCCCTAAAAATCCTTTGAGGTTGTGAGTTATACTACGTCTCCATGATATGTGACATCCACCATCTTGGATGTAACCTGTATCTTCGCGTACCCGGGCATTTCTAATTCTACACTTCTTACACAAAACTACCTTGGATTTATAAAACCATAAAATGCATATTTAAAAAGGATCTCACACTTTGTGGGGCGTGGATTACCTTTCTTTGCCCCTTAGAAGTTAAGCTTAGATAGCCAACATCAAGGTAGTTTCTAAAGACGCTTTTAGTTATGAGCTCTTGATTTCCGAACCCCTTTATCAAGCATGTTTTACGGTACCCCTTTTAAACTTATACGAGTTTGATAACCTTAGGAGGCCAATTTCTCATAAAATTCTCTTATTTTACTTAGAATTTTCTCAAAATCCTTCTAATTGTAAAATTATCTTATTTCCATTTAACCATACATTTAGATGTACAATAAAAGGAAAATAGGTAATCTTGGGAAAAAAAAAACTTTATAAGAATATAATCAATTTAATAAAAGAAATTCAACATGTTCATTTTAAATGATGCAAAAAAATACTAAAGTAGGTGTTCATTCCTCTCTACATAGGGTTGGATTGTGTCACTGTTATTATGGTTTAACTAATTATAAATATATGTTTTTTTATTCCTAACAATGATGCTAACTCTAGGAAATAGAAGAAACAAAGCACAAGAAAAGTAAGTTAGATCCTATTTTTCAATGGCTTCAAATTAAATTTTGATGGACTAGCTAAAGGTATTATAAGAGACCATATAACGAATCTTGTTTTTGCTTTCTCAACGAGTTTCTAAAGGCTAAAAATAATGAAGTTGAGGCTTAGATAGTTGCCTTCAACCTAAAACTAACATTAATAAATGGAATTATAGCAATCAATGTCAAAAAAATTAAATTGCATTTCAAACAAAATAAAAAGTTGAGTGTATACAATTGACCTATTAATTTTATCATCAAAGAGAAAACATTCTAGCCATACACTTCAACTTAATTAATTTTACACATGAAAAAAGAAACCAACATGCTTGATAAAGTGTTCTTGAAAAGTCCACTAAAAGAACATATCTTGAGGCCAGTAAGACTTCCTTACAAATGAAACAATTATGGCTATGGTCACGTTGGCATCCATGTGGAGGTTAGAAATCCTTGCTAGCAAGAGAAGGTGACACACGAGCAACAATACAAGGAGCATTAGCCCAACATTGCTCAATAAGAGTTTGCAAGTGGGAAACCTCCAAAGCCACTTTAATGACCTGGACTTGAATTCGTAGCATAACATTATAACATATAATGGCTTTAATATACATGGTAAAATTGAGCATCCACAAGACCACCAGAAAATAACACAACGTTCCTATCTTTCCATATGATAGAAAGAATTTTCACTTTGAAAGCATGCCAAATTTGGGTAAATCTCTTAATTAGACCAATTGCCTAGAAGAAACATATGCTAAGATAAAAACTCTAGCCAAAAGGGCTTAAAAAATAATTTATCTAAGTTTGTATAGCTTGGGACCATGGGAAAAACTAGAAAAGATGCTTTTGAGAGTTTCCAATTGTCCATAGAAAGGAAAAAATAGGTTAGAAACACCCAAATGGACAAGTCGAGATCTAATGGGAAGACCCTGGAAAAGGAGACACCAAGCAAAGTGAGCCATTTTGGGATCTAAAATGGTAGGCCAAATTGTTTAAAACTTGCGGTGCTAATGAGCAGTAGTGGATAGGAGATTCCCCCTAGCACTGAGCTTTGAAACCATGGGCAGATGAGGAGAGAGAGAGCCTTGAATAGCCTTTGAAAGGCTTGTACTTTCAAAAGTGGTGTTAGGATATCACTTCCAATCCTTCCACTAAGGTTTAGGACACTAAATCCCAACCTTATGGATCATCTCTAGAGGAACAAACTCCATAGTGGTTTGAAAGGATTCATAATCCTAATTCTCAATTGTGTATTTACCCTTGAACTTTGGCCAAGTCAACTATCATTTAGTGGCCTTGGAGAAGAGGCCTAAAATGGAACAAATCCCTCTTTTAAAAAATTCCAAGGCATGAACCCAGGAACTTTGGCAAGAAGTCTATCCTGGAAAGTAATCACACAAGACCACTAAATAGATTGTTGGTTAATAGGAACCTCAGTCCTAAAATCATTCCCATTACAATGAATCTAAGGCTTAATCACCTCCCATGCCTTCCATACTTTTGGCAACAAAAGTGCCTTGGATTTGCATAGACTCCATGATAAGAATGAAGTGAAACTTGAGACCTTTTCAGGCCTGTCTACTACAAGGAGTTGCAAAATAAATACAATGCTAAAGAAGATTTCTAGACCTCATTTCCTTCTAGAGCTCTAATAATCCACTTAGCACACATGGCCAAACCTTGTCTATGTGTATCAATAAGGCCAAGACTACTAGTCATGTGGAAGATAACAAAATTCCCATGTGCCATGGTGGAATTTTTTCCCTTGGTCATAAAATGACTAAAGAAAATCTTTAAGTAATCTATCCAACTTTTGATAAGAGGATTTGGAAGGGGTCCAACGTGAGGAATAATACACATGAGTAGCAATAAGCACTTCAGAATAGGTTTTGAACTTCCTTGCAAGAGAAAGAGGTTTAACAATCTAGATGTACCATTTCATCTAAATGTGAACCAAAACAAATTACCAGAGAGCAGAAGAGGAGCACTAAAAGACAAATGCAATGCCCCAAAACTTGAAAATTTCCCCATGGTCAATCCATTTATAGCCAAAAGAGTCAGGCTGGGGAGGATTCGTTAAGAAGAATTGATGATAGCATTCAATCTTTTTCCACCATATGCTAGAGCTAGAAGAAAGGAAAAAAGTATTTAAATATTTAAAGGCTTGGATAACATTATTTTTCTCTTCGAGGAGAGTGAGAAAGGAATCATCAACAAAGTGGCCATTGACAAGCTAGGGATTAGAGTTAGAAAGAAATACATTTGACCTTTTGTTGGGAAACCACATTGGTAAGAAGATAGCCAAAACATTTAGCTATAAGAACATAAAGAGTGGAGCAAGAGGACAACCTTGGTAAATGGAATGAAAAATCCCAAGAGCAGAGGATTGTCAACCATCAATGGTGATACAAGTTGAAGCATCTACAAATAACATCTAATTGAGTGGAGAAATTTAGGGCCAAATCCAAGAGCCTAAAGCATGGATAGTATGAATGGCCACTCAATGCAATCATAAGCCTTAGCAAAGTCAATCTTGATTAAAATAACCTATTGTTCAGAGCAATAGGCCCATTCCATACCTTCCCACATGAGAATAATATATTCCAAAATATAACTACTCTTGATGAAACCAATTTACTTAGGCCTATTGGGAACAAGAGTTCATTTCAACATTAAACCTAAGAGGAAAGTTTTGTAGATTATAAATCAATCAAAATTTTAACAGCATAATGGCTTGTAAAACCCACTTCTAGAGAAAAAAGAGAGAAGAGACTAGAAGAAAAGACATCATCCACCATAGAGAGAATGAACACATGATGTACATGGGGAAAACCCTTTTGAGTAAAAGATCCCACCCTCCAAACACCATGAAAGCCTTGTATTATTCAACAAATAAATATTTACAATACAAGTATCTATTCCAATATGGAGATCATCTAACACCTATTCTTCAGCCTATAATTCAACATGCAATATCTTCCTACTTGGAAACCTATCACATCTCACACACACAACAATACATATATAGCCATATTACATATTATAATGAAGAACAAATAATAACACGAGTATACAATCTCTCATCCATGGTGGGATCCTAGTAGAGTTCAGACAAAGTAACATTGCTCAAACTTGCACTGCCTCTCTCAAGCAACTATCCCAAAGCTCCAATATAGAGGAAACAACATCCAAGAAACCATAAATGGTTTCCCAAACCATTAGCTAAAACCATGAGGTAAGTAGTCAACATGGAAAAGGGCCTCATGACATATGTTTCGAAGTTACAAGCATCTTTCAAAAGCTTCAAGACCTTTCTCATGAAATTGGTCATCCAGCTTCACTATAGGAAAAAAACAACCCACTATAGGACAAAATAACATCTACCCAAGTCCAAAAAAGACAACCAACTTCTTACACATCATCATGGATGTTTTTTTACACCTCTTACAATATCATAGATTCTTCTTACACATATTAAAATGTCATGAATTGTCTCAGATTCCCTTCCACTTCATGTCAAGTATCTAATGATGCCTTGCAATGCTTCCTCCCACATTATACCCATTGCAAACAATATTTCCAAGTGGCTAGAAGAATATTCCACTCCATGTGTGCCTCCAACTCTCATATGGGCATCCCATTTCACCCATTCCATGATCTTTCAAAATACACAAATGAAATAATATTTGCAACAATATAATCCTAACCTAGATTACCACATTGTTCAACAAGGACTTGCAAGATAACACGCCTAATCCTAACAAGGTCAAATAATAAGCAAAAGTAAATGATGAATGTGGAGAGCAATGGCTTTGGTTATGATCTTGTAGGAGGTATTTAGCAAAGTGATTGGTTGCCAATTGTAGGATTCCTTAATATCATTTATCTTAGGTATGAATTTAATATTGCCTCTATTTATTAAAGTAGTTAAGAATCCTATTTATCAAAAGATTTCATATAGACTTGAAGAAGATTGGGGCCAACAATATCCCATAAGGCTTTATAAAATTCATAAGGAAACCCATCACAATTAGGGGCTTTATCATTTGGCATAGAAAAGTTGTTGCTTTAAGATCTTCCAAAGTGACTATTCGTCATAGAAGGCCTATTGTGCAATGAAGAGGCTACAAGGGACCACACTCACACATTGCTGGGGGGATTGATCAACTTCAAGGGAAGGCTCTTGAGCCTAAAAACCTATTAGTAATGGAAAACAAAGTCCTGGAGAATATTAGGAAGCTCAAAGAGCACTTATTGACCTTTTTTGATATGTTTAATTTTCTAAAGAATCTAGAAAACTCAAAGGGGTCGAAAGAATTCTTTTGAAACTTTATCCCCTATCTTTTGCCAATGTAAACTACCCTTGATTTGGGATTCTTGAGTTGTATGATTATCTACAATTTGCTTATGTTGGTGAAGGTTGGCAACACATAATTATAAAATAGAAGAGAAAGGAAGTACCTACAGCCTAGTGGTGGAGCAATGTAGCTCCAAGGTGGTGGCATCATAGAAGCAACAACAAAAAACACTACTTGGAGGCCATATATACATAGAGATCAAGTGGTCCATTTTATGGCATCATTTAACCATTAGATCCAACAAATCTCATGGGGGGATGGGACTCAAGATTCCAAATGCATTGAATATGGGTTAGAATAGAATGATGACTCAACAGAGATGTGTTGAGGTAGAATTGTGTTTCAACCACCTTGGGAACCACAACTTTCCACTAAATGTAGAACTAGAGTGGAAGATGATCTAAAAGGACAATATTTCCAAAGGCTCCACTAGTAATTGAAAATAGATAGAAAAGGAAATAATATATTATCCTAACAACATCACCATATCAAGACATTTAAGAATTCTATTTATACCTGACTACAAATTAGTCCATGTACACCAAGGGAAATCAAAATGATGATGACCAACAATATCATTGTACAAACCCAATTCATTGTGCATGTAATACCAAGTGTCTATTTTTCTAGTCTTCCAGCTATCTATTACATTGGTAGGTTGTTGCATTGATTAGAGGCTAGCACAACCATATTGAAATCCCCAAACATGAGCCAACAGGTAGGGAAGAGACTCCACAATCCATCACTAGAGATGAGATCTTTCAACAACACCATTGAAAGCATAAATATTAAAAACCCCAAGAGAGTGGTTATTAATATTAAAAAGGACCCATAAAGCATGACTAGTGGGGTAACATCCATGACCCACAATGTGTTGTTTCCACCTAAGAAAAATGAAAGTGGTAATGCCTCCACATCTCGACTCATGATCACCGAGCAAAAAGTGAATTTTTGGCCAAATGACATGACAAACAACTTAGAAAGCATGCAACCTACAATTTTCAATTCTTGTAAACAAAATACATCAAGTTTGGGAAATCTTTGTTGAAAATCCCACATGATGTATTTCTTTTTGGGGTCAATGAGACCCTAAACATTCCATGAAATTAAATTTATGGAAGGGAATCAAGAGGCATTTCATTGATCTCATAAAGAGTTCCATAACTATTCAAATATTTATCATTAGTGAGTTGCATAAAATTTTGAGATTTAAACCCCACAAAGGTCTTCTTATCAAGCACACAATCCTCCTCCTTAGTTTCATGAGTTGTTCTACGGGAGCAATTGGAGGCCAAAGGAGAATGTGGCAACATAGCTAACCAAGAGGAAAGAACGCTAGCGAGGAGCATTGTTCCATTAAATTGAGGTCTATCCACTACTTGTGAAGACTCCTCTATGTGTTGCGAAGCAACCACTTCCTTTTCCTTATTAGGCTTTGAAACTTGAGGCTTGACATCCACTTTTTGGGGACCAGCACCTTTGGCTCCAAAATTATGAGCATTCCTTTGATTATTTACTATGGTCCAACAATCCTCATTTTTTGAGGATAATCCCCATTAGATTTCTTGGGTTGAGGCTTGAGATGCTAAGTAACTAGAGGATAGTCTTGGGTTTTATGCTTTGATGATTGACATTGATAATAGGTGTTTAGAAAATTAGGATACATCATCAGTTAGGTGAGACTCTGAGCTCTTATCTAAATATTGATGGACTTCTTGAGGTCCTTGGAGAGGTCAACCTCAACACAAACCATTTTTTGAGGGTGATAAAAAAAGTGTTCTTTTTCAACATGAATAACATGCCCCAGTGAGGCAGCAATGTGGTCTAAAAGAGGCCATAGCACTAAGGGGCAGCTTGGGATTTCAACTTAGCTGAAACTTGGACTGGAGGGAGTGTTCTTCAAAGACAACAAAGTCTCAAGTCCAAGGGGAGAAAACAAGTAAATAAGTGTGGATGTACTAGGGGCCATGTTAAAATGGTCTTAGTAAACTTAACTTCAGAAACAAAATGAAAAAGAAGAAAAACCCTTGGTAAATTTTTGGATGGCCTCTATACAGTCCCCGTGAGGGCCCAAGTAGAGTGAACCTAACTCCTTAGCATGATTTTAGAGGGAATTCTACCAACAAAATACTCAACAATGGTATAGTTTTCAAGCCATTTGCATGCATTATCAAAATCATGAATAGGTAAAACATCAGGGGTAGGAGAGTTACCTTGTGAACCACTTTTGGGATGAATTTGTGAGGGCATTTTGGAGCCATTTTCCTATGCTTCCAAGCCAACAACCCCAACATCAAATGTTGGGCCACTTTGGCTAGCGGTCATTAAATAGGAAAAAATCGCCTGAAGGTGAGGGAAACTAAGAAAAGCCTACAATAAATGCAGATAATTCCTACACTAGAAGTAGTATGAAACAACGGTGATAAGAGCAAGAGAATGACAAGGGTGGTAACATATAAACTCAACCCAAGACTGACACATAAACACATCTAGTCATCACATATGAAGAGAAATAGTACTCTAACCTCTCTATGATTAGGTTTTCATGTTGTTAACTTCACAAGGTTTACACTAGCTATTTTTACTTTTCATTCCATAGCTATCAAGTAAACAATGTTGATCCTCAAAATTACAATGAAGGTTAATTATCAATTTCAAAAAGTTGACAAGTATACATCATACAATTTTATTTTTTCTTTCTAGGTTTGTGAACATTTTTTACAAAAGTGGGTAAGGGTCAAATCTTCATGATAACATAAGTATAAAAGATTCATAACTAAAAATATTATAGTTTAATTAAGAATTACTTTAAAGATTTTAGATTTTTGTGGTCAAATACAATATCATGTATCTTGATATTTGCAAAAGAATATGATTTTTTATTGAGTGTTAACTTAAGCTAATTGAGTAAATACAAACAATTAAGCATAGACCAATTTAAATTAGGTAATTATAGATACGATTAATAATCTAATAAGTAATAGTTAAATTATGAAAATAAATGCGAGAGGATACAATATTTAGCTTTATGACCAAAGAGTGTGTCAATGATGAAAATTTTGGAATCAAACTGGAATGTACTTAGAAAAAGACACCTCTCTATCAGTAACATGCCTTAGATTCTATGATGATCCTTTTCTTTGTTAGAGGTCAAGGTTGGCAGTTTGTCTCAAATCTCTGATCATGAATTTACTATGTAGATTAAGATTTGACCTTATGCAATTGTGTAGTTTACACTATAACTCACCTAATAGATCCTTGCCTACTCTATTTCTTTTATTGATATGAGGATTGGCAATATCTAAAACTATCTTGGAAGGGTTGTTACATTCTAAGGAGACAAGTTCTCCTAGTACCTTAAAAAATGTGCACAAAGATTTAAAAACAAGCAGCAAGGGCCCTATGATGTAGTATGCAAATTCTTTACTCGTTTTAAGACAACAAATTGAAATGTGTCATTATTAATTTTTCCTTTAATACTACTAGAATGAGAGGATTTCAAATGATTTCTTGATGTTTTATTATTAAAAAGTTGTTTTTTAAGAGGGTCAATAAAGTGTTGCTAAGATTGGGTTCCAAAAGTAACATCTTATTAAAAGGTATTCTAGATACTTCTAAAATTAAGTTGGAGGGAAAAGGGCAAAATGAAAGAAAATAATATTATATTCCCTAAAAAATCCTATATAAGGAGTTGTGTAGAGAAGAAAGCATTCTAGTTTATTATCGAACCCCAATTTTTTTAGTTTGGACATTGTTCATCTTTCTTTTTTAGGACGAAAACCCTATATGACAAAATGGTTTTGAGGGCGAAAGCCCTCCTATTCATTTGAGTAATTCCACCCAGGGATTCCCTGTGCACCACAAAGTTTGGATATGGGGATGAAAACCCTCATCTCCTTCAAGTGATTCCATTTAAGGATCACCATTGGTGCTAAATGTTTCTAGTGCCTTTTGATGTCTGGTATTTGTTGTTTTGGTGTTTTTGTTTTTAGATTTATCAGTGTTGAATATTTGATTTTCTAGTTTGTTCATTGTGCTGAATATTTGCAATGTCATATTCAATTATTCTATGATAATTTAGATTTGTGGTGGTAATTGGTTTGTAAACTTTATTATGTTGATATATTGGAGATTCTAAATGAGTCGTACACATTGTTGATCTTGAATTCTTAAATTTGTGGTAATAATTAATTTGTAAACTTTATTATTTTGATATATTAGAGATTCTAAGTGAGTCGTTCACATTGTTGATCTTTAATTTAGAATACCATGGTGATATATCTAGCTGGTCGTACATTATATGAGGGCACCGTGAGTTTCTTCATAGTCGCTAGGATACAATAGAATGTAGCATAGTATGACTGCCACGATTTTGGAGAAGTGAATTCACAAGGATTGAAGGCTCTCACTAATGTTTTGTGGGCCTCGCAACTACTATCTTATAATTTTGTTGGTTTGTAGTTTAGTAAGGAGGGCATCATAAGGGGTAGACAAGGAGCATGAGTCATCACTTTCTTGTCAGAAATTGTTTGTCAATATATTTGTATATGGAATTATGTATTGTAGCATTTACACTATGATGTGGGCTGCCTATTATGCATCATTAAGGGCGATTTGATGTCTAATGTAATTGTTTTTCGGAATTATTTGTTAACCTCTAGTTTTAGACCATCTTATGTAGATTTTTGGTCTGTTCTATATATTAATTCAGTGTAGCAAAATAAGGAAGTCACCTTTTAGTTTTATAGGTCATATCAATGTCGGACAATCCTCAAGAAGGTGCCATATAGTTTGTGACTAGATAAAAGAAATTATATGAGATGCGATTTCATGTGGTAATTCATTATTGCTCACATTTTTATAAATTTAAGGTGTTCGGTTCATTGGATTGTCAATTAGTTGTTCATATATTGGAATCATACTATATTAATCCTTAGTTGTAACAATTCTTCTAATATTTGTTATTAGTTTCCAGCCCATGAAAACTACAAAATAATGGTATCCTTCAGAAGGGTTATCATTATAGTCAATTTCAAATTTTGATGATTATGATTTGCACATCTAGTGTTTAGTTACAACATTTATTATTTTAATTATTATTCTCAGTGATTTGTTACAACAATTAATATTGAGGTATTTATCTATTTTTAGTATTGAAGTATTTAGGAAATTTCTATTGTTTTAAAAGGATTTTAGTATTATATAAAATCATTGAGATAAGTTTTAGCATTAATTTGTATTGTCATATTTTGTAAGTTTGGATGACCATGCCACCAAGACCCTAGTTTATTTATTTCATTTCCAATTATTACATTCATTTAGATTGTGTGACTTGCTACCAAGTAGTGTCCCAATCATCGTATTCTCTCACCTTACCCACATTGGGATCTAGGTGATCAAAAAAGTGTGAGGGTTATACATTTTCATCCAAAATTTGTAAAAATTTGAAAAAAAACAATTTAAAACATTCCGCCTACAAACTCTTATCTACAAAGTACTCCTCAAGCCCTCAATTTATATACTTTTAGCAACTTGAAAACCACTTATGGTTTTTCAAAACAATGTATAAAACCTCCCATGAGGTGTGGCATACAAGATAGGCACATGTGAGAGTTGGCTATGAAGATAGCCACCCAAGATCTAGGAGCTTCAATGAAAGCACAAGAGAGATCCAAAATAAGAGAATAATTTTGTTCTATCAAAGGATGCAAATATAAAATGTACATGATATGAAATTACAATGAGAAGCCCTTGGTTATATAAGCCAAGGTCAAACATAGGACAACATAGCTTTATGACAAGTGTCTTAATCTTATGACTTGAGACACAAAGTGATAAGTATCATAAGTGTAACCTAAGTGTGCCCTAAGTAAACTTAACTAGACAAATGTGAATAAGACCTAATGTGGAACTAGTTAGGTGGTATACCTCGTTCACACCAACACCCCCCCTTAAGTGCAACTTAGGGAGAATGTGAAACATGCAAATGATGTAATGATGATGGATGATGGATGGGTCTTGCCTACAAGGTCATGTTAGGTATGTTGATTGTTAGGAACATTGAGAGGGGGGGTGGGGGGGTAAATCAGTGTTCTATAAACCTTTTCTTGCACTTTTATTTTTAACCATTTCAAAGGATTAATCAAATAGAAGCATAATATACAAATGAAAAACATCCACAAAAGCATGACACATAACACCAAGATTTTACATGGAAAACCCAAAAAGGGAAAAACCACAGAGAGGATTAGCTCTCAAATATATATTGCAATATTTACAAAAAATAATGTTCAGGCTTGGTCACTCCACGGGCCTAGAACATGATGGGTCACTGCCATGAAGTACAACTAGGTTTAGTAGGCTCACTGCCTCAACCCTAAACCTAGCAAGATTACAATAAGGGTTGTTAAACCCTATTGAAGGCTCACTATTGGCTCACTACCTTGATGACAAAAGCTTGCTTCCAATCATATTGCACATGAAAACTAAATATTGCTTAAGCATCTGCCACTATGCTAGGGTGCAGTCATTTAGCAACTGAATTCTGAATCCCAAGTCTTCATTGCTGCTGATCTTCTCTCTGCTCTGTTATTCGCATCTTCCCATAACACATACACACTTCTACACCACACTTCACTCAACCGAAATTCATCGCTCTTATATATCTACATCATCATTTGATTCATAGTTAGGTCAGCATCTAAGAAGGAAACATGTACATAGAAAGATGTAGCTTGTCGGCTCAATCCAATGTACTAAAAGTTATGTGGACCCAAATCTTTTCCCAAACGTGTTCATATAGATCGGCTCTAATCATTCAATTACTTACATAGATCCTTCAAACATTAACTATTCTCTGCACAATGATTAATATACTTATCAGCTTCTTCCTCAGGAGCATGCTTAACAACTTCATCTACCGACTTACAACTTTTACTGAGGATCTCAAAACACCTTCAAAATCATATCAAGGACTCTTTACACATTCCCAATCTTACCCTTAGAACCGTAAGGCATGATTTCATCTTTTGGAAAAATGCAGACCATCAAAACTCAGACTCTGTCTCTGTCAAACTCTATCAAACACTATGATGATACTTAGCAGCTTGTAGCTAACCTTCCGGTGGACTTCAGATCTCCTAACTTTGGAATAAGACACTTCAAATAAGTGTTTACAACACCTTAAAACTACATAATAGAATACTTATCTGCGGAGGAATGCGAACCACTGCACTGGACCCTGTTCACTATTCCTACTATACCTTTGCTTACCCAGACTTAGATATTTCTTCTAAGTGACTTCCAGAGGAAGGCAAGACTTAATCTCTAGAGCATGACACCACCAAACAATCACTAACATCATATCTGAACTGCATTACACAATCATCATCTATGGAAGCATATTGACCCACTTATTGTGCTCTATTCTGTACATATTCATACTTAGCCACTTATGCCAACCGGATCTGTCAACTAGACCTGAAATCTGATATGGTCTTCTAGAGTTGTGTCTCCCTGTCATATTGATGAGCTCTCTAATCCTTGTTGCCATCAATGACAACATGCAAGTTTATACTGGAGCAGTGTCTCTTGCCAACAATCTCCTCCTTTGGCATTGATGGCAACACTTAGTGAAAAATGTTGAACTGCTCCCTCTTACTACATACACTTTATTGTCTTGCTCCCCTAAGGATGTTTATCCCACTTTTCACTAGTCTTCTTCTCCCCCTTTGACATCAATGGATAAGGGTGTAGCCCAGAAAAGAAAAATATTTTCAAAAACTTAAAAAATGTGTGTACCTATCACATATTTACAAATGCAATCTTCATCTTAATTTGTGACTGAAGAAAAAATGTCACTATAGATAGTATTTATCAGAGCTATTTCTTCGTTCCATCTATTTCTTTCACTTTCTAGGATATGGACATGGCCATTCAGAAAAACTAGCTTTTCTACCCTCTGTACATCTAATGGCGTGTCAATTAGTGCAAGTGATTTCATGGCTTCATTTGCAACTTGTTCCCTTCTAGCACCAACTAAGACCTCTGTAGTGTCTCTTGCTCTCTCAGATATTTCTTCTCAAATTCATTTTGGAGGATTTATGTCCATATTCTCTTGTTGTTCTGTGTTTTGTTCCAGTGTAGGGCTCCTTAATTGTTCCCTATCTTCTACATCCTCAGTTTGATACTCAAAAGATAGATCTGTTTCAATTCTGCCTATATTACCTTCGTATTTGCTTCTGTAGCATCACTCTTTGCACTGTAATAATTTTGTGATCTAGTCCTGCAACAAGAGAAAGGATCATACCCAGTCTCACCTGCTTTGAGATTAAAGTTAGCAGGCTTGATCATTGAAGCATTCTAAAAATTTTCAAATTATTTTTCTTATTCATCTTTGCAAGCATTATGGATTTTGCATTCTTGTCGTTTCTCTGAAGTGAAAGGACTTCTAAGTCTTTCAAACTTGTTTTGATCCTATCTACTTCTTAATAATCGTGTATGCTCTCTGCAAGCTTCATCTCCTTCCTCAGCCAATCCTTCTCAGTAGAAAGATTTGATGGCCTTGCAGAAGCCATCTTCTTCTCCTGTAGCATCTGCTTTACAGTTTCTGCAAAATAGACAAAATTATTTATTTCCTTTAGTGCATTTTTCTTCTCTTCCACATCAGCTCTACCAAAAATTTGGCCCTTAGTGCGCTCTACTTCCCATTCTCATTCTTAAACTCTTTCTCAAGAGACGGCGAATCAGAAAGCCTCTCCATCTGCCATTTATCTACACTAACATCACTGCCCCAAACACAATCAAAGTACTTGTGGATAATCCTATTCTCAAATTTGTAATGCTTGTTAGCATTGGTTGCGTCTACATTTTTGACCTATGCAAAGACGATAAATACCTTGTTCTGACCTTGACATACCAATCCCAATTCTCACAAAATAGCCCACAATGTTCTTTTCAAAGAATGGCTCCATGAACCTCTTGGCAAGCTTTGATCTCTAGATTGTTATACTGTTAATATCTTTAAAGGAAGGAATATCAGAATTTGTACCTTCTTCATCACTGTCATCTGGATCTCCACGACTGCTTGGATTCTGATCCTCATTGCTAGAGAACAATGGACTAACACTAGAACTAGCATGAGATTTTCATCTGCTAGGTGAAGAATCATGTCCTTTAGGTAACCCAATAGTGTCCCTTCACTTTCTCTGCATATCTGAATCATGTGCCTTTTGTCTCCTTGCAACCAATTCATTTAAGGCATTTTCTTTCACTATCTTAGTAGATTTCACAAAAGAGCACATCCATGAAGATGGTGGCCCTACATCTTTTCCCCTCTGATTCCTAGTCTCATTTTGTCGAGCTTCAGCCTTCTTCCACACCAAAAAAGAAATTATCCCTCACCTCTGCTCTTTCTACCAAAATCATCTCCCTGTTTAGGTCAAACATCTTTCGAAGTCATTCCCTATCTTCATCATTTTTGTACAAATCACTCCCAAACAATAATCCATCACTGTCTGAAACATCTCTCTAGCCCACATCATCATATCTTTTTCACCAAAATCAAATCTCTTCTTCAAAGGCGTTCTTGACCTAGATGTATTTCTATCATCAGAATCATCCCCATTATCAGAATTGGAATCACTGCCATCATCTGAAAAGGAATCAGATTGCTTCCTCTTTGTTGGAGCTCAATTCCTATGCTTTCCATTATGGGCGTTAGTTCTACCTACTGCCTCCAGCAACAAATTCTTAAAATCCACCATAGTCTTTGCTTGATTTACAACTACTACAAATATGACCTTCCAAGGGCTTCTATATGTGTGCGTGACCAAATAGAATCATTTATCCTCAGTCAAGAGGAGAATCTCCACAGTGTAGGTTGAAGAATCTCGTAGTTCACAGAGCAAATCAATACATAGTTGCACCGAATGCAAAGATATTTAGAAACCAAAAAAGGTTCCTTTTTATCCTCCACGTGATTTGACCTAGTTGTCATTAAATGCCCATTCCAAAAAGATGTTAAAGCCCTTTACTGTAGAATATAGTCGACTAGGATTGCTCCACAATATGTCGCATTGACTCTTTTTCTTCCGGTTCTTCCTTTGAGGGATGTGTCACATTAGATTTTATCATATACCTTCGTGCCGAATTCTGGCACCCACTTTCTGGCTGGGGGTTTGAATTTTCAACACTGCTCCCCCTGAGCCAGAGCTCTTGATTTACTTCCCGGAGGAAGTATCTGCACCGGATACTAGTGCAGATTGATCCCTGACTTCTATTACTTCTTTCTTGATCCATACCTTGTCCATTTCTTTCTTGGTTTCAACCGGATTAACTTTCTCTTTTTCTTTATCATTTCTCTACTCTATTTTCCTTTCTTCAGAATAGTGATTTCTCTTCACATTTCTTCTTCTGCAAAATCTTGCAACATGTCCAAATTTGTTGCAATTGAAGCACATCACATTCTTTTGACTTTGATTCCTTCCATTGATTGAATTTGATCTACATTGATTTTCCATATGTCCAAATCTATTGCATGCAAAAAACTTTCCATTGAATGGTCGACTGTTCCTTGTATTTTGAAAGTTAGTTCTTATCGAGCTTCTGCATTCATTTGATCTGTGTCCCATTTTATAGCATGCATTGCACCTAATAGAATTCTGACTTACTTTACTTCTGCATAGAATAGATTTATGACCAGTTCTATTGCAAGTGAAGCATTTACTTTTGAATGATTGTTCATTTCTCCCATTGTTGAAACTTTTCTTGATGTGATTTTTGCATTCAATTTTTCTATGAACAATTTTCTTGCAATTGAAACACTGACCAGAGAATGATGGAATTTTTTGATTTATTCTGCTCCTACAGTGAGTAGCCTTATGACCATACTTATTTCATGAATTGCAATAACCATTGAAAGATGGGTACCTTTGAGCATTTGGTTATCTGACCGGAGGTCTTCTAGGTCTTCCTTGATTTCTAAACTGGTATCCTTTGTTTTGCCTTGACTTAGTGCTTATTTGACCAAAGTTTGAACTTTCTCCTTTCTCAAATCCCAAACCTTTCTTGTCATCAACTCTCTTTTGGCTAGTAATCATTTCATCAAGCTTTGCAGTGCTTATCTTGAATTTTTCTTCAAAGCTTTTGGCCTTAACCAAGTCTGTTTTTATATTTACAATATCTTCAAGTTTTGCACAATCTTCTGATCTATTCTTCACAATCAAATTTAGATCATCTTCTACTCTTGTTCTTCCTATAACTTTTGCTTCCAAATCATTCTGGGCTTCATTTGCTTATAACAATTGATCACTAACTTCTTTGTATTTGTCTTTGAATTTCTTGACTTTCTCTTTGAGTTTCAAGATGTATTCATCAGCTTGTTTCAGATTTTCCTTTAGATCCCTGACTTCTACTTTAGAGTTTTTAAGATCTATAAGAGTTGCTCCTAGTTGATTGTATCTTTCATAATTTCCATACCTTCTTGCTGCCATGATCATACTATCCTAGATCTTCCTTAAGTTGTTAAACTTTTTCAAAGGAACCTTGCTCTAATACTAATTGTTGATTCTCAGGAACACTGAGAGGGGGGGTGAATCAGTGTTCTATAAACCTTTTCTTGCACTTTTACTTTTAACCATTTCAAAGGATTAATCAAATAGAAGCATAATATACAAATGAACAACATCCACAAAAGCATGACACATAACACCAAGATTTTACGTGGAAAACCCAAAAAGGGAAAAACCATGGAGAGGATTAGCTCTCAAATATATATTGCAATCTTTACAAACAATAATGTTCAGGCTTGGCCACTCCACGGGCCTAGAACATGTTGGCTCGCTACCATGAAGCACAACTAGGTTTAGCAGGCTCACTGCCTCAACCCTAAACCTAGCAAGATTACAATAAGGGTTGTTAAACCCTGTTAAAGGCTCACTGCCAGTTCATTGCCTTGATGACAAAAGCTTGCTTCCAATCATATTACACATGAAAACTAAATACTGCTTAAGCATCTGCCACTATGCCAGGGTGCAGTCATTTAACAACTAAATTCTGAATCCCAAGTCTTCATTGCTACTGATCTTCTAACTCTACTCTGCTATTCGCATCTTCCCATCACACATACACACTTCTACACCACACTTCACTCAACCGAAATTCATCGCTCTTATATATCTACATCATCATTTGATTCATAGTTAGGTCGGCATCCAAGAAGGAAACATGTACATAGAAAGATGTAGCTTGTCGGCTCAATCCAATGTACTAAAAGTTATGTGGACCCAAATCTTTTCCCAAATGTGTTCATATAGATCGGCTCTAATCATTCAATTACTTACATAGATCCTTCAAACATTAACTATTCTTCGCACAATGATTAATACACTTATCAGCTTCTTCCTCAGGAGCATGCTTAACAACTTCATCTACCGACTTACAACTTTTACTGAGGATCTCAAAACACCTTCAAAATCATATCAAGGACTCTTTACAGATTCCCAATCTTACCCTTAGAACCATAAGGCATGATATCATCTTGTAGAGAAATGCGGACCATTAGAACTCAGACTCTACCTCTGTCAAACTCTATCAAACACTATGCCGATACTTAGCAACTTGTAGCTAACCTTCCTGTGGACTTCAGATCTCCTAATTCTGGAATAAGACACTTCATATAAGTGTTTACAACACCTTAAAACTGCATAACAAAATACTTATCTGTGGAGGAATGTAGACCACTACACTGGACCCTATTCACTATTCCTACTATACCTTTGCTTACCCAGACTTAGATATTTCTTCTAAGTGACTTCCGGAGGAAGTCAAGACTTAATCTTTGGAACATGACACCACCAAACAATTACTAACATCATATCTAAATTGCATTACACAATCATCATCTGTGGAAGCAAACTGACCCACTTATTGTGCTCTATTCTGTACATACTCATACTTAGCCACTTCTACCAACCAAATCTGTCAATCGAACCTGAGATCTGATATGGTCTTCCAGAGTTGTGTCTCCCTATTATACTAATGAGCTCTCTGATCCTTGTCGCCATCAATGACAACATGCAAGTTTATACTAGAGCAGTGTCTCTTGCCAACAAGGTACCCATGTACAAAAGATCTCTCATAAATGGAGTAAAGGAAAAAACATGTAGGAAAAAGCCCCTCTCCAAAAAAGAGAACAAGAAAGTGAAAGAAGGAAGGAGGACTCAACATGGACCCCCCTAGGACTACTTTTGTCACCAATATACAATTAATAACCCCCCCATAGGAGAGTAATAGTGAGATGATAAATCCCCCCCACAAAAAAGTTGCTCCTATGCCAATGATAAATACCTGAAAACAAAAAAATAATCCATTGCCTGCAAACAACATTTATTCCCTTGGGAAGAAACAAATTCAATGGTGGATGTAGAAGAAACTCCTACAATCTAGATGAAAAGGGAATCCAAATCCAAATGTATGTCCCATAATACAACTCTGGTGTCCTCATGCTAGAAAAAGATGTCTTCTCCAAATCAGGAACTACCTACCCAATCAATGAAGTATATAACTAGGAGAGGAAGGACATTGAACTACATTTGAAAACACTGAAGATGTGAGGACATCGTTTCCATCAAAGAGGAGAGATAACCCCTCAAATGTGTCCTCCAACTCAGAAATGTGAGACTCCACAAACAAGGATGCAATGTCTAAGAAATAGGAATCCCAATGAGTTGGAATAGGAAGACTTGTTAGTGTAAATAGGGTTCTTTTGCTATCTAGTTCTTTCTTAGCTAGTTCTCCACTTTAGCTCTCTTCACACTAGGTTAAGTTTACTTATGGACTTTTTCACTTTATCCTATATTAGTTGTGTTTTTAGTCTCTTGGGTGGAATATCCTATATATACCCACCTCTTGCTCTCATATGAGCATCTCATTTTCATTGTATGTTTTGCATTTTCTTGAGTTGAATATAATTTATTTGGCTCATATTTGATTTCTATTTTGCTTTCCTTTATTCATTTGCATTCTTGAGTGGCTTGTTAGCCAAATATTACATGGTATCAGAGTGGTTGTGAGTTGTGGGTTAGCATTTTTGTTTAGAAATCTGAGAGTGTAGGGTTGTTTTTTTAAAGCACGTGAGTATGCTCTTCTCTTGTGCCTTCAGATGATATGGAGAATCAGAAAAGTGCAGAGAAAATACCAGTTTCTAGGAGGTTCTTATTTTGACTTTCTAGTTGTAAGTTTTTTTAGAGCTTCTTGGAGACATTATGAGCTCATGGTTGAGTCCAGAGCAGCCGAGATAGTCAGATTTGCTTTTCGTTTCATCCCAGTTAGACATTAGAACCTAGATCTACAAGGGTTTGAAGCCAAAGGTTCATTGCCAGATCCAATAGGAAGCCACAATTTCAAAGCATTTTGGGTCAAATCTGACCCTTCCATTGTGCTCAGAAGGTTTGAAAATCCTAAGATCAACTATTCATTCGTCAATTTTGGACAAAGTTGTCCAAAGAGGCAAAAATTTTTGTCTAGGGAGTCGTACGACCCCCGTGAACAGTGTAGGTTTGCATGTTTTTTCAAATAAAAAATATTTCATTTTTTTCCTGTGATTTAAGTTTTTTAATATATATATATATATATATATAATCTTAGTTTTTTTCATTTGTATTGCTTTTGAAAATCATTTAAATCTTTGTATGAAAAACAATTATTAAAAAGCTTAATAGGGGGTGTACCCCTACACAGACTCTGCAAAGAGGTATCACGGGTACCACAGGGTCCTGTACCCCTTTGTGTGGTTGTGGGCCTTGTTGGGTCCCGCACCTCTCTTAACAGAGGTCGTGACCCAGCCAAGGATCCGCGGACCCCTGTTGTGGGGCTTGGGGTGTGGTGAAAGCCCCCCACCCACTGTTTCCTCATATTCGGCCTTTTTGGCCCTTGTAATAGTTGTTCAGCCTTTTCAAGTCTTGGAAACTACAACTTCATTTTTTTTACTTCTTGGCCTGCTTGCCTATATCTGCCAAATTTGGCTTGTAATCTGGAGCAACTCTAAATTAGTTACTGCTAACTCACTTGGTGGTCCACCAAATTTGGTGAAGGTCTGTTTTAACTGGAAGGGTTCTATTTTAGTAGAATCACTAAAGTTGGTGTTTGTTCAATTAAACTTTGTGGTAGTGTGATTTTTCAAATTATACCCCCTCTCCGTTGGCATTTTGGAAATTGTAGTTCAACTTCTAAAGGCTATAACTCGAGCTCTCGACCTCCTTTTCTTGAGTGACTTTTTTTGATTTGGGATAATTTTTTGTGCTCTTTGTACTGGTGCATATGATTTCTAATTTTGATTTTCAGATTGTCAACAATTTGTAGATTCTCACAGGTGACATTGTGTAGTTCTCATTTTGGGAAGTTCAAAGCTACATATATTTTGCGTATGACCTTAGATCGAGGCGATTATTTTTTTTAAATTGAATTATTTTTTGTTTAATTCGTAGTGGTGTTGTTTATTTCACTTAGTCTTGTGATAAAAATTGTACTTTCAGTATACTCTTATTTTTTAATATTTGTAAAGGCATTGAAGTCAAGTCCACTTAGTGTTCTCTTGCTAGTGGAAATTGTAACAACACTACTTATAAAGTGCCAAATCATTTTTCTTGGGGGGTCTCTTGGTATGATTTTGCTTGTACATCTCTTTCTGATCGTGCTCTCCTTTCTTTTCACAAATGGGTAATGTTAAGTTTCCATTGCTAACACCT
Source organism: Cunninghamia lanceolata (assembly GCA_027924645.1). Classification (NCBI taxonomy): domain Eukaryota; kingdom Viridiplantae; phylum Streptophyta; class Pinopsida; order Cupressales; family Cupressaceae; genus Cunninghamia; species Cunninghamia lanceolata. The sequence continues at coordinate 11,164,608 of BSBN01000346.1, read as the reverse complement.
TACAACTACAACACATGGCAAAAAAATGCATGAAACTTTTTAAAGCAATAAGGTTATACACCCTATGTTGAAGAAAAAATAACTAAACCCACAGATGCTAAGAAAATAATACTCTAGATGATTGAACAAACTAAAGCTCTAGGTTGTCGTAGAAGTTTAGTTTCTCTTGATATAATGTTTCAACTTGATCGATGTACAAATTCACATGATGCATGGGACAAACTCAAAACTCTCTATGGGACAACTAATGAAGTAAGGGGATACAAATTGATAATCAATTAATGACACTTGATCCTAAGTCTTTTGACAACATCTAGGACTTTGTAACCAAAGTTAATGATTTGAGAGTACAATGTAAAGCATGTGGCATAGAGAAAAAAGACATTCAACTTGTCTTGAGTACTCTTAATAAACTTGGACTTGAATATGCAGCTTTTGTTTCCAGCTTTCATACTCATAAATTGGCTATGGGCTTTGCTTATACAATGCCTTCTTTTGCTTCATTTTCTAAATTGTTGATGTAAGAACAAGGCAAGCTTCTTTCTATTGGTCTCTTGAAGCCATCTTAGTCTCAGGCTTTGTTGGCTAATCATTCAAAAGGACATAAAGAGTTAGCGAAACTTCACAAGAAACATAAGAGGTCCAAGAAGAAGTCATAGAAAGATTAAGCACAATCATTGTTTGCCCCAAAAGAAGACTTCAATGCCTCTTCTTCAAAGGGAAATTCTCAAAAGAAGGAAAGACCAACTTGTTGTTACTGTAAGAAATTTGATCACAAGGAACACTCTTGTCACAAGAAATAGATCAATGAGTTAAAGCATCTTCTTAAAAAGAACAACATTAATCTGTCTTCTTCACAATCCTCTACTCCTAAATCAGGCAAAGGGAAATCAATTTCACTTGTTTCTATTGCAGATTCTTCTAAGCAGTGGATTCTTGACTCGGGTGCATCACATCACATGGGTTCTATCAGAGATTATTTTTCTTTGTTGGAACCTTGTTCGGTCCCCCACATTCTCATTGAGGATGACTCTCCTGTAGAGGTCATTGGGAAAGGTTCTATTGATGCTGAGACTGGTACATTTGAGGATGTCCTCTGTGTGCCTAATTTGTTAGCCAACCTTCTCTCTGTCTATCAGATTGCCCAGAATGGAAGAAAAGTTGAGTTCACTTCTAATTCTGTCACCATCAGGAATCTTGAAGATAATGCACTTCTTGCAGTTGGTAAAGTTGATCATGAGTATCAACTATATGCTTTCTCTCATTTCATACCTGATTCACATTCTATTGCTTTGCTCACTCATTTAGATTCTGTGAGAAAGCTATGGCATGAGCAGTTTGTCCATCTCAACTTTTGCTATCTTCAACATCTTAGCATGTAGGACATGGTCACAAGTCTTCCTCACATTAGTTTCTTAGATGGAGTTTTTTTGGGTTGTGCCCTGGGAAAGTATCCCGAGGACAAGTTTGATAAAGGGAAGGCTTAGAGGGCTTCAAAAGTCCTTGTGTTGGTTCACAATGATGTCGTGGGTCCATTTCCATTCTTTTCTTTTAGCGAGGTTCTCTACTTGCTCACTTTTATTGATGACTTATTTAGATACAACTGGGTCTACTTTCTTCGACAGAAAGGAGATGCTTTTGATAGATTCCAGGACTTCAAGGCTTGTGCTGAGAAACAATCTGGAAAGGTTGTCAAGATTCTTCACATTGACAATGGTAGAGAATATGTGAACCATCACTTTGAACAATTTTGCACTATTGAAGGGATAGATCTTTAGCATATTATCGCCTATACACCTCAACAGAATAGTGTGGCCAAGAGGAAAAATAGGTCCCTGAAGGAGATGGTTGGCTGCATGATCCATGCATGCTCCTTTGCACCTGAATATTGGGTGGAAGCTATCAATTGTGTTGCTCACATCTAAAACATAGTTTTGCATAAGGCATTGAAGGGCATCACTCCCTTTGAAGCCTAGTGTGGTAGGAAACCTATTGTGCGGTATTTCAAAGTTTTTGGCTTTCTAGCATGGGCTCACATTCCTTCAAAGAAGCACAAGGTTCTTGAACCTCAGAGTCAGCCTTGTATATTTGTTGGTTACCCAAATGGCATTAAAGGATATCAACTCTTGGATCTTAAGACACATGAGCTCTTCATTGAGTGAAGTGTGCAATTTTAGAAAATCTCTCCTAACTCATCCTCTCATCTTCCTTCCTCAACTGTGGATTCAGATAGTGACTCTGATGATTTTCTTCCTACTACCTCTACTCACAGAGTTGATCATGAGCTTTCATCCTCCTCTTTGTAAAGTTCAAATTTTGAGGATGAGAATTCTCCTCCCTTATCTCCTCACATGCCGCACTAGGCTCGTTAGACACTTGAGTTTGTAGGCACTCGTGTTGGGGATCCTTCAAATAATTGGAGGACTCAGTCATAGCATTAGGATATTATGCACTCCTACATTGCCACAGCTCAGATCCACAATCATTTCATGAAGCATTAGGTATTGGTGAGTGGGATTTAGCAATGGAGGAAGAGTACAACTCTTTGATTCAGAACAAAACTCAGGATCTTATTCCACTTTCTAAGGGAAGAAAAATGGTTCAGTGTAAGTGGATCTATCGAACCAAATTTGCAGCAAATGGATCAGTTGACAAGTTCAAAGCATGTCTTGTGGCTAAAGGTTTCTCTCAAGTTCTTGGTTTTGACTACACTGGAATCTTTGCTCCCATCACCAAAATGAACTCCATTCACCTACTACTTGCTATTGTTGCAGCTCAAGGTTGGGTTGTACATCAAATGGATGTGAAGAGTGCATTTCTTCATGGGGATCTACATGAGGATATTTACATGGAGCAACCATAGGGATTTGTTTAGGATTCTTCATTAGTTTGTCGATTGTGGAAGTCTCTCTTTGGCCTCAAATAACCCTCACAGGCTTGGTATGCCAAGATGGACTCCTTTCTTCTCTTAGTTGGGTTCTCCAAATGCCACTCATATCCAAATGTATACGTTCTAAGACAGAAGGATGCTCTTCTTTTCTTGGCTCTCTATGTTGATGACTTGATTGTCACTGGGAGTACTTCATCCATCATTGTGATCATCAAGACTACTTTGCATGATAGGTTTTCCATGACTGACTTGGGTCTCTTGCACTATTTTCTCGAGATTGAGATCACTCAGTCCTCTTCTAGGATCTCTCTTGCATAGCCCAAGTATGCTCTTGATCTTGTTGCTCATTTTCATATGGCTAATTGTAAGCCTACACTAGCTCCCTTTCTATCAGGAGACAATCTTGAGGTGAAGTGTTCCACACCACTAGTTGATGCCACTTTGTATCATCAACTTGTTGGTAGCCTCATCTACCTAACTCATACTCACCCTGACATTTCTTTTGTAGTTGGCATTATTTTGATCTTCATGACAGAGCCACATGAGCTTCATTGGAAGGCAGACAAACGTATCTTGCACTACAAGAAGTAACATGACAATGCTCTTTCTTCAACTGAGGCTAAGCATCAGGGGGCTGCCAATGCCACCACTGAGGCTATTTGGCTTCATAATATCCTCACTAAATGTGGCATCACTTTGTAGAATCCATCAACCATCTATTGTGACAACTAGAGCGCCATCCAGATCTTGAAGAACCTGGTTCATCATCAACAGACCAAACACATCAAGATCCACATGCATTTTCTCAGGGAGTTGATTCAGGAGCAGGTCATCGATTTGAAGTATTATCCTACAGTAGAGTAGGTTGCAGATACCTTCACCAAACCCTTCATTGAGAGCAAGTATGTTCATCTTTGGTCTCTCTTGGGGTGCAAGACATTTCGTCTAGGGGGTCACTTAGCCCTTCTTGTTAAACACATAGATATACTGAGAGGGGGGAATAGTATATATTCAAATTCTTTCCCTTTAGATATTTTCAATCTAATGTAAACAAATAACCCACATGAAGTAAAAGAACATACACACACATAACACCATATTTATGTGGAAACCCAAGATGGGAAAAACCATGATGAGCCAGCTGCTTGAATCTACTGTCCAAATCCAGCCTCACAAATAAAATAAAGTATACAATGAGTTTTATGGGCACCAACTCAAAGGAGACACCAATCCCATGTTAGAATGATTTATGAGCACGAACTCAATGGAAGCACCAACTTCCTAAATCAGAGTTTTATGGGCACCAACCCAAAGGAAGCACCAACTCCCTCAAATAAAGTTTTATGGGCACCAACCCAAAGGAAGTACCAACTCCCTCAAACAAAGTTTTATGGGCACCAACCTAAATGAAGCACCAACTCCTTGAAGTGCTACAACACTTACAAGATGAGGCACCAACCTCTACTCTGCAATTCCAGACTAATGGTGGAACCACCTCCGCAATAGTATATATGTTAACAGTATCTATAAATATGTATATTTATTTATTTCTCCCTTTATCTCTTTACCTCTCTATCATCCCTCTCTCTCTCTCCCTCCCTCTATCTCTCTCTCTATCTCTCCATCTCTCTATCTCTATCTCTCCCTTTCTATCTATCTCTAGACAAAGGGATATATAGAGATAGTGACAGGGAGAGGGAGAGAGGAGGGATGAGATAGACAAAGGGATAGATAGAGGGAGAAAGATAGATAAAGAGGGAGGGAGAGAGAGGGATAGAGATAGAGGGAGAGATATAGAGATAACATTAGAGAGAGGGAATGATGGAGAGAGATATATAGAGTTAGAGAGAGGGAGGCATAGAAAGAGGTAGGGGAGAGGAAGAAATAAAGAGAGATAGAGGGAGACATAGAGAGGGAGAGGGAGAGATGGGGGAGAGATACAAAGAGATAGATGGAGAGATGGAAAGATAGAGTTAGAGAGAGGGAAAATATAGAAAGTGGGGCATATATATATAAATAGTTAGCGAGAGATAGAAAGAGATGGATGGGGAGGGAGAGAGATAGAGAGGTGTGGTAATGATCAATGAGTTTAAGAGCGAGTGCTTCTTATAGGGGCTAAGGGGTTAGTTCTTCATCATGGGGTCAAGGGGCAATGCCCCTTGTGGGGGTCGAGGGGGCAAAGCCTTCTGAATGCCTCTTTAATGCATCACTTAACCTCTTCTTGACTAGGCACTCTCTTTGGGTGTAGTAGCAACAATCATGGCTTATTTATCTCAATGATTTTCTCTAAAGAAGGTGACTTGGTCTTCAAACTTGAAACTCTCATGAAAAAAAAACTTAGAGGACTGCCACTTTCTTAAACTTGACTTAGAAATTTGCTTGGATTCCTTGCCAGGTCTCTTGCATAAGAATAGGTCCTCCTATTTCTAAGGAGAGGCTTGATGATGCTTTTGAATAGTTACAACTACCCTTAGACAACTACAAGATGATAGGAGCTTGGTGATTACTAAAATTTGACTAAGTTTGAAAATTATAGGATCCTCCAAAACCTAGAATCTGCATTATAAATCCTATAGATCTGAAACCATTCTCAAACATCCTAAAACTATATACATGAAATATAACTTAAAGTATAAGGAAGTAAATGTCCATATGTAAATGTCACTTATACTTAAATTATGTTTATTTCATATATATAGCCCTAACCTAACCTAGAGTGAAAGAAGTTGGAGGATTTGCTACACTTATCATCCAAACCATTTTAACTACTCTAAAGCACAAGCACGTTATAACATGCTTACGTTATAGTGCACTCATGTTACAATGCACTCATGTTATAGTGCACTCACGTTATGACTCAGTAGTGACTAAACCTAGGCTCAGTAACTATTGAGCCATAATGTGTTTGTGTTATAACACAAGTGCACTATATCTTGTTTGGACCAAAAAACCACTTTTTGGTCCCTTATCTTTATGCACACGCCCATCTAGTATTTTTATTAAACTTTTTTAATTTTCTAGGTCATCATATGATGCAAGAGAACATCATACCCAACTTTTCAAAGGCAACCAAGATTTGCATCCCAGATCTCTAAAAGAAGACTAACATAAAGCGATCCTACTAGCTCTGATACCATGTAAGAGTTGGCTATGAAGGTAGCCATCCAAGATCTAGGAGCTTCAATGAAAGCACAAGAGAGACCCAAAATGAGAGAATAATTCTATTCTATGAAAGGATACAAATATAAAATGTACATGATATAAAATTACATAGAGAAGCCCTTGGTTATATAGGCCAAGGTGAAATATAGGACAACATAGGATTATAACAAGTGTCTTAATCTCATGTCTTGAGACACAAAGTGTAACCTAGGTGTGCCCTAAGTAAACTTAACTAGACAGGTGTGAATAGGACCTAATGTGGAACCAGTAAAGTAATATACCTTGTTCACACCAATAACACTGTTGTACCCAACCAAAATTTTTGCTTCATTAAGGCATTTTGAACATCAAAAAGTCAAAAAAGCAAAATTTCTAAAAATAGACGTCGAGTTAGGTTTTTTGGGTTTCTTGAGATATGGATACTGGCAAAACTTTCTAAAAATAGAAAGTTTCTAAAAATAGAATCTCCAACTCAGATGTTGCGCTCGATTCTCATTAGTCGATTTTGCTTCACGATCGGCGTGGTTCAGACGAAATCTTCAAACGACCAAGTTTTCTCTACTGGGTCATTTTTACTTTTTTAGAAGGTGAAGCATGAGCTAAAAATCATCAATAGAGGAAAGTTCACCTACCAGAACTCATTGACAAGTTTTCAATATTGTTTCAACGACGCAAAACTGACGAACAGTCGTCGACTCAATGATGCATGCAAAACGATGCAAGATGGATCCAAGGTGGAATGAAATGTTGAAAAATCATGAATTTGACTAAGTCTGGTGAATCCAGGCACCCCAGGTGGCTTGGGGCACCCATCCTCTCCTGTGTTAGTTTTTTTTTCATTTTTTTTAGGAACATCAAAAATGCTTCCGTCAGCTCTTTCCCAGTTGGTCAAACTTGGTCAAACTCAGTCAAAAGTTAGTAAAAGCAAGAGAATCATCTCAAATATGCTCAGGCTATCCAGTGTACCCTCATCTTGATGCCTCTCCCTGGAATCCTGAAATTGACTAAGTCTGATGTCCCGAAGCCCTGAAAATTTGACTAAGTTTGAAATCTGGTGGATCCTCAAAAATCTAGAATCTGCATGTCAAATCCCATGGATCTGAGACCTATCCCAAACATCTTGAAAGTATATTTCAAAATATCTAAACATATACTTAAATATATTTTGAAATATACGTCAGGCAGGACATTCGAAATTTGGCAAAATTTGAGAAAAGGTACAAAATTGAAAATTTTCTAAGTGTTGACAAACCAGGCGCCCCAGGTGGCTTGGGGCACCCAAACTCTCCAGAGTTAGTTTATTTTTGATGATTTTCTCAAAAAACATGAATCTCCTTCCATCATCCTGTTCTGGTTCAGATCAGATCAGTTTGGTACATTTTTCGAGGCAAATGGAAGGTACAATCAACTCAATTTTTATCAAGCCTACCTATTTGCTAGATCATCAGACTCATTTTCATCCCGGTTGATAGAAATTGATAGCCAAATAAGGGTCCTGTGCCACCGGAACATGCACACAAACCAAGAAATTGAAGAAGTTGAAAAACTTGAAAAAATGGCTAAGTGTTGGGAAACCAGGCACCCCAGGTGACTTGGGGTTCCCAAATTGAGCAGTGTTAGAACATTTTCATGATCACAGTGTTTTCCGACATGCTTTGTTACCAATCTTCGCCCGTGGGCAGTTTTCAGAAGGTCAAACTTGGTCAAACGATGTCAGATCGTCAGTCGGAGGCAGGGGATGGAATCTCAGTTGATCAATCTCCAAAATGTCAGGATCAATCAACTTTTTCAGTCAATGATGACATTTTTTAGCCTTTTCGAAGTTGGATGCAGGCCATATTTTAGTCAAAACGAGTGTTGAAGTGTCGAAAACGAAGAAAAATTGGTTAGCACTTCTTTCAACTCGCGTGTTTGATGACATCATCAAAAGAAGATATTTTTCATCATCTTGCACATGAAGCCATAGGTAGCTACAAAATAGGGATTCTTCCTATTCGAAGACATCCACTTGGATTTATGCTTTAAAAGTTGCTTTCTTCATGGATGAGAGTGAAATTTTATTCTCACACAAATAAAGCTACTTTTTCACCCAAAAGATTTGTAAAGACAAGCAATTGGCTTCTTTATTTCATTATCTTTTGTAGGTTACATCCAGAGGAAGATTTTTATTTTTCTTTCAGCGAAGATTTGAAGACTCAAATGAAGTGCTTTTTCAGCATTCTTCATAGTTTCAGGTTGAGGAAGCAGGGAGGCTCGCTTTTTCAGGGTCCTTGTTTCAAGGGGATCATTTTTCATAAATTCAACCAAATCTTTTTTAGTTTTCATCAAGATGGGTCCATCCAGAATATCATCCTCTTGAAGATTGGAGTTTTGCTTTTTTTTCAGGAATTTACTTTTTTCCTGCCTTTTCAGGAAAATCTTCACTTTTTCAAAATACGACAGTCTGGGTTACTTCGAAACAGAATTGCCTACGAAACCCATGTGCTAGCTTTTTCGGTCAAAATCAGCTTTTTAGAAGATATTATTTCCAAAAATACAAGTGGATGACATCACCAATAAAGCAACAATAAAGATGGCGATGAGACACAAAAAGTAGCTTTAACTCAAAGCTTTTTGTTTTAAAGAAGCTCATCGATTCTTTATTTAGAAAAGAAATCACCTTGTGATAGTTGGAATCTTCTTTGCTTTAAAGCAGATTGCTTTAAAGCATTTGTTTATTGTATCTTTGTCTTAGAAAAGTAATAAAGCTTGTGAGTTGGCAAGTTAGAGTTAATCAAGGAGATTTTAGGGTTCCCTACTCCTTTGATTTTAGTATAAATAAGGGCATCATTGCCCATTATTTGTAATGGTAATTGTGATAGCAAATTTGTTGTGCCTATTCTAGCCTGCAAATCTTGATATTCCAAGTGTCTGTTCACTTTGTGTAATTTGTTCTCCGGTGTTTGATCGCTTACTATATGCCTACCTTTTGCTACAATATTGTTGTCCTGGAGTTGTGCAAACTTTATGATATTGAATAGAAGTCTCATGCCTATTTTGCTTTGATATTCTATCTCGATTCATCAAGTTATCGTCGTCAGATGTGTAGCTTTTTGCAGCCTTCATTTCAGATTTAATCACTAAAGTACTTTTAGTCTTATGGTGTAAATCTAGAGGAAAACTGCTTAAGTTTTTGTGTTAACAATCATTCTTTGTTCACTTTCAATTTCCTTTTCTCTGAATTTACTCAGGAGATTGAAAGTGTCGTTAGTCTTTGCTTTGTTGTAGTAGATGTTTTAAAAAGGAAAAAACCTCTTCTGCAGCGTTTAGAGTTTTATAACCTTGTGCTCACAGCTAAGAATAAAAAATAAGATAGGTGTAGTTTCATTTAATTATCTTTTTAGCGAACATCAGCAAGAAAGGGAACTCCCCCTTCCAATAGGAGAGCAGTTTATCTGTGCATAGCTGTCCGTTTCCAAATCGCATTCCAGAGGTGTGAATTGAAACACCAACAAACACAAATCTCAACACCTCACAAAGAGATTCCTTACATCTAGCTATTATTAGCATATTCTCTTACATCTTACAACTTGTCATAATAGTCCAAATTTACCTACCCAAGATAAGCACCCAAGTTGGTCAAGATTCTAGTCTAAAATTAGGCTTTTACAAATGCCTCTTACATCTTATAGCTAGTCAAGATTCCCAATAACTCCCTCTTAATCTTTCTCTTACACATTATAGAATCTATCATAAGATCCCACAAAAGTACAACATCCCATTTTGCTAAAGATAGAGTCAAAATAAAATATTAATATTCCACTATTTCAAGACATTGACACTTGGCATAACTACTACATCAAATTCCAATACCCCAATTTATACTAGAGCTAAATATTAAATAAAATAGTAACAGTAATATGTAAATAAGTACGGGAAAATATTAAATGATAAATAAATAATAAAGAGAAATTTGCAAGGTTGAGACACCTAATTTCCCAACAATGAATAACAACCTCCTCAAATATCTAAGATAGCAAATTAATTACTTTAGTCAATTCAACAATCAACCTAGATAAAAGAGCTAAGACTAATCAAATGTTAGGTTGATTAATGTTAACTGAGATAATAAATAAACATGTGCTCAAATGGAAATGGAAGGTTAGGGTTTGCATACCTTAGATGTGAACTTACTTAAATTTTTCCTTGTGACAAAAGATTACAAGTTATAAATTTTGATACTAGATCTAGAAACATATGACAAAGATGAACGTGTGTTATGAATTTGAAATTATGTGAAGAAGACCTAGATCAAGGCCACAAGTGCAGTCCTAACACCCTTGAGTGCATCCTTGATTATGAAATTGTAATCGTAAACCTTTTGTTAGCCTTGAACTTTGGTCCTATCTTGTACCTACACTTACAAATGGAAAACTTAGTAGTGCTAAGAAGCACCATTGAAACTCACTATATGAAATTGTCTAGCTTCCCACCTTGTGTCTTAGTCAAGCCTTATTGATTGATTCAACAATTTTGTAAAAGTTAAAAGGAACACCAAACAATGTATGTAATAGTTATGTATGTAGTTAATAATAATGTGGTATAATGATGCTAAGGGCTTAAGACAATTATGCTAAGTGACTAAGATAATGATGCAATGGAGTGTAATGAATGTTAGAGTGATGGGCCTAGAAGAACTAGGGTTTGCGCATTTGTTGATCTAAGAGATGATGTAAGTGAAATAATTGATGTAAAATAGAGGCGCGATTGATGATTGATCCTTTTTCCTAGTGATAGTGGATGCTTATGGATTTTCATAGTTGGAATGGATTGAAGGATTATTCTAAATGATCTAGGGATGATGTCCTTTTATACAAGTCCTAGGTGTACAATTTAAACTTTTTGTCCTCAAAGCCAACAAGCAATGACTATTGGGATAGAGTCAACTTGGGGCTACAATTAAAGTTGAATGTTTAAAAACTAAGGGTGAAGACTGCATCGTGGCATTGAGTCAGATATAGGAAACAATGATCTAAGCCTACTAAAAATATTTTAAGCAAAGATATAATGATATTTTTAATATAGAATTGAGTTTAGAATCAATGAATTTTCCAAATTAAAAAAATCATTTATTAAGTTGATACACTTAAGACACCCATAGAATGTGGTGTAAAATGAGAAAGAGAAATACAAAAATACATTTATCACCTCTACACATAATTTTGTACATATCATCTTTAATAAATAATATTTATACAATTTAAATGTTTTATATTATCTATTAATAATAACATTATATAATTTTATCAATTTAACATTAAATTAAAGATTAAAACTTATTTAATATTATTTCTAATATATATAATTCTTGAGATCAACTTATTTTTAATATTTTTAATCATGAGATCAACTTCTATCACTCACTACTATAGCATTTGAAAAGCACTATATGATCATAGAGAGAAAAGCAACATCTACATTCATAAGGATAGATCTAGGTATATGGATTCTCCTTGGCATATCTAGAAACTTGTTCAAATTCATCAAATAAATCTAAGGGTTTGATTAAGATGAAGATGGGAAGCTAGTAACCTTCCTTTCCTAACACAACAAACTCTATCAATGATCATTAGCATCACCCTATCCAAATTGTCAAAAGTGAACACATTTTTAAAGAAATAGATAGTAGGGTCAAAATCACAAATATTAGGTCAAAACTACATGTGCATAGATCAAAAGTGTAGGTACAAGATTGAATTGGAATAGTGAATAGTAATTGTTGTTTTTGTTGGGACTTAATTGGTGCATATTTGATTGTTGAGAGATGAAACAAATTACAAAATGTGATTTGCAATTTAGAATATTCCTCATCATTCTTAGAGCTAAGTATCCTAATTCTCTTTCCAATTTTCATAGTGCGTTTGTGTAGTGTTTCTAGACTCAACCAATTTAGGCTAATTTAATTATTGTTATTATGATTTGTACTTATTTACTGATATGCAATTTTCACCAAAACAAGTTAGAAACTAAGGAATCAAACAAATAAACTCTCATCTTAATGATGGATCATGGAGTATGATCCCAACAAAAATTGATGAAATAAAAAAAAAGACAACTTTTTCTAGAACTTCATTTCATTTTAAATCAATTCTAATTGAGTGGAAAGGTCTACACAATGGAAGAAAAATTTAGATCCAAATTCTAAACAAATTGGATGAAATAGACATCCTTCAATCCTCAACACTAAGTTGAAGGAGATTAATTATGTGTACATAAATTAGCTTCAAGTGCCACACAAATTCAACATTATGGATATTCCTTAGTCCTTACATTAAGTTGAAGAAGATTGATTATATGTGCTCGGAGTTAAAATCAAGTTTTGGATGAATTTAATAGAATGGATATTCTTTTGTCCTTGACACCAAGTTGAAGGAGATCAATTATGTGTGCATAGACTTGAATTTAACTCTTGAACAAATTTAATTGAATAAATATATTGTAGTATGTAACATTAAGCTAAATGAGACAAGATAATTATGTGTACACAAAATTGAAATTAAATATTCTATAACACTAAATTTAATTTAAAAAACAATTATATATATAAAGACTTTTTTTTAGTTCCAAAATACAATTTTTAAACATATTCATTTGAAAAAAGAGACTTTTTTTTAAAAAAAACTTGTAGGAAAGAATTTCTTTTTACACATTGTATTGCCAATTCCAAAACACATTTTTAAACATATCTAACTTTTTAAAACTACTTTTAAAAATTATAAAATTTAATTTTTCTTTTTAAGTCCTAAGTTCAATTATTTGTGTATTGATACTAAAAACAAAAATAATTATTTTAATTAAAATTTGAAAAAAAAAATTCATTTCGTTTATATGTATGTTTCCCCATCTTCCCCGAAGCGTGCACTGGGCAAAACTCCTTTGTCGGCCCACGGAAATGTCCTTTGAATGATCCGGGAATATTATTGGCATATTCTGTCGTGTGGCCCCATTCCAAGTTTCCAACCACCATGAAAAGAAATATAAAAAGCGCAAAAGCGGGCTCGTGCCCCATGACTCATCTCGCCATCAGCAAGTGGGAACATTGTCGATTGTCTAAACTAAAACTAATCATCTTTTTAAAAGAAGTCTGTAATAAACATGTACAATTAAAAACTAATTTACACAACTAATGGGGCAACATGCAAAATTATAAAAAAAAAGGCCAGACAGGGAAGCCATTTGTACTATTAGATTCAAGGCCAAATGGTAAAATCTTGAAAGATTCATTCGTCTATCGATCACCTCACGGATGTTTTTGAGTATACATTTGTGAGATTTGGTTGCATCTTCGCAGAGTTTGAGGCCTCGGATTGGAACGAAGTTTCTTTACCTGCAAATTGGGAGCCAGTCGGCGAATTTTCAATGCATATCTTCTCTGGTAGGTTATCGACCATTTTCATTAAATTTGTTTCTTATTTTAGAGGTTTTTAAGTTAAAGTTTCAATGCATTGGTCCTTTTCTCCGAGTTGATTTACAATTGTTTCGGAGGTTGCATAGAATTTTCTTTTTCTTTTTCTTGGATTAGTATAGGAATATTTTTCTGGAGGAACGAAAATGTTTTATTCGATGAGTAAGACTTTTTAAAGACCTTGATCTTTTTCTTTTGGTTGGTTTAAATGTATTTTCGAGATTTCGTGTAGGGCATTTGCGCTAGCTTTTGAGGAATCTACAAATAGTATATGCCGAGATACTTTTGTAGAATAAGTGCTTCTTGAAAATTAGGATGCCTTGTCCTTGTTTTTGTTGATTTGAATTTTTTCGGAGAATTCGTGTAAAATTTGTGCGTTACGGTGTTTGTCCTGGAAGAATTTTAAAGAATTTCTGAAGAATTTCCAAATCTTCTTGTAAGAGTTTGTTCGTTTTCCTCGATTCGACTATTTGTTGCGAATTTGTGTATTGTATGTGTAACACCACGTTTTTGCTGGAAATTTTGAATAATTTTTGAAGAGTATGCAAGTCTTTCTGAGGAATCTGCAAAATTTGAAGTAAGAGTTATTTTTTCTTGAAAATAAATCTCTCCTGATGTGTGTGTTTTGAATTTACTGTGTAAATTATTTTTTCTTCAAAATAAATCTCTCCTGATGTATGTGTTTTGAATTTACTGTCGAAAATTTGTGTCTTGTACGCGTGAGAGCACATTTATGCCCGAAGTTTCTGAATAATCTACAAATTTTAGCGAATTTGTGAAGAATCTGCACGATTTCTTTTGTTTGTTTTAAGTGATTTCAAATAATGTCGAGAATTTTGTAAATGTGAGTTACACCGATTTTTTGAGGGGAGAGGTGGGGGGGGGGGGGATTTAATAATTTCTGAAGGTTCTGCAAATTCTAAAGTTTTTCTTGGAAGAGTAAATTTTTCTAAATTGTGCAGGATTTTTCTGTTCTTTTTCCTGTTATTGTCAATTGTAGGTGAAATTTTGTTAGATATAGATAATCTGTTAGAAGAATTTTAGTCTGTGCAGTTATTTCTCTTTTTTTGTCCATTCTTTAGTTTAATTTTTATTCTATATTAAATTTTTTAAGTTTGAAGGAATTATTCATACTGTGACTTGTTTAAAATCATGCATTCTTACAAGTTTCTTCATCTGTTTGTGAGATTGAAATAAAATAACTGTTCAATAAAGGCTTCCTCACATCAGTTCCATCAGAGATTGAAATAAAATAACAGTTCAATAAAGGCTTCCCCACAACGATTCCATCAGAGATCGAAATAAATTAACAATTCAATAAAGGCTTCTTTCTTTTTCTGTTGCAGCAATGCTTCCACAGGGTCCAAATCTAGATACTGCTGCAACAAGAGCAGCTAGCGCCCGTTCAAATATGAATATCTCATATGCTGGCCCGCGGATGGCTCAAATTTTGGGTAGTAAGTTCTTTAATACTTTATGTTGGAAGCTTAATATCTCTGGCTTTTGCATTCTGCGTACTCACTTTTAAGTAAGAATCATGTCCTATGAGGGCAATGTGAATTTTACCTTTCGATTGATGTTTGTACTGATTCCAACTTCCGTCAAACAGATAAGAAACTAGGTGGGCAACAATCACTTGCTATTATAGGCCATCGTGGTTCTGGCAAGAACAAAGTTATTATTACTGGAGAGGCTCCTAACACAAGACCATCTGTTATGGAAAATACCATAAAATCTTTGGCGCAAGCTGGGGAGAATGGTGCAGATTTTGTTGAATTTGATGTACAGGTAAGTCTTGCCTGTCATCCTGTGGCATACTCTCTTGTTTTCTACCTGGCACTTTATTTGCCCAAATGTGTTTAATCTAGATTGTGTCTTGTGTTATTTTCACAAATTAAATTTGTTACAGGTGACTAAAGACGGCCATGCTGTAATCTTCCATGATGACCACATCATAATAGATGACAAGGTGCATTGCTTTCCATTTTTTTCCTATTCCATACAGATTACATATTTGTTAAAAAGTCTCTCATGATCTGAAGATTTTTTTATTTATATAAGTGATGATGAGTCTCAAATTACTCAAGGGACAGCATCTGGTAGTATAGGTTGATGTATCATGATTGATCCATCTAGCAGGAGTAGGGACCTTGTGGAACTTGGCCAACTCTTTTGTTTCTCTAGACTATTCTAACTTTTCCTTTGTTATTATCCTTGTTTCAGGGATTACATTATGCGAGGCGCATTGGAGACCTGGGACTCTGACAACTATCGTTTTTTCTAGGCCATTCTAACTTTTTTCCTTTGTTTTTCAGGGTTTTTATATTGCAAGGCGTATTGAAGACCTTACTCTTGAAGAGTATCTTTCATTGGGGTTTCAAGCTGATGGTCTAGAGGTGAGCTCCTTTTAGATATTTGAGCTTTGTGGACGACATTAAGTTTTGGTAATGCAACATTCTGATAAATGTTGGTTTCTTTTTGTTTAGATCCAGTGGCCTCTAGTTAGAAAAGCATCAGATGGCAGTATCTGTAAATGGATTGTAAATGTGGAAGACTGCTTATGTACTCTTAAGGATGCATTTGAGAGAATTCCTCCTTCTGTGGGATTCAACATAGAGTTGAAATTCGATGACGAAGCTGAGGTCTCTCAAGCAGATCTCCAAAGGGTGATTTCTGTAGTTCTAAGGGTAGGGTGATCTTTGCGTATCTGTACTTGCCATTTGCCTCTGTTCTTATTTTATGCTTTTAACCCCAAGTTTGTTTCTAGGAAGTGGAAATGTATGGAAAGGACAGAAAAGTTTTCTATTCTAGCTTTCACCCAGATGCAGTGGATTTAGTGCGAAAAATGCAAGCAGAAGTCCCCGTAAGCACCTTTGATTTGTTTGTCTATGATTTCTATATGATGGAGCATGAAGCAGGGAGAGTTTGGTTTAGTGGTTGTTTCTATGCAAGAATCATCTCATTTGACGATCCTAACTAGAGAATGTTTGCCCTAGCTTACACTCTGATGCCTGTGTGATTAGGTTCTCTTCTTAACAGATGGTGGTACTTATATCTACAAGGACGAAAGAAGAAATTCAATTGAAAGTGCAATCCATGTTTGCCTTCAATGTATGTTTCTTTTGAAAAGTCAATTCAGTGCTTCATGTGAGTTAATGAACAAAATTAATTTTGGCAATTAGAACACAAAACATGATACTTTGTAAATGCAAAGTCCACAGCAAAAAACCAAAAAGGGGATTTTGGCTAAGCACTCACTTCGTTACGGACATGTATCACATTGGCAAGAGATGGCCTTGTAAGGAGTAGTTAGCTGAGTAGTTTGCTTTTTCCTTTGCAGGTGGACTGCAAGGAATAGTGAGTGAAGTAAAAGCAATTTTAGAGAATCCTGGATTAGTCTCTAAAGTTAAGGACGCCGGTTTATGTCTCCTCACTTATGGTGAACTCAAGTCAGTATAAATCCCAACGCTTTTTGTTTTTTGGCTTTTTCACTGTTCAGCCATCAATAGTAGCTTTCAAATTAGCTTTTCTTTCTGATTCGTTACTGAAGCTGTTGACTACTGCGTGTACAGTAACTATGTTGAAGCACTGCAAAAACAGAAGGAAGTGAATGTTGATGGAGTGATAGTGGATCATGTGTTGGAGATGGTTACAGCGGCTCGGAATGACACGACTTTGTCTTTAACATCATTATCCTCAGATAAAATGCCTTCCAGGGATCTTTCCTGGATCCTCAAAGCAGCTGCTTAGAAGCAGGATTCCTGCAATAGATTAGTTATTTCACTAATCTAATGTCATGGAAGCGTCTCTATTTTTGTCATAGATTAACCCATAATTGGGCCCTGTATCTTCAAAAAAGAACAATGATTCAATCCCAGCACTGGTTGTCACAGCTGGTGAGCGTACCTGACCTTAAAGTGGACTGCTCATCCAGCTCATTATGTAGCACGGCTTATGTAATAGTAGACTTGACACTGTCAGTTGTTTGGCACTGTCTTTACCTTTTTTTCATGTCTATAAATGTTGAAACTACATGGGGTACAGGGACAAGGGACATCTCTTTTAAATTTAGGGTGCTATATTATTTTTTAATACAGAGAACAAAATATGTGGGCACAGGGAAAGGAGACCTTACCTTTACATGGGTTTTAAATAGTGTGAAGAATAAATCACACCCTAAATTAATTAATTAAGTACAATAAATAAATAATTTTAGATTTTTTTTAAATAAAAAAGAAGAGATGTTATAAAATAGGAACTTAAATTTACATAACAAAGATTTCATGTGGCTAGAGCCATAATAAGAGATAAAAGAACCAATACTTTGAGGTCGTTTTTGGTCCAAGTCTTGCTTGCATTCGTGGAATCTCGTGCTTGGCAGCTTGTAGCTTACCACTAGGGCTTGCATGTGTTGGAGTTTTATTCTCTTCTGTTTTGACTAGGGCCCAAGGGATCCCCTTCCCTTTTCTTTTAGCAATGTTCAAGCTAATGAGCCCACAACTTATGGCCATGAGAATGTGATCAACTTTCTGAGATAAAAGAACTAATACTTTGAGGTCGTTTTTGGTCCAAGTCTTGCTTGCATTCGTGGAATCTCGTGCTTGGCGGCTTGTAGCTTACGACTAGGGCTTGCATGTGTTCAAGTTTTATTCTCTTCTGTTTTGACTAGGGCCCAAGGGATCCCCTTCCCTTTTCTTTTAGCAATGTTAAAGCTAATGAGCCCACAACTTATGGCCATGAGAATGTGGTCAACTTCCTGATGAGGCTATTCATGTCACCAATTCATATCAAAGGTTTAAATATCATCCCCGGTCTAATAGATGCTTGCAAAAAAGTGAGGATCGACCTCTTTTAGTTATCAATCTAGACCTAGTTGCTAATGATGTGATGTATTTGTCTGAGCATGCATTGATTTGCAAATTCATGGATATCAAGGTCACATTGCCCTTCTTGGAGAGCTGAGCCCACCATACTTGGCAACTCAAGGGGGATATGGATAGTTGATTGCAATATTCATATGAAGGAGGTTAATACTTCTATAGCCAAGTGGGTTTATTCATGAAACCATGGCATGTGGGTTTTGACCCGATGGAAGAACTCTTTTCCATCTCCTCTTTTATATTCTAGTTTGGATTCGTCCCTTTTAGCTTCCTATGGATTTATGTAGGTTAATGGCTTGGGTTAGAAAAATATTTTAATATTTATAATAATTAAATTGATTTTAGTATTGTTTTTGCATGCATTGTAAAAGACAACTTTATTCTTTTTTTTAGGCTACACAAATGGGGCACAATAAAACCTTATGTAAGTCTTAGTGATATTTTATTATTTTTTGGGGGATAGAGTTACTAAAGTAAATTAAAATAGATTTTTGACGAGAAAAAGTGAATATTTTTATTTTAATTCCCTTGGGAGTCTATAAAAAGGGAGTGAGGGGTCATTTGCAACTCTCCACCATTTTATTTAAAAACACTTTGTATTTGAAATGGGCGTGTGCATGAAGATGGGGGGCCAAAAAGTGGCCACCCCACTTTTTAGTGCTAAGAAACCGTAATGCAATCGCGTTATTTAGACTGCTAAATAAAGTGCAAAAACACAGTCTCGTAGCCTCACTTTCTAACTGTTATTTTCCTATTGCATCCAAAACATGACTAGGGTTTTAATGCGAGCACGTGTTGAGAGATTTGAAGGAGAAGACCATCGAACACAATGCCGCGTCACCAATCCCACCATGGACGAGGGCAACAAAGTTAGGCAACTAAAGAAGGTAGGGTTTTATCAATTTTCTTCATTTTAAAGCGAAATGAAGTTATTTTTCATTGTTTTAATTGAATTTTTATTTTCAAAATTTCAGTTAATGAATCATTGCAAGACCTCAACCCGGATGTTGAAATTCCTGTTGAAGAGCAACCTCAAAACCCTCAAACTCTGCCTTCACATCCTCACCCTCCACGTGACACCCAACAAAATTATTTAAGCCAAATCGAAGAAAACAAAAAACAACTTCAATCCTTAGTTGAAACATTGAAAAATCTAAATACAAGCAACAATCACAGGGGAACCCTTGCCACTTCACTAGAGTCAATTATTCTCATATTGACTCAGTTACAAAGCAAATCAGTGATTGGAAGAACTATAGGGAGGAGTGTTGGCAATTCTACATTGATAAATTATCATACAAACAAGTCAAAGATAAGAAAATTTTGAAAAGTGAACTATGTGCACTTTTCATCGATCCTAAAACAAAACAACCATTACATGGGAGTTGCAAATGATTTCCAATTCATTGGTGTGTGCATGAAGCAATATCCCAAAACTTTTGGGATAGAGGGTACATGGTTTTTGATGACCTCCCTTGTAATAATAATGTGGTCCCCCAGTATTTTTTGAGGAAACTCTATTGTGAGTTTATCCTCAATGACATCCCAAACTACTTTGATATTCAAGAATTCTAGGGCAAAGGCGGTGGCTTTGCACAAGATAGAGGGTGAACATTGTGCCTAGGACCGTCCACCAAGACCCATTATGAAGCCACAACATGTCTCACTCCCTTTGACTTTGAAGGAGAGTGTTGAGGTGGAGACATTGCATTCCCTGAGTTCCCTCACCTAGACTTTAGCACAACATGGCGGTGATCTTTCCCACGCTGGAGAGGGTGAGATCAATAGGTGTTGTCGGTCCCCCCTTCTTTGTGGGTCATGTGGGGCATTGTGTGATGTTGGGACCCTGTACACTCAAAAACATGACTTGGTAGCCTAGGGCAGTTGAGTCAGCTTTGGTAAACACATGGATCCCTCTCCTTGCCATGGGGCGAACCTCCATGTCACTCTCGCTCTCATGGAAGTAGCTAGTCGATAGTAGGCAAGACACGAGGATGGTCCTGCTTGTTAGAGAGCTAGACTTCATGGAGAGTGGTTAGCCGGTCTTGGGGTCTTTCTTGTGTGTTGATCTCGATCTGATGTTCTATGACTGTTGTGGTTGAAATAACTATATGACTTGAAGGGTCCTTGGTTACTATTCTCCTGTTTGGTTCCAAAGATTCTGATGTTGTGTAGGTTGAGGATTGTTCTTGTTGATGCTTCTGTTGAGTTGGAGTTGTTCTTCGAGTGGTTGGTTGATGACTTGTGTTTGGAATGTCCTCAACCTATGTTGTTCCTGAATCGTTTGTTGATTGTGTTGTGGTCTAGGGTGAATTTCCTCAATCTCTTTGAGGATTTCCCTCACCCACTCGCCTCTAAGCCCAAGACACATTCGTGAGCCCAAACCGAGAGAGAGTTGGTTGGAGTTTAACCTCGATTTGACTTAGGGTTTGACTTAGGGTTTGTTGACCTAAGGTTTGACTTTGTGTTGACCATGTGTTGGAATCCAGGGTTGGCGATCTTCTATAATGCTAATGTTTTTGTGTATTTTTTGGTTTCTGAATGCATGCAAGCCTATATGAGTGCAAAACAATATTTTTGAGATTTTTGAGATTTTTATGGAAATAAAGTGTTTTTTTCTAATCTAGGAATTGAAAGATGTATGCAATCTAGTATGTAGTTAACTAATGCAATCTGATCTAGGTTTTTTGTTTGATTTTCTGGATTTTTAGATCAATTACTCTAAGAAATGAAATTGCTTTGAAAACAAACTAATCTAAAGAACTTTGAAAGCAAACTAATCTAACAATGAAAATCCTATTTAGCCTATCAAGGAAATTGCAATATCAAATTACTATTCCCAAGAGCAAATTTAGATTTTCTAATTACTATATAAAAAGAACTAAGGACCCTGGAATATGAGATGAGTGAGCCTCCACTACCCTTAGGAATCCTTGTGTCAGCAACCTCTTTGTCCTCTTGCAGTAGTGGGGATATCCTCTTAGCAACAATAGGAAAGGGATGCAAAAGAGCTTTTGAAAGCTTGAAACATGAGCTCAATGTGAGCTAATGAGCAATGTGGCTTGTGATTTGGGAAGCATATCAACACGATATGAATCTTTTAGCAAAGCTTGGATGAAACAACAAAAAAGGAAAAGGCCCAAATGTCTTGTATGAGCATATGGGTGCTAGTCGGAGAGCAAAAACCTGCAAAGACTAGATGCACAAATGAGATTACCTCCCAAAAGGGGGACCTTTGAAGCTATGCAACAATGAAAGCTTTGAAGCTTTGGAAAACTAAAGAAAGAAATGAAGAAAGAGGCTCAAAGGCCTGTGAAGAAGCTTTAAAAAGCTTGTAAAGAAGGGAAGAACATTCTCTAACATGAGAAATAATGAAGAGGTGAGGGGTATTTATAGTTTGGATGGCACACAAGAGGGGGAAATTGATTGAAGAATCAACTCCTTTTGATTGAAGAGTTAACAAAAATTAATTAGGGAGTTGACTGGATTGATTACTCAATGAACTCAATTGATTAGGCAGTAGATTGGGTTGATTGAGAGTTAACATGCTTTGATAGAATAGTTAACTCATTTGATTGATTAGTTAACTAAATTGATTGCATAGTTGACTATTTGGATTGAAATTTGATTGAGTAGTCAATTTGAGTGACTAGTGGAAGAAATTATGGGAGTTAATTTCATGGATAATGGATAATTTGAAAAGTAAATAAAACATTAATTTATTTACTTGTGATGAGAAAAATGGAAATGAATTTAGGAATTCACATTAAAAAATAATGTTTTTCATATGAAACTTCCGGGAGCTCGTTTGGGCACATATGAACTCTTTTTTGGGTGCCATTTTTTAAAGTGCATGGTTTTTTGAGGGCTACATAATGGCGCCCTTAGTTTTTGTTGAAAACACATGGAAATTGGGTCACCCCTTTTACCAGTCCAAATTGCCCAGGGGAGATCCTGGGTCACCCGGGGGTGACCCACGGAGGAGAGGGTCTGGGTTGACATGCAGGGCTGGAGATGGTTAGTTAGGGGATGGAGAAGTGAACTGTCTCTGGAACGAAGTCAAAAGGTGGTCAAAAACCAAATCTCCACTTGCAAAAGTCAAATCTCCATAGAGAGATCCTGAAATAATAGGGGGAGATTTGTCCTGGTTGAACATAACTGAAAACTAAAAGTTGGAGATGGCTTGAGAGGTCCATTGGAGGGCTCCTATGGGTGGGTTTGGATGAAAAACACTAAGGAAATGTTAATTTATGACAAATAGATGAATAAGAGGCTTAGGGATGAAGGCACAAGCACAGAAAACAAAAATAAAAAAGTGTCAAAAATTGTCAAAAGTGGGGGGAAGGTTAGTACGATAAAGGGGAAACAAAGGCAAAAGTAAAAATCCATATGTTGCCAAGAGAATCACTGTTAAGAGGGCATTATTTTCATGCTTACATGTAGTTAACAAGGACTATGTGTCATCATGGGGTCCTCGTGGAGGCTATGCGTGTTTTTACTGCTACATATTTGCCCCTTGGGGACAGTAGTCTACATGAAGGGTAGGTACCGTTCCCAAAATAGGCCTTACCTGTTGTTGATTTCCCATAATTGTACCTGTAATAACTAGCATTAGTTCGACATTTTAAATGTATCAAGATAAGTAATGAAAACTAAAATGATCAAACATTACATAGATTTGTGAGTTCACCTAGTTGTTTGCTTTTGTAGAGGAGCCCTCTAGGGATGAAAGCACACAAATAAAAGAATTAGAACATATGCTAAGCTAGAGAGGAGAACAAATTCTCCTTTTATTGCATATTTTGGAGAACATATTTGATTTTTAGGGATTTTTGATGTTTTACAATTTTTTAGGTTTTTTGAATTTTTCTAATTTTTATGGTTTTTGTGAAGATTTTGCAAAGGTTTGGTTTGATATTCATTGAGGTCTTTGAAGAACCTATATTTATTGAATATATTCACACCCTTGGCCCCTTGCATGGAGAGACTTGTGCATTTGATTACACAGTTTTGCTCTTTTGACTTGTTGGAGGAGTGACTTATGCTCAGACATTGTTTGCACTTATTGTTACAAGGCCCGATTGGATGAGATCTATACATAGTTTTAGTTGACATCTTGTACTTCACTTTCCCTCTTGTGCATATGGTAGGCTAGAGCTTTTATTTTTCTTATGAGAATGCGTACCTAAGATGATCACATATAGATGATGCAATTTTATTTTTATCTTTTTCTGATATGAATGGCATGCAATGTGTTTGGATGTGATTCACAAGTATGAAATTCAAAGTACTATGTTCTAAGTGCTACGAATGCGATGATGTTATGCCATGTTTTATTGCTTTGTTTTTCATGATGACATGTATGCAGGTGAAACAAATAATGTGACTGCTCTCAAGTAGGATTTTTGACCTAGGGGATTGTGAGTTAACTTGGTACAAAGAGACTTATTGATCTTTGCGATGGAATTAGAGACTCAAGTGGGAGTGGGGAGGAGATGGAATGCTTCTAAATTTTGAGCTTTGCTGGAGGCTGAACACTGATCCTTATCTAGATAAGACAATTTGATAAGCTTTGAACTTGGACAAGTAACAAATTTTATTGGTGTTTGCTAGACTTAGATCATAGATGGCAAGCAAGATTGACATGGGGTAAAGGAAATAGGGAAAAATAAGGGTCCCAAGATAGAAAATGGAACTAAAGACTATTATTCTTTTGGCTTTGCTCAACTAGTGCATGTGTGTGCTTTATACCTTTCTCTTTTATTTTCTCTGATAGAATGTCACCCTTGAAGCTTCAAGCTTAGATTTATCTCCACCCAAGGGTACAAACATTCAACAGTCTTCTCTCTATCACTCTTTTTTTGTAACTCTTTTTTATGCTTTTTCTCTTTTTTGTATTTTCTGGAATGCCTCACTTGATTTTCTCATTTTCTTGAATTTTGACTTTTATGGCAATGAATGCTTTTGAGTTTTCTAAGTACTTTGGATATGCAACAACTTTAGTCTCTTGATTCTCACTTTTCTCATCACTCTTATTTTTTTGATCACTTATTTTTTATTCACTCGTATTTTATATTGCTTCCTTCAGAGTTATGATCCTCCTGACATTTTTGGCCAAGAAAGATAAGGGGCTAAGCGCCACCAAAAGTTTTCATAGTCCAATCAAACTTCCTTTCTACTAGGGAAGAATGGGGAAGGTCTACTTGCAAGATTCCTTTGAACACTATGGGTTTGAATACTGACTTTGCTTAGACTTAACAACATGAATCATTAAGACCAGGATCAATGTAGAGTTAAAAGCTAGGCTTTGTTTAGGATTATTGGGAAAATCTGAATAGGGGAATGATAAACGGTAAACATGATTTATTATGGGATCTCAAAGGCTCAAAAGGTCAACCTATACCTAAAAAACCTTAAACTCCTTACTAGGATGAAAATCAAACAAGAGCATGACACTCACAAAATACATGATGGAATAGAATAAAGAATGAAAATTCTGATCTTTCATGATTTTATGTTTTTTTATGAATTTATGAATTATATGATTTTTTGGATTTTATAAGATTTCACAATGTTTTGAGATGTTGAACTCTTCTCCTTCCATAATGCACAAGAGGCAAGTGTCATTCCTGACGTCTTCCTTAACTACGTATGGACCTATCCAATTTCGTTTGAACTTCACTTGAAAGTCTTTGCAAGGACACTTGAAGACTTTGTGTGGAAATGTCTTTATATTCAGTGAGGAGCTTTGTGTACTCACATGTTTCGTTGTGTGATGATTTGCCCCTTAGATTTATTGTTTTTTAATCTTGTATAGTTTCGTTGCTTGTTTTGAACTTTGGAGGGGCAAATGAGATTGGTGTTGACTCCCCCTAGTTTCTGTGTGGTTTTGGTTCTTCTTCTTTAGTCATTATTTCAATCATATGAATGTTTATGTCTGATTCGATTGGAATAGTCACTAAGTTGAATGGAGCATAAGACTTTGTTGAGTGGGGATCGAAGGGGAGTTCTCCTATTGCCCCCTTTCCTATACATTTTGAGGTCTTGTTTTGATGTCTCTCCTTTTTCAAAAGTGTTTATTTTTGGGTCATTGGTGGTTTCCATGGTCTTTCCCTTATTTTTGACTTGTTCAACTCTATAAAGGCTACAAGGAATCAAGATCTCCTTTGATGACATGGGTTTGTCCCAAGTGCGAGAAGTGTATTTCTTGAAATAGTGTGGAGGGAATGGGCCTCATCCTATGGATCCAGGGCCTTCCTAGGATCATGTTGTAAATGGTTTCTTCATTGATGACATAAAATTCAATTGGGAGGGTTTTGGGACCCAATGTGATTTAAAGATTGACCTTACCCATGGTTCAATGTTTGGGTTATCATGAATTCTACGAATGAAAATTTCTTGTGTGATTTGAGTTTGGTCATAACCCATTCTTTGAAGAAGAGAGAAAGATACTATGTTGATTGCAGACCCATCATCGATCATTACATGTTTAATGGAATAGTCTTGAACTTGGACTATTAGATGGAGGGGGAGATCACCCTATTTAGCTATGATATTGTCTGAGGGTAACTTTTCAAAATTAGATGTTGAAGAAGAACACTTTTCACTTGGAGTGTTTTTGAACTAGATGGCTTAGATCTAAGACATCAAGGAGAGCATTCTTGTGTGTAGGAGAGCTCTTGATAAGCTCTAGCATGTGAGAAAAATTTGAATTGTTGGAGGTGTCATCTGGTTGTTTTGGTCCTTGGTTGACACAAATTTCTTGATCTTTATCTAATTCCACAAGGCCTAAGGTGTTTTGATCAAAGGTGTTAGGACTAAGTTCATCTTGTGAGAATGTGTCCATGAATGCTTTTTGTTGACATTTTGGGAGATTTGATACGAAGCGATGGTAACCTCGACATGACTTGATCTCATGCCCCTTTCTCTTGTGAAATGAGCAATATTTATCATGATTGTGATCTTGAGGTTTATGACGATTGTTGTACCACTGCTTGTTGATTATTAGGGAATAGTTGTTGACATTTTGGTTCCCAAAATTTGTATGATTGTCGTAGTCACAATTATTATTGTTTATAGATGTTGAAGTGTTTGTCGACCCATCTATGTCTTGATCATTTGTTGAGGATTTATTATTTATATCATCGTTTATCAACCTTCCATTGGCATCATACTCCCTTCTTCCACTATCAATAGAAGTTTGGTCAGTTCTAAGGGCACTTTCAAGTGCTTCTTCATATGATTTGTAAGGGAGTTTTTGGACTTGTTCTCATATGTCATTGTTGAGAGCATGTAAGAATAGATCACAAAGTTCTTTATGATCCATATTTGGTGTGCTTGTTGAAGAACAGAGAACTTTCCTCCATCATGCGATAAAGTGTGAAACTGACTCGTTGGCTTTTTGTTTGAGTGTTAGAAATTCTTGTATTCATGTCTTGACCAGTTTGTTTATGTCAAAGGCAGCCAAAAATTGATTGATGAGTTGCCTAAAAGAGTGGATCGATGCTTCTGGAAGTCGATAGTACAAATCCAGAGTGATACCCTCCAGAGTTTTTGGAAAAATCTTTACTAGGTCACCCCATCCCAAGGAAGGAGGTCTCACACTACCATGATGTAAGCCTTGATATGAGAGTTGGGATCACCCTCTCCTTTAAATTTTGGAAGCTCGGGGAGAGGATGTGGTAGTATTACCTGACGAATGTTGTAGTCAAGAGGCTCCTTTTAATACTCAAGGTATGTTCCTAGGAGGGGGTTATGCATAGAGGGTCTTATTCCTCAAGAAATTATCCCTTCAGGTGGAACTTGTTGCACTTGTAGAAAGGGTATGCTAGATTGTTGATATCTTGAAAAAGTTGGATAACTAGATGGTGTCATGTTTATGTGTTGAAAATTGGGTGAGATCGTTTGTGGTTGATTTTGCATTATAGGAATCCCATCTATTTGATTGAGACTTTTCATGTTGGATGGTGAGGGCAAGGGAGGCTTGAATGTTTCATGGAAGTTTAGATGAGGGGGGATTTGTGTTGCCCCTTGGTTTGATTCAATCTTAACAATGAAAGGATTTCCCTGTGCCCTAGGTTTTTCTTGAATTTTACTTTGACAAACTTGTTTGATATTTCTAGCTTCAAGGGTCCTGAATCGTTGGACCCAATTTTCTATAAGGTCTATGAGTGAGGCTCTGTCCATTATTTGAGTTTTGTCACCTTGTGGTGGATTGTTTTTCTTTGAGATTTGAGTGACCTTGTGTTAGTATACATATTTGTCACTAAACTCTATTTTCTCACGTCCACATATAATGACAAATGTACTAATACTTGAGTTCATTTGCAATGACTCTACATTTTTACAAGGAGCAACTACTTTCAAAAGATTTGAAATGAATGCATAAAGGGATATACTTTTAACCAGAAAGTAGAAAGGTGGTGCTTTTAACTAGAAAGAAGAAAAGGCACTCAACTCAAAGAATACTTGAAGAAAAGACGAGCGCAAAGACTCCTTTCAACCACACTCACAACTTCAATATTTTTAATAACATAATCACCACTGGAATTCTTAACCGAACGAGAAATAATTCATAGCAATGAGCCTTAAATAGAGATTTCCAATTCTTTCAATATAAAACTATAATTCAAAGAGATGACACATTCAACATAAGAAGAACATAACATACATCCACTGTAACACAAAGTTTACAATATATGTTCGCAACTCCCCAAACTTCATTCATATATTGAAATATCTAAAATAAAGTAGAACAACAAAGTGACCATTCAACAACACAAAGTTTGCAAAAAGATCCTACTAACATCGACATGCCCCATATATATAGCCTTGTCTTAAAAGAAACTGTCTTTAAAACAACATAACGACTTCTTGAAATTAGCCAATTAAAACATAATTAAATATTAAAGTATTTTAAATATCAAGTTTCAAAGCCTTAAAGAAAGAGCATAAAACAAAGAAAATCCATCATGTGGCAGCATCACGATCTTCCTCCTGGTCCACTTCATCTGCTTTCTCTTGTTCCTCAGCACCTAACAAATCCACCTGTGGCCTTATCCTCACATTGTAACTCCTGAACCTGGAAATGATTGGGGTTAGGATCTTCCCACTTGGGCTAAGAGTGATGTGTATTTGAATTTTCCACATACTAATTACTCTTTCGGCATCCACCATCCTCTTGTTATCATCATCAATTTCATTCCTGAAAGTCTTGAGGTATAATACCATGTGACCAAGCTTTTCCAAAGAAGTGTTGTTTATGTTATCAATACCAGTTAACTCTTCATTGAGCATCTTTTTTAAGTGTTGTTTAACCTCTTTGACATCAAGAAAATTTTCTTCACCTTCATCAAGAATTTCAGCTTCTAAAATCATACAATTACTCTTAATATCCACTAGTCACCATGGTATTGATTCAAAATTCTTCTTATTTCACCTATAAATTGTTTAAACACAGACAATTTCCACTCAACAACGTCCAACCAAGAGATTGAATCATTCTCCTCAGGTTTATTCAAGACCTTTTCAACCATCAGTATGTTGGTATCGATCTTTGTCATCTCCTGTACCTCCTTAGATACCATTAGCAGAGCACTCTCATCCTTATTGAAAGATTTTAATTCCACGATCAGTTCTTTTCTTTTGCTGAGGATATAAGCATACAATTTCACTGCTTCTTCAATATACAACAAACTGTCAATAGTGACCTTTTCAATCCATTGTTCAGTGGCTTTGGCCATAGTTTGGTACTTTTTTAATTTGTTGTAATATTTTGGGATCCACTCCATTGATAGAAACACCCAGGGCCATATAAGGAGGCTGAGAAGTAGTATTTACAATTGACTAAATAAACGAGGTCTAAGCATTCACCTGGGTTTGCAGTCTTACATTTTCTTGTTTTTCTGCTTTAACTCTCTTAGCCAACATTCCGACTGAAAACTTAGCATGATACATGTCTCCTTCTACAGTGGGGGAACCCATATCAACTTTGCTCATATTGAAATCAGCTTCTATAACATTGGGTTCATCTTTATCCCTAATGGGGTCAGTGATTTCAAGAATCTGGTGCCCAGAAGAAGAATCCATGACTACCCTTGACATCCTCTTAGCCTTTTTACGCTAAGGACCAGGTTGTAGCAATTTAGCTACAGTATCCACATTTACATCTGTCATAGGGGTGTATCTCCTCTTCTTTTCCACTGCTTTCTTAAGCCAAGAAGGAGATGGTAGTACTGGATTGTTACGATTGGCATCCAAAGTAGTATTCTCTAGTTGGTTTTTAGTGTTGATTGAAGGAATTTCATTGGAAACAGGAGAAGCTAGAATTTCAAACAAAGTGCGAAAAGCACTATCCTCACCAAGTTGCTAAAAAATAGGAGAATCATTACCGGGAACAGATGCTACAAGAGGGGTACATGGTCTGTTTGGAGATGCTGAAGAGCATCCAATTCATTTTCTGCTTCTAAACTTTTTAGTATTGGCTCATTGTCTTCTTCACATATATTTTTCAATTTTCAAATCTCCTCAAGGTCCTCCCCATCACCACCCTGTTGTGAACTAACCCTATATCTGGTTACATCCACACTAGTCAAAGTTCTCTGGTGTTCAGTGGCATTGGAAGACCTTTGTTCCTTTGTTGTAGGTTCTCTTTGAGAGGAAGAAGACACAGTACATTCATGAAATTTTCCTTTAAGCCAATTCTCGGTCTTGCTCAAGACAAAAGAAGATCGAACCTTAATGTCAGTGACTTCCTTTTCTGACCACTGGATGTGTGGTAATGGCTTAAAAGCAACAATAAGGTATCCTTTGTCAATGATATCAGAATTATTGTCTACTCCATCAAGAATTTCTAGTGGCAAATTAAAGGCACGTATTTGGTCAAGAGTTAATCTCATCCACTCCCTTCTTTGTACCTCTCCTCATTTACACAATCTTCCCAATAATCCTCAAGATGAGGCTGGTGTTCATACAAATTCCCTCCGTACAAATTTCTCTTAACAAAATTTTTACTATCAAAGAATGGTCTAACAGAAAGAGGATAAAAATTATACTCAACCAAAATTTTCTCCACATTCTTTGCATTGTCATTAGTTTTGCATGTGAAAAACATTAAAGACAAGGAAAAAATAACCCCTCTTTTTCATGTTGTGATACATTCTATTCACACATGCCATTTGCCTACAAACTTCCAGGAAAATTATAAAGTCGCCGACAAATCTGGGCAATTTTAAATGGGCATTTTCAAACCCACCAATTTTGAGATAAGTGAATCTATCAAAGTGGATGTAGAAGCTTCCAAATCTCATGATCAATTTTAAAGCCTCAGGAGATATCCTTATCTCCAGATTACCTTCAATCTTCCTTACGTTGAACATTAAAAAGGCATCATTGACGCATCGATGATCCTTATTACCTATTTCTTTTTGCAACTGTGGAAAGTATTCATCCATAGGTGTGTCTAGAGTCAAGGATCCGTGAGTTTTCAAACCTAGCCATACCACCTTCTTACTGGCTAACACATAGAATAAATAAGAACACATATAAAGAGAATTTTTTTGATGAAAATTGGCCAGTTGATCATTGAGATGATTACTTATTAATTTTTCCTAGTCCACATATTGAGATTCACTACACACAATCATAATAAATTGGCACATCTATTTTTCAAAGGAATTAGAGTCATCATTCCCAACCACTTGATGCAACAACATAATCATGTCAAATATGACCTCTTTGAAATGTGCCCTCGTTAAATTAGATGGTACTTGGGATTTCCCTTTCTTTTCATTTTTGAGCTAATTCTTTGCGATGGAGGTCAAACACCAATCCTTCATATTCAAGAAATAATTTCAACCCATTTCAACAGACAATTCTACAAATTCCTCCCTCTCAGGCAACCTCAAAGCACGAGTGATAGTCTCTGTATCAATCTTTACTATTCTAGAGCCATCATATGCCTTGATTTCTTGAGACTCAAGGTGATAATTCTTAGCATAGGTGAGGACCAGGTCAGGGAAAGACACAGTTGGCTGGAAACCTCTTGCATGAGCTAACTTACTTGTGAAGGTTTTCTCTACCAATGTCGACCCAGGGTTCTGTTCCATCCTATTCCAGAAATCCTTTAAATCAATATGTCCTAACTCAGTATCCCTCACATTTGCTAGACCATTCTCATAATGGAGGCCACCGGGAAACCTTGGTACTTGTATTTCATCTTCACAAGCTTAAGCAACCAAAAAATATATGCGTCTGATATTACCAAGGGTGCCAAACACACTCCCAGGACATTTGGGCAAAAAGAGCAATTCAAATTCATGAAACTGGAATACTTTTCCCACTATCTTGACTAAACAACTCAAATTCACAGTTGAATAAAAGAAGTGAAGGAAAAATCACAGTTGGCTAACCTGTATGGAAGAACCTGCGTACAATGTTGGTAGTCATCACTACGCCAGAGCACTCGAAAGTAGAACACCAGTATCATCAAAGAATGAAATGTTTGTAAGGATGGTGGCTCTTATAAAAGTCCTTTAATAAATTTCATTGAATAAGAGATCACGTGTGGCAATACGCTCCATAAATGAGTCTTTGTAATTTGTTAATGAAATATGTGCGATTGAGCATTTCAAAATAATTCCCATTTAATGTGAAGAGATAGGTGCCTCTTTCTTCATGCATGGCAATAGATGTAGGATTTGCTCAAGTTACACAGATTAGGTGGCGAAGTGGGAGATCGGTGAATTTTGAAACACAAGAACACCCACAACTAAGCCAATTGGGAATCGAAGGGTTTAGGAAACTAGCAACTTGCTGATTGGAAGTGACTCGCCTTCAGGAATGTAAGGTAAGACTGATGGAGGGGACTAAGTTCACTTTCAGGGCTACATCGACTAATCGGTGAGTTTTAGAAAAGTCAAACTCACCAATGGAAGTTATGAAAAGTTTGAAAACTCTGATTGTAAAGGCAGAAAAAAAGGTTCCAAAAGTGTCGTGAATTTTTTAAGGGTCGAGACAACGAGCAACTTAGGGAGGAAACATAAAATGACGACATGGAAAATGACAAGTTTAAAAATGGGGTAACACCTTGTTTGTTCTTTCTGATGAAACTTCACATGTTATGGACTTTTTATCTTGATGTACTATGTGGAGTGATTTTTGTACCTCCTCAGCTTCTTGTAAGTTCTTCTCTTTACAAGACACTTCATTGTTCATTTTGGTGGCCATTTTTCTATGGCTTGTTATGGGTTGATCATCTTGATGGATCTCAGATTGAATGCTCACTGGTTGTGTTTCAATGTGGTCGAGTTGAATGACCATGTTGTCGTATATGGGGTTGTTAAAAACCAAGAAGTTGTGGGGCTTCTGTTGGATGTCCTTTGAATTTGATTCTTTAAAATCTAACTGATTTGAGATTGAATCCATTGGATTTGAAGGTGTGTTGATTTCACTGGAGGGAACATTCCCTTGGTCTTTTTATGATTTTGTCCTAGATTTTTGGCACATGAAACATCATGAGATGTGTAAAAATTTGAAAGAACCCATCCCAAAAGGATTTGCTTTTCACGTCGAGTTCACCAAAATATGGGTGGTGAATCTAGTGTCAGATACGAAAGTGATGATGAAAATGGATCAAAGAAATGAAAATGCCTAAAGCTCAATCAAGAGGTTTTTGTTTTTCATGTCAGGTTCACCAAAATATTACACTAAAAAACACGACTCGGTAGCCTGGGGCGGTTGAGTCAGCTTTGGCGAGCACATGGACCCCTATCCTTGCCACAGGGTGAACCTCCATGTCACTCTCACTCTCATGGAAGTATCCACTCAAGAGGAGGTGAGACACAGGGGCGGTTCTGCTCACTTGAGAGCTGGACTTCACGGAGAGTGGTCAGCTGGTCCTGGGGCCTTTCTTGTGTGTTGATTCTGATATGATATTCTATGATTGTTGTGGTTGAAATAACTATATGACCTGAAGGGTCACTAGTTACTATTCTCCTATTAGGATTCTGAAGATTCCAATGTTGTGTAGGTTGACGATTGTTCTTGTTGATGTTCATGTTGAGTTGGAGTTGTTCTTTGAATGGTTGGATGATGACTTGTGTTTGGAATATCCTCAATGTGTGTTGTTGTTCCTGAATCATTTGTTCATCGTGTTGTGGTCTAGGGTGAATTTCCTCAATCTCTTTGAGGATTGCCCTCACCCAATCACCTCTAAGCCTAGGGTACATTCGTGAGCCCAAACCAAGAGAGAGTTGGTCGGAGTTTAACCTTGATTTGACTTAGGGTGTGTTGACCTAAGGTTTGACTTTGTATTGACCTTGTGTTAGAATCAAGGGTTTGACTAATGTTTACTTAACTTGACCTTGTGTTGGAATCAAGGGTTTGCGATCTTTCTGTGACGCTAATGTTTTTATACTTTTTTTTTGGTTTTCGAATGCATGTGAGAATATATGAGTGCAAATCAATATTTTTGTGCATTTTTAGATTTTTATGGAAACAAAGTGCTTTTCTAATCTAGGAATTGAAAGATGTATGCAATCTAGTATGTAGTTAAAACTAACGCAATTTGATCTATGTTTTTGTTTGATTCTCTAGATTTTTGGATCAATTACTCTAAGAAATGAAATTGCTTTGAAAACAAACTAATCTAAAGAACTTTGAAAGAAAACTAATCTAACAATGCAAATCCTATTTAGCCTATCAAGGAAATTGCAATATCAAATTACTATTCCCAAGAGCAAATTTAGATTTTTTAATTACTATATAAAAAACACTAACCTAGAATATGTGACGAGTGAGCCTCCACTACCCTTAGGAATCCTTGTGTTAGGAACCTCTTTGTTCTCTTGCAACAGTGGGGATATCCTCTTGGCAACAATAGGAAAGGGATGCAAAAGAGCTTTTGAAAGCTTGAAACGTGAGCTCAATGTGAGCTAATGAGCACTATGCCTTGCGATTTGGGAAGCATATCAACATGATATGAATCTTTTAGCAAATCTTGGATGAAACAACGAAAAAAGAAAAAGGCTCGAATGTCCTATATGAGCATATGGATGCTAGTCGGAGAGCAAAAACCTACAAAGACTAGATGCACAAATGAAATTGCCTCCCAAAAGGGGAATCTTTGAAGCTATGCAACAATGAAAGCTTTGAAGCTTTGGAAAACTAAAGAAAAAAATAAAGAAAGAGGCTC
Source organism: Cunninghamia lanceolata (assembly GCA_027924645.1). NCBI lineage: Eukaryota > Viridiplantae > Streptophyta > Pinopsida > Cupressales > Cupressaceae > Cunninghamia > Cunninghamia lanceolata. The sequence goes on along the minus strand of BSBN01000346.1, from coordinate 11,130,040 downwards.
AAAGGCCTATGAAGAAGCTTGAAAAAGCTTGTAAAGAAGGGAAGAACATTCTCCAACTTGAGAAATAATGAAGAGGTGAGGGGTATTTATAGTTTGGATGGCACACAAGAGGGGGAAATTGATTGAAGAATCAACTCCTTTTGATTGAAGAGTTAACAAAAATTGATTGGGGGAGTTGACTGGATTGATTACTCAGTGAACTCAATTGATTAGGCAGTAGATTGGATTGATTACGAGTTAACATGTTTTGATAGAATAGTTAACTCACTTTGGTAGAATAGTTAACTCAGTTGATTGATTAGTTAACTAAATTGATTGATGAGTTAACTAATTTGATTGATTAGTTAACTAAATTGATTGCATAGTTAGCTATTTGGATTGAAATTCGATTGAGTAGTCAATTTGAGTGACTAGTGGAGGAAATTATGGGAGTTAATTTCATGGATAATGGATAATTTGGAAAGTAATAAAAAAATAATTTTATTTACTTGTGATGATAAAAGTGGAAATGAATATAGGAATTCATGTTCAAAAATAATGTTTTTCATATGAAACTTTCGGGAGCTCGTTCGGGCACATATGGACTCCTTTTTGGGTGTCATTTTTATGAAAGTGAATGATTTTTCAAGGGCTACACAATGGTGCCCTTAGTTTTTTATGAAAACACATGGAAAGTGGGTTAGCCTCTTTTACCAGTCCAAATCGCCTGAGGGAGATCCTGGGTTGCTCGAGGGCGACCCATGGGTGACCCATAGAGGAGAGGGTCTAGGTTGACATGCGGGGTTGGAGATGCTTAGTTAGGGGATGGAGAAGTGAGTTATCTCCAGAACCAGGTCAAAAGGTGGTCAAAAACCAAATATCCACTTGCACAAGTCAAATCTCCCAGGGGAGATCTTGAAATAATAGGGGGAGATTTGTCCTAGTTGAACATAACTAAAAACTGAAAGTTGGAGATGGATTGGGAGGTTGCTTGGAGGGCTCCTATGGGTGGGGTTGGATGAAAAAAACTAAGGAAAGGTCAATTTATGAAAAATAGATGAATACGATGCTTAGGGATGAAGTCACAATCACATAAAACGAAAATTGAAGTGTCGAAAAGTGTCAAAAGCAGGGGAACGGTTAGTACGACAAAGGGGAAATAAAGGGAGAAGTAAAAACCCACATGTTGTCAAGAGAATTGCTGCTAAGAGGGTATTATTTTTATGCTTACATGTATGTGACAAGGATTATGTGTCATCATGGGGTCCTCATGGAGGCTGTGCATGTTTTTAGTGCTTACAGACCCAAGACGTTACTGAGGATGCAGACATTCCAGAGCATCAGGACGATGCGATGCAAGGGCAACAATAGGTGATGAACACATCCATATTGGATGATATTGTTCTCACAGATGACCTCTTACAACATATGTTTGGTATTGAATCCCTGGTAATTTTTTACAAGGTTCTGCAATTTAATATATTTGTAATTGAAATCTCTAATTAATTATATGAGCATATATTATAAGTCAAAATTAATGTATGTAATTTTATGCACTATGAAATTCCAAGGTCAAAGTATTCATCTTGTGTCTATTAGTTGTCCAGTGTAGGGTTATGAGAGGAGGTGCAGTCAATAGGTATGCAATTTATCACAAGATCGTAAATATAGTACATGTAAATTTTTTGTCATAGATCAATGATAACCTTATTTAGTTACAATTTGATGATGAACAGGTGGATGTTGAAACATCACCATTAGGATGATTTCCTTGGTCCCCAGGCAAAGGCACTTTCACTAAGGTAAATTTTATCATTTCTAATCATTATGCATTTAAATAATTTTATGTATCTATTTTGGTCAAACAACCTTGAACTCTATTTTCAGATGTTGAATATGCAGACTCCTCCTCATCTTCATCATTCAACGAAGGTGGACATTGCTGCAGCTATTTTGTCTACAAATACTTTGATCAAGGTATGAGCCAGAAACATGTAAATGTCATTTTGTATTTCTTGTTTTATCTCACATCATTTAATGTACATAAATGATATTCATGTTTACTCAATTTTTCTTCTCAGCCATGTGGCTATGGATGATTGATTGCATGCTTAAATAAACGATTATTAATTCATCTCCCAATTGAGACAAAACTTGTTCAAGTAATTTTTGCTTCTCATTAGTGTGATATCTCTTGAACAAGAATGAGACAATTGAAATTATGGTTTCATTTCCCAAGCATACAGTGATGTAATTGATGAGCACACACTTATACTGAGAGGGGGGAGGGGTGAATCCCTATAAGGCAATCTTTTTTTTTTCTAACTTAACAACCATGATAATAACACACATGCAAGATCTAGCAATTAAGAACATAGGAAGAACACACAATTTATGTGGAAACCCTTGAGGGAGAAAACCATGGCAAAATATTTCTTATATATTGATCTTCTTTGTAGGCACCAACTGACTTCTCTTTACAAGTCTTCTTTTGTAGGCCCCAACCCACAGGAGACACCAATCCCCACTTACAAAATTTGTAGGCACCAACCCATTGGAGACACTAATCCCCACAACTGAGCACCGACTCAGTAAGAGACACCAATATCTTTTTTTGATAGGCACCAGTTGTTAGTGTGAATAGGAGTTTTTTCCTAACTAGTTTAGTATTTCCTAGTTAATTTCCCCTTGTGTGAATAATTCATATTATTTAACTATTTATTAGTTAAATAATATTCACACATCACACATAATTCATATGTTAAGTTGACTTAGTGAGTCTTCTAGATGTTTCTAGTTGTTGATAGTTGTAGTGAGTTGTCTTATCCTACACATGTGATCTAGTTGGCATCCTATCCTCTAGTTGTCACATGTGATAGGAATGTGACACTTGAAATATGACTACAACTCCTTGTTTCTCATCCTTGCCTTTATAAGAAAGGCTCTCTCATTGTATTTCATACAGTTTGGTGTATTGAATATTTGTTCCATTGTTTTAGCATATTCTCTTTTCTCTTAGTGTGGAAGGTTGTCTTGATTGCAGAGATCTTGGCTTGTTGAGTCGCATTGACTCTTACATGGTATCAGAGCCAAATCTGTAATTCCCTTCTCTCATTGGAGAGATTTTACCAGGAACAACATTTTACGAGCCTCCTAGGTCAATTCTGACCTCACGGTTACGATCAGAAGGGTCAAATCTATATAGACAGCTTGTTAAATCGTGAAAATCAGAGCTCAAAATTTTTTTGGGTGATTTTTTTGCCCTTGTTTAGGGCTTCGACGAAAATCCGTACGACTGTACGATCTCTGCACAGGCACCCTCCCTGCACCAACGTCTTCATTCATGAGCTAAAAGTATTATCCAACGGGTAATAGAATATTCTCTATTTTTTAAAGTTTTGTCTATGGTTTTTATAAAAAAAGCAAAAAAAAAAAATGGTACTAAGGGTACCGACAGGATGTACAGACCTGTCGGCCACTATTCTTGATCGCAAGTCTATGGCAATGCCCACTGTACCTAGCGGGACCACTGCCCCTGTGGCTTCTAAGGCCCACGTGGCAGGGAAGAGCCCCGCCTGCGGGGTCCTTACGCTCGGAACCCTTTGAAACAAGGCTTCAACCTTCTATATCATATTTTCACCTATTTTAAAATTTTGCAATTTCAAAACAAAAAAAGACACAGGTAGATTTCATAAATAATGGTATCTTGAAGAATATTCCTCAGATCCACCCCAATATTACCGTGATTCCATCGAAAACCATTCAAAGGCGATTTTTTGGACCAGGTGGCGGTTTTCTCAGTAATCTGATAGTTTTCAGACCTCTAACGATGGTTTCGGCATTAGTTACGCAGTTTTGAGATCTGCAGGGAATATTCTGGCTGGGAGAAGAATATTTTGTCATCATCAGGGCCCCTCTTGGCCCCTCAAAGCCCTAAAAGGGGGCTTTTTTTGTTTTTTGTATAACTTTTGCCCACGGAGGCGAAATCGAGGAAATCATATATCAATGGAAAGCTGATAGAGCACACTTTGCAGTGGTGTCAGTTTTTTTCTCAGATTCTTCTATTTGATAGCATTTATTGCAGGTTGAAGACATATCTTTATTTTTAGCTTTCGAGCTCACAACTTTCAGCCACAATCTCTGATTTTCATGATTCTTGTGGCATCAGAAAGGTATTCAAGAGGTCTTCAAAGTCATCCATGCACTTTTCTCAGATTTAGCTCCATGTTTATTTAATTCAATTTGTTAGTTTTTTGGCTTTTGATTGATAACTTGGGCATTTTGAGACTTGAAGAAGTGAAACTTGTTTTGGAAGGATTTGTTTGTTGTAATAAAGTAGTGTGAGTGACTGTAATCTCATTCGAATCTATTTTTTTAAGAGATCTTAATTGTTTCACAATTTTGGTTCTTTGAGGATAATTGTAAATCACACTAAGTATAAAGTGCCACAACAAATTGGGGGCTCTCTTGCAGAGTAAAGGGGTGTTGTATTTTTGTTTTTGTTTTTCATCATGGATGTGCCTCAAATTCCACTTTGAACTCCATATAATTATTATGAATGGAAGAAAACATGGAGTTTATATTGTATAAACAAAAGTTACATAGAATAACTTTAGCCACAAATCCTGAACCCACAGGTGCTACTAAGAGAAGAAAATGGTTAGATAGAAGAGATGAGGCTTATGTCACACTTTGTCTTGCTATTTCTCTAGATCTTAGATTTCATGTTGAGTCTTGTAAAACACTAAATGAGATATGGACAACATTAGACAGTCTCTTTGTCAAGCAAGATAAAATGAGAAGGTTCAAATTGGAGAATGAGCTAATTGCACTTAATCCTCAATAATTTGATCAAATCGAAGATTTCTTCACCAAGTTTAAGTCTCTCAGGTTGCAACTCAAATAGGTTGGTATTGAGAAAGAAGATGAACAACTGATTCTATCTACTCTTACAAAATTGGGTCTTACTTATTCAGTTTATGTTTCTACCTTTTATGCTATAATGGATGCTTTTGGTAGTTAGTTTACTATGCCTTCACTTGATGAGTTTGCTACACAACTCACTAGAGAACAAGCCAAGCTACTACACATGGACACATTGAAGTCTCCTAGATCAAAGGCTCTAGTTGCAACACAAAGCACAAAAGATCCTAAGGCTTCAAATAATAAGGCAAAGAAACAAAAGGATTCAAAGTTTAATGAGCAAGAAAAAGAATCACATAAAACCCCCAACTCTTCTTCCAAAGAGGAGTCCAATAAGAAGAAGCCAAAGTGTTCTTATTGTAAGAAATTGGGTCATGATTAGACTAAATGTTACGAATTTTTTTTTGATGAGATGTCACAACTTCTTCAAAAATATAACATTGAGTATCCATCATCAACATCATTTTTACCCAATTCTTCTTCTTTGACACCATCATCATCTACACCGCCAAAGATAATAGGATTTGTCACTGGGACAACCAAAGGAAAAGGACAAGCACTCTTTGCTTCCACAAGTCTACAGTCAGATAGATGGCTTCTTGATTCAGGAGCTTGCTTCTCATCATATGGCCTCTTCACAAGAGATGTTCTCTTCATTTCAATCATGTACTTCGCCATCTATTTTAATAGGTAACAATACATACATGCATGCAACTGGAAAAGGAACTATTGATATTGGTGAGAGTACAAGTTTCAACAATGTGTTGTGTGTACCTTCCTTGACAACCAATCTCCTTTCCATTTACCAAATTACTCATTGTGGTGCAGGAAAGATAGTTGAGTTCACTCTGGATTATGTGATCATACAAGACTTGGAGAGTAGAGATATCATTGTTGTTGGGATGACTAATCATGTATCTCACTTGTATACATTTTCCCATTTTGTTTTTGATGATGATGTAGATCCATTGATTGATATTCACACTCATGCATCAAGTGTGAATCATGTTTGTAAGGAGAAGTTTAGTCACTTGAACCTTGATGTTCTTGCATCTACTTCGGTTCCTGAGACTAGTTCTGAACTTCCTCCTTCTCCTGCTTATTTAGAGATTGGCATTGACATAGCTTCATCCACTTCGTTTAAGTAAGATATTCTTTGTCTTCCATATACAGGTTTATGGGATGAGTACTTGACAGGTATTTCATACTTGTTTTGTGAGTCCTATCTTGATGACTTGGAGGACATAATTGATGATGATCTCCTCTTTGAAGGAGTTGATTCTTCTACTTTGGATATGAAGGCACCTTCTTCTCCTCTTCACTCGTCATAGTTTTGCATTGAGTTGGAGTATCTTGACCATCATTTAGAGGATTCTTTGTCTTTGGAGATTGATGATCTTGAGTTTTCATCTTGTCTTGGATTGTCACATTCTTTGATTAGGCATGCAACACTTGATTATGTGACATCTTTTGGTTGTGACATGTGGACACTTGAGCAGTTTTCAGAGACATCATACATCATGAGGCTTTTTCCCTCATATCTTGAGATGGATTTTCTTCTACACTAGCCTTTGGACCTATTTCTTCCTAAGGGGAAGAGTGTTGTTTGCCAGCTTTGGATTCTCTTCAGCATTCTTCTTCAGTCATTCACCATCAACACAGGAGCTACTTGATTGTGGGGGGGGACCTATAGTCTCACACTTGCTCTCCTATGAGGGGGTAATTGATTGTACATATGTGTTGGATGTAGTCCTAGGGGGGTCTTGAGACCTCCTTCCATCACATCTTTCATTCCATTTCTTTTATGCATTCTCACTTTTGGAGAGGAGTTGTCCCATGAGATTTTCTCCTTTTCTCCACTTGAGATTTGTTGTACATGGGTACCTAATGTAGACATCAGAAAATTGACCTAATTATCCCCTAATTATCAATCAATTCCCTAAGTCCTTCCTTACCATAAAGTTTAATTAATTAATTAAATTTCCCTTAATCCCATAAATAATAAATTAAATTTATTGTTTAATCTATCATTAATCCTAAGGTTTAATTAATTTTAGTTAATTAAATATTTTTCACTTTATCCCCCGTAAATAATAAATTAAAATTAAATAACTTAATTTATTATTTACTAAAACATAAACCCAAATCTATTTGCAAAAATAAATTAAAATCCATTCAACTATTCTTTTACCTACCTTACCATTCACCTAACTAACTGTGAACCGTTTTCTCAAAACTTTATAAAAACAACCTTGTTTTTCCAATTTCCCTCCCCTGGCAAAATTTACAAAGGAGTTGTGTGAAAACATTTGAGAAACCACATTCATTAAATAATCTTGGTAACATCTATCTTAGCTTAGAATTGCAATAGTTTTATCTTTAATTTTTATTTGATGTGGCATTAAAGGTTTTTAGGGTTTTTGCTAAGAATTCATATTTTATTGTTCATTCCCCATCATACATTGAACCTATCCAAGAACCCACCATTCCTATCCAAACTCAAGATTTATGTCAAAAGTGACATTTAAAGCAAGATCAAACATGTACTCAACTAAATCAAGATCAAGTTAATCAAGATAATCAAGCTCAAATTATCTTGTTTATCCAAGAACAAACTAGCCAAGACACTCCCATTTATGATCATGATCCTCGCTATGATCCCAAAGGCCAAGTTGATCCTCTCCTTGCACTTTATGATATTTATGATCATCAAAGCCAAACTAATCCTATCACATATCCAACTAGCCCTATTGAATATCCAACTACAACATCCAAATCCTATGATGAGACACTTAGTCCCTAAGACAACATAGACAATCACACAAATCACTTGGATCATATCATAATGGATCCCAATGAGCATAGTTGTAGCCATGATCCTATTCATATCAAGCATGAAGAAATACCAGTCATAATCGATACCATCAAACATTCAGATGATGAAGAAATGACAATCACAAACAATGATCGTGAAACTACAAGTGTATACAATGAGCAAGTTACAATGAGTCTACATGACAAGTCAGTACAAGAATCATATCAAATAGGATCTACTATCTTTATCAAGATAAATTTACTCACATAAAAAACAATAGAAAATTTGGACTACTCTCAACAAAATACCGAAGAGCTTGCATCATGTTTCAAAAATGACAAGTATCCTATCGCGAACAAGATATGCCAAAGCATGGATTATCATGGAAAAGGATTGGGCCTTTTTGAACAAGGAATTCTAGAACCTATCCCAAGCCACATCGGACATAGTCGAAGTATTGGTACAGAGTTATCTCAGAAATCTAATGATGTTAGTGATACTTCCAAGATCACTAGGGAAACCTCATCCAATGAGAGCATGGAGATAGGGACCATTTGTAGCCCTTGTACTAAAATTGATGTCAACAATCTTGACAATCCTTCCACCTCCACTTCTACCATCACTTGTCCTCTGCATCTTCCACATCTCGATCAGGACCAAAAAAATCATAGAGCATATAAGGAAACAACTTCAAATCAAATGATCAAAGAATATGAAGTCAAAAATCAAGGCAAGCATATTAAAGCAATATGGGTCCCAAAACAAAATGGACCAAGAATGTCAAACAAAGTAAATTTGCCAAATACCATGAGCTATCAAAGCTATCAAAATCAAAACAAACACCTTGCATATAACAATGTCCACCACCTTATAATTTATACAAGTGTATTGGTCCTAATCTCCATCCTAATCCACATATACACGTCATAATGCTAAATCCAAATTTCTTAATCCACCAGCTCAAGTTTGGTGAGTAAAAAATTTATCAAACCCATCCATATCACAAACTTATTCATCCAAATTAATTGTATCACAAGCACCTAATCTGACATCCAATATCCCCCATGCATATCCAAACTCACGTCTAAAACCTAAGAAATCCAATTCCCAAATCCATCGTGTTGTGGCAACAACACTTTATCATAAGGGCTATGATGGTTCTTTATCGAAATGTAATCATTTGGACAAGGCCAACTTAGTTATCGATGAAGGTCACACAAATATCAACAGATTGTACACAAGTGCTTTAAACCTCACAAAGCAGTTACTTTGAGAAGGACATTATTGGAATGTTATGACAATTGCATCTACATCAACCATCTCAAGCAAACAGGGGCACATGAAGACCTTTTGAGTATCAGTTATCAGTGTTATCCAATCAACATTTGCAAAAACAATCAAAATAGTAAAGATAAATCTTTTGTCCAATGGTGAAAACCATTTTTATGGCACCTTGGATAAGTACCATGATGGAAATTTGGCAAACAAGCGTCATGTGTAGGTGATTATCTATGTGATTGACACTTGGGTGCATGTTGTCTCATCTATTCCATCCTATCTATCCCATCTCATATCCTATCCTATAATTTTCCATCCTATCTTGTCATCCTTCCCATCATATCTGTCATACCTTCCTCATTGCACCATTCATATTCCCTTCCTCCTTTTTGATCTTGATGAGTGTAGGAGCAAAATGTTGAAAAATGTTTTTGACACCTCTTGTCATACTCCAAATTCCATCCATCCATTTCTAAGAATATCCTCCATACATCCATCTAATACTAAGTCCATTCATCCCTTCCAAGCATTATCCCTATCATGCATCCTAATAAGCATTGCCTCGTTAAATCCTAAGACATAATGTCCAGAGTGGGGGGCATGTTATTCCTATGTGACATAGTCCTTGGAGATCACATCCTAGACTCCCTCCATCCATCTATCATATATCTCCCATCCATTATCCTTCTATCACCAATCCTTGTAGCCATCCATACTCCTACATTTATCCTATGGCACATCCTTTTATCCACCCATCCAATCTTGCATTTATCTCATTCCCAATCTTTTTACTCCTACTTTCATCCTATCACCCATCCTCTTATTCATCCATCCAATCCTTTTATCCATCCCATCCATTGTTTCTCATCCACATCCTATCATCATCCTTGCCTTTTGGTTTGGTTTTCCCTTGTCATTGGTATCTTTCCAAAGGTTATCCACACATAATCCAATGCTAAACATCCAAAACAAACCAAAAATCCAAAAAAATCAAAATATTCCCAAAATAAAAAAAAATCAAATATCCAACAAAAATCCAAATCAATCAATTCATTTAATCAAATTAACTCTTCAATCCAAATCCAATCCAATAATTCCATCAAACCAAATCACCAAATCAATCCATCAAGTCATCATCAACACATCAAATCATCAATCCAAATCCAATCCAATCACTTCATCAAATCTAATCAAACCAATCAAATCAATTCTTCCAATCACTTCTCCAATCCTCAAATCAATCAATTCCATCAAATCAAATCTATCCAATCCACTAAATTCACATACAAATATCCTTAATTCATACCAATCGAGTCAATCAATCATGTCAAATTATCCAATCACATCCATGCTCTTGTTCCTAGCCTTGTTGTAAACCTGATCGATCGATCGATCGATCATCATCATCAATGGGATATATCGTTCCCAATTCCAGTGTTGTTCTCGGGATATATCATTCCCATATCAACAACACAATCCTCACGTTGTTCTTGGGATAAATTGTTCCCACATCAACAACACTATCAATCAATCATATCAATTGTCTTATACAAGATGTTGCATCGTCGAAACTGGACCAGGCATGTTATACATGTTTCATTTCCTCAAACCAGACACTATCCATCATCAATTATTATCATCATTAAACACTCCAATCGATCATCAGCTTTCATCTTGACAAGGGCAATCACCTTGTTTGTTTTTGAATCCATTGTGCATGCTTTTCATGTCTTGTTTGTGTGTGCTATATCATTGTTGTTTTGCATCTGTATCTATCCTTGCAACATACCTACCACTTTGTCATCATGGTCTTTCATATCATGGTGGCTTAGGCATATGTTTGCTAGTGACTTTATGTCTTTTCTGCATTTGACACATTGTCAACCTGGTCTTTATACCTTGGTGCATAATCAGGTGTTATATCAAACATCAGGTTGCTCAAAATTGAATCAGCATAACTCTATCTCCTCCCCTTCCTTTCCTTTTTCAAGAGCCTATCCATCTCCTTCATCCCTACATATCCTCTTGAGGGGCAATTATTCTACCAATCCTTCATTTTTATGAGCCCCATCCAAAACCTATGTTTTAATCTTCTTTGAAACGACAGTGCTTCGCAACATCGTCTCAAAGAGGGACAAAATGTAGACATTGAAAAATTGACTTAATTATCCCCTAATTATCGATCAATTCCCTAAGTCCTCCCTTACCATAAAATTTAATTAATTAATTAAATTTCTCTTAATCCCATAAATAATAAATTAAATTTAATAAATTTAATTTATTGTTTAATCTATCATTAATCCTAAGGTTTAATTAATTTTAATTAGTTAAATCTTTTTCACTTTATCCCCCATAACTAATAAATTAAAGTTAAATAACTTAATTTATTATTTACTAAAACCTAAACCCAAATCTATTTGCAAAAATAAATTAAAATCCATTCAACCATTCTTTTACCTACCTTACTGTTCACCTAACTACCCATGAACCATTTTCTCAAAACTTTATAAAAACAACCTTGTTTTTCTAATTTCCCTCCCCTAGCAAAAGTTACAAAGGAGTTGTGCGAAAACATTTGAGCAACCACATTCATTAAATAATCTTGGTAACATCTATCTTTACTTAGAAGTGCAATAGTTTTATCTTTAATTTTTATTTGATGTGGCATTAAATTTTTTTAGGGTTTTTGCTAAGAATTCATATTTTTATTGTCCACACCTAACATGGCCTAGTAGTCGGGACCCCTCATTACATCTTTGCTTTAGTCAACTACTCCCTAAGTTGCACTTAAGAGGAGTGTTGGTGTGAATAAGTGTTTTTTCCTAACTAGTTTAGTATTTCCTAGTTAATTTCCCCTTGTGTGAATAATTCATATTATTTAACTATTTATTAGTTAAATAATATTCACACATCACACATAATTCACATGTTAAGTTGACTTAGTGAGTCTTCTAGATGTTTTTAGTCATTTCTAGTTGTTGATAGTGATGGTAGTTGATTGTCATTGATGTCAAAAAGGTGTTGTGTTGATGATACAGATACATCATATGGCAGGAATCGTTAGGAAAATAGTTTTTGCAGATTGAAGAATACAAAAAGAATATTCAAGATGATGAAAAGTTATACAGAGAAAACATGAAATTGATTTTATTTTATAGAGATGTAATTTGTTGGTTCAGGATTTCTTGCAGGTGGATATGAAGAAGATACAAATAAAAGAGTTTTATTTTCTCCTACATGACACTGATTGAAATATGAAAGGTCATAAAAGATGAATTTGATTTTGCAGAGAAGAGGAACATCAAGAGTCTTTTCATTAACAATAATTTTTCAGGTGCATTGATGCAACTTTATAAATAGACAAAGATGAATCATACAGAGTAATGCAGTGGTGTTGCGTGGATCAACATTCCAGGTTGACTATATTTTGAATATCCTCTTGAAGAGAAAATTCAGATGATGAGAGAAGTATGGTCATATGACAGACACATGTGAAAGAAGAAATGATTTGTATAGAAACAGAGAATCCCTCTGAGTTCTTGATTTTGAGTATATGTTAGGGGTTGGTGCTCCTTGAAGTTGGTGCTTCTAAATGAATTAGGGGTTGGTGCTCCTTGAAGTTGGTGCTTCTAAACATTGTAACCAGTGAGGTTTTTACTTAAGCCAGTGAGGCATTTTGAGTGTTTTTTCTACCCCTGGAGGGTTTTCCACTCTATAATTTTCTTGTGTCATAATCTCATGTCTTGATGTCTTCCATAGCTTCATTTACCGAATATGATTTATGTGATTAATCATTTGTTGATTAATTGTTGAAGTAAATAGTAGTTTAATTCTGATAAATCATATTTGTCAATTTTGGAAAATTGTAAAAATAATACAACACTGATTCACCCCCCCTCTCAGTGTTGTCCTGGACTCCTACAATTGGTATCAGAGCCAGGTTCCCTATTTGAAGTCTAATTGGCTCGGGTAGGTTCTGGTAGTGGAGTAAAATGGGTAAGAAGAATAGAATTAAGGTCTCAAATAGAGAAAAGAAAGATGCTGATCAAAATATGGTAAAACATGCCTTAGTTAAGCCTAGCAATGATTTGTTGCATATGTCACCCCTGATGATTGATACACAGAATTGTCCTGTAGTTGAGAATTTTGATGAAGATGATTGTGAAGTTGATTTAGAAGGTGAATTATTGTGTGCCCTAGATACAATCAAGCAACTCAGAAAAGAGAATAAGAAAATAGAAGATCAGCTTCAACATGAAAAAGTCTCTAAGGACAAAGTTGTTTCAGACCTTGAAGAGGCTAGAAATCTAATTATGGATTTAAGAAGTCAAGTAAATGCTTCAGACAAATTGATTATTACTATGAAGACAGAAGTAGAAGAAGCAAAAAGGGTTGTTGATTTTACCAAATCTATTTTTGAAGCTAAAACTAGTGAGTGTCAAAAACTAGAATCAGAAATAGTCTCTTTAAGAAAGGAGTTAGAAAAGGCTTCCTCTAAGTTGCACAAGAATCTGTTGTTTGAAAAGAGTAATGAAGAAGGAGAGTGTTCCAAACTCAAAAATGCTCTTGCTGCTCCTAAGGAAGACAAGAAGAAAGTAAAAGATAAAGTTTCTGATGTTGGAAGAGAAAGGACAAGTAGAACCTCAAGATCTCCATCTGTCAGGCAATACCATTCAGTAAGGTTTAACTATTCTCAGTTTCATGGTTTTTGCTATTCCTGTCATGATTATGGTCATAAAGCTAGAGACTGTAAATCTCATTCAAGAAATAGTTTTAGATGGAATAAGGATGAAAGTTCTTACAACTTGTCAAATCAGAACTATAACAGTGTTTGTTATAACTGTAATAAGATTGGTCCTATTGCAAGAAATTGTTGGGTGCATGGAAGTACTCTTGGGATATCAAGAAATTATCATTCCTTTGGTCTAGATAGCAATATCATATGCTATAGGTGTAAAAATCTTGGGCATAAGGCACTGTTTTGTAGGAATAATTTGAAGACATCTAGAGCAGACACCTTGAGCAAAGAAAAGAAAAGGTTTATACAGGTTTGGAGAAGAAAACAAAGTCAGGACAAGAAGGATCCTAAACTTGTGCATCCTGCACAAGTTACATTATCAGTTGAATAATTGATAGCTTGATGTGAGGGGGAGTTGTTCTTGTCCTATCAATTATCCCCAAGAAGTTACAGGAGGAGATTAGTTGATGTTTATGATCTCATTTTGTTTATCATGCTTGCCTGATAATGTTTGATATGAAGGTTCTGATGATATTGAGTTCCAGTGGATGTCAATAATACGGGTGTTCAGAGGTTCAGTTTACAAAGAGTTCGATGCTATTAAATAACTTGGTTGAGTAGGTATTGTGTTGCAGTTCAGTATGATCTTGCTTGTTAGGGCAAAGATGTTCTCAAGAAGCTCTCATCAGAATTTTTGCATATGTTGGCTGAAGAGGTTGAAATTGGAAGAATTTAATTCTTAACATTTGTCTCTGCTTTTGTTTTTGCAAAGTGTTGTTGCAGGAAGAACTTGGTGTATAGTCTTAATGGACTGATTTGAATTACAAGGTTAAAAAGGGATAAGTTCTTATGTTGTGAAGAGTGTCTTGTGCAGAACAGGAGGATGGTATTCATCAAGCAGCCTTCATTTCAGATAATCTTCACTCTTTATCATATCAAGAAATGTGTGCAAGAGTAAAGTGTTTGATTGTTGTAGATTTATTGTCATGGAAATCTTAGCAAGGTTCTCTCTTGAGTGGTTGTCATCTCATCTTGAGTTGTGAATTTTGTAATGAGTAGTCTTCATGTGGTTATCAGATTTTGGTTTGTTAAACCTACATTGTTGTTCATCATAAGTATTGATGTGATTATGGTATCTTTGCATGAAGTTCAAGTTCAAATAAGTCATATCAAAGGAGTCAATTTTTATGATCATACATCATGCTTTATGCTTTGGGAGATCTTGGAGATTTGTTATTTCAGGTCAAAAAGTGTTGGTGATTGTTGAAGAAGAGTGATGTCTTCAGGAGTTTGTTAAAGGAAGTAATCAAAGATCTCATTACTGTCAGTCTTCATCTTCATAAGTGATTTTGTTACAAGAAGTGCTATTGTGCAGAATATGGTACAGTCATTGGGCAAGTTATAACAGTGGTTTGATGCTTTGGTTGGTGTGCCTTACATGATGTTGCTTTCAGGTCCTATGCTTCATGATTTCTTATTACTCACAAGTTGAAAAGTTGTGCAGTATGCAGATGTGCAAGAACAGAGCTTTCAGAATAACAACAAATTGTAAATATGATTAGTGCCTTAAATTTTCAGAGGCTAGTGATAGCAAAGGTTTGAGTAAGTGATTTTTTTCAATTTCTTGGTTGGTATGAAAGATAACAAGGTCAGTGATAGTGTTTGTGATCCAAGAAATGTGTAAACAGTTGATTGATATCTTTCTCATGATTTATATGAGTTATTTTTCTCAGGGGGAGATAATAGTCTTTGTCATCAATGTCAAAAAGGAGGAGAAAGATAAATTGCATCATGGAGTTTTGCCATCAATGACAAAGGGGGAGATTGATGGTAGTTGATTGTCATTGATGTCAAAAAAGTGTTGTGTTGATGATACAGATACATCATATGAGAGGAATCGTTAGGAAAATAGTTTTTGCAGATTGAAGAATACAAAAAGAATATTCAAGATGATGAAAAGTTATATAGAGAAAACATGAAATTGATTTTATTTTATAGAGATGTAATTTGTTGGTTCAGGATTTCTTGTAGGTGGATATGAAGAAGATACAAATAAAAGAGTTTTATTTTCTCCTACATGACACTGATTGAAATATGAAAGGTCATAAAAGATGAATTTGATTTTGCAGAGAAGAGGAACATCAAGAGTCTTTTCATTAACAATAATTTTTCAGGTGCATTGATGCAACTTTATAAATAGACAAAGATGAAACATACAGAGTAATGCAGTGGTGTTGCGTGGATCAACATTCCAGGTTGACTATATTTTGAATATCCTCTTGAAGAGAAAATTCAGATGATGAGAGAAGTATGGTCATATGACAGACACATGTGAAAGAAGAAATGATTTGTATAGAAACAGAGAATCCCTCTGAGTTCTTGATTTTGAGTATATGTTAGGGGTTGGTGCTCCTTGAAGTTGGTGCTTCTAAATGAATTAGGGGTTGGTGCTCCTTGAAGTTGGTGCTTCTAAACATTGTAACCAGTGAGGTTTTTACTTAAGCCAGTGAGGCATTTTGAGTGGTTTTTCTACCCCTGGAGGGTTTTCCACTCTATAATTTTCTTGTGTCATAATCTCATGTCTTGATGTCTTCCATAGCTTCATTTACCGAATATGATTTATGTGATTAATCATTTGTTGATTAATTGTTCAAGTAAATAGTAGTTTAATTCTGATAAATCATATTTGTCAATTTTGGAAAATTGTAAAAATAATACAACACTGATTCACCCCCCCTCTCAGTGTTGTCCTGGACTCCTACAGATAGTTGTAGTGAGTTGTCTTATCTTACACATGTGATCTATTTGGCATCCTATCCTCTAGTTGTCACATGTGATAGGAATGTGACACTTGTCACATGACTACAACTCCTTGTTTCTCATTCTTGCCTTTATAAGCAAGGCTCTCTCATTGTATTTCATACAGTTTGGTGTATTGAATATTTGCTCCATTGTTTTAGCATATTCTCTTTTCTCTTAGTGTGGAAGGTTGTCTTAATTATAGAGATCTTAGTTTGTTAGGTCACATTGACTCTTACACTAGCCTCCAAATTCTTCAATTGATGATATTGTCTTCACTAAGATATGATTATTGATACACTTTCTTTCATGACTTTTCTTGTAGATGATCTAACAGTTATCATGTAAGTGCTTTCCTTCACGACTTGGTTTGTAGATGATGCAATGCTTTCCTTCACAAATCTACTTGATGATGATGCAACAACTTTCCTTCACAAATTTTATTTCAAATAATGCAATGCTTTCCTTTATAATTTTGCCTTAAGGTCTGCTCTAATTTCACTTACAAATCTGCCCCCAATTTGTGGATCATATATTTCTCACTTCACAATATTAACATTATCACACAAGTGCTTTCCTTCATGACTTGGTTTGTAGATGATGCAATGCTTTCCTTCACAAGTCTACTTGATGAGGATGCAACAACTTTCCTTCATGAATTTTATTTCAAATAATGCAATGCTTCCTTTTATAATTCTGCCTTAAGGTCTGCTCTAATTTCACTTACAAATCTGCCCCCAATTTGTGCATCATATATTTCTCCCTTCACAAGATTAACATTCTCTTCATATATTTTAATATATAGATCTGATTTACTCTTCATATTCTCTTCTCTAGATCTGCTTGAATCTGCACTTATTCACTTATTTCTCATTACTTCATTTTCTACACTTCACATTCACAAACTTACTTTATACCCTTCAACATTTCTTGAAAGAGTGCGATTTCTTTTTAGAGATACCACTCTTCAAATGGACATACCTTTACCAAAGGAGGCATTCATTATGTTGGTGTTCCCAACTGATTGTCTGAGTTTCCCTAAAAAGTATCCATCTTCTATCCATAGGATCCTCAGGTCAGTGGCCAACGAACATGAGACTGACTCTATCTCCTCTGCACTTCAGGCTCTGCAGGACCTAGGGGGTATTCCCTTATTCAATACCCATGTGGTAAATCCTGACTTCAATGAGGTATTGACATCTAAGCAGATATGTTCCCTTGTATATGGACCAAAGTGTATGATTCCTTCAAAGTTGGCTAGCTTTGGGCATCATTCCATTCATAAATCTGAGAACATCAACTAAAATCCTAAACCCTACTCCTAAAATTGGTAAATAGATTTAGATTTTGCTTTTAAATGTGTGTGATTGTTAGATTATGGGTATTTTACGAAAATAAGCCCAAATCTGATCAGTGCCAATCCTAGGGTGTGAGTCAGTCTCTTACAAATGCAAAATAGTTATCACAAGCATCTCAAACATACAGATTCAGAGGATTTTCCTATGTTCCCTGCCTTACAGAAAACAATCCACAAATGGGTATCCCCAATAACTCTACTTATAAATATCCTTGTTGCAAAACAAACTTTCCCCAAATCTGATTTAAAGCAATTTTAATCTAATCCTTGATTAGAAGCAGAAAACTAGACAAGCAATATAGCAAATGTACATTGATGAATTCAGAAACCCTTAGTATCTTCCTTCAAAAGAAAACACATGAGACAATTACTGGAAATACATGCTTAGAGTCATTTTTCATATAAGCTCAACCTAAAACTGATAAAAATGCTCATGAAAACAAACATTCGACAATGAAAGAGGAAAGAACTCACAACACAAAAAAATAGCAAACTTCCAGAATTGCTCTGTATTCTCCTTTCCAAATTTTTCCAAATCCTCCAACCCACTACAATGAATTACCAACTGTTCATTTATAGACTTCAGAATGCGGTACTCAGAAATTATTACATACTGGTGATTAGGTGAGCTTTTACATCATAAATTACCACCAATAAGCCTTGGGAACATTAACAAATTATATTAAAAGAGGAGAAGTCAAAAATGTCAAAAATATTCAAAGCTGTTTGCCACCAAACCACTACCTTTTCGCACCATCGCAGCCATAAATTGGAGGCTCGTGATTCCCTTGCGATGCCACGAAATGAGGTCATGTGGCCCTTCCTTAAGCTCCTTCATCAGACCTAGCCACAAGGAATACACTACAACAGCTTCCAATTCAGATTTTTCATTGTTTCTGGGTCATTTTTCGACAATGTTGGGCATTTTTGCAGCTGCTGGCAATCAGAACACACCTCAAACGCATTTAAAATCTCTGCCCAAGCATTAAGAATGTTCAGGGGATGAATTTAAAGCATGGAGCAACAATTCTGACCTCAAATAGAACCTTAAAAATTTTCCAGAAAGCTAAAAACGTGAACAATAGTCCACTCAGTAATGTCTTTGCTTGAATATGGCCCAAAAGACCCCAGAAAACCCTCCACGGAGAAGAAAACATGCCTATCCTTATTGCAAAGAAGATTGCAGGTCAAAATCTGCACAGAGGGAGCCATTTCGCATCATTGTAGGGCAGAACTAAGGAGGTGTGATGCTATGAAATCCCCCAAAATTACATTTTTTTGCCCTTTCTAAAGTATTAACATTATAAACCAATGTTTATAATGAAACATTTCACATTAAAATATTACTTTTGCAAATAAATAATTTTAAAATTTTACTTTTCAACTTTAGGCAAATGGCAAATATTTAATTCCTCTGTGCATTTCTATGGCGGGCAGACGGGATATCTCAAGGCTGTGAAAATTTGCGTAGGGCCCTTATTAATTATTTAGAGAAAACCCATTTCCTCAAAATTCGTCTCGCCAAAAGATTTCAAGGACCTCCTTTGTAAACTGGCCTGCCAAATGCCTTCGCCGTAATCAAAATACATTAAAATACTACTTCATATGGTCTTTGATTTTGAAGAAACTGAAACTGGAGATATTTTGGACCAAAATGAGAAATGGGTCGCCTTCAAAATTGCGACAATTTGAACTTTTCGAAACACCAATATCTAGCCCGGTCGTAGTCAGAGAAGAATTAAATAGCCCATCAAAACTCATCCTGGAAGTGCGAAACTGAACAGGCATGTTACCATATGTACCAAAAAACTTTCTACCATACGGATTTGGAAGATGGTCTCTGAGTTGCAAGATTTTAATCGGTGAAAGTGGACTCCGGGGTAGATTGAGCAGCATGTCGACCTAACCTCTGTCGACACAATTTGTAAAATTTAAGGGTGCCAACACATTATAAACTAATCTTCTCTTAACCATAAGTGCTACCAAAAAGAAGTCAACCTTAGTTTAATTCCATTTCATTGTTAATACTCTCTTAAACATAACCGTTGCCTATGTAATTCGCTGCCTTTGTAATTACAATCACTTCTATTTTGATAATGATCATCGCACATTAACTAATCTCCCTTCATCTCCTTAATCGTCATTCTTCATACTCAAAATTGCACCACTTCACAAAGGATAATCTTTGTCTTCTAATTACCAATGTTTTCTTTTTACAAACTAATTGTTCCATTTCATATTCATCGTTGTTTTTTTTTTCTTTATTACATGCATCATCATTTATATATGAATCTTGGCCAACATTAATTAATGCTTTTGTCTTTCAAATACCAAAGTAGGAGGAATCGACCAACATAGATGAACAACCAAAAACATTTATCAACTCCCTCATAACACAATCCTGATTCCATGCATCGTTTGAGTCGACCTTGTGAGGATTTTAATTCAATATAAATAAGATTCTTCAATGGTGGTGCCATTACAGGAAAGTCGACCATCTTCATGATGAACACATTAAACTTAAGTTTAAATCTTTAATTTAAACTTCATTTCAGTGTTAAAGTATATGTGATAATCGATGCCTTAATGAGATACTTTACTTCACATATCAATCTCTCTTTTGTGGTTTTTCTCATCACTTGTCCAATCTGTTCTACCATAAGATCCAGTAACAAACTCACACCCACTTGGATAATGAATTCCTTTTTGACATCAATGATAACAGTGTGACATTCCTTATTCAATCTTCCATACGCCTTTGACATCAAATTCTTTCTTGACATCAATGACAACAAACTTAGACAACAATGACAACAATCTCTTTGACATGAATGACAATATTGCCAACAATCTCCCCCTTTGTCATTGATGACAACACGCACAATATTCTCTCCTTTTTGTACTGCTCCCCCTTTCTATATTTCTCTCCCTTTCTATATTTCTCCCCCTTTGACATCAATGGTAAAGGGAAGTAATATACTTATTTCCTTCATGATGTGATTCTCACTCTTTTCTATGATGCTTCCCCTATTTGTAAATCTCCCTCTTGACATCAACAACATCATTCTTCCTTTTCCTATAACTCTTCCTTTTTGTAACTCTCCCTCTTTCTATAATTTTCCCCCTTTTACATTAATGGTAAAGGGATGTTCATTATACTTCCATCCATGTCTTCTATGGTAGTATTACATCAATAGGAACACATTTGATGTGAAGTCAAACATAAGCATCAACACAACCATCCAACTTTCCACTATCAATTTCTTTTGTCTTTGCCAACACGTTCTAGAAAAATTGTCAAATGTAAATGTATGAGCATATTCTTTAGGTAAAGACTTTTCAAATCATTCTTATTCTCCTGTCAGGATTTTGGAAATCTCTCATCAAGTTTAGTCTTACAAACATCTTTATCACGATTTCTTCCTTCTCTCATTGTCTCAAGTCTTCTTGGCTCTTTATCATCTTAACATTAATTCTCCTTCACTTCATTAAATGGTAACTTTCTAATATGCAGTCTGCTACTACCATATCATTCTCTTTTCTTGTCATTATGCCATAATCAAACAAAATTCTTCCACTATTGCTACAATAACATTCTCATTTTTCTCTCCAATCATATCTTCTCTTTCTGTAATATTTTGTGAGACTTCATCCTTAAGTTGTCTTTTCTACAGAGTTGAAAGATAGTGCAATGATTAGCTCCCCCTGAACTCATACTTCTCCTTATGAACTTAGTGATACCACTCGTGCATGAAGTGCAGTTTGCACAAGCATAGATTCTTCCTTCTCTTGCTC
Organism: Cunninghamia lanceolata; assembly: GCA_027924645.1. Taxonomy (NCBI): domain Eukaryota; kingdom Viridiplantae; phylum Streptophyta; class Pinopsida; order Cupressales; family Cupressaceae; genus Cunninghamia; species Cunninghamia lanceolata. Next base: position 11,108,356 of record BSBN01000346.1, on the reverse strand, counting down.
TTGTTTCCTCTCCTTTTGTATTTTCTTCCTTTTGATTTTCTATGGCTTCCACTTTCTTGTTCAGCCTAGGGGGTTCCACAAAACCACTTCTACAGAAGCATGCTATGTGAACATAGTTGTTGCACTTATAACACACAACATTGTAATCCAACAAAGGAGCAAAGGAATTATAGTTCCTTCTTGAGAACCCATAAGGACTTCTATTCTTGTTCCAACCAAAATTTCTTGCTTGTGTTCTACAATCTCTTGCCTCATGACCAAAGTGATTACAAGAAGAGCAATAACCATAAAAGGAATGTTGAAACCTGGTCATATGAGGTTGTCTCAGAGGGAAATATCTTTTAAATGTATTTTTATCCTTGTAGTCTTTGTGAGGAATTTTGGTTTTCTCAGGAATGTCATTTTATTTCTTCTTGTTGCTTTCATTCTTGATAGGACTCTTGAGAGCATTTGCATAGATTTTTGGTTTTTCCTCATTTCCCTTCTTTGTTGCTCCTTGGGACCTTTTGTAATCTTTTGATTTTCTTCATAACCAAGACATGTCTTAATGTGTGATGACCTCTGGCCATTGATGACATCATCTAACACTTACGTACTCTTCTCATTCTTCAAGTCTTTATTCAATTTAGTACCTATTTTCTCCAATTCCTTCCTCAAGGAAACAATTTTGGACTCATGCCTCTCATAATCTTCTCTTGCCTTTAATTGAATTCTTACTTCTCAATTCATTTTGCCTCTTCAAGTTGAGTTTTCAAATTGATGATCATCTTCTTTGACTCTTCAAGACTAATGCAGGAGCATCTGGGTTCACGAGTAATCCTCATCAACCAAAAATATTTGCTTTACTTTCTTGTTGTTTGTTTTATTGTAGGAGTTGCTACAAGAGTTGATTGATCAATTTCAGAGAATTTTTCCTAAATATTTTGACCAATTGATGAATTGATGTTGAAGAAGGCCCAAATGGGTATTACATTTCAAATTTGGAGAGAATCTAGTGAAAATTGAAGAAGTTATGCCTCAACGGAGTTTTTGCCTGTCACCGGATTTGCATGTCACGAGATGCTTGATTTCCCCGCCAGGCATTTCAAACACTTTGTGCTAAAAATCGTTGCCACCAGATTAGCGCTAAAATTCCTTATCACCAGACATATCCTTTGATGCCTGGAAATCCCGCTAAAAACCTTCATAAAGATGTTTGCGCTAAAATTGCTCTTCATCGGATTTGTGCTAAAATTGGGCTCTACTAGACATGTCCGTTGAACCCTAAATCCTCTGCATATCATGTGACCTTCATTTCACCCGCTAAGTTGTTTTGGTCCACTTGCATTGATTTCACATGATGTCAAACATCCAGCAAAGTGCATTTTCCCCACTTTGCCTTTTGCTCCGTCGGAAGGACCTTTGCCCGAATTTCTCTCGACACCGAACATATCCAGTGAACTCTTAAAACCTCGCATGTCCAGTGATGGTCATTTTTCCCATTTTACTGCTTTGCGCCAAATTAACTAAATACTAGAAAATATCTTGTGAAGTCCAAATCTTCCGCTTATCTAGTGAAGGCTGATTCACCCGCTTGTCCTGTCATGCCCTTAATTCCCACTTTGTCTGGTGAGGCTTGAATCTCCCACTTTATCCGATTATGGCCCAAAAGCCCACATTCAGTGACACACAATATCCCTACAAAACACACAAAAAGCGACAAATTCAGTTTTAACCGCCAGTACAGCTGATTCTGGAGCGAATGAGGATCTGACACATGTCATATGCATGTGATAAGGTTGTGGCCACCTCGGGGGTCTATAAATACATGGATTTCATACTATGAAGAGATATTCTCCTTGGTCGACGATCAGTAGTACATTTTGGGAGTTTCTAGAAGAATTCTCCATATTGCAAGATCTCTTTGATTTGAATCTTGGAATGTTGTAAGGCTGAGGCTAATGCATGTCTAATGCCAATTGTACTCCTGTTGTAATCCTCCTATTGCATATGAATAAAGAATTGTTTGTTTTGTTGTTGTGTGTTAATCATTCTCGCTGCTTGATCTGGTAGCTTGACAAAGCCCCTGGATCATGAGCTGCATCAAATGGTATCAGAGCAAGTGGTCTTGAGTGCACAGGCAGAGCATCGAACATGAGGTAGCCTATGCCAAGACCTGCGGGTAGAGGAAGAGAGTGAAGCGGTTGTGAAGAGCTCAAAAGATTGTTGCAGGTAGAGAGGAGTCCTGAGCAAGTTAGAGATGAGAAGCCATGAAGAATTGATTATGTGTTTTGTGTAGGTTGCATATTGAGAGTGTGTGACAATTGTTTGACAAAATGTCTTGGAGGCAAGGAGAATATTTTATGATGAAGAAAATATTTTTGAAGCCACAGAAAGAGGTGTAGGAGCCTATACAGAGGAGTAATGTGTTTCAAACTATTTGCAAGTCAGGTGGAAATTGTTGCAAAGTGGTTGTGGACATTAGTAGAACAAATAATCTGGTGTCATTGGAGATGGTCGAGAAGCTGAAATTGAAGAGAAGAAAACATCCCAATCCTTACAGTATTTCTTGGTTGCAAGGAGATCGTCAGATTTAGGTAAGTGAGCCATGTGTTGTCCATTTTCATATTGGTAGATACAGGGATGAAATTGTGTGTGATGTAGTACCCATGGATGTATGTCATGTCCTATTGGGTTTACCTTGGCTTTGGGATAGAGAAGCTATGCATAATGGTAGAAATAATACTTACAGTATAATCAAGGATGGGGAAGAATTTGTTTTGTCTTCATTGCAGGATAGACATGAGAAAGTGGTAAAAGAAGTTGCAGCAGAGAGGAAGGATGAAAAGGAAGAGATTGCAGTAGCATGCCATGAGGAAAACATGGTGAAAGAGAGTGAGGAAGAAGAAAATAATACAACAGTTGAAGAGGAAAATATGGGTATGAAGGAGTCCCATTATTTTTCTAATCAAGATGTGTTTTCTAGTGATGATGTGTATGCATGTAAAGAGGAAAAAGTTGCAGCAATATGCCCTGATGGAGGCATAGAGAAAGAGGTTGAGGAAGAGGAAAGAGAATAGATTACATCAGTGGTTGAGGATGAGAAGGATGTATTTGTTGCAGATCATAAGGTTGCAATAGTAGAGAATGAGCATGAAGAAGATGAGGCAGCAGACAATGGTGACGAAAGTGTTGTAGAGAAAGAGGTAATGCATAATATGTTCTATTTTTATGATGAAGATGAGAGTGGAGTGTATGTAGATGCTATATGTTTGCTTGTAGAAAGTGAAAAGGATGTTGCAGGGATTTGGTGGAGGTGGACGACATGTGGTGGGTTGAATCCCACGAAGGAGGAGAGGAGAGTAGAGAACCTTTGGTGGAGGAGGATGACATATGGTGGATGCAGATCCACAAGCAGAGAGAAGACTGGTGAATGGAGTTGTGGGAGAAGGGTGGTGCTTGTGCCAGTGAAGTGTTGGAAAAAGAGGAAGAAGAAGTGATCTTGTGCACTTATTTTAGTGATGGAGTTCACTGCAGGTTGATTGCAACCTAAAAGGGTAGTTCGACTACTCAACTCCATTTTTTGTGAGCCTATGCTCACAAACTTTCTACTCGGTGTGTCTGATGCAGGAGCATCTGAGTTCACGAGCAATCTTGTTGTTTGTTTTGCTGTAGGAATTGCTACAGGAGTTGATTGATCAATTTTAGAGAATTTTTCCTAATTATTTTGACCAAGTGATGAATTGATGTTGAAGAAGGCACAAATGGGTATCTACATTCAAATTTGGAGAGAATCTGGTGAAAATAGGAGAAGTTATGCCTCGGCGGAGTTTTTGTGTAAAAGCCCTCAAACCATCACAAAAATAAATAAAGTAAATAATCCATTTAAATTACAAAATCACAAGTAACAAAAGTAAAATGATGTAATTAATCCACTTAATTACAATATAAAAGATAAAAAAGAGTAATTAATCCGCTTAATTACAATATCACAAGTAAAAAGATAATCTCATAAATATAAATCAATAAAAGTCATTAAATCTTACACAAATCTCGTGCCTAGTCCAAGTGAAAGCACTATAAAATCATATACAAAGTCCATTAACATTCATGCCATAATACATCCAATTTCAAGTTACAATAATCATGTATAACAAGAATAAATAAATCAATACGCTCATCAGTCGCCATGAACCAATTGGTCCTCTTACAAGCTGAGAGACGGGAACATAGCCCAGGTGCTTTTCCACCCAACCATGAAGCAATTACACTTCCCTAGATCCCTTCATGAAACGAAGGAAACCCAACCCTGCACGAAATGTCTAGCTACCTGGAACAACTGGCAGGTGGGAACTCCTGATGCAACCCTGATGTCTTAATGTGCAATTCTAAATAATAAAATGCATATTGTCTCACAATAGGATGTGGCAGAGATATATATAAATAAGTTTGCTAGACAAAATAATCATCTTTTGCAATGACAACTCGTTTAGATCTAAACCTTTAAAACATAGTAACCTGGTTCAATTCCCGAAAAGAGGAAAAGCCATCTCTGATAATCCACATTCGGCATCCTTGCTCAGAAAGTAACCCAAACACATTCCTAGATAAAAAATCTACTTCTTTCCCCAAGAAACAAGTAAATAAATAAATAAGTCAATAATCAAACAAATAAATAAATCAAAATCACCTATAACCACTTCTAATCCCTTTCCCAAGCATTAATCAAGAAAACACACTTTCAAGCAAGTAACTCATCATTTGATTTACACAAAATATAAACTACTAAATTGATTTAATATCCAAGTCCATAATTCACTCAAAGGTTCATAACATGATAATTATTCTAAGTCACTCAATAATTTTACTGTCACATTTATGACAGGAACTACTCCTTTCAATATTCATATTATAATAAGTTTTCTAAATCAATTGAATCAAGTATATCAATTCTCTTCAATAACTTTCAATAAGACAATGATATTTATATCTTGGAATTTGCTTCATCACACTAACATATAAAGAAATATAATTTTAACATATAACCTATTCATTTAAATATTCGTAAATTAACAGGTTTTCTAAATAATTTAACAGTCTTACTATTGCAGCTGTGATACTAAGCTGAGGAAACTTAATGACAGGCTTACTGTCGCACTGGCGACATGAACTACAGAAGGTCATAAACAGGTTATTATCGCATCTGCGACAAGAGCTACAGAAAAGTTTGATTTCATAAGGAAGTTACTAGAACCTTATAAACAAGCTACAATTATCTATAACTTGGCTACAGGAACTCACAAGAAGTCTGATACAGAAATAAGAAGACTGCTACAGGATCAGTTTGCTATCTGCTATAGGAACAGTTTAAAACTGGTGACTAGAACTGTTAAAACTGGCTACAGGGACTGCAGAACATGTTGCTATAGAAACAACAATTAATAATAATAAACATAGCTAATAAGCTATAGGAACAACGATCAAGGTACATGAAATGTTGTTTATTTGCAGGCAAAAAGAATAGGCCGATCAAATATACTGGCCATCATGATTTAAAAGGTTGATCTTCAATCAAACGTAGACAAAAACTGCAGGTATGTGCTATTAAAATCAACGACCAAGGATTAATTTTTAGCAACAAATAATAGACTGTTACAGAATAAAATAAGATGAAGAACAACATGCATGAACTAATAGATTTCAACGATCAAAGGGTATTTTTAATAGTTTATAAAGCTAATTTTTAAAGGCAAACAAAAAGTAGGTCGTTACCTACACCCAGACCACTCCAAATCAGGGCGCTTAAACAATAAACGGGCCAAAATTACTAAGGTCATCACCAGACAAGGAAGAGGATGATCTATACGCATTATAGAGGCAAGTATGTTGGTGACAAGGATAGATTTTAAACTAAAGAGGAGTTTAATCTAGTAATACGCAGGCCAAAAAGAATAGTCTATTCGCAGGCCAAAATAACCCAAGCATGTAGTTTTTATTCCATCATTAATTTTATTGCTAATATAACAAGAAAAATACCTAGTTATTCAATGCCAAGGAGGTTGATTCTTTGCTGCAGTCGATAGTTTCTCTACTCCCCTATCATTGCTTCAGAACATAATCAACGTCCTTTACCTACTGTTACAAAACGTGGTCTTTCTATGCTACCAATTGTGGGATTTCTCTGCTGCAAATCATGGCTAAAACTTCTCTGCTATGACTGCTTTGTTTTCTTTTTTTTTTTGTCGCTCAAAAAAAAAATGATTCCCTTTTCTTCTGTTGTTTCCTTTGTTTTATTAAAAATCTCCCTCTTATTTTTGGCATTGGAATTTAGGTTTTTGGACTCTTTTTAAATAACTAAAGTCTTGTTTTAAGTTTGCATGAGATTTGGCCTTTTAAAAGCCTCCAAAATAATAAAATAAACTTATTTTAATCTTGCATGATAGAATTATTATTCTTTTAACTCTTTTTATTAGATTTCTAAATATAATATTCATAATAATAAAGCAATTTATCTAATAAATAATAACCATTTCTTTTAATTCCTATATTTTAATTTTCTAAATATAATAGTATTATTAATATAATTTATTTATTTTTAATAACACAAACACTTTAAATCAATCAAGAAGCATTTAAAAATAATAAAATAATATATATCTATATATCTATTATAATTGATGCAGGGGCATCGCTCTCCTAAAATTTTGGTTTAGAGTTTTTGTTCCCTGGCAATTTTTTGTAATGTTTCAGTGGTTTGTGTGTTGTTGGTGTATCTTCCTGTTGCTTTGTATTCTATCCTCCTATCGCATTTGGGTCAGGAACTTTATGTGTGGTGGAAATCGATTGCAAAATTGAATTCAGTTATTAACCCTGTGTCATCTTGTGGTGTCGATGTGAATGATTGGGAGAAGAGTTCTGGTTGTATTAATGACGGTTAGGAATTGGGAAACCATTATGGAGTTATGCAGCATGGCAACCAAATATGGAGAGTTCGAAATTAGTGAGAAAGGACTATGGAGGAGGTCGAAGATTCTTTTTGGCACGATGAAGCAGAGGAAACGTCAGTGGATGATGCAGATTCCTATCGCCATCTAAAGAGAAGAATAAAAACATTAGCAACAGTCATTTGCAGGTATAGCTTCGACGGTTACTAACATGGGTCTATCTATATTGTAGACGATCTCTATCACGCTTGCAATGCGGAATAAGAGTCCAGCTGAGCGACAAAGATTCGTTCAAAGGCATCTTTTAGCTGGCAAAACCATTTCTATAAGTGACAGATGGAGGAGGTGGCAGGGCAGTGAATAGTCCTCAAATAGATGGAAGGAACGAATGGAAGATATAGTTATCAGGAGTAGGCCAATTTTGCAATAGGTGTAAAAACATATGATAGAGGACGATTATAAAGAAAAGGCCCAAGAATAGAATCTGGGAGAACCATGATATAGAGGTGGCCGCACATAGAGATAGAAGAAGGCCGAGTATAAAGAGAGAGAGGGCTGCAAAACAAGAAGGGGGGATAGAACGGCCAGAAGAAAGTGATAGAGGCCGAAATCATATAAATAAACCGAGGCCGTAGTTAGTCAGCTTGCAAGCAAAAGATGAAGGAATGAGACCGACATGATGGAGAAGATCCAGATCGACGGCGAGGCTGAAAACTTTAAGAGTAGTCATTTGTAATGAGTTCTTGTTTAATGCATTTGGGAAGGCTGTTTGATGTAGGCCATTAGATAGGTTTTGTAGTGCTTGTTATTGTAATAGAATAGGGTGGAGTTGAGTCTATTTTCTGTCTTGGATATTTCTATAAGAATCTGAATTTAACTACTTTCAGTCATTATGGGTATATCCCTGCTCCTATCATTATTTTGGTATCTCTGTTGATGTTGATTACAATATGAATGTTTAGTTCCTATCATTTGCATTTGTATGTTGCAAGGAAGATATTCTGTATTCATGTTATTGTTTATGGAAATACTCTTTGTTCGAGTTCCTGTAAATGGATTTTGTGTGTGGTGACTGGAAAGGTAGCCATTAGAAGAGTAAGAAGCAGAGCATGTGTATGAGTTACTCAACCTCGTGCCATCAATACTTAAATATCTTATTACTTAAGGCAAAGGCACCAATAACTTGTAGGATTACCATGATAGCATATGGAATACTGGGAAGTACCCCTCAAATATCCAATAGGTTTCTGTCCTTCAGGCAAAGGCACCAAGTCCCATGTTTTATTCTTCTCCAAAGAAGCCATTTCATCTTCCATGGCCTCCTTCCAGGAACCCGCATCTTTCATGCCCATAGCCTCTGTCACAGTTCTAGGCTCATCAGTGTTAGTAAGCAAGGCAAAAGCACAACTAGAATCAAGCAATGAATAACCAAACCTATCAGGTTGCTTCTTTGTTCGTGTAGACCTCCTCAATGGCTAAGGTTGAGGTTCTGCTTCTTCTTCTGAGATTTCAGAGCTGCTAGAGCTCTCCTCATCATCAGGTCTCACAAGGTCTGTCGATTTAATCTTCCCAGGGGTAGAAGGAAACTGAACCACATCCTCTTTCTTTTCTATTTGTTCTAGCTGTAGAACAATGGAAGAATGTATTAGCTCTCTGAAGATAACACTTCTTCCATACAACACTTTTTCAGCTACAGAATCCTGAAGCTTGTATCCTTTCACACCGACACCATAGCCAATGAAAATACACTTAACAACCTTGCTCTCCAATTTAGATCGTTTCTCCCTAGGCACATGTGCATATGCCTCACAACCAAAAACATGAAGATGTCTACCTAAAGGCTTCTTACCAGACCACACCTCCATAGGTGTCTTACCAACAAGAGCTGATGTAGGAGACCTGTTTACCTGGTAGCAAGCAGTCACTAAAGCTTCAGCCCAAAACTTTTGTTCGAGGCTTGCTCGACTAAGCATACTCCTAGCCTTCTCCATTAGTGTCCTGTTCATCCTCTCTACAACTCCATTTTGTTGCGGGGTGTATGGAGTTGTCTTATGTCTTTCAATCCCTTGCTCTTTACAGAACTTATCGAACTCTACCGAACAAAACTCACCACCGTTGTCAGTTCTCAAACACTTAATCTTTTTACTAGTCTGATTCTCAACAAAAACTTTAAACTCTTTGAACCGACTAAAGACTTTAGACTTGCTTCTGAGAAAATAAATCCATGTCCTTTTACTGTAATCATCTATGAAAGATACAAAATATACAGATTTGGAAATTGAAGGAACACTTATAGGACCAAACACATCAGAATGAATGAGGTCCAACACACCAGAAGACTTGTGAGAACTAGAGTAAAACTGAACACGGTTTTGCTTTCCATATATACAATGTTTGCAAAAGTCAAACTCAAGATTACAATCATTTAACCTCTCAACGAGGTTTTTATTTTTCAGGGTTCTAAGACCCTTCTCACCAATGTGGCCAAATCTCTTATGCCATAACATTGTCTTTTCAGCAGGAAGTTTAACTTCCAAAGCATGAGCACTACCATTAGAATTTGTTACAATAGATTTCTTCACTGCTCATTCAGATGGTGGGGATGAAGTGACTGCAGCTCTTTTCTTTGAGTCAAAAGAATTATTGCACTGTGGAGTACATGCCTCCAGCTAAAACAGAGTACCTCTCTGAGTACCCTTCGCTAGCACCATAGATCCTCTAGTCATCTTGCATCCATCCTTTGAAAAGACAACCTGCACACCTACATCATTCAACATACTTACAGAAAGCAGATTTTGTGCCAAGCCTGGGATGTGCATAACCTCAGTGATCCCCTTCACTCGTCCATCAGGGAATCAGATTGAGACTCTTCCACGACCAACAATCTTTAGATGAGAATCATCACCCATATACACTCTTCCACCATCAAACTCTTCATACTTCGTGAACCAGCTTCGATGCGAAGTCATGTGGAATGATGCACCAGAATCTATCAACCACACATCATCAGATGCATGGGTGGCCAGGGCTGCGATGAAGGCATCACCATCATCTTGTGACTTGTCAAAATCTGAATCTGGGGCATTCTTCTTCTTCTTTTTCTTTTCCTCTTTGCATTCCTTTCAGAAATGCCCAGTTTTTCCATAGTTCCAATAGAGAGCCTTGGAATTTCTAGGAGATTTGGATCTCCCACAGGATTTGGATCTGCCTTTTTCACCTTTCTTGTCCTTCTTCTTCCCTTTCTCTTTGGGTCTTCCTCGAACCGCAAGAGCTTCTTTGGCCGAATCGGTTGTCTTTCTCTGCATTTCTTTAGATAACAACGAAGATACCACATCTTCTATTTTGAAAGTGGATGCGGTACTCCCGATGGGCATAACAAGATGATCCCATGAATCCGGCAAAGAACAAAGTAGGGTCATACACCAATCCTCCTCCTCCATTTTCACACTCACGGATGTCAACTGTGCAACAATCATGTGGAAAGAATTCATATGGACCGCAACAGATCCTCTGTCTTCCATCTTCAGAGAAAACTTCTTTTTTAGAAAAAGCTTGTTCACCAAGGACTTGGCCTAATAAACATCTCCCAGCTTCTTCCAAAGATCTTTTGCTGCCTTCTCCTCATGGATATTCAATAGGATAGAGTCAGCTAGACAGAGTCTTATGAGACCCTTAGCCTTCCGATCTTTGAGGTCCCAATTAGCTTGTGACATTGTCATAGGTTTTGTTCCATCAACGGTTTCCCATAGGTCACGATCAACAAGTAAATCTTCCATCTTGAGTTTCCACAACTCAAAATTTGTGCCATTTAACTTCTCCACCTCTACTCTTCCGGATGTGCTTGCCATTTCCTTCCTGCAACAAGATACATAATACTCTGCATAGACTCCCACTCAACCTAAGATTAGCTCAAAAAACCTCTACCCAGCAGCTAGAACCAAAACTGGCCAGGCTCTGATACCAACTGAAAAGAAGCAAGGTGTGCGGAAATCGCTTCCTACACTAATCTAAAGAGGAGAGAAGAGTGCAAATTCATTTTAATCCTTACAATAGAATGTTAAATACAACAATGGAGATATTGCAACAATACACATACACATAGAAATGAGACAGAAGAGAGAGACACAAGATATACGTGGGGAAAACCCTTATCGGGTGAAAAACCCCACTCCAAAACCTGCACAATGTATTATCAAAACTGAAATGGTTTATAATACACTTGCAATGCAAGCTCTCAGGAGTCTTCGACACTCGTATCTGGAGACAAACCGATAGCATAACAGTACCTATCAATCACATAATACATCTCCTCTCAAAAGCACCTGTTTATAAAGAAGATACAAGGCAAAATTGACTCTATCTTGGGATGGGCATCCAACATGGCCTCATGGCCCAAAATCCATGCCTGGGGACACTTGTTCAACACTGTAGACTGTTCACGACACTTGTCATATCACCCCATCCCAAAGAGGTCGCCTATTCCCAAGTTGGGCAATGACAGATACTCTTACGACTCTTACGACTGTCATAGAATCCATCATAGCTTTCATATCTTGTAGCTGTAAGAGAATCTGTCATACACAGGCTAAAATAGCATATTCTCTTACAACATGTCATAACCCTCCTTGGGGCACCCAAAGATGCCTTCTTCCAAGATGCCTTGTGACACATGTCTTCACCTGTAATAGAATCTTCCATTTACAACTCTTACGCGTCATAGATTTGTCATAGGAATCTGTCATAACCGTTTCAGTCAATATTCCCTTACACACTATCCAAGATGCCGACACATGGAAAAATATTACTACCACTAAGTGGGATGCCTATTTCGTCATGTGAGGACAAATTTACATGTTGTCACCTTCCACGTAGGATGACACATCACCGTGCCAACTCCTACAAGATGACAATAAGGATTTGCATCCTAATTACAATAATAGGCAATAAATAAATAAATACAATGAAATAATACAAGGAATTACCAAAGTTGAGACACCTTAATTCCCAACAATTTCAAACACTTTGCGCTAAAAATTGTCGCCATCGGATTAGCGTTAAAATTCCTTATCGCCGGACATATCCTTTGATGCTTGGAAATCCCGCTAAAAACCTTCACAAAGATGTTTGTGCTAAAATTGCTCTTCACCGGATTTGCAATAAAATTAGGCTCTACTGGACATGTCCGCTAAACCTTGAATCCTTCGCATATCCTGTGAACTTCGTTTCACCCGCTAAGTTGTTTTGGTCTGCTTGTGCTGATTTCACATGATGCTGGACATCCAATGAAGTGCATTTTCCCCGCTTTGCCTTTTGCTTTGCCAGAAGGACCTTTGCACAAATTTCTCTTAGCACTGGACATATCAAGTTAACTCTTAAAACCCCGCATGTCCGGTGATGGTCATTTTTCTTGCTTTACTGCTTTGTGCCAAATTAACCAAATACTGGACAATATCCTGTGAAGTCCAAATCTTCCACTTATCCAGTGAAGGCCAATTCGCCCACTTGTCCTATCATGCCCTTAATTCTTGCTTTGTCCAGTGAGGCTTGAATCTTCCTCTTTATCCGGTCATGGCCCAAAAGCCCGCATTCGGTGACTGTCATGTTGATGGTGATAGTTTGTCATTGATGTCAAAAGGTATTGAGAAAGTTGAGTTGTGCAAAGTATCATTAGGCTATAGGTCATTTGTGGATCACTTGTACTATTGACAAAAGTTGTTCATGATCATGCATTTCACAGTTGTTCACATAGTGTTGAAGGATGTTGTCAGTAGGATTGACTTGATAAATGGATGATAATATTACAAGTGTTTGATAACATTCATGTACAAATCATGCTCACTATATTGGTGTTTCAAGTGCTTACAGGAATACATGAATACACTTGATGTTTGGTATTGGTTTATGATTAATCACAGGACTTGTTTGATCAAGTTTGGCCTTCAATGATGACCTTCATAAGTTCATGTTGTTGGAGTGTATTGTCTTATCCACAAGAGGTTGATCTCAAGAAATTTAGAGTCTGCTTAGAAGTTGTGTTCATTCCATATTGTATGATGCTTGGTGGTCATCTCAGGGAGTGTCTCAAGGCAAGGTTGTTATTGATTGTTAATATGCTTCAAGTTTGTAACAGGTTGATTACTTTATTTTGTTGGTGGTTCAGAATGTTCAATGAAGTATTTAGATGATGGTTCTTGTTCTTATCATGATCTAAAGGAATAGGCTTATCAAAGATTTCGCATGAAGATGTTTGGTTGATGGTGTTTCAGTTGATGACCTTTCTAAGGATGCTTCAAGATGTCTGCATATTCAGGAGATCATGATCATATGTGATTATGTGATCAAGAAGTGCTAATGTGGTCAAAGGTTTTTGAATAAGATTTAAAATCATTTATATTTTAACATAAATCTTAACACTATGGCACTTTTGTTATATTGAATTGGTGACTTGTGATAGAAGGTTGACAACTTAAAATGTCACCGTGTGGAGGGTTTAAGAACATAGGCCAACCGACCCCTTTCCACATTTTACCGATGGAGCAAGTCTTTAAGACCATAGGGCAAATGGGCGGGATGTCAATGTTTTTAAATTTAAAATTACCACCACCAAAAGGTTAAGAAGGCAACGGTTTGTGTGAGGCCGATGCATTAAGGAAAAAGCTAATTTTCTTCCTTGAAAATGTGTGAAGAGTTTAGAAACTTTTTGAAGCCCGATTCAAGATAAATAATTTCCTTTTTAAAAACTTAGTAATTTCCTTTTAAATCTTTTTGGTCGGTTCTTTTTGTCATAAATGTAAGGAGTTTTTTTTTTAAGGAGATTTTTTGTCTTTATGAAGAGATTTTTGAGTGAAGTGTTCAAGATGTTTTTAATAATTTTTGTCTCTAAGTATGAATCCAAACATGAAGAGAAATTGGGTATATTGAAGATTTTGTCTGAGGAGAGATTATTTTTTTGTTGTAGATTGGATAAAGATTTTTTATTTTGCAGGAGATTATCTTTTGAAGGTATTTTTGATGAAGTTTAAGAGTTTTGTTTGAGAATAAGGCAGATTTGATACAAATTTTTTGAAGACAAATTTTATGGATTGAAGAGAAGATAAAGAGTTTGATGATTAAATTTTCTTGCAGGAATATCAAGAGAAAATATTTTCAGGGCAGATTGGTGCAAAAAATAAATATGATTTCTAACTCTTATTTTGCAGATTGATTGAAGGCTCATTTTGATATTATTTTGTAGATGAAGAAAATAATTTTTGTGAGGAAGATCAACAGGATTGAATGATGTTTAATGGAGATAATTTATCTTGTGAGAAAATCAAATTGAAGAGTTTATTTGCAGGGGAGATGAAGAAAAGGAAATGTGTTTTTGCAGAGAAGATCAAGAGTTTGGAAATGTATTTTTGCAGATAGAGACATAATGAATTGTAATTTTTATTTAATAACATTTTGAATAAGGTTGTAAATGCAGAGGTTGAAGAATATCAAAAAGTGAAGAGATTGATTGTCTTTGCAAATTGAATATTCAGTTTGATAGAGATTTTATTCTCTCCTACAAGGGCAGATTCAAAATATATTATGATGAATTGTTTTTGCAGAATGGAGATCTATTTGATGCAATCAGATATTATTTTCTTTCAGAGAAGATGAAAGGTTTTATGTTTTGAAGGTGAAAGGACATCAAATTTGTATACAATGGTTTTTCAGGTGCATTGATGAAAAGATATATAAACAAACATTGATGAAACATATTTGTGTGAAGTGTTGTTGAGTATATCCGGATGTAAGATTAATTTTGAATAGAATGACCATTTGACAAACATATGTTTTGTATTGAATGGAAACAGAGTATCCCTCTGACTTGTTTATTACTTCCAGTGAAGATTCAGTTTGCCAGTGAGGCTTGTAGGTTAGTGAGACCTATTTGTTTACCAGTGAGGTATATCAGTGTTGGAAGTGGGTGCTTCTGTTTGGAGTTGGTGCTCCTAGATACATTTTGTAGCCAGTGAGGCAGTTCTGGAGTGGTTTTTCTACCCCTGGAGGGTTTTCCACTTGTGCAATTCTTGTGTCTTGATTCATATTGATCTTCTCTCTGTGGTTGTATGTTTTACTTATGAAGTTTTGTTCTCTTTTTGCATTCACAGTCATGTGCATATGTATTTGACAAATCAATGGTTGCATATGTATTTGACAAATCAATGGTTGCACATGTATTTGACAAATCAATAGTATCTTTCTCTCCTTGTGCTCTGAAAGTTAAAGTTTGTAAAAAGATTTGAAAATTCACACAACACTGATTCACCCACCCTCTCAGTGTTGTCCTTGACTCCTACAATTGGTATCAGAGCCACGTTCCCTTTAGAAGCTTAATCAGCTTGGGTAGGTCCTGTGTGTGGAGTTCAATGGGTAAGTGTAGAAGAAATAAGAACATGAGAAATGTTAAGATTCTTTCTAGTCAAAAGATACAAAAGAAATCATCCATATCAAATCCAGATTTTGATAAAAAGTCAGTTGATAAAGTTGTTCTCCAAGTTGAATCTGATATTGTCTTAGAAGAAAATTTTTTAGATGTTCCTCAGTTTGATGGTTCAAATTTTTTAGTTTGGTATGTTAGAATGCAAGTGTATCTATCCTCCTTAGGATATGATGTTTTAATGTCAGTTGAGAATGGTAATTTTGCAAATAACAAAGAAGCTCTTGAATATAATGGTATTACAAAGAAGGCTATATTATCTGCTCTATCTAATGATGTTATTTGTAAAGTTATGGATTGTGTTACAACTCAGGATATGTGGAGGAGATTGAAAAAAATTTATCAAGATAATGATAAAGAAGGGGACACTCTAGTGTGTGAAGAAAGTGGCAATGAAAAGAGACTTTCAAATGAAGGAGTTGAAGTTCAATCCCAATCAAATTCAGAAGAAGCTAGCATCACAAGTGATGATGATCAAAGTGATGATGATCAAGATTATAATGAACAAGATTGTGAGATTGATTTGGACAGAGAGCTCATATATGCTCTGAGTGAGCTCAAGAATTATAAGAAGGAGAACAATAAATTAATGATGCAGTTGCAGCAAGAAAGAGATTTAAAAGATAAAGCTCTTACAGATCTTGAAGAGGCCGAATGTCAAATTATTAGTTTAAAGACATATATTGATGAATCAGACAAACTAATTGCTAAATTGAAGACAAAAATTGAAAAAGCTAAGAGGATAGCTGATGGCTCAATTTCTAACCTTGAAGTTTCAAGGATTGAAAATCTAAAACTGGAGGGTGAAATTATTAATCTGAGAAAAGAGTATGATGGTCTCAAGGTTTTATCTAAGAAATATCAAGTGTTTGATAAGATGCTTGGTAAACAAAAACTATATGAAGACACTACTGGACTTGGTTTTGAAGAAGGAGAATGTTCAAAAGCTAGAGAGACACCCAGAAAGAAGATTGATCTGAATGCTGCCACTGAAAACAAAATGCATAATCAAAGAAGAAGAAATTTTAGAAGAAATGCTCCTATTAGACAAGCATACATGTATAGGTATAACTATTCTTTTATTGGTTATTGTTATACTTGTAATCAATTTGGGCACAAATCAGTTAATTGCAGAAGGAACACTGATATTATTTGTTACAAGTGCAATAATGTTGGACATATTCAAAGGAACTGCAAAATGAATAGAATGAATGAACCTGCTTAGAAGCATAATATAAATACTCAAGGGATGTTAAGAAGGTATTCTCAATCATTTGATTATGATTACAGAATAATTTGTTATAATTGCAATTCTCCTGGTCACAAAGCATTTAGTTACAGAAAAGCATCACCTGATTTGATGGGTTGGAAATTGAAAGAGAGAGAAAAGGTTTGGAGGAAGAAAGAGCCTGTTAAGATTTGGAAGCAGAAAGAAAGTAAAGAGAAGTCAGAATCTAAGCTTGTGCATCTTGCACAAGTCATTTCATCTGTTGCATAACAGATAGCATGAAGTAAGGGGGAGTTGTTCATGATCTATTAATTATCCCCTAGAAGTTTCAGGAAGGAGATCATTTGAATATTGATCTTGTCAATCTTATGAAATAAAGTAGAAGTTGATGATGATATTGCTAACAATGTTGATTTTCAGTGTGTGACTATGATACAGGTAATCTTTGGTTTAGTAAGCATACAAGATATTGAAAAGGTTGATGTTGTTGTGATTGATCCTATTTGTATACTGTTCATATCATGTTGGTACTTAAAAATTGTGTTGCAGTTCTGTGTGATCTTGCTTGTCAGGGCAAAGAGCTTAAGATGCTCTCAAGAAGCTCTTATCAGAAATTAGCATGTGTTGGCTAAGGTGGCTGAAAATGAAAATTCAATTCATAGCAATTATCTCTGCTTTTGTTTTGTGCAAAGTGTTGTTACAGGAAGAATTTGTTGATGCAGTTTGTTTGTTGTTGTTTGAATGACAAAGTCAAGAGGCAGTAGTTCTTGTATAATACAGTATGTTTCAGATGTGGTTTTGTATCAGAATGGACAAGTGTCTTGTGCAGAACAGGAGGATAGTTCAGATGGTTTTCATTCTTTGTCATGTCAGAAAAGGTGTCAGAATAGTTTGGTTGCAGGATGATAATTTGATGGTCATATCTACTACCTTGTTGAGTAATGTTTTATGGCATATGTTTTGCATAAGTATTGAAGCTTTCAGGTGATTTGGAGATAGTATTTCACTTGTTTCATTGATGATCTTCCTCACTAATATGTTTCAGACAAAGTTCTTCAAACTATGACATTAATGGTGATATCCTGCATTTTCATCAAAGGAAGTTAAATGTATGTTTTGAATCAGCAATAGCAGATAGAATGTTCAAAAAGGTTTGTCATATGATTGGCTTCAGGATTGTTATAATCATAAATCATTTCTTGTTGAAAGGTTAAGGAGTTTATGCTTTCAAAGTGTTCATAATTTAATATGATTATAATGGTTATGATCATGCTATAACATCTTTCAATGGAGTTGTTCTCAGGGGGAGTTAATTCAGGCTTTGTCATCTGATTTCAAAAAGGGGGAGAAGGAGAAAATGTTTCATGAAGTTTTTCCATCAATGACAAAGGGGGAGATTGATGGTGATATTTTGTCATTGATGTCAAAAGGTATTGAGAAAGTTGAGTTGTGCAAAGTATCATCAGGTTACAGGTCATTTGTGGATCACTTGTACTATTGACAAAAGTTTTTCATGATCATGCATTTCACAGTTGTTCACATAGTGTTGAAGGATGTTGTCAGTAGGATTGACTTGATAAATGGATGATAATATTACAAGTGTTTGATAACATTCATGTACAAATCATGCTCACTATATTGGTGTTTCAAGTGCTTACAGGATCACATGAATACACTTGATGTTTGGTGTTGGTTTATGATTAATCACAGGACTTGTTTGATCAGGTTTGGCCTTCAATGATGACCTTCATAAGTTCATGTTGTTGGAGTGTATTGTCTTATCCACAGGAGGTTGATCTCAAGAAATTTAGAGTTTGCTTAGAAGTTGTATTCATTCCATATTGTATGATGCTTGGTGGTCATCTCAGGGAGTGTCTCAAGGCAAGGTTGTTATTGATTGTTAATATGCTTCAAGTTTGTAACAGGTTGATTACTTTATTTTGTTGGTGGTTCAGAATGTTCAATGAAGTATTCAGATGATGGTTCTCATTCTTATCATGATCTATAGGAATAGGCTTATCAAAGATTTCAAATGAAGATGTTTGGTTGATGGTGTTTCAGTTGATGACCTTTCTAAGGATGCTTCAAGATGTCTGCATATTCAGGAGATCATGATCATATGTGATTATGTGATCAAGAAGTGCTAATGTGGTCAAAGGTTTTTGAATAAGATTTAAAATCATTTATATTTTAACATAAATCTTAACACTATGGCACTTTTGTTATATTGAATTGGTGACTTGTGATAGAAGGTTGACAACTTAAAATGTCACCGTGTGGAGGGTTTAAGAACATAGGCCAACCGACCCCTTTCCACATTTTACCAATGGAGCAAGTCTTTAAGACCATAGGGCAAATGGGCGGGATGTCAATGTTTTTAAATTTAAAATTACCACCGCCAAAAGGTTAAGAAGGCAACGGTTTGTGTGAGGCCGATGCATTAAGGAAAAATCTGATTTTCTTCCTTGAAAATGTGTGAAGAGTTTAGAAACTTTTTGAAGCCCGATTCAAGATAAATAATTTCCTTTTTAAAAACTTAGTAATTTCCTTTTAAATCTTTTTGGTCGGTTCTTTTTGTCATAAATGTAAGGAGTTTTTTTTTAAGGAGATTTTTTGTCTTTATGAAGAGATTTTTGAGTGAAGTGTTAAAGATGTTTTTAATAATTTTTGTCTTTGAGTATGAATCCAAACATGAAGAGAAATTGGGTATATTGAAGATTTTGTCTGAGGAGAGATTATTTTTATGTTGCAGATTGGATAAAGATTTTTTATTTTGTAGGAGATTATCTTTTGAAGATATTTTTGATGAAGTTTAAGAGTTTTGTTTGAGAATAAGGCAGATTTGATACAAATTTTTTGAAGACAAATTTTATGGATTGAAGAGAAGATAAAGAGTTTGATGATTAAATTTTCTTGTAGGAATATCAAGAGAAAATATTTTCAGGGCAGATTGGTGCAAAAAATAAATATGATTTCTAACTCTTATTTTGCAGATTGATTGAAGGCTCATTTTGATATTATTTTGTAGATGAAGAAAATAATTTTTGTGAGGAAGATCAACAGGATTGAATGATGTTTAATGGAGATAATTTATCTTGTGAGAAAATCAAATTGAAGAGTTTATTTGCAGGGGAGATGAAGAAAAGGAAATGTGTTTTTGCAGAGAAGATCAAGAGTTTGGAAATGTATTTTTGCAGATAGAGACTGAATGAATTGTAATTTTTATTTAATAACATTTTGAATAAGGTTGTAAATGCAGAGGTTGAAGAATATCAAAAAGTGAAGAGATTGATTGTCTTTGCAGATTGAATATTCAGTTTGATAGAGATTTTATTCTCTCCTACAAGGGCAGATTCAAAATATATTATGATGAATTGTTTTTGCAGAATGGAGATCTATTTGATGCAATCAGATATTATTTTCTTTTAGAGAAGATGAAAGGTTTTATGTTTTGAAGGTGAAAGGACATCAAATTTGTATACAATGGTTTTTCAGGTGCATTGATGAAAAGATATATAAACAGACATTGATGAAACATATTTGTGTGAAGTGTTGTTGAGTATATCCGGATGTAAGATTAATTTTGAACAGAATGACCATTTGACAAACATATGTTTTGTATTGAATGGAAACAGAGTATCCCTCTGACTTGTTTATTACTTCTAGTGAAGATTCAGTTTGCCAGTGAGGCCTTGTATTAGCCAGTGAGGCTTGTAGGTCAGTGAGACCTATTTGTTTACCAGTGAGGTATATCAGTGTTGGAAGTGGGTGCTTCTATTTGGAGTTGGTGCTCCTAGATACATTTTGTAGCCAGTGAGGCATGTTTTATCAGTTAAGCCAGTGAGGCAGTTCTGGAGTGGTTTTTCTACCCCTGGAGGGTTTTCCACTCGTGCAATTCTTGTGTCTTGATTCATATTGATCTTCTCTCTGTGGTTGTATGATTTACTTATGAAGTTTTGTTCTCTTTCTGCATTCACAGTCATGTGCATATGTATTTGACAAATCAATGGTTGCGTATGTATTTGACAAATCAATGGTTGCACATGTATTTGACAAATCAGTAGTATCTTTCTCTCCTTGTGCTATGAAAGTTAAAGTTTGTAAAAAGATTTGAAAATTCACACAACACTGATTCACCCCCCCTCTCAGTGTTGTCCTTGACTCCTACACATGTCCCACATCAAATCGATTATATCACTTCAATTAAAGATTGGAATGATAAGACTATTTACATCAAGACTATTGAGGCAGCATTGTGGATTGTTTTGCATTATCATGACTGACATAGAAGCACGACAGAGGCAATCGATGGGAGATGGATCAACACATATGTAGATATCATCATGATGATCGCCATAATGACAATCAACTCCAACAAGTAAGAATAAACTATTATATCTAACACATTGCTTACAAATCAGTCATTAGAGACAAAGGAAGACAAAATAAGACAAGCATATTATAATCGACGATCTCCTCTACAAAGAATCAGTGCACCAAATGTGAATAAGGCAATCCAAAGCCTAGCGGCGAATGTGCTAAGAAAGATAAGACAAAACAATAAGACACATAGAGACAAAGCCACGTCAGCATATAAGACAAAATCAGAAGAAGACAAATGTTAAAATAAATCATTAAGGAATGATTGTGGATCAACGCTGATCCAAGAGGAGTGAATGTCCCAAGGATCGCACCTTCTCAAGAGGAAAAGGCGATATATAAGAAGATCTCATACAATCGAACAAGAATCATCTATCATTTGATCATCTCACACATTTTCATCTTTCGAAGGCATCAACACAACATAGCATACATAGAAGCAGCATTACATCTCTCATTCGAGGCAATCACCTCATAACACATTAAATCTAATATTCTTATCATCATTCAGACTCAACAGCATCTAATTATAGCAGATCGACGTCTTCCTACAGCAATAAGAAGTTTAATATACTTGGACAACGAACATCCACATTCATCACTCCTACGAGGTATGTTACTTACCTTAAGTTAGTATATCTCATGGTAATGAACTTATGAATGATTTCCTCTAAGTCAGTCATAATAGAATAAGACAAGTATAGCATAATAAAATGAGAGTATTCATGAATGATGATAAGCATAATAGGATGGGTATGCATATGTCATAATAATAATGAATTGTATAACATTACAATGATAAATGTAAAGAAAGAATGCTATTAAAGAATGATGTATGCAATGCTATCATAACGATAAAAATGATAAATGAATATGTGGAATGTTTATATAATGGACAAGGTCCAAGGAATAATAATTGTATGATATCATAATGATGAATACCATATTTATATATACTTAACCATGACATGAGATGGTACAATGATGAGTTCCCATAGAGGAACAATGTGATCAAATGTACTATCTCGTGATCCATGGGGATCACGAGATGGTAAGGATAAACTCCTATAGGATATGATTCAGAATTATAATCATGGTATACTTGGATGAGAGTAGGTAGCCTCACTGTTAATCTATCTATCACCCTACGAGTATGGTGGTGAGCTAGGGAAGGGCAGTTTAGGATCTAGCACATAGGTGACTCTCAAGTGGGTGAAGTAGCACCGAGTGTATAGCGTGAAGCCCCTTGAGCCAAGAGGTGAAGTATCACCGGTTGCATAGCGTGAAGCCCTTGGGCCTATGGTTGCATAGACCTAATTATTATTATAATGGCTTAACGGTAGGTGACTCTCAAGAGGGTGAAGTATCACCAGATGTATAGCGTGAAGCCCCTTGAGCCAAGAGGTGAAGAATTGTTGGATGTAGCAATGAAGCCCTTGGGCCTATGGTAGTGGGTCTCGCTATACCAGCACCCTAATGTAACCATACTCATATGGGGTGGGTGAAGTAGAGTAGATTAACGATCAGGCACTAGAAAGACTCTCCCAAGGTATATCATGGAAATCTCTATATGATAGAAATGAGAAAATGTGAAATGCATATATGTAATGAACTTTGATATTGATTATGATTATGTGGTTACTAACCCTAATTGCAATATGATGATGTTATAAGGATTTATTGGTTACTAATGTTCTCTTTAAGAAGTTAAAATTGTGTACAAGGTTAAAAAAATTTTGAATTTCCTAAAGGTGACATTACAGTGACACACGATATCCCCGCAAAATGCATAGAAAGCGACAAATTCAGTTTTAACCGCCTGTACAGCTGGTTCTGGAGGGAATGGGGACTTGACACGTGTCATATGCATGTGATAAGGTCGGTGGCCACCTCAGGGGTCTATAAATACATGGATTTCATACTATGAAGATAGATTCTCCTTGGTCGATGATCGGTAGTATGTTTTGGGAATATCCAGAAGCATTCTCCAGATTACAAGATCTGTTTGATCTGAATCTTGGAATGTTGTAAGGTTGAGGCCAATGCATGTGTAATGCCAATTGTACTCTTGTTGTAATCCTCCTATTGCATATGAATAAAGAATTGTTTATTTTGTTGTCGTGTGTTAATCATTCTCGCTACTTGATCTGGTAGCTTGACAAAGCCCTTGGATGCTGAGCTACATCAAAGACTTTGTAACATTTTGGCCTTAGATCCACTATCTTCTTGAAGCTATGATTTAAGTTTTGAAATTTTTTTCTTAAGCTTCTTGATCTCACTGTAGGCATAATGAAGTTCCTCCTCAAGATCCACTTCTTCATCTTCGTCATATTCTTCTTTTGAATCTTTCTCTTCTTTTCTTTCATCTTCACTTTCAAGGACATCACTCTTTGCTTCCATTGCCATGAAGAGCATTTTTATCTAACACTGTCAGAAATACTTTCGTTGCTTTCCTCTGATGAGCCATCATCTTCTTTTGAATAAATGTTTTTCTTGTACTTCCGAAAGTTCTTTCCTTGTTTGTAATCTTCTTCATCATCGCTATTTTCACTTTTGACCTACACACACTCAGAAGCATAATGACCTATTTTACCACAATTAAAACATTTATACTTACCTTTGTACATGTCGGATCCTTTCTTGAGCTTTCTATCAAAATGGGCTTCCTTTGCATCTAATTCATCACTGAACCTATCACTTGATTCATGCTTTTTATTCTTCATCTCCTTTGATGCTTTGAATGTTGCCTCTCTTTTACATGATTTCTCTTCTTCTAACTCCATCTCTTCTCTTTCACTCACAAATTTGTCTCCATTTGTCACGACATCATTCCTTGTTTCTATTGTCATGTGTGTTCCATTTGTCACCTTATCACTTCTGCTTGCTTCCCTATCATCACTTGTATTTGGTTTTGTTGGTGCTTGTTGATCAAGATTCCGCTTGGTATTACCTTTTCCCTTATTTCATTATCTTTTTTGCCATATGTGCTCTTAAGATCTTCCTTCTAGCAACTAAACTTAATCAAAGGAACCCGCTCTTATACGAATTAATGAGCACATGTTTATACTCAGAGGGGGGTGAATCAGTATAAGGATATCTTTTACTTTTCTAACTTAACAACCATAATAATAATACACATGCAAGATCTGGCAATTAAGAACACATGATTTACGTGAAAACCCTTGCGAGAGAAAACCACGAAAAAATATTGCTTCTATATTGATCTTCTTTGTAGGCACCAACCTACTTCTCTTTACAAGTCTTTTTGTAGGCACCAATCCACAGGAGTCACCAATCCCCACTTATAGAATTTGTAGGCACCAACCCACTGGAGACACCAATCCCCACAACTGAGCACCAACTCAGTAAGAGACACCAATCACTTATTTTGATAAGCACCAGCCTCCAAATTCTTCAATGGATGATATTGTCTTCACTAAGATCTGATTATAGATCCACTTTCTTTCACGACTCTACTTGTAGATGATCTAACAGTTATCACACAAGTGTTTTCCTTCATGACTTGGTTTGTAGATCATGCAATGCTTTCCTTCACAAGTCTACTTGATGATGATGCAATTGTTGGAATATGTTGTCATTGATGTCAAAAGCATGGAGTCATAATTTGAGTCATTGATGTCAAGGAAGAATGGCCCGGTATAATAAGAGTTAACCATTACATTTTCCCATTGAAGAGAAATGTTGAAACTAGAAGACTAACTTAAGAGATATGTATATGTTTAAATTAAAGATTTAAACATAACAAAAGAAAGACACATTGAAGAATAAAATTAAATATGGGTCAATCTTGTGAAAAATGAAATAAGACAAAGTCTTATTTAAAAAACAATGGACAAAAGGTGAAATTAAAAACATAAAAAAAAGGGAGCACTCAAATAAGACTAAAGAGTCTTATTCATAAAAGACAAATGTGAATAATATACATTCTTAAGATGGCCAACCACCACAAGGTAGAAAAGACAAGTATGATATATATTCATATACAATGGAGCAGTTAGAAGTGACATCCAACGATTGGAGAATAAGACAAAAGTCTTATATCATGTAAAGACAAAAATAAATCAAAAGATATGATGCGATTTGTTTAAGAAATTGAGAGGTCCATTAAAGCATGAGGAGGTGCAATTTAATATGTGAAGTGAAGTATGTATTAAGGCAACAAATTAAGAAGAATAAAATGCAGCAGTTGTTTTAGAAGTTAGTAATTATAAAAAGGCATATGAAAGTGTATGATTTAAAGAAGATGTGGTGTGACTCATATTAGTTTCCAAGTGGTGTGATTTATACTTGGAAGGGCAGCATTTAAGATTTGAGGAGTAGCGATTACCTTTGAAGGAGTTTTTAAAAATAAATAAATAAATGGTTGTGATCTTTTTGGCAGCAATTAGTATGGGAAAAGATACGATGCATTAAGTGAAATAAGATAGAGATGCAATTTGTTAAGAAACAACAATTAAGGTTAAGAAGAGTCATGATTATTTGAAAGGGGATGCATCTCTTCATGGAGATGTGAAGGTATAAAAGGAAGGTGAGGAAAGTGGTTTAGAATGTAAGCAATTGAATGAAATATTAATGAGAATAAGAGCAGATTGAAAAGAAAGAAAAGGGCAGAAATATGAAGTGTAACTCAAATTTTTATTTTGAGTTTATATGCAACCCATGTATGAATAATAAATGCAAATATATATGATGAATATAAGTGAAGATTAGAAGCAGAAATCTACGTGAGAATATTGGCATGATAATAATTAGTTTTTGTGAAATGAATAAGTGCATGATAAGATAAGATTTATGAAAGAGAAGTGTGTATGACTAGCAGATTTGTGAAGGAGTGGAAGTATATGAGAGTGAACCTGATTTGAAAAGGAAGACTTACATCATACAGAATCTAGAGATAATGATCAGATTTGTGATTGGATCATAATTGTGTTTGATCAGATTTGGAAGAAGGTTATTGTGTGGATTGTGATCAGATTTGGAAGAAGGTTATTGTGTGGATTGTAATCAAATTTGGAAGAAGGTTATTGTGTGAATAGTGATCAAATTTGGAAGAAGGATATTATGTCAGTTGTAATCAGATTTGTGAGAGGAAGATTCTGTGAAGAAGCATACTATATTAGCTATTGAAGGATAAAGAAGTTGGAGCCTCCTGTTGGGTTGGAGCTCAATTTGTGTGGGGGTTGGAGCCTATATGAAGAAGAAATGATATATATATATATATATATATATATATATATATATATATATATATATATATATATATATATATATATATATATTGTGCCGTGTTTTTCTCCCCCCCTCTCATTATAACCTTGCGCTCGTCAATTGGTATCAAAGCGGGCTCCTTTGAAGATAGCCTAACAACTAGAAGATAGATCTTAAGAGCACATATGGCAAAAAGAAAAGGAAATAAGGGAAAAGGAAATACCATGCAAAATATTGATCAACAAGCACAAACAAGATCAAATGCAAACTTGATAACACAAAAGTAAGAAAGGGTGATAAGGTGAAAAATGATGAGGTGGCACTTGGAATACACATGGCAATAAAAACAATGAATGATGTCATGACAAATGGAGACAACATTGTGAGTAAAAGAGAAGAGGAAATGGTGTTAGAAGAGAAATCAACTAAAATAGAGGCAGGATTCAAAGCATCAAAGGAGATGAAGAATTCAAAGCATGAATCAAGGGATAACTCCAGCAATAAATCAAAGGAGGTCCATGTTGATAAAAAGCTTGTTATGTCAAAAAAAGTAACCTTGGGGGTTTTTTACTCTTAAGGTTTAGCTCCCGAGTCCTTTAGAATGCATTTAGAGCATCTTGCATGATTTTGATGACTCCTGATGAGAAAACCCTGAGGTTTCATGGCAATTGGGACTCAGGGGGTGCACTTAACATAAACCCTACCTAAAATAAGGAGGAGGATGTGGGCGTCCGCGCCCTAGTCTTGCCCTATTTTAGGTCAGGACCTATTTTTGGGTGTTGGTTTATGATCGTTATTTAGGTCCACACCCTAGTCTTGCCCTATTTTAGGTCAAGACCTATTTTTGGGTGTTGGTTTATGATCGTTATTTAGGTCCTATGCCGACATCCTAAGTTTGAATTATGAAATTCTTAGTGGGAATGTTTGTAGTTGCATATATAAGCATGATTAGTGATTCATTTGTAAACTAGATGGAAACTAGATGGGCATTTTGATGCAGGGGCATTAGGGGCCTCATAAGCATAATTTTTGTCATGTTTGGTTTTTGGGTTGTTTGAATGTTCTGGAGTCTAATAAGGTCATTTATGACCATGTGGGATCATGTTGATCCATTTTTGGAGTGTTAATAGGGTTTTTGGTTAAAAATTGTCATGAAACTTTGGAAAAGTGTCAAAAATCTGTCAAAAATCAAGAAATAGTTACAAGTAAATCAAGAAACTGTTACTAATTAGTTGCAATGGATGGGAGATGGATATATGCATCCTCAAAACTCAAATGGAGGGTGGTGTGGAATTGTAATTGAAGTTTGATGAGTGAAAACCCTATTTTTCTGTGCATTCCAACGTTGCAGGTCTGTTCTTTCTATTTGTACAGACTGTACGGTCCCATTAGAGCCCTGTAACTTGGTTTATTGAAACATGTTGTGAATATACTTTATTTTGGTTTTGGTTTCACTAATTTTTTATTCAGTAGTTTAAAAGTTATTACATTTTATTAAAGACCGGTCAAAACCCTACCTAGGGTAACCAATGAGTGAATAAATGGCATAATTGGCCTTCCACCAGTGGAAACATCACCACAATGGGTGGAATGGTCTGTAATAATGCCATGTATCATATTCCAATCTTGTAGGGTCCCATGATGAAGGTTGCACGTGCTTTTGGAAGGTTTTAGGTCTAATATTCTGTATGTATCAGACTGTGAAGACATTGAATGACAGTTTGGAGGTCACCAATGTAATTTTTGATCTTTTTATGATTGGAGAAGGTGTTGGGAGTGTGTGGAAGGGTCCTACAGACCTGATCAAGGGGTTGTTAGTCTTTAATAACAATTACTTGACAAAAATGTTTTGACTGTCCTAAAGTGGACTGTGTATGACAGTGAAAACCTAGAAGGGGTAACAGTCAAGTTTGGACTTCTTGTTGAGTGTAAACCTTAAAACCTATGTAAGATCACTAGGATTGGAAGGTGTGAAGGCTCATGAGTCAATGGCATGCCAATGGTACCATTATTAGATGTTAATTCATCCAAGATCATATGTATTGCTAGTTGCATTGTTGGAATTAGGCCTAATTGGGAGAGGGATAGTCAAAAATTGCCTTAGTCCGTACAAAGAAACCATATACCATTTTTAGATATGTGTAATAAGAGCCAAGAGGGTATCCCAAATAGGTCTTATATTTTTAATATCAGGTCTACAATGAAAGTTATGGTCAAAAAGGTTATTTTGAAAGGCTACTAGGTTCTAAGGGTAAAATATCAAGAATGTACAAAGTTTCATGGTCTGTCCTAAACTAAGTCCTTCCTCTGCATCACATTTTTATTGACAAGCTTTTGTGAAAGTGATTCAAGGCATTCATTATGTGGTAAAGCAGAATTTGGTGTTGTTATTGTGTTTGCATTTGTAGATTTGGCATCCATCTCCTCATGGCATGAAGAGCATCTTCCTTCTATGAGATCTTCACTACAAGGTGATATCAATTATGTTTTCTATCATTTATCATTTGGATTTTGCCTCTATCCTGCAGGGATATGTACTCTTTATCTGACAACGATGTTAGGAAGACTTGAATGTCTCTCCAGGGCTTGATTGAGGAAAGCCTCTAAACACCACAACCCCCAACCCACTTTTCTGTGATTGCAGGTTACAGGTTACGAAAGAGAAAGAAGTGGAGTCACAGGAGAGTAGTGTAGACTGTTAGAATTGCAGATCAGAGAAGAAAACAGGGACCTGGACTTGGGCGCCCGCTCATTAGTCCTCTGGATCCCGCAACGGTAAAATCTCTGGAACAACAGAACTGTGTTGCAGACAAGATCCCCAGATCCTGAAGAAAATTAAGGCACTGGACTAGGGCACCCGCTCATTAGTCCTTGAATTTTCCACACACCAAACTTTAAAATCTGGTATGCATTTGATTGTCATTTGATATTTCTATGTGCGATCATTTTCTGTAATTTGTCCGTTTGCTTACGATTTCATGGAATTAGGGTTTTGAGTATAATTGGATTTGATTGAAAAATAAATTCACACAATTCTAATCTTCCCCTATGTTCCAAGTGAGAAGAACCTGTAGTAGACTCCTCTACTCGGCTGAATGTCCTTGAATGTTTACTGGTGAAAGGAGGATCAACACAAACTATCAAAACCAAACCCTAAACATTTTTCACACTAAACATTTTGGTGAACCCGTGTTTTTAGACTTTTTGGCACCTTGCTAAGTGTTGTACTTCAGATTTACATTTATTTCATTCATTCATTTTATTATTCATCTTATTGCATTTGAAAAATTACAAAAAAATTGAAAAATTTGAAAATTTTTTTAAAAAAATTGGCATTTTTAGCTTACATTTTCAAATAATTTGAATTAGTTGGCATTTTATTTCAATAAATTTCTATCATTATCATCATATATAATTTAAAATATAGAATTTTTTCATTCACCATTCATTTACATTGCATTTTCATGATCAAATTGTTCAAAATTGCTTGAAATTGTGTATTTTTCCATATAACCTAGTTTTGCATTAGTTAGGGTTTGTAGTCAAAATCTTGTTTCAGAATTTACTACCCTTTCAAAACACTCATTAGGACTAATTTATAACTGTAGTGTTTCATCATAGTGGTTTTCTTGCAAAATTTCATGTCTAGGGTTTGAAAACCTTGTTTTTTCACTAGATTTTGGTCTTATCATCTCTCTAGATTTGCATCTTAGGCATGTTGTGAAAGATTTTTCTACACTAATTGGTTGTTATCAGGTTTATTATCTACTACCCCTCCTCAAATTCTTTACAACACCCTTTTTATTAGGTCTTGGCATTGAAATTTGTGAAAATTTGCATATTTTGGCTATATTTTCATTAGGGTTTGACTTAGATTGGCACTATAAGCGTGTTGTGATGGATTTTATGGCTTTAGGTGACTGATATTACTGTTATAATCTATTGTACCTCCTAAAATTCTTTACAACACCCTTTTTATTAGGTCTTTGCATTAAAAAGTTGTAAAAAATTGCATATTTTAGTGTATTTTCACTAGAATTGGACTTGTCATCATTCTAAGTTTGCATCAAAAGTGTGTTGTGAAGGATATTATTGATTTATTGGACTAAAATCAAACATTATTTTCTGCCCCTGATCAATTTCCTCACAACACCTTTTCTTTCCCTTATGTGCATTGACAAAAAATAAAAAAATCAAGCATTTTGGATCTTAAACATATATTGCTCCTTGGGTTTGTTCTATTAGTTTGTGCATCGAGTGTTGCATTCTTTTGTATGAGTCTTATGACCTACTTCCCTAATAGAAACATTCCTTTAAGAAGAAGTAGAAGACTTATGGGATCTAGTGCTTTTGAAGAAAACGATATTCCTACCTTTGAAAATCCATTGAATACCTTCTTTACAAAAGGAGAGACACAATTTTTGCAAGACATTCTACCTCCTACAACCACTATGGAAGATCAACTATTTCATGATGTTGACAACACTATTGAGGTGGTCGCACATGTACCTAATGAGCAAATAAACAAACTAGATAAAGAGTTAGCTAATTTTCAAGCATTTGTTGAAATTGAAAGGATAGCGGAAGAAGATGTACCTGTGATTCACAACATAAGAGAATTGATAGAAGAATGACAAGATGGTATTAATGTTGTTCAAGGATTAATGCATAGAGTACACAGTAATGTCATGACGGTGACTGAGTGTGCGAATGGTATTAAGAACATGTTGTCACCGTCTCATACACAATTATCGGCACCTATACCGACTACTGGAATATCTACATTCACATCGACAATTTTTACAACGAATGCAAATGCTTGTAGTAATGCTACCACAGTATTGGAGTATCTAATGGAACTAGTTCACAAAATTACAAAGCTATGGGATTCAACTATCAGAACTTGGTTTCTAAGGGGACCTCTTCTATGAATAATCACTCTCAACCACCTCTCTATCCCACCTATTCTTAGCCACCTATTACATATAACTATTCACAACCACCTTCCACCTGTCACTATATTCAACCATCACTGAACCATTCACATCATCCACATATCAATTCTCAAGCTCAATCACCTCCTCACTTTGGTTCTAATTCCTCACAACAAACCACATCTCCCAATGATGCCATCCTAAACCAACTTTTTCAAGGCATGATCACTTTACAACAAAAAGTGACAAACTTGACGAATTCTTCACAACCTAATATACCAACTTATCATGTCTGTAATCCCCTATCTTATGCAATCTTGAGAACTCCTATGTTCGAGAGGTTTGAGACCCTCGCTTTGAAAAATATGGTGGAAAAGGTGATCCTAATACTCATGTGGCACCATTCACGGCTATGTGTAGTGATTTCTATTTTGAAGAGGACTTGTTAGCAAAACTTTTCCCGCGATCTCTCAAAGATACTACTTTAGAATGGTTTTGCTCTTTGCTTCCGAATTCAATACACTCTTTTTCGCAATTAGTTGATCAATTTTTACAACATTTCCAAACAAACATTGGACCTCAAGTTTCTTTGATTGATTTAGTCCATTGCAAACAAGGTCCGAAAGAGAAGTTAACTAAGTTTATTAGTCGGTATCAATCTCTTAATGCACAAATTCAATATCAGATGAAGTATGAGGATGTTCAGAAGGTGTTTATTACAAATTTACAACCTAACATCTGTGATAATATTCTCTTAATGAAGTATAACTCCTTTCAACATTTATGCACCGCCCTTCATGACCATCAACTTTCGTCTAGTCAGTATGAAAGTCAAAACTCATCAACTCAAGTTGATCAATCCGCGGATGGATCATCACAAAACAACTTTAAGAGGAATAATAAGAGTTTCATCAAGGTTAATGGACTGAATTTGAATAATTTTTCCCAAGTGTCTGTTATTACTAATCCAAAGAAGGCACCATATCAGCGGAGAAAATTTACTCCGATATCTAAGTCCTATCATTCTATCATGAATCAGGCTGTGAGTAATAACCTTATAAAGCTTCTCCCGATAAAACCTATGGATCCTAATAAAATGCAAGGACCTTATTTCGATGCTAATGCCTTTTGTCATTTTCATTGACAACAAGGACATGATACTGAACGATGTATGCGTCTTAAACATGAAATACAAGACCTCATTGATTCGAATATTATACAAGTATCAGATGTGAATGATAATGGAAATAAGTCGGTTGCTCCACCGAATCAGAATTTGTAAATCTTTACTAATCCTTTCCCTAAGCATACTGATAACAACATGTTGGAACAGAATATAGTGGAGGTAGATGATGATTACTTGGATTATGATAACATCGTGGGTATGATAGAAGTGGATAAGGAAAAGTTGGTTAACCCACCTTGTCCATGGGGAAAAGGTATTTATGCTAAGGTTCCTCCTCCGTTATCCTTACAAGGATCGAGAGATAACCAAAATGCATCAGAAAGACAAATACAACAACTGAAACAAGAGACTATAATGAACGAAATGATCGAGATAGTACAAGATAGTCCTTGTTACTATGGTAGATGAACTCAGCAAAGAAAGCTAGCTAAATATCGGAAAAGAGTAAGACGATTATCATCAATTGGAAATAATAGTGGTTCTCCTCCTCACAAGCAACAAAAAGTCTCACATATACAAAAATTTGAGAAACAAGCATTACATGGATTTCATAACAAACAAGACTTTCATAAGAACCACTCAAGCTTCTCACAAAACTTGATAGAGCATCTTTCCAAGATGCTCACAAGTTCCAAATTCTAGACTGGCTTGTCCCTACAGGTAAGTATTTATAACCCTTTACCTCCATGTTGTGTCCATGATGTGTTATGTGTTGTTTAGGCCTCCTGGGATGACCCTTGATTCTCTTGTAAGGTCAAGGATACTAGGAGACCACCTCTGTTGTGACCTTCTATTTGTATCATCATTATTCTATATTGTGTCTCCTCTATTTTCACTATTGTGTGTTGTGTCTTATGGACATAGGGTTGCGGTTGGTGACTTGGGGGCACCCTCCTACGTGACTGTTCCTAAGGAACTTGTTTCTCCTCTCTTGATTTATTGCTTCCCTTCCTCTAGTGTTTCTATCTAGCGGGCAGATGACAAAAAAATTATTATACTGATACGGACCTAGTGTCCCTTCACCGAGAAATCAAAAAATGGACCAAGGCCATACATGACGATGGGGTTGATATATATTATCTGACGCTTAGCTAGTAGAATCACTCCATGTAATCTTGATGATTTCTTATCGCACTTACGAACAATAACAATACTGTTGCTCCGTGTACTTTGTCTATCTTTGAATCTCGCCTTGGTTCCACTCGGTTTTGAGATTTCTGTGGTATAGCCCCACAGTTATACTCGGTCTTTGAATCCATAGTATAACCTCGGTTCTCTATGTGAATGATCATATTCATTGTTGTTTATCATGATTATATGGATTGTAACACTTTTCCTGCAAGAATGTGTTTGTGGGAACATTTGGCGATCGTAAAGATCATGTCACCTCCGGGGGGCATGGGCCTTGCGAGATCTTGTGTTCCCTTGTGTGTTTTCTTCCTAACTTAACGTGCTTGATATCGATACCTAATATCAACCACCTTAAGGTGGGGGCATATATAAGGTAATTTGTCAAATTTAGATGCTAACAAAGTGTATTTGTTCTCAAGTACAGTTTAAAGACTGGTGGCGATGAGTCCCTCCTACACTCTGAGATTTGTTTGTGAATCTTGAAATCTATTGCAATCATTTAAGCCCTCTGCAGAGGTGGGATATCGCGTATATCCTTTCTTATCTTAATCCCTCTGCGGAGGCAGAGATGGTGTATTTCTCAAGGAGAGTGCACATCCTGTCATTTTCTAAAAGTCTTTTGTGGAGGCGGGGAGCGGATCTGTGACTATCCTAACCCTTAAGTGTGTCTTCGGCTATTGTTGTGGCGAAGCACAATCATTGGTGTGTGCCTATAATGTGCCTGAGATGGTGATGAACCTATAAATAGGTATACTCCATTGCTTGTATGCCATATTTTCTCTATGTCTTCCATGTGTGTGTATTGCGTGTTTGTTCCCAAGCATAGTCTTAAAGACCGGTGGCAATGAGTCCCTCCTATGCTTTGAGATTTGTATGGCGTGCTTGATTTGTACGGTGTGTTTGTTCTCAAATGTAGTCATAAAGACTGGTGGTGATGAGTCCCTCCTGCACTCTGAGATTTGTTTGGCGTGTTTGTTGCCCCATGTGCAGTCTTAAAGACTGGTGGCAATGAGTCCCTCTTGCACTATGGGTTGTGTGTTTACTTTCCTTGTACTTGCATCTGCATTTCATATATGAAAAAGAAGAAAAATAAAATAATCATCCCTGTATTCACTACATTTACTGTATTCACTGTGTTTTGCATGTCTTCAATATTGTCTTCTCCATGTTTTGCATGACTATAACTGTCTTTTCCATGTTTTGTGTGTGTGTTACTGTCTTCATTGGCGTGTCTTCTCCGTGCTTGACATGTTTGTTGTGTTTGTTGACCATACTTTAATGCATGTATTGGCCCTACGTTTATACATACATTAAAGTGGAGGCTAAATGTTATGTCGAAAAAAGTAACCTTGGGGGCTTTTTCCTCTTAAGGTTTAGCTCACAGGTCCTTTAGAATGCATTTAGAGAATCTTGCATGATTTTGATGACTCCCGATGAGAAAACCCTAAGGTTTCATGGCAATTGGGACTTAGGGGGTGCACTTAACATAAACCCTACCTAAAATAGGGGGGAGGACTTGAGCGCCCGCGCCCTAGTCTTGCCCCATTTTAGGTCAAGACCTATTTTTAGGTGTCGGTTTATGACCGTTATTTAGGTCCTATGCTGACATCCTAAGTTTGAATTACAAAATTATTAGCGGGAATGTTTGTAGTTGCATATATAAGCATGATTAGTGATTCATTTTGTGAAAGTAATTCAAGGCATTCATTGTGTGGCAGAGCAGAATTTGGTGTTGTTATTGTGTTTGCATTTGCAGATTTGGCATCCATCACTTCATGGCATGAAGAGCATCTTCCTTCCATGAGATCTTCACTACAAGGTGATATCAATTATGTTTTCTATCATTTATCATTTGGATTTTGCCTCTATCCCATAGGGATACACACTCTCTATTTGACAACAGTGTTCGGAAGACTTGAATGTCTCTCAAGGGCTTAACTGAGGCAAGCATCTAAACACCATAACCCCCAACCCACTTTTCTGTGATTGCAGGTTATAGGTTGCGAAAGTGAAAGTGGAGTCGCAGGAGAGCAGTGTAGACTGTCGGAATTGCAGATTAGAGAAGAAAATAGGGACTGGGACTCGGGCACCTGCTCATTAGTCATCTGGATCCTACAACTGTAAAATCTTCAGAACAACAGAACTGTGTTGCAGACAAGATCTCCAAATCTTGAAGAAAATTGAGGCATTGGACTAGGGCACCCGCTCATTAGTCCCCAACTTTTCCACACACCGAACTTCGAAATCTAGTATGCATTTGATTGTTTTTTGATATCTCTATGTGTGATCATTTTCTATAATTTGTCTGTTTGCTTACAATTTCATGGAATTAGGGTTTTGAGCATAATTAGACTTAATTGAACAACAAATTCACACAATTCCAATCTTTCCCTATGTTCTAAGTGACAAGAAGCCTGTAGTAGACTCCTTTACTCGGCTGAATGTCCTTGAATGTTTAGTGGTGAAAGGAGGATCAACACAAACCATCAAAACCAAACCCTAAACATTTTTCACACTAAACAAAGCTCAAAGAAGAATCCAACATACACAAAGGTAAGTATAAATGTTTTAATTGCGATAAAACTAATTATTGTGTTTTTGAATGTGTGCAGGTTAAAAGTGAAGACAAAGGAAAAGAAGAGAAAGATTCAAGAGAAGAAATAGTTTTCATGACAATGGAAGCAAAAAGTGAACATGATGAAGTGGATCTTATGGAGGAACTCCATTTCGCCTACAATGATGTCAAAAAGATTCAAAGTAGAAACTCGAAGCTAAAATTACAACTTCAAGAGGATAGTGAAGCTAAGGCTAAAATGTCACAAAGTCTTGAGGAATCGAAGAAGATGATCACCGATCTAAAAGTTAAAATTGAAGAAGCCAAGAGGATCGAGGAAGAAGTGAGAAGCCAATTGAAAATAAAAGAAGAAGATTGTGAGAAGTATGAGTCTGAAATTAGTTACTTGAGGACAAAATTAGAGAAAACAACTACCAAGCCAGACAGGAACCTCAAGGTTGATAAAAGTACCGAAATTGTGGGTGATATTATAGATGGGAAAAAGTCAGCTTGCATAAAGACAAGTCTTGGTCATGAAGCAAAGGAAGATCAAGTTTCCAATGAGCTACCAAAGAAGGGATATAAGGAAAAACCAAAAAGCTATACTCTCAAGAATCCTATCAAGAATGATAGCTATACAAGAAGAAAGGAAGTAATACCCCATGAGATATCAATGTACCTCACAAAGACAACATGGATAAAAATACATTCAGAAAATCATTCCCTCTAAGGCATGTGCAAATGAATAGGTTTCAACACTCATTTTATGGTTATTTCTATTCTTGTAATAACTTTGGTCATAAAGCGGAAGATTGTTGGACACATGCAAGAAACTTTGGTTGGATCAAGAATAGAGGTTCTTATGGGTTGCCAAATAAAAAGGATGACATCATATGTTATAAATGCAACCACCTTGGTCATAAGGCAAGAGATTGTAAAACATGAGCAAGAAATGATGGTTGGAACAAGAGTAGAAGTAATCATGGATTTTCAAGAAGGAACTATAATTCCTTTGGTTAGTTAGTGGATTACAATACATTATATGCTACAAATGCAACAACTATGGGCATTTAGCACAATGGTATAGAAGTGGTTTTGAGGAACCTTCCAAACAAAACAAGAAAGTGGAAGCCATGAATAAGCAAAGGGAAGGATCTACAAATGTATGGAGAAGGAAACTAGAGCAAGATAATGAGTTGAAGGAAGAATCTATACTTGTGCTTCATGCACAAGAGGTTTCACTAAGTCCTTAAGGAGAAGTACAAATTCAAGGGGAGCTAATCCTGCATCATCTTTTAGCTCCATAGAGAAGACAAATTCAAGATAGATCAACTAAGCCATATTCTATATGAGCATTATGTTGTCATTGATCAAAGGGACAGAGTCATAAGAAAAGAGTTATGATATGATAATAGCAGACTACATATTAGAAAGTTACAAAATAATGAAGAAAAAGAAGAATTAATGTCAACATGATAGAGAGCCTAGAAGGCATGAGACAATGAAAGAAGGAAGAATTCATGATAAATGGATGAGAGAATAAGGATCACAAAGCTCTAATTTGTTATCATGGTGCAAGAAGATATGAAGAAGAGATGATAAAGATGTTTTGTAAGACTACACTTAATGAGAGAAATTTTCAAAAACCTGACAAGAGGATGAGAATGATCCAAAGGAGTCCTTGCATGAAGAGTACGCTTGTGAAAAGTTTAATAGATCACACAAGAATGTGTTGGTAAAAGCAAAAGAGATGGATAGTGGAAGGACAATTATAAAAGGATTGAATGCTATAACTCCGTGGATGAGAAAAATTAGAGATAGATGAAGACTTCTCACCTTTGATATCAAAAAGAAAGATTCAAGAAGAGAGACTTATAGAATGGAAGAATTATTCCATTAATGTCAAGAAGTATTACAAACAGGGGGAGATTCTTTGTGAAGAGTTGAAAGCATTTTCCATTTTGTAAAATGCATAGTGAATGATGGATAGCAAAACAAGTTCCTGATGTGTTAAACTTGAGAAGATCATGCAAAATATTTACTTGGACAACTTTAGAGGAAGCATATCACCCAAGTGACAAAGAGACAAAGGAGGAAAATTAGAGCAAGGGGAAGCCCGAGAAAGGGGGAGCATCACTAGAAAGAGAATCATATTATGAAGAAGAGAAATATGTTACATACCTTTGCCATTGATGTCAAAGGGGGAAAGATAGAGTAAGGGGGAGCAATGCAAAAGGAGAGAATTATGTTAGTGTTGACATCAATGACAAAGGGGGATATTGTTGGAATATGTTGTCATTGATGTCAAAGGCATGGAGTCATAATTTGAGTCATTGATGTCAAGGAAGAATGGCCCAGTACAATAACAATTAACCGTTACATTTTCCCATTGAAGAGAAATGTTGAAACTAGAAGACCGACTTAAGAGATATGTATATGTTTAAATTAAAGATTTAAACATAACAAAAGAAAGACACAT
This sequence comes from Cunninghamia lanceolata, assembly GCA_027924645.1. Lineage (NCBI taxonomy): Eukaryota > Viridiplantae > Streptophyta > Pinopsida > Cupressales > Cupressaceae > Cunninghamia > Cunninghamia lanceolata. The sequence continues at coordinate 11,069,845 of BSBN01000346.1, read as the reverse complement.
TGAAGAATAAAATTAAATATGGTCCAATCTTGCGAAAAATGAAATAAGACAAAATCTTATTTAAAAAACAATGGGAAAAAGGTGAAATTAAAATCATAAAAAAAGGGAGCACTCAAATAAGAGTGAAGAGTCTTATTCATAAAAGACAAAATGTGAATAATATACATTCTTAAGATGACCAACCACCACAAGGTAGAAAAGACAAGTATGATATATATTCATATACAATGGAGCGGTTAGAAGTGACATCCAACGATTAGAGAATAAGACAAAAGTCTTATATCATTTAAAGACAAAAATAAATCAAAAGATATGATGCAATTTGTTTAAGAAATGGAGAGGTCCATTTAAAGCATGAGGAGGTGTGATTTAATATGTGAAGTGAAGTATGTAATAAGGTAGGAAATTAAGAAGAATAAAATGCAGTGGTAGTTTTAGAAGTTAGTAATTATAAAAAGGCATATGAAAGTGTACAATTTAAAGATGTGGTGTGACTCATATTAGTTTCCAAGTGGTGAGATTTATACTTGGAAAGGGCAGCATTTAAGATTTGAGGAGCAACAATTACCTTTGAAGGAGTTTTAAAAAAAAGATAAATAAATGGTTGTGATCTTTTGGGCAGCGATTAGTATGGGAAAAGATACGATCAGCATTAAGTGAAATAAGATAGAGATGCAATTTGTTAAGGAACAACAATTAAGATTAAGAATAGTCATGATTATTTGAAAGGGGATGCATCTCTTCATTGAGATGTGAAGGTATAAAAGGAAGGTGAGGAGAGTGGTTTAGAATGTAAGCAATTGAATGAAATATTAATGAGAATAAGAGCAGATTGAAAAGAAAGAAAAGGACATAAATATGAAGTGTAACTCAGATTTATTTTGAGTGTATATGCAGACCATGTATGAATGATAAATGCAAATATATATGACGAATATAAGAGAAGATTAGAAGCAGAAATCTAAGTGAGAATATTGGCATGATAATGATTAGTTTTTTGTGAAATGAATAAGTGCATGATAAGATCAGGTTTATGAAAGAGAAGTCTGTATGACTAACAGATTTGTGGAGTGGAAGTATATGAAAGTGAACCTGATTTGAAAAGGAAGATTTACATCATACAGAATCAGAGGTACTGATCAGATTTGTGATTGGATTAGAATTGTATTTGACTGGATTTGGAAGAAGGTTATTGTGTGGATTGTGATCAGATTTGGAAGAAGGTTAGTGTGTGGATTGTAATCAGATTTGGAAGAAGGTTATTGTGTGAATAGTGATCAGATTTAGAAGAAGGATATTGTGTGAGTTGTAATCAGATTTGTGAGAGGAAGATTCTGTGAAGAAGCATACTATATCAACTATTGAAGGATAAAGAGGTTGGAGCCTCTTGCTGGGTTGGAGCTCAGTTTGTGTGGGGGTTGGAGCCTACAAGAAGAAGAAAGGATATATATATATATGCCGTCGTTTTCTCCCAAAAGTGTTTCCATGTAAATCGTGTGTTCTCATTGTGTGCTTAATTGTTAGATCTTGCATGTGATATTATTGTGGTTGATTAAAGTTAGAAAAAGTAAAAGTTTGTGTAATATTGATTCACCCCCCCTCCTCTCAGTATAACCGTGTGCTCATCAACAACTTTCCTTCACAAATTTTATCTCAAATAATGCAATGCTTTCCATTATAATTCTGCCTTAAGGTTTGCTCTAATTTCACTTACAAATCTGCCCCCAATTTGTGCATCATATATTTCTCCCTTCACAATATTAACATTCTCTTCATATATTTTAATATATAGATATGATTTACTCTTCATATTCTCTTCTCTAGATCTGCTTGAATATGCTCTAATTCACTTATTTCTCATTGCTTCATATTCTACACTTCACATTCACAAATTTACTTTATACCCTTCAACATTTCTTGAAAGAGTGCAATTTCTTTTTAGAGACACCACTCTTCAAATGGACATACCTTTACCAAAGGAGGCGTTCATTATTAACAAATCTTCTCTTAACCATAAGTGCTACCAAAAAGAAGTCAGCCTTAGTTTAATTCCATTTCATTGCTAATAATCCCTTAAACATAACCGATGCCTATGTAATTCGATGCCTTTGTAATTACAATCACTTCTATTTTGATAATGATTATTGCACATTAACTAATCTCCATCTCCTTATTCGTTGTTCATCATTCTCAAAATCACACTTCACAAAGGATAATCATTGTCTTCTAATTACCAATGTTCTCTTTTTACAAATTGATCGCTCCACTTCATATTCATCGCTGCTTTTTCTTTTTTTATTTCATCATCATCATCATCACATATATATATCTTGGCCAACATTAATTAAATATTTTTGTCTATCAAATACCAAAGTAAGAGGAATCGGCCATCATAGATGAACAACCAAAAACATTTATCAACTCCCTCATAACACAAGGATTCCATGCATTGTTTGAAGTCAGCCTTGTCAGGACTTTAATTTAATCTAAATAAGATTCTTCAATGGTGGTGCCATTATAGGAAAGTCGACCATCTTCATGATGAACGTATTAAACTTAAGTTTAAATCTTTAATTTCAACTTCATTTCAGTGTTAAAGTATATATGATAATCGTTGCGTTAATGAGATACTTTACTTCACATATCAATCTCTCTTTTGTGGCTTTTCTCATCACTTGTCCAATTTGTTCTATCATAAGATCTAGTAACAAACTCATGACCACTTGTGTTGTTTACATGTTGTTTCTGGCTTGATAAAGGCCTGATGCCCAGGGGGCTATTTTGTTAAAGGGATCTAGACCCTCTTTTCCAGGTGAACTAATTAAAAACAAACTCACAACCACTTAGATAATGAATTCCTTCTTGACATCAATGATAACAGTGTGACATTCCTTCTTTAATCTTCCATACACCCTTGGCATCGAATTCCTTCTTGACATCAATGACAACAAACTTAGACAACAATGATAACAATCTCTTTGACATCAATGACAATATTGCCAACAATAATTTTGTTGTTCCAATCATGTGAGGCAATAATGGAACCTACACTCACAAAGACTCTAGCTACTATATACAGAAGGTGTTTGGCAAGAGAGAAGAAACCATTTTATAAATTCTATCAAAGTTGCGGGCAACAATAAAAGGAACTTCTAGACATAAGCAAACATCTTCCTCCCTAAGTGATGACTGATGAATGATAATGTATTGGGTCACTATATTTAGCAACATTAGAGAAATGAACCCAATAGACAATGGTGAAGGCAACAAATAAGTTTTAGAAGAAAGTGTAAGATGAATGAGGGGACAATGTGAATTTCCAAGGTTGCAAGATCATTTAATATGGCCATGAACACGGAAAGGACTCCCCTGGCTTCCCTTCGCATTGTTCAATCTACTATTGTATCCACCAATTCACAAGAACAAGCATCCTAATGTAAAGAGTGCATACCAAGGAACATAGGAAGATCTCTAGAGCAAAGAAAGAATATCAAAAGGATCCTGTGACCTTCATGCTTGTTGTTAGCAAGGAGAAAATGGCAAGCCCATTGGTTCAAGACAAAAGCAATATGATTATTATCAAAAAGAGTGATGGCAAAGAAAGGAGGTCAAATAAACTTGAAAGACTAGTATGCATGATAGCATAGCTGAAATCGTCAACAAGATTTAGTGTGGACAAACCTCTAAGCTGTGAGTGAGAAGGCTTGGCAAGGAAGAGTGACACATCAAGCTTGAAAAGAAAATGATTCGTGAAAAAGTGGAGGAACGGAGATAGTTTGAGAAGATCAAGCAAAGACAAGAATGAAAATAAAGGTTCAAAGTTATAGGTGGCAACAATTCTGACAACAATACCACTTGCTCCAACACTGTCACAAAAATGATTTTCTGGTGTCATGATATTCCTCGCTTGACATGGCATTCTCATTGCTAAGTCAAGTCAAGTCGACGTGTTCTTCCAACCACTGTGATCTTATTTGAAATAGAAATAGATAAAAGTTGAAGCAACACTATTGGGAAAAGATATCGAAAACAAATAATATTTATTCACCTGTTGCTCTTCACTCTACCTTTCACTTGACCAAAAGCACAAAATGCATCTCTCCTGTTTCTACCCACACATATGGTTTTGAATAGGGAGAATCGTGAGTTAATCTGATGAAGAACAAAGTCACCCAAGGTCATCAAGTATGTAATATTTTGTTACCATCACTTTGCAATGCTATGGAGAAAGGTGGCAGTTAAGCTAATTAATGGCAAAAGGAATGTAAGCAAGGATTGAAGTTCCAATAATCTAGTGCAGACAATGCTTTGAAGGAAATGGCTAGCTTCACATATTGCAATTGATCTATGTTAAAACACACTAATATACTGAAAGAGGGGGTGAATCAATATATGCCACTTTTTAAAACAATTCTATTGAAACAAGATCTCTACTACATCAATTAGAATATGAAAGAACTATGCAAGCATAAGCAAAATCACACATCCACACAAGAGACCATAACACCAGATTTACACGGAAACCCAAGATGGGAAAAAACATGATGAGCAAGCTGCTTGGATCTACTGTCCAAATCCAGCCTCACAATAATGAAACAATGGATTACAATATTTTGTAGGCTTCAACCAACAGGAATTTCAACCTGAGAAGGATTGCAATCCTTTTTACGAATATGTAGGCTCCAACCTACTAGAGACTTCAATCTCAAAACAAACTGAGCATCAACCCAACAATAGGCTCCAACCTATCTGAGGCTCCAACCTCCCATACAAACTAAGCTACAACCCAGCAAACTGAAATAGTAGTAAAGAACATTCAACACTTATAAAAAACTGAGTGAACACAGGATCTTCAATTTATACTATTCACACACTTCAATTTCACTTCTCTGTTCATGCCTGATCGCTTGATGTATTTCACTTCTCATTCACACTTGTAGACACATTCATATTTTTCGCTTTTAGGCACACACACACATATGGATTCACCAAATGCACAAATTGAACTCTCTTTTATACCAAATTGTAGAACAAAATTATTTCCATGTCGGCACTGCGTTCACCAATAACATCCTTCAGGGTCAGCAACTAATTTTTGAATTCCAATGTAATCATTTTAACAGAACGGGCCCAATTCTAAATTTCAATGACTATACATTTGAAACAGGGCCCAATATACTCTTCCTTAGGTCGGCCCAAAAATGGGTCATGACCCAAATTGATGCAAAGCAAGTTGGGAAAACACAAACAACTCAATCAGTCCTTTATCCAAGTCTTAACACCTCAAAACATAATGAATTCCTTTACAAATCCACTATTTCTCTAGTAGGACAACAAACTAGGTATTTCTACCATAACTTGCAGGAGACAACTCAAACCCACAACCTAAAACCATTTTTAGATACCCATTAAGCCCTTTGATAACATATCAAATTTGCAAGGATGGTTGTTTTGCAACATCACTCCCTAAAATTTATTGTTCCTCTGCAACTAGGTCAAATTAGGCCTCTTTTACAAAGCAACTATAAGAAATCCAAAACCCACAACATAAAACTCAACTTCAGAACTTTCCTCAGGTCACATGGGGTCTAAAACTACCATTTTATCAATTGGAACAATACCCACATTGTCTTTTCACAAAACCCTACTTCTAGCTACTCAAACAAGCCTAATACATAGGGATATTAGGCTAGGGCTGCTTGAAATCCTGCCTTATCACCATCCGCTGCTCTTGCAAACATTAAAAACACAAAAAACAACTTAAATGTTTCCATCCCACCGATTTCCATATTTTTCCACCGGTGGAATGGTCAAAATTTCATTTTATTCTCTCAAACCCTAGCTACCTAGGTTTTGCAGGTAGTTTTTACAAACTAGACTCTAACTTACTCCAATCCTAATGAAAATTGACCAAACCAAGATCAAATGAAAGGTAAGTCATAGCTCTACCACATGCACTTGGTTTTGGAACATGACCGTACTATACTGGGCCGTACAAGTCATGGGAACAGTAAAAAACACAGAAAATCTACAGAAAACAGAGTTTTTCTTTATTGTTTTTCTCCAAAAATGACTTCAGGAACCTGATTCGAACAACTTCTTCTATATTTACACCATTTTCATCAAAAACCCACCGATTCTACTGACTTTTCACATCTTTGACCTTTCAACTTCCATTGAACACCAAAAAAATGTCACTTTTGCAACTTTTAAACTTTCCTAAACTGACCCCATGAGATTAAAACATGTGACATGGTCCAAATAGACCTTATTACAACAAAATTAGACTCAACAACACAAAAACTCAACATTTGACCCCTATTTACAATATATACCTAGGTGCCCCTGCACCATACACCCAGGGAGAATAGAATCTCAAGTTCCACTTGAGATCAGCTCTTGAACTGTTGTGCCATGTCTTTTAATGTCCTCCTCTATCATCCATGTTGCATCTTCATGAGGGAGGCCTTGCCACTTGACTAGATATTCATTGTACACTTTATGCCTTGTTCTCTTCACTTCCTTTGTATCCAAAATGCTTTCAAGCTTCAAAGGCTAACTTGGTGGTAGGTCCTTGACCCAATCTGCATCTTGAACTCCTAATGTACTTGCTTCTTCATGTGCAACCACAGATCCTTTGAAAGGATAGAGGTCAGAAACATTAAAGATTGGAGAGATAGCCACTCCAGGAGGAAGTTCTATCTCATCGGCATTTGCACCAAATTTGTGGACCACCCTGCATGGCCTAATCTTTTTCATTTGCAGCTTTGTATATTTCCCTTTTGGTAGCCTTTCTTTCCTCAAATGTGCTAGGACCAAGTCTCCCACCTTGAATTGAACATCCCTCTTCTTCAAATCTGCATATTGCTTATACTTCTCCACACTCTTTTGAAGTTTTTCTTTCCCTTGCTGATGAATATCCTTCATGGCTACTGCAAATTCTTCACCCTCAGCACTCCTTCTCTCCATACCACTCAAATCTCTAAGCTCAAAGTCTCCCCTTGGCTTCAATCCATAAACTATCTCAAATGGGCTCTTTCCAACACTTCTATTGACTGAGTCATTATAGGGAAACTCAGCTTGTGGAAGAATGAGATCCCATTGTTGTGAATGCTCTTTTGTCAAACACCTAAGAAGGTTCCCAAGACTCCCATTGAGAACTTCAGTCTGTCCATCTATTTGTGGATGATAAGCAAAGCTAAATGTCAAATTGGTTCCCAATTTCTTCCAAAGAGTCCTCCAAAAGTGACCTACAAACTTGCTATCTCTGTCAGACACAATGGTTAATGGTAATCCATGAATTCTCACTACTTCTTTGAAGAATAACCCAACAATATATGAAGCATCATTTGTACATTTGCATGGTATGAAATGAGCCATTTTGCTAAATCTATCAACAACAACAAACACACTGTCAAATCCCCTTTGAGTTTTAGGTAAACCTAAGACAAAATCCATGTTGATGGATTCCCATGGCCTGTTAGGAATTGGTAAAGGCTAGTAAAGACCTGCATTAGTGCTTGAACCCTTTGCTTTTTGGCAAACTACACAACTTTCAACAAATTTTCTGATGTCACTTTGCATTTTTGGCCAATGGTAATATCTTCTTACCTGCTCCAATGTTTTATCTACACCAAAATGACCTCCTAAGCTGCCATAATGTTTCTCTTTTATCAAGTTAGTTCTCATAGAGCACTTAGGGATACATAACTAAGCACCCTTAAACAACAATCCATCTTGTATCAAGAAATCAAAAAATTCTTTGTGGAAAGTACCATCAAACTGATTGCAAACAACATATACATCTTTGAGATCATCATCTCCTTCATACATACTGTGATGGGTGAAATGCAGGATTAATCAAATCAATAACAAACCTAATACATCAATGAAATATGAAGGAAAAGGGATTTAAAATAACAAAATAAGATACTTACAACCTTTACCTTATGCCTTCCATTGTTCGCCTTTTCTTTCTTGATCTTGATGGAGATGAAATGGCCCTCAGGAAGCTTGCTTCCTCGCTTCTATTCCTCAAGATGACAAGGAGAAGTTGGCTAGGATGCTTGTATTTGAAGATGAACTTCAAACACAAATGTGAGTGGATGATAATTGTTGAATGGTGTGATAATGGTGAAGTGGTGGTAGGGGTGCCAATGGCGCGCTGTATTTCCTGCAACATAAGTTTACTCGAATGATGGATGATGATAATAGAAGAAGAGGGTTGTATTTATAGAGTTGGGTGAGGGAAAATCAATGGTTGAGAAGAAATAAGAAGATCAACAGAGGAGAATGTTCGTGCGAACGTGCGCGAATAGAAGGACATGCGTCATTCAAAAAGAAGCTTTGTTGAGTTAAATGCTTTCTTGATGAGGATGAGTTTTGTTTTTCTTAAATTAGAATTTATTTTTCTAATTTAAGAGCAAAGTTGCTTTAAAGTTGCTTTAACTCAACTTTTGTTTTTGTATGACAAGAGAAATATATTTTTAGAAGATATTGAAGATTTTTAGAAGATAAGAAAGCATAATTAAATAAATAGATTTATTTAATTATTTGTAGATAATTTGGAATAATAAAATAAAATATTTAAATATATTTTATTTTCGTGGAGATTTAAGATTTTATTTAAATAAAATTGTATTTTATTTAAATTTGGAAGAATAAAAGATTTAATTAAATAATTAAAATTATTTAATTATTTTAGAAGAATAAAGTTGATGTAGATTAATTAAATAAATAAATTTATTTATTTATTGATAGAGGAATATGAAGGTGAAATAAATATTTAAAATATTTATTTAAGTAGTCATGTCATTTTTAGGTGTATACATTTTGCCCCTCTTTGATGCAATGTGTTTTATCATGTTGTTTCAAAGAATAAGAATTTTCGATAGTGAGACATGCCCCAATTTGCCCCTAGTACAAGTTTAACGACGGGATGCCCCCTCGGGAGATTGGACGAGAAGGCGACAGAAAGCGTGACATGGACAATCTCACGAAGAAGAAGGCGGAAAGCGGGTTAGGATGGAGAAAAACAAGACATGGTTCGGATGAACAGATATGGGAAGTAGTCACAGTCGTCACATAGTCAGATATGGTTCACTTGCTATATATAGGAGTTGGGTCCACAAGTTCTATTCATTTGCACACTTGTCCTTAGTTGATTGGTCTTTGAGAGCTTAGGAGAGCATGGTAGCTAGAGCAGGCGACAAAGAGATGGATATTCCGCGCAAGGAGCACCGGTTTGAGCGAGTCCGACGGTTCGATCGACTAGCTGAGGCAGGACCCTCGATATGTAGTTCGTCAAAACTTGCTAAAATTCATTTATTAGGGCAATAAATGCTTAGGGAAAAATACTAGGACATATGCGCCGAACTATCTTTCGGCGCATATATGCTCCGAGATGGCGCATATGTTTCTAAATGGCACATTTGATATATCTTACAGCGCATATACTAGTTTAGCGCATACAGGCTATGAATTGGCGCATCTATGTTGGAACAGCGCATCCGACATAATAAGTGGTGCATACGACAGAACGGCACATACACATCAAAGGGTGGCGCATTCACGATGAAGTGACACATATGATATGGATTGATGCATTTGCCACTTGGATCGGTGCATTTGCCACCTGGAAAATCAGTTGACTTAACGAAATTAATCCAATTGGCATCTTGATCGATGCATCAATTGATAAGTGATCTCCGAGATTGCCGAGAATCTAGTCAAGAGATGATATGCTTGTTTTTTCCCATCATTTTGCTATGCTAGGAGAGCTCCCAGAGCTGTTGGTGTAGCTGAGATATACAGTAGCAGAGGTTTACCCTAAATCGGTGGCATCAATACGCGTGGCTTCATTAGGTATTCTTTTAATTGTTGAAATGCTTGCTCGCATGAATCATTCCATTTGAAAGGGACATTCTTATGTAGAAGGTGAGAAAATGGGTGGCACTTATCTGCGAATTGAGAAATGAATCTTCTAATAGATTGTAGTTTTCCTTGTAGTGACCTTAGCTACGTGAGATTCTTAGGAGGTGGCATTTCCATGATGGCCTTCACTTTAGCTAGGTCGACTTCGATTCCATTTGCGGACACTATGTATCCCAATAGCTTACCTGAGGTAACTCCAAATACGCATTTCTTTGGATTGAGGCACACATTAAACTTTTCCAGTCTATTGAAGATTTTGTCTAGCACTGCTAGGTGTCCTCTTGTGAGTGATTTTGCCAGAATGTCATCAACATAGTCTTCCATTATAGTGTGCATCATGTTGTGGAAGATTGTGGTCATAGCTCTCTGATATGTTGCGCCGGCATTTTTCAAACCAAATGGCATGACACACCAGCAATAGGTGCCCCAAGGACATGTGAATGCAGTCTTGTGTTGGTCTTCGGGTACAATTTTTATCTGGTTATATCCGGAAAAACTATCCATTAGTGACAACATGGTGTGCCCTGTCGTGAGATCTACAATCATGTCAATGTTTGGCAGGGGGAAATCGTCTTTTGGTCAAGCTTTGTTCAGGTCCCTGAAGTCATTACATATTCAGACTCTACCATCTGGTTTGGCAACTGGTACTAAGTTTGAAACCCACTCAGGATAGTCTATAGGTCTGATGAATCTGACATCCAATAGTTTCTTTAGTTCTTCTTTCACCATGAGGGCTACATGTGGGTGCATCTTTATGAGTTTTTGCTTTACTGGTTTAGCTCCTGGAGCCAAAGACAAGTGATGCATTATGAGATTTGGATCTAGCCCTGGCATGTCCGCATATGTCCAAGAAAGTTGATTTGTTTTCTCTTGAAGAAATCCGTGAATGCTGGTTTTTCTTGTTCTGTTAAGGCTTTTGCCATGTGGATCATTCTGGGATCATCACCTATGCTGACATTGATTGGTTCTGCTGGTTCTATCAAGATTGAAGATTTCTTCTGATGTGTAAGATTGGGTAGAGGGTCAAGCCTTTCATCCTTCGGCACCTCAGAGAGGTTTTCACCGTTGGATACGTCTTTATTTTTACTATTTTCATGATCTAACACTGCCGCGAAACGGTTTTCACCATTAGATCTTTCTTTCATTTTGACATTTTTGAGACTGAATGGCTTGGCACTCTCTCCAAAATAGGCCTTCTCATTGAGTTCTATAGCATAGCCAGCTCTATGGTCCCCTGCGGGTATATGATCTCTAAGCTCAAGATAGTCTATGATGGCTTCATCATTCTCAAAAGGTATCGAGCTCAGGGGTAGTGCCTTGTAAATCCAAATCTACGAGTTTAGGGTGTACCAGTGGTAAGGGGTCGTTGGGTTGGTCCGGTTTGATGGTGTTGATGGTTAGGATAGAGTTGTTAAAAGCACGAACGAAGTCTGCGATAGTACTCTCTATTAGCGGATCCGTCAAGGGGGGTATCATTCTTTCCTCACGATTTTCACTATCATTATTATGCGGGTCGGACTCTAGTGGTCTAGCCCTTGGACCTTGTCTCTCATTAGCATGGGTTGGGTCATACTCGTGGACAACATCGATGCCTTTTTCATCACAAGATAGCTCAGAGAGGCTATCCCATTCATATTCATTGGAATAGGTCTCACTACTCAGTTGCAGTTGCTGAATTTGCTCAACCAGATTGCTAGTGGATGTTTCTAGTTGTTTTCCTTTATTCTTATTTGCTCTGTTGGTTCTTGATGTTCCAGTGTATCCTAGCCCTGTAGTGTCTCAGGCTGTCAAGGTATGAGGTTGGATGGGTTCAGTGATACCATCTTTTCTTGAGCCGAGTGGACAGTGTCCTTCATACCTCATTCTTTGTAGCATTTGGAATCCGTGACCATATTATTCAGTTGGTATAGCATGATGGTCTTGTTGTGTGGATGAACTATCTTCATCCTTGTATAACCATTGTAGGATATCCTTTTCATCACTCTCATCTTTGAGGCTTCCCCATTTGATAAATAGACCTTTGGTAGCTTTGTCTGCTTTGGGTTTGTTCAGAGTAGGTCTTCCATATGATCTTGGAGATAGGGGGAGTTGTGCCAAGCAGAGGGATTGGGAAATTATGTACTCACCCAAGCCCTTATCTTTGAGTCTAAGATCAAGTTGTGAAGCTTTTGAAGAGGAAGCAAGTGAGGCTGGGTCAACACGGGATGAAGATGAAGCAGAGGCACGGTTGTTAGGAATCACCACTTCAAGTTTAGGATGAATGGAGTTACAATACTGAAATGGGTTGGGGTCACCTTGGATGGTGATCTCTCGACCTTCGTAAGGGAACTTGATACACTGATGGTATGTTGATGGCACTGCTTTTAGAGCATGTATCCATGGTCTCCCCAAAAGAATGTTGTATGCTAGCTCCATATCAAGGACCTAGCAAGCCACATCTTTTACTATAGGTCCCACTCTGATTGGTAAAGTAACAATTCCCTTAGAAGTTCTCTCCTCCTCATCATAGGCTTTGATAGTGATTTTCTTTTTTGGATCTATAGCTTTCTCTGAAAACCCCAATGTAAGGATTAGCTTCAAGGTGCAAATATTCAAACCAGCTCCTCCATCGATTAGGACCCTCTTTATATTGTGTTTGTGTATGAAGGCTTCGATATAAAGAGAGGCATTATGAGGTTGGGTGATTGACATATCATCCTTTTCAGTGAATGATAGGGAGTGAGGTGAGGTAATGTGACCTACCATGGTTTGGAATTGTTCTTTGGCGAGGTTTGTTGGGATGGAGGCTTCCGCTAAAGCTTTGTCAAGTATGGCCCTATGAGACAGGGATACAGGCAGAAGTTCCAGAATGGAGATATGTGCAGGTGTCTTATGTAGCTGATCCAAGATACTGTACTAATTAGCCGAAGTGGCGGGGGCTCCTCTAAGAGTGACTCTTTTACTGCGGGTGGAAATGTTGCAATCCGAATCTTTGTTTATAGTGATTACATTGACGTGTGAATCACTTTTCGAGATATGGTTAACAACATAGTCAAAGCTGACATTTGTGTAATTGGCGTTGTTATTTCCACTGTTGTTTCGGTTGGAAGGCCCTCCCTGCTCGTAGTTGGGAAGAGGATCCTTGAATGCCTGGTGATCACTGTTAGAGGTATGTCCGTCAAGGGATATTTTGTTTTGTTCGATCAAGTCTTGGATAGTGTGTTTGAGCACAATGCAGTCGTTGGTTTTGTACTCCCTGTTTCGGTGGTATTCACAGAAATCGTTGTCGTTCCACCAAGGAGGTTTGACTTTTGGTTCATATTCTCGTGCCGATGGAAGTGTTATGATCTTACTTGTGACCAACTTCCGAAGGGCTGTTTCCAATGATTCTCCCAAAGGTGTGAATTTTCTCCTAGGTTGAAAATTTGTAAACTGTGATTCGGTGTTTCTTGGTTTGTTTTGTGGGGGGTTATTTTGAGGAGTTGATAAGTTGAAGATTTGTTGCTTAGGTGCCACATTCTTGGCATCTACCACCCCATCATTCACAATGTTTTTGTTCTTTGTCCAGAATCTTGGTTTGTCTGTGTTGGTATTGGTACTAGGAGTGTCCTTATATAGCTTTATTTGACCTTTGGCTATTAAAGCTTTTTCGATGATTAGACCCATCTCAATGACCTTGCTAAAGGAAGTAGGACATTGGATTTGTATTTGATAGCTTAGGTAGTTTTGTAAGTTATGGACAAACATTTCCAACATTTGTTTTTCAGGCATTTGGTGTGGGCACTTACTTGCCAGTTGTCTCCATCTTTGTAGGAAGGCGGCGAAAGATTCCCCACCTTTTTGCTTGGTGTTACAAAGATCTAAGATTGAGGTGTCATGCTCAATATTATAGGAGAAGTGTGTGACAAATTTGTCCACAAGTTTGTTAAATGTTCTAATGCCAAGTGGTAGTCTAGAAAACCACTCCATGGCTTGTCCTCCCAAGCTTCGTGGAAACAGTCGCATAAGGTAAGTGTCATTGTGTGCGACCTCAAGACAAGCATCGTTGAATTCCCTAATGTGGTCCCTTGGATCACCCTTTCCTAGATATTTATCAAATTTTGACACCTCAAATTTAGAGGGGAAAGGTAACATGATCAAGGTCCTATCAAAAGGATATGGTGAAATATATTCTAGGGAGTAATGCTTAGTTGATGCTCCTGTTTGCATGTTTGAAAATTGTTGTTGTAAAGCTTGGATCTGTTGGGTCATTAAGCTCAAAGCATCCATAGGATCATTGGTTGCTTTGCTTTTGTCTGAAGGTGTTTCTTCGTGTGTGCTTCCCTCAGGCTGTCTTTCTTCCTCAATTTCTCTTAGAGCCTCTACATCAAAATCTTTAGGGAGCTTGACTCCTAGATGTGCTAGGTGTAGAAAGAATTTGGTAGGGTCTTGGGCAAGTACCTTATCCGTTATGCATTGAAATCTTTTGTCTTGTTGTGTTTGAAGAACTTCTTCCATAGAGATTTCCTCATCACTTTCATGAGAGGTTGGGACAGTTTTCTCAGCCATTTCAATATGTTTTTGTTTTTGTAACCTCGTTAAGACCATGCAAGGTGACTAGGGATGGAATGGAGTGAGTTTGAAAGTTTTGAATAAAGGTGTTAGAATGCGACAAGATTTTAGCAAGGTTCTCCTTAGATCAATTGGTGTCAAACAAGTGGATGAACAAAACGATAGTCGAAGCAAGGATGATAGAAATCCGTTTACTTGATGTGGACTAGTCTTGCACAATCCCCTAGTGGAGTTCCGAGAGATTAGGATAAGTGATCCTTGATAGTGGAGACTCACTAGGTTTGTTTGAGATTCAATGCGATCAAGAATAGCTTGGTTCTAACCTTGTTGGATTTTGGAAGAGTTTTGTGAAATTTTTGGATGATATGGTGTGGAAAAAGCAGCTATGGTGCGGAAAAAGAGGGAAATGGTTGTCTTGCAAGATTTTAATCAGATTTTTGGGAAAACTGAAACAGATTTGAAATGTTTTTTTGAAAAGTTAAAAATTTAGCTCTTGGAAGGTACAGAATAGTTCACTGGATTGTATGCGCAACAGTTAAATGCGTTGTAGTAAAGTGCAAATGTGCCACAAGTCTGATCAAATGCGCAACTCTGGCAATGTTCAAATGCACCGTGACAGAGTTTAGATGTGTTGCAAGTCTGAGTAAATGCGCTGCAGGTCGTTTCAAATGCGCGTTTCTAGTTTTTAGCTTGGTTTTTGCAGAATTTTGGAACATTTTTCAAGGTTTTTATTTTTTTGTTTTGAAAACTTGGTCTTTTTGAATTCTGATTTTCAATTATGGCAATAGACACAGCAAACACAGAAGTTTTCATGATTTTATCTTTTGTTATTTTTTAAACTTTTTGACACAAAAACAAGTACACCCTAGGCTGAATAGGGCAGTATTTGTTGAATCCTCTAGCTGTACATATTCAAAGCATGTAGCTCCAGGATCTGGTAGCACCGGCTCCCCTCCATGGCACTCACATCTCACGCATACCAGATCCGGGTTTCCTTAGGCTCGTACCCCCACCAAACCATAGGATTGTCCCTGCTACCTCTACTAAGAATCACACGAATCGAGGCCGCTTCAAGAGCTCCGCCCTTTGTGTCAACAAATAGGGGTTTTTGGTATACTAAACAAGTGGTTCGTAGTCAAGGCAACCGTTCAAGTGGTTACATGTGTGGCGGCACTACTCTCCGTTATGGAGTCTCCCAGCCTCCAAGGGTTACGCCTTAGAGGGTTTTGGGGGAGGTTGGCCGTCGGTGTAACACAGCAGCACTCGTTGCAGGAGGCTTTCACCTCAAGCACAGTTTATTTAAAGTGGATTGGTAGGGCTTGGCTTTAGCCTGTTTCCACTCAGGGTCATTCCCACTTGGACAGGTGTGCATCCAAGGGCAGGCCCCTGTAAAGGTTAAACAAATGGAATGATAAGTCTGGCGTTCTGGACACCTAGTAAAGGGGAGAGCATAAGCCTATTGTCATTCAACAGTCACAAAATACACTGATTAATCCAACCATAGTTAAAAGGAAAAAAACTAAATGTGCTATCTACTTGTGCACTCACGCATTTGTTAACTTTGAAGTGGTTAAAAAGATAGCAATGTTCATTCCCATTTGTAAAAGAGCAATAATCTAACTAGGAAAGAAATCAACAATGCAAAGATAACAGTGGTTCAGTTACCCTCCATCCTAGTTAAAGACTATGTGGAATTTGCATGCATACATTGTTTTTTGGTTACTTTTTCTCCTAATTAATCTAAGTGAACTAATTAATGCAGCTAAATGATCTAATCTAGCCTCTAATCTTGCAAGACAAACGTTAGCTCAGACATAAAAATCAGATGAAACCCTAAAACCACAGTGCAGAATAGAAGCGCCGCTATGCAGTTTGAATGCGCAGAAACAGACCTTGCATGCACTATTTTACAGATGCGCTAAGACAGGTGTCAAAAGCGCTGTAAGAGGAGACATGCGTTATTTAAATATATGCGCCATTATACAGTATAAAAGCACCGCAAATCAGGGTATATGCGCCAGGATGATGCAGGTGCAGGAACAGGAAGCGTATGCGCTGTCTTGGGAGTATGGATGCGCCGTATTTATGTAGGCGTCGAAGCAGAAGGTAAAAGCGCCGATTTAGAGGTTGAATGCGCCGGACTTCTGCATGTGTCGAAACAAGAGGTAGAACCGTCGATTAAGAGGATAAATGCTCCGGATGCACCTGTCAGAAGCCTGTACGACACCTGTACGGAACCTGTCACTAAGAAAACTCAGATTTTGATTAGATTAGGGGCAAAGGCCCCACAGTGGGTGCCAAAATGTGATGGGTGAAATGTGGGATTAATCAAATCAATAACAAACCCAATACATCAATGAAATATGAAGGAAAAGGGATTTAAAATAACAAAATAAGATACTTACAACCTTTACCTTACCCCTTCCATTGTTCACCTTTTCTTTCTTGATCTTGATGGAGATGAAATGGCCCTCAGGAAGCTTGCTTCCTCGCTTCGATTCTTCAAGATGACAAGGAGAAGTTGGCTAGGATACTTGCTTGTATTTGAAGATGAACTTCAAACACAAATGTGAGTGGATGATAATTGTTGAATGGTGTGATAATGGTGAAGTGGTGGTAGGGGTGCCAATGGTGCGCTGTATTTCCTACAACATAAGTTTACTCGAATGATGGATGATGATGATAGAAGAAGAGGGTTGTATTTATAGAGTTGGGTGAGGGAAGATCAATGGTTGAGAAGAAATAAGAAGATCAACGGAGGAGAATGTTCATGTGAACGTGCGCAAATAAAAGGACATGTGTCATTCAAAAAGAAGCTTTGTTGAGTTAAATATTTTCTTGATAAGGATGAGTTTTGTTTTTCTTAAATTAGAATTTATTTTTCTAATTTAAGGACAAAGTTGCTTTAACTCAACTTTTGCTTTTGTATGACAAGATAAATATATTTTTAGAAGATATTGAAGATTTTTAGAAGATAAGAAAGCATAATTAAATAAATAGATTTATTTAATTATTTGTAGATAATTTGGAAGAATAAAATAAAATATTTAAATATATTTTATTTTCATGGAGATTTAAGATTTTATTTAAATAAAATTGTATTTTATTTAAATTTGGAAGAATAAAAGATTTAATTAAATAATTAAAATTATTTAATTATTTTAGAAGAATAAAGTTGATGTAGATTAATTAAATAAATGTAATTTAATTAATTAAATGGGAGGAAGTGAATCAAATAAATAAATAAATTTATTTATTTATTGATAGAGGAATATGAAGGTGAAATAAATATTTAAAATATTTTTTTAAGTAGAGTCATGTCATTTTTAGGTGTATACACATACCTTTCAAAGCATCTATACCCACACTTTGGAGTTGAATTTCTTGCACCAACATTTGTCTTCTGCTCAAAGCATTTGCCACTTTGTTTGACTATCCTTTTTTGTGCTTAATGGTGAAGGTGAAGCTTTGGAGGTACTCCACCCACTTCACATGCCTGTGATTAAGCTTGTCCTGGCTATTCAAGAAACTCAAAGCATGATTGTCAGTAAAAACAATAAATTCCTTTGGAAGGAGATAGTGTTGTATACACCTCCACACTTTCTGATCACCAAGTTCCCAAGTTGGGAGAGGTGAGAGCATACAGTGCTTTGGGTTTCAAATCAAAACTGTGCAAAGAACTAAACACATTCATCCGTTATATAGCAGGCATCTGAGTTTCATGCAGTGGGAATACTCCACTTATTCAGTGGGTGGAAGAAAGAAAGATAAAATTGTTCATTTCTCCACACTGGCAGTAATCCATCCAGGGGTTACAATATGTGTTTGCATCATTAGGATTACAAAGAATGGACTAATCAGAAATGTTGTAACACAGATTTAGCTTGATATAAACCCCCTCATAATCATGAATGAGATGTTTACCTTGATAACAACCTGCAATGTTAGAGTGCCCACTCTAATATAGATATAGATTCAGCTGTAGCAAAGAGATCCTAATATAACTCTTTCAAACGAAAGGATTAGTCACATTATAGCCATCACAAAGTTACCATAAAGGAGTCATTGATATACCCATCAAACGAGACAAGAGATGAAGTGTTGATCATTGATATCAATGGCCAAAGGTCACTGGTCTGAACTGCATCAGAATTTGTATCAAACATAGAACATGCCATAAAGAACTTATATCAACAAGGAATCTTCCCAAGGGACAAAAATGTCATTGATACTCCAAAACTGATGAATGAATGTACTACTGTAGCTATTCACAAGACTGTTGTCTTCATAACAACACTGTAACTTTTTCATATCAGACCCAAGACACAATCTTTCATGCATCAAACCCCATGCGAATAACACCTAATGTCTGAATGATATCTCAACAATGGATCAATCTGCATTTGTCCTTAAGTATCACTCATAGAACTCAACTGCAACTACCACACAACATATTAAAGACTCATGATTCCAGCATAAAGGCAACAACCCACAGGTTGGATTATTGTTGTACAGACAACAGGATCATAGGCTAGTACAGACGGCGCAGGGAACATAGAGATGTATCTTCTTCAAGAGTAGCATAAACATCCTTAAAGCCCAACGATCCCTTATATGACCTTGACACCAACACCACTAAGGATCTTGCAACTCCAACAATTCATAGCTATGGACAAACTTTGACCCTGTTGTACAGACCAGTAGATGGTAAGATTCAGCTCTCATAACAAATCCAATCTGTATCAAAAACTCTTAATCTTCTCAAGAAAAAACACTATATAAAATGGCAAGTATCAATACAAAGTTCCCTCAACCCCATATGCATTATTCCCACTATACTTCCAAGCTCCCTTATGCCAATGTACGACACAGAAATGGTACAACCATGAGGAAATACGACTGGCACAAGGTATAAATTTCAACAGCAATACAGTGCATCATAGCTCAAAATAAATCTTCAATACATAGCAATGTAAATAGAATCCACATCATGAACTTCCATACAAACCAATTTAAAGATAACCAAATCTACATGCCAAGGTACGGCCTGGGTCAATGGTACAACCAGACCCAAGAGCAATTTAATTTCTGCAAACCTCTTCTAAAAGAATTAAAGACACCATGGAATGATTAAATAATCTCCAAATAATATAGAAAAGATTCATGCAAAGATCAACATTAAATATGAATCGCCCCTAAACAATGGTACGACCAAGATGTACGGCCCCAACAAGAGAGTTTAAATCAACAATCTTCAAATACTATATCCAGTGATCAAAACTCATACCAAAACCACCTAAAAAATTCTCACACAACAGTTATAAACCCTTCACAAATCCAAACAAATCAAAATACAACAACTCCATGAAGCTCCATGTGATTTCTGAGTGAAATCACCCAACCTGCAAGAGGGTTTTCATCCTCAAGAGAATTCTACAAAAGGGTTTTCGTCCTCAAGAGAATATGGAAGAACTCACATGTTCAATCCATCTGCAAAACAAAATTAATTCCAAAAGGATCCCCTCCAAATGAGAGCTCATTCTCTTTTATAAGGCATTTGAGGAGTTACAAAAGAAATGAATTATTTCTTGAAAATAATAACATTTTCCTTCTAACTTAAATTATTTCTTTTTTCCTCCACTTAAATGCTCACTTTTATGTGCCTAAATAAAAGAATATGCTTTCCCCTTTCTAATGAGCTAAAACACTTAATAATTTTTTAATTATTTTCACCCTTAGGAACTTAAGTGAAAATAATAATTAAAATAGCTCATTAAATAATAATTAAAATAGCTCATTAAATATTAATTTTTGCAGAAAATCCCAAACGGCCTCCGAATGCAAATTAAACTGAACCAATATGCTCTGTAAGGTTTGGGATGCGCAACGATGCCTTCCGGGGGACTTTCCAAAAATAGAAGGCTCCTCCAAGAATCTTGGAGAGCAAACCGGAAGCCCGATCAAACTTCAGAAACCATCATTGTAACCCTGGACATCAACTGAGCTCAAAGCCATGAAAAATAATCCATTTACACAAGGGACACCCAATTAACTATTCTACAGACTGAACCATGACCACTCTAAGAACATTGGAGTCCTTCCCAAACATGCCAAATAGCCTCTGAGAGACTAGGAACAAGCATAATGTGCACAAAATTATATGCGCCAAAAAAGGGACATTATGTTGCAAGTATGGGCCTAACCGGTGTTGTCATTGATGTCAACATACTCCTGTTGCATTGATGAAAAGGATTGGATGAGCTGAGTGCTGAGGATATCGAGAAAATTAGTCCTAATCAAGAACAAAGAAAAATAGTGAAGACAGTAAGGTAAAGATCCAAGATAAGATGACTATCAGAGGATGCGGTTCAAAGGGTTTGTAGATATGAGTCTTAAGATGATCCAGTAAAGAGTTCAGAGGTCCGCATGAAGATCTGAAGGAGTTGTGGCCGCTCAAGTAAAACCGGTTCCGACAGGTGTTCAGAGGTGACAGAGTGACACACATAGGTCCGGTGAGATCCGGAAATGCATTACCCAG
Source organism: Cunninghamia lanceolata (assembly GCA_027924645.1). Taxonomy (NCBI): domain Eukaryota; kingdom Viridiplantae; phylum Streptophyta; class Pinopsida; order Cupressales; family Cupressaceae; genus Cunninghamia; species Cunninghamia lanceolata. The sequence continues at coordinate 11,048,844 of BSBN01000346.1, read as the reverse complement.
TTCTGCGGATTTGAGGGAGTGTTGTGGAAGTCTTTGTGAAGTGTCAACTTGATTGGTTCGTGGTTTGAAGGTCCGCAAGCATCTATTCCTTTGTGACATTGATGACAGACTGTGTCCTTGAGGTTCCGGATGAAGGAGAGAAGGATTTCAGTAAGCAGATGAAGTACGGATGTTCTTAGTGATTCAGGCAACCTTGTGGATGTCTTTGGATCGTGCCCAGTTCGTGTTGATGGTCCGCATTGGAGTTGGAGCTCGCAATTGAAGAATAACTTCCGGATGATGGTGTTCTTCCTGAAGACTGGCTGACCGGATGCATTACACATCTTGCGGATGTTCTTGTAGATGTTTGCCGACTTAGATGATTATTCCTAAGTCGATGCCTTGTATAAATAAGGAGTTGTAAAGTCATTTCAAAGTGTCTAGTAGAGATGTGAGTGTGGTAGCGAGGAAGAGAGCAAAAGGCAGAGCAAAAGTTTTGGGCTTAAATGGAACTGATTCAAGCATGGTGAAGATGCTATTCTCTAGTTCAAGTATGTGATACTGATTATTTTGTAGACAGTGTGTCTCTTGTAGGCAATGAGCCTCTTGTGAGCAATGTGCTCGGGCAGTGATTCCTAATTGGCATGTGCCATTTTGTTCTTTCTATCTTCTAACAGAGAATACAATCTTGGGTTAATCACCCCGTGCTTTTTCCCTTAACCGGGTTTTCCACGTCAAAAATCTTGTTGTCTTGTGTGTTGATGTGTTTCTGCTCTTGATTTAATGCATTATGTTTCCATGATTGATTTATTAATATGCTGCTAAATCACAAGTGAATTTAAGTGTGTAATTGGGAAGAAAGTTTTTGACAACTGATTCACCCCCCCCCCCTCTCAGTTGTCTGTCCTGAATCTAACACATTACAAGTGTCTCTACTTTTTCAATGCTTGTACCATAGCATACAACTCCAAGTCATAAGAGGAATACTTTTTCTTTGCCACATTGAGCTTCTCACTGAAAAATGCAACAGACCTACCCTCTTGGCTCAATACTGCCCCAATTGCATACCCACTTGCATCACATTCTATTGTGAAAACCTTGTTAAAATCAGGCAATGCTAGGACTGGTTGTTGGGCTACCCTGTTTTTCAGATATTGGAAACTTTTTTCTGCCTCCTTAGTCCACACAAACTTTTTCCTTTTATCTCCTTTGATTGTGTTAATGATGGGAGCACAAATGTGACTAAAATTCTTAATGAATTTCCTATAAAAAGTAGCTAAACCATGAAAACGTTTTACCTCACTTGCTGATGTAGGAGTGGGCCAATTGAGAATTACTTCTACTTTAGTAGGATCCATCTTCAAAGTGCCTTGTGAAATCACAAAACCAAGGTAGACCAACTCTTCCTTCATGAATTCACACGTTTTCAAATTGATCATCAACTTTTCTTCATTCAGCCTCTTCAACACCATGTCCAAATGCTGCAATTGTTCCTCTTTAGTCTTACTAAACACAAGAATATCATCCAAGTACACAACTACAAACTTACCTATGAAAGGTGGTGCAAGGCACATTGTAAACTTCATGCCTCCATGAGGCAATTTTGTCAATTTTGAGCTATTGGTTGTATTTTGTTTGTAATGAGGTCATATTTGGACCATATCTATTGCATTTGAGTCATTTGAATAGGTTTCTAAGTAAAGTGTGGGGGTCAAGTTGTCAAATATTGTAAAACCTTGCAAATATTGGCAAAATTGCAAAAGTGCAAGAAATGGAATATGAAGTCACTTTGTAAAGGGAAGGTTTTTGGATGTTAGAAACTCAAGAGGAAGTTAAGATAACTGTTGTAACATGTTTAAAGAGCCTTGTGAAGGCGAGAAAGGGTGGAGAACGTTGTATCTTGAAGAATTTTTGAATAAATACTCTGTTTTCCTGCAGATTTCAACGTTTTCCCTATTTTTGCAAGCATTGTACGGCCTGTATAGCATCACCAGGACATAATCTTTATTGGTTTTTGATAGAATAGGGTATTAACTCTCAAATAAACTTGATTTGAGGAAATTTCATTGAGATTTAAGCTTGTTTGAGTCATTTTTCTATAAGTTGTCCTAAAACCCTCATTTTAAGGGTTTGAGAGTCTAAAAAGGGAATAAACAGCCATTCCGCCAATGGAGACCATTGTAAATCGGTGGAATGGGTTAGATTGGGTTGGTTTAAGTTGGTTGTGTTTGCAGGTACAAGGGAAGGCATGTTGCATGGATTTGTTGCTGCCCTAGTTGATTTTTCATGATTTTTATGCTTAAAATGATGGCTAGAAGTTAGGGTCTAGTGAAAAGGATTTGGAATAGAGTGGGAAATGGTTTAATAAGCATGTACAGACCATATTTGATGTGTCTAAACCTTTGGTGAGAAGTTTTGAGGTCAGAAGTGTAGAGAACCAATAAACCCTCTTGTAAACTAGCTGAATTAGGCCTAATTGCAGCAAGATCAGTGATTTTTTTGGGACAGTCCGTACAAAGTGACCCCACCCCATTTCTTAGTATGTTGAAGAAAGCCATAAAGGGTATCTGAAAAGGTGATTTGTTTCTGGGTTTGAGGTCTTACCTAAAAGTTATGCTTGAAAAACATAGTTTGTTGTCCTAATTAGGCCTTTAGGATAGCAGGACAATCAAATTTTGGAGGTTACTTTTCAAAACAACCCTAGTCACCTGTTGGATATGTTAAATGCAAGCCAAAAGGGTATCTAGAATGCCAATTCTTTTGTGGGTTTGAAGAGTATTATGAAAGTTATGCTCCATTTTCTCTATTTGGAGTGCTACAAGCAAATAGGCCTCTTGGGTATAAACGATGAGATAATGAAGGAACCAGGGTTCTAAGGGTGTTTGGTTGGCTTAATCCAGTCAATATTATGATGCCTAAGGTGTATCAGAGGTTCATTGAAAGTTTGGTGTCTTGTAACCTCCATTTGGTGTATTTGTAGCCTTTGAAACCATGTTTCATGGAAGTGAATTTGTGAGTGTTTAGGTGATCTATCAAAATCAGTGCTTTGTACCTTTCAAAACCTTTTGAAGCCCACCATGCTCTGCATCAATTGGTATAAAATCTGGTTGATCTGGTGGATTGTGAAGTGTGTTGATTGCAGGTGCTTGTGGTTCATCTTAAAGCTGCAAGAGAGAAAGAGTTATGAGAAGGTGTGTTTGCTACAGACATGGAAGAGGTCTGTGATCATTGTCCTCCAACAGAGATGAAGCTGGGGAGAAGGTGCAAGAGTTCCTCCATTGAGAGAGAGAGAGTGGGTAGAGGAAGCATCTTCCAGGATCTTTGTTGGGTAGAGGGCAGTAGGTGGTGAGAGATTGCGTGATGAAGCAATGAGAGAGATGGGTATATGTATGAGGAAGAGCACATGAAGGATGCAACCATGGAGATGTTGAATCAGCAAGTATGAAACATAATTTGATTTTGGAGGGAAATGATATTGAGTTGGTGTTCAATTTTGCTTCTTTGAAGGTCAAGGATGAATTGATTTTGGAAATGCAAGAATGGATTGAGAAACATGTTGCTAGGATGGTAGGAGAAGGTTGAATGACAGGTAAAAAGGCAAGTTTCAACACCATTTTCAGAAGAAGAACAGGTCAGGGATCAATCATCAATTGAAAGACAACATTCAACAATGAAGAACCGATTAAAGACAAAGGGCAAATGCAGATTTTCAATTGTTGGTGAGTGCAAAGACTACTTGGAGGATTGAAGAATGATATTGACAAGCTTGAATCTATTGTGCAGCACTGTCCTCAAGAGGATTTGAGGCAAAATTTTGCCCGGGAGTATGGTGCAAGGCACCTTGTAAACTTCATGCCTCCATGAGGCAATTTTGTAATTTTTGAGCTATTAGTTGTATCTTGTTTGTAATGAGGTCATATTTGGACCATATCTATTGCATTTGAGTCATTTGAATAGGTTTCTAGGTAAAGTGTAGGGGTCAAGTTGTCAAATATTGTAAAACCTTGCAAATATTGGCAAAATTGCAAAAGTGCAAGAAATAGAATATGAAGAGTCACTTTGTAAAGGGGAGGTTTTTGGACATTAGAAACTCAAAGGGCAGTTAAGATAACTGTTTTAACATGTTTAAAGAGCCTTGTGAAGGCAAGAAAGGGTGGAGAAAGTTGTATCTTGAATTTTTGAATAAATACTCTGTTTTCTTGCAGATTTCAATGTTTTCCCTATTTTTGCAAGCATTGTACAACTGTACAGCATCCCCAGGCCATAATATTTATTGGTTTTTGATAAAATAGGGTATTAGCTCTCAAATAAACTTGATTTGAGGAAATTTCATTGAGATTTAAGCTTGTTTGAGTCATTTTTCTATAAATTGTCCTGAAACCCTCATTTTAAGGGTTTGAGAGTCTAAAAAGGGAATAAACAACCATTCCACCGATCGAGACCTTTGTAAATCGATGGAATGAGTTAGATTAGGTTGATTTTTAAGTTGGTTGTGTTTGCAAGTACAGGGGAAGGCATATTGCATGGATTTGTTGCTACCCTAGTTGAGTTTTCATGATTTTTATGCTTAAAAATGATGGCTAGAAGTTAGGGTCTAGTGAAAAGGCTTTGGAACAGAGTGGGAAATGGTTTAATAAGCATGTACAGACCATATTTGATGTGTCTAAACCTTTGGTGAGAAGTTTTGAGGTCAAAAGTGTAGAGAACCAATAAACCTTCTTGCAAACTAGCTGAATTAGGCCTAATTGCAGTGAGAAGTCATTTTTTTGGGACAGTCCGTACAAAGTGACCCCATACCATTTCTTAGTATGTTGAAGAGAGCCATAAAGGGTATCTAAAAAGGTGATTTCTTTATGGGTTTGAGGTCTTACCTAAAAGTTATGGTTGAAAAACCTAGTTTGTTGTCCTAATTAGGCTTTTAGGACAGTGATAGGGAGGACTCTAGACTGCCTGCTCTGCATCTTGTAGGTGTACAAGACTGTTTGACAACTCTAGCCTCCCTACCAATTCAAAGTGCTAACAGACATCTTCTGCACAAAAATGTCAGTTAAATTCCTCAACTCCTTGCAGAGATGGAAGACTCTCTTTCTCTACTTGGTGTGGGACACATACCTTGTCCTCACTGCTTCCAAAATGCTGCCTAAATGGCACATAGCTTTTCTGAGCTGTTGTCCACCCTTCTCTCTCTATTCAATGGTCTGGACTGCTTGGTGCTCACTTTCTTTCTCTCTATTTCCCACCCCTGCAAGTCTATTTTTCCTACTTGTTCATCTAGCCAGACTCCTTACTGAGCTCGCCTAGAACAAGCATGCATTGCCTCTAGTTGACAATCTGACCACCCCACAAAAGAAAAACAAACAAAAGGCATGGCTCTGCTTGATGACCTCCATACTGTACAGAGGAACTCGAGGAACATCAATGCAGAGTCATGGTTTGCAAACGAGAACAAAATTTGCAGAAAAAGAAATGACTAAATCTACTTCAGAATAAAACAACTAAAAACAGAAAAGAAATACACAGATTGATCGAACTGCTGAATTTGATTTTTATTCAAAAACTCTTCTTACATCAAAAAAATGCTTCACACATCAAAAATCCCTTCTTTGATTCTTCTGCTAAACTCCCTTACAGAAAGAATGCTACATCTTAAATCTTTGCTCATGTCCGTTACAGGACAGTTCAGTTTCCAGGCCTGTTCGTTTTCTAACTGTCGGTTCAGTTATGTGCTATCGGCAAGATAAAATTAAGTGTCTCACCGAAACATGCATATGCTTTCCTATCGGCAAGACTTCTCTTTATCGGCCTGCCCAAAATCTCTTCCGCCGATATATCATCTCACCCCGATGACACCGAAACATGCATATGCTTTCCTATCGGCAAGAGCTACCACCGTCGGCACAATTTTCTTTTCACTCACCGATCTTAATTCTTACACCGATTCACACACTTGATTTGTTGACCATCGGTAAGACAGTCTATCGGCCGGGCGCTCTTCAGGTCATCCCGATACTTTACCTTATGCCGATGTTCTTTCTATCGGCGTAACTTTTCCTTTGTCACCCCGATACATACTCCTTTCACTGAACCATTGAACCTCAACAACGAGGTTCAATCGCAAGGTTCAACAGTGAGGTTCAACCTCCAACAAAAATGACTGGCGATTTCAACTCCACCATTCAATATGAATGAACCCGTTGAACCATTGAACTTCAACAGCGAGGTTCAATCGCAAGGTTCAACCGCAGGGTTCAATGAAGAGGTTCGACGGCAAGGTTCAATGAAGAGGTTCGACGGCAAGGTTCAACCGCGGGGTTCAACGAAGAGGTTCGACGGCGCAGTTCAACCGATCAACAAAGTGACCAACGATTCCAATGAACCCTTTGAACCTTGGCGTGAGGTTCAACTGCGGGGTTCAACGAAGAGGTTCAACGGCGCGGTTCAACCGTTGAACAAATGCCGAATACCTTCAACATACATTCATTAACTTGAATTTTCACTTGGCTCAAAGGCTGATAAAAAACAAAATGCTTCTCCCGCCAATGCATTTTCAGAAAACTCAAAGAAAACTCGAAAAACTCCAAAGACAAAATCACATGCTGCAAACTCAAAATTGACAAACCAAAAAAAACTATGTACGGCTGCATTGAGCCTTGGTGCTCCTGCACCAGACAGTGGGACAGTCAAATTTTAAAGGTTACTTTTCAAAACAACCCTAGTCCCCTGTTGGATATGTTAAAGGCAAGCCAAAAGGGTATCTAGAATGCCAATTCTTTTGTGGGTTTGAAGAGTATTCTGAACGTTATGCTCTGTTTTCTCTATTTGGAGTGCTACAAGCAAATAGGCCTCTTGAGTATGAACGATGGGATAATGAAGGAACCAAGGTTCTAAGGGTGTTTGGTTGGCTTAATCCAGTCAATATTATGATGCCTAAGGTGTATCAGAGGTTCATTCAAAGTTTGGTGTCTTGAAACCTCCATTTGGTGTATTTGTAGCCTTTGAAACCATGTTTCATGGAAGTGAATTTGTGAGTGTTTAGGTGATCTATCAAAATCAGTACTTTGTACCTTTTAAAACCTTTTGAAGCCCACCATGCTCCGCATCAAAAGGCTTCAAAACTTCATTCATTAGTCTCATAAAAGTGTTTGGTGCATTTGAAAGCCCAGATGGCATTACCATCCATTCATACAACCCCTCATTGGTTTTGAAAGCAGTTTTCCACTCATCCCCTCTCTAATTCTGATTTGATGATAGCCACTTTTAAGGTCAATCTTTGAAAAGTAACAAGCTCCTCCTAAACAATCCATCAAATCCTCCATTCTTGGTATGGGAAACCTATACCTTATAGTGATCTTATTAATTGCCCTTGAGTTAGTGCACATTCTCCAATCTCCCCCTTTCTTTGGTGCCAAAACAGTGGGGACAGCACATGGACTTAAACTTTCCCTTATGAGACCCTTGTCAAGCAATTCTTGTATTTGTTTCTTTATCTCTTCATTATGTTGAGGAGTCATTTTGTATGTAGCTTTATTGGGTAAATTTGCACCAGGTATAAGGTCTATGTGATGGCTTACATCTCTCATAGGTGGCAAAGAGTTAGGGAGCTCATCTACTACAATATCCTTGTATTTATTCAACAATGTTTGAACCTCACTAGGTATACCGTCAACCTTGGCTGCTGCTGTCATGACAGACTTTGGCCTGATTACAATTGCATATCCTTCACCTCCTCCTTCTTTCATGGTTTTCAAAAACTCTTTTCCCTCAGCCAACACTACACTACAGCCAACTTGTGTATCTACACCTTCATCTTGCAATGGAAAAAGAGTGAATGATACCCCATCCTTGTCAATCACATAAATATTTTTCTGTCCATCATATTTAACTTTTATGTCATACTGCCAGGGTCTTCCTAGGAGCAGGGGACATACATCCATAGGGATGATGTCACGCAATATTTTGTTTTTATACTCCCCAATATCAAACTCAACCCATGTTTGTTCATTAACCAAGACTTGTTGACCCTTATTCAACCAAGAAACCTTGTAAGGTGTGGGGTGTGGGATCCTTTTCATCTTTAACTTTTCAACCATCTCTAAGGAAACCAAATTATTAGTACAACCTGAATCAACAACTACTTTACATACCTTTCCTTGAGATTTGCAGGTGGTTCTAAACAAGGATTTCCTTTGTGGAAGCTCTTTGACTGTTGGCACCTTAATGAGTGTCCTTCTCATCATCAAAGTTTCACCAATTTCTGGAACAATAGGCTGAGATGGAGATGTGACACTCTTACTATCTTCCTCTTGCACCAATTGAGTTCTCCTTTCTCCAACATGTGAATTGGAAGGTTGTTTATCTGGACATTTCCAAGCTTGATGGCCAAACTGATTGCATTGCTAGCATCTGCCTGAGAATGTGTTTGAACCTCTTCCTTGTCCACCAAATCTGCCTCTATCATTTGATCTCCTACCTCTGAAATTGCCCCTAGATTCACCACCTTGTTCATGATGGTTGCTTGTCTCTCCTTGTTGTTTTTGTGACTATCCTCTTCCTCCAAAGTTGCCTCTACCTTTGCAATTCTTCCCTCTGCCTCTACCTTTGCAATTCTTCCCTCTGCCTCTACCTTGCTGCTCTTGTCTCCTTTTTATCTTTTCCTCTGCCTTGACAACCAACTGAAAACACTCTTCAACTGTCCTAGGTGTGGCAAGACTGATCTCATATTGTATATTGAACCTTAGTCCACTTAGGTACCTTGCTACCTTTTCCCTTTCATCCTCAACATGTCCTACTCTAATGCTCAACTTATGGAACTCCTCAGTGTAAGCCATGACATCCAATTCCTTTTGCTTTAGGTTCTGCAACTTTCTAAATGTCTGAATTTCATAATTAGCAGGTAGAAATTGACTCTTCACCTTAGCCACCATTCTATCCCATGAACTGATTTTTGTTTTGCCCGTCTTCACTCTCTCCTCCTACACATAATTCCACCAAGTTAAGGCAGGGCCTTTCAACTTTGTCTTAGGCAGTTTCACCTTCTGATTTTCTGCCACCTCCTCATAATCAAAATAGTTATCCAAGGCATCAATCGAACCAAGCACCTCTTCACTATCCATTTTCCCACCATACATGGGCAATTCTATCTTCACCTTAGGACCATCTCCTTTGACAGCCTTCAACATCTTAATCATTCTCAATTCATTAGGGTCCTCTTCCTCTTGGACTCCTTCTTGAGGGTTCTCATTTTCACCCTCTTCCTCTCCCTCTTCCTCTTGGTCACTTTGGTCTCCACTGACCACACCTCTCCTTTGGTTAGATTCCAATGCTGCAAGTCTGGCTGGGACAGCGTCTTGAGACTCCTTTACCCGTCTCAACTCCTTTGCATGTTGTTCCTACAGCTCTCTTACTTCTCTGGCCGTTGGATTGCTTTTTGGTGGCATCTTTGCTTTCTCAAACTTCAACCTTCTTCCCTTGTTTGATCAAAACCTATGCTCTGATACCACTATGATGTAGAGCAGGATGGGAAAACACAAACAACTCAATCAGTCCTTTATCCAAGTCTTAACACCTCAAAACACAATGACTTCCTTTACAAATCCACTATTTCTCTAGTAGGACAACAAACTAGGTATTTCTACCATAACTTGCAGGAGACAACTCAAACCCACAACCTAAAACTATTTTTAGATACCCATTAAGCCCTTTGATAACATATCAAATTTGCAAGGATAGTTGTTTTGCAACATCACTCCCTAAAATTGACTGTTCCTCTGCAACTAGGTCAAATTAGGCCTCTTTTACAAAGCAACTATAAGAAATCCGAAACCCACAACACAAAACTCAACTTCAGGACTTTCCTCAGGTCACATGGGGTCTAAAACTACCATTTTTATCAATTGGAACAATACCCACATTGTCTTTTCACAAAACCCTACTAGCTACTCAAACAAGCCTAATACATAGGGATATTAGGCTAGGGCTGCTTGAAATCCTGTCTTATCACCATCCACTGCTCCTGCAAACACTAAAAACACAAAAAACAACTTAAATGCTTCCATCCCACCAATTTTCATATTTTTCCACCGGTGGAATGGCTCAAAATTTCATTTTTTTTCTCTCAAACCCTAGCTACCTAGGTTTTATAGCTAGTTTTTACAAACTAGACTCTAACTTACTCCAATCCTGATGAAAATCAACCAAACCAAGATCAAATGAAAGCTAAGTCACAGCTCTACCACATGCACTTGGTTTTGGAACATGACCGTACTGTACTGGGCCGTACAAGTCATGGGAACAGTAGAAAACACAGAAAATCTATAGAAAACAAAGTTTTTTCTTTATTGCTTTTCTCCAAAAACGACTTCAGGAACCTGATTCAAACATCTTCCATATTTACACCCTTTTCATAAAAAACCCACCGATTCTACTGACTTTTCACATTCTTGACCTTTCAACTTCCATTGAACACCAAAAAAATGTCACTTTTGCAACTTTTAAACTTTCCTAAACTGACCCCATGAGATTAAAACATGTGACATGGTCTAAATAGACCTTATTACAACAAAATTGGACTCAACAACACAAAAACTCAACATTTGACCCCTATTTACAATATATACCTAGGTGCCCCTGCACCACAAATCTAAGCAATCCGCATGCTACTGCAATTGTCCCAACAAATCTTCAATTAAACTAGTCGTTAATCCATTTTATCAAGTCGGCCATCTATGCTTTGTATCTTTTCCTTTTGCATTACTTGAACTCGCGGTGTGTCAGAGATCGGGCTTCCGGTCTTCCATCTTCCTCTTTGAAAACCTTAGAAGGTCTCCTCCGGTCCCATTTTGATTCTTCCTTAGTAGAGTTATGGGACGTCGGGCTTCCAGACTACCACCTTTCGGCCATGTGTCAACAATTCACATTAGTGTGCCCCTCATCGGCTCCCACTTAACTAATGCCACGATCATGCGCTCTATGTCCATGTGTCAACATTTCGCATCAACGTGCCCCTCATCGGGTCCCACTTAACTGATGCCGCGATCATGCGCTCTACGTCCACTCTTCGAAATCCTTCAGTTAACCTTGTACACATGGCAACCTATCACAATAGCGCAGAGCTAACTTGGCTCTGACAGATGTCCTCTGCATGGATGCGCTACCAATCGAAGTTCATGTGCCCGGCTTTCTAAGTAACTTCTTCAACAAGGAATATCTTTGCTCTCCAACTCCCGATCACTTAGTATATATCGAAGTTTCGCGATCGAGCCTTCCACTCTGGTCCTTATTTCCTCAACCTGGAGAAGGTGTAAGGCCGAAACCTCGAACTCCGATGAACATCAGAAAACTTATGAACCATCTTTTGCTAATACTTTAGGCAAAAATCATTCATACCTTAACATCTTTTCTTTGTCATCTTCATCTCTAAACTTTTTTTTGACATCAATGACAACACATGTATGCACCTTTGACACAATATGTGTATGCACCTTTGACATCAATGACAACACTTCCAACAATCTCCCCCTTTGTCATTGATGGCAACACAAACATAAACTTTTTTTGCAAAGCCCCCCTTATTCTATCTCTCCCCGAACTGTAACACAACTTCTGAAATCTCTCCCCCTTTGACATCAATGGCAAAGGAAGGTAACCAACTTCTTTCCTTACTGCAATCTAAAACTATCAAGACAAGCTCCCCTTGACTGTAATGCTTTTCCTCACCATGTCACACCAAACTTTGATCATCCAAGTTGTTTTCTTTTTACCTACTCCCCCTGAGAGGTAGCCATTGTCCAAATAGGGATGAAGGATATGCCTTGTGTTGCTCCCCCTGGATAGATGCTTCAACATAATCTTTTACTGAAATGATGAGAGTGATATCACTCCCAATGCTTACCTTAAATACTCAAATGTGTCTTTAGGAAGGGGTTTTGCAAAGATATCTGCAATCTGATCCTTTATAGGCACATATTCCAATTTCACCTCTTGATCAACAACCTTTTCTCTCAAAAAGTGATGCCTAATAGATATATGCTTGGTTCTTGAATGCATCACTGGATTCTTTGATATGTTAATTGCACTTGTATTGTCACACAAAATTGAAATGGACTCATCATATACAACTCCTATATCCTTCAATGTCTACTTCATCCACAAAACCTGAGTACAACAAGTTGTTGTTGCAATGTATTTTGCTTATGTTGATGATAAGGCAATTGAATCTTGCTTTTTGCTTAACCATGAAACTAATCTACCACCTAGAAAGAATGCTCCTCCACTTGTGCTCTTCCTATCATCAGTGTTGCCAACCCAATCTGAATCTGTATATGCTGTCAAAAAGAAACCCTTTCCCTTCTCATACCACAATCCATAATCCAATATGCTTTTCAAATATTTGAAAATCCTTTTAACAAACTTTACATGAGTTTCTTTTGGATCAGCTTGAAATCTAGCCACCATACAAACTGCTTGCATAATATCTGACCTAGATGCAGTCAAGTACAATAAACTTCCAATCATGGATCTGTACAGAGTTTGATCAGCTTGAGGTGACTCATCATCCTTGCTTAGATGACAGCCTGTAACCATAGGTGTGCTCACAAGTTTGCAGTCATCCATACCAAACTTTTTCAACATCTACTTGACATACTTAGTTTGTGAAATAAACATACCCTTGTCTGATTGAGCAATTTGAAGTCCAAGGAAAAATGAAAGCTCACCAATCATAGACATCTCAAATTCTTTTTGCATCTCTTCAACAAACATCTTGCACAACTCCTCATTTCCACCAAAGATAATATCATCAACATATACAACTGTCAACATGTCATCACACACAGTCTTGATATAAAGATTGCTATCAACAATCCCCTTCTTGAAACCTCACTGGTGTAGGTACTTGTCCAACCTTGCATACCATGCCCTAGGTGCTTGTTTGAGACCATAGAATGCCTTCTTGAGTCTGCATACCATATTTTGATCTTCTGATAGCTGAAATCCTTCAGATTGTTCTATGTAAACTTCTTCTAAGTCACCATTCAAGAAAGCATATTTGACATTCATTTGATATACCTTGAGTCTTTGTGAACTGCAAATGCAAGGAACATCCTTATTGCTTTCATTCTTGCCACAGGAGCAAACGTCTCCTCAAAGTCAATGCCTTCTACCTGTGAATAGCCCTTGCAGACCAATTGTGCTTTGTTTCTAACAACTTCTCCATCTTCATTCAACTTATTTCTGAAAACCCACTTGGTTCCAATCACATTCTTGTCCTTTGGCCTTGGAACAAGTTCCCAGGTTTTATTCTTCTCATTCTAATTTAACTCTGCTTGCATTACATCAATCCAACTTTCATCCTTGCTGGCTTCAAAAAAATTCTTCGGTTCTATCTTGGATAGCAAAGAGAAGTTTACTTGTTCTCTAAGGCTTCCCCTAGTCATAACTCCTTTATTCTTATCTCCAATTATCTGACTTTCAGAATGATTCTTTTGAATGAACTTTGTAGGAGACTTGGTGGTCTCTATGGGTGTCTGTTCTTTTGCAACTTCATTTTCTTCTTTTGTGCCAACTGAATCATCTGAGCAACAGGTTGAATCATCTGAACAGTCATCATCTTGATCATGTGTCAATGGATGTAGCTTTTCATCAACCCTAACATTTGCACTCTCAACCATCTTCTTTAGTCTCTTGTTGTAACATTTATAAGCCTTGTTCTAGTTGAGTAACCAAGAAAAATTCCTTCATCTGATCTTGAGTCAAACTTACCCAAATTATCTTCATCTCTCCTAATGTAACATTTGCTTCCAAAAATTCTGAAATACTTGACTGATGCAACCCTGCCCTTCCATAGCTCATATGGTGTCTTAGTGTTGTTCACTCTAAGTTGTCCTCTATTCAGGATATAAACAGCAATATGAACTGCTTCTTTCCAATATACATCAGGCAGCTTGGCTTCATTCAACATTGTTCTTGCCATCTCCTGAACTGTTCTATTCTTTCTTTCAACTACTTCATTTTGCTGAAGAGTCCTTGCAGCAGAGTATTATCTTTTTATCCCATGTTCTTCACAGAATTCTTCAAATTTATTTAATGTGAACTCACCTCCTCTGTCTAATCTTAGGCACTTGATTCTAGCATTCATTTCATTCTCAACCATAGATTTGCAAATTTTGAATCTACTAAAAGCTTTTGATTTTTATTTCAAAAAAGTAACCCATGTCATTCTAGAATAATCGTCAATGAGCAATATGAAATACCTTTCACCTTGGAGACTTCTTGTTTTGGTAGGACCACATAAATCTGTATGAATTAGTTCCAAAGGCTCAATAGTAGAGCACTTCTTGGTCTTGAACATGGTCCTTCCCAATTTGACATTCCTTACAAAAGGTGCTAGTAGGCTTAGTAATCTTCAGCATGTCTTTAACTGAAAGTTTAGAACTGATCTTCACAAGATTGTCAAAGTTGATGTGCCCCATCCTCTTATGTCACAACCAACTCTCATCAGTTTGTCCTAAAAGGCAACGCTTTCCTTTCACTTCACAAAGATGGTACAAATTATTCTATGTTCTGCTTGCTTCTGCCACAAGTTTGCCAGTGCTTGCTCTTCTGATCTCACATCCTGTGCATTGAAAATAAGATTATATCCTTTGCTGCACATTTGACTTACACTAAGAAGATTATGCTTGAGACCTTCTACATATAGAACATCTTCAGTCCTATTATTTCCATCTATACTTACTGTACCTTTACCACATATCTTTGCAGAGGTGTTCTCCCCAAACTTTATTGATCCACCATTCCACTTTTCAAGACTGAGAAACTTGCTCTTGTCCCCTATCATGTGACTTGAGCATTTGTTGTCTACAACCCAAGGATTTGCTTGTCCTTGTGCATGAAATGCAGTTTGAACAATCATTGAGTTTTCACCTTTGTGATTGTTCTTGATTCTCCATCCCTTCTTCTGATTTGACTTTTGATTTTCAAAAATGTCTATCCTCTTTTCTTGGTTATCAAAATCAGTCATCTGTGATTTTGACTATGCCAAGCCACTTCTGCAAAACCTTGCTATGTGCCCAAAATTGTTGCAAATATGACATTATATTGAAATCAAAGGGGCAAAAGAATTTCTACTTACAAAATTATTTCTCCTCATTCTCGATCTGCATTCAATAGCTTTGTGACCATACTGATTGCAATTGAAACAACCAACAAAATTAAACTTGCTCATGAAAGTTTTGTTGGCAGATGGTCAACACTCCCCGTGGGATTCGTGACATGGACTAACTGCCTCCCACGGATTCATTAACTCTGGCGCTTGTATCGGAAATTGAAAGGTCAACCTTTTGGTTTAACGACATGTTGGTTTTTCTTCTGAATCAGCATTAGGGTTTGCCAGTTCTAATGCACAGGCAGATTCAGCCAACAAAATACAAGAGGTTGCGTGAACTCCTCCCCTTCACTTCTGGTTCTGCCGCACCAAGGAGGGTGTCCCTATTTGATAAAGGTATGACCTTGACTAGCTCAATGACATAAGGATATAACTTGACAGCAACAGGCATAATACTCTCATGTATGGACCAAGATTTGTGTAACAAATCACAAGGTTGGCAACATTCTTGGACACATGTCTGGTTAGGTATGAGAGCATGCAGGGGTTTCCTACTCCTACTCCTACAACTAACAGGTGGAAGGATGAAATGGTTTGATTTGATGTTTGGAGTTATGGGACTTTCCTAGACCCTTTGAACAGACAGATTCCCAAACTAGTGCCTTATCTGGGCAACAGAGTCAAATCTACGAATGTAAATGTTCCCCTATGACAACATGAATTCATATCCAGAGGACTTGAGATGAATGCTACTGCCTAACAGCAACATGTCCAAGAAAGAGTATTACTTATGATCATACTTAACAGATCCTATGATGCAATCTATTTTCCTTTGTATCTGATCAAAAGCCTATTTAACCACTCCTTGAGCAGACGCAATAAATCAGACACACAGTATGCATATACTGAAAAACTTGGAAGCCCTTGACAACCTTGTTTGAAAGGAAAACAAATGACATACAGGAGACAATCAGAAACAATACACACACCAGGGGTTTTTCATTTAAAATCAATCTGCATAGAAAATCATCATACAGGAAATTATCATTTACAAGACAAGATAGACTGATACACCAGATCAAGGACCAAATCTGTAGCAAAAAATGCCTTTCAAAATGTGAACACCTTGTGTTCAGAGTCAAAGCTGAAAGCCCAAGAACATCCAACCCCTAAAAAGTAACACAGTTAGACCTTTTATACAAAACCGTGTACTTAGCCAAAAATTAATTACAAAGCAAATTGAAAATTTGCCAGACTCAAAGCATGAGGAAAGGCGCTCAGAAAAATTCAACGCTATGGGGGAGACAGAGAGGATGGAGTAGATGGAAACAAGGTCCCCACCGCCGTTCAAGGACATCCATCTTCAAACGGGTAGCTAGCCAGTCATTCAGGCCATATCTCTGCAATCCCTATGCCATTGATGGCATACCAACCAATAGGACGTAGTAACAACCTACGTTCAGAAGGTTCCCGCCAGAAAGAACAAGGGAAATCCTATGCTGATGAGAATTTGAATCGTGATCGTCAAAATCCTGCCTACCGCCAAAACCTGCGGTGCCAAAATGGTCTTGAAAAGTCAAGAGCCAACAAAACTGTGCCACGTAGGCACCTCGTGCATCCAACTGCCAACCATTTCAAAAAATGTGAAATGAATAATCCCACATTCGCCCTACAGAGACCATTCTATCAATTTATAAATAGGGCTGCTAGCACAATAAGTGTCGAGTGTTTTGCCTCGCTCGACCCACGAATCCTCGGCCAAAAACCCATCGCCCTGACATACACCATCGGAGCAACCAAAAATCCCTTTGCCGACCTCCCGTGTCACACCGACGACCACACAGCATAAAACCCATACCATCTGCCATTGGCTAGACCAACTGCATCGGCGAACCCTCTGCCAACCTCCCCAATACGCAGTCACACCGATGCCTCCCGATCGGCGAGAAAACCACCGTCGGCCCAACTCATTCCACCTTTGTCGATGCACCTACTCTCTCCGATGAACAACTCCATCGGCGTAACCCACGCCATCGACAGACCTCCCGCCAGCTTGCCCGATACACTATGTCACTCCGATGGCACTTACAAACCACTCAGTCGGCAAGACCTCTGGCGTTGGCGAACCCGAAAACTCCCTCGCCGACACACCGAGTCACGCCGACTGCCACATCCATTCCAGGTCTTCGGCGAGACCGCCTCCACCGGCACGCCCAAAAATTCTCCAACCGTTATCACTGATCTCACCGACGAAGCCTCCGCACCCCCTTGTCGGCCAGACATCAACCATCGACGGACCCTTCACCTACCTGGCCGACAGTCAAGTCACTCCGACGGCACAAACAAACTACACACTGTCGGTGAGACCAGCTCCCATCGGCTCAGCCGAAAATCCTCCTGCCGACATGCCGATCACACCGATGACATCCTGATGATAGAAAAAACTCGATGAGCCCCCGTCGGTGAGACCCAAACTGTCAGAAAGACAATAACCTCCCATCGCCGATAGCAATACACATACCGATGACATTCCCATCGGTATGACCAGGAACATCGGAGGGCCAGAAAAAAGATACGCCGATAGATAAACTCTTGGCGATGGAAGAAAATACCACTGCTACCAACATGATCGCCAAGACACAGGTGAACTCACACCGATGGGCAAAAGATTTAGGGTTTAAATGAAAAACCTGCAAACATCCAAGCTCAAACCCTTTGACCAAAATGATTACTAACACGACAATCGTGGGCCAACAATTGGTATCAGAGCGAAAGGTCACGGGTTCGAATTCCCCCGAGTAATGCTGGGGGGAGTTTGTTGGCAGATGGTCAGCACTCCCCGTGGGATTCATGACATGGATGAACCGCCTCCCACGGATTCATTAACTCTGGCGCTTGTATCAGAAATTGAAAGGTCGACCTTTTGGTTTAACAGCAATCGTGGGCCAACAAGTTTGTCTTGCAAGAATTGATCTTCTAAATTTTCTTCTCTGAGAAATAACAAGAATGAAATCAACTTCTTCAAATTTTGTACTATCCTTCTTCATTTGACATTGTCTTCTTTGAGTCAGTTTTCTTTGTTAGAACAGAAGATTGTGTGACTTCTTCATCATAGCCCAAACTTGACTTAATGAATAGAGGTCTCTGAATGTTTATTATATCATCCAAAATTTTAGAGCTCTTACCAAATTTGATATTCCTACTCAGCTGAGTGTGAACCTTTTCAACCTCCTTTCTTAATGAAACAATTTCTTCTTCAAGTTTTAAACATTCATCTGATTTGGCTTTGAAGGCAGTATTCACTATGTCTGCAATTCTTTTCCCCTCTTCAATCTGAATCTTCAAGTTAACAATCATCTCCTCCGATTTTGAGCTTGGCCTTTTGTTCTTCATTTTCTTTCCTTGCTAGATCCAAGTCTTCAAGAGCAGAGATCAGTTCACCTTCAAAATCAACTTCACATTGTTCTTCTTTATCAATAGCAGCATTGTCTGAGTTTTCCAAGACTTCCATAGCCATGAATAGAGCTTCTACTCTTTCATCTTTTGATGCGTAGTTGTCTTCTTCTTCTACTACTGAACTAAAATCATTCTTAGAGTCAAAGCTTTTCTTTTTCTTGTTAAAATCATATCTTTTGAAACCCTTGTTATCTTTATTCTTCTTAAGATGACATTTAGATGCATAATGCCCAATCTTTCCATAGTTGAAACACTTGAAAGGTAACTTACCTTTGTACTTACGTGATCCCTTCTTTAGCTTTCTTACAAAGTTGGATTCCTCATTATCAGACACATCATTTGACTCGGATCCATTTTTCTTAGATGTTTCTTTGCTTGCGTTTCTCATTTCATAGGTAGTGAGTGAACCAAATAATTCATTCATTTTGAATACATTCAAATCTCTTCTTCAATAGCAGAAATTTTTTAATCATACCTTTAAGGGAGTGATCTCAGTATCTTCTATACAACTGCTGGATCCTCCACCTTTTCACCAAGACCTCTGATCGCATTTACAACCTTATCTACTCGGAGAAAATAGCCAGCAATGTTCTCTTCTTCCTTCATCTTCAGATTTTCAAATTCAACCTTGTAGGTCTACAATTTTGCTTGCTTTACTTTATCATCCCCTTCATAGAGACTTGAGTTTATCCCATATGTCTTTAGTCGTCTTGCACTGCAATACCTTAACAAACTCTGAATTGGTTAGACCACTTAAGATGGCATTCTTTGTTTTAGCATTGTTTTCATGTGCCTTCTTCGCATTCTGATCTGTAATAGGATGAGCAAGCTCAGTATACTTATCCATTGTAGCTCTCCAAACATCATCCGCTAGAGAGGTAAGATAGGCTTCCATCCTTACACTCCAGAAAGCATAGTTAGTTCCATCAAATAGAGGTGCTTTGTCAGAAGAAGAGGATCCTTCCTGAGCAATGTGTTCAAATCCAAGATCTACCTTCAATTGTTAGTATGTACCAAGGAACCTTGCTCTGATACCAATTGTTAGAACACACTGATATACTGAGAGGGGGGGTGCATCAGTATATGCCACTTTTTAAAACAATTCTACTGAAACAACAAGATCTATACTGCATCAATCAGAATATGAAAGAACTATGCAAGCATAAGCAAAATCACACATCCACACAAGAGACCAGAATACCAGATTTACGTGGAAACGCAAGATGGGAAAAACCACGGTGAACAAGATGCTTGGATCTACTATCCAAATCCAACCTCACAAAAATAAATCAATGGATTACAATGTTTTGTAGGCTTCAACTCATAGAAATTTCAACCTGAGAAGGACTGTAATCCTTTTTACAAATCTGTAGGCTCCAACCTACCAAAGACTTCAATCTCAAAACAAACTGAGCATCAACCCAACAATAGGCTCCAACCTCCCACAGAAACTGAGCTCCAACCTAACAATAGGCTCCAACCTATCTGAGGCTCCAATCTCTCGTACAAACTGAGCTACAACCCAACAAACTAAAACAGTAGTAAGGAACATTCAGCACTTACACAAACTGAGTGAACACAGGATCTTCAATTTATACTCTTCGCACACTTTAATTTCACTTCTGTGTTCACGCCTGATCGCTTGATGTATTTCACTTCTCATTCACACTTGCAGACATATTCAGATTTTTCGCTTTTAGGCACACACACACATATGAATTCACCAAATGCACAAACTGAACTCTCTTTTGTACCAAATTGTAGAACAAAATTATTTCCATGTCGACACTGCATTCACCAATAACATCCTTCGATGTCGGCAACTGATTTTTGAATTCCAATGTGATCATTTTAACAGAACAAGCCCATTTCTAAATTTCAATGACTATACATTTGAAACAGGGCCTAATATATTCTTCCTTAGGTCGGCCAAAAATGGGTCAAGACCCAAATCTAAGCAATTCGCATGCTACAGCAACTATTCCAGCAAATCTTCAATTAAACTAGTCGTTAATCCATTCTATCAAGTCGGCCATCCGCGCTTTGTATCTTTTCCTTTTGCATTACTTGAACTCGCGGAGTGTCGGAGATCGGGTTTCTGGTCTTCTGCCTTCCTCTTTGAAAACCTTAGAAGGTCTCCTCCGGTCCTGTTTTGATTCTTCCTTAGTAGAGCTATCGAGCGACGGGCTTCCAAACTACCGCCTTCCGGCCACATGTCAATAGTTTGCATCAATGCACCCCTCAGTGGGTCCCACTTAACTGATGCCGCAATCATGCACTCTACATCCACGTGTCAACATTTTGCATCAGCACACCCCTCAGTGGGTCCCACTTAACTGACGCCACGATAATGCGCTCTACGTCCACACTTCAAAGTCCTTCGGCTGACCTTGTACACGTGGCAGCCTATCGCAATAGCGCAGAGCTGACTTGGCTCTGACAGCTATCCTCTACGCAGATGCGCTAACAATCAAAGTTCACGTGTCGGGTTTTCTAACTAACTTCTTCAACAAGGAATATATCTCTACCCTCCGACTCCTGATCACTTAATATATATCGGAGTTTCACAATCGGGCCTTCCACTCTGGCCTTTCTTGTTTCCTCAACCTGGAGAAGGGGTAAGGCCGAAACCCCGAACTCCGATGAACATCAGAAAACTTGCTAACCATCTTTTGCCAAAACTTTAGGCAAAAATCATTCATACCTTAGCATCTTTTCTTTGTCATCTTCATCTCTTAACTTCCTTTTGACATCAACGACAACATGTGTATGCACCTTTGACACAATATGTGTATGCACCTTTGACATCAATGACAACACTTCCAAAAACCTAGATTTAATTTTTCTTTGTTTCAGTCAAGCGAAGAAGGATATCTTGAAGAGCCTACACCAACATAATGGTGTGATCATGGGAGGCACAACCTATGACAAGATTTCAAGTGGAAGAAAGACAAATGAATAAGAAAGGAAATTTATCCAAGCAACAA
This sequence comes from Cunninghamia lanceolata, assembly GCA_027924645.1. NCBI lineage: Eukaryota > Viridiplantae > Streptophyta > Pinopsida > Cupressales > Cupressaceae > Cunninghamia > Cunninghamia lanceolata. The sequence goes on along the minus strand of BSBN01000346.1, from coordinate 11,027,322 downwards.
GAAAATAGCTCAAGGAACAAGTGTCAATGAAAGGAAATGAAGCCACCACCTTGGGAAAAGAAGTGTGACAAAATGCCAAGTGCCTCGTGTATACAACATCTCTACAGTTAACACCATGATTGCGTTGAGAGGCAAAATGTTCACAATGAAATGCTCATCAATGTGAACATTACCATCATCACTATAAAGTTTATGTGCTCCTTAAAGTAGTGTTGACTACAATAGATTGCCATCCTCATGAGCTTGTCAGTCATCTTCCTGACTTAACTTCTACCAGGGGTGTACCTTTATTTTATATTGAAGACCATGGAACTAGCTTGAAGCAGTTGGGGAAACTATTGAAGTCAAAAGTAACAGTTGCTATGAGAGTTGTTACCTTTTGAGTCGCCCTTGTTTATTTATGTATTGGTAATATTTCTTGAACAAAAGCCGGTTTATCGTGCTATATTCCCGATCATCCTTTTTTTTTGTAAATCGGCTCTCGATCCTTTAATTTTTACCCGTGCGTCGCCTTGGTCAACAAAGTCACTTAAGGTTTGAACCTTTGAACCCTAACCATTCTCAAAGTCTAAAGTTCAATGGTTCAATGTGTCTGAAGTGTCGTATAAAGCAAGTTGTTTTGTCTTTGCCTCAAGCGTCTTGGAACTTTCGGGTTGAACTTGAACTTCCCGCGGGGTTCAATGGTTCAAGGTTCAAGGTTCAATATTCATAGCCTTTTCATCCATCAGGTCGCGCAGTTGCCTTATGTCATGTGTCGTTGAACTTGAACTTCCCGCTTGAACTTTTCCGCGGGGTTCAAGGTTCAAGGTTCAAGGTTCAAATAGTTCAAAGTTCAAAGAGTTCACTATTTCATAATTTGGGACCTTATACTAGAAGCCGCGTAACCTTCTGTTGGTCTATATAACCCATGTGTCGTTGAACCTTCATATTGAACCATCGCGTTGAACCATGTTTCAAAGGTTCAATGGTGCGAAGATTTGATAAGTTTGGTCCCATCTGCTCCCGCGGTTTTCCAAGCCAAATTTAGCGGGAAAGTTGGAGGAGATTTTGTCAGGAACTCATCATAAAAGCGAGAGCTCTAATTTAACGGAGGCTACGGATAATTATTGTACCTCATGATGGCGCGACAACATTACTTGCTATTAATGGAAAAATCAGAGTTCACGTCCCTTCAAATATTTTTGGCACGTATTGATCTGAGCGATAGACATTCATTCTGGTAAGTGCCATTGTTAGCCAAAAACAACCCAATTTTAGCAAGTAATCACATTGTGCGACGCGGAGGAGAATAGCGCTGAAAGTGTAAGGCTCTCGTTTTTCAAGCTTTCGCAGCGCTTTCAAATTTCCTGAAGGTGAGTTCTATTTCCCCCTGTACTATTCCGAGTTCTTTTACTGGAAAGAAGAACCCCTAGAATTTCTGTTATTTTCGAGATTCGAATTGCTATATCATAGTCTTCCCAATATGTCTTTGAAGTCTACATGTTTGGGGGATGAACAAGGCCCCAGTCTTATTTATTCCCACCCAGAGTTTGGAGACACCGCATTAGTTCAGTATGACTTGGAGGAATTCATAGAAAGAACAAAGAACCCTGTCCAAACCCCCACAATGAAGAAGATTGTAGACAGTGGTTTAGTGGAAGCTGCAGCCTTTCCTCAGGCCATTCTATGCCCTGAATTGGTTCAAGAATGTATAAACAGATATGACCCCCAGAACAGATGTGTCAAAAACGCCAACGGGGATGTGCTGTTTTCTGTCAACAGACAAACCCTTATGTCTGTGATGAAGATACCGCATAAGGGGGCATATTCCAACCTCGACATTACCTCCTCCAATGGATATTTCTCAGAAAAGAAACCAACTTACAAGAGTGTGATAGCACGGAATTGGCTGCTAAAGTTTCAGAAAGGTGGTTCAAGGCTGCCCAGACCCCTCACTAGAGACCATTTAATACAGGAAGTAAGGGATATTGTGGTGTTATTGAACAGATTGAGAGGCAATCAACATGCCTATTACTGGGAAGACTGGATGTATTTTTTTATACAAGTCGTCCTCCAGGGTGAACAATACTTGGATTGGGCCGAGATAATAGCTGACTGTCTGCATCAGAGCTTAAATAATCGTCTGGGCAACAGGGATTTCTTTATGTCTTCTTATCTATTTTACTGTTTAGCCTCCACAAGAGATTGGTTTGACCTGCCTCATGAGCCTTTAGATGAGAGCAGCAAAGTTTATCAATATTACTCACAGTTGCAAAGAAAAAATTGTTATGAAAATTACAAGAGGATCAATGATGTCTTCACTGGGAAGATGACCTATGAATTGACAGGTAACCCAGGTAAGAGAATGACCAGTGAAGCAATGCAGCTAATCAGTATCTACGGTAGCTTTTTCATCCAATTCTCTGAGTTCACCTATATCAGAGTTGGGGGATTCGATGGTGAACCAATGAAGTTGCCCAGATATGTATTTGATCGTTTTGTACTAATAGAGGTATGTCGGCAATTGGCACATGTTCATAAAAAATTTCCATCAAAAAGGGGTTGTGGTATTTCTTTTCCTGTTGAACTTGGGCATTATTCATGCCTGTCAACTTCTGATGCTTTAAATCTGGGGGTGAACCTCAAGAGGTTCAATTTTCAATCCTTCACTGCTAGAGCCAAATTCGACAGTAAAAGTTTTGTTAAAGATAACTTAAATTCTGGAACAGGGCACTCGCACCTTCCTAAGCTGGAGGATTATTGGATGGATTGTCCAGATGAATTTGAAGTTAGGAGAAGATTATGGTGCAGGTTTTCTTTAAGACAAATAATTACCTTTAACTTAGACATGGACATTTCTGGAGTTCTTGTTGATGATGAAAAAGTGGTTGATCCACAATTTGAGAAGGTGGAGCACTTACCCATTCCAGAGGTGGACTGGAGCAAGAAAGAGGAGGAAGTGAGGGAAAGAAAAGAGGAAAGGGGAATTTCAGAAAAACTGTGTTTTATTTTTATATATATGATGATTGTTTGAAAAATTTTCATCTGTGAATGAAAAGAGGAACGATTGCTGCTTATTTGGATCTGTGCGTCTAAATGTGTGAAATTTGATTTTCTGTGAGAAATCTTCTTTTACCTGGTAATTGCTCTTTGTTTGAACAACCCATCGTATGTATTATCTTTCCTTTCGAGTTCAGCAAGTTTGTATAAATATATTCATGTATTCGAATGTACTAAAGTAGAATCTGTGCATTCTATCCTGCTGCTGTATAAATTAATCGCATTCATGACATGGCTATGTATGGATGTTAGTCAGCCTTAGGCGTTTTCTGGTTAAAAATGCAATTTAGTTAGTTGAATAGGCTAAAATTCATTGAAAATCATAAAGGGAGCTGTACCTGAATTCAGAGGGGAACTAATTCAAAAGGTTCACCCATTTGTTGCTTAACTCATTTGTTCTTGAAAGAAGGGTATAGGGTCAGAGCAAGTAATTTTCAGAATAAGAGCAAATCTGTTAACCAACAGTTTTTGGCGACTCTACTGGGGAGAATTAGACAAAATCATTAATTATTGATCGCCTGAATATGAAGCAACAATGGTGCTTCCACACGAAAACATAATTCCTGTTTTGCAACCCAATCTTGGATTTCAGGACGAACAGGAAGATATCATCGGTCAGTTGAATACTCTTGCTTGGCGTACTCGTCGAAATAGTGAAGATTACAGAAGAGCGAGCAGAGTGTTGGAACAAGAAGAAGAGTTGGCCGATAACCTGAGATTACTGTTACTCAGGCAAAGAAGAAGGCAGGCAAGAAACGCTGCAAGAAACCAAGCCCTTGAGGTACAAAGAAATCAAGAACAACAAAGAAATCAATAACTGCCTACCTAGTTCCAATATTATTTTAAGCTGGATTCTAGGCCCTACACCAGGTCTTCGAGAAGAGAGGGAGTTGAAGACCCTACCTTTCAAATATTGCAAAACCTTAATTTTCCTTATATCCCTACCCGTGCAAGAAAAGCAAGAAGTAGACCCCCTAGTCCTTCTAGGTCTGCTACTTCCCCTCTCTGCCAAGCTTTAACCCTTTCAGGCACTGCTATCCCCTTAGCTATAAATTTTCTACCCATGGCTCAACCTTGGGGAGCTGCCATAGGGCCTCTGAACCTAGGGGCCAACCTTAACCCATTACCTAAAAATGCAAGAAAGAATTTGCCCAGGTTCAATGGAGACGGTAAAACATCGCCAGAAGAACATTTATGTGCCTTTGCAGCAGCATGCAGTGTACTGGGTGTTCAACACCAGGACGTTGCCATAAGACTCTTTGTACAGACTTTGACTGACACTGCTGCACAATGGTTCTACCACCTGACTGATGCCTCAATTACGAATTGGAATGAAATGAAAACTGCCTTTGAAAATAGGTTCAAGAGTGCAGAAGACGAACATTACCTCCTTGCACAGCTGACTCAACTTAAAAAGGAGATTCATGAACCTATGAGGGAGTTCGTGGCCAAATTTAATAGAATTGTGAATAAAATCTCTGCTACAAAAAGACCGTCTGGCGAAAATCAGAAATGTTTCTTTATTAATGCTATGCCTCCCGATATTAGCTTCCATCTCAGGAGAGGTGCAATTGCCGATTTGACAGCTGCACAAAACCTAGCAGTTGGATTGGAGGATGATCTCATCATGGCCGGCAAATGGAAGAGAGAGGTTCAGGTGCCAAATGCCCAATCCTCATCTTCTACGGACCCTATAGTACAGAGGTTGGTTAATGATATGATTGCCTTAAAGAGGCAATTACCTAAGGCTGGCGCCCCTTTCCAGCAACCGTACCAAGATATGAGCAGAAGAAATTTGAATCAGCAAGCAAATACTGGTAGAACTTTACCCTTAACGGCAGCACAACCAAGACTGGCTATTGAACCTGCTCCTGGAAGAGGAAACATGTGCATTTTTCACTTGACTACTGACCATGATGGGAATTCTTGCCCAGAAATGCTCAGGTACACTCAGATGACTGCTACTCAAGATATGCTAGGGGAAGCCACAGAAGATGAAAGGAACTACGAGGAACCTGGCGGCTCTGAGATACACTTCCTTGAATATGAGTCTGATTCAGAAAGGGGAGGTGAAATATTGGTAACCCTTGAAGACCCTTCATGCGCGGTGCTAACTAGGGGTCAGAGGAATATGAAATCTTCTAATACTCAAGAAATACCTGGCAAAGGTAAGGAGCCCTTAACTAGAACTCATGATGCTAATTCGAAAGCTCAAGAAAATAAATTGCTACATAGAAATGAGCTTGATGCTTCCTTTGATATTGTAGATTTTTGTAAATCTGCAAAAATTCAAATTTCTCCTATTGAATATCTCAAGTTGAAACCTACCGAACTTGACAAATTAGTTAAACATGTTAAAGGTAGTCCTGCACAAACCGAATTTGCGAATCAATTGGAAGTCGATGCTGAATCCCCTATTGCTAGATTATTTACTTCCTCATCTGAGTCACCTTTGTCTGCCCCTAATACAACTCCCAATGCATCCAACAATATTCCCTATAATGATTTGAAACCTAATCCTTTTTATGTGTCCCTGTATATCAATGGTCATAAACTTAGCAACTGCATTATAGATTCAGGAGCCTCTGATAATATTATGCCCTCCTCTGTAGCTAAAGCCCTAGGATTATCACTTACGAAAACATTTGGAAGATGTTATTCTATGGACGGAAAACAGGTTTCCTTACTTGGGCAAATTAAAGATGCACGAGTCGCACTTACAGCTTACCCTGATAAGAGGGTGAAATTGACTATTCTGGTAGCAGATATCCCTGCCAGTTATGGAATGCTTTTGAGCAGGACATTTTGCAAGGATCTAGGTGGACAAATCAAGCTGGATTGGTCAGAGGCCACAATCCTAGTAGGAAAGCAGAGAGTGAAGTTGGAACCTGAGCCCAAGTGCAAGTTCACTGTCTATCCCTCTGATGATCCCAAGGCACAGATTTTGTTTGAGGAATGTGAATTCGGTAATTATTTCTTCTCTTCTGAACAAAGTTTCGAGGCAGAACCCAAGGAAGGATTAGTGCAAAAACCTGTACATTCTGATGATCTATGGGTTATGGAATTTGATGGCAGCTGTGCTACCGCTGGTTCAGGGGCTGGAGTCGTGTTAATCTCACCTGAAGGCGAATTGTTCTCTTTTTCTTTTAAGTTAGAGTTCAAAAACACCAACAATACTGCAGAGTATGAAGCCCTACTGCTCGGATTGTTTGAAGCCAAAGAGAAAGGTGTGAAGGTACTTAAGGTAAAGGGTGATGCTGAACTAATTGTAAAGCAGGTAAGGGGAATCTTTTCTGTAAAGAATGAAAGACTAAGGCATTATAGAAATAGGGTATGGGATGAAATCGAATATTTTGATGCTTTCTCTATAGAAACAATTCCCAGGGATCTGAATTCCCGAGCAGATTCTCTGGCAGTATCAGCTTCTCTCCTTTTACCACATCCAGATTTCAAGAAAGATTCTTATAGGGTAGAAATGATATATCGCCCAAATGTCCCTGACAATGCCGAGAACTGGCAGGTTTTTGAAAGTGATAATCAAATTAGAAAATTCTTAGAAAACGCTGAAATGTTCCTGGGGACCTATTTTGAAGGTTCCGAAGCAGAGTGTAAAGAATTCAGTCCTGACCCTGGGATTAATTCAAGAGATGATATGATTCAATTAAAGGGAAACAAAATCCCTAAAGGGCTGGTTTCTTTGGAACATCTATTTTCTAGAAGAGATGAATATGTTAAAGGCAAGCTTTCCTCTATTCCTGATAAAGCAGAGGATTATGAGAAAATAAATATTGGAGATAAAGCCGATCCTAAGTGGATATCCATTGGTAAATGTTGCTCTTCGGAGGAAAAAAACAAATTGATTAAATTGCTAATCAGATATAAGGATGTTTTCGCCTGGTGCTATGATGATCTCAAAAATTTTAGACATGGACAGTTTCACCACCATATCCCTCTGAAAGCAAACGCAGCTCCATTCAGACAGAAGCTGAGGAATTACAACCCAAAAGTTGCTGAAGCCATCTTTAAAGAGATAGATAAGATGTTGAAAGCCAGAATCATCTATCCAATCCATCACTCCACCTGGGTGGCAAATATTGTTCCGGTCCGAAAGAAAAATGGAGAAATAAGGATCTGTGTTGACTTCAGAAACTTAAATCAAGCCAGCCTGAAAGATAACTATCCTCTGCCTGTGATGGACCACATCTTGCAGACAGTTGCTGGGTCTGAAATGATGTCTATGCTGGATGGTTTTTCAGGTTACAATCAGATAGGTGTGGCTGCAGAGGATCAACATAAAACAGCTTTCACCACACCTCGGGGAACCTTTGCCTATAATCGAATGCCCTTTGGCTTGATCAATGCAGGAGCAACTTTTCAGCGAGCAATGGATTCGTCTTTCAGGGACCTGAAGAACAGAATCATCGTTATCTACCTTGATGATTTAACTGTCTTTTCCAAGAATAGAGAAGATCACTTGAGAGATCTCGAGTCTGTCTTGCAAAGGTGTCGGAGCCACGGCATCTCACTCAACCCCAAGAAGTCAGTTTTCTGTGTGACTGAGGGAAAATTGTTGGGACACCTAGTTTCAAAAGATGGAATCAAGATCGACCCAGAGAGAGTCAGGGCAATTCAGCAGCTTAGTCTCCCCTCAAACAGGACTGGAGTCAAGTCCTTCTTCGGTCAAATCAATTTCCTCAGAAGGTTCATCCCTGACTTTGCTGAGATTACAAAATACATTGTCGGGATGATGAGTGAGAAACAACCTTTCAAATGGAACGAAGCTGCTAGGAAGGCGTTCGAGGATATCAAGGAGGCTATTGCGAACACTCCCACTTTGGTAAATCCTAATTTTCAGAAGGATTTTATTATTTATTGTTATGCTTCGGAACACACCATGTCGGGAATTTTGTTGCAGAAAAATGAATTAGATCAAGAGGCTCCCATAGCCTTTATGAGTGTTCCCCTAAAAAAGCATGAGCTAAAATATTCTCTAGTCGAAAAGCAAGCCTTTGCTGTGGTCAAAGCTGTCAAGCAATTCAGATATTATATACTCCATTCCCATTCAGCTGTATTTGTTCCAAATTCAGCTGTGAAAAGTATTTTGACTCAGCAGGAAGTGGGATTAAATAATAGAGCAACGTGGGTTGCTAAAATACAGGAGTATGATCTGGAAATTAGACCTACTAAGCTGATCAGGGGTCAAGGTTTATGTAAGCTGATTGCTGAGAATAAAGAACAAGAAGGGGAGGGACTCCCCACAGTCTTATTGGTAAGTTTACAGGATCCATGGTTTCTGGATGTGGCACATTATCTTACATATGGTGACTGTCCTAATCACCTGACTCCTAAAGAGAAAAGAAACTTGAAGCTGAAAGCTGCAAAATATGTTATTTGGGGAGATGTTCTTTACAAGAAAGGGTTAGATGGGACTTTTCTGAGATGTGTGGATAAAGAACAGCAGGATAAACTCTTGGGAGTTTTCCATAATGAAGCTTGTGGCGGACATTTTTCTTCTTCAGTTACAGCTTTCAAGATCCTCAGAAATTGTTATTACTGGCCAGGGATGTTCAAGGATGCGTATAGGTTCGTGGCTAATTGTGAGAGGTGTAAAATGTTCTCGGGAAGGCCACAACTTGCAGCTCTACCTTTGAGGCCTGTTGTTGTTGAAGAACCCTTCAAACAGTGGGGATTGGATTTTATTGGACCTATCTCACCCCCCTCAAGTGCAGGGCATACCCATATCTTAACAGCAACAGATTATTTCACGAAATGGGTTGAGGCAGCCCCTGTAAAAAGAACAACTTCCGAGGTGGTTTGTGATTTTCTCAAGGAGAATATTTTAGTTCGATTCGGTGTGCCCCAGAAGATTGTAGCTGATAATGCTACCAGTTTCTCCTCAGGTGAGATGACTTCCTTCTGCTATGAACATAGTATTTCTCTTTCTCATTCATCGGATTACTATCCCCAAGGGAATGGACAAGCTGAGTCCAGTAACAAAAACCTGATTGCTATCATGAAGAAATTGGTTAATGACAGCCCCAGAGATTGGCATAAGAAGTTATACGAAGCTCTCTGGGCTGACAGAGTAACCCCAAAGAGAGCGATTGGGATGGCACCATTTGAATTAGTTTATGGGATAGGAGCCCAATTATCATTGCCACTGGAGCTATCTACAGCCAAACTGCAAAACGTAATTGAGGATCAGTATTTCCAAGATTCCCTGGAGAAGAGGATCATGTATTTAACCAAAATTGAGGAAGAGAGAAATGAACTGGTTGACCGAATCACTGTACATCAGGCTAAAGTTAAGGAAATTTTTGATAGAAAAGCAAGACCCAGGAAGTTCATGGAAGGTGATGAAATACTACTGTGGGACAAAAGGAGAGAACCGAAGGGTGCGCACAGCAAATTTGATTCCCTCTGGAAAGGGCCTTTTAAGATTCACCAGGCGTTGGGTCCAAATTCTTTCAAACTGGAATATCCTAATGGAACTGTTTTACCCCTGTCCTATAATGGACAGGATCTCAAGCTGTATCGTCTGTAAACAGGTTCCCCGGTTTTGTACATAGTCTTCCCTTTGTTTCTTTCTGTATTTCTTTTCCTGTTTTTGTTCGGTCCCGCCCTGTTTCTTTCTTTCTTTCTTTTGTTTTCCTTTTCTGCGAAACCAGAGCTTCTGAGTTCTCTGCAATTTGCCATGAAATGCAGTCCCCAGTCAGAGCCAGTGTTACCTTTTGAGTCGCCCTTGTTTATTTATGTATTGGTAATATTTCTTGAACAAAAGCCGGTTTATCGTGCTATATTCCCGATCATCCTTTTTTTTTGTAAATCGGCTCTCGATCCTTTAATTTTTACCCGTGCGTCGCCTTGGTAAACAAAGTCACTTAAGGTTTGAACCTTTGAACCCTAACCATTCTCAAAGTCTAAAGTTCAATGGTTCAATGTGTCTGAAGTGTCGTATAAAGCAAGTTGTTTTGTCTTTGCCTCAAGCGTCTTGGAACTTTCGGGTTGAACTTGAACTTCCCGCGGGGTTCAATGGTTCAAGGTTCAAGGTTCAATATTCATAGCCTTTTCATCCATCAGGTCGCGCAGTTGCCTTATGTCATGTGTCGTTGAACTTGAACTTCCCGCTTGAACTTTTCCGCGGGGTTCAAGGTTCAAGGTTCAAGGTTCAAATAGTTCAAAGTTCAAAGAGTTCACTATTTCATAATTTGGGACCTTATACTAGAAGCCGCGTAACCTTCTGTTGGTCTATATAACCCATGTGTCGTTGAACCTTCATATTGAACCATCGCGTTGAACCATGTTTCAAAGGTTCAATGGTGCGAAGATTTGATAAGTTTGGTCCCATCTGCTCCCGCGGTTTTCCAAGCCAAATTTAGCGGGAAAGTTGGAGGAGATTTTGTCAGGAACTCATCATAAAAGCGAGAGCTCTAATTTAACGGAGGCTACGGATAATTATTGTACCTCATGATGGCGCGACAACATTACTTGCTATTAATGGAAAAATCAGAGTTCACGTCCCTTCAAATATTTTTGGCACGTATTGATCTGAGCGATAGACATTCATTCTGGTAAGTGCCATTGTTAGCCAAAAACAACCCAATTTTAGCAAGTAATCACATTGTGCGACGCGGAGGAGAATAGCGCTGAAAGTGTAAGGCTCTCGTTTTTCAAGCTTTCGCAGCGCTTTCAAATTTCCTGAAGGTGAGTTCTATTTCCCCCTGTACTATTCCGAGTTCTTTTACTGGAAAGAAGAACCCCTAGAATTTCTGTTATTTTCGAGATTCGAATTGCTATATCATAGTCTTCCCAATATGTCTTTGAAGTCTACATGTTTGGGGGATGAACACGGCCCCAGTCTTATTTATTCCCACCCAGAGTTTGGAGACACCGCATTAGTTCAGTATGACTTGGAGGAATTCATAGAAAGAACAAAGAACCCTGTCCAAACCCCCACAATGAAGAAGATTGTAGACAGTGGTTTAGTGGAAGCTGCAGCCTTTCCTCAGGCCATTCTATGCCCTGAATTGGTTCAAGAATGTATAAACAGATATGACCCCCAGAACAGATGTGTCAAAAACGCCAACGGGGATGTGCTGTTTTCTGTCAACAGACAAACCCTTATGTCTGTGATGAAGATACCGCATAAGGGGGCATATTCCAACCTCGACATTACCTCCTCCAATGGATATTTCTCAGAAAAGAAACCAACTTACAAGAGTGTGATAGCACGGAATTGGCTGCTAAAGTTTCAGAAAGGTGGTTCAAGGCTGCCCAGACCCCTCACTAGAGACCATTTAATACAGGAAGTAAGGGATATTGTGGTGTTATTGAACAGATTGAGAGGCAATCAACATGCCTATTACTGGGAAGACTGGATGTATTTTTTTATACAAGTCGTCCTCCAGGGTGAACAATACTTGGATTGGGCCGAGATAATAGCTGACTGTCTGCATCAGAGCTTAAATAATCGTCTGGGCAACAGGGATTTCTTTATGTCTTCTTATCTATTTTACTGTTTAGCCTCCACAAGAGATTGGTTTGACCTGCCTCATGAGCCTTTAGATGAGAGCAGCAAAGTTTATCAATATTACTCACAGTTGCAAAGAAAAAATTGTTATGAAAATTACAAGAGGATCAATGATGTCTTCACTGGGAAGATGACCTATGAATTGACAGGTAACCCAGGTAAGAGAATGACCAGTGAAGCAATGCAGCTAATCAGTATCTACGGTAGCTTTTTCATCCAATTCTCTGAGTTCACCTATATCAGAGTTGGGGGATTCGATGGTGAACCAATGAAGTTGCCCAGATATGTATTTGATCGTTTTGTACTAATAGAGGTATGTCGGCAATTGGCACATGTTCATAAAAAATTTCCATCAAAAAGGGGTTGTGGTATTTCTTTTCCTGTTGAACTTGGGCATTATTCATGCCTGTCAACTTCTGATGCTTTATATCTGGGGGTGAACCTCAAGAGGTTCAATTTTCAATCCTTCACTGCTAGAGCCAAATTCGACAGTAAAAGTTTTGTTAAAGATAACTTAAATTCTGGAACAGGGCACTCGCACCTTCCTAAGCTGGAGGATTATTGGATGGATTGTCCAGATGAATTTGAAGTTAGGAGAAGATTATGGTGCAGGTTTTCTTTAAGACAAATAATTACCTTTAACTTAGACATGGACATTTCTGGAGTTCTTGTTGATGATGAAAAAGTGGTTGATCCACAATTTGAGAAGGTGGAGCACTTACCCATTCCAGAGGTGGACTGGAGCAAGAAAGAGGAGGAAGTGAGGGAAAGAAAAGAGGAAAGGGGAATTTCAGAAAAACTGTGTTTTATTTTTATATATATGATGATTGTTTGAAAAATTTTCATCTGTGAATGAAAAGAGGAACGATTGCTGCTTATTTGGATCTGTGCGTCTAAATGTGTGAAATTTGATTTTCTGTGAGAAATCTTCTTTTACCTGGTAATTGCTCTTTGTTTGAACAACCCATCGTATGTATTATCTTTCCTTTCGAGTTCAGCAAGTTTGTATAAATATATTCATGTATTCGAATGTACTAAAGTAGAATCTGTGCATTCTATCCTGCTGCTGTATAAATTAATCGCATTCATGACATGGCTATGTATGGATGTTAGTCAGCCTTAGGCGTTTTCTGGTTAAAAATGCAATTTAGTTAGTTGAATAGGCTAAAATTCATTGAAAATCATAAAGGGAGCTGTACCTGAATTCAGAGGGGAACTAATTCAAAAGGTTCACCCATTTGTTGCTTAACTCATTTGTTCTTGAAAGAAGGGTATAGGGTCAGAGCAAGTAATTTTCAGAATAAGAGCAAATCTGTTAACCAACAAGAGTCAAGGTGGGAGAGTCAACAATAAACAAAGTTATTCAAGATGCCATTGTTGATAGGGTATCAAGGTTCAATTCTAATATAGTTGTTGAATCATAAGAGATGTCTACAAAATGAAGCAATCATTCTAAGATTTATTTCTAGAAGATCTAACTTCATCTTTGTGAACAATCATTGCTTTTAAAAGAATCTCATTGATCATATCTTGTTCTATACATCAAGATGGCAGTTTGTCAATATGTTCTGATGTTTGGTCTTTGTACTTTGCAAAGAAGATGAATAAGGGTTTACCAAGAAGCACATACATAAGGAAATGGATCCACATGGTTCTATGGTCAAACTGGAATTAACAAGCATAGAAGATATTAGTTAAAATGAAGGATTTCAAACAACTGAGGACTTGCTGCAAAGAGAGATTCAAACCCTACAAAATGAAAGGTAATATGTGAAGTGCAATAACTTATCACTTGAAGATGTGAATGTGCATCAAATGCAGACAAGTGAGCAACAAGATGAACATGGATCACCATAATTCAAAGTGAGAAATCAAGTGGTCCCAATGGACATCCCTGAATGTGATCATTGGCTGTTAAAAGCCTATGGCGGTTTATTGGTGGTGATTAGTGTTAGTGTTTCAGACTCTCAGGAGGCCTACATACCACAAAAGTTCGAATAGCTATCAAATAAAATGTTACTATGCAAGCTACCATTGTTGTGGAAAGAAATATCCAAATAGAACAATGCAAAAAATGTGGCAACCCATGTTATAATTTATAAGTGACTTTAAGTCGTCACTTAAGTTATGGGTCCCAATTTATATTTTCAAAGTGAACTAGAATAATGTAAGTGATTTAAGTCACTTTAGGGTTTTCATGTGGCTACAAAGTGGTTATGAGTAGTTACAAGTTAGTTATAACTTGTAACTACTTGGAAGTGTTATAAATAGGCAAATTCATATCATTTGTAGGCATCTTCTCCAAAACATCAACAAGTAGGGAGCATATGAGAGAGTACTTGGTACATTTGTAAAGAACTTGGAGATAATTGAAGAGGCACCTTGCAAGGTTTTTAGGCCTTGAAGATGTGTATTTTGCAAGATCATATTTAGTCATGCAGATTCTTTGCTTTTATTTCTGCAGGATTAATACTTGTTGGTGTAAGAAATCCATCATTCCCCGCTTGATTCTTTGTTTATTGCACATGGATTCATATCTTCTCCAAATCAGCACTATAAACTTATAAAGAGGAAAACTGGTTTCAATTTCTCTAAGTAGTGTAGTTTCTTTTCACATGCAGTTTAACAATTCATATTTTACAAAACAAACTTGTATGTACGTAAATATGCTTGTATTTTCAATCTTGAGTCATATTTTCACAGGTTTTCAATAAAGGGAAAGCTCCCCTCACAATAGAGGAGAGACTTAGTCCCATGAGCTGCCCCTACTAATTTGCTTTGACAAGTTTTAGGGATAACAGTGATAAAAAAGTAGAACAGACCAAATGTTTGCATGTAGGCATCAAAAGCCTATTTGGATTCTAAGATTCTTTTTATTAGGGCCTCTTCTCCTTCTTGTTTCTCATTTTTGTTGCTAAGAAAGGTGCTATCATATTTTTTGGAAAATAAAACTTAAAGCTCTTCTTTCATTGAACTCATCAATGTGATAATTACCAAATTATAAATGCTCATACTTGCAAAACCTTAACGCAAGTGCTGGCAAGAAGCTTTTATTGATTAATTTGAATGCTTATTTACATACACTATCATCAATACAAAGATAGCCTATGCTTCGTTGCGTCTTTCACACAATCTGCCTTAAATAAATTTTTTATATGCTTTAGTGGTGCAAAAAAGACATTCCTGTCTAAATGCAGATTAAATGATCCTATGAGTGATTGGAATGCAGAAATATTATGCTATCAGCAACTGCATTCATTCTATACACTGAACAGAAAACAATACTTGAGTAAGACTGCTATCATTCAATCCAAATTGTGGGGGAGGAATGTGAACCTGTGTAAAACTACCAGCCAAGATGAGTAGACTTAAGCAAAGTATGTCGAATATATTGTCAAAGCCAAGATACAGATAAAATTGCATTGGCACATTACTACATATCATCATTCAAGCATTTTACACTAATATAAATTTATCTAAAAAGTAGCTATTGGTTCTGAATATTAAAATCTGGTGTATCCCTTGTGTTCAAATGTGAGAATAACAGGTTGAAAAATGTAAAATACCTGTTAAATTAATGGTAAATATGACAATAGTGTACCTTAATTGGGGTCTCAAACTTGAGAAACATCCATGATATTTCTCCACTTTAAGTACAAGCCATCTAGAGTCCATCACTTCACTCTGGAACAATTAGCAACCTTGTATATGATAAGCAACCCTTGGATTTTTTATAGCAGTTCTGTCATTCTACCTTATCTCAAAAAAAATTCCCTTCATAATTCATAAGGTTTCAAAAGTTCTTTTCCAATGTTGTGGCATATTTCCATTGCTCAAGCTACTCTACCATACCTCAATGTTTCAAAAGAACAGGATTCTCAAATGTGTTTTGTTAATCCAGGTCCACAACACCTATATTTACAATGTCTTCAAAAGCAGCAAAATGCTCATTCAGTGTTCGTCCTGAGAATTTTAGGATTCTGATCAGCCTTAACACATTGATAAAATGCAACAAGCTGATATTGTTGCCTGAACTTCCATCATTTTTGGGAGATATTGACAACCATTTAACTGGATTTTTTCGAGGCTTCACCGTCCATTCAACTGCTCTGTGTATCAAATGATGAGAGCTTCTTGTCTAGGTTTTGTTCCTGACTAGTGTGAAACTCTGCATTTTCTCAGGCTATCAAAACTGTTGTACAGTCCCCAACTCTAATTCTGAAGCTCCATGATATTAAACATCAGTATTTTAGTTTCTTTGTACCCCTTTTGCTAAAATGAGTCATGATGACGATGTGTACAGAAACACAAACAAAGATTTCATTAAATTTTTCATCCATATTGTGGATAAATACTCTACCTGAGCTATCTATGCACTCACACTGCCACAAAATGCCTCAGACACTGGAATTAAGCTTTGGCTTGTTTAGCCTTTTCTTGAAGTCCTTTCTCACAGAACTTTCAAGTAAACACTGCCATCTAAGCTATGTATGACAAATATATGAGAGAACCTTTAGATTGTATTAGGACTAGCCTTTTGAGGTGGGAACACTGATTCACCACTGCTGCAATCACAAACAGCCAATAAGCTTCCATCTTCAGCTATTCTGTCAGAAAAATCAACATTGCTTTTAAGTGTATACTTTCCATCTTCAATACGAGAGAAGATTGATCTATTTTTCAAACATTCACATGTGCCAGAATTATCTGTAGATGCAATACCATCTGCACTGTGTCTCCCACTCATGGGTAGTGCCATGTCAGTTTCAGTAACACCTGAAGCAGTTGAAACCTTGTGAAATTTGCCTAGTCTGTCAGAGATTTCGACAGCCTGTACAGAACTTCCAATATTCTTTTTCTGTTGATCTTCAGATGAATCTGTAATCCCAGTGATTTCATTAGAATCAATTTGAACAGAAACACGGTTCTTTTGCCAATCTTGAACAGCAATTGGATTGCCAACTGCTACGCTCCTGTTCTCTAGAATTTCACAAGACTTATGCCTGCTGGGCTCCTCATCAATTATAATTTGAGTAAGATCTGTAGATATCAATTGATTATGATCATTCACAGCATCATTTAGTTGCAAAGGTGATAGATCCTCAGCTTCCTGGCTGTTTTTGGTGACATAGTACAAAGTGTGTTGTCTTTCATTATCAAATCTGTTCATCTCATGCAAGCCACTTCCAAATTGGTTTTGCTCTGAAGAAAATGAAATTACAGAGCACTCTTGACCATGGACTCTAGCTCCAAACTGATGTTGGTTGCTATTGAATGATTCAGGATAAGAATTTTCTGACAGATTTTCTGAAATTGCTCTGGTACTATACCTTGACTGGGTTGCTATGGTTAAGTATGGAGACAGTGTCGCTCCTTCATCAAAAGAACCTCGAAGAGATAATCGGCACACAGGACATGTCGAGTGTTGTCGTAGCCATACATCAATACAATTAATATGAAATGCATGGCCACAGTTGGGCAACACACGCAATATGTCTTTCTCTTCATATTCTCCAAGGCATACTGTGCAACTGTGTAAGCATATATGAGTAAAACAATCACAATGTACTCAATGGGAAGATCATATGCAATTAATATTAACATACTGAAATAAACCACTAGATTTAAAGCTAAATGAATGCGTAAAAACTTTGTATGGATTTACAGACCAATTACAAACAAGTGTGCTCAACATGTTCAATTTACAGAAGGAAATGAGCTTTATTGCTTTGCCAGGAAGTTAAAAAAGTCAGAGCTAAATGGATAAGAAAGAAGATTGGATAAGCAATTTAGGATAAGGTTATCCAAAGTTTAGATTCAAGATTACCAACTGAGCTACTACCTAATATCAATAACCCTTCTCTGTAAAATGGAAACTGTACTAACAGCCATGCCTCAAACTTGGTTTGCATCAGGCAAGATAATGTGACTGACTTAAGTGCCTGTTTTCTTCTCAAAGGTTAATTTCTCGCAATATTCATGTGGTGAATGCTAGGGATCACCTTTTCATAAAGAAGGTGGAATCGTGTCAGTTGATTGAATAGGAAGCCGCTGTACTAAGCCGCAGATTATCATCTCATGTACAGAGAATTTTTAAGTTTTAAAATTTAGGGGCCATCATGTATAGACTAGAGAACAATAAATTATTCTGTTACTGGAGTAAAGCTCAGCTCAGTTTATGAAAGGACTTGTGAAGGATGCTTCTTTGTGTATGGACATCTTGCTCTATAAATGTGTTTTCAAAAGTTATATCATTGTCAAAGCAAACTGCCTGTAGGATGGCAACAGTATATTAGATACATGATTTTCAAAACAAAGGTATTTTTTGGATTCAGCAGTTGCTTGTATCCTTTTAGAAAAAGGGTAAGATGTTATTTTTAATATAAGAATAGGGTTACAATAAGTGAGTACCTATAAAAATCAAAATTCAGATATTCAAAATTTCCACTAGCTATTGAAGGCCAAGGCTTTTTGAACACTCCTTTTTAACAGCCTTCAGCTTGCTCCTATTACAATCGACATAACTATAAATACCAATGATACTGCCAGTGCCAGCTAAAAGTGTTAATAAATGACTAAGCAGTATGAGAGGTAAAATAGACCTTCTGACTGTGAGCATCACCATAACTAAATGTACAAAATTTTATTCACAGCAGAAGGATCTCTAGCATTACAATTTAATAACAAAACATGAAGTTCCAGAGATAAACAAAAATTAGTGACTCCTAAGCAACATTATTTTGAACCGTATGGAGCTCCATGGGCAGAGTGGGAGGGATGACTTTCCTCATTTGCATCTCTAGATGAGCAGGCTGGTGCAGTTGCAACATTCTGGGGTTGAAAGAGAGGCCCGTTCCATGCTAAGCCTCTTACAGTTGCAGCGGCTGAAATTTCTGCATGACTGGCCTGTCTTTTTGGAAAGAGGCCCCACTCAGCTTTCTCTTGCCCAATTTCCACGATCCTTCTCCTTGCATTCTCAGAAAGCAGCAGCAGGATAATGGCCTGCATTGTTTGTTCATACTGCTCAATGATCTCATTCATCTGGTCAACGCAAGTTTTCATAGCACAATTCTTCTTTGCTGCTTTGACACATGTGAGAGCCTAACAAGACCAATCTCCAAATATTGATTTTGGACACCATTCTTAGCAATTTTCTTGTTAACGTTTTTTATTGGTTTAACGATTTCATGAATAGCAGCAAGCAAAGTAGCATCAGTTTTGGTATGTTCACCAAGACTTGGTGTAATAGTACCAATTTTCTTGGAACCCTTTGGAAGGCATTTCGGAGCTATCCCATTTGAGGTTATATCTGGGCATCTCTGCTAGTTGTGAAGTTATAACTAGGCAGCTCTTCTAGTTGTGTGTATGATTTCTATGTTTGTGAAAGAACCTCGTTTGCATGTTTGAAAAGAGGAAATGAAATGATGATTAGTGCTCATTCTTCCTTACTGGTATCATGTTTTGAGACAAGGAATATGTTGCTTATGAGCACTTAGTAATTGTTTAATATCTTTCTTGCTCTCGTGTATATGTACTTCCCTTGCATGTGATTTACAAAGGTATTAAGAAAAGGATTGTGCCTCGTTGATTAAGATGAGTTAGAGACTGTTAGTACTTCCTATTATGCTTGTTTTAGGATGGTGTCATAATGGAATACCATCTCACTAGTGTGTTATGCAAAAATACTCTCTCTAGTCATTGATACTATCTCTATTGTGAAGAAGATATATGAATTAGCATTGTGTGTATCATGGGATGATCTCTCTCTTATGCTTTTATAATGAGTTTATGAATTGATGAAAATTTAATGGCAAAAAGATAATTGATGAACCTTATGCTTTGTGGTAAGAATAAAAAGGATTCCTAACTTCCTTCTTTTGAATCTATGTCATCTCTTCATCTTGTGTAATGTTTAAATGGAATGAACCATATTGTGTTTCCCTTCTTGAGTTTAGTCTTCCGCTAGTGTGTGTGGTATTGTTGCATCATGATGTGTGCCACCCTTTGTAGATTGTGATGATGTCATCTCTCTACTTGTGTGTTACCTACACATCTCTTCCGCATGTGTTTAATGTTTTTGTGTTGGTGTAGCCACGTGTAACAACTACACTTGTGTGTGTGTGTTGCATCACCTTTTTGTGTTGCATTTGTTAACACGAAAATTTGTTAGGTATGTGTTTTACCTTTTCGTCCTTAGTAAAATTGGGGCATTACAAGAATGATCTAAGTGCCTCCACCTAACATTCTCCTTACTCCAAGATTCAAGACCTCTTGATGGTCCTTGCCTTGGTAAGCATTTAACATGAAGTACCATCCACCTTTGCACAAACAATATTTGTTGGCCCTTCACAAGTACACAACTTTCTTGTCATACATGTAGGGGTTGTCAAACACAACTCCACACATATCCATAGGGACGATATCTAACACCACTTCATCAACAAAGTTTTGATTAACAACAAACTTCACTCTACATTACCTACTAATTGACAAATCAGAACCATTTTTATCCAACCCAAAGCATAAGGCTTAGGGTGTTAATAAGTTCCTAGACCAAGCTTTCCAACCAATTCTTGAGATATAAGGTTAGCTTGTGAACAAGAATCGAAATGTGCATCAACTTTAACACCCTTAACCTGAATTTTGATGTTAAACAATTTTGATTTCTCCTTTTCTTCTTCTGTAAAACAATCAACCTTCTTGGTAGTGCAAGCAATATTAGAATCAACGTGTAAACTACAATCACTCGTGTTAGCAACCGTAGGCATAGTAGTCTTCCTACCCTTTTTGCTTTTCCAAAATGGGCACTTTTCTAGATGTAGCTTCCAATGTCATGTCCCGATATTAAGCCATTGTTTAAATTAAAGATTTAAACATCATGTCCATTTGAATGCTTCTAACAAAAATAATATAATATTTAATAAATAATATTACATAATATTATATGAATATTTTATTATTATTGTATTTATAAATAATAAATCTAAGAAAACAATTATGATATTATATATATATTTATAATATAAAAATAAATATAAATAGATATTATTATAATATAATTATCATATAATATATATATATATATAAGACAAATGTCTTATGATACATAAATATAAATATAATTAATAATATAAATATTACTTGTCTAAATATTATAAGAAACATGAAATAGAATTAATCAATAAATAAATATTATTAATCATAATATGTATATGGATTCATTAATCCATATAATATTTTAAATTTTATTAAAAAAGGTTATCGGGCTTCTTAAGAGCACCGATCTCATATTTATTAAGAGATAAAGAGGTGTATCTCTTCAAATGAAAAGGCATAAAGAGGTATAAAGAATAAGAGAAGAGTATGGGGAGAAATATAGAGGAGAATCATATCGGATTTTAGAAAAAATGAATAATAAATATGTCTGGAATAAGTTATATCTAGATTAATAATTCAGACCTGCATAAACATAAAAAGGACCATATTAAGAGATATAAAGGAAGAAGATACAGATCAGAAAGGTATTCAGCAGTAAGAACAATTCAGAGATTTAAAAATAAAATCAGATCTGCAGCAGGAACTAAGGGAAATAAAGGTACAAAGTAAGTATTATTAAATCATTGATAGTTTAATGTAAATAATAAATGTAGAGAGCTATGAGATCACATATTTATATATATATATATATATATATATATATATTAATATGCACAATTTAGAATAGATTTATATACATGACAATCACATCATTACACAAATATATATTATGAAACTTGATGAGAAATGACATAACCATCTCATCACTTCTATTTCCTATAACCATAGGAGAGATGGTCTTGTTAGGGAAAGGCGGAGTAATTCCATCACGATGCATTGGAGAGGGTTTAACGCGCCCTAGACAAGAATGCTAGGGAAAGGCGGAGTAATTCCATTCACGATGCATTGGAGAGGGTTCAACGTGCCCTAGACAAACAATTCCCCATCTATGGTTAAGGATTAGAAGGGAGATGATATGGAAAGATGAACTTAGATTGTACTTCTATTTTTCCTCTATTACTTCATCCTTAAAGGAATGTTAGGTATTGTAAGGGAGGGGCAGTGTAATTCCACCAATGATAAGGCCCGTAGGCTGGGACATAGTTTTCCGTAGGCTGGGTCTGGATGGTCTCCATGCGCCCTTGACATGTAAAGCCTAGTTCCATGAGGAAGAATAATAAGGAAAATATGAATGTTGAATTATGGAATGTATTATAGAATAGTCATCAATAGTGAGTGACAATTAGGAAATGAATAATCCTTTAACAAGGAATGGTATAATTATACTATCATTGATCTTATTTGATCTTATCATCGAAATTTATTGATCTCTAATGTCTCTTTGAGAATCACTTTGAATCGAGATTCATGTTTAAGTGTTTCCACTAGAAAGGGGACATTACATCCAACAAGTTGTATTAGTATGACCACTTGCATCACAATGGTCACAATGCTTAGTAGGATTTGCCTTGTGCTTCAAGCACTTGCCTTCTTTGTCTTGGCCATGGCTCCTTGTCATGTCCCCGTTTCCGGCTTGATCTTCAAGTGAAGAATGGATTAGCCTAATGCTCATTCCCGGAGGCTAATTCAGAATGATGAGGGAATGAATTGGTTTTTGACTAACTTAACTTTACTGTTTTGCAAGAACAAGTCAGAAACTTGAAATACTAGCTAAGTCTGGAAGCCAAGAAGGCAGGAAAGTGACTCTTGGAGACTAGGCGCTAATCCTATATCAAACTTCACAAATGAGCGCCTAACCAAGAATCATCAAGCTATCAAGCTATTTAAACATTTCAACTAGGGCGCCTTGGAAGAAAAGATGTTTTGATCGTCAAAATGATTTATACATTGCAAATTTTCAAAGGATATGGCTAAGTGGCTACTAGGCGCCCTTCTCTATCCAAACTGACCCTAATAAGCGCCTAAAGTATTGAAAGCATACAACAGGAGACAGGGCGCTCTGGCAGGATAAGTTGTTTGGCTTTCAAGATCAAGTAGCCTTAGTGAAATAAGCCTATTTCACTCCAGGCCCCAATCTTGAGTTGCACAAACATGAATGGGCGCGCAAAGCAACAAGGCGCCAATACATGAGTCCTGGAACCTGAATTCGCACCCAAGCTTGTAGGAGGAGTTTTGTCATGTCCCCAATTTTGGAGTAACTTAAAATTGTTTTAATTATAAATTAGTTTTGTAAAGTATTTTATTTACTTTATAAAATTAATATTTTATTTAAGTTACTAAGTTAGTAGTACTACACTTTATTAAAAAAAGTGTTGTGAACAAGCATTTAAAAAGTACAAATGCAAGCATTTAATAAAGTTCATGTTGTTGTGAACAAGCATTTAATAAAGTTCATGTAAAAGCATTTAAAATGCTCTGGTCTAATGTGTACATGTAAACTCTCATTTAATAAAGTTAGGCTGGGCCTAATTAATGTAATGGCTTTAAAAGCAAGCCTGAGAGTCATTGTTGAGCATGCTTTTTCAGATGCTTATGTCTTGGTTTTCAGTTTGAGTCTATAACTCTTGTGTTGTATCCAGTCAATGTCAAAGAGGGGTTTTCTTTGCATTTGCTGAATAATTGAGGAGAAATCATCCAGGTTTCTCAGTTGAGCATCATTGTATTTGGAATTTCAATAAGTGGATTGAGGCCATTCTACAAGTTGCATTGAAGATTTAATAAAAAAGTGGAGGGGTTTTTTCTGCAAATTTATTGATTGTCTAGTCAATATAAATTTGCCAATGTTTAATCAATATATATATCTTTGGTGTTCAGTTTATGAATATTCAGATTTTAGAATATATATATATATATATATATATATATATATATATTTGTTGCATTAAGGGGGACAATTTCTGACGCATTTCTGCAGAGTCTCTTTGATAGTGTTTTGTGGGCCAGGCACTAGAGAATTAGAGTGCGAATTGAAGGAAATAAGTGTTTTTGAATGCCTTTGAAGATTTGTGTATGAATGAAATTTATAATAGGAAGTAAGCGTGGGTCCCAGGTTTGAGAGTTTGATGCAAATTAGAGTCTTTTCTATATATACTTTCATACATGGACTGCCGTATATCTAAGAAGCATATATAATATTGAAGGCATCGGGCTCTTGGTTCCATCTATCTGAAGGTTATCGCATCGAAGGGAAATAGTTGAAATCGTGGTCCCAACAATATCCTCCAATGTCAAATTAAAAGACTCGCACAAGGAGATCATGCATATTTCAGAAGCGCCACAGGGAAAATTGTGAGCTCTATTTATTTAAGAGGTTCGCCGTGAAGTTTTGATACTCTTCCAAGGCAATTCAATTTGAAGACTTTGTTAAATGATTTGTTGTTGACAAGCGTATAAGTGCTCAAGCTTTGGAGACCAGATTACATCTGCCGCTTGAAGAAAGAATCGCAGTGGAGATTATAGAAGTTTGTTTGCAGATCGTTGGAGAAGCATTAATTTGTATGCCGATGCCAATAAGGATGAAGACTACCGCTTGATTTCTAAAGGCGCATGAGCATATTTGGTGCGTCAACTTCAATAAGGAGTCGTGATCTAGAAAGGGCGATTCCATCATAACAAACATCGCATGAATGATATTTGGGCAGAGGCCAAATTGGATATCAGGGAGCAGATCTCTAATTCATTATTGATCTTCATTCCATTTAGTGATCGGTTTCCTATGCACTAAAGCGACCAGTTACAAGAAGGGATGGGCTTTCTATTGTCACAGCTCTACAGAGGTTTTGCAAACATTTTAGTCAGAGATCGTAGATTTATGTGGAAGACATAACATTCAGGTAATCCATCACATAATGATTCCATCCTAATTGGCCAGGATATTTGACCAGTGGACTGTGTATCTATTGTGAGTTGCTCAACTATAGAAGTTCATTGTTTATCTTTTGATATCATTGGTATGTTTGTTACTGAGTTTGAATGAGCAGTGCGTGAATGTATTGTAGTGCCATAGAACTTTATTTTGACAACTACTTCAAATCTTTAATTTGAAGAATCTACTTCTATCTATAATCTATTTGAGAAATTCTGAGTTATGACAGCTAGCAGGGTTTAGTAAAATTTTGGTTTGGATTCTCATGTTTGAAAACTCAAGTGATTGATCAGTATTTTAGAGAATATCCATCAGGGATATGAAAAGTTTTGAAGTCTTAGGGAACTTGTCCAAAGGGTCAATGGCGTCATCTTAATGGCTCACAACCCCAATCTTGCGCCTAGGAGTTAAGGCGCCACTTTATGACTCTTCAAAATCAGATATGCGCCTAAGGTGCTAGATCATCAATGAATACTCTTTGAATGGTGCCCTAAGCCAGTTAGTGGATTGAAAGGGTCATTGCTATCATCTAGGAGTCGAGGGAAGTACTAAGTGAATGAGGCGCTCTCTTCCTCATTTCCAACCTTACATTTGCGCCTTCACCAACACATCCTTCCACTGACACCACAGTGCGCCCAAGGAAGAAAATAGCCTTCAATCTATTCAAGACTAAAGGCGTTTGATAAGAGGTCTTCACTAAGTAATGTGAAGTGTTTTAAGAGTTATGGAGTCATCAATCTCCACTAGGCGCTTATCCATGTCTCTGCCACCTCAAGGAAGCGCCCAGCTTAGAATGGCGCCTATCCTGGTCTCTACTTCCTTCAGTTGGCACTTAACATTGAGAATCTTGCAATTATGGCGCCTAGAATCTAAAAGTTCTTCAATGAATATTGTTAAGTATTTTGGCACCTATCCGTGACTCTGCTACCTCAGTTGGGCACCTAGGTCTACATTGGGTGCCATTCCATGATCACACTGCTTCAAATAGGCGCCTAGTCAGAAGATAAGGCAGTTATAACTACCTAAGCTCTCATTGGTCGATAGAATGACTTTGGGATCCGTGTCAAGGTCTCTAGATAAGTTTGCCAACTCAGAATGAGTCATCAGATGGAATATTCCCTTGGATATGCTTCTTGGGAAACGCGCCTTGGTTCCTCTTTGTGCATTGAACAACGTGCCTTCATTACCTTTGGAAGGCCTATAAAAGGAGGAGCTCTCTCATTCATTTGATATCGAATTTTTTGGCGAATTTCTCTCTGCAAAGCTTTTAGCTTGTAATCTTGAGGCCTGCGAGTTTCAAGTGTTGAGGTGATGCTCCCTCAACTAACAAGGTGATGTCCCTTGTTGTATTGTGAGGTGTTGATACTCAGTTGACATCATTGAGTTCAATTGAGTTGATCAAGTGAGGAAGTCATTGTAAATATCAAGGCTTCAAGGCCTTCTTTCGTATTTCCATTTGAATAAGTTTGTAACTTCATGCTATTGAAAGCATTATCTCTGTAATAAGACATTTGCAATAAGATTGAATCAAGTAATAAGACAAGTACTCAGCTTCAAGTTTGATTCATTCAATGTGTTATCTTTGATGTATGTCATTCAGTTGTTGAGTAGTTGATGAGTTAAGTGCAAGTAAATTTATCTAAGGAAAAATTTTAGTAGAACTAGTTGGGTATCTTACAATGGTATCAAAGCCTGGATCCTGCCAACCTCTGGGTTATGCAGCCACCCGAAGTAGGTCCACATAGGTATTATACAAGAAGAGCTAGCCAACAACAACAGCAACATCATACAGAAGCTCCAACTAACATGGCTGATGAAAGAAGAAGTAGAAGTCCACCTGCTGATGGTGAACATGAAGCAAGGGAGATGTTCAGGAACATTGCTAACGGACAACAACAAACAGCTCAAATATTGCAACAAGTCCTTCAATCCCTTCAAAACATGAATCAAGGTGAAGTAGCTGGACAAGGTCGTAGAGATGCAGCTAGACAAGAGAGACAAGAAAGACAAGTTGATGATGATGCTGCTAGTGCAATAGGCAGAAGAGTTCGCACACGAACTCCTACAGTTGACAGGCCTTTAAGACCAACTTTCCTTCCACCACCACCTGAACAAGTCAATGAAGCTAATGAAGAGTTTGATGAAGGAGATCAGAATAACTTTGAAGATGAAGTAGCACTCTTTGCAGATCTCTATGCTAGATTGCCAGATCGTGTTCGGGATATGATGTCTTTCAATGAGTATTGCCAACAGAAGAGGGAAGATAGGGATAGGCGAGGAAGAACTAGAGGCTTTCATCCTCGAAGGGATGATGATACAAGGGAGTATAAAGAAGCATTGAATCGAGTTCCCATTCCTACCTTTGATGGAAGTGGTAAGTTCAGTGCTAGGGCTTGGGTAAACAAGCTGGATACATACCTTTCTCTTAAGCCTTTAACAGAAAAGAAGGCAATTCAATTTGCTACAATGCATCTTGAAGGATTGGCTTATGAATGGTGGCATCATGGCCTAGTCTCTCAACATCATGATAGGATAAATTCCTATGATGAATTTGTAACCAAGCTGATTCAGAGGTTTGATAGAAAAGACACTGAAGTGTACTATCGCGAACTAGCTCAACTCAAATAAGAAGGGAGGGTTGTGCAGTATGTAAATGAGTTTCAGAAGATAGCAGTAATGGTACCTGATATGACTGACCGAAGAATCACTATGCTGTTCATTGAGGGATTGAACAATCAGATTAAGCCATTGGTAAAGGTACAAAGGCCAGTAAACTTGGAAGAAGCAATTGACTTTGCTCTTGATCTTGATACTACTCCTGTATTCCAGCCTAAGAGGAAGTTCTATAAAGGTGTCAACTCTACTCAAAGGAAACCCTCTTTTCCTCAAAAGATGACACAAGGCACATCTGCAGCCGAAAGAGACGAGCTTAGAAGGAAGAAACTCTGCTTTTCTTGCAAGCAACCTTGGGAACTAGGACACAGATGCCTTGGTAAAGGTAAAGCTCATCTTATTGAAGTTGTATCTGATGATGGAAGTGAAGAGGAATCACTGAGTGAAGAAGAGTCAACTCAGGATGAAGAGGAGGTACATGAACAACCGACTCTTAATGTTTCAGAAGGGACGTCTGACAAAATAACATTAGCAACTATTTCAGGAGTACCTAAGTATCATGCCTTCCGCATTAGAGGAGTTGTGAAGGGTCAGAGAGTCACTTGCCTCATTGACAGTGGTGCTACTCACAACTTCATAGATGAAGGTTTGGTAGCAAGGCGGGGTCTAACAGTTGAAGACTTCGAAGGATTTCAAATAGCCATTGCTGATGGATTCCTAATGAGTTGTACCATAAGGGTGACCCAACTGCAAATTCAAATGGGAGATTATTCTTTACAGGATGATTTCTATGTAGTTGGACTGGGGCATATTGATGTAGTGCTTGGAGTACAATGGTTACAGTCACTTGGAAGGATAGTCCAGGACTTTCAGAAGATGGAATTGGAGTTCATGCATGAGGGAAGGAAGATCAAGCTGAAGTCAGTGTCTAATGGGAACCCTAGAGTGGTCTTAGCTAAACGCATGGAAGCATTGTTCAGGCATAATGACATCGAGTGGGCAGCACAGGTTTGTATCAAGGACAATCAGATTTTATCTGCTGAAGAACTTTATCCTGCAGATATCTAGGCAATGTTGGATAAGCATGGTAAGGTGTTTAGGGACATACCTCCAGGCATACCTCCTGATAGAGGTTTTGAACATGTTATTGAGTTGGAAGATGGGACGAAACCCGTCAACATTGCACCCTATTGGCATCCAAGACATTTCAAGATTGAAATTGAGAAGACGATCAAAGAATTGATCGAGATGGGGCACATAAGACCATCATCAAGTCCATTTGCATCATCTGTGGTGCTAGTGAAAAAGAAGGATGGAACAATGCGGATGTGTATTGACTATCGCGCATTGAACAAGAAGACCATCAAGAATAGGTATCCAATGCCTAGGATTGATGAACTACTTGATGAGTTGCATGGAGCAATCTATTTCTCAAAGATAGATCTTCGATCCGGTTACCATCAAATTCATGTTCGAGAAGAAGACATTCCAAAGACAGCATTCAGATGCCATTACGGACATTATGAATTTATGGTGATGCCGTTCGGATTGACAAATGCACCTGCCACTTTCCAGTCCTGCATGAATCATGTTTTTAACAAGCAGTTGAGGAAGTACCTATTGGTTTTCTTCGACGATATCTTGATTTACAGCAAAACATGGGAAGAACATCTCCAACACTTAGATGAAGTTTTGAACGTCATGGAGAATCAATCTTTGTATGCAAAGATGTCTAAGTGTGATTTTGGCTTGAAGGAGATTCTGTACCTGGGTCATGTGATAGGAGCTAATGGTGTGAAAGTTCAAGAAGAAAAGATTGAAGCCATTCGCAATTGGCCAGTTCCCACGAATGTATCTGA
Organism: Cunninghamia lanceolata; assembly: GCA_027924645.1. Lineage (NCBI taxonomy): Eukaryota > Viridiplantae > Streptophyta > Pinopsida > Cupressales > Cupressaceae > Cunninghamia > Cunninghamia lanceolata. The sequence continues at coordinate 10,998,419 of BSBN01000346.1, read as the reverse complement.
ACTAAGAGGTTTTCTTGGCCTCTGCAGCTATTACAGGAGATTTGTTAAAGGATTCTCCCAGCTTGCTGCACCCTTAACAAATTTGACAAAGAAAGGTGCTTTCATCTGGTCAATGGAAGCTCAAGCTGCATTTGACAGATTGAAGGAAGTAATGAGTACAACACTAGTTCTGGCTTTGCCAGATTTTACCAAGTCTTTTGTTCTAGAATGTGATGCTTCTGGAGAAGGCATTGGAGCCGTTTTGATGCAAGATTGTCATCCCATCGCATTCGAGAGCAGGAAGTTGAAGGACGTAGAAAGATTGTACTCAACTTATGACAAAGAGATGCTGGCAATCATGCATGCTTTGGCTAAATTCCACCAGTATCTAGTTGGATCTAAGTTTGTGGTCAGAACTGATCACAATAGTTTGAAATACTTCCTCGGGCAAAAGGATTTGAATGAAAGGCAGTAGAAGTGGGTTGTGAAGATACAGGCATATGATTTTGACATTGAGTATATAAAGGGCAAGAAGAATGTGGTAGCCGATGCCTTGTCTAGAAAACCTGCCATTTGTGCCCTGAGTGAAGTTTCAGCTGATTGGAAGTCTCAGCTTCTAGTTGAGTACTCCAAATCTAAATTTGCTTGTGAGATCATGGATGGAGTCATTCAGGATGATAGGTACAAAGTAGTTGATGATATCATCTATTACAAAGATAGAATCTATCTGACTCCTAAATCAGAGTTGAAGCAATAGATTTTGCAGACATACCATGATGCTCCACTTGCAGGACATCTTGGTTACTTCAAGACCTACAGACAGATCAGGTAAAGGTTCACTTGGAAAGGTCTGAAGGAAGAAGTTCTTCAGTATGTCAGGGAGTGTCTGACTTGTCAACAGAATAAGTCAGAGCATACATTTCCAGCAAGATTACTCCAACCACTGCCAATTCCAGAACATAAGTGGGAGAGTATCTCTATGGACTTCATCACAGGTCTTCCGAAGGTGAATGGAAGAGACTGCATCTATGTAGTTGTGGACAGGTTAACCAAGTATGCTCACTTCTTTGCAATTCTAGTTGAGTCATCAACATTGCAAGTAGCTGAGTTATTCTTTCGTGAAGTCTTCAGAGTACATGGCCTTCCTAAGACCATAGTCAGTGATCAAGATAGCCGGTTCATTAGTGTATTCTGGAGAGAGCTATTTCGACTAGCTGGAACTGACTTGACACCAAGCACTAGTTATCATCCTCAAATCAATGGACAGACTGAAATTGTAAATAAATGGCTTGAGGGATACTTGAGAAATTATGTGTCTGATCATCAGCGTGCTTGGATTAAGTGGCTACATCTGGCTGAATACTGCTACAACACTACCTTCCACATGTCAATTGGCATGACTCCCTTCCGAGCTTTGTATGGGTATGAAGCAGTTTCATTTGTTGATCTGGCACTGGATGATAGTAGAGCTCCCCGTGCAAGTGAATTGATGAAGGATACTCAAGATATTTTGAGAGTCCTTAAGGACAATTTGCAAAGAGCTCAAAATCAGTAGAAGTTGTATGCCGACAAACACCGGGTTGAACGAAACTTTGAAGTAGGTGACATGGTGTTTCTGCGCCTTCAACCATATAGACAGAGTACTTTGAAGAAGACAGGTGCAGAGAAATTGAAACCAAGGTTCTACGGACCCTACAAGGTGTTGAGGAGAGTAGGGGAAGTTGCATATGAACTTGACTTGCCAGCAGGAAGCCGCATCCACAATGTGTTTCATGTGTCGTGTCTCAAAAAGGCACTGGGACAACATGTGGTTTCATCTGATGAACTACCACCACTCGATGAAGAAGGAATGCTTGCACTTGAACCTGAAAGTGTGGTGGATATAAGGGAGAAGAAATTGCGCAACCGGAGCATAAGGGAATATTTGGTGAAGTGGAAAGGGTTGCCAATGGAGGATGCTACTTGGGAAGGAGAAAAGATTTTAGAACATCCTAACCTCCAATTGCTTGAGGACAAGCAATCCCGGGAAAGGGAGATTGTCATGTCCCCGTTTCCGGCTTGATCATCAAGTGAAGAATGGATTAGCCTAATGCTCATTCCCGAAGGCTAATTCAAAATGATGAGGGAATGAATTGGTTTTTGACTAACTTAACTTTACTGTTTTGCAGGAACAAGTCAGAAACTTGAAATACTAGCTAAGTCTGGAAGCCAAGAAGGCAGGAAAGTGACTCTTGGAGACTAGGCACTAATCCTATATCAAACTTCACAAATGAGCGCCTAACCAAGAATCATCAAGCTATCAAGCTATTTAAACATTTCAACTAGGGCGCCTTGGAAGAAAAGATGTTTTGATCGTCAAAATGATTTATACATTGCAAATTTTCAGAGGATATGGCTAAGTGGATACTAGGCGCCCTTCTCTATCCAAACTGACCCTAATAAGCGCCTAAAGTATTGAAAGCATACAACAGGAGACAGGGCGCTCTGGCAGGATAAGTTGTTTGGCTTTCAAGATCAAGTAGCCTTAGTGAAATAAGCCTATTTCACTCCAGGCGCCAATCTTGAGTTGCACAAACATGAATGGGCGCCCGAAACAACAAGGCGCCAATACATGAGTCCTGGAACCTGAATTCGCGCCCAAGCTTGTGGGATGAGTTTTAAAGTCTTAAGGAACTTGTCCAGAGGGTCAATGGCGTCATCTTAATGGCTCACAACCCCAATCTTGCACCTAGGAGTTAAGGCGCCACTTTATGACTCTTCAAAATCAGATATGCGCCTAAGGTGCTAGATCATCAATGAATACTCTTTGAATGGCGCCCTAAGCCAGTTAGTGGATTGAAAGGGTCATTGCTATCATCTAGGAGTCGAGGGAAGTACTAAGTGAATGAGGCGCTCTCTTCCTCATTTCCAACCTTACATTTGCGCCTTCACCAACACATCCTTCCACTGACACCATAGTGCGCCTAAGAAAGAAAATAGCCTTCAATCTATTCAAGACTAAAGGCATTTGATAAGAGGTCTTCACTAAGTAATGTGAAGTGTTTTAAGAGTTATGGAGTCATCAATCTCCACTAGGCGCTTATCCATGTCTCTACCACCTCAAGGAAGCGCCCAGCTTAGAATGGCGCCTATCCTGGTCTCTACTTCCTTCAGTTGGCACTTAACATTGAGAATCTTGCAATTATGGCGCCTAGAATCTAAAAGTTCTTCAATGAATATTGTTAAGTATTTTGGCGCCTATCCGTGACTCTGCTACCTCAGTTGGGCGCCTAGGTCTACATTGGGCGCCATTCCATGATCACACTGCTTCAAATAGGCGCCTAGTCAGAAGATAAGGCAGTTATAACTACTTGAGCTCTCATTGGTCGATAGGATGACTTTGGGATCCGTGTCAAGGTCTCTAGATAAGTTTGCCAACTCAAAATGAGTCATCAGATGGAATATTCCCTTGGATATGCTTCTTGGGAAACGTGCCTTGGTTCCTCTTTGTGCATTGAAAAACGTGCCTTCATTACCTTTGGAAGGCCTATAAAAGGAGGAGCTTTCTCATTCATTTGATATCGAATCTTTTGGCGAATTTCTCTCTACAAAGCTTTTAGCTTGTAATCTTGAGGCCTGCGAGTTTCAAGTGTTGAGGTGATGCTCCCTCAACTAACAAGGTGATGCTCCCTTGTTGTATTGTGAGGTGTTGACATTCAGTTGACATCATTGAGTTCAATTGAGTTGATCAAGTGAGGAAGTCATTGTAAATATCAAGGCTTCAAGGCCTTCTTTCGTATTTCCATTTGAATAAGTTTGTAACTTCATGCTATTGAAAGTATTATCTCTGTAATAAGACATTTGCAATAAGATTGAATCAAGTAATAAGACAAGTACTCAGCATCAAGTTTGATTCATTCAATGTGTTATCTTTGATGTATGTCATTCAGTTGTTGAGTAGTTGATGAGTTAAGTGCAAGTAAATTTATCGAAGTAAGGAAAAATTTTAGTAGAACTAGTTGGGTATCTTACACTCCTCTTGTCTTTGAGGATGATGGAGCACTATGACCATGTGCATATACTTCTTCAACCTCGATTCATTTATCCCCTTCATGACATTTTGGGTTAAATTCTTCCAACAATTTCTTAAGTTGACCCCAAGATTTAATAGGAGCTTGCTTTACTAAAGCTATAGAATACAAGAGACTTTTGAACCAACTCAAAGCATACTTTGCTAGTCTCAATCTAGCATAGAAAATATCTTCTTCCAAATTAAAAGAATGTATATTAAAAAATACCTCCAATTGTGCAAATCAATGCTCTAGCCTCTTCGCATCTCCTTCAAATGGTGGAATCTCAATTCTTGCCGTGGCCTCCCATTGAGGCATTTTTGGTAGACTTATTTCATCATGGAAATTGTCCTCTATTTCTGAGTGGGTTGTTCCCTCACTCTTGGCATCCTCCAATGAGCATAACTTTTCCATGAGAGTCTCCATTAGGCTCTTTGTAGACTCCATTGATTGAGATATTCTTGCAACATCTATTTCTAGCTTAAGGAACCTTGCTTCTTGATCAAGGTATTCTGCTTCTCTCCCCATGCTTTTTAGTTCTCTTTTCCAAATTATGAACTCACTGTCTCTTTGATAAGGCAACAAAATTCTCCAGTTGCTCTTGTTGTGTACCTGCAAATTCACACCCAACTACTCCACAAGAAAATAATATCTCTGATACCACTTGATCTGTAAATTACAATGGATAGTCCATACAGTAGTTGCAAACACACAGATTTAAGTGAGAAAATAAGTACTAAACTTGTCAATGGCAAAAACTGAACCAAGGGAATGTCAATGAGAGCAAATACCATGCACAATTAAGGAAAGAAAAGGATTTACCCTGGAGAAACCCACCTATGGGAGAAAAATCCAGCAAAATGTGAGCTACAACTCACTTAAAATCCAAAATGCCAATGTCAATTACAGTCCTATACCACTTGGCACACAACCAATCTAAATCTCAAAGATTTCAATCCCTAAGACCTCTAATACAGCTATCTTGCCAACCTATTCAACCTACAATTACCAACTGTTCACTCAGAAAAACTTCAACTCCTTATGGACTTCAATACAATTCCTTTTCGAACTACTTCCAATCACCCTCTCTAACTCCTTTCTGGATGTTTTACGTAGTCATAAATAGATATACAAACCCTTAGGAAATGCCAAAAGACAGGAAGTCAAAAAGTTGGGAACTAGAAGCATTTTTAGACACATATAAACCATTTCCCTATTGCATGACAGAACCCCTGCTTGTCAACAGTGGGCAATTACAAAACCTCTGTTGTTGCTTTTGAAACCACTGTTGTTGACTATGAAACTGCTGCTAACTGAAACCGCTGCTTGTCCTGCACGAAACCGCCACTTGCAGGGACAAAACTGTCCAGGCAGTTGCAAAACTGCCACCTACTGAAAACCAGCAATTTTGCACAAAGTGCCTGAAAACCTTCATTTTTCCCCAATTTTGTCTCCTCTGTTATATATGCTTCCTGAAGCTGCATCGTGGCTTGCCATGGAATCTAAACACAAAACTGATCCTTTATGGATCAAGGATGTCAGACTGTTTAATCTGAATCAGTTTCAGATCAGCCAAACAAAGAAATGAAAGAAAACTCAAATACCATGACAGTACTTGGATGCAGTAAAGGATGAAGCTGAAGCCTGAAAGTTTCATGGTGTGCCTCAAGCAATGTTTCAAATTCAATAAGAAATTCATTTTTGATTCGGAAAATCTTTAAATTGAGAATCCCCAGTCTAACAGTGTGCCAAATTTCACATTGAATAATGAACTGGATTTGTGTAAGGTCCATAATGAAGGTCCCAAGTATAGGTTGGGGGAAGCTTCAAATGTAATATTATAGTCTCTGCCAATTAAGGCTGAGGCCGAAGCTGAGAAATGCGCTCAAAGCTCAAGGAAGTTTATGATTTCAGTACTGGATTCTGTCCTAGACCAGCCTAAAGTCGTGAAAAAAATATTGAATACAATGTACAAGTCTGATTTTGGACAGCTCAAATGTAAACCTGAGAAATGTGTCTAGATCAACAAAAGTGCTAAACTTGACACAGTTTTCTGTTTAAGATAACACAATTATGCAGCTTGAAAAAGAATCAAATTCAATGATTTATTCTGTTTCAAATCGGCCCAGAGTCACACCAAGATTTGGTTCTAATTTATATCCTGATGCTGCAAGGGAAATGATTTAAATAATGAAAGAGGAAAGATAATGAACTGCACAGAACATCAAGAGTACAACACAGATGGTTCAAGAGAATGAAGCTATTGTTGATAACAATTTATCACTTTATAAGTTTATATTGATGTAAGTGTCACTATCCACAACGACAAAGCAACTGAACTTGCAAGTGGACACAAAGAACCAGAAGGATCTAACTTGGAGCAACAGATTCTGCTCAAGAAAGTTCTGCAACAAAAATCGCCATTTTTTCCTACAGAGATCCCCTCAGAAGAAGCATATATTCAGGTTACGTTTTCTCAAAACATTTCTGGAACTGAGCCAGCTAAGGGATGTCAACCCTAGGAACATGTAGCACTAATATATCCAAAGGGCATATTGGAAAACAAGATGCAATCCTTACGTCAGAAGCTTTAATACCACAAGAAACTCATACTATATGTTTTGTGGCTTCAAATTTTAAAGTTGCAGCATCAAAAGTGGTCCTAAAATGGTTAGGATGAATGTAAAGTGTTAGCGTTTCAACTTGCACCTTTCAGTGCAACACAAAACGGAACAAATGTGCAGTAGAACTGCTCTTTGAATTAGAAGGGGAAGCTCCTGTCAAATAAAAATTAACCTACTATAAACAATAGGTACTTACAATTCACAATTTTCAGTGTTTTTTTGTGAATTTCACGTTCAGGCTGAATAAACTTTAAACATGTATATTTTTGGGTTTGCCTACTGTAAAAGGCTGATACGCTTTTTTAACACAAAGCAAAGGACTTTATGTTCTTTGACTGAAAATAAATCCTAAGACTAAACACTTATGCTGTCCAACTAAAAACAACAACTAAACAATGCAAGTACAACATAAGGATTAAATAGGCTAGAACACATACACAAGACGTTATAGGTTTAACATTATAGTTGCATTCAAAGCTACAACTATAGACCTAACACCTACTGCAATACAAAGCTTTCAGTAATTATTAAGTTTTAATTTATAAAAGCACAATAACACAAGACTGAAAATACTTCAACAGTAATTTAGAAGCGAAATAGGTATACCGAATTCTATTGAATGACACATCCTGGATTTAACAATAACACTGAATACTTGGTGAATAACAAATTCAGTAACATACAAGCATGAGAATTACCATTAGGAATTAAGTGCAAAATAACACTTATTTATATTCTTTACACAACATTCCCTGAAAAATAAATGAAGAAAATTATCTGCTACTTCTACCCTAAATAGCTTAATTGCATGAATGCAATCTTTATTATAAATTAATCTTATCCCTAATTCTAATTCTAAGACATGTGATTGTCAATTCAACTGACGATTAAAATATTACAATTTATCCTTTAGAAGTCACATCTCTCGCATGGCAAAAGATCTAAAAATAGTTGACCCCTCAAAAAGCTTCTCATGCTAAAAATGGAGACCGCTAAAAATAGCTCGAGCTATAAATACCTCCAGCTAAAAATAGCAAATCCCAAAATATGCTCTTTTCTTTGAAAAAGGCAAGGTTGTAGGGAGACGCATCTCCCGACCCTTGGGACATGTTTCCAGGTTAGAGACATGTCTCCCGTCCCCGAGATGCGAGAGAAACATCTCGTAGCTCAAGAGACACCACGTCCCGACTCCCCTGTGTCTCCCTCGCGAATCCTATACCCCCACGGCGATAAAAGGGTTCAAAACATTTGTTTTTTCATTTTTTTTTTAAACCTCCGTCCAAGTAAAATGCGACACAGAAGTGTTATATCTGAAAAGTGGGAAGATGGTGGATGGTGTTAAAGTGCATCAAATTAAACCCTCCTTTCACAATAACATTCAAGGACAAGAACCGAGCCAAGTCACTACAGATGAATGAGGCCTCAGCTACAAGTTTTGTACTCAGGTATGATATGAAAAGAATAGATTAGATTGAGAGATTTGTCAAACCCTAGATCAAATAAGCCTCAAACCCTAATTATAGTGCAATCGGGTACAAATAGACATAATGCTACAGGAAACCGTACAAGAAGATAATTAGGGAAGATCATAAACATACCAAAAGTTGAGTTTTCAGAAATGGACACTTTGCAGACTACGAGGCGGGCGCCCAAGTCTAATAGGACAGAATTTCTGGAGATTCTAAACAAAGAGATGTTGTAGACTATAACCTGCTTCTGAGTTCTGAACCAAACTTATCGGGAGGACTACGGGGCAGGCGCCCTAGTCCAGGAGGGAGGAATATCAGCAAGATTCTTCAAGATCTCGAATCCTTATCCTTCAAACTGCTTCTCTGCACCTGTACTTTTCAAACTCCCACACCTGTAACATGCAATCACAAAGAAAGGGGTTGGGGGTTGTGGTGTTTAGGAGCTTGTCTCGGTCAAGCCCCGAAAAGACATTCAAGTCTTTCTACACCATTGTTAGATAGAGTGTGTGCCTAAGGAGGGCAGAGGCCAAATCCAATGATGAAATGAAATGACTGAAACACAAATTGATGTCACCTTAAAGGTGAAGCCCTCATAGAGATGAAGATCTTTCACACCATGAGGAGATGGATTGATGAACCCAAATCTGCAACAACCAAACACAATAACAACACAATTTTGCTCTGTAACACAATGAAGGCCTTGAATGCTCTTTACTCAATATCTCCAGTTCGCGTTATCCATCTTGGTGTAAAATGAAGTCATAAACTCACTTATATATGCTTTCCTGCTAACATTCGTAAATTAAATCAAAGATGCCGACAGAGGGAAACCTTTTGAGAGGGCTCAAGCCGACATGCATTAATTTTTATCCCGACAAATTAGGCCGGACTTCCCAAGGCCTTAATTTGGTCATGATTAGGATTTAGAATGGCACCCTTAGTCCCATTTGACATGGGTTTCAAGGGAAATTGCTCGAGGATGAGTATTTAACTTGCAAAGTGTAAACACGGGGACCTAGGAACTAAACTAGGAGGCAAAAAGGCATAGGGAAACTTTTTATTCCATAACATTTAGCCCCCACTTTAATGTATGTATAATCTTACAATTCCATACATGCATTAAAGTACGGTTGAAGCACATCAAACACATCAAACACGCCAAGCACATAGAGCTAAGGCATACCCAAAGGTTGGAGGACTATTTCTAGCCCCCAATCTCAGGTAAGCACTAGAAAACACACGGAAAACACGCAAGACACAAGGAAGATAGTAAGAAGCACGCAAAACACGAAGAATACAGTGGAAGCACGCAATACACGAAGAAGACATGAGAGCAGTCACATAATACACGAAGTATACATTGATTTAATAACTAAACAAATCCTAAACGAGGGGGGCAGAGGGAGCTCATCGCTACGCGCCTTTAGACCACACCAGGGGGAAGACACGCCAAACAAAAACCCAAATGTGGAGGGAGCTCATCGCTACATGCCTTTACACCACACTCAGGGGAAGACACAACAAACACATAAGGAAGACACACGGAATACACAAGCGCCGCATAGTATGTCATTGACTATAATGTCCCCTTTCTGGCTTCAGTGTTAGTCTATCATTGGGTTCCCGTAGACTGACAGTTTGGTTAGGGAACCGTGGTTGGTTTGGCCTTGGAGGTGTTTGTCTGTGGTGGAGTTATGGTTCGAGGGCAGTGGATCCAGTTGGCACCCTCTGAGTTGGCTCTGTTTGCTCTTGGCTGTTATTATTTTTAGTAAGTTCGGGTTTGGTGTCGGATCAGGATTTTCAGAGTGCGGTTGTGTTCGTTTCATCGAGACCTTTCCAGCGAGCTATAGATCATTGCATTCCGACATCATCGAGGCATTTATTTTAAATTCCGAAATTTATAATATTTATTTAAAGGGACTATATAAATATTAAGCAGTGACTTAGGGAAAAAGGCAAATATTAAAAGTCACTTAAGGAGGATATGGGCGCCCATCCCAAGTGGGATTAAAAAGTAATTTTAAAATACAAATTCCCTCCTAAAAGGCCAACACCCTCATGGGGAAATAAAAGAAGGAAAAGCAAAGTCATTTGGTATGCTATACTTTATGACATTTCTCTTATTGAGCTCTGCTAGGGTTTGTACTTGTGAGGGTTTGAAGGATTCAAACCAGAGGCTCTTGGAGACGAAAACCTCCCTAAGTAACGACATTCTACAGGTGTGCGAGATCACCCAAAGGTGCCATTAGAGGTGGATACACTCAGTGTTCACATATGTGCTTGCAATGGAGTTCTTCGAAGTTGGTTCTTGAGCTGATTGTTACATCTTTTGTCATTAATTTTGTATTTTGATATTGGAGGGATTGGAGGCAGATTTTGTTGTGATTGAAGTGAGATATTGTTGTTGTGTAAAACCTTCTTGCTGGCTGTACCTATCTGCATGAGGCCGTACCACAGTTGAGGGGTTTTTGGAGTGTTTGGGAGCAGCAATCTTCCTCATACTTGGTCGCCTAGCCTTATAGATTGCAATTAGTTCCTTATAGTGATATTTCAGAGGCTATTCGTCATTCTTGTTGCTGATATACTCTTCCAGCCATGGTCGTACACATCTAGGCATGACGTTGGGGGTTTTGGACTTCATTTCTCTTTGTGGGCAGCTTCTATTCTGCATTGTATGAGGCGTCTAGGACCTCTTGTACTACTGATATCCATGTATGCATGATACTTTGTGTTTCTTGGTGATTTGGAACAAATCTGTAATACCCAGTTGCTGGTCCGGCTATAGCATAAAATCGAAGTTGCAAATCTTGATATGGGTATTCATCTCTAATACAATTAGAGGTATTTCTTGATACGGGTTGTTGATATTTTACTCTAAATCTTTGTACTTTTCTGGGTTTGCATTATATGCATCTATTGTATGCTCCGGCAACACACATCTACAGGGAAACTGAAACCCCTTCTGGATCTTCTGTCTAGTCTATAAGAACACCTCTAAAAATTAAAATAACACATAAAAAGATCTTAAAAAATACAAACAGGTACGGCACATTACAGTGGTATCAGAGCACAACTCTTCTTGCCATCCTGTGAGGTCGGATTCAGACATGCAGAAGTGAATATGAGACATGCAGCCGGATACTAATAAGTATTATCTTAGAAGGAACAGGTCCAGGCCCGATTTACAAGTTCCACAAACTTATCCCTTTGATACAGACACAGAGATAGTAGCCGCAGAGGAACAACCAGTGGTCGTTTACAGTGAGGAAGATATTGAAGTGCCGAGGACAGATCCCTTTTCAGGTGTGCTTCTAGAACAGGTTGAAGAAATGGGTGACATACAAAATGAAGAACCCAGCATGCGATAAATTCTCAACACCTTGGTTCAAGGACAGGTGGCTATAGAAAGAGCAGTGAGGGAGTCACAGCAGGAGTTGAGAGAATCACCGGCAGAGTTGGGTCAAATCCTTGAAGGGTTAACACCTCCTAATGGCAGAAACAACAGGAATAATAATAATAATAACAATAATAACTACCAAGACAGGAACAGGAACAACATGGGAGACCAGAACAAAATCAACCATGGAGGTGATAAGCACATGGGTGACAGAAACAATGGCGACAGGAACAATGGTGACAAGCAGAATGGTGATAGACATATCAGGGATCGACATAGAGATAGAGATGATGATGAGGCTTCAGTCACCAACCGGAGAGGCACCCAGTTGATAGCCAGTGATAGGCCTGGCATACCCACCTTTGCACCCAAGAACAATGTTCCTAAACCAGAGGCCACACAGGTTGAATTCCTAGATGAGATCCAGAGGGATTGGAGAGCATCCAGTGCAGAGTTTCGGGCTGAAATGACTTTTGGCGAGTATTTTGACATTAGGTTGAGAAACAGACCCCGCAGGGGAAACTGTAATGTCCCCTTCTCACAAGTCCAAAATTTCACAACCTTGTACACAAATTCAACTTGCAAAAAGAGAACATTAGTACACTAATCTTTCTTTGAATTCCAACTTATTGCAATATATACAAGAAATATCCCATTTACATAGTTACATTGCCCTTCTAGGGTTATAATCTTATGATCAACATCAATATGCATTTCACACTTTTCTTCATTATCCATTATATTTGGATCTATGCATTAATCAAATCATTAATTCCATGTGAGAGGATGTGATAGAATGCCATATGCCAATTATCATGGGTCCATTATTTCCATCCTTTGACTCGAGGGGTGAATACTCACCAACTTTAGTCAAAGGCCCAAATATTACAATCCTTTGGCTCGAGGGGTGAATATCTCACCTACTTTAGCCAAAGACCAAATCCACTTGTCTTGAGGGGTGACATTGCACCAACTTTAGACAAAGGCCAAAACATACCCATGGTTGGCCAACTAATCATCCTCATTATCACATCTCTCATAGGGAGTTAATGGATTAATTCCATCATTTCAAATGCTCAAACAAATCAACAATAAACATATCTTGATTCATATGGTAAATAGCATTATAATTACTTCATGAGAGTATCATTGTTTATAATTCTTTCATGCTACTTTCTCTTAACACAATCATGGGATTAGCTCAATTATCGAACTCATCATTCTACAACAGAATATACATATGCATAAATAATTCACATACCTTTATACAGTTGCTGCAACGATTTGAAGATACTGAGGGCTTAAGGTATTTGCTGATGCCTCTTGAGTTCAATGATAACAAATCTGATATCAATTCTTTTTTGCTGATGAATTATTCAAGATGGAAGTGGCGCTGATGGATTATTAAATATTGGGATGACGCTGCTTCAATGATTGATTATTGTGTTCTTCAATGATGATATAATGGATCGTCTTTTCTTGCTTGCTGATTGATATTTTGGTGTTGTGATTTCCTTGATGCTTCTGATATGATTCCATGATGATTTGATATTGATGGATGATGAACATTGTCCTCTATGATTTGCTGAGACTCTTATTTCGATCTGCTTCCTAAAGGATGATTCGCTCTTCACTAGTTTTTCTGATTATTTCTGCAGACTTAAACTTCAGAAATTGATGTATCTACTATCTTCCCATCATTGACTCTCCATATTCTTTATTAATGATCCACATTTAGAACCCCTGCCCTTTTTTCTCTTTACTGACTGCAATATATATAATATATATTATATTCCATAATCCCCCCTTGATGTATGATCCTTGATCCCTTTTATAATACTTAAGGGTCACTTTGACCCAACTGTCACATCTATGATGACAGCGATTCCTTAATAATATGTTTGTTGTCTATCTTTTGTTTGTTTAGTTAGTATTCGTATGAGATTGGTCTCTTTCCTTAAGAGGCCCGATTCTCCTATATTCTCATTAATATTGTTATTAATAGCTATATTATTAATATTTATAATATTTATATCTACTATATATATATATATATATATATATACTCATTGATATATTACTAATCACACTTATAATAACATTAATATTATATTATATATTATAATATATGATAATAATATATATTTATATTATTTATACTTACTAATATATATTATATATCATAATTGATTCAATTACGAATCATCGATATGGGGGACATGACAGAAACAGACCACAATATCAAGAGTTGCAGAAAAACGTTAGCAAGATGACTCTCCCCTATTTTGATGATTCTGGTAAGACCACCGCGAGAGCATGGGTCCAGAAATTGGACAGTTACCTACAGATCAGCCCCATGCCTGAAGAAGATGCTATTACTTATGCCGCTTTACATTTGGAGGGCAATGTGCATAAGTGGTGGAGCAATGACAAGGTCACTCTGGGACATGAGCAGATTACTTATGTGGAGTTCACAACCAGACTCGTAGACAGATTCGACAAGAAGGATCCTGAAATGCAATTCAAAGAGTTGGCTCAGTTGAAATAGGTGGGCTCTGTAGATTCCTATATATCAGAGTTCCAAGACCTTTCAGTGATGGTTTCTGACATTTCCGAGCGTAGATTGACCATGCTTTTCATTGACGGGTTGTCAGATCCTCTTCAAGGGTGGATTAAGGGTTTAGACCCTACATTATTACAGAAGGCCATGAAGAAGAACAGTGACATGAAGTCTTTTGTTTGGAGAAATAAGTTTCAATCCAAAGGATTTCAGCATAGGAGAGATAAGGAGAAAGATAGAAGACATTTTCAGAGAGATTCTGGACAGCAACATAAGAGTTCTTCCAGGTTAGACAATGATCAGCTGAATGACCTCAGGAGGAAGAAACTCTGTTTTCACTACAGCGAGCCCTGGGATCCTAAGCACAAGTGTGCTGCCCAAGGAAAGGCAAAACAATTAGAATATTTTTCAACAGATGAGTCTGTTGAATCTAAGTCACATTCAGAGCAGCAATCAGAGGATAATGATTCAATGACTGAGGTTGCATCTAAAGCATCAGATCAGGGGGAGACCGCCCTACCTACAGCTCATATCTCGAGTATTCAGAGAGAAGGATCATTCAGGATAAGAGTACTGGGTGGACAGCGATGTATTACACTACTTGACACAGGTGCCACTCATAACTTCATAGACGAGGGCTTGGTTGCAAAGAGGGGGCTGAAAACTGAAGAGTTTGAGGGATTTAAGGTGAAGGTGGCTGATGGATTTGTACTAACCTGTACTAGGAGGATAACCAATTTGACCATCCAGCTGAATAATTACACTTGCCAGTCGGAATTTTATGTAGTAAGCATGGGTGATATGGATGTTGTGTTGGGTATGAGATGGTTGCACGACATTGGAGAGTTCACACTCAACTTGAAGACTATGGAGATGAAGTTTGAGGTGAACGGAGTACGACATGTGCTCAGGGGTATTTCAAATGGTGGGTTGAGAGTGGTTTCTCTCAAGCGGATGGAGAGATTGATTCGTCATGATCAGGTGCAATGGGCAACAGAGGTGATGGTGATGCCTACAGTATTAGAACAGCAAAAACGGGAGTACTCATGTCATGTCCCGATATTAAGGTATTGTTTAAATTAAAGATTTAAACATCATAATAAAGGCGGAGAAAATCCTTTCGTAAGATATGGTGTTTGTCATCTTGGATAATAATGGTATTTAATAAACATTATTAATATTATAGGTATTTTTTATAATTAAAATATAATATATTTAATATTTATATATGATAAATGTAAATGTAATATATAATAAATAACATATGAATTTGATATGAACATTTATATTGTTAACTATGAACATACTATTAGTTTAAGGTTATCATATATACGGCAAGTATGTGCTGATCACTATACATTGATAGTGTGATTTACATGTGCACAACGATGGATATTAAGGCGCTCCCATAAAATTGGTCGATTCTCCATATGATCGGCAATTGTTAGTAGGGTTAAATCAAATAATATTTAAATCAGGAGATTGGACGTGATTGTATCTCAAAGACATTAATAATTAATAAAAACTAAACTTAGGCCGATTCTACTATATGGATCAACTTCCCTTTATGAAATATAGCGTAACAAGTGATGCGATTAGGAATGGGGAATCAACATTTAGTATTTAAAATCATTCATGAGGTTATTTTAAAGAAAGGCGCCTCCTTTAGACAGAGATGTTACTCTTGAAAAAGGGTTCGTCTCTCCTTTGAAAGGCACATTATGGTATAAGATATGGACTTACAATTCTGACCAGGAAAAAGGGAATTGGGATATAATCATCTCAGCATCGAAACAATCAGGAGAGCATTAATCATCAAGCATTCGAACTACATTGGAATCACCTTGAAATATAATCATCTTTAAATATCACCAGCGAATCATCTTCAGCGAACAACCAAGCATCGGAAAAACATCTATCATCAATCAATCTGAGTACATTCAGTGAGCAATCTAGCATTACAATTTTATTATCGATTTCCTCCAAACATCATTAGAACAATTACCAGCATCAAACCAATCATCAGACCAGCATCGATCATCAAACAAACATCAAAGGAACTCAGCGATCCAGTTTGGAGAAAACATTTTACATCATTTGGTAAATCAGAATTAAATCATCATCAGCGCAGCAGTCCTTATACAGAGGTATGCGGTCCCTATATCAAATAGACAATTAAATTATTGGCATTACATATATAACTCAAGTAATCTTGCTAATATTAAACGATGAATATAGAGAGAATGCATAGAACTCTCATCCTAGAATTGATTATACAAAGAAGTTGCAAATTATATAGTAGGCAAACAGATTAGACGAATATGAGAATGCATGTTTAATAATGATATAGAATAAATAAGGCAAGGTATAAAAAATGAAGATTAAAAAAGAATATCATATATATGCATTGAATGAAATGGCATCATAAGAAAAGCAATCCAATCTGAGATACACACGAGATAGTAAGGATAATATCTATGACATAAGATAAGGAACCTATAGTTAGTCCACCAACTCCATATGAAGGAATTGATAATTAGGATGAGTAATTGGCCTAACCATGGGTAATGCTCATGATGAGCTTAATGAATAGGCCCTTGTCTAAAGCTGGTGCAATGTCACCCCTTCGAGACAAGTGGATAGGCCTTTGGCTAAAGTTGGTGAACTATTCACCCCTCGAGCCAAAGGAGAGAAATAATAGGCCTTTGGCTAAAGTTGGTGAACTATTCACCCCTCGAGCCAAAGGAGAGAAATAACAGGCCTTTGACTAAAGTTGGTGAGTTATTCACCCCTCGAGTCAATGGAGAGAAACATTGGACCCATGGCAATAAATTGGTCTATTGCATCCTAACATATCATCTCATATGGAATGAATGGTTGGATTAACGTATAGGCCCATACATAATAGATATGAGGAAAAAATGTGAAATGCATATTGATTGTGTTTATAAGGGTCTAACCCTAGAAGGGGGATGTAAAAAATATATGAATTTGATATTTCTTGTGGATATTGCAATAAGTTGATATTATAAGAAAGAATTGAATACTAATGTTCTCTTTTACTAAGTTGAAATTGTGCAAGGTTGTGAAAAATATTGGCTTACTAGAAGAGGACATTACACCCACCTGACATACAAGCTCTCTTGACCAAACACACCGAAGTGTTTAGTGACATACCACCAGGTAAACCCCCTGACAGGGGTATTGAACATGTGATTGAGTTGGAGGAGGGTGCTAAGCCAGTGATCACTACACCATATAGGCACCCGAAGAGATACAAGGATGAAATCGAGAAGGCTATCAAAGAGCTTCTTGAGATGGGTTACATAAGGCCTAGCAAAAGCCCATTCGCATCATCAGTGGTCTTGGTGAAAAAGAAAGATGGAACTCTCAGAATGTGCATCGATTATAGAGAGTTAAATAAGAAGACCATTAAGAACAAGTAACCTATACCCCACATTGATGAGCTGATAGATGAGTTGCACGGGACCTGTTACTTCTCCAAGATAGGCTTGAGATTCGGATATCACCAGATTCGGGTCAAGGATGAGGATGTGGAGAAGATAGCTTTCAGGTGCCATTATGAGCACTTTGAGTTCCTAGTCATGCCATTTGGTTTGATCAATGCACCAGCCACCTTCCAATCCTGTATGAACAGGGTGTTCAGAGAGCAGCTGAGGAGATTTGTGCTGATATTTTTGATAATATATTGATTTATAGCAAGACTTGGGAGGAACAACTTAAATACATTGACATTGTTCTGAGCATCTTAGAGAGGGAGTCATTGTATGCAAAAATGTCAAAGTGTGAGTTCGGGATGACCGAGTTGTTGTACTTGGGTCATATCATCAGTGCTGGTAGTGTGAAGGTAGACCCGGAGAAGATTTAGGCAATAGTGGACTGGCCACCACCGAAGAATCTCAAATCTTAAGGGATTCCTTGGTCTTTGTGGACATTACCACCGTTTCGTGAAGGGGTTTTCATAGTCATCTGCCCCACTCACAGACTTGACTCAGAAGGATGCTTTTAGTTGGTCAGGTAGAGCACGGGAGTGTTTTGACTGGTTCAAGGAGATTATGAGTACGTGTCTTGTGTTAGCTATTCCAGATTTCAGCAAACCTTTTGAGTTACAGTGTGATGCCTTAGGGGAAGGCATTGGTGCGGTGATCATGCAGGACAAACACCCCATAGCATTTGAGAGCAGGAAGTTGAGGAGTGTGGAACAGAGCTACAGTATATATGACAAGGAGATGTTAGCCATCATGCGTTGGCTAAATTCAGACAGTATCTAGTGGGCAGCAAGTTTGTGGTGAAGACAGATCACAACAGTCTGAAACATTTCCTTGGTCAGAAGGACTTGAATGAGAGGCAGCAGAAGTGGGTCAACAAACTTCAGGCCTACGACTTTGACATTGTTTATGTCAAAGGTAAGAAAAACATAGTTGCTGACGCCTTATCCAGGAGATCCCATTTGTGTGCACTAGGTGCCATTTCAGATGATTGGAGAGACATGATATCAGCAAAGTATGCGAAGGACAAATGGGCTACTGGAATAATAGATGGCACTATTCGAGATGACAGGTACACAGTGGTAAATGATCTAATCATTTACAAGGACAGGATCTTCTTAGTGCCAGGATCAGAGATGAAGCAGAAGGTTTTGAGGGCATTCCACAACTTGCCTATGGCAGGGCATCCAAGGTACTTCAAAACTTACAGGCAAGTCAGAGAGAGGTTCACTTGGAAGGGCCTCAAGACAGAAGTTATGCAGTATGTGAGAGAGTGTCCGATATGACAGCAGAACAAACAGGAACACTCTTTCCCAGGAGGATTATTGCAGCCCCGGCCCATTCCTGAGAGGAAGTGGGATAGCATTTCCATGGACTTTATCACCGGCTTACCTAAAGTCCAAGGCAGGGATTGTATCTACGTGGTAGTGGACAGATTGATGAAGTATGCACACTTCTTTGCCATACCTACCACCTACACTGCAGCTCAGGTTGCAGAGTTGTTTTTTAGAGAGGTATTTCGTCTGCATGGGTTGCCTCGGAACATTGTCAGTGATAGGGACAGCAGGTTCCTTAGCAATTTTTGGCAGGAGCTCTTCAGATTGACAGGGACAAAGTTCACCCCCAGCACGAGCTACCACCCACAAATAGATGGCCAAACAGAGATTGTCAATAAATGGGTGGAAGGTTACCTCAGAAACTATGTTGCAAGGCAGCAAAAGGCATGGATTAAGTGGCTTCACATGGGCGAGTATTGCTATAATTCCACTTATCACATGTCAATCCATTTGTCACCCTTCATGGCGTTGTATGGGTATGAGGCCCCGAGCTTTGTTGATTTACTGTTTGGTGATAGCCAAGTGCCTAAGGCCAAAGACCTACTTCAGGAGAGTCAGGGTATCATGAGGTCTTTGAAGGAGAACATATATAAAGCCCAGAAACAGTATGCAAATCAGCAGAGGACTGAGCGATCATTTGAGATTGGTAACATGGTATACTTGATGCTGCAGCCCTATAGGCAGTCCACTCTCAAGAAGAGTGGAGCGGAGAAGCTTAAGCCACGGTACAATGGACCATTCAGGATCTCCAAGAAAATTGGGGAGGTGGCTTATGAGTTGGAATTACCAGTAGGTAGCAGGGTACACAATGTATTTCACGTGTCATGCCTTTAGAAGGCTTTGGGACATAATGTGACACCATCGGTGGAGTTACCTCCTCTTGATGAAGAGGGGAAGTTGATTTTGGTACCCAAGGCAATAATTGATACCAAGGAATGAACTTTGAGGAGGACTATCAGAGAGTACCTGGTAAAATGGAAGAATCTGCCAATGGAGGATGCTACTTGGGAGAATGAGTAGATATTGGAGCATCCTAATCTGAGATTGCTTGAGGCAAGCAATCTTAGGGGGGGCAGACTGTAATGTCCCCTTTCTGGCTTCAGTGTTAGTCTATCATTGGGTTCCTGTAGACTGACAGTTTGGCTAGGGAATCGTGGTTGGTTTGGCCTTGGAGGTGTTTGTCTATGGTGGAGTTATGGTTCGAGGTCAGTGGATCCAGTTGGCACCCTCTGAGTTGGCTTTGTTTGCTCTGTCATGTCCCTCTATTGATTATGTAAAGATATGTCTATAGTCATAAATTAAATATATATTAAATATTATAAATTGAATGTATTTACATTCAATATCATAAACTAAATACAATATTATAAATCAAATATATATATTATATTATAAATTAAATATTATATTGAATATTATTATAATTATAAATATATATAAATGGATATAAATAGTAACTATTAAATATGATTATCAATAAATATTATTAACTAAATATTATCATAATAAATATTATAAATTAATATAAGAGGATTAATATCCTCAAGCCCATGAAAAGGGACCCAATGACATTTAAAGTAATTGCTATTACCAAACAACAAGCAAACTAACATACTTTATAATCTTAAAAAAGAAATGCAGCGGAAATATTTTAATAGCAATGTTTGGCAAAATAAAGTCAATAAAGGAGCGATCACCATGAAGTTAAGGCGACTATTGGATTAAAAAAAGACAAGATCCAAGATATATGTGAGGGATCGTGGGACAGCAAAAAGATTTGGAAGAAGCAGATCTAATCATCGAATCACACAGCATCTCAACGATTCCTTTCATCCATAATAATCTATCAATTTATAATTCAATCACAAACAGTCAAAATAAAGATCAGACCCAGCGATATAACACAGCATACGAACCAGCATTCAAAAAGCATTACCAAAATCTTAAGGCAGCGATTGGCACAATAAAGGTATGTGCATCAGCAAACGAATATCTCATAATGAATATTCTAATCAGTAGCATAGCAGAATAGAAATGCTCATCATCAATGGTTTGTTTAGCATGATAGAATCAGAATATTGGCATGAAATGAATATGTAAGGACTAACATAGAATGAATATAAAGTAGATATTAATGTCATAACATGGATATGAATAATTTAGATAGCATAAGGATTCTTGTGTAAGATATAATGAATATAAGAATAAGAAAATGTGATCATAAGCATAGCTGAAATAGAATAGATGAATCAAATGAAATGTCATCATAGAATGAAATATGTAAAAATAACTATCATCTATAACATGTGGAATAAGAATGCTTACTAGCATGATAAAGTATGATGCCAAGTGAATGGCAATAAATGAGATAGTGCAAGTGAAATCCCATGGAGGGACAAAAATGATTAATGGTACTATCTCGTGATCCATGAGGATCTCAAGATGGTAATGATAAGTTAATATCGTATTAATAAGTAAATATGATATGATAGATCCATGGTATACTCGGAGTAGAGCACCTAGCCTCATCCTTTAACCTCTCTATCACCCTGTGAGTATGTTGGTGAGTTAAGGAAGGGCGGTATAATGGACCTAGGTGGCCCTCAATTGGATGAAGAACACCACATGTAGTGTGAAGTCCCTTGAGCCAAGAAGCAAGGAACACCGCATGTAGTGTGAAGCTCTTGGGCCTAAGGTTGAAAATGCATGGGCCCAACGGTAGGTGACTCTCAATTGGATGAGGAATGCCGCATGTAGCGTGAAGTCCCTTGAGCCAAATGGTGAGGAACACCGTGTGTAGTGTGAAGCCTTTGGGCCTATGGATGGGATGGTTACACCAGTGCCTTAACGTAACCGTACTCATATGGGGTGGGTGACGTAGAGTAGGTTAACAATCAGTCTAAGTGATGTCTCTCCAGAGGTATATCATGAGAAAACTATATGTGTGAATGTGAAATGCATTTATGTAATGAATTTAATATGGATTATGATTATAAGGTTACTAACCCTAAGTGGAAATGTGGAAAGTATATGAACTTTGATATTGATATTAATAAGTGGTTATTATCCCTAATTGTGATATGTTGATATTATAAGAAGAATTGATTACTAATGTTCTCTTTTACAAGTTGAAATTCTGTGCAAGGTTAAGAAAATTTTGACTTGCTAGAAAGAGACATTACACTCTTGGCCGTTACTATTTTTAGTAAGTTCGGGTCTGGTGTCAGATCGGAATTTTTAGAGTGGGGTTGTGTTCGTCTTATCGAGACCTTTTTGGCGAGCTATAGATCATTGCATTTGGACATCATTTGGGCATTTATTTTAAAGTCTGAAAGTTATAATATTTATTTAAAGGGACTTTATAAATATTATGCAGTGACTTAGGGAAAAAGGCAAATATTAAAAAGTCACTTAAGGAGGATATGGGCGCCCATCCCAAGTGGGATTAAAAAGTAATTTTAAAATACAAATTCCATCCTAAAAGGCCAACGCCCTCATGGGGAAATAAAAGAAGGAAAAGCAAAGTCATTTGGTATGCTATACTTTATGATATTTCTCTTATTGAGCTCTGCTAGGGTTTGTACATGTGAGGATTTGAAGGATTCAAACAAGAGGCTCTTGGAGACGAAAACCTCCCTGAGTAATGGCATTCTATAGGTGTGTGATATCACCCAAAGGTGCCATTAGAGGTGGATTCACTCAGTGTTCACATATGTGCTTGCAATGGAGTTCTTCGAAGTTGGTTCTTGAGTTGATTGTTACATCTTTCGCCATTGATTTTGTATTCTGATATTGGAGGGATTGGAGGCAGATTTTGTTGTGATTGAAGTGAGATATTGCTGCTGTGTAAAACCTTCTTGCTGGCCGTACATATCTGCATGAGGCCATAGCACAGTTGAGGGGTTTTTGGAGTGTTTGGGAGTAGCAATCTTCCTCATACTTGGTCGCCTAGCCTTATAGATTGCAATTAGTTCCTTACAGCGATATTTCAGAGGCTATTCATCATTCTTGTTGCTGATATACTCTTCTAGCCGTGGTTGTACACATCCAGACATGACGTTGGGGGTTTTGGGCTTCATTTCTCTTTGTGGGCAGCATCTATTCTGCATTGTATGAGGCGTCTAGGGCCTCTTGTATTGCTGATATCCATGTATACATGATACTTTGTGTTTCTTGGTGATTTGGAGCAAATCTGTAATACCCAGTTGCTGGTCCGACTATAGCATAAAATCGAAGTTGCAAATCTAGATATGGGTATTCATCTATAATTCAATTAGAGGTATTTCTTGATCTAAGTTGTTGATATTTTACTCTAAATCTTTGTACTTTTCTGGGTCTGCATTATATGCTATCTATTGTATGCTCCAGCAACACACATCTATAGGAAACTGAAACCCCTTCTGCATCTTCTATCTAGTCTATAAGAACACCTCTAAAAATTAAAATAACACATAAAAAGATCTTAAAAAATACATACAGGTACGACACATTACATTGACATATTATACGTCTTATACATAGCAGACACAAGCGATGAGAAGGAGCTTATTGCTAAGTCCCACCATCTAAAACACATTTCAGACACACCTAACAGTTGAGCCACGCTACCACAACCACCAAAGACACGCTTAAGGGTGAATGACTCAAGATTCAACCCCAACTCCGCAGAGGACTTTTTATAAAAGGATGTGCACTAGCTCAAGAGATACACCATCCCGCCTTCCACATGTCATGTCTCGATATTAAGGCATTGTTTAAATTAAAGATTTAAACATCATGATAAAGACGGTGAAGTCACTTTTATGAAATATGGTATTTAGTCACTTTGAAGAAGAGATAATTACATATGTATTAACATTTAATACATATAAATAATATCATTTAAATAAACAATATTAAATAATAGAATATATAATATATATATTGTTCAATTATATAAAAATAAATATATATATATATACAAGATATATATATATATATATATATATATATATATATATATAATATTATAATTGAAGTACATATATGAAAGTATAAATATAGATATTGATATATATATTAATATAAAATAGTATAAACATAAGTATTAATATATATATATTAATATATCAATTATCTGAAATTATTATTAAAAACAATAGAGATCATATTAAATACCCAAGATGGGCAGCGATTAACTAATATTCTTGGCAGCATAAGAAACAGCGATTAATAATAGGCTGCAAACAATATTAAAAATGCACCGAGTAATATGAAATATAGTAATCAATGGACAATGATAATTTTAGAAAAGTCTGCAAAAGCAGCGATCAGCATATAAAATAATTAGAACAAGGATTACATGGAGTATATTAAGTATAGTTTCCAAAAACTGCGATCAGCTTTCCATTCCAAGGTGCGATCATAGGAAGAGACGCGCCTTTCCATAAAGGAAAGCATCCTTAGAATATATAAAAGGAACTACATCTCTCTCCAAAAGGCATCAGAGGACACAACAGAAATACAATTCAAGGGGAGTCAATTTCATGAGAATGGTAATACATAAAACCAGTCTATGCAATCATTTTATAGCAGCAGAGATAAATATTCTGAGATAGAAACAGGTACAGTAGGACCGTCAAGGGTAAGATCTGTTAATATATTTCATCTCTGATTTCTATGAGGATATGAAATATGTGGAATTGTAAGATTATATATATATATATATATATATATATATATTTATTATGATGAATGCCTTAAGTAATGATAAGTATATATAAATAAAAGATTATTGTGACTATCATTAACATAGGCATTATGAAACTTGATATGAAATAAAGATTATATTCACACATTTGGTATGTTCAAACTCAAGGCCTATCTATTTCTATTGCCTTCAACTGGTGAGTGAGTGGCGTGGTGTTGTTAGGGAGAGGCGGAGTAAATCCAGCCATTAAGTTGGTGTCATCGCACCCTAGACAAGTAAATCCCCATCCATGGTTGAGGATTAGAAGAGAAATGAGGATTGAGACTTGAGCATAGCCAATGCATAATGTGTTATGGATAAATGTGATCAATTGGTATGTTGAAATATATCGAACATGTCCAAGTTAATACTTAGTTATTTCTATTGCCTACAACCTTAGGAGAGGCGAGGTGTTGTTAGGGAGAGGCGGAGTAAATCCAATCCATGAGGTGGTGTCATCGCGCCCTAGACAACTTAAGTTGTTAGGGAGAGGCAGAGTAAATCCAATCCATGAGGTGGTGTCATCGTGCCCTAGACAAGTAAATCCCCATCCAAGGTTGAGAAATAGAAAGGAAGTAAGGGTTAAGACTTGAGCATAGTCAATATTGAATTGTATTATGATATGAACTAAATGTGGATTATGCTATTGTTTATGTTATACTATTATAGATAAGTTCAATATTATCTTGATTGAGTGAACTTTAATAGTTCTAATGTCCCTTTCTAGTGATATTATTGTAAGTAAAGAAATAAGGAATATCCTAAAAGGGGACATTACACCGCAGAAGTGCTTTGTATAAAAGGATGCGCACTAGCTCAAGAGATACGCCATCCCGCCTCACGATGAGGGCTTTTTGCTTTTAAAAGGATGTGCACTAGCTCAAGAGATACACAATCCCGCCTTGCGATGAGGGCTTTCCAACACGCTTTGTCAATGTAAAAGTAATCAAACAGATACCATTATATATGCCCCCACCTTAAGGTGGTTGATCCCGCTTGCCGGTATCAAGCACATTAAGGTAGAGTGAAAACATGCAAGGGAACAAGAGCTCTCGCAAAGCCCATGCCCCCAAAGGTGACATGTGCCACGATCATCGAACGTTCCCACAAACACATTAATTTTGCTAAGATAATCAACAAGATATAAACTTTGGTTAGAAAATCTTACTCTAAGATAATAACCAAATCAAATCATGAAAGCTATGCATAAATCATATATTAGATCACATCAAAGACCAAGGCTACACTTGTGGGTTCGGAACCGAGTATAGCCGTTGGGCTCTCCTGGAGGTATCTCGGAACCGAGTGTAACAACAAGGTGAGATACAAAACCATCCAAAGTGCGTTGAAGCAGATTGAGAGTATTGCAAATGTTTGTTACACGATACATCACACGGAGTGATTCTACCAGTTAAACATCGGATATATATATATATATATATATATCAACCCCATCTTCATATATGGACTGGGTCCATTTTTGCTTTTCTTGTTGAAGGGACGGACAGTCCTTATCAGTATTTATTTGTTTTCGTCATCCGCCGACTAGGTAAAATCACTGAAGAATGGAAACAGTAAAAATGAGAGAGGAGAACCAAGTGCCTTAGGCACACCACGTAGGAGGATGCCCCCAAGGCATGACACACAACAATAAAATAGAGGAGAAAGAGTAGAAGAATGGAGAAACAAATAGAAGAATGGTCACAACAGAGGCGGTCTCCTGGCATCCTTGACCTTACAAGAGTATCAAGGGTCATCCAAAGAGACCTAAACAACACTTAGCACAACACGGGGGAACACAACACATAAGAGGAGGCCACGTAAGCGAGCAAAAGTATGTGTTGTGACCTCATCACACATCGCCCCATTGCAAATGGGGACCCCCTAATTTTTGCTTAGGTTTAGTTTGGTTTTCGAGTCTTAGCCTAAGTTCTGGTTCAAAACACATGCAAAAAGGGACACAAGATAAGTCAAAAACCTTTCATGCCTTAGAATTCTTCACAAGACACTCTAAACTGGAGTTAACAAGGCACATCTCTCTGGTTAGAGTCTCTAGATACGCCTTAGAAGGGTAGATATGAAAGCTTGCAATGTTTTTTGACTTAAGATTGATGAACTTCATGTTAGACTTTATGAGTTTGAGTGATTTTGAGGCTTCAAGAGGCAAAATCCAGAGGTCAACTCCAAACCCGCCCTACCTGGGCGGCCTCAAGAGGCGGTCTTGGACTCTGTCTCCTGCCACGTGAAACTCTCCACATACTGCCTCCAAGACCGCTCAGGGGTGTAGATGGCACAATTTGCAAATTTACTTGATGAAGGATGGAGGTGACACTCAGAAGGTGAAATGATCAGGTTGAAATGAATGAAATGTTTCAAGAGTGAAATTCCAAGCATGACCCTCAAACCCGCCCTTCCTAGGCGGCCTCATGAGGTGTTCATGGACTACATCTTCAACACATTAATCTCTCCAGACACAGCCTCCAAATCTGCCTAGGGAAAGTTAGGACTTTTTTAGGATAAATTTGTCAATTGAAGAGTTGGAGAGTAGTGATTGAGTCTGGAAATTAAAGAAGAAAAGCACATTTGAAGGCAAAATCCACATCACCCTCTCAAACCCACCCTTCCTAGGTGGCCTAGAAAGGGGGTCTTGGATACAGTGACAATCACATGCCTCTTGCCACATGATACTCATGAATTCACCTAAGGAGAAAGCTGATGAAGTTTGATGGAGCAATTGCAAGTTTTTAAGGTAAACAAAGAGCTTTTGAAGGTAAATTCCAAGCCTCCCCTCCAAACCCGCCCTTCCTAGGCGGCTTCAAGGTGCATTCATGGACTATGTCTTGTTCCAGGTGACACTCTCCAGACAGTACTTTCAAATCCGCCCTAGGAGAGAGTGAGCAAGTTTTGAAGTGTTTCAAACATAAAGCATTAGAAGATGATGAAATTCCAATGGAGACTTCAAGGTTTGAAGGCATCAAGTGAGTTTCAAGTTGAAATCCAAGGGTCACCTCTAAACCCGCCCTACCTGGGCAGCCTCAAGAGGTCCTTGTGGATTCTATTACCTGACACATGAAGCACTCCAAACACTTACTCCAAAGCCGCCCAAGGTGAAGAACTACATAAATTGCAAAGTTTGTTTGATAAGTATGATCAAAATGACACCACAAGGATGAGATAGTCAAGTTGAAGGAGTAAGAGGATTCTAAGTGTTGAAAATCCAAGACCTACTCTCAAACCCGCCCTACCTAGGCGGCCTAGAGAGGTGAGCTTGGAGTTTTGGTGTCTAAGCATTGCAACTACTCTATCTTGACTCTCTAACTCATCATGATGCTTCACATCCTTGAGAGGATCATTCAAAGAGAGGGAAGTTTGAAAAATTGACTAAGTCTTAAGGAAGAAGGAGAGAGACATCTTCATGAGGAGAGGAATGAACCTTAAGTGAAGGAATCCACACCCTACCTTCCAAGCCGCCCATGCTAGGCGGCCTTGAGCTCTACACTTGGACAACTCCACCTCCTCCACATCACACTCTCCAGACACCACCCTTAAACCCGACCAAGGACAAAACCTATCAAGTTTGCAATATTTTGAGTTGAAGTGCAAGGAGATCATGAAGATTTGATGAAAGTTCATAGGTTTGAATGTATTTTAAGACATTTTAAGGAACAGTCCATGGGTAACCTCTAAACCCGCCCTACCTAGGCGGCCTCAAGAGGTGCCCTTGGACAATGTCTTGTCCCACATGAAACATTCCATACACTGCCTCCAAAGCCGCTCAAAGTGAAGACAATGAAATTTGCAAGAAGAGACCAATGAATTGATGAAAATGAAGCACTTCATAGGTGAGGCAATCAAGTTTAGAAGGGTGCAAAATATTCTAAGTGATGAAAATTCCTTACATATCCTCCAATCCCGCCCTTCCTAGGTGGTTTTCACCATGACATGTGGACAAGATCATCACCTAGCATCCATGAGGTGTCTTTCAACTTCAAAAAACACCTCAAAATTGCCTAAGTCTTAAGGAAGTTGGAGAGAAAGGTCTTCATAAGGAGAGGAATGAGCAATAAGAGAAGTTTAAGTGATATAATCCATGCATCATCCTCCAAGCTGCCCACGCTAGGCGGCCTTCAACATCATGTTTGGATTGTGTCTCCTCCACAACATACTCTCCATACACACCCTCCAAACCCGCCTTGTCAAGTGACTCTCACCATCATGCATGTCTTCCACACCATTCACTCCATGCACTCACTCTAAGTCCACCCATGCTTCTAGGGTTCTACATGCCATTCAAGGAGGTTAAACCATCAATAACACAAGTGAAGAGCTCTTAAGTTGTCAAAACCAAGCTAGAAAATGCTTAAGTAATGAAATCCACACACCTCCCTTAGATCCGCCCATGCTAGGTGGCCCTGAGCCTTCCAAGAGGACAACACCATGTCTTTCACAACATATCCTCCACCTATCACCTCCAAAGCCGCCCTTCTCAAATGGTTTTCATCATGCCACATGGACAAGGACATTAAACATTCTAAATGTGTCATTCAACTTCAAAGGAGGGAATGAACCTCAAAATAATGTTTTAAGTGATAAAATCCTCGCACTACTCTCAAATCCGCCCATGCTGGGCGGCCTTGAGCCCTTCATCTGGATGATGTCATCTCCTCCACACCACACTCTCCACTTGCAACCTCCAAACCCGCCCTAGGTGAGCGCTCCTAGCATATGTGCAGGGATTTTTTCAAAAAAAATTCATTTATTCTTCTCTAGGCCGACCACACCCTCTAGGCCGACCTGCCTTGAGATAGGGCAGCGTTTGATATTAAAGGAGGTTTATTTCTGCTTTTTTTATCAAATTCAAAACAAATTTAATTCTGATCTGCAGCAGAGCAGACCTTCTTCACCAAGGAGCAGCAGATTTTCAGGAGGACAAGTCAAAATTCAAGTGTCTTCAAAAATCAAGTCTTCTATAATTCTGATTTTATTCATAAATTCTGATTTTTCTAAGGTATGTTGTTCTAAAATTCATTATTTTTTGTCCCACATGCATAGGGAGATAAGATAGATGTTAAGAAAATCCTTATTTTAATTGTCACATCAGCCTTATAACACATGTTGTCTTCTCTTGTAGGAGGAGGTAGATGATGAATGCCAAAGAAAGACAAGCCTTGATCAAGAGTGATAAGCAAGGAGTCATGCTAGAGACGAAGATCATGTCCAAGTGGAGGAACGTGAGTGACACCAACTTGGGTCACATTGACATGGAGGAGATCAAGAGAGCTCTACAAGCCAACCCACTCAAAGGTCATCCATGAGATGCTCCACAATGGAATCGTCCAAGCCGCATGCTTTCTGCCCGCCTTGCCGAGTTCTGAGCTTATGTGAGAATGCGCTAGTCATTACAACCAAAAGACTAGATGCATTGAAACGTCCGATGGAGAAGTCTTAGCTCACTTGAGGAGGGATGCCATCGCCAAAACGTTCAACATCCCGAAGCATAGAAAGGTCACCATCTACACTCGAGAGCAAGCTCAAAGGGTGTTTGAAGGAGCGATAAGTGATTGTAAGAAAAAGATAAACGTCAATTGGGTAAAGCAACCAAGAAGTCATCACAGCAAGTTGCTGAAGAAGCTTCATAAATCAGATTTCATCACAGAGTATGGCTACATGGTGATCTTCTTGAACAAAATCATGGGTTGTCAACAATCGTCAACATTTGATGCGTGGATGTTCTTATTCATGCAAGAGATCGTCAAGGTGAGGTGATGATTGATTGGGCCAGCATCATAAGCAACAATATTCATGAGCAGATGATCAAGCTACAAGAGACAAAGACTTTCTACATGAGCTCATATGTCATCTATATCCTCGCGATGTGTGGAAAGTATGATGGATTGAATTGCAGAGGTGATATAGGATATGGCCCCGGACAACTCAGCGTGTATGATTGCTACCCGCAATTGCAGCTAAAGTCCATAGCCCACTACAAGCGCATGAATGATGCATTCTTCATGTTCATCATAAGGAAGCTTCAAGGAGATATGAATGAGAGGTTATCGAAGGATGCAAAGAGATTGATTGGCAAATTTGGACGATGGTACATCCAATTTCCGAAATTCACCTACTTGAGGATCCAAGGATTTTCATCTTATCCTTACCGCTTGCCGAGGTATCCTACTGACAAAATGGTACTACTGGAGGTGACAAGGCAACTGTTGGCTTGGGACAAAATTCAGAAAGATAAGAAGAAAGCCGGAGTTGGCTTCCCGATCGGAATTGGAAAATTAGAGACTTGTCCAACACTGCAAGTTGCACAACATTCAGAGTATGAACTTCAAGCTTACAACCTTGTGCTTCATGACACAAGTCGAGACCACTTTGATCCATTTAACACAATTCGGAAGGCATTTGGGAAGAGGTTTAAACATCGAGAACATCTAGAGGATCACTGGGCAGATGCAGTTGATGATGAGCACATTAGAGAAAAGAGATGTTCGAGAATGACATGGGATTTGGTGAGGTCATGTAACATAATGCCTATTCCTGATCAGCTAGAAGAGACTAATAGGTTCCTCGTGCAAAAGTTGTTTGATAAGAAAGGACCTATCATTATCAATTGGGCTGAAAGAGAAGTTGGTCATGATGATTGGATACAGCGAGTCATACATATCACAAAGAAGTATGCAGATCGTCAAGTTCAGAAACTCAAGGATGTAAACAAGGATCTCACATATGACTTGAAGGGAGGAGTCGACTCGCAACAATCACAAGAAGTGGATGATAGTGAATCTAGCAGCAAACACCACAATGAGTCTAGTGGATATAGTGTAAGCTCCAGAGAAGAAGCTCAGCCTGGGCAAGAGGAAGCATATGGATGACTCACGTGGAGAAAGTAGTCGGAAGAAGATAAAGTTGAGTTCAAGATCTGAGACTAGTACTTCTAGACAGGGAGGTGGTCCTTCTCAAGATATGAATGTGACATCAGTAGTGGAGAATGAAGAAAGAGAAAACTAAGGAGCTCCACAGACATTAGATCAAGCAAACATACATGAGGTTCTAGTTGAAGGAGTCTGATCAAGTCCCTCCAAGGATCATGAAGCTGTTACACAGGAAATCGATATGCACATTGAAGTGTCTGATGAGGAAGCATCGTCATCAGAGTCAGAAGCTAGAGCCCAAGAACAAGGTGTTCAAGAAGATTTGTCTGCCTTGCCAGATTGGTTAAGGAAGAGAGTAAAGGAGACTCCAGTCGTGGAAGTAGCCCCTGAGGTTAACATACAAGAGTTGTTAGGCAGGACAAGGCAAGATAAGGGAAAAGAAAAGGCGACTAGACTCTCCAAGATTACAAGGGATAGTTCTAGGTCCAGGAAAGTACACATTGCAGTGCCTAAGGTAGACAAAACAATTGATGACATTGTTCCTGAAGAATACGATGTAACCACTATGGATTTGGGACCAACAACAGAAGAGCAAGAGTTTGAAGAATTGGAGGAATCAATTTTAGTGGTCAAAGAAAGATGGAGGCATGAAAGGGAAAGAGGAAATCGATTGGAGAAGAAAACCTCTCTTTCAAGCAATATATTCAGCAGTTGATGAATCCAATCCGACAGCGTGAAGGGACGTCTACTCCATCTCCCATGCTTTCACAAGAATCAGTTGCTCAACTAGAGGGTATGAGATCACAGTCTCAAGAACTGAAAAGCTAGATAGGGAGAGTTAAAAACCAAATAGATACATTCATTGATGAACTTATCCAAAAGTATGAAATCGTTGCTCAGTTGTTGGAAAGACTTCAAGTAGTTTCAGCAGCATGTTCCAAATTCGATGGTGTCAAGAGAGAATATATGCCACATCTGGAAGATTTGATGTACACTCCACTATCAGCATTGATAAAGGGAGGAGTAGTTGAAGAAGGTTCATCGTATGATTTCTCTACTTGGTACTTCACTATGTACATAAGAGAGCAGCTTCTTGACAAGGTTAAAATGGATTGTGTTCGAGTAGATGGTGTACTCCAGAGGGCTCATAATAAGATGGTGTGATGGATGATATGTGTGATCTCTTAGGAGAGGTTGCGATCCATGATGTGAAGAATTATATACATTCACATTACTTCAACACTACTCACTTCATTTCTGGTGAACAGCTGAACAACATCTACTCCTTGATCTCATTCGTTGGTGGAAAGCAGGATGGTATAGCTGAGTGGGAGAGGACAATTGATGAACATACACAAGATGTGATGAAGGCAGAAGGAACCATTGGGAATGCACCAAGTGTGCCAGTTGCTGACATGGCGAAGATTGTTCCAAAGTTCGTGGCATTGGTCGAAAAGAATAAACATAAGAAAGAAATGCCACGTGGGCAGTCCACATAGGCGCTAAGGTGTCACCTTGGAAAACGTGCCTCTATTGCTTCTTGTATATTTCTAATAATAGAAAGTTGTTGTAACCACCTTTGATGTGGCATGATCTCGGCCATTGAATCCAAATTGATCTTGGTCGTTCATTGTATTTTGAGGTCTATATAAACCTCATTCCTCTTCATTTTGTATGATGAGTTGTGAGCTAATTAGAGTTGTTGCTAAGACATTGCTGAGATTAATACAAGTTAATTGTTGAGCTATTCATGGTGATATTGTGTTCTCTTTGCAAGTTGCATGGTTGCTAAGTACTCACTCGCATTCGATGTTTTAACTTAGTTTATTTCTTTCAGAGTTTGTTAGTTTTAGTTTGTGGAAGTCATTATCTTCCAATTTCTTGGTGAAATCTCTATATGTTCATACCTTTTATGATTTGTCGCTGGCAAGTTATAGTGTAAGGTTAGTCTGAACTCATCTACAAGCCTCACTTCGATTGCCCATAAAGCAATTTGAAAACCTTTAGCTTATCCTTAGAAAATTGAATCGCCTTTGTGGAGTTGTTGTCTCATGGCGAAGCAAAGCGTGGTTGAGATTTCCATGAATTGATGATTATAGCTTGCACCTAGATTAGCTATTCTCTCTAAACCCACACCTTTTGCACTTTTTTGAAAAACATTGTTAGAAGCAGGATCAAGAGTTGAATTGTCATATCATAAGTTTATCATAGCGTGTAGCCTTGAAGCAATTGTTATCACCTGTGCGAGTGTAAACGATATTTTCCTGCCATTGAACAGTGAGTGTAAGTCCCTTTGTTGAAACAACAAAACACATCTTTGCCAAACAAGCTATCCCAAATCAAGAATTGAAGATAAGGAACCTTGGAGTCTACTCATTTGATCACGAAGTTCAGCATTTGAGTGATTTTGTTCAAGAGAGGATAAAATACGCAAGTATTTTATGCTGCGTTGTTTGTGCAAGGAAAACACATCAACAGTATGCTACAACAAAGGTGACTAAAAAGGGTTAGAAATACTTACCTATTTATACAACCGAACTAGTGGTTGTCATTGAGCAAATCATCTTCCTCCCAATCTCGAATGCAAGAGGAAAGAGGTACATAAGGTACAATTGCCAAACCTTTATCATTGTCCTTAATCTCTTCAACCTTGAGCTCTTCCTTGTTTGTTTCAATATTAGGTGGTGGAATGTTCTCCTGTTGAGGTGTTGCTTGTCAAGCTAAGGCTTGTCTCTTCCTCCTTTCTCTTGCTTGCCTATTTCTTTTTGTTTTATTAATGATGTTTGCAAAAGGATTCTCATGATTTTCCATAGTCTTTGACATCTCAGGGGAGGAAGCTTGTGCTAAATTAACCTTTTGTGGTGAAATGTTTTGTTCTTTACAGGTATCTCCCAATCCTTGTAAGGATGACGGAAGAGTAACTTCGGCAAAGACTCCCTTACCTCTCGGTCTAGGGGGTTCTTTCAATTCAGGTTGCTTTTCACTTATGATTTGTTCAATAGGAGGTCCAGCAAATTTTGTTATCAACTTTGCTTTGTACCTTTGATATCCCAGGAAGAATTGATCTTCTCTTGGTTGAGGAGGTATAGTAGGTTGTGCCCAAAAGTAGTCTAGGTTAAAGTTTCCGCAAGTAACCAAAGGCTTCCATCTACTATGGTGAACATGTACGTGTCCTTGGTGAGGAAATTTTAGACATTTATGGATTGTAGAGGGGACCGCCTTCATGGACTTGAGCCATGTATGGCCTAGTTTCACACAAAATGAGGTACGGATGATGTCAAATGATTGTTCAAGAGCTTTCTCAGAAACTTTAATCAATAATGTAATCTTCCCTATAGCCGGGAGAAAAGCTCCAATATGTATCTTAATATCATGTGTGTAGGCTCATAAGATTCTTGTATCAAATCATGTGCATAGAGGAACTCTTCAGTAATCACATTCATCATACAATTAGGGTCAATAAGGACCCCTCTTGTCAGATTTCCACTTATACGTGCAGTGATGTAAAGAGGTCCCTCAATGTCTCCAATTGTTCTATCATGTGGTGTAAAGGTTATTTCAGGTTCAGGAGTCTTCCTCTTCTTATAAACTTTAGGAGGGACCATAGCATTATTGTTGCGATGATAAGCCATGTCTGTGAGACTGTTTCACACCAAAGCACTTGTTTGAGGAAATCGGGTTTTTAGAGAGCAAAACACACGAAGTTCACAACAAACAAAGTATGATGGAAATAGTGCAACACAACAAGGCAAGATGAATGATTTTAAAGTGTGCTCAAATGATTGTGAAGAGAGTGTGTAAAAATGCTTAGTGTTGAAATACACACTGTGTAATTGCAAAATTTGAAATTTCAATGCAAGGATGCTGTTGTGACCTAATCACACATCGCCCCATTGCAAATGGGGGAACCCAAGTTTTCGCTTTTGCTTTAGTAGTTTTAGGGTTTAGTTTTGAGCTTTGCATTTGCCTAATTCACTGCTAATTCCATTCTACCTTACAACAAAACTCTCAGGTGCGGGTTTCAGGCGGTTTGAGGGCACGGGTTTCAGGCGGTTTGAACCGAATCCAATTCCATCCCAGGCGCGGGTTTCAGGCGGTTTGAAGGCACGTTTGAGGGTTTCACAGTTTGAAAACAAAGAAAACGTGCTTGTGGAGGACGGGAACAGTGGGCAGCGGCCGGATTTCGAAAATGGGGAGCGTTTTTAGAGATTGGTCGGGTCAACGTCAGCGTCAACAAAAGTCAGGTGCGCCCCCACCCGGACGGGGATCTTT
This sequence comes from Cunninghamia lanceolata, assembly GCA_027924645.1. Taxonomy (NCBI): domain Eukaryota; kingdom Viridiplantae; phylum Streptophyta; class Pinopsida; order Cupressales; family Cupressaceae; genus Cunninghamia; species Cunninghamia lanceolata. The sequence goes on along the minus strand of BSBN01000346.1, from coordinate 10,962,617 downwards.
TACCTCCATTTTTTTTAATTTTTACAGTGTCTCCTTGTCTGGTCTTTTGCAATATGGAGAGCACTTTAAAAAAGCCTGGTCATTATTTAAACGGGATTGAAAACTGCAACGGAATCTTTCTAAAACAAATTAAAAACAAAAACATTTTTCAACCCAATCTGCAAAGATAGAACCTGCGGCAGGCAGTGGTAGGGTCCTTCAAAACAAAGGTGGGGCCGTATGCTAGAGCCCACAGACCATAGCATTGACCTGGCAGACTCGGGAGACCCAATGGAAGTCAGGGAGGGGCTCGAAACTTTAAATAGCTCAGTGCAGACAGAAACCCCAACCTCGCTGGGAGGTAACGCAGAGAATGAGGAAACAATAATGCAGATTTGGGGAAGTAGGGGCATCCAAAGCCCTGTGGCGGAAAGGTTAACCCAGAGGGGGTTTATTATACCGTTTAATCTCTCGCCGTACTTCCCTGTGGATCCCTCAAGAAACTTCTTCTATTCCAGCCTTTTTACTCAGGCAGGAGCAACTAGAGATGCTTGGGCCTACACGGTACGGCACCCTCACGCCAACATTTCAGGGACAGGAGAACATTGCATCTATGTAAATGAGAAGCAATACAATGGGATATTAAGGCGCAGAAAAACCAGAATCTGGAAACTTGCAAGAAAGGGAAACTTCACAACCATCTATCCCAAAACTGCAATCAAGACCTTGGGAAACGCAATAGAAAATCAACAAACATGAGAAGAGCAAACTGAACAAGATAAAGGAAAAGGGAAGGAGAACCTAGTGTTTCGATCAGGAGAAGATATCAAGAAAACTGCAGACATAAACCAACCATCAGGCTCTGAAGATAGGACTGAAGGTAGTCATAATCACAATGATACTTATAGTCCTAATACAACACCATTAACGTGGTCATCTAAATTGTATGTCAGCGAGCTAATGATCTTGAAAAAAAGACTCCAGTCCCTTGAGAAAAGAAGTCAAGCCGAGGATAACAAGTGGAATGAAGTAATAGAAACTAAGAAGATACTAATCAGGGAAAATGAGATGCTTAAAGAGCAGGTAAATAAGCTTCAACATTCCATGGCAAGAGGTGAGCTAGAGCTGAAAGAAATAAGGCAGCTACTAGACCAAAGGAAAACAGAAGAGGAAGATAAGATAAAAGTGGTGGAAGGAAGCAAGGACTGTCACATAAAAGAGATCCAATCAGCGATGGCCAGCATGGAGATAAGAGAAAAATAGCTAAGAGAACAAATAGATGAGGCTAAATCCTGGTCTCAAGTGGTGAAAGGACCTTCGGACATGCAAAGGGAACTCATAGTAAAACAGGTCAAAAGCTAGATAAGGGAAGAAAAGGACAGAAATGATAGGGCTGTCAATATCATTATAAAAGGACTAAAAGACTATGGTGAGAAGGAAATCACGAAGGAGTTGACAAGAGACTTTCTTAATGATCAAATTCATTGGACAGGAGTCATACAACAAGCAAATAGGATAGGAAGATGGATAGGAGGAGGCAAAAATAGACATGTGAGAGTCACCTTGAAGAACATAGAGGACAAAAACAGCATACTAAGGAATAAAAGATTCCTTAAAGGCACACAAATTTACACTGATGAGGACCTTACTATAATACAGCAGGAAGAAAGGAGAAGAGAGTGGGAGAACGTAAAGGCGGCAAGGGATGCAGGAAAATGGGCTTGGCTACAAAATGGCAAAGCCCAAATAGGTGACAGAGCGTCACACAAGAAATAGGAATCCGGGGCCCCCCAGGAGTATTTAACAGTGGTAAGTTGGAACTATAGAGGGTATCCTTGGAGAAGAGGACCTGGATTGGGGCCCATAGCAGAGGGAAAGGATGTCATCATCCTTATTGAGACCCATGAACATGATGGATGTAGGATTCCAGATTTTGAAGGATATAAAAAGACTTCAGTGTGGAATGAAAGAACTGATAGTGGCAAGGGACACGGTGGAGTGGCAGTCCTAATTAAAGAGGAATGGGACAGTTTCGTAAAAGTGGAGAAAGAAGATCCAAACAAGCAGTTCATATGGCTTAAAATTACAGAAAATCAAGTCACAACAAGGATGGCAGCATGCTACTTTGCTCCAAAGGGATCGAAATTTTATAAGAAAAGGAATCTAGATTGTGAAGACCCATTTGCAGCTCTAAAAAAAGACATTTTTGTTTTTAGTAATATGGGAGAAATTGTAATAATTGGGGACTTTAATGCGATAATTGCGAATAATCAAGCTCTCAATCTGAAAAACAGCATCATAGAAAAAGATAACCCTCTATGGTTAGAGGAAGAGAACGACCAACTTTGGGACAGGGTCTCTCAAGACAGCAAAGGTGCAGTTTCACACTTCGGGGCTAAACTCTTAGGGCTTTGTAGCACTTACAACATGATCATCTGCAACAGTATGAGAGCATGGCCTAAATCAAGGAGAATCACTTGCAAAACGTACAATGGTCAAAGTGTAGTAGATTATGTCATTTGCTCGCAGAGTTATACCTCGAAGCTGAGGGAGGTTGTGATTGGGGACAATATCTCAGAGCTGAAATCAGACCATAATCCAATTCATATTAAGATCCACATTCTCATAAGGAAACAACAGGAAGAACAAGTCCACTTTGGCCAAAAGAAGGCTACTCCCCAAGGTAAAATCCTTCTAAATCAGGAGAACCAGGAAATCTTTAGAGCTGCAATCAAACAACTTCTCAGAGATCACGAAGAAAAAACGGCTAACATAAAGAATCAGTTCTTCAGAGAGAACATGCTAATTCCCCTAATGCACAAGGCCTTAAATGGTTGTAAGAGAGCTAGACCCAAGAGAGGAACAAGAAATACTTTCCCGGCAAACCCATGGTTCGACGAGGAATGCAAGATAGCAAAAAGAAATATGCGAAAGAGAGGTATGGACAAAGAGCATAAGGAGTACGAAAAGATGCTACGGAATAAGAAAGAGAAGTATGTAAACAGCAGAAGAATGGAGCTGATTGCCCTTGGAAAAAACAGTCCTAAAAGCTTTTGGAAAGAGCTACATCAAAAGAAGAAACAAACAGAAAACAATATCACCGGAAACCAATGGCTTGAGTATGCGAAGTTACTATATGAAAGGGACCAAGATAAACATAGACCTCCATTAATCTATGCGAATACAAAACTCTTCAACACCGAAGACGTCATTCAAGGCATAAAACAATTGGCAAGTGGGAAAGCTCAGGATATTGATGGGCTGCAAGCTGAGCACTTAAAGTGGGATGCTGAAGTACTGGCACCTCATATCAAACACATATTCAATAGGGTCATCCAAGAGGGCTTCCCGAAAGAGTGGACGACTAGTGTGGTCATCCCTATCTTCAAAAGCGGGGATACTAATAACCCGTCAAATTATCGCACTATCATGGTTAATCCCCTTCTTGGTAAACTCTTCGAAAGCATGATAGAGCGCAGAATCAGCAGGTGGGCAGAAAAAGAAGGAAAAAGAGCTAAGGGCCAAGCTGGATTTAGACCAAAGCATTCTACTATTGATCATGGAGCTACACTTAGATTCTTGATTGAAAAAATATGGAATACTCAAGGGGATGAGGCCTTTTGCTGCTTTGTCGACTTCAAAAAAGCCTTTGACACAGTCCCTCGTGACAAGCTTTGGAATAGGATGAAGGAGCTGGGGGTTCCGGATGAGCTTAGAGCTGCTGTCCATAGATTGTATGAGCAAGCAAAGGCTAAAATCAGAACTAGTGATGAAATGTCAGAGTGTTTTGGCAGCGATATAGGCGTCAAGCAGGGCTGTTCGCTTTCACCAACTTTATTTGGACTGTACATTGATAAATTAGAAGAATGGTTAAATAAAGAAAGCGGGGAGGGGATTCAACTAGCTAAGTATGTTATAAAACTGCTTCTTTATGCGGATGACCTCATTTTAATCGCCAAAACAGCCAGCAGCTTGAGGGAACATTTGAGAGCTCTTGAAACTTTTTGTCAAGAGGTAGGAATGCAGGTGAACACAAGCAAAACCAAAGTAATGATCTTCTCTCTAAAAAGAAAAAAGAAGCAATATACCTTTACCTTTGAAGGTAGCCCATTGGAGATAGTCGAGGAGTACAAGTACCTCGGGCTTGATTTTGACCACAAGCTCAGCTGGGAAACTTGTAGAACAAAAAGAATTCAGGGAGGATGGAAAGCATTGTACTCCCTCCAAAATAGGTGGAGGATTGCGGAGCTATGGGATTGGAAGACCAAGAGAACACTCTTCGGCTTGTTGGTTACCCCGGTGATTCTCTACAGATGTGAAATTTGGGGCAGCAGTATGTCAGATCAGAAATGGAAGCAGATAGAAAGAATCCAGAAGCACTTCATCATCAGCAGTCTCAAAGTCAAGAATTCGGTGCCATATGAGATCTTACTTCCTGAAACAAGGTCCTTCCCTCTACAAGCATCGGCGATGATACGGTTACTAAGCTACCTCAAGAAGATTCAAAACATGAAGAGACACAGGTGGCCTAGACTAATTATGGAGGAAGAACTAACTAGAAGAAAAAACACTTGGAAGAAGCAAAATGACAAATGGGTAAAGAGGTGGGATATTAGCATGCAGGAGTGCCCAAATACTAATGAGGAAATAAAAAAATAGAAAATTCAAGTGCATCATGTGGACAAAACAAATGGGCCGTAAAAAGGAATACTACCTCAAAGAATTCAACCCCACAGGTGATTTTGAAGAAAAAGCCTATATAAGAGCAGACATTAAGTGGAAAGCGAAAATATTGATTGCCCAACTTAGGATGAGCTCACATCATCTTAGGTGTGAAACAGGTAGATGGCTAACCCCTAAAGAGGCTTGGGAGGAGAGAATATGCCTCTTCTGCAACAAAGGCGTGGTGGAGACGGAACAGCATTTCCTCTTAGAGTGCGAGGCATACAACGACATCCGATACAGCTATGGTGAAACTTTGAAAATCGCCAACCTTGACACCCTGTTTGAAGCAACAAGGCTGGATAGTACGGTGAACCTCCTGATCAAACTCCACAGCAGAAGGGAAGATCTCAAGAAGGAAGTTCAAGCAACTTAGGGGACGTTTTGTGGCCGCTGTTCCGTTTGACGGGGCTGTGTGTGACTGCTGGGTCCCATAGGCTGTTGCGGCCTCGTGGACGTTATTAAAATTCTTCATTCATTCATTCATACAAATGAAGGTCATCTGTCAGACAACTGAGAAAATCAAAACTTGAAAATTTGACTAAGTGTTGACAATGGTGGAAATTGTTCATACATGAACAATATGCGCCGAGGATTAAGATGAGAAAATTTGGCTAAGTATGGTGAATTCAAAGTGGAGAAAATGTTCTGCCACTTGCATTTTGTGCCTAGCCTAGCCAAAGGATGAGTTTGAAATAAGGAAATTGTTCTGGGCCTTGCAAAATGTGCCCAAGGTAAAAGGTCTCCCTTTTGGAGTAAACATGATAAAATTGTTTGCCTTGGATAAATTCATGAGATTACTTGTACAAACATGATAAATTGCTTTAAGGGGATTTGAAGAAGAGTTGAAGTTTGATAAGAAAAAATGTCTAAGTGCAAGGGCGCAAATTTCCTATGCACATTTAGAATGCGCCCTTGGAAATTTTCCTTGACAATGAAGAATGCGCTCAACTAAGAATGATATTTTCATATACAAGTTACTCTCTTAATTCATGTGTTTACGCCAGAAGTTGAAAGGAATTGGAGCTTAACAAAAATTGTCTAAGTATGAGGGCGGAAATTTCCTACCAATGTTCAGTATGCGCCCAGTGTTATCTCCAACATTTCGATGAAAATGAATTAAAACATAAGGCATTCGAGTTCAAAATTTGTTTAAGGCAATTACAAAGTGTGAGGGTGCAAATTTCTCCTGTTCATGCAATATGCGCTCAAGGCAAAAGGCAACCTGAATTCCTGCTAAGACATTCAAATGATTGAAATTCGCCTAAGGCAAAGTGAAGATGAAAAGCTTTGATGAAAAATTGTCTAAGGTAAGACAATAGTCTAAGTCATTGATAAGGGCGGAAATTCCTTATACCCTTGCATTATGCGCCCAAGGTTGGAGTGAAGGTTTGTCAAACGTTGATGTAAGGTGGAAAATGCACATATACTTGCATTTGGCGCTAAGATCAAAGTGTGGAAATTTAGCTAAGTGTGGTGGATCAAGGTCAGAAAATGCATAGACAAGAGGAAAATCCGCCCTAGGAATTTCATGATAAATGCATGAAGTGTGAAGGATGTTGAAACTCAATCCATGTTTAAGGCGATGAAGGAAGTCCAAGGTAGAGGATTCACTCAACATTTGAAATTTGAAAGAAAAAACCTAAGTGCCAAATGAAGGAAAATGTTCTGCACCTTTCAAAAGCCACCCAACTTGGAGAGCAAAATGTTCTAGAGCATGCAATTTCCGCCCAAGCTTGTAACAAGGAATTTTGGTGAAGTGTTTGAAAGATGAAAGTCATGATCTAATGCCACAAGAGTAAGGAAAATGTTCTCAAGCTTGCAATTTGCGCCTTATGGAGAAGGATAGAAGGTGTTTTGAGGTATGTTAAAATGATTCAATTTCATAGGAAGAAAGAGAAGACACCCCATATCACTCGCCAAAAGTTGAAGAAGATCAAGCAAATTGATTAAGTGTTCAAGTCAAAAGTGAGGAAACTTCCCTTTAGCAAGAAATTTGTGACCGAGAATAAGATCACTTAAATCATGAAGAATGCAAACAATCATTTAAACTCTGAGAAGAAATTTCGCCTAAGGCAGGAAAAAAAAATTGATTGAAAATGAAAACAAGGTTTGTAAGAATTGCAAGAGCAGAAATTTCTCTTAGTGAGGAATATTGGCCCTAGGTATCAGTGATGCAAAATGGAAAATTTCTCTTTGGAAGGAAATTTACGCTCAAAAAAGAAGGAAATTTCTCTTTAGTCTGCAATATGCGCCCTTGCATAAGGAGTGGTTTCATGAAGGTCTAATGATTATGAGGTTGAAAATTTCACTAAGGCATGAGTAGAGTTCAAAGGAAGGTCAATGTTCACAAGTTCAAGTGAAAAAGAGGAAAATCCTTGTATACAAGCATTATGTGCTCTAGATGGAAGCTTACAAAATTGCCTAAGTATTGAAGGAAGATTGCAAGGTCGGAAATTTCTCTTTAGTATGCAATATGCGCCCTTGTTGAGGAGTACAAAATCAACTCAAGCAAACTTTGTTCAACAAATTTCTCATTGCAATGCAATTCCAAGGACAAATGCAAAATTGAGTGTAAGATCATTGAAATTGAGGGAGAATTCACCAAAAGAAGAAGCAAAACTTGTAGGAGAAAATGAAGAAAATATTCTAAGTTTCAAGGCTTGCGAATGAAAAACAGGAAATTTCTTATGAACAAGAAATATCCGCCCTTACAAAGGAGACAATTTCACTCATCACAAATGCAAAATTACCTATCTTTGAAGATGAGTTCGCCAAGAGAGAAATATTGATTGAAATAGGGAAAATTGACTAAGTGTTGGATTTGAAAATAGAGGAAATTTCCTAGCAAAGGGAAATTTCCGCCCTCTACAACTTTGACATTTTAAACCCACTAAGAAGAGGGAGTAGGTCGGCAAAGAGGAGATGGAGGTAAGTTTTGCTAAACATAAAAAAAACTCCCTAGTAGGCCGACTTGCTTAGAAGATAGGCAGTGAATGGTGGAAAGGAAGGAGATGGAAATTCATTTCTAACATGCAATTCAAAAACAAAAAAGCAGAGCAGCGAATAAGGAAGAGCAGAAAATTATTTTAGAAGGGCAGATTTCACTATAAAAGAAGTGCGAATTTGCAAAGGAAGACCTAGATTCAAGCGCTTCAAAGGAAAGGAGAAAACTCTTCATTTTTATCAGGTTTGAATTGGAAAATCGGACCTGCAGGGCAGAAAAATCAGACACAGCAAGAAATTCCTCATGAAAAGAGTAAAATTAGTGAAAATTAGCTAAGTTTCTTATGTTCTCCTTACATGCAATTGTTTCACAACAATAATTTGTCCCACATTGGTGAGGAGAATGAGTTTTATCATATTTTGCTCTTTATATCAAGTATCATGTTAATATGCTAATGTGAGGAATTTTTACTTGTAGGTTGATGATACATGTTCAAGGAGCGTGGATGTTGAAGGAAAACGAAGATCAAGATTTCATCAAAGAAGGCGTCGTCATCAAAATGAAAGAAGAATGCTACACTTTATCGAAGCATCATCAAGTCTGCCATCATCCAACTTCCAGAAGAAAATTTCACCGAAGAGACAAGAACATCATCAATTTGCAAGCCTAATCATCCGAAAGTGAAGAATATCATTCTACCTTGTATGTTCATCAGCTATTTAAGTTCATCATTACACTTCTATCGAAGAACTTCATCAAGTCCACTTCCAAGATCCTGCACAAGAATTCCAGAATACCAATCAATTACAACATCACAAGAGTGACAAATTTCCTGAAGATCTCAAGTTCACTTATACAGGAATTCAAGCAGAGGCATCCTCTATTTCATAAAATCCACTCCAAGAATGCAAGTACATAACATCTTCCTACATTCAAAGTTGAAGCCTGCGCAGAAGATAAGAATTTCATGAATTACAGATGAACAAAGATTGTCAAGAAATTTGTAAATTTTACTAAGGCAAGAAAGAATGACTTGAAGAAATTCGACAAATTCCCAAATTTGTAAGTTTGAGAGATGCAAAGTTCCAACGTTGAAAATCCTAAGTTCAAAAAATCTATAATTTGGGAAAGCATTCAAAGCAATGTGAACAGGAAGAGAAGCCAACCAGTTCGCTTCATGTTAAAGTGGCATGTATACGTCATCAATCATATCATCTTTCGCCACCTCACTCATCTTTATTCAATGCATGCACACAAATAACAACCTACAATTGGCGCTTACCTTGGGATGCTCCAAAGATTCCATTTCAAGCTCATCTTCTTGGATAACATGCCTTCATTGCTTTTCTTATTTTCTAAAAATATAACGTTGTTGTAACAAACTACTTATGTGGCGCAATCTAGGCCATTGGCTTTGCCAATCGATCCTAACCTTTCATGTATTTTTGAGGGCTATAAAAGCCTCATTTCCTTTCATTTGTAAAGTTAGAGACTTTGGAGAATTGTTGCAAGAACTCTTTGAGATAATACAAGACTCATTGATTTGGTGATATTGTTTTTGTTTCAAGTGTTGCATGGTTTCCAATTCCTCAAGCATAGAATAAGTTAGAATAAGTTTTATTTTCAAGTGTTATGTTAGTTGATGGAAGTAATTGTTATTGTGTCGTGGTGAAATCTTTATGTTCATACCATTTGTGATTTGTGGCTTGCAAGTTGCAGTGCATAGTTAGACTGAACTCAAATGAGCTTAACTTCAATTATTTGTGTTTGTTGATATTTCATGAACGCGAGTGATTTGAACATCTTACATTACCCTAGAAGATTGAATCGTCTTTGTGTAGTTGTTTGATTTGGCGAAGCAAAGTCGGTTGATTTCACCTGATCAATAATCATTTCTTGCATATAGGATTAGAATAGTTTCTTCAAACTTTACATCTTTTGCACTTTTTATCAACCATTGTTAGAAATTAGCATCAAGCACGTCATTGCAAAATCATACGCCATAAGTTGTAGTACTTAGAAATTCCAAACGTCTTCCCTTTGCAAGTGAAACAAGAGCTTTGTTTGAACAATTGTGTAAGTCCCTTTGTGATTATCAGCAAAATCACATTCATTAACTGAGTTTATCCACGTACAAGTCAAGACTTGACATCAAAGGAACCTTGGAGCGTTCTTGTTTGATCATATAATTCAGCATTCAGGAAGCTTTGATCAAGAGAGGATAGGATACTCGGTATTTTATTCTATTGTTATGTTGTCACAAAATCATCATCAACAGATGCAAAATGAAGCAACACTACAACTCAAAATCAGATTTGAATGAGTGTTTAAGAGAGCAGCAAAATCTGAAATAAGATTTTGACTACTAACCCTAGCTTCTTGTGAAAACTAGGTTACATGAAAAATGCAACTTTTTAAGCAAAACCCTAGCAAAAGGAACCTTTAAATGCAAGATTTGATATGAATTAATGATGGATTACTGTAATAAGGATTGATCTAATGCAAATATCAGAAAATTGAATCTTTTTATCATATGCAATACAAATTATGCAAAACTATGCCTTAATGCAAGCCTAAAATGCTTTATTTTTTTCAATTTTTTCAAATGTATGCAAAATTTTCTAATGCAAGATGATAAATATGATATTAATGAATGCAAGGACTGATTACAACACTCAGAAAGATGCAAAATACTCATTGTTCCAGGTTCACCAAAATGTTATATGTGAAAAGTGGGAAGATGGTGGATGGTGTTAAAGTGTATCAAATCAAACCCTCCTTTCACAATAACATTCAAGGACAAGAACCGAGCCAAGTCACTATAGATGAATGAGGACTCAGCTACAAGTTTTGTACTCAAGAATGATATGGAAAGAATAGATTAGATTGAGAGATTTGTCAAACCCTAGATCAAATAAGCCTCAAACCCTAGTTATAGTGCAATCAGGTACAAACAGACAGAATGCTACAAGAAACCGTACAGGGAGATACTCAAGGAGGATCAAAAACATACCAGAAGTTGAGTTTTTGGAAACGGAAACTTTGCGGACTATGAGGTGGGCGCCCAAGTCTAATAGGGCAAAATTTCTGGAGATTCCAAACAGAGAGATGTTGTAGACTGTATCCTGCTTCTGAGTTTTGAACCAAACTTATCGGGAGGACTATGGGGCGACGCCCTAGTCCAAGAGGGAGGAATATTAGCAAGATTCTTCAAGATCCCGAATCCTTATCCTTCAAACTACTTCTCTACACCTGTACTTTTCAAACTCCTGCACTTGTAACCTGCAATCACAAAGAAAGGGAGTTGGGGGTTGTGGTGTTTAGGAGCTTGCCTCAGTCAAGCCTCGGAAGGACATTCAAGTCTTCCTACACCGTTGCTAGATAGAGTGCGTGCCCAAGGAGGGCAGAGAACAAATCCAATGATGAAATGAAATGAAATGATTGAAACACAAATTGATGTCACCTTAGAGGTGAAGCCCTCACGGAGATGAAGATCTTTCACACCATGAGGAGATGGATTGATGAAGCCAAATCTGCAACAACCAAACACAATAACAACACAATTCTGCTCTAAAACACAATGAAGGCCTTGAATGCTCTTCACTCAATATCACCAGTTCACATTATCCACCTTGATGTAAAATGAAGTCATAAACTCACTTATATATGCTTTCCCACTAACATTCGTAAATTAAATTGAAGAGGTTGACAGAGGGAAACCTTTTGAGAGGGCCCAAACTGACATGCATTAATTTTTATCCCGGCAAATTAGGCTGGACTAAGTCCCAAGGCCTTAATTTGGTCATGATTAAGATTTAGAATGGTCCCCTTAGTCCCATTTGACATGGGTTTCGAGGGAAATTGCTCTAGGATGAGTATTTAACTTGCAAAGTGTAAACACGGGGACCTAGGAGCTAAACTAGTAGGTAAAAAAGCATAGGGAAACTTTTTACTCCATAACAAGGAAGCCATTTCGCATGACTGAGCACCCACACGAAGCAGGAGGAAGGTATTTGGCGAGACTCAGCACCCACATGACTCGTCCAATAGGTAGGTCGCGAGTTTTTTGGTCCATTTGTGACGTTTTTAAATTTGTTTAGGGCATTTTCATAGTGTTTAGGGCATGCATTTTACTTGTGGACTCTCGAAATCCTTCCCTTTTCAAGTTTAAACAAAGACATTTTTGTGTGTAAATGAACAAATGATAGCATGTATATCAATTCCCCTTTATATTGCCAGGGTAGATACATGAGGGTAGTCTTGGATGAGAATTCTATGGTAAATGTGAATTCCCAAATAAAATTTTGCTTTTGGAATGGCCTCCACGCAAAAGCAAGCTTTGAAACTTTATATCCACTAGTGCACCACTGTATGTAATGACTGTGTTGTGGACTTGGTCATGGTTTGTAGACTGTTTGTCAAATCAAGCAAAAAAAATATTACCATTTTACTATAATGAGTCATGACTGATTTTAATGCCTGACTGGTTTTTCTTAATGCCATGACTGATTTTTTTTACTGTAATAAATTTGTTTTTTACTGTTTTAATTTTAAATTTTAATGTTTGACTTTGTCTTTCTCATTTTGTTGCAGACTGAGATATGTCAGGTGGGGGAAAACAAGGCCTATACCCATTGTGGAAGTATTGCGATCGCGTTCCAGGGCCACAGGGGTTGGGTGGAACAGCCACCATCACATGTAAGCTTTGTGATATTAAGCCATATCAAGGTACTTACATGAGAGTGAGGGCTCATTTCCTCCACATACCTGGAAAAGGTGTTGATCCTTGTAAAAATGAAGTAGAACAATAAAACACTATTAGGGATCAAGAAAGTGCTGATGGGAAAGTGTCTCATTTGAGCTCTCATGTTTCAACAACAGGGGCAACTGCTGCAACTCAAAATCATAATAGAGAGCCAGAGGTGGATGTGTCTTCTAGAGATGTGACAACAGAAGATTTAGCAGGGGATATTCTCGCAAGAGATCACACATTGGCAACTCAAACCCCATTGGAAGATTATTTGATGTGCAAGGTCGAGAAGCAGTTGATGGAGCGATTGCATGATTCTTTTATGCAAATGGAATACCATTTAATGTTGCTCACTCACCTTTCTACACCGAGATGGTCCAAGCCATCAGCAATGGACCACCTCGATATAAACCACCTGGGTATGAAAAGCTTCGCACTACTCTAATTGATAAAGAAAAAATTCGATTAGAGCAACAAACTGCACCAATGAAAAGAGTGGTCTACAGAAGGATGCAGTATTGTGATGGATGGGTGGACAAATGCTAGAAATCGTCCACTCCTTAATATCATGGTAACATGCAGCAAAGGGCCTTATTTTTTGAAGGCAATAGATTGTTCAGGGCAAGAAAAAATTGCAGAGTTCCTTCATAACCAGCTATGTGAGGGCATTGAGGAGGTGGGGGCATCACATGTAGTCCAAGTTGTTATAGATGCTGCCCCTATTTGTAAGGCAGCAGGCATGTTGGTAGAAAAAGTATAGGCATATATTTTGGACACCATGTTGTGTGCATTCGTTGAATAATGCACTTAAAGATATTGGCAAGTTCCAGTGGATCTCGAATCTCATTAAAAAGGGCAGAAAAATACAGATGTTCATATGTAACCATCACCCCGCACAAGCCATTTATCGAAAATTTGCCAAGGTGGAACTTCTCAAACCTGCTGATACATGGTTTGCTTCTTATTTTATTCTTCTTGAGCGTCTTTGTGAAGTCAAAGGAGCTTTGTGTTCCACAGTAGTTAGTGATGCATGGGCAGCTTGGAGACAATCTACATCAGATATTGCAGTTGAGGTGAGAGGTATGATCCTTGATGACCATTTTTGGGCTGATGTTAGATTTGTTGTGGACTTTATTAAGCCCATATATGAGGTGATCAAATTTGCAAATTTAGACAAGCCATGTTTGGGAGAAATTTATGAAGGAAAAGATTCCATGTGTGAAAGAATTAAGAAAATAATAGATGCAAGAGATCTTTCTCTATATCCCTTGCTAGAAGAAAAGATACATGGAAGATGGAACAAACTTAACACACCCCTTCATTGTGTTGCCTATGCCTTAAATCCTAAATGGTATGATCTACAAGTGACCAATAAGAGGGCTCCATATGAGGATAGAGAGGTAATGAAGGGATTATGGGCTGCAATAAAAAAGATTTATGGCCGAGGTGAGGATGCTTCAATTATGAGGACTCAATGGAATAAGTTTTCACATGGGCATGGTGATTTTTCTTCCATTGAAGCCATATACGATATGCATGCAAAGAAAGACCCTATAGAGTGGTGGACCCCTGAATTGCAATCATTTGCAATAAGATTGCTCTCACAAGTAGCCAGCTCTTCATCTTGTGAGAGGAATTGGAATACTTATGGTTTTATTCATTCACTGAAGAGGAACCGATTAGGGTCAAAGAAAGCAGAGAACCTAGTGTACATTCATAGCTCACTTCACCTTCTCTCTCGTGCAGAACCTGGGTACAAGGAGGGTCCTTCAACAAAATGGCACCAAAGTTCACCTAATGGAGAAGTTGCAGCCTTGGTTGATGAAGTGGTTGAAGCAGATGGCCTTAGTGATTTACCCCCAATTCTACTACCATCAGAGGAACCTGAGCTTGAGAGTGGTGAGTATTTGGAGAGCATCATAGTTGAGGACCTAGAGATGGATGACATAGAAGTGTAGACAATAGATTTAAGATTTCTGATTTCTGATTTTTGTTTTCTATATGCATATCAGCCTACCAGGCTATCAACATTTTTGAATTTCAATATGTAATATTAATATGTAGTATGAACTCTTTGACATTTGTGTGTTTAAACTTCTAAGTTAATGTTAAACTTTACTGGTTCTCTTGTTTTGAAAGTTCAATGTCATGATATTTTCAATTTTAATGTTAGCATAGTAATATATTTTTAAAATTATTAAATTATATTAAAAAAATGGCATCTCCAAGTACCCCGTCTCATATTTTTCAAAAATAGACGTACCAGTACCAGTCTCCCATACCAGTACCAGTACCAGTCTCCATGCAACCTTGGAAAAAGGTGAGTATTAAAATAGCACAAGCTATTTTAGTGTAGACTTCTAGATAAGCAAATTTGGATGATTCTGATGAAGTTTTTCCTCTTGTTCTAATCATAGTGAATATTTGGAAAATAGTCTGAAACTTTTAGTCATGATGATATGCCAAACACTCGAACTTGAGTATTCTGCCATGGCAACTTCATACTTGAAAGATGACCTCTTTACTGTTTTGGAGGAATGTTTTATTACAGCCGTCCCCACAAAGTGTGCCTCAATATCAACACTTTTTATTTTTTATTTTTATTTTGGAGGTTCACTACGGTCATCGCCAAAAAGTGTGCCTCAATATTAACACTTTTTATTTCTATTTTTATTTTGGAGAAACTTTTTACTGCAGTTGTTCCCAAAACGTGTGCCTAGGTGAACTTTTTATTACGGTTATCACAAAAAAGTGTGTTTTATAGAAATTTTTTAACTTAAGTTCATTTTTTAAACCTTAGTCACACTTTTTAAAAGATGAGAAACACTTATAGAAAGTGCGCTTTATAATTTTTAAATGTCATGTGCTATATCATCCAATGTCAAAAAGGTGTGCCCTTTTCCTTGCTGACTATGTTGTCCAAGATGTATATTATTCTCCAGAATGCAATTCCCTTTGTGCTCGTTGACGTTTTTAGATGTTGACAACAAAACTTTGTTTTATCTCCACTTGAAATATAAAAAGGTGTCTGTAATGTCCCCTTCTCACCCGTAAGGTGTTCAGAGACCATTAGCCTATTTTCCTATGTTTTTCCCATAGGCTAATTGGATGTTAAAAGGGAAAATTGATTTAAATAATTACTTAAGTTGTCATAAAGTAACTTTATGTTATATTTTTCAGTTGACAACTTATAAGTATTTAAATAAAGTGACTTTCAATGTGCAAAAAGGAGGGTGCTAAGCATGGGGGTCATAAAGCAACTTAAGTGAGCATCAAAAAGGTTTATTTTATTTTTTGAGGAAAAAGTGATATTATTATTTTATTTCCTCCATTGTTGCCCTAAAAAGTGCCTATTTAAGTGAGAGTTGAGCTTATTGGGAGGGTTAGACTATCATTTTGAATTTGCTTATTGCTCTATGAGAGAACTTGAGTTCCTCCTCATTTCTTGAAGACAAAAACCCTCTAGAAATACCAGTTTTGAGGACAGAAACCCTCCTAGCTGGAGTTGGTGATTTCATCCTGAGATCACACCTGTGCTGCAAGTGAATTTTGTCAATGCTGCTGTTGAAAATGGACATTTTTATGTGTTTTGAGTTTGGTAATTTGGAGTTGATAGTTTGATGCTTAACATTGAAGGATTTTGCAGTGTTTGATGCCATTTTGAAGACTTCTTGCTAGGCCGTACTTTCCTATATGTTGGTCATACTCCCTGCTGGCCATACAAGAGTTGGGCGCTAGATTTCATGCTAAAATCCCCGTTTGATGATAAGAGATTACTTGTATGCCAGGTGCCATAGCTGAAGGAATATTTTGATGATGTTTGTTGAAGACTTAAGGGATATTTGAAATGTTTTTAGCAGGTCGTACCATTGCTAGGGAAGCGTTTGGGTTTGAAGTTGCAAATTGCCCCTCATTCCTGGCTTGTTTATTGCTGTTTGGTGGCGCCTTGGTGAGAGGATGCAGTTTTCAAAGGTTTGGAGTTGTGGAATTCAGTTTGTGATGAGATATGAGTGATTTGGGGTTGCTAGTTGAGGGTTTAGCAAAGCTGCAACAGTGATTTCAGACCTGCTATAGTAGAGTTTCAATGATATTGTTGGTGTTTCAATTCGCACTTCTGGAATGCGAGTTGGAAACGGACAACTATGCACAGATAAACTGCTCTTCTATTATGAGGGGAAGTTCCCTTTTTGCTGATGTTCGCTTAAAAGATAAATAAAATAAATTTGCCTATCTTTTTTTTTGTTTCTCAGCTGCGAGCACAAGGTTATAAAACTCTAATCGCTGCAACAGAGATTTTTCTTTTTAACTTCTAACTACAACTAGGCCTAAACTAAATGACGCTTTTGATCACCTAAGTAAATTCAGAGCATAGGAATCAAAAGTTAACAGAGAATGATTTGTTTTAACATAAAAGCTCAAATAAACTTCTTCCAGATCACATTAGAAAACTCATTGTACTTTAAGATGAAAACTGAAAGTAAGATTACGCAAACCACACATCTGACGACAAAACTAGATGATTGTGAGATAGAGAATCAAAGCAAATGGTAGGCATGAGATTTCTATTCTCAATATCATAAAGTTATTACAACTCCAGGACAACGATATTGTAGCAAAAGGCAGGCATACAATATGCGATCAAACACTGGATAACAGACAACACAGAGTGAACAAGCACTTGAAATAACAATTTCTGCAGGCTAGAATAGGCACAACAAATTTTGCTATCACAATTACAGTTCTCCTCTAATAATGGGCAAGGCTGCCCTTATTTATACTAAATTAAAGGAGTAGGGAACCCTAAAAGCTCCTTGATTTTATCTAACTAACTTGCCAACTCGCAAGCTTTATTTCTACTTTAAGACAAAGATTACAACTAACAACTGCTTTAAAACAATTTGCTTTAAAGCAAAAAAAGCTCCAACTATTACAAAGTGAATTTTTACTATTTTAAGGATGGATAAACTTTGAAAGAAAGCAAATGTTTTAAAACAAAAAGCATTGAGTTAAAGCTGCTTTCTTTTGAGTCACATCCTTATCTTTATTGTTGTTTTATTGGTGACGTCATCCACTGGTATTTTAGGAAATAATATCTTCTAAAAAGCAGATTTCGAGAGAAAAAGCTGGCACATGGGTTTTGTAGACAATCCTATTCTAAAGCAACCCAGATCGTCGGATTTTGAAAAAGCAGCAAAAAAGCAGATTTCGGAAAAACAAAAATTTTCCAATCTTCAAGAGGACGTAATTCCAGATGAACCCATTTTGATGAAAACGGCAAAAGCTCCGGCTCTGTTTCTGAAAAATAATGCCCTAGAAAAATGGACCTTGAAAAAGTGTGCCTCTGTGCTTCCCAATCCCGAAACCATGAAGAACACTGAAAAAACACTCCGTTTGGGTTCTCAAATCTTCATGAGAAGAAAAAGATATTTTATTCCTCTGGATGCATGCTGCAAAAATAATGAATGAGGAGGCAAAAAGCTTGTTTTATAGAATTTTAGGGCAAAAAAGCAATTTTCTTTGTGAAAGCACAAAGCTTGAATCTTATCCATGAAGAAAGCAACTTTTAAAGCACAAATCCAAGTTGATATGCTCGAATAGGAAGAATCCCTATTTTATAGCTGCCTATGGCTTCATGTGTGAGGATGATGAAAAATTGTTTCTTTGATGATGTCATCAAACACGCAAGGTTGCAAAAGTGTTAGCCAATTTTTCTTTCGTTTTGAAACTTTTTGCACTCGTTCTGACTCCAGCGTGGCCTGCCTCTGACTTCAACAAGATAGCAAACTGTCACCGTTGACTTAAAAAACTGACTGATCATGGCATCTTGAAGTTTCATCAATTTTGATTTAATCCCCAACCTTGAACTGACGATCTGACGACGTTTGACTACAAATTTGACTTCTAGAAACTGTTGCCGGACGAAGATCGGGAAGTCGCTGTCGGATGACATCAGCAAAACACCAAAAAGTCTAACTCTGGAGACTCTAGGCGCCCCTAGCCTCCAGGGGCGCTTGGGTTTCAATGCCTTAGCCAAATTTTGGAAATTTTCAACTTTTCTTCGTTCCCGGAAAAACATGAAAAATAAACAAAGTCTAGAGAGGATGGGCGCCTCTAGCCTCTTGGGGTGCCTAAGGTTCCATGCCTTAGAAAGTTTTTTGATGATTTTCATTTTCTTCCACATTTTCCGGATTCATCCTGCTTCGTTTTTTGTCAGTTGACGGTTGCTCGATGGCTCCTCGCATTCTGAACAGTACTGACCCTGACAGATGAGTTCCCTTCATTAATGCACTTTGAGTTCGTGCTTTGCCTTCTAAAAAAGCAGAATTGACCCAATAGAGAAAATTCGATCTTTTGCAGATTTTGTCTGGACCACCTTGATCGTGAAGCAATATCAGCCAATCTAAATAAGGCAGGACTCCTGAATCAAAGATTCTATTTTTAGAAACTTTCTATTTTTAGAAATTTTACCAGCATCCATATCTCAAGAAACCCAGAAAACCTAAATTTAACGTCTATTTTTTGAAACTTTCTATTTTTAGAAATTTTGACTTTTTTGACTTTCTGATGAAAAAGTTTCTAGACTCTCACAAAATGCCTTAATGAAGCAAAAAATTTGATTGGGTACAACAATTGGCTCTGTCTAGGGACCATGTCGGATACTTTCGACATAGGAGAACCGAGAATCTCTGGACTTCCAAGCTTAGATCAGTGTCTTATCAGTTGGGCAATAGAGTTAGGACATTTTCTTAATCACCTAGAACAAGACTTTTTCCCTAAAATCACCTAGGACCGAACTTTCTAAAATCACCTAAGAGTTGAAACTCCCCAGAAACACAAAAACATGACTGCCTAAGAAACACATTACGGAAAGGGGAAACACATTACAACATAACGATCACATCACGGAAAGGAGAAACACAACATAAACACAAGACACACACAAACGCTCTTTTGAGCGAGGACAAGAAGAACAAAAACTATTACACAAAACCATCAACTGGTTCAGAAAAATAAGAGCCTTTTCTTTTGAGCTGTGAGATTTGTCTTGGCAACACATAGCTTTTCTTCCTCTGCAACACCTTCTCGAAGAGCCACAATTCAGGTGGGTAGTCACGTTCAGGCCATGAGAAGTTCATGATGAACTGATGGATATGCCAGAGCTCAGGTTGATCAACTTCTTCCAAAGCAAGAAGCCTCTGCAACACATAAAGGTACATAACCTCTTTTTTGAGATATAAAGCAATATCTTGTCGCCAAAGTATACTTGTGGGAATGGTAACCACCACATATAGAACTTGACGTTCTTCATTTATATCTTCAACATACGCAACCTTGAACTCAGTCAATGTATCATCCTCTGAAAAAGGTCGAAGCTACTAATACAGAATCTTCGTCACTGGTACCTGGCTTACCAGATCTACAACTGTTATCGTCAAATTTATCTAGTAA
Source organism: Cunninghamia lanceolata (assembly GCA_027924645.1). Taxonomy (NCBI): domain Eukaryota; kingdom Viridiplantae; phylum Streptophyta; class Pinopsida; order Cupressales; family Cupressaceae; genus Cunninghamia; species Cunninghamia lanceolata. The sequence goes on along the minus strand of BSBN01000346.1, from coordinate 10,942,770 downwards.
TTCAGGTACTTCTTCATCATTCTTAACGGTCATGTCTTCATTCATCCATTCCTCAGAATCTGAATGTGACAAATCATCAAGATTTGAATCTTCGAGCACCTAATCATTATTAAAGTACACTTGATGGATAACATCTTCACCTACTAGTTCACTTTGCCATTCATTATTTTGAGTCTCGTCAACCTCCATAAAGCAATCTTCAATAAACGTATCCTTGAGACCATGAATGCGGATATCTAGTAGCATCTCATCTTCAGTAACCATGTACCCTTCTTCTGATAGATAAGCAAGATCAAAGACAGATTCATCTAAGCTTTGTGTTTCTTCTTCATCTGCTTGATCGATTTCACATACGGCATATCTCACCATACACTTGTCGAGGATTTCTAATTTCTCCAATTGATTCTCTTTAGTGACCAAGACTGAATATTCCATGAACTTTTTGTTAGACTTAGGGCAAACAACTGAGAGGGGGGGGGTGAATCAGTTGTTTAAAACTTTCTTCCAATTTAATCACTTAAATCCTTTTCTTAATTCAGTAGTATAATAATAAATCAATCATAGAAACATAATGCAACAATTCAAGAGCAGAAACACATTAACACTTATGACACCAAGATTTTGACGTGGAAAACCCGATTAAGGGAAAAACCACGGGGTGACTAACCCAAGATTGTATTCTCTGTTAGAAGAATAGAAAGAACAAAATGGCACATGCCAATTAGGGTTCACTGCCCGAGCACACTGCTCACAAGAGGCTCACTGCCTACAGGAGACACACTGTCTACAAAATAATAAGTGTTACATACTTGAACTGGAGAATAGCATCTTCACCATGCTTGAGTCAGTTCCATTTAAGCTCAATACTTCTGCTCTGCCTTTCGCTCTGCTCCTCTCTACCACACTTTCATTTTCTCAAGACACACTTTGAAATGACTTTACAACTTATTTATACAAGACATCGACTTAGGAATTATCATCCAAGTCGGCATACATAACAGAGCAAGTACATAAATACAACATGACTTATTACAAAAAGACTTCACGTGGATCAACACACTGTCGGCTACACAGATCTGAGACTTCAATCTTTCTTTGGGAGCACGCCATTCTTCACAGGACACCTTCCAGATCATCCGCAGGATGTGTAACTCATCCGGTCGGCTAGACTTAAGAAGAACATCATCATTCGGAAGTAAATCTTTAATTACGATCTCAATATTCAATGCAGACCATCAACACGAACTGGACACAATCCAAAGACCTCCACAAGCTTGCCTGAATCACCAAGAACATCCACACTACTACTGTCTACAGAAATCATTCTCTCCTTCATCCGAAACCTCAAGAACACAGTCTGTCATCACTATCATATGGGAATAGATGCTTGCGGACCTCCAGATCACGAACCAATTGAGTTGTTACTTCACATGGACTTCCTAAACACTCCACCAAATCTGCAGAACAAGATATTTCATTTCCGGATCTCACCGGACCTATCTATATCACTCTGTCACCTCTGAACACCTGCCAGAACCAGTTTTACTTAAGTGGCCATAACTTCTTCAGGTCTTCATGCGGACCTCTGAAATCTTTACTGGATTATCTTAAGATACATATCTACAGACCCTTTGAAGCGCATCCTCTGATCTTCATCTTAGCTAGGATCTTTACCTCACTGTCTTTACTGTTCTTCTCTGTTTCTGATTAGGACTAATTTTTTCAATATCCCCAGCACATAGCTCATCCAATCCTTGTCATCACTGCAACAGGAGTATGATGACATCAATGACAACACCGGTTAGGCTCATACTTGCAACAATCTCCCCCTTTGTCATTGATGGTAACATATGATGTGAAAAATTGTTTTAACTATCAAGACAAGAACTTCTCCATACTGTCACAACTCCCCCTATCAACAACAACCACTCACATGTCTTCTCTTCCTTTATTGCTCCCCCTTTGATCAACAACCACTTGTTTTTCACATGTCTTCTCTCCCCCTTTGACATAAATGGCATAGGGCACATACTTGCATTACTTCAGAACCATATCAACTACCCCCTCTAAGTAGCAGCTTCCCAAACATCAATCCCGACCACAAGATATGACTGTGATATCCACCGGACTGATGCACATTAGTGCACCTTAATTCAGAACCGGAGAGGCAATAACCCTTAACTTCTCCCTAAGATACTCAAAAAAGTCCTTAGGTAGAGGTTTAGTAAAAATATCTGCAGTCTGATCCTTGGAAGGCACAAACTCCAATCTGACTTTATTTTTGTTCACTTGCTCTCTCAAAAAGTGAAACTTGATGGATATGTGTTTTGTCTTTGAATGCAACACCAGATTCTTTGATATGTTTATTGCACTTGAATTATCACAGAAGATTGTGATAGGTTCCTTATACTCCACTCTGATGTCCTTTAGCATTTGCTTCATCCACAATACTTGAGTGCAACTACCTATTGTTGCAATATATTCTGCTTCTGCAGTGGACAGAGATATTGCCTCTTGTTTCTTGCTCAGCCTGGAAAGGATGGGCACCCCTAGCCTCTTGGGGTGCCTGAGGTTCCATGCCTTAGAATTTTTTTTTATAATTTTCATTTTCTTCTGCATATTCCGGATTCACCCTGCTTCGTTCTTTGTCAGTTGACGGTTGCTCGATGGCTCCTCGCATTCTGAACAGTACTGACATCTTGAAACTGACCCCTGACAGATGAGTTCCCTTCATTAATGCACTCTGAGTTCGTGCTTTGCCTTCTGAAAAAGCAGAATTGACCTAGTAGAGAAAATTTTATTTTTTGCAGATTTCGTCTGGACCAGCTTGATCGTGAAGCAATATCAGCCAATCAAAATAAGGCAGGACTCCTAAATCAGAGATTTTATTTTTAGAAACTTTCTATTTTTAGAAAATTTTGCCAACATCCGTATCTCAAGAAACCCAAAAAACCTAAATTTAACGTCTAAAAATAGAAACTTTCTATTTTTAGAAATTGACTTTTTTGACTTTTTGACGAAAAATTTTCTAGACTTTCACAAAATGCCTTAATGAACCAAAAAATTTGATTGGGTACAACAGATATCAGCTTCAAATCAGACCTTCATCTTCAGTTTGGTGGCTTCTTCATATGGTATACTGTTTGTGTTTTCAGTTGGTGATAATTTCAGCATGTTTCCTTTGGTCTACAATGAGTTTTTAGTGATTCCGATGTGTAGCAGCAGACCGAAATAATTATCAAAATTTAATAGTCATATTGCAGCTTTCTATAACTTGTTCTATCTTCCAAATATTTGCAAAATTGAGTGTTTGTAAAACCTTGGATGGTAGTACCACCGAAAGCCTATCTTCTTGCATGATCATATTGTAAACTGGATGGTTTACTGCCAGTATTTATAGCAATTTACTTTCAGCCCTTTTGGCATGAACAAACTTGCTATTTCAACCAATTTGGTTTGACCAAGTTTAGACATTCTACTAATGGCTTGCATGCACACAGTCCGCCGAAGAGGTGTTGATTAGGTCGACTTGCCGCCTTGCATGCCTTCATGACACTAAATAAGTGTAGCTATGGTTGGCTTGTTGTCTAGTGCGTTCATATTGTGTTAAAACAACCACTCCGCTGAAGAAGCATAGATTGTGGATGGCATGGCCGCCTAGTGGTTGCAGTGAGCATTGGTAGCTGCATTGGGTAGTTGTGCGACTCCAACACACCATATGATCTCACCTTGCCCCACTCGGGAACTGGGTGATCAGAAAGTGTTGAGGAGATTGTATGTTTGCACTTTGTTTACTGTTGAAAATTTCAGGAAAAAAAAAGTAGGGTGATTATTACAGTGGTATCAGAGTTGGTGATCTTGCCAACCTATGATTTCTAATCTTGTATGCAGCACTTGTTCTATCCACAATAGTGATAGAGCAAGAAGGTATTACGAAAAAGCAAAAAACGCAATATCAGTTTCCCAGTAATCTGGTTGAAGATACATTTTCTGAGGTTTTGGTTGCAAGACAAAAATCCGCAATTGTTACAGAGGGTATATCAGAGAATATGGCAGAATGAGACAAGCGCAAACCCTCCAAAGAGTCTGAATGCCAGAATAGAAAGGAAATTTGATGTCATGCTTGACATGATGGCTCGACTTCTTCATAAGATGAACCAAAATCAGAAATGTTCCTCAAAATGTGAATGGAGAAGCTAGCAGTTCCAAAAGCAATAATTACCAAAATAACAATGATCGTTCAGCTAGAACCTTTGTTGGGTCTATAGCTAGACCTCTCCAACCTACCTTTACACATAGGGAAGAGGCTCAACATGAGCAAGTTGATCAAGTCCCCTTGACTAATGAAGTTATGACCAGCTATGCAAAGTATAGAACTCTCCCTAATGAGATTCGCAGCATCTTGACTCTAGACCAATTCATGAACCAGAAGAAGAGAGGTGGTGAAAGATATTAGAATCATAGATGCAAGACTCGCGAAAAACTCGCCGAGTTTCAAAAAACTCGCGAGTTTTTTTATGGCGAGTAGTTCGTGCAAAAACTTGCCTGTTTCACTCGCCGAGTTTTTGTGAAAAACTCGCCAAAAACTCGGCGAGTTTTTCACAAAAACTCGGCGAGTCTGTAAGAAAACTCGGCAAAAGGGGCATTTTCAGTCTCTTAAAAAACCAAGAACACGCTTGGTTAGTATATTTCAAAATATATTTAAGTATATGTTGAGATATTGAATTTCCTATACTTTAAATATTTTGAAATATACTGTCAGGATGTTTGAGATAGGTTCCGGATCCATGGGATTTAACATGCAGATTCTAGATTTTTGAGGATCCATCAGATTTCAGACTTAACCAAATTTTCAGGGTTTCAAGGTTTCAAGGTTTCAGACTTAGCCAAATTCAGGGTTTCGGGTTTCAAACTTAGAATCCGCCATCCACACAAAAAAGAGGAACAAGCTAGCTCAGAAACGTCTCAATGACCTTGTCTATATGTAATATAATCTTCGGCTGCACACAAGAAGGGTAGAGGAAAAATATCAGATGATCCAATTGATTTGGATGAGATAGATCCTTACAGTGATTGGACAGGACGGGATGAACAACCTTCATTGTTTTCCGAGGATGAGATCTATGATTTGGAGAGACAGGCAATGGATGAGGGGGGTGGAATTGGTGGATTGAGATTCTCATTGGATGACATTGAGGATGAGGATGAGGAGGAGACATTGCCACCAGTACCACTACCAGCATCTACATCAAGGATGGAGGTTGAGCCATGGTCTGTCATGCTGAGGATGGAGGAGCCACAGCAGATTCCTAGGACTAGACCCTCTAGTTCTACCACTCCCCTAGTTTTCACTAGACTTGGGAAGAGGAAGACGTAGTATTTAGTATTTACTTTCAGTTTTACAAAAACAATTTGCTATTTTCATTTTGTTTTAGACTATCAATATCAGCGCATTCCACATGAGGATGCCATTTTGTACCCAATTTGCTTTGAAATCAATCAAATACAACTAGACTTAGCTTGTTTCTCATTTATTGAACTCATTGGATGCATCTTATCATTAAATTTTGCAAAAAAATGCGTTTTTAATGAAATTTAAACAATTTTTTAAGTTGCCGAGTTTTTCCGAGTTTTTTGCCGAGTTTTTGGCGAGTCGAGTTTTTCGGGCTTGGCGAGTTTTTGCTTTTGGCAAGTTTTTCAACTATGATTAGAATAGAGGGCAAACTGTTCAGAGGGACTATCAACAAGCTTTGGGAAAGGTAACTCTTTCTCACTTTGATGGGAGTGATAAGAGCACTGCTCGTGCATGGGTCCAAAAGTTGGACAACTTTTTGTCCTTGAGAGCAATGTCGGAAGATGAGGAAATCAAGTTTGCCACCTTGCATTTGGATGGAGCAGCTCATGAATGGTGGTATCATGGGTTGGTGACCCAAGGTCACAACCTTATTGCCACATATGATGAGTTCACTAACAAGCTCATCGAGAGGTTTGATAAGAGGGATCCCGAGCAGCACTTCAAGGAGTTGGTACAGTTGATACATACATCACAGAATTTTAGAGGCTCTCGATTATGGTTCCCGATATTTCAGAGAAGAGGCTTGCTTTATTGTTTGTTGAAGGGCTATTTGAGCCACTTAGACAATGGGTTAAGGCCCTTGATCCTCTCTCTTTGCAAGATGCAATCAAGAGGGCTAGAAACCTGGAATTTTCAGCCATTAAAAACAAATTTCAGTCCAAGACTTTCCTTCACAAAAAGGATAAAATGCATTTTAGAAAAGATTCAAATCATCTTAAAACATTTCCTTCAAAGATGGATGATGACCTCCGTTATGAACTAAGGAGGAAGAAACTATATTTCACTTGCAAAGAACCATGGGCCCCAAGCCATAAGTGTTTTGAAAAGGGTCAAGTGCGCCATTTGGAAGTGTATTCAGTTAACGAATCTGAATCAGAAAATTCAGAACAGCAAACTGGTTCGGAGGAAAATGAAGGTGACGATGTCCTAGAAGACACCGAAGATGAGAAGGAAAGTGAAGGAACCTTTGCACAACTCTCTAGTCATCAAAAGAATGACCCTTTCAGAGTTTGTGGAGTGTTGTGTGGGTAGCGAATTGTTGCTCTCATTGACACACGGGCAACTCACAACTTTGTACATGAAGGAGTTGTAGCAAGAAGAGGCTTGAAGACAGAAGAGTTTGAAGGATTCAAAGTCATGGTTGCAGATGGCTTTACTCTTTCATGTTCGAGAAAAATCCCTCAAATGAGTATATACAGTTGAGTAATTATGAAGTCAAAGATGATTTCTATGTTGTAAGCATTGGTGACACCGATGTTGTTCTTGGCATCCAGTGGCTCCGTTCTTTGGGTGAGATTACGTTGAATTTGTAGACCATGGAATTGAAGTTTCAAGTGGATGGAAGGAAGATTGTGTTGAGAGGGATGTCAAATGGAGGTCCTCATGTTGTCATGGCTAAGAGGATGGAAAGATTGCTACGACATGGGCAAGTAGAGTGGGCAGCCCAATTGTTAACACACCTACTACTTCTCATGAAGGGAAGAGAGAATAGCATACGGATATGCAAGCTTTGTTGACCAAGCATAGCAAGGTCTTTAGTGGTTTACTACCTGGAAGACCTCCTGAAAGAGGAATTGAGCATGTTGTAGAGTTGGAGGGAGCCAAACCTGTCATCACAACTCCCTACCGACATCCTAAAAGACATAAAGATGAGATTGAAAAGGCAATCAAAGAGCTTTTAGACATGGGGCTTATCCGTCCAAGCAAGAGCCCATTTGCATCTTTTGTGGTGTTGGTGAAGGACGAAACTATGCGCATGTGCATAGATTACAAAGACCTCAACAAAAAGACCATCAAGAATCAGTACCTCATACCAAGGATTGATGAGCTACATGGAGTTGTCTATTTCTCAAAGATAGATTTGAGGTCGGGTTTGTAGGAGTCCAGGACAACACTAAGAGGGGGGGTGAATCAGTGTTGTGTAAATTTTTGCAACTTATTATAACTTTTAATTTACAAGACTCAGAAAGAGCAAGTCATCAATAAACTATTACACATATATGTACAAGTTTGATAATGAAAATTATGAGCAGGACCACATAGAGATAAATCTTAACATAGAAGCAAATACACACATAGAAGCATATCATTAACACAAGAATTATTGGAGTGGAAAACCCTCTCGGGGTAGAAAAACCACTCAAAACTGCCTCACTGGCTATACAAAATGTATCTAGGAGCACCAACTCCAATACCAAACAGAAGCACCCACTTCCTACACAGATATACCTCACTTGGCAAACAAATAGATCTCACTGACCTACAAGCCTCACTAGCTAACCAAATCACCAATAGAAGTAATAAACAAGATCAGAGGGATACTCTGTTTCCATTCAATTCTCAATTCATTCACACCTGCATAACAATTCATCTGATTATCTTTGCATAACTCAACACTCTTTCTTCATCACATACCCAGTATCATATTCTCATCTTTTTTTTTCTCTTCAAGAGGATCTTCTAGAAAATGTCTTCATTTCTGTATATAATTTCACACACACACTCTGTCAATGTGAATCCAATAAAAATAAGATACCTCTCCACATTCTGCAAAATCAATTTCATCTTTTCATGACCTTTCATATTCTCCAAATCACAAAACCCTTCAATCTTTATGCTTCTTCTTTGTTTCATTTTCACCTTCTAACCCTTGACATCTGCATAAACAATTTATCTAAAAATAATAGTAAGGTCATAAAAAAAATCTTCAATAAAATCAATCGGTGCCCTATAGGAGAAAATAAAATCTCTTTTACTTGTATCCTCTTCATATTTTCCCTTCATTACTTCAATGTCTTCAAATAAATCTTTTCATATTCTCTTCTTTGTAAATATTATCTTCAAAACTAGTATCTTCATCCAATGCCCTTTTCACATAAAAAATCCTTTGTTCACAAAATAACTGATCAATAAAAAAAAACATTTTGTTCCTTCAAAGATTCATCTTCTCTGCAAAAGAAAATCTTCTATCAAAAAAAATAATTCTTCAATTAATCTGCCTTCATGTATGATCCTTCATATTCCTGAAAAAAAACTTCATTTTGCATAAGACTTTTCATCTTCATTCAACAATGCAATCTCCTCTGCACAATATCTTCAATAAGAAAAACTCTATCAAAAACCTTGTTATAAAATCTCTCCTTTAAAAAAAAATTCTTTTCTAAAGAATTCCTTAAGTCCCGTGAGTAACATAGGGATACTTCTTGTTTTAGATTTAGAAAAAATCTTCTAAAAAATATTTCTAAAACCCTTAAGAAACTCCTTTCTATTCGGGCTCAAAAGATTTCAAAAACTGCTAAAAATAAATCAACTGCAGTCAACATAAAGCTTATGACGTTCATATGCACGTCAATGTGCATTGTCGAGGGGGAGAGTCTAAATTTTAATGAGGACCATTGATTTGAGATTTCGCGCCCACCGAAAGTTTAAACATAGCCACAGATTTAGTTTTGGCGCCCCGCATAAAAGGTGATGACCGATGTCAACGGTAAGCAAAGTTGAAGGGGCCGGTGCCCATACGATGCAAAGACCCTTTAAACAACCACTTAAGTGGCCCGTGACCTGTGAGACAGGTCAACACACTTTTATAACAAAAAGTGCTCATTTGATATGACGTTTAGACTAGGGCTTTAAGAAAGAGTTTTATGAACTTTCAAATAGATCTTGAACTCTTTAACCATGTCAAATGCATTTTGAATTTAACCCACTAAATAATAAGAACTCTGCCAGTCTTCAGAGTAAATATTGTCATGAGCAAACTTGCAACACCTTCTATCAACTCTTTGTGAAATCTAAAGCATGCACAACCTTGAAGCAACAACACTATGACCATCTGACATCTGCAAACTTTCTCTGTATGTTCCTTTGCTCACTCCATTTACCTCTTACACAATCTTTAATTTAATGACATTGTATGCCATATTTCCATCAGGGTCTTCTCTGACCATAATTTGAATTGATGAGTGAAGCATCATCACAACATGAGGGAAAGCAACATCATAAGGTTATAACCTGCAAACCACTCTGAGAACACATGACCAAATGTCGTGTCCCCATGATTAAGACATTGTTTAAATTAGAGATTTAAACATCAAATAAAAGATGGTGAATTTATTTGCGATAGTTAGTCAAATTAAATGATAGAGATAATTACGCATGATTATTAATATATATTATTTAATATAATATATTTATATATATATATGAATAAAGAGTAAATATTATTATATTAAATAAATATAATTACAAATATAAATATTAATAATATATAAATATTAGATATGATTATAAATTTATAACTATTATCAATAATAATATATTGATGTAAATATTATTAATTTAGATATAATAATAATATAATATATAATATACAATATAAATAACAAATATAATTATTATTCTAGATATAAATATTAATAATTATTATATATATAATTATAAGCAATAAATATAAATTATTATAAAGTAATTATTAAATATACCATTAAGAATAGCTTTACTCATAGCAATCGCTATGTTAAAGGAAACCCCTAAACCATACGATGCAATGAATTAAATAAAGGGAGACCACGATTATATAAAGACAAAGGGATGTGTTAATAATTAAAACCACCGTTAGTATACAGCAATTTATAATAGAAGATAACAAACTTAATATATTAAACAAACTCAAAAGATGTGACGGGTCTTGAAGACGTGATTGTTCAAAGGTATTAAAGGAGATCGTGAGGCATCATTCACGAAAAGGAATATCTTAGCATTCTCCTCAGCATCGAAACATACTTGGTCTCTCATATCCCATCGAATACCATTCAGACAAGCATAAACTTATATTAGATAGTGTTGATGATTGTTTTTAGACAAGTCAACAATTAGAGTGAAATACAAAGTATCTAACTCCCTCTTGAGCAAAGCCTCTCGAATGCTGAACAAAGTGATCAAACAAGATGACTCCAAGGTTCCTTTTTTATGATTTTGTAAGAGACAGCTCAATGACTTAAGATGATTTTGCTGGTAAACACAAAGGGACTTACATTAGATTTTTCTTCTTTCATTCAGCTTATCTCTCCTTCAGTGTGGATGATGTTTATGTACAAGGTCTTAATGATAAAGAAAATGAAAAAAGGGTAAGGTTCAGAAAATTAATCTAAGGTCAATGAGGCAATGATGAGGTATTAAACAGACAAACTCCTGGTTTAACCTAACTTCACTTCGCCAAGGACGCCTACAACTACATGAAGTTGATGCAATCTTCTAAGGTTACGCGAATGGTTTTCAAATCATGAAGGTTCATATAAGCACCCATCGGATGACGCAGCTCAAACAAGCATTCACAATCGAACTTATACAAATATGGCTCAAACTAGCTTTACACAACAATTCACCAGCGATGAATGTTAAAAGCATGAGCTAGGAGTTGATCAAATATTCAATACAACATACATTACAACAATGAGCTCTAATCTATTTTTAATCTACTTGAAACATCTCTTCATTCCATTGAAGTACAGGAAACCAAGTTACTCCACAAGATAACACTTAACACCAAATAAACTTCCAATGTTTTGCATTACTCTTGAGAAATATTTACAACAATTCCAAGTCCTCTCAGAAAATTTCGAGAGTCTCCTATTTTACTCCTAAAATCTAAAATCTATTACTACTAATGATCTACTGAATTACAAATGAGGCAACAAGGCCTTTATATAGTGCTCCAGAATACAATGAATGGCTAAGATCAATTCGATAGCCAAGGGTCTAGATCGTGCCACCTCAAAGGTAGTTACAACAACTTGCTATTTTTAGCACAAAAAAGAGAGGCAATGAAGGCACGATTTCCAATGTGATAAGGTAAGGCGAAAGCATTTAAAAAACATCTTCCACATAGGAATCTCTTTGGCTTTTTTATTAAATGATACATTGAATGCATTAAATAATGCGGCTAATCAAAATTGAATGATGTGTACTCGCCACATAGATGCCAACTCGGCATACTTTGAAAATTGTATCATCTTTATGTGATGTATTCAATGTGATTGTTTGAACTTGTATGTTTGGGAATACATCTTGTAGATCTTGCCTTGTTTTTTCTTCTTGTAGACTGGATGTATGTTACTTGTTACTCATTTGACTAACACTGTGATGTTCCTTCTTCTTGTAGGATTCATGATGATCTTCTCTAGATGCAACTTCTTGAAGGGTAATGTATATGATGATGTTGCCTCCTTCATCATGTAAGAGTAGATGATGAAGCTTCATAGATGACATGAAGTAGAATATATAATGATGCTTCATTCATGAAGAGTAGGAGATTTCTTGGACTTGAAAATTGTAGAGTCTTGAAACTTGGATGGATGAAGTGCATTGCTTGATGATGCCATTGATGAAGTATACTTGAACTTGATGTGATCTAACATGATATCATTGATGTAGAGACTTGAGGTATGATCCTTTGGAGTGGTGTTCCCTTTACAAGATGAAAGTGATTCAAACACTTGCCCTTGATGATCATGATGTCGTTGATGAAATGCTTCCTTGAAGATGATCTTGAAGCTCGAAGGAACTTGAAGTAGATTGGATGTCTTAGAAAGTCTTGATGAAGATGATGTCCTTCGGATGGATGTCTTCTAGACAATCTTAACTCGATGCCACTTGATGAAGAATTCCAACACAAGGATGATGAAAGGTTCCTTTGAAGCAGCTACATGATGCCTTCTTCTTGAAGACTGCTTCCTGACTTTCCTTCCTACATGAAAGTGTTTCCAGCCTTTAGCTCCTACAACACAAAGAAAGAAATAATATCAACCTTCTCGATAAACATGATAATATTTGATTTATAACATATAAGAATGCATTTCCAAGCCAAGCGCACTAGATGACAAGTTCTTGATCTTCATTGAAACTCTTAAAATTTGCATTCTAACACTTAGCACCTGCCTTTCCATCTTGATGCATTGCTTCAAGATTTCAAATCCTCTGGAAAGGTGTTGAGCACATTAGATCAAGGTCATTGGATCTTCTCTTGAAATTTACCTTGATACTGAAATTTAGCCTCATTATGGAAGTGGCGTATTGCTTAAGGTATCTAAAATCTTCTTCTAACCTTCACCTTAGCGGATCACTTTCACCTTGGTCGCATTGGTTGCTGATTTTGAGATCTTCTACTAGGCGCTTTGGTTGAGGGTTTTGAAATCCTCTGGAACTTTAGCATTTTTGCCTTGGTTAAGGGGTTGAAGATCTTCTTGATGTTGGCGCGGTGGTTCAAGTGTTGGAAATCCTCTTGAATTTTGCTTTAAAACTTGACTTTACTTCCCTCCATAAGGTGACGCACTAGATAGAGGTTTTGGTTTCTTCTAGAATTAGCACACTAGATGGGTCGCATTGGATAAGGATTTCAAAATCCTCTTGATTTTTACCTTGTAATAAATCCCTCCTCCAAGCGTATTAGACCTTGATTGTAAACTCTTCTTGAAGTAGTCGCATTGGTTCACACCTTTTGAATCCTCCTTGTTTAGCGCACTAGATAAGGGATTTGAAATCCTCTACCTTATCCCTCCACAAGGGCGCATTGGATGGGGTATAAAGAATCCTCTAGAAACATGCCTTCAACACTCAACTTTTACTCTCCTCTACAAGGTGGCGTAAGAGAACAAGATTTTAATTTCCTCTAGAAATTCGCTCTAAGAGGTCGCATTAGTTTGAGATGTTAGGATTTTCTAAGATTTGTGCATTGGTTAAGGATTTGAAATCCTCTGGAAACATCAAAACTTACACCTTGACACCCAGCATTTTTCTTTCTCCTTAGCGCATTGGATGGATAGTTTGAAATCTCCAAAAACAAACCTTATACTCTTCCTCATGTGTGGCGCATTGGTTTGAACTTTTGATTTCTTCCTTGTTTGGACATATTGATTGGAACACAAAGGATCCTTGAAGTGGCGCATCACTTGCCTATGTTGGAATCTTCAAAACTTAGATGCATTAGATGAACTTTACCTTCTTCTACCTTTAGCGAAATCATGCTTGATGTTGGCACCTGGGATAAGAGCTTTGAAATCTTCTAAACTTGCCTCTAAGACTTGACCTTGGATTTTGAAGTGCTCGCCATGGTTGGATGTCTAGGATTTCCCTATTGGTTGACACCTTCAATTTCTTCCTTGTATGGCGCATTGGATAGGGAATAAAGAATTCGCATTGGATAAGGATTTCAAAATCCTCTGGATTTTTACATTGAAACCTCTTTCCCTTGTCTACCTCCTATCAAGCGCAAAGGATCTTCCTTGCTAAATTTTGGCGCACTACTTCATCACATTAGAATCTTCTGAAAATTGATTTAAACCTTATGATGAACCTCCTTTCAAGTGCTTAGAATCTATCTCCATGATGTCGCATTGGTTGAAGGATTGGAGATCCTCAAAAAACCCTTAATGTGTAACAAATCTCGACTAAAATCCCTCCTCCTTAGGTCGCATTAGATAGGCATATTGATTTCCTCTGAATTTCACATTGGTTACTTGACTCAAGCGCTTTAGATGGATGTTTGAAAGTCTTCCTTTTCCTTCACCATGATGTTTTAGTTTGGGCGCATCACTTAATCAATTGAAATCCTCAAGACTTAGCGCATTACTTCATCAATTGAAATCCTCAAAACTTAGCGCATTACTTCATCAATTGAAATCCTCAAGACTTAGCGCTTTGGTTTAAGGCATTAAGATCCTCTGGAATTCGCATCAATATGGTGCATTACTTAAAGGCGTGGAAATCGCATCACTTGAAGGCTTGAAATCCTTTAAAATTTTCGTCTCCCTTTATCTTTCCAAACTAGTGCTTTAGATGGGCGCATTGGTTGAAGGATTGGAAATCGTCATCTTGTTGTGTAATTGAAAGCGCCTTTTCATCACGATTTTGCGCCGCTTAGATGCCCCGTCGCACTAGATGAACTTTTGGAATCCTCTGGAAGAGTCAGGCGTTTTTCAGGGTCGTGAGGATAAAGGTATATTGTGAATTTCTTATACTTTAAATATTTTTCAATATACCTTTCAGGATGTTTGAGATAGGTCTCGAATCCACCGGATTTAACATGCAAAATCTAGAATTTGGAGGATTCACCAGATTTCAAACTTAGCCATTTTTTCAGGATTTTCAGGATTTTAGGCTACCAGACTCAGTCTTTCAGGATCTCAAACATACATCAAGAAGGGTCTCATTATTCATTACTTGGATAGAATTCAATCAAGATTCTTCATTTTCCAGATGAGACCTCCAGTTATAAAGCAAAATCTTATAGGAGAGAGACTTATTGGATTGGCAGAGGAAACGAACCTAAGGCATCGTCAGAACTTCATGCAAAGCATCGGAGCTCAAAATAAAAAGGGGGTCTCCATTTGCAATGGGGCGATGTGTGATTTGGTCACAACAGATAGTATATCAGACCACCATAAAGAATATTGAGGAAATACAGTCTAGAAAACTTCATCAGCAAGTAAGCTTCTATTTCCTACCCTAATTGCTGATCGGCTAACAGGTTGAGAACAATTTGAGCTTACTAGAAGGGGACATTACAAGTGGTATCAGAGCCGTGTTCCTGCCATCCTGTGAAGCAATCTTATGCAAGCATACACTAGAAGGAACCGCCAACTCTTAGAAGAACAAATGAACAATGAAATGAGGGCTTTCATGGAAGCCACTACCAAAGCCATGATGGATCAAGGCGAGAAGACAACACAACTATTTCTTGAAGCTCTTCAAAAAATAAGAAGCACTACAGACCAGCCTAAGACCCACTCATCTAATGGGAAAGAAGCGACATCTAACCAAGCCGAGATCGGCAACTCCTCATCAAGCTCACACATTCCACTACCATCCTTCCTTCCAAGTGAAGAAATTCCAAATAGAGAAGAAGATACTCCACAAGAAATGAGCACAGAGGCTATTGCAAGTATCTATGCCGACCTAGCACCTGAAGTAAGAAGGGCAATCTCCTTCCAAGACTTTAGTAATTCAAAAAGAAACGAATTATCAAGAAAGGAGAGAAGGCCCATGAGTAAAGACCTCAAGCACAAAGCAAATAAGGTCTACCTACCAAATTTCGATGGATCTAGCAAAATTTCAGCACGCTCATGGTTGGAGAAACTTAATGACTACTTCCACCTAAGCCCCATGACCGAGAAAGATGCCTTGCAATTCGCCATTCTTCATCTCGAAGGACTAGCATACGAATGGTGGCACCATGGGAAAATCACCCTAGGCCACGAAAAGATTACATCTTATGAAGAATTCTCAAGGAAGTTCATCAAGAGGTTTGATAAGAGACAACCACAAGAGGATTTTAAGAAACTCACACACCTCAAGCAACATGGAATAGTGGAAGACTACATCCATGAATTCGAGAAGCTCTCCGTAAGGGTCTCTGGAGTCGAAGAAGATCGACTCACATATATGTTTGTGGAAGGACTAGACGAATCTCTTAGGAATTTTGTAAGTGCCTTCAAACCTACTAGTCTAGAGGATGCTATAGACACAGCCCTTAGGCTAGAAAAAGATAAAAAGCCTAAACCCTACAGTAAACCCTTCCCCAAACCCTTCCAAAAGGAAGGAAAATTCCAAAAACCATTCCATTCCAAAAACGAAGGGAAGGAAAAAAAATCATGTTATAGATGTGGGGAAGCATGGGAACAAGGACATAAATGCCCAAGGGATGAACTAAGAGAAAGAGGCCTTTGTTTTAATTGCAAAGAAGAATGGAAACCAGGACACAAGTGTAAAGACCCTGCAAAAGGAAACACGTGTTTTAGATGTAATGAAAAATGGGAACCCGGGCATAAATGTGGGAAAAGAGCTCAAGCACACAATATAGAAGTCATACTCAACAAAGAAATTCAGGAAGAAAGTGAAGTAACTTCAAATAAAAGAAGGAAAGAAAATTGATCTTAGAAGAAGTAGGAATTGCTTGAGGACAAGCAATCTTAAGAGGGGAGGCCTGTCGTGTCCCCATGATTAAGACATTGTTTAAATTAGAGATTTAAACATCAAATAAAAGATGGTGAATTTATTTGCGATAGTTAGTCAAATTAAATGATAGAGATAATTACGCATGATTATTAATATATATTATTTAATATAATATATTTATATATATATATGAATAAAGAGTAAATATTATTATATTAAATAAATATAATTACAAATATAAATATTAGATATGATTATAAATTTATATCTATTATCAATAATAATATATTGATGTAAATATTATTAATTTAGATATAATAATAATATAATATATAATATACAATATAAATAACAAATATAATTATTATTCTAGATATAAATATTAATAATTATTATATATATAATTATAAGCAATAAATATAAATTATTATAAAGTAATTATTAAATATACCATTAAGAATAGCTTTACTCATAGCAATCGCTATGTTAAAGGAAACCCCTAAACCATACGATGCAATGAATTAAATAAAGGGAGACCACGATTATATAAAGACAAAGGGATGTGTTAATAATTAAAACCACCGTTAGTATACAGCAATTTATAATAGAAGATAACAAACTTAATATATTAAACAAACTCAAAAGATGTGACGGGTCTTGAATACGTGATTGTTCAAAGGTATTAAAGGAGATTGTGAGGCATCATTCACGAAAAGGAATATCTTAGCATTCTCCTCAGCATCGA
Source organism: Cunninghamia lanceolata (assembly GCA_027924645.1). Classification (NCBI taxonomy): domain Eukaryota; kingdom Viridiplantae; phylum Streptophyta; class Pinopsida; order Cupressales; family Cupressaceae; genus Cunninghamia; species Cunninghamia lanceolata. Next base: position 10,925,500 of record BSBN01000346.1, on the reverse strand, counting down.
AACATACTTGGTCTCTCATATCCCATCGAATACCATTCAGACAAGCATAAACTTATATTAGATAGTATATCAGACCACCATAAAGAATATTGAGGAAATACAGTCTAGAAAACTTCATCAGCAAGTAAGCTTCTATTTCCTACCCTAATTGCTGATCGGCTAACAGGTTGAGAACAATTTGAGCTTACTAGAAGGGGACATTACACCAAACCACTACCACTGCATATCATCAAGAACATGCTACTATAAACGATGACTTGAAAGCAACTGAGATCAAATGAAGACCATGCCACAGCTTTCACTATGAAGACCATATCACTGTATGTTGCTTACAGGAGACTATGATATCACATGTCATAAGTCGTAACCAGAAGGCATCAGATCCAAGATAAAGTTATTAGTGAACAAACCAATGCCTCAAACCCAACCATTCTTTACCAATACAACATCATACCAATAGACCTGATGAAGTCTTAATCAACTGAGCTCCTTCAGAACAAAGCATAATAGAACCAAACCAACACCACATTTGAATTTGCCTCAACTATATGAAGTTCATGATGAATACCTGATCAACCATCCCCTGAACAATGAAGCATATGTAGCAATAACAAATCAACTGACAAGAAGCTTGATCAGCCAATACTGACACTACATCCTGAAGTATGACATCTTGTCATATGAAGACCAAACAATAAACAATTATCTCCTCCTGATGTCCTACAACAACTATGGCAACTTTGCAACATCAACTGAACACACTTTTGACATCAATGACAACCTATCACCATCAGGGTTATCATCAAATCAGAATGCGGGAAGGTGATATTGAGAAAACTGCTTTTAGATGCCACTTTGGGCATTTTGAGTTCTTGGTTATGCCTTTTGGCCTAATGAATGCTCCTGCAACATTCCAATCTTGCATGAACCAAGTCTTTAGTAAGCAGCTCCATAAGTTTCTCTTAGTGTTTTTTGATGACATTTTAATATACAGTAAGACTTGGAAGGAGCATATGCATCACTTGGATGAGGTGTTGGGAATTCTTGAGGCACAATCTTTATTTGCCAAAGAATCAAAGTGTGAGTTTGGTATGACCGAAATTCTGTATCTTGGTCATGTGATCAGCTCTAAGGGGGTTAGTGTTGATCAAGAGAAGATTAGAGCCATTTTGGAATGGCCTCCACCAAAAAATCTAACACATTTGAAGGGGTTTTTTGGTTTATGCAGCTTCTATAGGAGATTTGTGAAGGTTTTTTCTCAATTGGCAGCCCCTCTCACTGATCTCACCAAGAAAGGGGCATTTAATTGGTCTAAGGCAGCGCAGCAATCCTTTGATCAGTTCAGGAAAATCATGAGTAATTGCCCTGTTTTAGCCATTCCTGATTTTTCCAAGCCATTTGAGCTTGAATGTGATGCTTCCGAGAAAAGAATGGGTGTTGTCCTAATGCAGAACAAGCATCTAATTGCTTTTGAAATCAGGAAGTTGAGAGGTGCAGAAAAGAGTTACTCAATTTATGACAAAGAGATGCTTGCAATCATGCACGCATTGGTGAAGTTTAGACAGTATTTGGTTGGTGGAAAGGTCATTGTGAAAACAGATCACAATAGCCTCAAATACTTCCTAAACTAGAAGGATCTTAATGAGAGATAGCAGAAATGGGTGAGTAAACTTCAAGCTTACGATTTTGACATAGTTTATGTCAAAAGTAAAAAGAATGTTGTGGCTGATGCTTTGTCAAGAAGGCCACATTTGAGCTCAATGATGGAGATTACTGCTGTTGGAAGGATCAAATTCTTGTGGAGTATGCCAAAGATTCATTTGCTACTAGTATTTTAGAAGGCACTTTACAAGATGAGAAGTACAAGGTGGTAAATGAGTTGATCATTTACGAGGAGAGGATCTTCCTAATGCCAAATTCTAAGGTCAAAGAGAAGATTTTGAGGACTTTTCATGATGCTCCTTTGGCTGGTCACCAAGGATTCTTCAAGACTTACAAGCAAATTCGTGAAAGGTTCACTTGGAAGGGACTAAAAGGTGATGTCCTAGATCATATTAGAGAGTGTTCCACATGACAACAGAACAAAAATGAACACTCTTTCCCTACTGGTTTGTTGCATCCTTTGATGAGCACTTAGTTATACTAAGAGGGGGGGTGAATCACTATATAATAAAAATTTTCTTTCTCTACTTTAATCAATAGCAATAAAACATTCAAGTAAGATCTAGCAATTTAGGGCACAAAGACAACACACAATTTTACGTGGAAACCCTTGCGGGGGAAAACCACGGCAAAATATTGCTTATATATATCTTATTGATCTTCTTCTCTTTCTTGTAGGCTCCAACCTACTTTACATACAACTAGTGAGCTCCAATTCACAGAAGACACCAATCTCCACTTGACAGAATTATAGGCACCAACCTATTGGAGGCTCCAACCCCCACACAAACTGAGCTTCAACCCAGCAAGAGGCTCCAACCTCTATTTGATAGGCTCCAACCTATTAATCCTTCAATGGCTGATATGATTTACTCCTCTCAAATCTGATCCAAACACTACTCTCTTCCTTATCAAATCTGAATATTAGCAATTCAATTTGCATACATATATCTTTGCTCTTTGGGCAGGTACCCATTCTTCCAATTTAAAATCCAAATCAAATCCAACTCATCCCTTTTCCTCTAATTTTAAATTGGGCATGTACCCATGCCTCAATTTTAAATTCCAATCAAATCCAACCCATACCTCTCATCTACCAAGACAATCTCATCCCTCCAATCTTCCCAAAGCCCAACTTGACCATCCATTCCTCCTTGATCCAAGGACATCTCCTCTCATCCAATCTTATCATGACACTTGGCAAGCTCTCCTTGCTTGAGAGCTCTCAAGAATCCTCCACCATTGATCTCCAAATCCAATCCTGACCATCCAATTGAGCCTCCAAAAATCTATGAATTGGAGCTCACCCCTTCACAAAACACATCACTTCTTCATGCAACATAATTAAGTTTTTGAAAAGTAAAAGATTGTGTTATACCAATTAACCCCCCCTCTCAGTATAACTGTGTGCTCATCAAGTGGCCCCATTCGTTACATTATCAACACTGTATCATAGGGCGTCCTTTAGAATCATACTGTATTCGACTCCTACTTCCACCATTATTGTTATTACTGAATCTATTATTATTACCTCTTCTTTTCCAATAGCCACTTGGGGATGCGTTGTTCTGCGGCTTTGGTGGTGTATTAGGTGGAGTGGACTGCTCTCCTTGTGTAAAGAGCACTTGTGTGTTCCTAGTCTTTAAATTGTATGGGCACTCTTTTACAAAATGACACAAAACCTGAGAAATGTCAAAGAACAATTTTTTGAAACAATTGGTTTTGATGTGGCCTTCTCTTTTGCAGTTCGTGCACCAAAATTCTTTGGTTTCCTTGTTGGTCTCTTTCTTCGTCTTTAATTCTTTCATCATCTAGAGTATGTCCCTCCTTAGTGCTTGTACTCCAAATTCATTGTCACTACTCTCATCCAAACTATCATCTTCATTAGTTTTTCTTTTTGTCTGAGAAGACATCTTATCTTCACTCTCTATATCCATTGCCCTATTATAGGCTTCTGCATAGGATCAAGGTGGTACTACTTTCATTTTTTCCTTAGTGACAGAGTAAGTCCCTCAGTAAACCATCTTTTCTTTAAGCTGCCAACCGGTTCCTTCTCTAGTTTTACCAATAGTTCTTTAAGCCTACGATTGTCAGTTCTTACATTCTCATGCTTACCTTGTTTTGTATTATATATTTCTGCTACTATTTCATTATCGTCTCACAATAGCTTGAACTCTTCTTCAAAAGCTTTCATTAATCTTTCCCACATGTTTTGGGGGGCTAGTTCGATTTCTGTATAACAATCAATAGTTATACCTCTTAGAGTAGCTAGAAATGACTATAGCCAATATGCTCTATCATCCTACCCATTTCTTGTCAAGATTGTTTTGCAGGTCTCACAGTGCCTCACGAGATCTTGTATTTTGTTGCCTGTGAACTTGGACAGTTTTTGCCTTTCTACACTAGGGCTTGATGGTGGACTCATGTAATGTCCCCATTTTTTGGTCTAAGTGTATTTGGTTGAGCTAGGTGGGAAAAAACGAATGTTGTCAAGGTTTGAAAAAGAGAATATTGCTCAACTAAATAAAATAATATTAATTTTAGCTAAGTGGTATTTTCTAATATTTTATAAAGCCAAAATTATGTTATTTTTAGTCAAGGCAAATTGAACGATGGAAAGAATAAAAGTTGGATAACTTAAAGATTGAAATTGGGAAAATTGGAGTCTATAAAATATAATACTATATTATATTTTATTATTTTATTCCAAGAAAATTGATGCCAAAGGAAAAGAAAGAAAGAAAAGATAAAATTATATTAAAACATTATTTTATTAGGCAATTTTGATGCGACCATAGAAAGGAAAAAATGAATAATAAAAAATAATATTATTTCCCTAAGGAAATCGGCGCCCATAGAGGAAAATTAAAAAAAAACTAATACATATTATTATTTTATTGTGGGCGTCGAAATTGAAGGGATAAGGGTGAGAGTTAAAAATAAATAAAAAAATATTATTTTCCAAGGGAAAATGAGCGCCTAGGGTGAAGAGGCAAAAAAATAATAAAATAATATTATTTTATTATTTCAAGGATGGGCGTCCAAGGTGGATGAGGAGAAATCATTTAATAAAAATCAAATTAAAGATTTGATTTTGGTGGTGGATTTGAAAATTGTTTATATTTTGCATAATTGGATCTTCCTTGGAGAAAAGTATAAAAAGAAGTCATTGGCATCATTTTACATATCTTTGACTTATGGTAAACTTTGCATTTTGCATATTGCTCTTGGCTGAAAGTGAATTTCAATTGAATCAAGGTGGTGTTCCCTTGATAATTTGTGGTTTGGAGATGATGTAATATCCCTTCCAAGATATTTGTTAAAATTCTGACTATTAAATGGTCTCTGATATGATTTTTACTATTGCACCTTTCAACTTGTTTTCCACCAGCATGAAACAATGAACTAACATAGGCAAATAGATATTGGCAGCCTTATCAGTGTCAATTACAATATGAAATGCTTGTTGATGTCAAATTAGGTTCAGACCTGACTGATAGGAATCTATCATTCCAATTACAACAATGCAAAGTTCTAGGACTGCCAAACACAGTGTGGACTGCTGCTATAAATCAGAGATAAATAATGAAACACAACATACCATTATGAATAAAGCAATGATGGTCAGTGATTTATATCCCTTGCTGGTAAACTGAATCTGATGAAACACAAACTCAGATGTCTGCTGTAGCTTAACTTTCTTATAGATATCCAATGAAACCTTAAACCTTAGGTGGCGCTTGAAACTACAACATAAATTTGTAAGATGCAAGACTGATGATAACTATGAAGTGTAACTAGGGCTAGCTGTTGCAATCTGAGATCATTCAATGATAATTATATTGCTTATGATATATCAGCAAGTCTTCATTGTTCCAATCCGTCCCCTATATAATCACTGTTAATAAATTCTTCAGGCTGTGATCAGTATGTCCACGATTTGCCTTATGCAAATTAGAGAAGCTCATTTGAAATGCCACAAATTCTTCTTTAATATACCACTACCCCAGCAAATATCAAACATATCACTTATTAATGATGTGATTCCTCATTTTGTCTAATTTCACACATTGCCTTCATAAACCAAGTCCTTATATCTGCTGCTTGCTGGGACCTACGTGTCAAATCCTGTCCCCTTTATAGATAGCAATCATCTTTACTCAAAAATAAATTACTACAAACCTCAATGATGGTAAGGGAGCATCACCAAACCAACTAGTGCAAATGCAAGGGAACATCTCCTTGACATCAGCTGAGCACAAGAACTTTGACAAAAACCAATACAAGCATGATCTCAAATGGATCTCAACTCTCCTTTTAAAACCTTCACAAAGGTTTTTGTGTACACGGTCACACTTATACAATTTTAAATGCTTACACATGACCTTTTTAATGGTTTGTTTTTGTGTACACATAACCTTTTTAAATGTTTGTTTTTTTGTTTTTGTGTACACAATAACACTTTTTATAAAGTGTTTTAACATTGACTCAAGTAACATAAATAAAATATTAATTTTATAAAGCAATTAAAATACTTTATAAAATTAATTTACAATTAGGACACTTTTAAGTTACTTGTAAAAATGGGGACATGACAAATGATCCCAATCCACCATGTGAGGTGAATTCATATGGGAGTTCATCATTGGGCTTTATTGGTGATTTGTGATAGTGATTTTGCTTCATTCAAGCTAAGGTTTGACAGGGATCATGATTTTCAGCTAGCTATGGAGTTTCATATTCAAATTTGGGTTTGTTTTTTATGCATTTTCATGAATAAAGGCTCGAAGAGGGTTTAGACATGGATCGCTTGGCAAAGGAGATGATTTTTGATGATTTTCTTTATTCATACAAGGTCTGATTTTGTAACAGCAGTCTGCAATTTCGTTTCAGTTTCAGATCTGAGTGGGTTTTGTGATATTTGTTGGACATTCATCATCCATTTGGTATCCCAGCCCTAGTCGCTTCACTCTAGGGCCAATCACTTCACATTTTGAGGAGTTTTGAGGCATGCAATTGTGGTTTTCAGTCACTAGGGTTTGTGACAGCAGCAAATAATCATTTCCAGATTGTTATATGATCATTGGACTTCAAGGATTGATATTGTACTTCATGTTCTACACTTTGTACTGGGGTTTGGTATCATATTTTGGTGTAGTTGCATGCATTTTGAGGTCTGAAATCTATATCAAACTCTACTGATTATAATTTCCAGCCATCTTCAAGTGTAATCATTTCTACATTCAATAAATAAGATAAGCATGCTTTCCAGGTATGTTCATCCTTGTTTCATGTGAGTTATTTGGTTCTGCTGATTATAATTTCCAGCCATCTTCAAGTGTAATCATTTCTACATTCAATAAATAAGATAAGCATGCTTTCCAGGTATGTTCATCCTTGTTTCATGTGAGTTATTTGGTTAAGTTTTGTCATCATTTCATGTTATTTGGATGTGTATTTTCTACCTTTCCATCTACATGTTATTTCAAACACATTGGTGAAGAAAAAAGTTAAAAACCCTAAGTACTTTTCAAGCAAAACAAATCAGAAATTTTCAAGACAGCGGAAAAAAAAAATTCAGTTAGAACTAGTAAGGGTTCTTACAAGTCACCATAGTTTTGTCCTAATGCAACCTTAGTGCCTGGAACTTGCTCACTAAGGAGTTTTGACTCCAACGTTCCAGTGCTCTTCTCGCACTCTCGATCACATGAGAATCCTTAACTAGTATTGCAATTTCATCATTCCACGCACTTGTATCGCCTTCAGATTTTCTTTTATACACTCTTAGCCCTAGGGTTTTTGGTTCGGTTTCTTCTCCTTCAACCAGCAACTCTTCGATGCCTCAAAGGTTACTCTCATACGCTTCTCTTTCTCCGTCTATAAGGGAATCTATATCCCAACTTCCCTTGTCTAAGGGGAGTTGAATTGACTTTTCAACTTGGTCGGAAAGATTGACCCACACTTCGTCTAGTAGTGGTAGATGCCTTGCTACCTCCTTCCAATCTTTCTTCATATGCTTATTTGTAGTGGAAATATTTTGACCTCTATTTTCCCAACTATTACTCTAACTCACGCTTTGACTGTGACTTCTTTCTCAAGATGGACTTCATCTTTGGATTTGTAGTTGGGATGGGTTTTCTTTGGTTTGTTTTCATAGTTGTCTCCTCAATTCTCTTTGTTCTACAATCCTTAGAGATCGTCTCACCTCTTGCTCTATTCCTTGACCGCTTTGTGATCTCTTCCTATTATTGTTTGGGTATAAGAGCATTAATTTTGAGAAGTGCGATGTTAGTTTGTGCTCTGTTCCTCTTCTTCTCTTTGGCTTTTATCCTCGTAACATTGTCTTATTTGTTGTCTATGTGCTTCACGGTCTCGTTCGGCACACAGGTCTTGTCATATTATAAGATGTGCAAGGAGTCTGGGAAGGCAAACAAGGAGTGTATCTACTTCACTCACTTATAGATTATTCCAAATTTCCTCCTGTGGAACTTGCCTTCTTTAGGCTTCCTTCCACACGTGTTCTTTTATAGATAAATCCCACAAATACAATAGATCTTCCATGAGGTCGTCCTCTGTAAGAGACCTTATTGTTTAAAACTGAAAATATCTATCAACTTTTAACACCAAAATTGAAATCCAATTCAACACACAATCAAATACATATGAAAGTATGATCAACCAATGGATAAATGATGAAAGGAGCTCCAAATAACTTTATTTATTCACTGCTGTTACAAAATCAGTCACTCAGAAATTCTGATTAGACCATTATACATCATGTTTTCCACATCAAAATGACATCCAATTGATCCCTTCTTCAAGTAGGATCATGTACAAATACTTGGCAATTGATTCCGAGCCAAAGATTGAACAAAACAGCCTTGGAAATGAAGAAACAATTGACTGATATAAAATTTCAGTTTGCTGATATAACTGCTGTAGGTGCAACTTTTAGCCCAGCCAATGAAAATATGTCTCCAAACCCTCAAATCTTCACTCCTAAGCCAAATGAAGGTGTTCCTATGCAATTCCCAGCCCTTGGAATCTTTGTGAAATGCTCAAAAAGCCCTGAAACAAAATGAATATTTCACTGTTATGAAATTTCAGTCCCTACAACATATAAAAATCTCACTCCAATGATGCAATCAGCCCAATTGGTACCTTGATAGTGACACCAATGGATCAAGGGCTTCAATACATCAATCAAATAGCTCCCAATACTTGTCTAAACCTGCAATATTAAGCTCAATAGTGAATATTAGAACAATATCACCTCACAAATTGTATGGGGTCATCACCATACATATACAAGGGGTCATCACCTTGCAAATTAGCATGAAAATCGAAATCTTCAGCCAAAAAATCAATTAGAGAGAAAACATACCATAGCATCATAAGTTGCAAATTGATGTTCAAGTCTTCTATTTAACTCCTCCATGGATAGGCGTCCATCTCCTTGGCAATTTTGAATTGAAATTTGAATTCCACCAATGAGAATCAACGAACTTGAACAATTGTAAATGAATTACAATCAAACTCTTTCATTTAAAACAATCTTCAATTATTTTAAATGAATTACAACTCCTTCAAATGGATCGATCCAATAGCAATGTACTCTCCTTGCATGGGCGGTGGCGGCTTGTGTGCAATCATTAAATATTTTATTTTGCATTGAAAATCATTCCTTGCCTTGGACGACCACTAACCACTTCATGAAATGCATTAAATAAACCAATCTATCCAAATGCAAGCATTTAATATCCTTCAAAGCATTTAAAATCTTGATCCTTGACATAACCGACTTGGCATTCAATTTATGAACTTGCATTTAAAATGCTCCTCTATTCTTGCATCGATCCACAACTACCTCATGCACATGCATTAAATGATGATATTTGCATTTAATAAAAACCCTCAACCACTCCAATGCAAATATTTAATAAATAAAATTTGCATTTAAAATCTTTTCAAAGCTCAATATCAAATTAAATGCAATCATTTAATTTCCACAAACCCAATCGCCCTCATATCGCATCGATCCAATGCAATCATTTAATAAATAAATGTTGCATTTAATAAATAAATGTTGCATTTAATATATCTTTCCTTCATGTTTGGCGGCCAGCTATGAATCATATGCAATCATTAAAAATCAAAACCAACCTCATAATTGAAAATACAATTCCAATATTGCATTTCCCATGTAGCTCAAAAACACACTAGTTGATCCAACTTTCCGATTCTCTATGCATAGAACAAAATCAACTAGCAAATCATACTTAGCTCATAATTTGGGACATTACATCCTCTCTTTGTTGATTGGATTCTACTGGTTCTTCAACTGGCTATCCCATTTATATAGCCATCTTTTGTTCTACCCGACTTCTTTAAAGGCAACAATGCCAAATGTTTACTGCTCAATTGATAAACAACTATCTATTGTAGAGTAAACAGATAAATACACATAAATGATTTATACAAGAATTGCAGAGTAATATCAACAAACTTACAAAATAATACCAGAAATGCTTTTATTTACTTCATATAGGCTCTTATACAAAAACTGGAATAGGGAACAATTTCAACATGCGGTTTCCCTTTTCTTGACAACAGAAGTTCTATATAAACTCTCTAACGGTTGCCAAGTGACTACAACCATCGGCAACTACCAAAAACTATTTCCCCATAACTTCCACAAGCTAACAAAGTAGTAACATACCCATCGGAGATAATCAAAAAGTGCAACATAACTAAGATAAATTAGGCTAACTAGACTGTTCTTGGTTTTAAAAAGATTATTTTCTGATCTTCAAGGAAACAATTCAATTTTCAGAAGGAAAAGGTTATCATCAACTATTGTAAATCACTCCATTCCAGCCATATAAGTCAGGGTATGTTGTGCATTTGATATTCTGGTATTTTAAATCAAACTTTAGCATATCATTTCTACTGTATCTACTTGTTACTTGGCTGCACCATCATATTTCAGTCACAAACCAGTCTTGTATCAGGCTGTACTAATAATTTGTGAGTTCATTTGAGCATTGTTGTTTGTTTGATCTCTACATAAAAGATTTCTATTGTAATCAGCTGTGAGTTAAAGGAAGATTACTAACTTTTCCAGCTCTAATATTCTCATATTTATGTATTTTTCTGTGCAGTTCACCGCCAGAAATAATTTAAATTTGTTGTTGATTTCAGTATTGTAAGTCTGGAAGGCTATGCCACCACGACATTAATATATCAATTTCATTTCCAGCTATTGTATACATTGTAGAGCTATGCGGCTTGCTGCCAGTAAGTTAGTAAGCATCCAATCATCTTATGCTCTCACCTTGCCCAACTTGGGATCTCGATGATCAAAAAATGAGAGGGTTTCATGCATTTTCATCATAAAATTGTAAAAAAAAAAAAAAATTAGTTCAGGACATTACAAACTGTCCAACAATACCACTCAAATGACCATCCTTTCCCATCCAACAGTTGCCAACAAGAAATATCAACACTTGATCAGTTGTCCAACATGCATCTTTGACCACAGCCTCATAAAAGCCAATGAAGACAGCTACCAACAATATCAATCCACTTCATATGGCATTTTGTCACCCTAGCACTATCCAAGCAAGCAAAAAAAACAAGAAACGCAAAATTTTCCAAGTCAACAGCTGGTCAACAAACAGAAACAACTATTATTCCACAGTCATGCACTCCGGCAACAATCAGTCTTCAACAGCAATGAAGACACTTTGGCAACATAGATGATCTTTAGCAGCAACTTAAGACAATTCGGCAGCAATACTTTAGCAGCAACATACTAATATTAGAGCTCTTCTACAGCAAATGATAAACACTAACATTCAGTACATTGTTAGGAATAGCCTACAGCTGCTCTATAACACTGCTCAAACATGTGTTTACCGCAATATGGTGTGTTTCACAGAATATGAAGTAAACAGAAATAAAGAAGTAGTAGTATAGTGCATCATACGAACATAACAGAATTACTCAGAACGGACCATTGTATTCATCATTGATTCACAGGAAACATTACAATGTTCATGACAGCAACATACATATTTCATTATGACTCCAATGTCTGCATATCAACTATTGCCAAATCACACCGATATCTGACTACAATGCATTGACGACTTAAATACTATTGGCCAAGGTTGGTTGTGATGCCAACCGTTGGTACCGACGCCAAACTACCCAACCCGTCGGTGCCGACAACTAATTACATCATTTGTTTACTTAAACTATTATTTTGTTGTCTACATCTATTCCCCCCTCAAAATTGGTCGTCTTCCAGACGACATTCATATCAAAATGACAAAACTCAAACATCCTACTGAGAGTGGGGAGGTTGGGAAGACATCCCTGGGTGTACTGACGAGGTTGGGGTGGCTGATCGCTGTTGTGCTTGCAACTTCCTTGCTTCCTTGGTCCTTTGCCGCAGCTGGTGTTGGGCTACTAGCTCCCGCTCTCTTGCTGCCTTCACCATGTGACCGGCTTCCATGACTTGTGCTTTAGCCTTCATCACTTCTGCCTCCTTTGCCTCAAGCTGTACTCCCATGTCCTTCATCTTAGCCTCCATCTCCATCAACTTGGCCTCTAGCCCTGATGCCCTAGCCTTCTCTATTTCAGTGGCCTCTGTCTACTGTGCTAACTGTTGGTGGGATCTTTGAATGTGCTCAGCCAGTTCTTTCTTCTTTGTCTGTAGGGCTGCCTCACTCTCCTTCTCCTTTTTCTCCAACATCACCTCTTTTTTCTTCATTTCATAGAATATTTGCTTATATGCCTTCTCTATGGTGAACAGGGACTCTATGACTTCTACGTCTCTTCCTCCTACCATTGGCCGTGACCCTCTCCATCGGTCATGCATATCCTGAGTGTCAATCTCTAGCCATCCTCTCGCTGTAAATTGTCGAACAAACTCCTCCTCACAGCCCTGCTAAACAAGGTTCCTGATTCTCCTTGCCTCTTGGGCCACTACCTGTGATCGTCCCAATCTCAGCTGTTTGGAGATATCAGCTATCTCCCCCATGTAATCTGCCATGTTCTCTAAGTCCTCCATGTACCTCTAAATGGTACCTATTGGGTCTGAGGGGTCAGGTCTGGAAAGTGTGAGGGTCAATCCCTCTGGAAATCCCTCCTCCCCCTCTAGTGAAGTGGTCACTGGGGTGGTCGTTGGGGAGCTCATAATGTCCATGGAAGGTCCCCCTACCTCCTGTGTAGCTGGTATTGGCTGTGGTAGAATGCACTGCTGAGTGATCTGGTCAGTAACGCTGAGCTGCTCTACGCTCTCTGTCCCCCTTGGTGTGTTGCCCTCCTCTTGACTATCTGTCACCATGTGTAGTGGGCTCAGCAAGGGTACCTCAGGCATGTCTACTGTTAGGCCAATGTCACTTAACCAGCTATCTATTTTGTCTTGACCTCCTGCTGATGCTGATGGTAACTCTACCTGTGGTGTGACCATTCCCCCTACTGTGGAGGGTTCTACTGGTGAAGTCGTCACCAAAGGTGTGGCTGATGGTGTGACTCCTGCTGACAACCTTATCCTGACTGGCAGTGTGGTTGTGCCCTGTGCCTCGAAGGGTGCTGGTAATGTGAATGATGCTGATTTGAGTTTTGGAAGTACCAAAACTCCTTTAGGCTGTCCCCCTTTTTCTGCTGCTATATTTTCCTCAGTATCCCTCATGGTGGCCTCCCTCACCACACTCCATGTCATTCTTGGTGCAGGTATTTCATCTATAGATGAGTCGCTTTCTACTATTGGTGACTGTCCCCTGTCTTCCTCTTCTTCTTCCTCTTCCTCTTCTTCTTCTTCTTCACTTTCGGTGGATGTTTCCCTTTGCTTCCTTTTCCTTTTTGGCCGTCGTGATGGTTCTTCCCCATGAACTGTATCGAGGCCCTTCCAGTAGAAGGTTATAGGCCATCCCGGCTCTATCTGTGCTGTCGGTTGTAGTCCACCCCATTTGTCTACTAGAACCTGGGTATGGACAGCATCGAGAAAGAGGGCAATGGCGTGCTGTGTCATATAAAATACCTTGTGCCGCTGGGATAAAAATTCCCTGATCCTCTCTGTTAAATACCTCGTCCAGTTGTAGACCTTGCCAACACTTAGTCCAATCATATAATCGACCATCCACAGGGCGATGTCCGATGCCCTACTGGAACCCGTCAGTCTGCATTTCATGACATCCATGATACATTTCCATTCTTCGTTTGCAAATAAATTTTTCCTCAAACCCCGATTACCTGAATTCCAGATAGTGTCTTTTTCTTTGTTTGAGAGGTCACTTCGGCATACTCTCTGGATGAGGGTTTCTTTGTGCTGCTGGGTCATTCAGCCCGGTTTCACCACGCTCGAGCCGATGAATGGAACCCCCATCACTCTGGCGAAATCTTGTGGCCAAAATGATATAGTAACTGAATGGCCCCGATACTCAACAATAGACTTGTTGGAGTGCTGGCAGAAGTTGTCGACCATGGCTTTCAAATACGGCTCGAACTCCCTGGCATTGAAGTAGGGCATCAATATGGCTTTGTCAACCTGGGCGTGTTTTAGTGCTATCTTTAGCACATTGTTTTCTGGTGCATTCTTCCACCATTGCTTGCATTCATTTCTTGTGAGACTTTCCCAGGTGATGGCTTTTGCTCCCGTATCAGCACTTGGTTTTTTCTTCTCCTCCGATGCAATCTTGGGCCTATAGGATGCAATCTTCTTTCCTTTGTCCATTGTATGCTTTGTCTTCTGTAATCTTCCTGGAGAGTCCTTATAGCAGTGTGCTACCCCCAATGGTAATGTGCAGTCTGGCGTGAGTACGGCCTCAAGAGTACGGCTCAACAATTTTCTCCTTCCTTCAGCGACTACCTTCTCCCTTTCCTCTCAGCAATTTTCCCATTTTCTGTTGTTTTGATTGCACGGTGGGGTTGGGTATTAATAAGGGGCGAGGTTGGGTGAGCTGGCCATACGGCATACGACTCAGTCGTACATCGTATGACCTGGTCGTACAACGTACGACTCAGCCGTACGTCGTACGGTCTGGTTGTACGTCGTACGACTTGTCTTTCTTTAAAAAAATTGTCAACCGTACGCCGTACGGCCCAGGTCGTACATCGTACGTCCTGACTTTTTTTTTTCCCTAATCTAATTTTTCCTTGCCTTTCCGCTACATCATCCTAATCGTCTCAGTCTCGACCTCGATTTTGTCTTCCACGACCTTGATTTCTGTCATGTGGCAGAATATACACTGTATATACCCTTTCTGTCGAAGGCAATCGTTGGAGCAGCATTGATCGACTTCTTCCAGTTCCCATATCCGATCCACTACTGTATTTTCATCTTGCATCATCCTCAAGTTCCATCCTATCGGTT
This sequence comes from Cunninghamia lanceolata, assembly GCA_027924645.1. NCBI lineage: Eukaryota > Viridiplantae > Streptophyta > Pinopsida > Cupressales > Cupressaceae > Cunninghamia > Cunninghamia lanceolata. The sequence continues at coordinate 10,910,457 of BSBN01000346.1, read as the reverse complement.
CCTGGGTCCACTGGAATGTTCTTCCGTCGCTGTTCATCCTTATACTCTTAGTCCTGAACTTCGCTTTCCAAATTCGACTTCTTGGAATCTGGACATATGGGGTTCCCTGGTTCTTCATCCTTAGTTGTAGAACCTCATTCTCATAGGGTGACCTTTCAATTATGAACATGCTCTCTGCTACATACCTTCTCACCGGAGTTTTTATTTCTCTTGGTAATGAGAATTCAAACTTCTCTTACCTTATTGCATTTGGCTATCCACTGGTTCCACGCCTGTTCCTCCTCATTCTGAGTGTCATCATCGCCATTTTCAATAATGTCGCTATCAACCATTCCTTCTCGAATGCATGTTTGCATCGTTCTTGGTCCAAAAAGCCCGGTTACAGGTTCATATGGTGCACTTCGGAAGCATATTCCATCGGTCCCCTTCATTGTGTCTTCCATCATTGCGTATCCCAACATGTTGATTTCTATTGTCTTCTCTTTTCTGCTTATATTTCTTTAGTTTTGACCCGTTCACTGTGTCACTGATTTGGGTTCCGTCAAGGTTATCCAGCCTTATAGCCCCATTGTCCAGTACTTCCCGTACCCTGAACGGTCCCAACCAACGAACTTTGAACTTACCAGGTTTGATCTCGTTACGACCGTTATACTTGAGGACCAACTACCCCAGTCGGAAGTTCATTCGCTAGATGTGCTTGTTGTGCCAGAATTTCCTCCTCTTCTGCATCACTTCTGTGGACCACTAAGCCATAATCCGTTTTTCATCAAGTTTGTTCAATTGGAATAGTCATTCTTGCAGACTCTCCGTGTCCCCCAGTCTGTTTTCTACTGCTATTCTTAGGCTTGGGACTAGGTATTCGGTTGGTACCACTGCTTCTTGGCCATACATGAGTTGGAACGGTGTGTCCCGTGGTTACCTTGTACGTCGTCCGATAAGCCCATAGTACGGCTGGTAATCTTTCTTCCCAGTCTGCCCCTTCTATCCCACAGAACTTGTAGATCACTGAGATTAGCACTTTATTTGTTGATTCTGCTTGCCCATTCGCTCTTGGGTAGTACGGACTCGACAGTGTATGAAAGATCTTAAACTCCGTTGTCATCAGTCTAATCACGTGGTTGACTAAGTGTGCCCCACGATCACTAGTCAACTGTATGGGAATGCCATATCTTGTTACTATCTGTTCATAAATGAATCTTGCAGTGCTTAATGCAGTATTGTCCTCCAATGCTCTTGCCTCTGCCCATTTCGTCGAATACTCGGTGGCTACTACTATGTATCAACATTGATGTAGTTGGCTGACCTTCAATGGTCCCACAAAATCCAGTCCCCACCTCTCGAAAAGTTCTTGAGGCTGGGTTGGCCACAGGGGCATATAGTCCCTCCTCAATGGTTTCCCTACTCTCTGGCATGTATCGCACTCCAATACCCATTCTTTGGCATCTGCATACAGTGTTGGCCACCATAGTCTGGCTAGCAAAATTTTTCTAGCTGTGGCATCCGAACCCATGTGCCCGCCTGCGAGTCCTTCATGTGCTACTTCTAGTACACCCTTTACTTCTTCCATGACACATCTCCTCAGGATATGGTCTAGTCCCATCTTATAGAGTAACCCATTACTAAGCTGAAATGTCTTGCTTTTCAGTGCAATCCTTCTGCTCTCATTTGAAGGCATTCCCTGAGGGAATGTCGACGTCGACAAGTATTCACCAATCTTTTCGTACCATGACGGCAGTGCTGCGATCTGGAAGAGATGAGCGTCAGGGAAGTCTTCATTTACCCCTTCGGCCGGTTCCCCTAACCTGATGTGTGACAACTGATCTGCTATTAGATGACTCTTCCCTGGTCGCACTATGATGGTGAAAGTAAATTCCTGCAAGAGGAGTAGCCATCGACTGATTCTTCTTTGGATGATCGGTTTATTCACCAAGTACATAAGTGCTTGATGGTCAACGTAGAATGTGAATGGTGTTGCCAGCAGGTAGTGCCTAAATTTTTGCAATGAATACACCATTCCGAGAGCCTCCCTCTCGGTTGTGTTATAATTTTTCTCTGCCTTCAAAAGTAACCTACTGGCGAAATACACCGGGTGGTCCAGACCATGGGTTCCCACCTGTGCCAATGTGGCCCCGATTGCAAAATTTGAGGCATCGACGTGTACATGGAACTCTTTATCCTAGTTTGGATATGCCAGTATGGGTGCACTTACCAATCTATTCTTTAGTTCCTCGAATGCCTTCTGGTGTTCATCAGACCATACGAATTGGACTCCCTTCCTTGTCAGCATGTCAAGTGGGCAAGAGATCTTAGCAAAATTCTTGATGAACCGTCTGTAATATCCGACGTGACCAAGGAATGATTTTACTCCTGTGATGTCACTCGGGGCTTCCATCTCCACGATCACCCGTATCTTATCCAGGTCTACTTTTAGTCCCGCTTTGCATACAATGTGACCCAATAACTTCCCTTGAGGCACCATGAATCGACACTTTTTTGGATTCAGTGCCAACCGTGCGGCTCTGCAACGCTCCATGCATTCAGCAAGTGCCTTCAAATGTGTTTGTTGATCGCTATAGATCGACCAATCATCCAAAAATGCTTTGAAATTTCCTACTGACATTTTATCAAAAATGTGCAAGATAATTCTTTGAAAGGTTGCTGGTGCATTACAGAGACTGAACGGCATCCGGTTGTATGCATAGATGCCACCCTCAACCACAAATGTTGTCTTCAGTTTATCCTCTTCCGCAATACTAATTTGGTTGTACCCCGAGAATCCATCCATGAATGAATATATTTCATGGCCAGCTACTTCTTCCAGAATTGAGTCTGTAAACGGGATGGGAAATGGATCCTTGATAGTAACTGCATTCAGGCATCTGAAATCCACACATATTCTGATCTGCCCACCCTCTTTTTTGAGTGATATGACGATGGGAGAGACCCATTCGCTAGTTTTCACTTTGAATATGATTCCGGCCTCCAACATCTTCTCTATCTCTTCCTCGACTTTGGCCGCATAATTCTTATTCATTCTGTATGGTCGTTTCCTCACCGGACGTGCTCTAGGTACCAGGGGAATCCTATGAACACATAGTTCTGGAGGGATTCCTTTCAAGTCCTTGTACGTCCAAGCAAACACCTCCTTATACTCCATAAAGATCCTGAATGCCGCTGTTTTGAGGACGGGATTCCAATCATCCCCTGCCAGTATTACTCAAGGGTTACTCTCTTCACCCAGATTTAGCTTCTCCATGGATGGTTCCTCATATTTGATTTTTCCCTCAGCTCCAAAGTCGTGAGCAGGTGTACTGTCTATCTCGGCGATCCCTTCCGTGTATTCCCCGAAGGCAGCCAGGAAGGTGTGTTGGTCGTCATTTCCTTCCAATTTGTCATGTTCTGTGTCTCCATTCCCTCTAGAGGTTTCACCGATTTCCTTGATGGAGATCATGTTACATTCCGACTTGAAGAACTCATAGTCCTCCATCTGCCAATGGAAAAGCCCACTCATTGAATCAGTTTCATCCTCAAAACATTCTTGTAGTTTTAATACTCCCTCCTCGTTAGGTTCCATTGGCCCTCTGCCAACTGACTCCCCTCCGTCTGAGTCGGAATCTGATGCTAGTTCCTCACTCACAGCCTGTGTTCTCAAGTCTATGACAATCTTCTTGCCTTGATTCTCTATCGACAATGTGTTCCTTTTCCAGTTATGGTTGGCTTTGGCGGCTATCAACCACCCTCGGCCAAGTAATGCGTCGTACGACGCATTTTGTGCTGTTATGACTACGAAGTTTAATCGAAAAAGTTGGGTGCCAATCCTTGCTTTCTAAGCCATTAGCACTCCCAACGCTTTAATTCTGTGCTGGTCTGCTCCCAATAACTGGAAATTTTGTGGCCATAGTGTAGGTTTCCCCAAGCACTTCCAAGTATCTTATGTCAGCACATTCACTCCCGATCCACGGTCGATTATTGTGTTTGTTAGATGACATCCACCGATTTCCATGTGTACGACGGCTGGATTCTTGCCATTGTTTACTGCCAACAGTCTCGAGTCAATGACTTGTTCTCCCTCGAGCGGTGGCTCCACTATGATGTCTTCCTCCTTTGTTTGTCTGTTTGGTTCCCCTTCCATCACCTTCGAGATTGCCATTCTCAACTGCGGCATGCTTTGTAAAAGATCCGCTATCTTAACCGATACCGTGGTTTGTAGCACCTGATTCACGATGCTCTTGTCTGACTCTGGTCGTGTGGTAGTTGTTTTTCTCTTCTTCCCTTCTGTTTCCATTGCCATCTCTACTTCCTAGCCTCCCGAAGTCTCTCCTTCTTGGTTCGAGGATCTGGATATATCGTTTTTTTCCGTTGTGCTCGGGTGACCGCCAGGATCTCTTCATCATTCTCCTTGAAACTAATCATGTTCACCCCTTTTTGCTCCGGGCAATCTTTTTCTTCGTGATCTCCAGGCCCACACCACTTGCATAATGCGTTTATTGTGTTCTGATTGTTGTTCGGGCATTCTCTTGCAAAGTGTCCCCACTCGTTGCACTACTGACACTGTATCATAGGTTGCCCTTTGCTGTCGTACTGCAGTCTGTTTCTCGGACTGTTGTTATTAATCCTTCTATTATTACGGTATCCTCCAGGGGATGCAATTGGACTGTTCTGAGGCTTCGGGGGTGTCATCGGCGGAGTTGATGATTCTCCCTGTGTGAACAACACTTGGGTACTTCTTGCTTTCAAGTTAAATGGGCATTCCTTGATTGAATGTCCCATTGCCTGACAGATATCACAAAATAACTTTCTTGGGCAGTTTGTTTTTACGTGACCTTCCCCATTGCACTTGGTGCACCATAATTCTCGGCGTTCTTTAGTTGTCTCTTTATCAGTTTTCAGTTCTTTCATCATGCGGATCATGTCTCTTCTCAGTGCCTGAATGGTTTTTGACTCGCTTTCACTGCTGTCATCCCCCGTACTGTCATCATCTTCAGTTCTTCTCTTACTTCGGGAGGATGTTTTGTTCTCACTTTCTATATCCATAGCCTGATTGTACGCTTCAGCGTACGATGATGGGGGTACGACTTTCATCTTTTTCCTCAACGACGAGACTAACCCTTCGATGAACCATCTCTTTTTCAGTCCACCGGCTGGCTGAGTTTCCAGTTTCCCGAGTAATTCTTTGACCCTTCTATTATATGCCCTTACATTTTCATTCTTTCCTTGTTTGGTATTGTAGATTTCCACTACAATCTCATTGTCATCTCTTAGAAGTTTAAACTCATTCTCGAAGGCTTTCCTTAATTCATCCCATGAGGTTTTCTGTGCTGTCCCTAGGTCTGTATACCAGTCAATGGCGATACCTCTTAGCGTCGCTAGGAACGCTTTTACCCAATAGTCTTCGTCCTCTTGTCCATTTGCCACCCATATGGTTTCACAAGTTTTGCAGTGCCGGACAGGATCCTCTGACCCGTTCCCCATGAACTTCGGCAACTTCTGCCTTTCACTCGCCGGTGGAGTCACCATCTTTTTCCCGGGGTACCCTCTCTGTGTCTTTGACCTAATTGGATTGGTTCTACTGTGTCATTCCAGTGTCCTCCCGACACTGTCGGCCACGTACGGTTCCTTCCCACGTCCGTTCCCGGCGTCCTCTACACTTTGAGTCACGTCTGGTTCTTTCTGGTTCTCCCTCTGCGCAGGGGTCTTGGGTTCAAGTCCTCTTATCCTTGGCCTTTCATCTGAAATGGACAATGCCACAATACGACGTATACTGTCCTCTAGTTCTTCTGTCAGTTTCTTCTCATTTTCTTTTTCTCTATTTGTTATTGGTGTTCTAAAATTTTATTCATCAACCCCTTGGTCTACTTCTTCATGTCATGCATTTTCTTTTTCAATAATCTGTTTTAATCTTTTTCTGCGTTCTTCTTGTTCCTCTAGTCTTAATGATCTTCTCACTATTTCTTCTGGTGTTTCCTGCCCAACTAGTCTTTTATTCTTGTCCTTATTAAGCTGTATGGGCATTAATTATGCTTACCCTTATCAGTTGTATGGCGTGCAACGACGATCGGAGTCACGTTCCTCTTGTTTCAGACGTTCCTCATACCTCCTGAGTATTTGTTGCCATCGCAATTCCCTCTCTTTCTTCTCGAAGGTCTTGGAAGGTTATCAGGTTCCTTGCTAGAAGTCAAGGAATGCGGTTCAAAAGGTCGTCCACCTCGCTATTGACACGCAAGTTTTCTGAAATAACCTCTTCTGGAACCGCTCTGCGGATGGATTCGTCTCACACGTATTGTTCGACTGATAATAACCACAGTTTGACCAATTCATGAGTTACTTCATCTTCCCGACTTCTTGGTTCATTTTCTTCTCTGTTGCTTCCCTCGCGTTCTTCTTGAATTTCTCGTACTATCTCTTCTATGTGCCTTCTATCTTGTACTTCCTCGTCGGTGTCAATCGGTTGCCCCATTACGCTACCATTTCCTTGACGCTGGTTACACCCAACAGTTTGCTTGTTCCTGACGATGTCACTTGCCCGATGTTCCCCGACGACTTAACTTGTCATCGACAGCCACCCTGTCATCCGATGGCGTCGGACAACTCAACTTGTCATCGACTTGTCACCCTCGACCCGATTCCGAATTGACAACGGCGCCAAATGTTTACCACAATATGGTGTGTTTCACAGAATATGAAGTAAACAGAAATAAAGAAGTAGTAGTATAGTGCATCATACGAACATAACAGAATTACTCAGAACGGACCATTGTATTCATCATTGATTCACAGGAAACATTACAATGTTCATGACAGCAACATACATATTTCATTATGACTCCAATGTCTGCATATCAACTATTGCCAAATCACACCAATATCTGACTACAATGCATTGACGACTTCAATACTATTGGCCAAGGTTGGTTGTGATGCCAACCGTTGGTACCGACGCCAAACTACCTGACCCATCAATTGGTGCCGACAACTAATTACATCATTTGTTTACTTAAACTATTATTTTGCTGTCTACAACATGTGCCCAGCTTTAGAACCTTCTCGATCTGAACCACTTAAATCACTTTGAGATCAGTAAAGCAAATATGAATTCAGAAAAAATAGCAATGATGACCCAAAGAAGAGACAAATTTTCCATTGTCAAGGTATAAGTCTTATAGTTTGCCAGGGACTCGCATATCATTTTAGTTGGACAAAGATGAAGGAAGAATATCAAGTTAACAACAAACAGAAGCAAAGAAATAATCCAGTCAACAAAGAGTTTTAAGGCAGCAGCAGTCTGGACAAATATCAAGGGACTGCATGGCTGCGAAGGAATTGCCAATTTATACAAGATGGTTGTGCATTAGATGTTGGCTGACATGGCTGTACAGGTCAACTGTACATTGAAGGACAGGATTGCACAGTCATACATTGGATGTTGATAGTAAATTGATGACAAGGTGTATGATCATACCTTTGACAGGCCATACACTGTCAGTTTTCAAAAGAGCTATAAAAGGTCAAGGATACTATTGTGAAGAAAGATGAAGCCTTACTGTTACCTCTTATAGTGGATGTGCCAAGTAAAATTGGTTTCTAATTTCTCAACAATGAAGTTATCTCTACCACCAGTGGGAGACTAGCGATATGTTACTTGTTAAGAAGTATGACAACCCTACGATGAATCAACTGGAGTAGTAGGCAGATATGAAGCTGATGAAACTAAATAACTATTTAGAGTTTGGTGAAGAAGAGAACTGTTTACTTGCTATGTGGTTTCTCAGACAAACATGAAGTAAACGGAAATATGTAGTAACAATTATACAGCATAAGATAGAACATAAGATTCATACCAGAATTGCACAGAACAAAGCATTGTTTCTATTCATTGAATATATCAACAATACATCACAATATCACAATGTCCTAACTACAAAGTATCGACTTGATATATAACTTGGCCAAGGTTGGTTGAGATACCAACCGTTGGCAACGACTACATAACTATCCAACCGTTGAGGTTAATTCCCGATAACACTTAAACTAACTGTGCATAAATATTATTTAATTTCATAATTATTCACTTGGCCGACTACGATTATGACCGACTACGATTATGACTGACTACATCCCCCCCACAAAACAAGTCATCTTCCAAACGATGGAAAAACATAAAGCATCAATTAAGTAAGATAGTCCACACTAGTGATGGCACTGCTGAAAACTTCTATCTGAACCAGTGGTAGATGCTTAGAAGTTGTGACCAGGTGTGTGATGCAATTACTTTAGATCTGGATGTGTAGAATGCCTAAGAGGATTGTAGTCGCTGAGTGAAGTTTTGCTCTGATTAGAGAAACCTCCTTAATCGACACCCCATGCCAATCGTACGACTCCATGCATTTCCTAAAGAGATCCATGTTTAATTCTTCAAATCTGGCCCTTAGTAATGGTGGAGTAGAAGTCAATACCTTCATACAAAGAATCAATCTCAATTGTGGTTTGAGCAGTGGATGAGAGGGTCCTCTTCGCCCACTCACAGGCAGACCTCAACCTCCTTAGGGCTCTTGCATTCCCAGTAATATCTTTCTTGTACTTCCTCCTGAATCCCTGAACAAAATGGTTTACCATGCGGTTGTCAAAATCTTCACCTCCCAAATGGGTATCTCCTGCAGTGGCCTTTACCTCGAAGATACCCTCTTCAATTGTCAAGAGAGAAACATCAAATGTACCACCACCCAAATCAAAAATCAGAACATTTTTCTCCCCCACACTGGTGACCTTATCAAGCCCATAGGCAATGGCAGCAACAGTTGGCTCATTGATGATTCTCATAACATTCAACCCAGAGATCACATCGGCATCTTTTGTAGCTTGTTGCTGAGAATCATTAAAATATGCAGGGGCTGTAATGACAGCATTCTTAATTGTGGTCCCAAGATAGGCCCCGACAATCTCCTTCATTTTGATCATCACCATGGAGGATATTTCCTCTGCTGCAAACTGTTTCTCTTTCCCTTTGTATGTCACAACAATCATGGGCTTATCACCTAGCCCTGCAATTACCTTGAATGGCCATAGCTTGATATCACTCTGAACAGATGCATCAGAGTATCTTCTACCAATCAGTCATTTTACATCGAAAACAGTGTTGATGGGGTTCATGGCAACCTGGTTTTTGGCAGCATCTCTGATGAGACGCTCTGTGTCAGTGAAGGCGACATAGGAGGGTGTCATCCTGTTGCCTTGATCGTTGGCAATTATCTCCACTCAATCATGCTACACTCCCACACAGGAATATGTAGTCCCCAAGTCGATTCCAATTGCAGGTCACACCTTGTATAATTAACAGACTCAAGAGACAACACAATGAAGAAGTAACGTGAACGATTTTTTTCTTCAAGCAGTTTTACAGACTTCGTACGGTACTTAGCTCTCTAGTCGTACGGATAGCCATCTGAAAGATTCATATGGCCTCAGATAGAAGTTTTCAAAATGTACGGCAATGTTGAACATGAGAATCTATACGGCTACTAGTCTTTTTCCTAGTCTTTAGCTTGTCTAAACTCGGATCCCAACAGAAATCTCCATCCTCAATTTCGACAGCTAGCTCCGAGATATCGTTGCATCATGAGGCAGCTCCTCTTCTTGCAAAAATCTTGAAATGTGATCTAGGGACACTTTGGTCTGAGCAATCGTGGACAAGTCGGGAAAATTCCTGAGAGGCTCCTGGAGAATTCTGAAAGTGGCCAATGCGGATAGCACTCCTACAGTCAATTGTGCATAGAGAGCCTTCCTCAGCCATAGGAACTCCGTCTATCGCAGCTCCTCCAAGTTTAATCTGTAGCGCTCTTCCCACACCTGTAATTTCATTATGCGCATATTCATAAGAGACTCGGAGGTGGTCCTCATTCGATCATCCTTGGCAGCCATGAGATTGTCCTGGAACTTTTCTTGCATTTTGGCAAGCGGAGTGTTGATAAGAATGGAGATGACAGTGGCGACAAGAGTGGCGAGGGAGGCGAAGCCCACATTCTTGAACAGAAGTGCCAAGGCGAGGATGATTTGCAGGGGCAGAACCCAAATGTCGTGCAGGTACCACGAGAAGTCATCGATTCGTTGCACATCCACGACCCTATAGTTGATGATTTCACTATTGATGTGCCTTTGCCTTGCCAAGCTCGATTATTGATTATTGTTTGAAAAAATTCCTAAAGACTTCAACAAAGTCCTGTCGATTGAACTTTCCTTGTCGATGCACCCTCTGTAGTCGTACGGCTGCCTAGCATGATTTTAATCGTACGGTTGCTTTGAAAAAAAAAATTGAACTTTCCTTGTCTCGTACGACGACTTATTTTGTGATCGTATGCCTTGAATTTTATCCATTTGACTCCATTGTCGATTGAATGGGGAGGCACACATCTTTATTGGAAGTTTTAAATCACCCAACTCCATTGATCTCCTCTTTGGCTTTTGAAAAACTACGACTATCCCTTAGTTTCCTTGTGGGGTCGATTAAGAATTCCCCCTATCGATGACATTTCATTGTCTTCATCGCATGAGGCTCTCTCTGTCAATTGCAACTCTTCCTTTCTCTTTTTGTCGTATGGTAGAGTGTGTGCGATGGGGTGGGGGGTCGTACGGCCTTAGTCGTACGACCCCTTCACTTTATTTTTATTTTTATTTTATTATATATATATATATGTATGTATGTATATTTTCAACTTTTCATTTTCACTCTTTCTTCATTTTTCATTTTTTTTTCCACATTTCTATTTTTTGCGTTTTTTTCAATTTTCCATCCATAGCAAACTGAGTCGAATTTTTCTATTTTTCTCCGACGGTATCCACCTGTTATTTGCCTCTCCCACTGTAACAATTTCTTGTCACATTTTGCCTCATGGAATGTCTCTTGATATTTTTCTCTTCTTCGGAGTTTTGTTGTGAGGGTGATTTCACAGTACGACAAGAAGCGATATGCTCCAAATTAAATATTTTAATTTTATTACTTGGAGACGTACCTTTGTTAATTTTGCAATCGTCAGTAGAGTCGGGTGCCTTTCTTGGGACCGGAACTGTTGTCTTTTGCGAGCGGTGTACTACGTTCTACACACATAAACTGTATGACTTTTTAACATCATTTTTTCTCTGTTGCTTTTCACTCATCACCATAAAATTACAAGTCGATGTGAATACTATATAGTCCTTATTCATTCTGTATGGTCTGTAATGTCCCTTACCCGACTTGCCCTAGAATTCGCTTGTGGATTTTATTCTCTTTAAATATTCTCTTGGAATCGTACCTGTAGCAGTATATATATGTACAAATCCATATTGCCATACGTCAGTTCTAATATCAATTTCCCAACAATTCAACATAATCAACTTACAAATGAAAACACATAAGAAAGAAGAATCACTCAGCATGCCAGGGAGGAGAAGTCATAAATCCTTAGTAGCCTAAGGCCTACCACAGTCCTATTGCCCGAACCCTTGACGAGGGCCTATGGGGGCTGGTCCTTTTGCCGAATCCCTCGTCCGGGCCTATGGGAGCATATTCCAATGTGGGACCCCCATCCCTCCATGGTCCAAACCTTTGACTCAGGCCTACGGAAGCATAATGCCCAAACCCTCGTCTCAGGCCTATGGGGACGGAACCTTAGATGGGGTTTATAAGCAATCTACTAAGACTTATGCATTCACCCCTCCTGGCTGAATCACAAACAAAATGTATGCGGTTTCCACACAGTTCCAATTTATACAATTTGCCTTTATCACTAGGAAATGAATCATATAGTAGTATATGATGCAACATACGAGATATTAGAGTGCAAACAGTTTCTAGCCAGTTTCAAATATGCAGTTATTCTTTTATCTATTTTCATTCTGCTTCCATTATGCTATAAGAGATTCAAATAGAAATGTAGATGACAAGACAAAAACAATAATCAGAGAAGTTATATTTATTCACAGTCATCCTTCTTATAGTTTTCTAGTTTTATGGCTTCATTCTAATACAAACTACTGTACAATATAACAGCCATCATTTATATACACCTGTAGATGGAAATTAGTACCTAGACATATCATAATGATCTACAGTTATTATCCTAATGAAAGTCACAATTGCCATGACACAATTCCCTTATTTCCTAGTCCCAATTTCCTCACAGCGGAATGAATTAAACCATGTCAGGGATAGGTTTATGCATTTTAAATGAGAAAGACAAAGCATATGAAATAATATTATTGTTGAATAGAGGGAACTAGATGCTAGGACTGAGTGAGGAATCTCACCTGAGCCTTGATGAACACATCATCAATTTCTTATGTCTCATATGAATATGCTGCAATTATTGTCTTTAATTTCATAATATAAATATATATATATATTCTAAACTCAAGAAAATATATATATCTTATTCTCTCTTGATGCTGGTATGCTTAGTTATGTACTTCACTTTAGAATATATATATTCTTAATTTTAGTAAAGTATTTTATTCTCCTTTATCCTTTTCCTGTTGAATGAATGATCGATGGTGATCTAACTTCCATTGCATTTCTGTTTTGTGTTTTTTTATTCTGATGAGATATCTTCACAATGCCCACCAATATTCTCTTTATATCTTGATCGGTGCCTTTTCATCAATAGTCACCACTTTATATGGTGATCGCTGACCTATTTGTTCATTCACTGCTTAGTTAATATTATTTAATAATAATCACTCCTTTATTAGAGTGTCTACTCTTGTATTCGCTGCTTGTAAGGAATATTAATAGTTACTTAACAATTACTACTTTATTCTCTTATATGAGATATTTGCTGCAAAAAGTCAAGTCTTATAATATATATATATAAATATATTTATTTATATAAATTTATAATGTTATAATAATATTTATTATATAAGATTTTATATATATATTATAATATTGGATATTTAATATTTATGCTTATATATATATTTATAATATAAAATAGTCATAATGATGTTATATTTATATGTTATAAATTATATAATAGTATTATTATATTATATAATAATACTTAAATCAATAATACAATAAGTATATTGTATTTTCATAATATTAATTAATATTATTATATATGTTGATTAAATATATTTGACCAAAGTGATTTCTCGGTCCATGATGTTTAAATCTTTAATTTAAACAATGCCCTAATATGGGGACATGACATGGTCTCTTTCTGGTCGATTGTGCATTAGAGATCAGGGGGATTTTGTGCATGTATAGTTCCAGAGGTATTCCCTTCAAATGTTTGTATGTTCGAGTGAATACATCCTTGTACTCGAAGAAAATTTTGAAAGCCGCTGCTTTAAGTATTGGATCCCAATCATCTCTGACGAGGATCACCTAAGGGTTACTCTCCTCGCTGAGGTTAACTTTCCTCGTTGAGGGTTCCTCGTACATGATCTTTTCACCTTCAGATTTATGTGTCGACATGCTATCTATTTCGACATCCCCTTCCTTGTACTCCTCATAGGCATCCGGAAAAGTGTGAGTTACCTCTTGCTGGTTATTACCTTCCTCCCCCTTGTTATTCGTCAATTCCTTCTTACCAAGTGTTTCACTTGTCCCAATGTTGCCGAGTGTTTCACTGGTCGGCCGAGAATTGCCCACTGGTTCACTAGTCGCCCGAGAGCACTTGCCAATTTCTTTTATTGAAATCATATTACATTCTGGTTGGAAGAATTCATAATCTTCTATTTGCCAATGGAACAACCTGCTGAAGGAGTTTGTCTCGTCTTTGGAGCATTCTTGTAATTTCAGTACACCTTTGTCGTTTGGCTCCATGGGCCCTCTTTCTCCTTCAGTCATTGTGTCGCCACTGTCTGAGTCGGAATCCGATGCCATTTCTTCACTGACGGTCTGAGTTCTTAGATCAATGACAAACTTCTTACCCTTGTTTTCTATTGACAGGGTGTTCTTCCAATTGTGGTTGGCCTTGGCAGCTATTAGTCACCCTCGGCTGAGTAATGCATTATAAGAGGCATTTCGTGATGTAATGACTACAAAATTTAATAAGAACTGTTGAGTACCAATCTTTACCTTCTGAGCCATTAGCACTCCCAACGCTTTGATTCCGTGCTAGTCGGCTCCCACTAACTGGAAGTTCTGTGGCCACAATGTAGGCTTGTCGAGACTTTTCCAAGTTTCTTCTGGAAGTACATTCACCCCAGATCCCCCGTCGACTATTGTGTTGGTCAGGTTCCTTCTGAGGATTTCCATGTGGACTACTGTCGGTTTCTTTCCCATGTCGATTGCCAATAGTCTGGGGTCGAGCACTTGTTCACTAGTCGGCGGTGGTTCCACTATGACATCGTCCTCTACCTTACCTTCATTCGGGTTTTCTTCCACCACTTTGGATATCGCCATCCTTAACTGTCGCATAGATCAGCCATCTTAATTGGTATGGTAGTTTGTAGTACCTGACTTGCAATGTTTCTGTCGGATTCCGACCGTAGGGTTGTGGTTACCTTTTTGTTTGAGTCCCTCTATTCTGTTTCCATAGTGTAAGAACCCTAGTTCTCCTTCACATACATTTAAACAAAATCTTGCATAATATCATAAATTATAACAGCAAACACATAAAATCAAAAGTTCTAATTTTTCACCATGCAATGAGTTCGAAAATTCCAGATTTTATTTCCTGCTTATACAATCACCTTTTCAATAAACAAAAGACAACCCAGTTCATAAAAAGTGATTACATATCTAAACTGAATTTGACTTTCCCAGGTCTGATAATAAAAAAGCAGCACGAAATGGCTCTGAAAAAGCAACTCAAAAAGATTTCTCCACCACAAAACTCTGTCAAATCTCCTCCTAGATCCAACCGCCCCTTATAGTGATGAAAGGCCTCAGAGAAGATAGGCGTTTGGCCTCAAGGAAAACACGCCATGGCTGGAGGTAGTACGGCTAGCTGTAGAACAAATGGTACGGCCCTTGAAAATGTGTGTGATGATCATATAATGCAGCCCTTGTCAAAATCGCCTTCTATGATGAAGAATATGCTTGACACCCTGGAAATACTTCTCCAATCTGTACAAACTTGACTCCTAAATGAAGCCAACTGTTAACCAATCTTCAGCTGATAGTCTCACAACCTCATAATGTTGATACACTGAAGGAGCTACACTCTCCAATCCCTGAAAGCTCTAGAAAATACAGAAACCCTCGTTTCTCTTCTCCAACGCCAATAGAAAACATGAGGTGAATTATCAAAATGCATAATAGAATGAGCTCCAACTTTCCTTGGCTCCTTTATATATTTCCTCAAGAAGTCAATTCCCTCCATTTTGCCTTTTTAATGTCATTCAAAATAATATAATATTTGCACTTTGGACATTATAGTATATCCTTGAAATTGGCGCCCCAAACAATTAATTAAATGGACCCCTTTTTAATGATGAAATGACCCTCAAGCATAAAGTGCAAATATAACGTTATATTATAACATTAAAATATTAATTATTATTAAAGTGACCTTTAATAATAATTAAACATCATAACTTAGGCAAAACACCTTATTTCTCCAAGCCAACTGAATACCGGAATCGACACTGTCGAATATTCCATTCAGGTGCCCTGCTATAAATAGTAACCCTAACTGAATGACTTACTATAAATAGTATGAGAAAATGAGTCCTGAAACCCTTGCAAAGGCCAACCCTAAAACATACTGAACTCTGGAGAAGAAATAAATCATCCACTGACTAGGTTTCTGTCAGAAAAGACCCTCTATCCAATCCCAGTAGCCTACGAGGGTCGATTAATAGGCTAATCCTGCCGACAACTGGAGTCTAGCTAGAAGGGGGCATTACACATAGCAACCTCCACTTCTTTCCTGGCGTCGCGGAGCCTTTCCTTCTCCATTCGGGGGTCTGGATAGTGTGCCTTCTTTGTTTGTGCTCGAGTGACGGCAAAGACTTCGTCATCCTCCTCTTCAATGTGGATGAGATTCACCATACCTTTCTATTTTGGGCAGTCGTCCTCATGGTCGTCAGGCCCACACCATTTGCAGAGTGACACCATTTGCAGAGTGCATTTGGTTTGTTTTGGTTGTTACTCTGGCCTTCCCTTGCAAAATGCCCCCACTCATTGCATTGACGACATTGGATCATGGGTCATCCTTTTGCATCGTACCGGATACGACCTCTTCCCCCACCGTTATTATTATATCTGTTATTTCCTCCTCTCTGATTGTTACGATATCTGCCAAGCAATACATCTTGATTATTTGGTTGGGCGGTGTGGTTGATGGGGTAGATTGCTCGCCCTGAGTATAAAGCACTTGGGTGCTCCTCGTCTTTAAATTGTACGGGCACTCCTTAACAGAATGGCCCATTACTTGGCATATTTCGCAGAATATTTTCCTGGGGCAATTTGCTTTGATGTGACCCTCATTGCTGCATTCGGTGCACAATAGTTCCTTACTTTCCTTCACTGTTTCCTTATTAGCTTTAAATTCCCTAATCATTCTGATCATATCTTTTCTTAATGCTTGTACGGTTTTTGATTCTTCCTCATCATTGCCATCTGAGCTTTCGTCATCATCTTTCTTCTTCCCCTGGCTGGACATCTTATCTTCACTCTCGATGTCCATAGCCCGGTTGTAAGCCTCGACGTACGACATTGGCAGTACTATCTTCATTTTCCTCCTAAGCAAGGGGATCAAACCCTCAATGAACCATCTTTTCTTTAACCCGTCAGTCGGTTCCTTCTCTAATTTCACCAAAAGTTCTTTCAGTCTTCGATTATATGCTCGGACATTTTCGTGTTTACCTTGCTTTGTATTGTTATCTCGGCCACTATTTCATTGTCATCCTGTAGTAATTTAAATTCTTCCTGGAAAGCTTTCTTCAGTGCATCCCAACTGGTTCTTGATGTGGCATCCAGTTCCATATACCAATCTATCGCAATCCCTCTCAGGGTTGCTGGGAATGATCTTAACCAATAGGGCCTGTCGTCCTGTCCGTTGGCTATCCAGATAGTTTCACAGGTTTTGCAATGTCGGACCGGATCCTCCGATCCGTTACCAAGGAATTTTGGCAGCTTTTGCTTATCCGTACTTGGACTTCCCATATTCGGACTTCCGGTGGAGTCACCATATTTCTTCCCCGATGTCCTCCTTGTGCGTTAGATCTGATTGGACTAGTTCTCCCTTGACGTTCCGGTGCCTTCCTTGCACTCTCGGCCACGTACGGGTCTTTCCCATGTCTGTCTTCAGTGTCCTTTGCACCTCGAGTCTTTTCGGGTTCCTTCCGGTACTCGTTCTACCCAGGTGTTTTGGGCTCGGGTCCTCTAGTCCTTGGCTCTTTGTCCTCTGCTATGGATAGCTCTTGGATACGGCGTATGCTATTTTCAAGTTCCTTTGTTAATTCATTTTCGTCATCTTTCCCTTTTTCTTTATTTGTTACCAGTGTTCTGAAATTTTCTTCGTCGGCTCCCTCGACGAGACTTTGGTGTAATTCAATAGTATCTTGATTTATTTCATGATGATGCTCATTTGCTTCTTCAGCAATTTGTTTCAATCTTTTTCTTCGGTCTTCTTGTTCTTTTAATCTCAATGATCTTCTTAATCTCTCCTCGGGTGTTTCTTGCCCACTTGGTACTCGGTTTTTGTCTTTGTTGAGTTGTATGGGCATTACTCGACACTCGTACGGTTATTAGTTGTAGGGCATCCGATGGCGGTTAGCTTCACGCTCCTCCTCACGTTTCACGTGTTCTTCATACCTCCTGAGTATTTGTTGTCGGCGTTGTTCTCTGTCTCTTTCTTCCCAGAGGTCTTGCAGGATTATCAAATTCCTTGCCAAAAGTCTGGGTATGCGATTGAGAAGATTGTCTACCTCTCTATTGACTTCTAAGTTGTCTCCAATGATTTCCTCTGGAATATCCCTGCAGATGGGCTTCATTCCTCACGTACTGTCCTACCGCCAATTGCCACAGGAATACGAGATCTTGAGTTAGATCATCTTCCCTTTCATTCCTTTCTCGTTCATTGTCTTCTCTGTCGCTTTCCGCCCGTTCTTCTTGTATTTCTTCTTCTATCCTTTCCACTTGTCTTCTGGTTTCTATTTCTTCCTCAGATTGAATAGGCTGACCCATTATGACGTCATGTTGTTATCTCCTCCTGTCACCGACTATTCAATCTCCTGTCGATTCAATTTGTCGACGACTACTCGCCGACTATCACATTCGTCACCGACGACTCAATATCTCTTGTCACCTTCCAACCCGACTTCGAATCGGCAACGGTGCCAAATGTTTACTTGCTATGTGGTTTCTCAGACAAACATGAAGTAAACGGAAATATGTAGTAACAATTATACAGCATAAGATAGAACATAAGATTCATACCAAAATTGCACAAAACAAAGCATTGTTTCCATTCATTGAATATATCAACAATACATCACAATATCACAATGTCCCGACTACAAAGTATCGACTCAATATATAACTTGGCCAAGGTTGGTTGAGATACCAACCGTTGGCAACGACTACATAACTATCCAGCCGTTGGGGTTAATTCCCGATAACACTCCTAAACTAACTGTGCATAAATACTATTTAATTTCATAATTATTCACTTGGCCAACTATAGCCGACTACAATTATGACCGACTACAAGGACCACCAAGTGTGTGGTGAAGAAGAGGTCTGCCAACTAGAGAGTAAGTCAACACCAAGTGAGGTAAATCAGAGTTTTGTTTATTGCGGACAGAAACACAAATATGAATTCAGAAAAAACAGCAATGATGACCCAAAGAAAAGACAAATTTACAATTGACAGGGTATAAGTCTTATTGTTCGGCAGAGACTTGTTGATGTGTTTTTTATGCACATGCAAACTCAGAATAAAATACTAAGTATTCTATCCTCTCTTGAACAAAGTCTCTCAAAGGCTAAACAAAGTGATCCAATGAGACAACTCCAAGGTTCATGATATGTCAGGTCTTGACATGCAATGGATAGATTCAATAGTTGATGTGATAATGCTGGTAATCACAAAGGAACTTACGCTGAATTGACTCCTTACTCCACTCAAATATGTTACTTCCTGCTTATGAAATGGAACTTCTTCTAACCAGCTATGAAAGAAAAGGCAAAAGGATAAGGGTTTAGGAAATCTACTCTAAGGACAATGATATAATGAACCATGCTACGATAGACAAACTCCTCACGAGACCTGACTCCGCTTCGCCATGAGAACCAACAACTACACGAAGCAAGTGCAATCTTCTAAGGTAACCCAATGATTTTCATATTGCAAACACACATCCAAACACCCACAGCTGGAGCAGCTTGAACAAGTATTCACAATCGAACTAAAGCAAATGGAGGTTCAGGCTAACTTTGCAAAATGAGTTGCCTTCAACAATCCACAAAAAGTATGAACCAAGAGGAATTCATCAAATGTCTTTGCACAAACATTACATCAATGAACTTCTAATCTATTATTTAAGCCAATTGGAAACATTTCTCAATCACATCCAAGAAATTAGAAACCATGTTAACATTCCAAAACCACAAGATCACCATGAAACTTCCAACAATGAGCTTGTATTAATCTTGAAGTGTTTGATTACAACAATTTCACATGTCTCTTCAATGATTTCAAAAGTCTCCTCTACTCTACTCCTATTCTACCTCTACTCTAAAAGGTCTTAACCTTTACAAATGAGAGAAATGGGCCTTATATAGGCTCTGAAATTACATGAACGGCCAAGATTGATTTGCAAATCAACGGCCCAGATGAAGACAACAATGCATAACCGCCCAAAAGAGAAGCAATGAAGGCACGTTTTCCAATGTGAGAAGCTTGAAATGGAATCTTTGGAGCATCTTCCACATGGACGTCCTCTTTGGCCTCTTGTTTGTTGTAGGTACATTGGACTTGAACGGGTGATGTGGCAGACTATGATTAGACTAGTGACGTGTATATGCCACCTCAACATTGAGCCAACCGATTTGATCTTCTTTGTGTTCATATTGCTCGGAATATTTCCCAAATTATGTCATCTTTTGTGGAATAGTGTTCGAACTAGGATTTTCACCTTTGGAACTTGGCATCTTTCGAACTTGAAAACTTGGGAATTTTGGGAATTTCTTGATGTTGTCTTCATGTAATTCATGACTTTTGAAGTACATGCTCATTTTCTCATCTCATGACGCTCTTGTGCTTGTTCTTGTGCAGGATTCTATCTTTGAATGATACAGGAAGTAAACCTTGGGCGTGAATTCTTGGAATAGTCTTCATGACAAATGCTCTCTTGTGATGCTTCTTGGACGCACAGGGTGAAGTGGTGTCGAGCAGTGGACCTCCTTCGAGGATGACCTTGGTGTTGAATTCCTCTATGCCTTGTTGTGGTGTGCTTGAAACTCAATCATCTGGATTGGCTCTCCTGGATATGGCGATGATGCTCTCCTCCATGCACGATGAAGTGATGCTCTTCCTCCATTCAAGCATGACCTTGTTATATGACTTCTGGCGTTGGATCTTGATCGTCTGGAACAGGTCTCCTTCATGTGGCGATAATGTCCTCCTTCCTCAAGCCATGCTCTTCCCTGCTTTAAACCTTCAAGTGCAAGTTCTCGCCACTTTCCTTCCATTACCTACACAAGAGAAACATCTATCAACATAAAGACATTTGATCATCAACAACATTTCATTACGAATTCCTAACATGCTTGCTTTATGCAATGAAGAAGGCCATACTTTCATGCTTTAACTTTGCTTTTTATCTTTTCATGGCCGACCTAACCCAAGCTGGGCGCACTTGATGCTTGGTGAAGAAATTGCCCAAGGATGGCACATATAAGGGAGGTTAAAGAAATTATCATGATGGAGGGCATATGACAAGGTAATGAGAAATTTTCCCTAGGATGAGCGCACTGGAGGTATGCAAAAGAAAAAATCTATCAAGGCAAGCGCATTTCACGATGCATGAAGAAGTTTTTATGAGGGCGCTCATGTCAAGAGTTAAGGAAATTTTGCCAAAGGTGGAGTGCATCTGCTCTATGCTAGAGAAATCTCTCTAGGTTGAGCGCATTCCTCAGGTGGAGAGGGAATTTCTCATAGGAGTGCATGTGGTGAAGAAATCTCCTTCAAGGTGGCGCATACTGCATATGATGAAAGTTTCCCAAGAGGGTGGCACATGTGCAAGGGTCAGAGGAAATTTTCCTCAAGAAGGCGCACTTGGAGAGGGCAGAAGAAATCCCAAAAGAAGGCACCTAGAACATGTAACAAGAAAATTTCCTTCTCAAGGTGGAGCAATTTTCCTAAGTGATAGAGAAATCTTTGAAAAAGGGCGCAAATGATAGGAAATTTTCATGATGGGCGCATATGCAACGGTCAGGAGAAATTTTCCCAAGGTTGGGCGCATATGCTAAGGCCAGGAGAAATTTTCCAAAGGTTGGGCGCATATGCTAAGGCCAGGAGAAATTTTCCAAAGGAGGTCGCATATGTTAGGGGCAAAAGAAATTTTCTCCAAGTTGGGCGGACTCCACTAGTGTAGAGGAAATTTTCTTCAGTGAGGGCGGATTCCACTAGTGCAGAGGAAATTTTCTTCAAGTTGGGCGGATTCCACTAGTGCAAAGGAAATTTTCTTCAAGTTGGGCGGATTCCACTAGTGTAGAGGAAATTTTCCATACTTAGCCACTTTTCAGTGCCTGAAATCAAGTATATTTCAAAATATATTTAAGTATAGGATATACTTTAAATATTTTGAAATATACTTCCAGGATGTTTGAGATAGGTCTCGGATCCATGAGATTTAACATGCAGATTCTAGATTTTTGAGGATCCACCAGATTTCAGACTTAGTCATTTTTCAGGATTTCAAGACATCAGACTTAGTCAATTTTCAGTATCTCAAGGACATGCTTAAGTATTCTCAATTGCACCTTGTTTGACGAATGACCTTCCTAATTTCCACTTGACTCATTTCACGCCGCTCCGGAGAGGCTCATTCTTCATTTCATGGAAGAGACTAGGTTTGACAACACCTCCTAAGGATTCTAGAAGCTCAAAGTTATGAAAAAAGGTGGGTCCCCATTTGCAATGGGGCGATGTGTGATTAGGTCACAACATCTAGCGCCACTTCGAATAAATGTTCCTGAACATTTCAAAGATAAAGACCCAATCCAGACCCAGAAACTTCAAACAATTCCTTTAAAGTCATCAACCAGCTAGGAAACACACTCGAAAGGGAAGAAGAATCTTAGATTGGATCGAGACACTTCATAATTAAACATATCGAGAACAGTGATTAATATAAAATCTTAAGTGTTCCAATAATAAACAAGAACCACAATTTCAAAATTTCTGTGTACACCCACACGTTAGGCCAAATAAACATGAATACGTGATCAAGGAATCAAAATCAAAGGCTTAGCACAACCATTCATATCCCAAAAATCCAAGTGTGTGCATCGTGAGTTCATTCCCATCCATCAGCAACTAAGGTCATCTAAGTTCCTTTGCATTAAGCTACGTGATTAGTACACACCTCATGAACTACCTGGACATGGCCCCGCTGCCAGTGAGCGTCTATAGCCCCGACAGGTTTGTCTCGTAATTCCACTCAAGCAAAGCCCTACTGCCGGTCAAGCGTCCATAGCCCCGGTAGAGATTACTCGATCGTCCATCTAACTGAGTTATAGTGTGTGAATGAGTGATTTTCATTGCGTTTCTTTTCTTCTCTTTTGATTTTCGACTAAGCTTACAATTTGGCAGAGTACAATGCAGTACCGCTACCCTTGCAACTCATGCTTTTGACAGCACGGGTTACGTTGATAACTCAGCTAGCTGGTTGTGGACTTCCGATGGCAGCAAAGGTGGACTTTAGATTTTTCACTTAATGTAAGCTCACCGAGACTCACTTAGGTACTTCCAAATTATTAAGTATGTAAGGTATAAGATCTCAAAATACTTCAAGTCATTCTAAACAATCGATTTATCTTCCAAGAACAAACAACATGCTATTCAAACACTAACAATGGAGTCCACAATGAATCCATCCATTTGATGCAAGTTTCTCAAAGGAAAACAAGAAGTGTTCATTTTAAGATTAAACATTTTAAACATGATAATCACAAGTTGTCAGTGTCCAGACACAATATAGGATTCCTTTCTGAGTCAAGTACAAATCATAACTTGTTGATAAAGTTCAAGAAAATCATCTTCGGAATCCAAAGAATTTCATGAAAATTTATCAAAGAAATGAACTAATATTTGATAAGAATTGGGCTATATGTGTTTTAAGGATAACAACGCCCTTCACAAATCAGAAAACCCACGAAAGCAAACCTAATCCAACAGCAACAACCTAAACTACAGAAAGCAAACCTAAACTAAGGACTAACAGGACACGGCAAACTACTCTAAAGCAACAGAAAAGAAAACCTACTCTAAACAAGCTATGTACAAAGGGCGGACACGACTCAAAACACTGAAATATATACATGACCTAGCATGGTTTCTCAGAATGAAAAGCAACAGCAACTTGCAAGTAATGGTCCTTAATTTGGCAAACTTATCTTTGAACTCGAAAAAATGTTCTCTCACAATGCAATCATCGAATTCAGAAAAAAATTTGCCTAATATTATAAGTTGTGGCAATTCAAAAAGACCATGGTTTATCCATATGCAGATTGTTTTCCCTAA
The DNA here is from genome assembly GCA_027924645.1 of Cunninghamia lanceolata. Lineage (NCBI taxonomy): Eukaryota > Viridiplantae > Streptophyta > Pinopsida > Cupressales > Cupressaceae > Cunninghamia > Cunninghamia lanceolata. Next base: position 10,886,779 of record BSBN01000346.1, on the reverse strand, counting down.
GTTTCCATAGTCGAATTCATATGTTTCAAGTTCACAATTTGGAAATTCATGATCTTCGTCGTTAAAAGCAAGGAGAGATACAACCTGATGATGTTCATCCTCAAGCGAAAATTCATGCTCGTTGCCCACCAACACGTTGGGAGGTCGAAGTTGGTGATGAATCATCCCACTCGCGTCCGCAATATGCAAATCAACATTATACTCAAAAGTGGGCATATCAAAATGAAAAGGTGAAAACATTTGAATTTTAGGAGCATGGAACATTTCACCTGTAAGTTCATTGTGGATCTTCAATAAAGGGCCTAGCACCAACTCAAATTACTTCGTGTAGTTGACCTCCATTTTCTCATCTTGTTCATCTTGGGATGACTTTGGCAGGAACTCTTGTTGTATTTCATACATGAGGCCGTCGAGCACCCCTCTGAATGACTCTTCATTGTCGGGCTTGTGGATGACGGTGTGTAACATATCTTCTTGACCACTTCCCTTTTCAAGGATGCTTGCAATCTCTTGTAATTCATTCTCAATAATTTCCTCCATTAATATGTATGAATAATCAGTGAGGAATTCTTCTTCTTGCAAAGAACTTGAACCGTCTTCTTCTCTATTAGTTGCATTCATGCCTTGATCTTTACTTGAACTTGCTTGAACATTCTTTATTTCCTCTTGAATTTCTTCAATATGCCCTTCCGTCTTTTGAACAAGGCATGTGATTTCACCTTCTAACTCACTTGTGCATTGATCATCAAACTCACTTGTGCTATCTTCACTAGTAAATGGAATGGAAGTTCCTTCTTCTCTAGATGATTCCTCGAGCTTCAATTGCGCCTTGGCTTGATGAATAGCCTCCCAAATTGTCGAACATGTGAATTCTGAATGATTGACATTATGAATTCTACACCATTCGCATGGAAATAGGTGATACTTTACGCTCAAGTCTTTCTCAATACTTAGTTTCTCTTTGATCATCTCCTTGAATCTTACGAAAGCTTGACTTTCACTTGAAATTTCGGCTTCCAACCTAGTACTCGCAACCGGCTCATAAACTTGCAAAAAAGAAATCCTTCCTTGCAATGTTAATTCCATCCTTGAAAGAAATGTTAAGCAATACAACTCCTTGTGATCATTTGTACCATGGATTCGGCATCCATCCCATGATGCAAAGTCGGCCAAGTCCGCATTCCTTGGATGAAGTTGTGCATTCAGACTTCGCCAAAGCTGGATGATGTCCATTTGAGGATCATATTTCTGCTCAAATCCTTGAAACTGGTTCACATATGCTGAGAAATCCATCCTTATTTTTGGTATTTCTCAATTTTTTACTTTTTTGGATTTTTGAATTTTCTACCTTTTTTGTATTTTTGAGCATAAAAGAGATCTAGCAAATCTCAAATTTGGCTTTGAAAGCTCACTTGGTTCCAATTCCACAATTCGGAGTTCGTTCGTGTGCTTGGACTGAAAGAAGCAATGCAATTCCTTGTTCATGCCCCTTTTATCCTGAGTTGAGATGTAGGAATTTCTTCGTTCTGGCCACCTCCTTGCTGAATTCTATCGAGTGGTATGAGAAGAGGCGTGCATAAAAGTGATAGATGATGGAGCGATGAATGATAAAACACCAGAATATCTTTTGTATGCTTGGAACAAATGGAGTAATTCGTTGTTCTGGCCCTCCTTCTAGTGCCAATTCTGTTGATGTGTTTTTTATGCACATGCAAACTCAGAATAAAATACTAAATATTCTATCCTCTCTTGAACAAAGTCTCTCAAAGGCTAAACAAAGTGATCCAAAGAGACAACTCCAAGGTTCATGATATGTCAGGTCTTGACATGCAATGGATAGACTCAATAGTTGATGTGATAATGCTGGTAATCACAAAGGGACTTACGCTGAATTGACTCCTTACTCCACTCAAATATGTTACTTCCTGCTTATGAAATGGAACTTCTTCTAACCAACTATGAAAGAAAAGGCAAAAGGATAAGGGTTTAGGAAATCTACTCTAAGGACAATGATATAATGAACCATGCTACAATAGACAAACTCCTCACGAGACCTGACTCCGCCTCGCCATGAGAACCAACAACTACACGAAGCAGATGCAATCTTCTACGGTAACCCAATGATTTTCATATTGCAAACACACATCCAAACACCCACAACTGGCGCAGCTTGAACAAGTATTCACAATCGAACTAAAGCAAATGCAGGTTCAAGCTAACTTTGCAAAGTGAGTTGCCTTCGACAATCCACAAAAAGTATAAACCAAGAGGAATTCATCAAATATCTTTGCACAAACATTACATCAATGAACTTCTAATCTATTATTTAAGCTACTTGGAAACTGTTGATGATTGTTTTTAGACAAGTCAACAATAGAGTAAAGCACTAGAGGATCCCACTCTCTCTTGAATAAAGCTCTTCAAAGGTTGAACTATGTGATCCAGTGAAGTAACTCCAAGGTTCCTTATTTATGATTCATGATGAGGTTAACTCAGTGATTACATGTGATCTTGCTGATAATCACAAAGGGACTTACATTAGACTTCTTCTTCATTCATTTAGCTTATCTCTCCTTTGAGTGTGGATGATGTATCAATAATAAAGAAACGACAAAAGATAAAGTTTAAAGGAACTAATCTAAGGTCAATGAAGCAATGATGATGCTTGAATAGGCAAACTCCTGAATTAACCTAACTCCACTTCGCCAAGAATGCCTACAACTACGTGGAGTTGGTGCAATCTCCTAAGGTATGCGAATGGTTTTCAAATCATGAAGGCTTATACAAGCACCCATCGAATGGCGCAGCTCAAACAAGCATCCACAATCGAACTTAAGCAAATAAGGCTCAGACTAGCTTTACACAACACTTCATCAGCAATGAATGTTAAAAGCATGAGCTAGGAGTTGATCAAATATTCAATACAACATACATTACATCAATGAACTTCTAATCTATTTGAAACATCTCTTCATTCAATTCAAAGCATAAGAAACCATGTAACTCCACAAGACAAGACTTAAACACCAAGCGAACTCCAATGTCCTTGCATTAATCTTGAGAAATATGTACAACAATCTCCAAGTCCTCTCAGAGAATTTCGAGAGTCTCTTCTACTCTACTCTAAAATCTAATCTCTAATCTAATAATTTACAAATGAGGCAACAAGGACTTTATATAGAGCCCAGAAATACAATGAATGGCTTATATCATTTCATGTAGCCAAGGGCCTAGATCATGCCAACTCAGCAGGTAGTTACAACAACTTGCTATTTTTAGTACAAAAGAGAGGCAATGAAGGCACATTTCCCAGTGTGATAAGGATAAGATGAAATCATTTAAAGCATCTTCCACATAGGCGTCCCTTTGGCTTCTTTTATTAAATGATACACTGAATGTAGTCATATGATGTGGCTACATTTGATTGAACGATGATATGTACTTGCCACATAGGTGCCACCTTAGCTTATTCCCAAATTGTATCAACTTATGATATCTTCAATGTGATTACTTTGAACTTGTATGTTTGGGAATACATCTTGTAGATCTTGCCTTGTTCTTGAATTGTAAACTAGATGAGTACATGTTTGCTTCATTTGACTAACACTGTGATGCTTTTTCTTCTTACAGGATACATGATGATCTTCCTTGGATGCATCTAGATGTAGAGTGTAGTAGTATAGAGTAGATGATGATGATGCTTCCCATCCTCTTCATATGTAGAGCAGACTCTCATAGACTTGAAGATTGTAGAGTCTTGAAGTTGAATGGATGAAGTGTCCTTGACATGATGCCATTGAAGATGAAGTAGTGTACTTGAACTTGATGTAGATGAGGAAAGGCTTCCTCCTTAAGGATCTTGAGATGATCCTTCAGAATGTAGATATTTGATGACATCTTCCTTAGATAAGGAGTAGCTGACTTCCCAATGAGGCTTGAATGTACTGGAGGTTCTTGAAATGCTTAATGAGGATGAGAAGTCCCCTTGGAATGCTTGATGATATGAAAATGAAGGGTGTTGGCATGTTGAACTTGAAAATTGAAAGAACTTGAAGTAGAGTGGATGCCTTTGGAAGTCTTGATGAAGATGATGTCTTCTCCAACCTAACAGCTTGTTAACTCCTTTGATGATCCTTCAGCCCCATCTTTATTGCTGCAACATAAACAAAGAAACAGCATCAATCCCTTTTGATAACTGATTTCATAATACATAGGGATCTTTCAGATATATAAGAAGCACATTTAAGCATTCAACAACCCTCATCATCAAATAGACTTCACTTTAGCTATGTCAAGGATTTCAAATATAAAACGATGATATTTCTAAAAGAACCTACTTAAAAGACTATCCTATGCAAACTCTAACATCAGGCGCAGCAGATCACACTCAAAACAAAGCCTTTCACTTTGGCGCATTAGTTCATGATTTTAAATCCTCTTGATGTCATGGCGCATTAGATTGAGGGTTCTATGTCTTAAACTCCAAGTTCATTGTAAAGGCGCTTTGGATGAAGATTCTTGGATCCTCTTTAAAGCTTGCCTTGAGGATGTCAAAACTTGAATCAACACTTCTTCTATCATTTCTCAAGCTGGCGCAGCAGATAGGAAAATCAAATCTTCTTGAAATGGGTCAGCATTACATGGAAATGGCGCATCACTTGAGGATCTTGAGTTCTTCTTGAAAAAATGGTCAAAACCTTAAGCCACACCTCCTTCACAAGTTTTAATATCTGCTTGAAGGGTGTACCTTGATCTTAGGTGCATTAGATAAGGGTTTGGATCCTCTTAACTAATTCTCAAGGCTTATCTTTCCTTTAAAGGCACATCAAATCTGATTTCTGAATCTTCATTGGACTCTTAGAATGCCCTCAACCTTCTTTAATTGATATGGCACAGCAGATTGAGATTTTAAATCCTCTTGCCTTGAATGCATTAGATGACCTCTCCAAAATCTTCTACAAATTGGCGCATGGGATAAGGGTTACAAGATCCTCTTGCCTTTGGACTTTTAAAGTTTACATCCTATTCTTTTAGAGTTGGCACAATAGATCCTAAATTCGAGATCTTCTTGAGAGGTTCTAACATTCAATTCATCCTTGTATTGGATAAAGGTTGTGAGTTCTTCCCAAAATCTTGATATACCTTCAATCTCCTTTATAAGGGTGCAACAGATAACAATTTTCTTCTCCCCCTTGAAACTCATCTTCATGAGCATGGCAGATCAGATGAAGTGCTTTGAATGGAGTCTTTGAATCTTCTCAAAAATGAATGCATTAGATCAGGTTCTGAGGGTCTCCTTAATATGGTGAATTTAGATCAGGCTTAAGATCTTTCTCTTTATAGAATGAGGGCGCATTGGTTAGAGACTTGGAATCCTCCTTGAAATATGTTCAATGTTTGCAAAAGTTAAAGGTTTTAAACCCTTCTTAAAAAACTCATCACAAACTCATCCTAAAACTCATAATGGCGCATTAGTTGAGAATTCAGATTTCTCCTTGATTTAAGTGCATTGAATCAAACTTTCAAATCCTCTAAGGGCTGGCGCACTGGATCAAGGTATTGAGTTCCTCTTCTTCTATTCTTGGCGCAGCAAATGACAGTTTTGGATCCTTCCTAAAAAAGACTTCACAGCTAAATCTCCCTTCATAAGGTGTAATAGATGTGGAGTTTGATCTTCTCTTCATGTTGTAATGCAGCAGATCACATCTTCATCCTCCTCATGAATGATCTCCCTGTGGATGCATTAGTTCAAGGGCAGCAGATCAGCAACTAGTTTCTTCTTTTAAAGGTGCAATGGTTGAGATCTTTGAGTCCTTATTAACTTCTTAAAACGTTTCAACCTTCTCTATTAAGGTGGCGCAGTAGTTGAGGGTCTTGAGGTCTTCACTTTATGTGAGCGCATTGGACTAAAGGTTTTAGGTCTTCTTGAGCCTAGCGCAATAGATCAGACTTTTGAGTCTTCCAAAGTCAGCGCATTGGATGAAGGTCTCAACTTCTTCTAGAATGAGGCGCATTAGATAAAGAAACCGGATCCCTTCTTAATACCCACCAAGGCAGCGCACTAGTTAAACATTTTAGATCTTCATCTCATTTGGGATTTTGGATTCTTCTTACCATCCGTTCTCAAAGCAAACTTCCCTTTCACCCTTGTAGACATGGCGCAGCAGATCAGATTTTTGATCTCTCCTTGAAATTGAACCTTTGACCTCACTTTACCTTTTGAAATTGTGCTTTGGTTTGGGCACATTGGTCTAGGCGCAAGAAATCCACATCTTGTTCTCTAATTGAAAGCGCATTTCATCAAGATTTTGCGCCACTCTTACATCCTGTCGCACTGGATCAAGATTTTGGATCCTCTGGAGCAGTTTGTCGTTTTTTAGGGTCTCTAAGGGTAAAGGTCTATTGAATTTCTTATACTTTAAATATTTTTCAATATACCTTTCAGGATGTTTGAGATAGGTCTCAAATCCACCAGATTTAACATGTAGAATCTAGGATTTGGAGGATCCACCAGATTTCAGACTTAGTCAATTTTTCAGGATTTCAGGATTTCAGGCTACCAGACTTAGTCATTTTCAGGATCTCAAACATACATCAGGATTGATCTCAGTGTTCATAAATTTGATGGAATTTGATCAAGACTCTTCATTACTACACAAGACCTTCAGTTATAAAGCAAAACCTTCTGGGAGAGAGAATTCTTGTTTAATTGCAGAGGAAACAAACCTAAGACATCATCCAAAACTAAATGCAACGCATCAGAACTCAAAAAAAAGGGGGTCCCCATTTGCAATGGGGCGATGTGTGATTAGGTCACAACAGAAACATTTCTCAATCACATCCAAGAAATTAGAAACCATGATAACATTCCAAAACCACAAGATCACCATGAAACTTCCAACAATGAGCTTGTATTAATCTTGAAGTGTTTGATTACAACAATTTCATGTCTCTTCAATGATTTCAAAAGTCTCCTCTACTCTACTCCTATTCTACCTCTACTCTAAAAGGTCTTAACCTTTACAAATAAGAGAAATGGGCCTTATATAGGCTCTGAAATTACATGAACGGCCAGAATTGATTTGCAAATCAACGGCCCAGATGAAGAAAACAATGCATAACTGCCCAAAAGAGAAGCAATGAAGGCACGTTTTCCAATGTGAGAAGCTTGAAATGGAATCTTTGGAGCATCTTCCACATGGACGTCCTCTTTGGCCTCTTGCTTGTTGTAGGTACATTGGATTTGAACGGGTGATGTGGCAGACTACGATTAGACCAGTGACGTGTATATGCCACCTCAACATTGAGCCAACCGGTTTGATCTTCTTTGTGTTCATATTGCTCGGAATATTTCCCAAATTATGTCATCTTTTGTGGAATAGTGTTCGAACTAGGATTTTCACCTTTGGAACTTGGTATCTTTTGAACTTGAAAACTTGAGAATTTTGGGAATTTCTTGATGTTGTCTTCATGTAATTCATGACTTTTGATGTACATGCTCATTTTCTCATCTCATGACGCTCTTGTGCTTGTTCTTGTGCAGGATTCTGTCTTTGAATGGTACAGGAAGTAAACCTTGGGCGTGAATTCTTGGAATAGTCTTCATGACAAATGCTCTCTCTTGTGAGGCTTCTTGGACGCATAGGGTGAAGTGGTGTCGAGCAGTGGACCTCCTTCAAGGATGACCTTGGTGTTGAATTCCTCTGTGCCTTGTTGTGGCGTGCTTGAAACTCAATCATCTGGATTGGCTCTCCTGGATATGGCGATGATGCTCTCCTCCATGCATGATGAAGTGATGCTCTTCCTCCATTCAAGCATGACCTTGTTATATGACTTCTGGCGTTGGATCTTGATTGTCTAGAACAGGTCTCCTTCATGTGGTGATGATGTCCTCCTTCCTCAAGCCACGCTCTTCCATGCTTTAAACCTTCAAGTGCAAGCTCTCGCCACTTTCCTTCCATTACCTACACAAGAGAAACATCTATCAACATAAAGACATTTGATCATCAACAACATTTCATTACAAATTCCTAACATGCTTGCTTTATGCAATGAAGGCCATACTTTCATGCTTTAACTTTGCTTTTTATCTTTTCATGGCCGACCTGACCCAAGCTTGGCGCACTTGATGCTTGGTGAAGAAATTGCCCAAGGATGGCACATTTAAGGGAGGTTAAAGAAATTATCATGATGGAGCGCATATGACAGGGTAATGAGAAATTTTCCATAGGATGAGCGCACTGGAGGTATGCAAAAGAAAAAATCTATCAAGGCAAGCGCATTTCACAATGCATGAAGAAGTTTTTATGAGGGCGCACATGTCAAGAGTTAAGGAAATTTTGCCAAAGGTGGAGCGCATCTGCTCTATGCTAGAGAAATCTCTCTAGGTTGAGCGCATTCCTCAGGTGGCGAGGGAATTTCTCAAAGGAGTGCATGTGGTGAAGAAATCTCCTTCAAGGTGGTGCATACTGCTGATGATGAAGAAATTTTCCCAAAAGGGTGGCGCATGTGCAAGGGTCATAGGAAATTTTCCTCAAGAAGGCGCGCTTGGAGAGGGCAGAAGAAATCCCAAAAGAAGGCGCCTAGAACATGTAACAAGAAAATTTCCTTCTCAAGGTGGAGCAATTTTCCTAAGTGATAGAGAAATCTTTGAAAAAGGGCGCAAATGACAAGAAATTTTCATGATGGGCACATATGCAAGGGTCAGGAGAAATTTTCCCAAGGTTGGGCGCATATGCTAAGGCCAGGAGAAATTTTCCAAAGGTTGCGTGCATATGCTAAGGCCAGGGGAAATTTTCCAAAGGAGGTCGCATATGCCAGGGGCAAAAGAAATTTTCTCCAAGTTGGGCGGACTCCACTAGTGTAGAGGAAATTTTCTTCAGTGAGGGCAAATTCCACTAGTGCAGAGGAAATTTTCTTCAAGTTGGGCGGATTCCACTAGTGCAAAGGAAATTTTCCGTACTTAGCCACTTTTCAGTGCCCGAAATCAAGTATAATTCAAAATATATTTAAGTATAGGATATACTTTAAATATTTTGAAATATACTTCCAGGATGTTTGAGATAGGTCTCGGATCCATGAGATTTAACATGCAGATTCTAGATTTTTGAGGATCCACCAGATTTCAGACTTAGTCATTTTTCAGGATTTCAGGACATCAGGTTTCATGACATCAGACTTAGTCAATTTTCAGTATCTCAGGGACATGCTTAAGTATTCTCAATTGCACCTTGTTTGACAGATGACCTTCCTAATTTCCACTTGATTCATTTCACACCGCTCCGGAGAGGCTCATTCTTCATTTCATGGAAGAGACTAGGTTTGACAACACCTCCTAAGGATTCTACAAGCTCAAAGTAACGAAAAAAGGTGGGTCCCCATTTGCAATGGGGCGATGTGTGATTAGGTCACAAAAGGACTCGCATATCATTTTAGTTGAACAAAGATGATGAAGAAAATCAAGTTAACAACAAACGGAAGTGAAGAAAGTAATTCAACCAACAAAGAGGTTTAAGGCAGCAGCAGTCTGGACAAATATCAAGGACTGTACAGCTGCAAAGGAATTGACAATTTATACAAGTTGGTTGTGCGTTAGCTGTTGGCTGACATGGCTGTACAGGTCAACTGTACATGAATAAAAGGACAGGATCATGCAGTCACCCATATATTGGGTATTGATAGTAAATTGATGACAAGGTGTATGGGCCTTTGACAGGGCCATACATTGTCAGTTTCCAAAAGATCTGTACAAGGTCATGGGTGATGAGTGACATATTTTGAATATTAATTTTTGAAAAAAAAAATGGAGGCCCTTACATGATTTTTTTAAGAAAAATTTGTACTTTGAGGGTTTCAAGCATCATTTAAATAAATCTTTGCCAGCCAAGAGAGATCAAAAGAGAGTTAGCCCAGCTGGGCATTGTGTCAATATTGGACAATGCCACACCCGAGCACTCTGAAAAAGGCCACATTTCAAATACTAAAATTTAAAAAAATAAAAAATTGAGGCCCTTTACACAGTTTCTTAGAAAAGTTTGGATTTCAAAGGTTTCAACATTCAGCCAAACAAGTCTTCGCCAGCCATTGGTTGAATTCTGCAGCTTCTGCTGAATCAAGAGATTGCAAGAAACTTGGGCTTGTGTCAAAATTGGACACTACCACAAAGTTGGACATTGCTGGAGTGTTAGATGTTGCTGAACAACTGTGCACTGCCAAAAGGTTCACATTTCAAATACTAAGATCAGAAAAAACAATGAGCCCCTTTACAAGATTTTTTAGAAAATTTTGGAATTCGACCATTCAACTTGTGGATTTCAAGGGTTTCAACTTTCAACCATATAAGTCTTCACCACATGAGAGTTAAATTTCACAGCTTTTGATGAACCAAGAGAGAGATCACAAGATAGTTGGGAATTGTGTCTAAATTGGACATTGCCACGGAATTGGGCACAGCTGAAGAATTGCAAGTCAGAACACCCGAGAGCACCGCAAAAGGCATACATCCACTAGGTTAGGTTTGTAAGGCTGAATAATCAGTAAGAAAATGAGATTTAGAGGGAACTGCACAAAGGAGAAATTGACCAATGATGGGAATATGGTCACAGCCAAAATTTGGCCATACAAAACTACTGCATCGACATCTCTCAAGTTTTAAAGTTTTCAGTAAGAATCAATTTTGAATTAAAGATTTGCAATTTTCAACGGTAGACATAGTAGTGACATGTATCAAGATGCATCTGTATAAGCTTTGTTTCACAAGAGTTTCACCAAAAAGAAGCGAACAAAGTTTTTTCGTGACAAAAAACATTTGAAGCAAACACTATTAAATTACCAGTTGTGAAAAGGGAAAAAGTACATTGAAGAGTCATGTTAAATCATGTGTTATACAAACTCTAAGTTGTGCAAGTCTACGGCCATTATTAGTCATTGGGTGGTTGGCAATGGTTGCCTCAAATTCAACAGTCACACTCATCAGTGCATACCCATGGTCATGACAGACTTGGACAAGGAGATCCCCCGTGCACACTCCCTTGCCTTCTATTTGTGATGTCTTTTGCTATTGTAACACAATCAATGTTGTGTATGTCCTCTGTTTCTCTCCATTCTATCTGCTTATGTTGCTGTTCATATTTCTATTTATACTACAACTTTTTGTCTTGTATCATTGTATACATTTTGACCAGGCAAGCTACAATTATTTATGATATTGTCTGCCAAATATTATTACTCATAGTGGACATATTGCTAACCTTTTCCCATTAGTCATTAGTGTAAGTAGTAAAATCACCTTACTCTAGCTTGCTTCAATGTCATGAATTTCCAACAAGAAAGCATTTATGTAAAGAAGTAATAATACAATCATAGCATTGTGGCAAAGGGGAAGAGGTAGAAGAAAATAAGCTTACACAGCATCTTCTATGGAAGCAAACATCTCGTGGTTGTACTTTATGATAGGAAATGTATCCACAATAACAGCTTCTACTCCATTGAATCCACGCTCAAACTGTCAAAAAATTAAAAAAAAATTAAAAAATGAATTAAATGGTTCGAAATCCACAAAAACTCCCAACTAACAAGTGGTCAAGCAAAAGTCAAAGTATAATGCAATAATCTTAACATCTGTTTATCTCACAAAATGACCTATATGACCTTAAACCAATAACAAATTAAGAGCTAGCATTCCCCACCTTATCTAGGATTTACACCCTTTAGATGAGGAATGGCTTAGGATCCACAAAGAAGATTTGCATTTACCAAGTTATTCAAGGAGATGTTTAGTTCCTTTACTTGAAGACTTCAAGTACATGAAATTTCCATAATGTCAAATCCTTATAAAGGTGATCCATTTCATTTCTTCCCTTCTGGTCATCATTGAAATGTAAGAGTGTGTAATTAATTATTATTTACCACACCCCAATGGTTTTTGTCCCTTGAATGGTTAGTCTAATGAGGAATGGTGGTTTTGCAAGGTGCAGTACAAAAGACTCCTATGGGAAATAATGCTTATCATATTCAGGCCTCTAATATTGGGATTGGTGCTGCAAACTTTTAAACCCACCTGGTTTGTTGATGTTGTTGCTAGTTTCTCTTTCTCGGCATTCAAAACTAGTGATGGCAAAGGCAAAGAGAAGGATCCTGATAATAATGTGAAACGGGGTAGGAAGTAGTTATCTATCCAATTTTAGCATTTAGTTTGGAAAGCTCTTCCCCATATTACAGCCTTAAAGGCTTCTAAAAATTTTGATACTATTATGGCCTTAGAGGCCTATAGTTCTGTTGATGATTGTTTTTAGACAACTCAACAATAGAGTAAAATACTAAGTATCCCACTCTCTCTTGAGTAAAGTCTCTCAAAGGCTAAGCTATGTGATCCAATGAGACAACTTCAAGGTTCCTTATTCGTGATTTGCATTGGATAAACTCAGTGATTTGATGTGATCTTGTTGATAATCACAAAGGGACTTACAGTTCAATTGGATTCCGATGTGTTGCTTCACCACTCTTTGCATGGTGAAGGATTTATCAGAGTAGCGCAGCGTCAGCGTGGTGGTTCTATGCTGAGAATAACTTGGGACCCTGGGATCATTTCTGGTTTCAGTTTGGTTCAGGCTGTTGTTTGGAGGCTGTATTGGCATCGCTTAAGGACAAGCAATCTTTGGAAAGGGCAGACTGTAATGTCCCCATTTTCGAGTTCTCTTGCAATTCAGTCAGAGTTGACTTTCTGGGTTGGTGACAGCATAATCAAAGGAGTATTTTGATGTCACTAGGGTGTTCGGGTGATCCAGTGGAGCTGGTTGACACTTTCCGGAGAGATTTCGGACAACTTGTTCGTACTTACTATTTATAGTAAGTGCTTGCATGTTGGCAATCTTTCTGGGTTTTTCTGGGTTTGTTCTCTTTGGTCCTCGAGGAACATTGCTATTTTTAGTAAGTGTTAGTTTGGCGCTGTTTTGGTGACTTGGCAGTCAGCTATTGGCTCTCCCAGTTGTTGCATTGAACTCAGGGTTATCAGATGATTTGTGGATCCAGGTGGCACCCCCAAGTTGGCTCAGTTTGCTTATGGCCGTTACTATTTTTAGTAAGTTCGGGATTGAAACCGGAACGGGATTTTGAGAGTGGGGTTGGATTCGTTTTGTCAAGACCTTTCCAACGAGCTATAGATCATTGGTTTCCGACATCATCTTGGCCTCCGTTTTAAAGTCCGTAAATTAAACATTATTATTTAATATTGGACCTTGGTGCCTAGGCTCGACAACTTAATGTTGTTTTAAAAGAGGGGACTTTAAGGGTGATGTTGAGAAAAGAATTAAAGAGAATTATAATATTTTAAAATGTATTATCCCTCTCATGTTTTATCCCATATGCAAGAGGATTTTAGAGACTCCCAAATGAAAAAGTATAAAAGGAGGAAAAGGCTCTTCATTTGATATGCTTGGATATTGATTTTCTCTCTTGTTGAGATATCCCCGTGAGGGTTTCTGGAGCTTGGCTCCCTGGTTTGGTATTGACTTGCTGAGACGAAAACCTCTGCAAGATAGGATTTTATCTTTGGCTTTATAGACGAAAACCCGCTTGGTCAATTCTTGAAGGCTTCATCCAGAGGCTTCAGTTGTGCATTCGCCGGAGACATTTTGATGAAGTATTGAGCTGGAATGAGTATATTATCATGGAGATTTGTGTTGCAGGCCCAAACAGAGAATAAAGGACAGATTTTGTATTGGGATTGAGTTTTATTTGCTGCTGTAGTTTATTTCTAGCAGGCCATACTCCTCAAGAAGGGCCATACCATTCATAGGTGTGATTTTATGAAGCTTGGGGCTGATTAATGTTGATTATCCTTGGTGTTGAGAGCTGATATTAGTCTGCAGATAGATTGTGACAGATTTCAGAGGGTTTAAACATTTGCAACTGCTGATACATACTCCAAACTGGCCGCACTATCCAAGGGAGGACGTGGGTATTTGATGTTTGCAATCTTTCATTGATTCGTGGCATCTATCTTCCCAAATCTTAGCGTTTGGAGCTATTTTTGTTGCTGCTACTGATTGTAATACATTTTCTCTTCATTCCTCTGAGTTGTGAGCATTTTTCTATAGCCTTGTGGCTGGTCCGGCAATGACCCCGGCATGAAGTTGTAAATCTTGAAATGGGTATGTAATAGATCCTCATATTTTGGCATTCTCCTATCTGGGTCATCTTTTGTTTATGCAAAATCATTTTATATTTTCTGGGTTTTTGTTATATGCTTCATTTCCTATGTATTTCATGCAAAAACACATATGCAAATACATGCTATAAAACCCTAATCATCAAACAGTCAGAAAAGCAAAAAATTTGGCACAGAACAAACATTTATCCGAGGGTGTATGTTACAGATCTAGTGTGCATGCTAGTATCATCATTCATCTTTTTCACACTTAACATCTTTATTCCTACTTCTTCCTTTGTACTTGTTCTATTTGTATGGGGAATGATGACAATACATGAGCAATTCTATTGTATGGTTCCAATATTCTTGACCCCATACACATGGATCCTTTTGTGTTTGACTTCTGTAATGCTCTACTTTTAGACTATTCTAAGTTCCTATTAGATTTTCTTTCTATATTCCTCATGATGCTTCTTATATGCATGGATATTTATCACGACTACATATGATGACATATTTTCCTTGTTTTATCTTTATGGTTCATATGACATACATTATTCTCTTTCTTGGCCTTCACTATGGGGGCAAAAATATGCTTACATTATTCAACCCAAATCATGTGGCAATCTTTTCCTACATTCCTGCTACATTTTCCTTTCTCCTTCCCTCACCCAACCGACTTCACTAAAATTGTAGATAATAGATAATATACGATGTTGTTTACTTTCTACATTTTTTTCCTTTACCATGATGAAAAATAATTTATCTTCCTTGTGTGTATGCCTTGCAAATGAGGAGTGCATATTGGAAAGAAGGGAAAAGAAAGAGAAGACATGGGCAAAACCCCATATATCCTTTACTGTATCCTTGAAAATCTTCAAATTATTATTTATGCAATTTACTTTAACGCACTATATCACCCAATGTCGTAAGTATGCTAAAGTGGGAGCAAAATGTAGAGTTGCAAATTGCCTACTATGCAATTTCTACTCTAAATTATGCACTCATTTAGTATCCATTCCCATAGCATGTTTTAGGATACATTTAGTCAATTCCTCAGCCTTAAAACCAACTTTCAAGATGTTATATGGACATAAACCCACTCAGTACCTATTTCTAACCAACTTCTTAACTTTTTGAAAATTTGTGCCCATCCAAACTCTAAGGCAAATGTGGTAGACCCCTAAATGCTACTGTGAGCACAATAGTGTCCACACGCAATAAACCATTTTCAAACAATTAAAAGCCAACTTGTGTGATGTTTTGGCATTTTGAAACGGTTACCATGCACACTATCTTCTTAAATAAGCTATTTCATCTTGAGATTTTTTGAAGTTTTGGAATTCTTTTCTCTGATTCTAGATTTTTGGCTATTGTTCCTGTGAGCTCTCCAAAAACTTTTCTTTTCTTCTTCCATTCTTCCAACCTTTTGTAAACGTCTTCTATGACTTCTGCAATTTTTCCTACTGCCACCATAATGACCCATTCATAAACTTGTAGCCCCATACTCCATTTCCAATATCCCCTTAGGATCTTGGCAACTCCATAACCCTTGCTTTCCATTCATAGTAACACTTATCACACACTAGTTGAAAGCTTGTAGCAACTCCCTAAAGTATTTATTTACCTGCACCTTTTGCACCTGGGCCATCAGACACCGATATTTCCCATATGTTGCATGTGGAGGATAAAATAAGCCAAACAAAGGCTTGACTAAGGCAGGCTCCCAAGCAACCTAACAATTTTTTCTTGTCCACTCTACAAGTTTAGGTCCTAATATCTCTTTACAGAAAAATCATCTCCAAAATCTGCAAGCACAACAACAAGAAGCAGGATAACATGTCCGAGATGTAGAAGTTTCAGATTCCACATTTCAAAGGACGCCACAGCTCTAGTACGGTCTCTACCGCATAGGATGGTCGCTGCAGCAATTTTCCAAATTTTTGTTCCAAATCCAATTTCTCTCACTTCTGCACTCTTCATGTGTCAAGTACTGGGTCACTACCACACTACTATGGTTGCAACTGCTCCGTGGCAGTCACTACCATGACCTGTCATATTTCTGTACAAAATCTGCTTCTAATTTCCCATACCTCACTGCTCCAGTTTGCTACCGCTTCAGTCAACTTTCTTCAGCTCCAATCGATGGATCAGGGATGCTCTTCCTAGCCCTTTTCATCATTTCAGTAGCTTAGCTAATCTTCGTATATAACCCAGCTCTTAGAATTAATTGGAGTAACACTAATTAGTAAACGTTTTTCATTTCTTAAAGGAAAGTAAACTATCTTGCTAGTTTAATTAATAAACATTTAACGTAGAGGTTAGTTAAATCAAAGAGGTTTAAAATTTCTTCTACACATATATAGCAAAGTGAAGAATAGTAGTCATTGAACTGTCCAACACAAATCTATCTGCATACACACAGCTTATTCTAGAAAATTCTACGATGTTACACTGCAAAACGAACCTCAATAGTCAAATCACAAAAACAGCCAATTGAGGGATATTGGTCACTAAAATTTTCCCTACTTCTACAGGGCCCCTGAAATTATACTTCTTAGATCCACTTACACTAATAGATAAATTAAACCAAACAATTACTTCGCTTCCTTGCACTACAAATCATAATATGTAGGGGTCAATCCACCACAAATCTCAGCAACTACAGCCAAAATTTTTGTAAAGCGCTCTGCCGACTTTATGGCAAACTAATAGATTTTACTGTACCTTACTTCCGCATAAAGTCAATATCAAACGACTTAAAACAAAAGAAGAAACAGTTAAACATTAAAAATAAATGAAAGGACCAAAAAATATCTCGGAGATATTAAGTCCTCTAAAGCTTTACACAGAATTTTTTCTCTACTGCAATTCCAAAATAACCGAGAAATAACATTTTTGAAAAATAACAGTACCTTTACGCACATATATAACTGTTGACGCAGAAAAACAAAATACTTACCCCGCCGAAACCCCGCTGAAATAAAGATGACTCAATTCTTCGTATAATTGGATCTCTGAGATGCAACCTCGCGCACAGCAGGCGAATGCACACGAATATTATGAACATCACGCTCACTGCAAAACCTAACACAGTCATGCTTAAATTAATGCCTGAGCTTATCATTTCTTCTTGTTTTTTCTCTGTTTTTTTCAGTCCGATCCACCCGTGTTCGAATCGCCGTCGTACAATTTGTATGGAAGTTAGAGCCTCTGAAAAGTCGAGGTTTTTATGGGATTCTCTTTGAAGCTCTACCTTGAGCTTCTCTTAGAAGCAGCCCAAAAGAGTTTAGGAGATGGAAGTCGTACAAATTAAAATAAAATTGATGACCTTTTTTTAGTAATAATAATAATAAAGAGGGGAATATATTCATTTTCATCATGAAAGGTTATTACTGGAGTACGCATTTACTGTTGACGCTTACAACCTGACTCTGGAAAATGGGGGTAGTATATCTCTTGATGGTATTGGACGGATGCTTGTATGTTGGACAAAGTACATACGTTTTGATATTGGCCCTGCTTCCTTACTCAGACCTTAGTCTATTTATCAGATAAATATTTTTAATTTTTTTTTCTAATACTGAATGAATGAATAAAGGTTTTTAATAATGTTCACAAGGCCTACTAAATGATCTCTCTTTCTTTTTGGAATCGTGGATCTTCTACTGTGAATCTTGGTCTAATAAACTGCAATTTTTGTTACCCGTCTTCTTCAAACAAATTAGTGAAGGAGCCCACATTCAAAGTATCATTGTATTTCAATAAACTAGCATTTCTACATGCAAGGGATGAACTGCTAGAAAAATTAGAGGTACAAAGATGTGATTTGAATTATTTCTTAATCAAAAGATATATATGTATAGTTGAGATAGTGTTTTTTAAATGTTAAAATGTAATTTTAACATTTATATTAATTTAATAGATATTAATAGTTGAAAGATTTTTTTTTATTTTTCTACACAATTAATGTTTACAATGTATAGAATTTATGGGGAAAATATTTTTTGATTTGTCTAAACAATTAAGAATTGTAATGTATAGAATCTACAAGGATATATAACATTAAGTTGTAATACTTTATATTTGGTATCAAGATAAATTTCTATGGTTACTTAAAACTTTCATTACTTACAAATATATCCATTTTCTTCAAAGAAAGTAAAACACCTATTGCCCAACGCCCATAATCTGTGGATATAACTCATTCAATAATGACTATCAAGTTTTGAATGCAAATCATTATTGGTATGTTTATGAGCGTTTGCAACACGTGCATAGTTTTTTATTATTTGAATTCTTTATAAATAAGTTCTAGAATGGATGATAATGATACAAAGGGACCTATATGTGACTGGTTTTGTATTATCAAGAGAAAACGATCATTCAGCTTCATTATGACATTTCAAATCACACAAAGCATTAGATCCTCCTCAAAGCACCATGGTCATCATCTATATGAACATAGGGCATTAAAATGTAGCATGGTCAAGTCTATTGCTAGATCTTTAATAAAGCAATTTTCATATGAATTTCAAACAGGCCGTGTGTTTATAGAGTTTACAAAGCAATCAACTTTTCTCATTGAAAGTCATTTGGTTGACCGCAATGTCATTCCTTATTATTTAAGGGATGACATGTGACTCATAGAAGCTTTTTTTGGTCAAAATGTTTCTTATTACTATTGTTGGCATTGTAACCTACAAAAACTCTAATCAATGGCATTTGTTGGCAATGCTTTTATGCATGAGATGAAATGAAATGAAAGTTTTTAATGACGTCCACGAGACTGGAACAGTCTATGGGACCCAGAAAAGCAGCAGAACCCGCAAACAGGCCGCCATTTAAACCTGACTGCTGCTCTCAATCTCCTTGATGATAGTCAATTTTCTTCTATGGATTCTATCCAAAAAATCAGCCACTCTCACAATCTTTGTTTCAACAAACAAGGCCGCTAAAGAAACAACATTCAAGACATCCTTGAATTTGAAACGAATGTCCTCATAGGCTTTGCACTCCATGATGTAATGCCATTCCGTTTCTACTAGCCACAACGAACAAAGACGACAAATCCTATCCGTCCACTCTTCTTTGGGTGTCTTCCATCTTCCTGTTTCACACCTAAGATGGTGTGAGCTAGTTCTGAGCTGGGCCAATAACATTTTATATTTCCACTTGATATCCGCCATGATATAACACTTTTGTTCGTGATCACATGTGGGGTTAAAATGAATGACATAATATTCTCTTTTTCACCTGAGTTGTTGAGACCACATGGCAGCGTTGACTTTCCCTCTCACAAACTTTTTGATTTCCACATTTGATCTTGGGCATTTACAATTGAAGCTGAAATTTGAAATTCAAGCCAATATCTATAGACCGTGGAAGTCCAAATTTCTCATTTTAACATCGTTAATTAGAAATTTTCAAGTACGCCATAAGATTGCTACCCTCTAATGTTGCCTGAGAGATTTAAGTGTAGACACTAATTGTAATCTATTATACAGGGTTTTAATCAAAAATCATATTGCTTGAACTAGACTCAAAATCCATATTGTTTGAGCCTGACCCTAAGACTATAATCAAAATGTCATATTGCTTTAATTGGTAGTAGCCATAGACTATACTCAAAATGTCGTATTGCTTTAATTGGTAGTAGCCAAGCAAGCTTAAGTTTAAAGAACCATCTTGGCTTGGCTACAACTAAACTTCCTTTTTAAGTATTTGCTAGGTAAAAACAGGTTTATAATGAACTAAACTTCCTTTTTAAAGTTTTGCTTGGTAAAAACAGGTTTATAATGTTTCAAGGATATATGATCAGTAGAAGTGGACAAACTGCAAGGTCCATCTAATAATTAATTTAGATGGACTACCAAATTGCAAGGGTCCACTCGAACAAAATGTGATCTACATACTGCAGACTCTGATGTGAAAACACATAATAGTATCACTTGCTGCATACTTGCCCATAAAGTCTATAAAGTTGCTTATTGGTATCTCACTGCCCAAACAGAGTATAATATTGTGCAAATTTATGGAGTGATGGAAGTATCAACAACATTGCCAGGGATTCTACAGACTACAAATATACAAGAGGTTGTTGCCTTTTTGTCAAATTGATTAGCTGATGACCTACTCTTGCAAAAGAAATATGCAAGGCACTCAAACTACATAAAATTTTGAGAAGAGAAACCCATTGAAGATCTTATAGTGCAATTATATATAATTTTCTCCAACCAATGCTTCAGCCTATAATACTATAATACTAGTTCTCGAGTCCTCTTCCTTCTGTATTTATAAGAGAATTGCATCTCAATTTTTTTTAATAAGAGAATTGCGTCTATTGCATAATCTTGCCAGAATTGCGTCTATTGCATAATCTTGCCCGAGTGTGGAAAAAAATGCGATTTTTTTTGGGAAAAAAATGTAGGGATTTTAGAATTTCAATTCAATCCAAAGATGTAATATTCTCTGCCATTAGCCAGATATGCAAAGGATTTAACCTTCAGTTTGGGCTCTGGTTGCTTTGGCACCGTCACTGTCAGCACTCCATTATTCATGGCAGCTCCTCTCACTTCCTCCACCTTTGCATTCTCCAACAATTGGAATCATCGCAGGAATTTACCGCACGAGCGTTCCACTTGGTAATATTTCTCATTCTTTTGCTATTCTTTTGCTTCTCTTCTTTATTGTGTTATCCGCTTATCTGCAGGATCCGTTCATCCTCCACTTCTATTTTCACCTCTTCTTTCTTCAAACTTGATCATCAATAACGCATTTGAACCCCATCAACATAAATGCAAATGCAACGGCCAAAATATGAGACTAAAAATAATAGTTACTTGACTGATTAGCCTTGAAAATTTGAGCATCGGGAAGTCTCCTTCCAGTCAATTTGTGTATTGGCAACAACAGCTGCATCCCTTGCAATTTCTGAAGGAGGATCCAAATCCATGGCCTGCACTGCAAATGCTTTCGTTTCCCCAAAAAAATCTCCTTAACAAATCTACTGCACAATGAAAGGGTATTTAACTAGAGTTTGAGCGATGGGAGAGTTGGCAGCGGTGAGGACGGTGATTTCGACAATTAATATCGGGGTGGACAGTAATACAGCAAAAAAACAGTGGACAACATTATCTGCACTCAAATGTCTTGGGGCAAGATCCTATGTGGCTGCATTTTAGCTATTAGCCACTGCTCAACTTTTGAAGGAGTTATTTGTGGAGGTAGGGCAATATTCCATGAATATCTTATTTTTCTCTTTATTTTAAGATCTCTTAATATTAAGCAATTGTTTTAAATTGTAGTTTTTTATTATATAAATTAAAAAGGTCAAATTATTAATAAAGGATTATTTTTAATATAAAAAATTTAGGAGATAAGATTTGGAGAAAATTTTAAAAACAAAGAGGGAAGGAAATATAAGTGACATAATTGTTATTGTTTTCACAACATATTTTCAATTCTTAAAATGTATTTATTTTTTTCATAGCATATTTTCAATTCCTAAAATATAGCTGCTCCACTATAATAGAGAAATATTCTAAATTATCCTATATGCATAATTTAATATTTGTATTGGCTCAAATTTAAACAGAAAATCCACTTATGCATCCGCATGGGACCATGGCATTAGCAAATGCATAAATACTCTCAGGAATAATACTTAAATAAATTTGGATGTAAGCGAAATAATTGATAGTTCAAATTTCTCGTCAAAGATTTGTACCTAGTTTTGAGGATGTTTACGATGGCGGATAATTTGTTTGGTAGTCGTGAGATTTTGTGGACTTGTGAGTCCACTTAAAAAGTCTATTGGTTAATGTTGATGTTTAAATTTGCAAATAACCACCAACAATGGGAAATTCCAAGAATGTAGGACTTGACTCTTAGAATAACCTTCAAATTTTAAAGAAGCTGGTTCTTCTCTATGGGTTTTGATGAAAGGGAAGAAAAAACAAGATTATAAAGAAACTCTTAAAACCACTGCTAAGGTGATGCGCCAGAAAGGTATTAAGATCCACACTAATAGCACAATGATTAAACTTGCAGAATCTACTAATAAAGTTAAAGAGCATAAAACATGATCAACATTAACAGCATATGTATATCAGATTCATCAAAGGCTTAACACAGAAAGTAAGAAACAAGAATTAGAAACATATTTGAATTTGCACAGAACACCACTCTCTCTTCATTAATGGACGGGAGAATAAAGTACATAAGGCAAAACTTGCACAAATTACAACATTCAATCCCTCCTAAGAGGCACCTGTTAAAGCAGGAAAATATGCTTCTAGTCTAGCTGCTAAAACTCTCTAATATTCAAAAACTATCTTTATCTAGGTTGGACTCTATTATTTATAACACAAAATTTGAAGTTCAAAGCTCCCATGTAACCGTTGAGATCCTAACAGCCTGGCAATCTGAGGCTCCAGTTAACTGTCACTTCTGCTATCAGACTCCCATGCTGCAAATCCTTTCAGAATCTTAAGTTCCTATTCTCCTGAGCAGTTGTAACTGATCCTGCGAGTCTCATCTTTCTCTTTTATATCACAGACTCTCCTGCCTCTCTCCAAGGTTGACACCTGTCACCAACAGCCAATGGTGCAACAAAAATGGCCATTTGAAACTAAGACTCTAATATCGTGCATTGTTGAGACACATGGCACCTTCCGCTACCTTTAATAAAAGACTCAAAGAGACACATGGCAGAATGACACTCCATATACAAAACTTTACCAAAGGAACCTCTCAAATCAGCACCCTTGTGACAAGTGGCACTTTCCACTGAGACTTAGAGGCTGAAAAAAAAAGAAACTCAATAAAGAATGTGGCGTTGACACTTGGCAAGTTTCACGAACAATGCAAAGACCCTTTACTTATTACCAGCAGATGATGACGTCACAACTCTTCCCGATACCTTTTTGACCTTTTATACTTAGAGACCTGACAACCCGAGGTTACACCACGTGGAACCTTGGTGCTTACCGAGAGAGTCTTTAGCTTCAAAAGCTTTCAAAAGAGCACCCTTGTGACACTTGGCAAACTCCACTACTCTAAGACTCTTTACCCCACGACTCACTTATAACCCCAACATGCCTCAAAGTATCAATACTTAGCCGAGACTCTAACTTATAATATATATATATATATATCAAAATGTAGAGTTTTAACTCTACAGTTCTTGGCGACCAATAAGGACTCTATGCATGCGTAGAGAACCAAAATATTTTTGCAAAAAGGAAACAAAACCAAAATTTTACCTCTAGTTGCTACCTCTTCAAAGTTTTTGCAAAGCGGCCTAGTAACTAGACCATTTTGCTTCTGATGGATACTCCTTCTAAAGGGCCTTAAAAGCCAGATCCAATTCAATTATTTCCTTGTGGGAGAAGGTCTGCAAACTCTACATTATTGCATGTAATTGAAATTCCAACTGAGTTACTAGAAGCAGAATTGATTCCACTTCAGTGACACTTGGTGAATCACTCAGAGTATGAAAAGTAGTTTGATCATTTTGCTTTATAAGTAGTAGAGTCTTTATTTGGTCCTCCATTAGGACTATGCTCCTATCTGGGAATGGGGAGGGGAGTCCTAACTGGACTAGATTCTCAATGTGTCCCTTCATTCCTTGGACTCCTTGTTTCAAAAGATCTAATAAGGTTTTGCACTTGGTGGTAGCTTTGTTGCAGCTCAAAATTTCATTCACCTTCTCAGCTGCCATCAGGCTATCATTGATCCCTGCTGCTTGCAAAGTCTCATCAGAAGCATCATAGAATTTTTGAAGCAAAAGCTGTGACTTTGAAACCTTCATAGTTACCGAGGATAGAATCTTTTCAATAGAAGAATCCGCCTTCTCACACAGCTGCTGAGCATTTGACATGAACTTGAGTACATGCTTCAATTGAGTCACATCATTAGATATACTCTATCAGGACAAAACATACAGCTCCTTAACCATTAATAATACCCCAACATTTTGAGGTTGTTGAGTGAGCCCTAAAGTCAACTGTTTAACCCTTTCCTACTTAACAAGATACTGGGTCTATAAATTGCTGCTCTGGTCCTTCTCAGTCTTTAGACTCTATTGTAGCTAGGTTACCTCTTGAGCCCTATCCTTGTACTTCTTCTCCAAAAGACTCTTTTCTTTTTCCAATGTGTCTATTAAAGCCTTGGCCTGTGATAATTCGACTGCAATCCATCAACTTTTGTCTATGAACCCTGAAAAACTTCTTTAGACACAATCTCTTTGATGTCTTTATTCAACTGTTCAATCTCCTAATCTTTAGCCTTATTCTCTACAGTCAGACGGCCTACTGTTGCTTTTGTCTGAGCCAACTCAACTTCTACTTTTTACAACTTCTTGGAGGCTTTCAGGTAATCACTAGTTATCACAGCTGAGGTTTCATTCATTAATTCCACCTTGTATTGAGGCCTAAATTGGGTAAGATCCATAGCCACAACATTCATTGTATAGTCCTTAGGTTTCATTTGTTCAAGTGGTTTAACCACATTGGGGGCCATATGCATAATGGTTAAAAAATGTTGAGTGGGATCAAAAAGAGATCTCATTTGAGTAATAGTAAGGGCTCTAACCTCTTTCACTCTTTTCTTTTCTCTCCAAGACTCTCTTGCCTTCCTAGCTGCTTCTACTTGACTTTGGAAAGCAGAGGGAGAGGCTATCAGTCCACCTACAAAAGGAGATCCTGACGGGAGACCATAGGGAATGGTTGTCATTTGTTGGCTTGGGGCTTGAGTTGATGTTGCCCTCTTGGGTAGTGATGGGGAAAATAATGGCAAACTAAAAGTTTGGGAAACAACAAGAGATGTGGCAGTGGGTGAAGGTGATAAGGATTGTAAAGGCACAGCAGAGGTGGCAGGATTCAATGAAGTATGGGAAATTTGGGTAGCCACCCCTTGAGTAGAAAGAGATTGAGAGGAAGAAGAGGGGGAAGAAAGACTTACCTAAGTGGTCGCAGAAGTTACTGGAATCTACATGTGGGAAACATTTGTGACCTCCTCTTCTTCTTCTTCATATCCTCCTAGGACCAATTTGTACTTTTTCCTTTGCAGGCTGCTTGTAGGGTCCTCTTTTTCTTCTATCGCCACCTACTGTGATGAGACCAATGATTTTGTTGCTTCACTTTTTTGTGGAATCACCGCTCTAGGGTCCCCAGATGCCGAAGTTGTTTGGACCAAATGAGACAGTTGTTGTAGAGATTTTTGTTGCTCTAATGTGCTGAGGGATTGAGGCCAAACGGAAGACTTTAGATGTGGCTCTGTTGTCTCACCACCTACCTCTTCATCTGATTTCTGATGCCTTGGGATATTGCTCATGTTGGGGCTAGAGACTGGAGTCATATGTGCCTCATCCCACAAATTCTCTCATTTCTCATTTGTATCAACTTGTTCAAAACCCCTTTCTGGCTCAGCAATCTCTTGTCTATATTTCCAATATGCAGCAATTTTATCATCACCCCATCCTCTCTTCTCCAGGGCTTGTCTCAAACCATGGGTCATTCTCTTATTCGGGTCATAATTCTTGATGGGATGTAATATCCCCTTCTAGCAAGCCCAAAATTTTTCCAACCTTACACACAATTTCAACTTTCAAAAAGAGAACATTAGTACTCAATTCTTTCTCATAATATTTATATTATAAAATTCATAAGAAATATCGAGTTCATATTCTTATTTTCCCATCTAGGATTAGAATATTATAATCATAATCATTGTTCATCATAACTATCATTATTTAATCTTTCCATTCATAAGGGATGATGAGTAGGATGGAATAGGCCGATTAGTCACCATGGGTCCAATAATCAACTCCTTTGCCTCAAGGGTGAATAACTCACCAACTTGGTCAAAGGCCTTAATAATCTCCTTGGGTTTTACCCCAAGGCCCTCCTTGGATTTTACCCCAAGGCCTATTATAATCCTTAGGTTTTACCCTAAGGCCCTCCTTGGCTTTTACACCAAGGCCTATTATAATCCTTAGGTTTTACCCTAAGGCCCTCCTTGGCTTTTACACCGAGGCCTAATCCACTTGTTGTGAGACAAGGGACATTTCAATTACCCATGGTTGGCCATTTCATCCTATTTAACAACCTTATGTCTTAAGCATCATTCTTGTTATCTTATTAATAGCCATTGACTTGGCCTCTTATTTCACTATTCAAATCCATCCTATCATGATCATTTATGTCATAGTTCATTAAACCTACTCATGATCATTTATCCTCTTTATATATATAAGCAAATTATGAAGATCATCCATATTATATGCTTTCATATGCAATGGATTAAAATTTAGAATATAAAGTAATATGATATCTACTTCTAATGCAGAGATTAAAGACTTGCTTAGAACTTATTATGGCAAAACCAAGATATAATCGCCTAACTGAACAACATATGAATCTGATTGGGTATTTC
This sequence comes from Cunninghamia lanceolata, assembly GCA_027924645.1. Classification (NCBI taxonomy): domain Eukaryota; kingdom Viridiplantae; phylum Streptophyta; class Pinopsida; order Cupressales; family Cupressaceae; genus Cunninghamia; species Cunninghamia lanceolata. The sequence goes on along the minus strand of BSBN01000346.1, from coordinate 10,860,192 downwards.
AATTTATGCAGACTTTGTTATGAACAGATGAATGCAGCAACCTTTTATGGACATATATTATAGTGTTTTCATATCAGATGTAGATTAGATTGAAAGGCAATGATGAGACTTCATATTATACAATTTATAATGCACTGGAATGAATTCTAACAACATATAACTTAAAATGGATAATAGATAAATCATATCTTTGAAGTATCTGATCTCCACGGATCTATATTTCACAACGGCTGGCAATTCGTAGTTTCCTTATATTCTAATATCTGCTTTGAATGGGAAGGAGTAATATGTTTCTCTGAAGTTCTAATCCAAATGTATTATTATGTCTTTGGACTATTAGAGTAGAGATAGATAAGAATACTTCTTGGTGTTTATATCTGCGATGCTTGTCTGAATTGCATTATCCTCAATGAATGTTTGATGCCCCTTTGAATTCTTCACTACCTTTTTAAAGCCCCAAATGGGGTGTTATTCCAATCGTCACCTTGTTTGGAGACCCCTGCCTTTTCATAACCGTGAGTTTATCTTCTAATTAATCGCCCCATTACAATCGACGCTCAGGGGTCAGGAGTCTTCAAAATGATTTGCTTTTAATCTTATTTGTCTTATACCTTTTGTCTTTTAGTGCCACATCATCTATTGTTTTATTTGCCATTGATCTTGTCTTATTCCTATTTTGTCTTCTTCTATTCATGTAAGGAAATAATGGAGATGAATATTTCCAATCTTTTAATTGGAAATTATCGAATCATGATAGGCCTCCCCTCTTGAGATTGCTTCTCCTCAAGCAATTCCGTGTTTATGAATCTAAGTCTTCTTGTCTTTCCCATGTGGCATCATCCTCTAGAAGATTCCTCCACTTAATGAGATATTTTATGATGGTTCTATTTCTTAGCTTTCTCTCTCTTGTGTCCAAAATTGCTTCAGGCTCTAGTATCAATTGCCCTTCATCATCGAGAGGAGGTAGATCTTCGCAAGGTGTAATTGTTTGGCGAAGTACCTTCTTAAGCTGGGATACGTGAAACACGTTGTAGATTTTGCTATGCTTGGGCAAGTCAATTTCATATGCAACTTCTCCTACCTTACTTAACACCTTATAGGGCCTGTAGAACTGGGGCTTGAGCTTTTCCACACCATTGGCTTTTATAGATGTTTGCTTATAAGGCTACAATCTTAGGAATACCATATCTCCTATTTCAAATGATCTCTCCACCCGTTTCTGGTCGGCATACACCTTTTGTTGATTCTAAGCATGATGTAAGTTGTCTTTGAGAACCCTCATAATGTCCTCATGTTGCTGAATGAAGTCTTTGGCTTTAGGAACTCTACTTTCATGGAGGATTAGGTTCCCAAAGGAGGTAGCTTCATACCCATACAAGGCCTTAAAAGGGCTCATTCCTATTGACATGTGATGGGTTGTATTGTAGCAATATTCTCCTAAATGAAGCCATTTGATCTATCCCTTTTGCTACCCTGTGACATAGTTTCAGAGATAGCCTTCAATCCATTTATTCACAATCTCAGTTTGACCATCTGTTTGGGGATGATAGCTGGTACTTGGTGTTAGTTCAGTTCCAGACAATTTGAACAATTCTTGCCAAAATAAACTCATGAAACAGCTATCCTGATCGCTGACTATGTATTTTGGTAGTCCATGTAATCGAAAGATTTCCTTGAAGAAAGTCTCAGCCACTTGAGGTGCTTTATACTCGGAAGTGATGGCCATGAAGTGGGAATATTTTATGATTCGGTCTACTACCACATATATGCAATCTTTTCCTTGTGCTTTCGGTAGGCCAGTTATAAAGTCCATGGAAATGCTTTCCCATTTTTGTTCCGGAATGGGTAAAGGTTGAAGTAATCCAGCTGGATGGTTTTACTCTATTTTGTTTCTTTGACATGTATCACACTCTTGCACATGTTTGAGTACATCACCTTTCAAGCCTTTCCATGCAAATTTTTCTCTAATTTGTTTGTATGTTTTAAAGTACCCTTGATGCCCAGCTAAAGGGTTAGCATGAAACTCTCTTAAGATCTTCTCTTTCAACTTGGATCCGACTGCCACATATTATATTCTTGTAGAAGATGACTTCATCCCTTATTCTAAATTCCTCATGGGGTGCATTTCCTTCAAGTATGCTCATGGTGAAAGGATCTTTGACATATTCGGCTATGAGAATGTTTCTCCAATCAGGGGTGAGACTTGTCACTGTGCTTAAGGTAGGCTTCCTGGATAGTGCATGGGCCACCACGTTGTTTTTCCCTTTAACATAGGCAATGTTAAAATTGTAAGCTTGTAGCTTACTAACCCATTTTTGTTGCTGATCATTCAAGTCTCTTTGGTTTAGGAAGAATTGGAGACTATTGTGGTCGGTCTTGACCACGAACTTCCCACAAACTAAATATTGTCTAAACTTGGCCAAGGTATGCATAATGGCCAACATCTCCTTATCGAATGTTGAATAGAGCCTTTCCACCAGAGATAGTTTTCTACTTTCAAAGGCAATGGGATGTTTATTTTACATTAGGACAACCTCAATTCCTTCACCGGATGCATCACATTCAAGCTGAAACGGAAGTGCAAAGTCAGGAATGGCAAGTACATGTGCTCATTGCTTCTTTTAATTTCTCAAAGGCTTCTTGTGCTTCCCCACTCAATAGGAAAGATCCTTTCTTGGTTAGATTGGTAAGGGGAGCGGCAATCTTGAAAAAATTCTTGACAAACCTCCTATAATAACTACACAAACCTAGGAATCCTCGGAGATGAGTCAGGGTCCTGGGTCTTGACCATTCCTTAATAGCTTTGATCTTTTCCTCATCAACTTGGACTCCTTGTGCACTTATTTTATGTCCAAGATAGAGGATTTCTTCCATGCCAAATTCACATTTGGAAGCCTTGGCATATAGGGACTCTTGTTCCAGAATTTATAGGACTTCGTCAATGTGTTTGAGGTGTTCATCCCATGTCTTGCTATAGATTAATATATCATCGAAGCATATTAGCAAGAACTTTCTCGATTGTTTCCTAAATGTGTGATTCATGCATGATTAAAAAGTGGCTGGGGCGTTTGTCAATCCAAAAGGTAGAACCAAAAATTCAAAATGACCATAATGGCATCTAAAGGTTGTTTTTGGAATATCTTCTTCCCTCATCTAGATTTTATGATAACCTGATCTTAAATCAATCTTGGAAAAATACCTTGCCCCGTGTAATTCATCGATGAGCTTGTCCACTCTTGGTATAGGGTATCTATTCTTGATAGTTTGTTTATTCAAAGCTCGATAATCCACACACATTCTCATGGTCCCATCTTTCTTTTTCACCAATATCACAGAGGATGCAAATGGACTGGAGCTTGGTTGTATGTGTCCCATTTCTAAATTTTCATTGATTGTTTTTTCAATTTCTTCTTTGAACTTTTGGGGATGCCTATAGGGTGTTGTGATAACAGGTTTTGCATCTTTTTCCATTTCAATCATGTGCTCAAACCCTCGCTTGGGAGGCAAACCTGAGGGTATGTTATCAAACACCTTTTTATGCTTCCTAAGGATAGGTTGGATGTCAATGTGGATGTCTTTTCCTATTGGAGTTAATTTATCTATTATTAAACATTGGGCCACCCATTTTACTTGGTTATGCCTAAATATCCTTTCCATCCTTTTTGAAGAGACCATTCGTGGTGATCCATCGGAGAGGCCATGTAAAGTGATCCTTTGTCCTTGGTCCTCAAAGGATAGTTCTAGTTTGGGAAAATCTAGAGTGACTCTTCCTAAAGAGTGTAGCCATGGTGTGCCAAGGACCATATCGGTGTCTCCCATGTTAACCACATAGAAATCATCATGAATAAGGTGTTTTCCTACAGTTAAGTTTAGTTGGGGTAACACTTTGGAACAACTTTTTATGGAACCATCAGCTAAGGCTACCATAAACCCATCGAAGTCTTGTGAATCTAGTCTAAGTATTTTAGCTACGGACTCATCTATAAAGTTATGAGGAGCCCCGCTATCTACTAAGGCAGTTATTTTGTTACCTTTGATTTGGCCCTGAAGTCTAAATATGTTTAGATACCTTAGATATTGCTGCTAGGGTGACCTTCTCCTCGGGTTCAAATTTCCTTCTTTTAGTGGGGTTCTCTTCCTTCTCCTCATCAGATAAAGCCTCTATGATGTGTACTTACCCACATTTGTGACCTGATCCCCACTTGTTCTTGCATTTGAAGCATAATCCTTTCTCCTTCAAATCTTGTAGGTTTTGACAATTATGTTTGGGTTTCCATAGTTCTCCACATTTGTAGCATGTATTCCTATCCCTTCTTTCATTCTTACCATGGAATGATTTATCAAATCTTCCCTTTTTATGGAATGGTTTAGTGGATGATTGGGAGGAGTAGGTCTTCTCTAAATGCATGGCCATATCTATGGCATCATCTAGTGTTGCGGGTTTGAGAGCTCCTACTAGACCTCATAGCTTCTCGTTCAATCCTTCAATAAACAAGTATGTGAGCCTCTCATTTTCCACTCCAGATACTTAGATGGCTATCTTCTCAAACTCATTTATGTATTCATCCATGGTGCCTCTTTGCCTTAATAGTGTTATCTCTTGGAAATCTTGTTGTGGGTGGTGTCGATCAAATTTCTTAATAAATCTTTTGGAAAACTCTTCATAAGATGTGATGGATTCGTGTCCTTGAGTGTGTTTCCCATGATGCCACCATTCGTAGGCCAATCCCTCCAAGTGTAGGATGGTGAATTGGAGTGCATCTTTCTCGGTTATAGGGTTAAGTTGAAAATAGTCATTCAATTTTTGTAACCATGCATGTGGAGTGATCTTATGGGTTCCATCAAAATGTGGGAGATTCACCTTGTTGGCTTTTTTCTTCAATTCCTTGTTGATGGGTCTTCTTTCCCTTCTTCCCAATTCATTCCTTCTTGACTTGCTATAGTCATTGAATGACACTACCCTCCTCACTTCGGGTTCCAAGCTTGCGTATGCTCTTGCAATATCATCAGTGCTTATTGAATTTAAAGCGAGTTCTTCCATTCTTGAAGTCTCCTCTTTGAGAAGAAAGGATGGTATAGGAACTATTGGGTTTGATGATGTATGGCTATTTTCGGAGTGATTTGATCCTACTTCCCTTCCATTTGTTGAGTGAGTCTTAAGATGGCCCATAGTGTTTCCCACCTTTTGGAGGGCTTCAAGAAACATTTGTGTTGTCTTTTCACCTTGCTCCATCATGGCTTTGGTGATTTTTTCACCTTGCTCCATCATGGCTTTAGTAATTCTTTCATTTTGGTCCATCATTGCTTTGGTGGTCATCTCCATGAATGCTCTTAACTCGTTGCTCATTTCCATGTTGTTGTTGTTGTTACGGGCTGATTGTCTTGTATAATGTTGCATTAATTATCTTCACAGGATGGCAGGATGACTGCTCTGATACCACTTGTAGTATCCCCTTCTAGCAAGCCCAAAATTTTTCCAACCTTACACACAATTTCAACTTTCAAAAAGAGAACATTAGTACTCAATTCTTTCTCATAATATTTATATTATAAAATTCATAAGAAATATCAAGTTCATATTCTTATTTTCCCATCTAGGATTAGAACATTATAATCATAATCATTGTTCATCATAACTATCATTATTTAATCTTTCCATTCATAAGGGATGATGAGTAGGATGGAATAGGCCGATTAGTCACCATGGGTCCAATAATCAACTCCTTTGCCTCAAGGGTGAATAACTCACCAACTTGGTCAAAGGCCTTAATAATCTCCTTGGGTTTTACCCCAAGGCCCTCCTTGGCTTGTACCCCAAGGCCTATTATAATCCTTAGGTTTTACCCTAAGGCCCTCCTTGGCTTTTACACCAAGGCCTATTATAATCCTTAGGTTTTACCCTAAGACCCTCCTTGGTTTTTACACCAAGGCCTAATCCACTTGTTGTGAGACAAGGGACATTTCAATTACCCATGGTTGGCCATTTCATCCTACTTAACAATCTTATGTCTTAATCATCATTCTTGTTATCTTGTTAATAGCTATTGACTTGGCCTCTTATTTCACTATTCAAATCCATCCTATCATGATCATTTATGTCATAGTTCATTAAACCTATTCATGATCATTTATCCTCTTTATATATATAAGAAAATTATGAAGATCATTTGTATTATATGCTTTCATATGTAATGGATTAAAATTCAGAATATAAAGTAATATGATATCTACTTCTAATGCAGAGATTAAAGACTTGCTCATAACTTATTATGGCAAAACCAAGATATAATTGCCTAGCTGAACAACATATGAATCTGATTGGGTATTTTGATTTATGTAGACTTTGTTATGAACAGATGAATGCAACATCCTTTTATGGACATATTATAGTGTTTTCATATCAGATGCAGATTAGACTGAAAGGCAACGATGAGACTTCATATTATACAATTTATAATGCACTGGAAAGAATTCTAACAGCATATAACTTAAAATGGATAATAGATAAATCATACCTTTGAAGTGTCTGATCTCCACGGGTCTATATGTCACAACGGCTGGCAATTCATAGTTTCCTTATATTTTAATATCTACTTTGAATGGGAAGGAGTAATATGTTTCTCTGAAGTTCTGATCCAAATATATTATTGTCTTTGGACTGTTAGAGTAGAGATAGATAAGAATACTTCTCAGTGTTTATATCTGCGATGCTTGTCTGAATTGCATTTTTCTCAATGAATGTTCGATGCCCCTTTGAATTCATCTTCACTACCTTTTTAAAGCCCTGAATGGGGTGTTATTCCAATCGTCACCTTATTTGGAGATCCCTGCCTTTTCATAACTGTGAGTTTATCTTCTAATTAATCACCTCATTACAATCGGCGCTCAGGGGTCGGGAGTCTTCAAAATTCTTTGTCTTTTAGTGCCACATCATATGTTGTTTTATTTGCTATTGTTCTTGTCTTATTCCTATTTTGTCTTCTTCTATTCGTGTAAGGAAATAATGGAGATGAATATTTCTAATCTTTTAATTGGAAATTATAGAATCATGACATTGGAGTGTAAAATTTTTCCCATAATTTAGGTTACTCACCAGGAATATCACTTATCTCTATATAAACATTGGGAGTATCTGTCGCTGGCGACCTCCTCTATTCAAAGAATAGACGGCTCTCATGTTTGAAAGTGGCATGAACCTTATTATCGTGGAACCAAGAAATCATGAATCCATCAGGGTCATACTTCCATGGGTCTTGAATCACAACTAGCCCATAATTTGCTAGTTTCCTCTGCAAGAGATGCTCTGACTCTCTCTTTATTAGTGTGATACCACCTTTAGCCCATGGGAGATCATAAAAGACTTTCTTCTTCCTTTTGGCTCCAAATTCAAAATCAATAATGGATAATTGTCAGGTCAATTCTAGGGCTAAGACCCTAGTTGTTAGAACCTTTGGGAGCATGAAAGGCTCCTCTCCAAAACCATGGACCCTGATCATAGTATAATGAGCCCTAAAGAAGTAATCACAAGGGGCCCATTTTATTTATGTTGTTGCTCTACTCTTTTGACTATATTTCAGAGTTTCATTGTTTTACATACATTAGACATAGTGGTGTGTGGTTTATGGTTTATGGATGACAGTGGTATGTTGCTTTGGTCTTAACTGGTTTGAGATAACAGTATAATTTGTTATCTTTGTGATATTATTTATGAACATTACTACAAGACAATGCCATGTGTTTAGTGGGAGCTTTTCACTTATTTTTCATTGTTGTCAAAAGGGGGAGAAGATGATAAATGAAGGTGCAATGATAGTTTGACATCAATACCAAAGGGGGAGTTTTTTGGCATTGGCATTGCATTATTTTTGTCATTGATGTCAAGGGTCATGTTGATGCAAATAAAGTGTTGATATGGTTTACAGTTCAGGAGTTCATGCTTTGAGATAATTGAACAATATTTTCAAGTGGATTGGAGATGATGGATCTCAGTTATGTTTATTACAAGGTGGTGTTGATATGGTTTACAGTGAGTTGATTTCACATGTAGGTCTTTATTAAGGTCCTTGATGGTATGATGACTATCTTGATCCTCAATGTATGTTAGTGGTAGATGTCATCCTTGTTAAGGTGCTTGCCTATTCTCATAATGCATTTAGTGTTGGTGTCAATGACAAATGTAAATGGTATAGGTGATCAAGGTTCATTTCTGTGATTTGGGTTTATTTGTATATGTATCTTAAGGAGCAAAACCCTAAACACATTACCTAAGTCATACTTTGTTTACCCATCGTCACATTATGTTTTAATTGCACGGTGACTTGCTAGGCAAGTAAAAGTCATAACTTAAGTTATGACTTGAGGGTTTAACCTCGTCAGGTGACTGACCCAGACTCCTAAGAGCCACTAGTGATAGCAGGTCGTCGGATGATAATGAGCAGGAAGTTCTTAATCAAAGGTTATAATCAAATTGTAGACACCTAAAAATGTCTTCATCATCAAACCGACTCCCGACATCCCTAAACATACCAATTTCTCTTTTAATCAATTAATTAAATTTTTATTTAATTAATTATCCCTTCATCACCTAATTTTTCATCATTTTATCCCCTACAATTGAGTTAATTTAATTAATTCAATAGTTCAACATTACCCAATTAATTAAATAAATAATATTTATTTGGTTAATTCCCCTTTTTCACTAAATCCAATTAATTAGTTAAATCATGTTTATCTAATTAATTCATCCTATTAATCAACCTATTCCTACCCTAGTTAATTAAATATCTATTATTTAATTACCTAGCCTAACCTACATGACCCTAGACCTAGGATTAATTAAATAAAACCTTATTTAATTAATCTAAACACCTCATTAATCCATTCCTTAATTTTTTCCATCCATACTAATTAGGCTAATCATGCTAATTAAAATGGTCAAACATAGCTTAACACCCTTCCCCACATCCTCCAAATAAAAATTGAAATATATCCCATATAAATCATTTTTTTATACACATGTGTCCAACATCACATTTAATGCCTCTTACACCCCTTACACATGTCATAACTCATTAATATCCACTCTTCTCCAAATGAATTTTTAATTCATTTTACCCTTCCCCATGTGAATTTTTAATTCATAAATAATCTATCTCACCCAACCTCATTAATTTCACCCCTTTCCCAAGATGAATTTAAAATAAACTTTATTCCTAGCCCTCCATTTTCTAAGATGAAATCTAGGCCCTCCACATCACTTTCATCCTCCACCATTGATCTTCCAAATCAATCTCAACCATTAGATCAAAATCCCTCCAAAATGCCTATAAATACAACATCCTCTAAGCCATTTTATCATCCAATTTCTATGCAAAGTTATCATGCTAAAATATCCATTGAGCTAAGTGAGTTGTGAGTTGCATTGTGTACACTTGAGAGCATTTCACATTCATTCCATCATCTTGGGTATAGCTACAGTGAGTTGGGTGCCTCATTCTCCACCCTATCTTGGATTGGGGATCCAATATTGAGGTATAATATTTGTTTTTATGCATTAGATTTGTGTTTTTGAGCTTCATTTTGGTTTCAGTAATCACATTGGTACGCCCGGTGGGACCCACAAGGTCTCTAACTAACATTTTGTGTGAGCTTTTTGTGCTTTGAGATGTGTTTTTGCAGGTATAGTGCCTTTTCTTCGCGCAGTGGCACTATTTCTCCGTGAAGCGATGCCATTTCCATGCACAGTGGCGCCATTTCGAACTGTGGTGGCACTATTTTCATATGACAAGACAACTCCATTTTGGCTTCCAATCTCCTTTCCTTTTTCTTGTTTCTAACATTTCTAGCATCTTTGGTCTTAGTTTTTGCAGGAAAAACACAGGAACAAGGGGAGGTTATGCCGATTTTTTTTTAATATAGCTTGCACATCTTGAAAATTCTAATCTTTGATTAGCTCTAAACAAGTATGATTGAGAACTTTGTTCTTGGATTTTGAATGTTGATAGGGTTAACAAACAACCTAATCTCACCTAAACTAACATTTTGGTTAAAAATTTGTGTTCTTTGGACCTTTTGACTAGCACTGCCTCGTATCGACGCTATCGACACCCAGAGTAGTACCTTCGTCCACCAGCAGCCAAACAGACCAAACAAGTAGACACATTGATGTTATCTTACTGTGTTTTGACGCCTTCTTTAGTTTTAGCACTATTTGTGTCAACATTAGCACTATTTTGTATTACAACACCATTTGTAACTATCATAGCGCCATCTGTATTTTCGGTGCCATTTGTAATAATTGTAGCACTATTCATAGGATAGTAGGTTGGTCTCGTCGACTGTCAATAGTGCCATTTTCTATCATTGTGGTGTAATTTTAGGTTTTTGTGGTGCCATCCGTATCTGTTTCAGTGCTATTTTTTGTGCTAGCTTAGGGATCTGTGCAGGGTTGGATCTCTATTCTGCAGGATATTCCAGACTGTCTAAGGCCATCATCTCAAAACCACTAATGCTTTTGCAGGGTTTTATTAGTTTAGACAACACTTCATTTTGGTGCTCATAAAAAGAACCCTTGCATGTTAGTTTAGAAAACACTTGGAATTTGGTGCACTAAAATTAACAATTGCTTGACCAACAAATCTACAAACAAACATTTCATTTTGGTGTACCTAAAAGGAACCCTTTGTGTGCCTAGCATAGACAACATTTGACTTTGGTGCAATAAAATTAACAAGTGTTTGCAAACAACTTTAGGCACATTTTGATTTGGGTTTAAAAAGAACATTAGTGATTGTTTGTCGTGCTTGGTGTGCTTGCACATTTTGACACCCAAGAGTTAGAATCAAAGTATCCTCTCACCTCGCCTTCAAAAGGATCTTGGGTGAAGAGAAATGGTTCTATCCTCTTTTTTTTAGAAAGTGGGCCTGCCCTTGAGACACATCCATACGGAGAACTCATTGGCGACCCCAAGCGGTACATTCATCCGGTCTGCTATATGTAAAATAGGATAAGGCGAAAGCCAAGTCCAAATCGGTATGAGTATTTACCATTCGATGCTAGCTTGAAAGGAAGTAGTACCTTTGTGTATATGAGACTCCTAGTAGGGCTAGTCAAAACCTTAAGTGGTTTATCGGGTGCTCGTAACGTGCCGATCCCCCAGATGTACCCCCACTACGAACCATTGTTTTAGAGACCAAAAACCCTATACTTGTTGGCGCAAAAGGAGGAACCTTTGAAGACATCCTATGTCACACACAGTTCTTAGTAGAGATAGCAAAGTACCTTAAGATTTGCACGTCTTGAGGACTTGGAACTTGGTGTGCCTGAGAAGTGAGTGCACTATAAGGGGGAGCCCGTGTCACCAAGTTTCTGAAGCTATCCGCTTTGAATAAGCGTGGCTGGGTAAAACCAAGTGAGAATCCAATGAGTATTGCCCTATTCTCGCCTTAGGTTGTGCAAGTGCTTGTTAAAAATCTTCACATTTTTGTTTCACAAACAAATCATTGGCTATTGTGTTCTATTGTGCTTGAAGTGTTTTCAAAAAACTTGCCAAGAAACAACATCATTGAGACATCATTTCAACATTTGATCAACCTTCATATTCATAAAATCTAATTTTGCCATCAAAATCCACCTTTTGCCAAGACATTGACTAACACTGATCTGTTTTGGTGCCATTTCACAGATTCCTGGTGCTATTTCTCTCTGTTGTGGCACCATCTACCTAGGTTTTGGTGCTATTCACAGATCACATTATCCATGGCCTTAGAAAATTGTTTTGGGATCTTTAGGACCTGCCCATCCTCAATCCATCTTCACCTTTCCAAAATCTGTCAAAACCCACATCCATTTTCGATCCAAAATTTCTCATTCATATCTCCATTTTGACCTTAGAGAATTAATCATTATCACCATTGGACCGTTTATCATACCTTTGAGCCTAATCCATTCATTTCCATAGCTTCTCATCCCCCTTGATTTTTGCATACATTTGGACCAAATAACATCTTGCGACAATTCTATCCCCAAATCCATTTGCCTCTTACACATCAAACACATCCAAAATCTCATAATCCAAACATCAAAACATCAACCAACATCCAAAAATCAATCCTTGAGCTAAAGTTGAATCTAGATTTCATCCTTCACACCATATTTTGCTTGATTGGTCATTAGTCTACCTTCAAGTAGAATAATCATCCCTTTTCTACTTGAGGTCATAAGTTTACTTCAAGCAAGAAACATCCATTGTGCAACACCTAAAATCTAGGTCTATTTGAGCTCACTTGTTGACTTCAAAATTCATTTTCAAAAAAAACATCATCCAAATCTACCATATCAAACATCTAGGTCACCTAAGGTTTTCCTTAGTTGAAGCATCTCCAAATCATTATCAAATCTCTCCCATCAAATCATCCTTAAACAATCCAATCTATCCGCCATCCTTTTGGTCCAATTTTTTTGTGAAAATCAACATTCTTGACATCTATCATCCTTAGGATATCACCTTTTTTAGATTTATCTCCCAAAATTCAAAACCTATGTATCACACCATAATTTATTTTCACCTTTAGATTTAGATTGTAGGGAGTGTACTCTCTTGCACCTAAATCTTTATTCCATTCCATTACCATATCCACTTTGGGTCCAATAAATCAAACCAAATTCTCTAAGGTTTCCATCTTCATCCACCCCAAAATCAAAACCCATATCCTTGCATGCCCATAACAAGATCCTAACAGAAGAAAAACCAAGAGATGGCCAATTTTGGAAACAACATGGGCATAGGGATACCTCAAACTGACCAAAGCAATATATCAATTGGCCAACAAATATTCAACATACCCTCAATCTTGCAAATGCCATCATATGGTCCCAATGAAAACCCCTTCACCTTCTTACAACCGCAACCACCACAACCACCTACCCAAAACACCGCCACCAACCTAGTAGATCAAGACGTCTTAAACTTCACACAAGATCTCGACAACATGGACATGCTTGATAGAGTTCTAAGATCGGATCCAACTAGATATCTTAATTTTCTTCTCAAAATTGGTGTGCAACTACCCAACACCACTACTCCATCTCAACCATCCACCTCCAACACCAACCTCACTACATCCTCCCAACCATCCACATCAAACACCAACCCTACTATATCCCAAACCTCAAACCCCGCCATATCTATCACTCCCACAAATTCTAATGTTACCACATCCACAATCCCCACCAACATATCAACTGCATCTAATGTCTCCAATCCTACCGTCTCCAACCCCATTGTTACATCCGCCACCATAACAAACGTAACCACTTCCATTCCCTAAATCACCCTAGGCATCCATAGCAACCCCACGCACACAAGTATCTCCATAAGTGTGCCTCCACTCAACCCCAACACCATAACTTACATGAGCCAATTTTTTTCACAACTACCTCACAACACGATCAATCCATCCAATACCAACCCATCCAATTTCACGTATGTACAAAATCCCATAGTATCATCTACGCAACATAATCCCAATCCCCAACTACCACCTCATGTTCTCCAAGAAATCCATGCCTACCAATAATATCTCACACAACTTAACCAAAACACCATCCTACAAAATCAAAACATCATTCCACAAAATCAAACCACCATACCCCAAAATCAAAACCTCATCCACCAAAACCAAACAAACCAATACCAAATTCTGCCAAATCTCCAACAACTCATAAACCAACAAACCTACATCCCACAACCGCCACCAACACTAGACCTAACAAGTGTTGTGCCAACCTTAATCCAAAAGGTGGACAATATGTAACATGGTGGCAAGCACAAACAATATTCTTTTGAAGATATTTGTCCCTACCCATTTGATCAGACACTATACATGCCTCCCTTTCCTAAAAACTTTGAAATACCCAAATTTGACAAATATAAAGGAGAGGGAGACCCTAGGGACCACCTTAGGGAGTTCTACATCGCTTGCCTTGAAGTCTCAAACAATGACACATACCTAATGAGATTCTTTCCTAGAAGCCTCAATGGTCAAGCCGCCAAATGGTTCGTACACCTTCCTCCGGGCATTAGGACTTTCCCTGAGCTCGCAGAGAAGTTTTTTAACGATTTCTCCTACAACTTTGAACATGAAATATCTATGAAAGACCTTTGCAACACCAAACAGAAGAATAGAGAATCCTTCGCTTCATTCTTGCAAAGGTGGAAAGGCTTAGCAAGCAAACTCCCTTGGCCGATCCTCAAGAAACAATTAGTCACCATGTTTGTGGCTAATCTTAACCAAAAAATGGGCTTCCATTTACAAATCCTATGTGCATCCACTTTTGAGGAAGTCATTGACAAGGGCACCACCATCGAGAGAGCCCTTATTGCTAAGGGTTCGATTAAACTATACGACAACAAGCCCTACAACAACAACAAAAATAAAGTCAACATCAACACCCCAAATACAAGCAATAACAATGCGTAATCAAATTAAAAACATCGCTTTTGGGGTAAGAACAAGAACACCCTTAATGACGGCATCACCAATGTGAAGGCCATCCAGAATATACAAAACCAAGCGTCTCCAAGCGCACACGCCACCAATGTAAATATTCCCAAAGGTCAACCTAAGCAAAATAAAACCCATCGAAGACAATTCACACCCTTAGGGGAACCACTCGAAGATACCCTTGACAGATGCCTAAAAGATGGTTTAATAACTCTCCCACCCATTAAGCCCTACAGTGAAAATCAAACAAACCCGCATGGTATAATGAAAATCAATTTTGTGACTACCATCGTATCGTGGGCCACAAGCCAATAGATTGCATGAAGCTGAAGCACTGTGTACAAGATCTTATAGATCATGGAAAAGTCAACCTCGAGCAAGCCCCACAACCATCACCCAATGCCAACTTGGGAGCTTACAAGGATCCTCTACCCAACCACAACAAAGGGAAAGCCTCATCCTCTAACCAACCTTACAACATCACTCCACCTCCTACCTCTTATGATTCTATTGTGGGTTGGATAGAAGCATCATCTCACCATGCCAATACAATTACCATTCGGGCTCAAGCACCCAATTGCACTGTCACTACCCGTCAGGGTCGTGTGTCCATCCGTGCAGCCCCTTCTACCAATCAAACATCTACATCAACATCAAATCATCAACCAAATCATCCATCCATCCACCCACCATCAGCCCATAAATACAATCTCCTAGATCATCTAGGGAAAACCCTTGCCCAAATTTCCATTCTTGAACTTCTCCGCACATCCCCCCTTCATAAGGAGATCCTTGACAAAGCCCTAACTGAAACTTAGGTCCCCACTTACCTAAATGCGGAACAATTCCAAGCCATGGTGGGTCACATCACTTTGCCCCACCATTTAACCTTCTCTGAGAAAGACCTACCTGCATCCGATGGATCACACAATGACGCTTTACACATCGAAGTCCATATCCACAAACACACCATAAAGAGAGTCTTAATAGATGGTGGCTCTAGCCTAAACCTTTATACTCTTAAATTATTAAAAAATTTTGGATACTCCGATGTGATTGTGGACTCTAGTGAAAGTATAACCATAAAAGGATACGATGACACTAAGAGACTATCTGAAGGCACCATCAGACTCCCTATTCAAGTAGGGTAGAAGATATTAGAAACAAAATGTCAGGTTCTTGATCTCAACCTCCCATACAACATCCTTCTCAACTGACCATGGATCCATGCCATGCAAGCTGTCCCCTCCACATACCATCGATGCCTAAAATTCCCTCATAACGGCACGAAAGTAAATATCTATGTTGATCCCCACCCCTTCCAATACTGTAGCTTCTTGGAAGGACACGATCATACTTTCTGTCCGTATAATAAAGCTGTCACAAAAACCACCTCCCAAACTGACCCTACATCATCCACCTCATACATCGACCCCGCCAACATTGCTACCACTTCATCTCAAACAACTCCACCACCCAAGGTCAAAATCAAGATTAGTGACATGGGATGTGGGGAATATGACCTGCACAGTACCTTTTGTGTAGGGACTTTACCCAATCCTAAAATATTCGGTGCCCCGAAGGAAGAGGATGTCTCTACAGTCGTCATCAAATGTAAACCATCGCCCATCTTTGAAAGAAAGCATCTCCTTGATCAAGATGTGCTTGAAGATGTATCCTCCTAGTTGTATAAAGAAGAAGAAGCAGAACAAGAAGCCCCTACCATACGAGCTAAAATCTATAGCAAAGGGCTAGAAATTGTCAATTACATGGGATATAGAGGACAGGGAGGTATTGGCCTTCATGAACAAGGGATTATAGAGCTAATCCAAGCAACAAGGAATCCCTATACTCAAGGATTAGGGTACAAAAAACAACAATATATCCTTACTAGTAGCGAGTGTATCTTAGGTGAGGTCGCTAAGGTTTCCCCTGCAATTGATAACATTAATGAAGCAGACCATCAAGACTCCTTTAGTGACTTTGTTGAATTCTTTGAATCCTCTAGATGTACCATCTACACTATAACCACCCTAGCATCCTCATCTAATGACCTACCCCTTATATACCCAGACCTTATAGATTGGGACCAACAAGGATCTCCTGTCCTTGTTATAGCACAAAATGATGAAGCCATAGCAGAAATGATGGGGCTAAGAGACCACTTCCCCCTGGGAGATCATAGAGCTGGGTACATTATGGAACTTGACACGTCTGCCTATTTCGGTGAGACCACCCATGCTTCTAGTCGCAAAAACATAAAAATAAAGACAATGCTCCCTAGTGAAAACCACTTCGTGGCACTTTCAGGCGAAGAAAAAGTAAAAATAAAGGACGTATCTTCTGGTGAAAACCTCCATGAGGTGCTAGAAGATGGAAGCATGGGCCTTCCCGAAATAGAGAAGGTATATCCTGATAGATCACCAATCCTTGTGGAGCCATCACAAGAAATGAACTTTGGGACAGAAGAAGTGCCAAAGATCACCTTCAGGGCAGAGTGTCTTACCACAACAGAACATAAGAACTTCTTAGCTTTCTTCAAACAAAGAAGCCATAATTTTGCATGGACCTATGCAAATATGCCAAGGCTAGATCCTGCTGTAGACACATAAATTTATCCATCACCTAGTCGACACGACCTTGTAATGTTTTTCCCTAGGTCCTAGATCTTCCCACTCATAATTCCAACTTAATCACATTCCTAATTAATTAAATAAACACACTTTATTTAATTAATTCCCTAATCACATGTCTCACATAATTCAAATTAAATATTTGAATTAATCCCTCACCTTTCATCTCATTCAAACAAGTGTCACATGCTACATCCTCCACTTAATCCCTTCACATGTCAAACTAATTTACATAATCTTTTATTTAAATTAGATTCTTTTTATCACAATCGAACACTTGCCCACTTTTCTTTTGTCTCATGTGGGGTAGTACATCTTGCATTTAATACAACTCACATGTGCAAGCTAATTCAAATAAAATATTTGAATTAGATTCCTTTCATTTTCCTTCGCACACTTGTCACATGATTACGATTTCTTGAGATGCAAGGAAACCCTAATCAACCCTAATCGATCTTAACAACTAATGACTAGGAAACAACTAATCAAGATTGTGAGAGATAAATAAATAAATAATAAAAAGATATTACCATAAAGTAGAAGCAAATCTGCAAGCTCACATCAAAAGAACAACACTGGAGACAAGAGATTTAGAAGGGGAAAAAGCAAAGAAAAAACCCCCATAAATTATGAAAGATGGTATGAAGCCATGAAATAAAAAATATTACAAAGAGAGGAAGGAGCTCCTCAAGAAATGAAGGAGAAGAGAAAAATGAGAGAGGAATAATAAGTAAGGAGAGAACACCTCTATAAATAGAGGTGAGAGGGGGAGTTGCATGCAACTCCCGTATGCCGCCTTTCATGGGGTGTGTGCCACATGTTTCCTCTTAAGGAGGAATCTACCAAAATATAGATTATTCCCGTAGAAGGAATAAAAGAGGTGTTATCCGACATGTGGGGATAAAACACCAAATTAATAAAATACAAATATATATATATATATATATATTTGTGCCCGATAAACTTTTTTCATGTGACTGGTGACGCTGGCATGACACACCCTCCGGTACCACAGGGACGAGGGGGAGACTAGACCTCGTGACCAATTTTACCACAACGGAATTATTTGTTGCAAGTATGGGCCTAACCGGTGTTGTCATTGATGTCAACATACTTCTATTGCATTAATGATAAGGATTAGATGAATTGTGTGTTGAGGATATTGAGAAAATTAGTCCTAATCAGGAACATAGAAGAACAATGAAAACAGTGAGGTAAAGATCCCAGTTAAGATAAAAATTAGAGGATGTGCTTCAAAGGGTTTGTTGATATGTGTCTTGAGATGATCTAGTAAATATTTTAGAGGTCCACATGAAGATTTGAAAAAATTATGGCCACTTAAGTAAAACTGGTTCTGGCAGGTGTTCAGAGGTGACAGAGTGATACAGATAGGTCCGGTGAGATCTGAAAATGAAATATCCTATTCTACAGATTTGGTAGAGTGTTTAGGAGGTCCATGTGAAGTGTCAACTCAATTGGTCCATGATCTGGAGGTCCGTAAGAATCTATTTCAATATGACAGTGATGACAGACTATGTTCTTGAGGTTCCGGATGAAGGAGAGAATGATTTCAGTAGACAATAGTAGTGTGGATGTTCTTGGTGATTCGGGCAAACTTGTGGAGGTCTTTGGAGTGTATCCAGTTCGTGTTGATGGTCCACATTGAAGATTGAGCTCGTAATTAAAGATTTACTTCCGGATGATGATGATAATGTTCTTCTTAAGTCTAGCCGACCGGATGAGTTACACATCCTGGGGATGATTTGGAAGGTGTCCTGTGAAGAATGGCATGTTCCCAAAGAAAGATTGAAGTCTCAGATCTGTGTAGCCGACAGTGTGTTGATCCGCGTGAAGTCTTTTTGTAATAAGTCATGTTGTATTTATGTACTTGCTCTGTTATGTATGCCGACTTGGATGATAATTCCTAAGTCGATGTCTTGTATAAATAAGGAGTTGTAAAGTCATTTTAAAGGGTGTCTTGTGGAGATGAGAGTGTGGTAGAGAGGAGCAGAGTGAAAAGTAGAGCAAAAGTATTGAGCTTAAATGAAACTGATTCAAGTATGGTGAAAATGTTATTCTCTAGTTCAAGTATGTGACACTTATTATTTTGTAGACAGTGTGTCTCCTGTAGGCAGTGAGCCTCTTGTGAGAAGTGTGCTTGGGCAGTGAGCCCTAATTGGCATGTACCATTTTGTTCTTTCTATTCTTCTAATAGATAATACAATCTTGGGTTAATCACCCCGTGGTTTTTCCCTTAACTGGGTTTTCCACATCAAAATCTTGGTGTACTATGTGTTAATGTGTTTCGGCTCTTGATTTAATGCATTATGTTTCCATGATTGATTTATTATTATGCTGCTGAATTACAAAGTGGATCTAAGTGTTTAATTGGAAGAAAGTTTTGGACAACTGATTCACCCCCTCTTAGTTGTCTGCCCGAAGTCTAACAATTGGTATTAGAGCTAAGTTCCTCTAAAAGAGCTTAACCGCTTGAGGAGATCCAGGATGTCATCCTACAAGAAGGATAGTCCAAAGTTTGATGGAACCAATTTTACTCTTTGGAAAAGTCGCATGCAATGTCACTTGCAATGTATGGGAATACCGTATTGGACCATGGCCTCAAAGAAGTATACTCCTCCATAGAATGGTCTGAAATACGTAGATGAAATCACATATGCTGAAAACAATTTGTGGACTAAAGAAGCTCTTCTAAGTGCCTTATCTGATTCAGAGCTGACAAATGTTGTTCACTTACAAACTGGTTTTGAGATTTGGGAAAAATTGGAAATTCTACATGAAGGAGACAAGTATGTTAAATGTGCCAAGGTACAGAGTCTGAAAGGAAAATTCAAAAATCTGAAGATGAGAGAAGATGAAAATATCACTACTTTTATGCCAAGAGTAAATGAGCTTGTTTATGGCATTAGATGTGCTGGCGGAGTCTTGGATGAAGATGAGATTATTGGCAAAGTTCTCAGATCCCTTCCTGCTTCTTACAAATACAAAGTTGTTGCCATTGAAGAATTCAGATCCTATTCAGGTATCACAAGAGATCAATTGGTTGGCAAATTGGCTGCATTTGAATTGACTGATTTTGGAGATGCCCCCCAAGACTGAATCTGCATTCAAAGCTAGTGCCTCTGTAAAAGGAAAACAAAGGTTTAATTCAGGAGAGAACTCCTCAAGGAAACTATCATGGTATGAAAAAGAAGAAAAGACCTGGAAGAAGATGAAACAAAAGCTACTCAACTTGAAGCCCTTATTGCAAAAAGGTTGTCAAGAGGATCTGGTAAGTATGAAGGGAAATTGTCTTTTAAATGTTTTAACTGCAATAAGATTGGTCATTTTGCCTCAAGGTGTCCAGAAAGATTTTCAAGGCCAAATCCTAACAGATCAAGGTTCCAGAAGAATTGTTACTATGTTCATGAAGATGATGATAATAAAGGAGTAACAGATGATGAATCAGAGACAGGAAACAAATTCAGAAGTGACTGGGTGTTTATTGCCATCAAGGAAGAAGATCCAATGCCCTCTGAATCTGTCAATCATAAAATTGTAGAAAGAGCTCTGGCTGCCCAAGTTGAGGAAAAGGATGATTGGTTCATTGACAGTGGATGCTCTCACCATATGACAGGTGACAAAAATAAATTCATAGATTTAGAAAGGTATGAAGGAAGAGTGGTAAAATTTGGTGATAATTCTGCTAGCAGAATCAAGGGTAGAGGAACTATTTCTTTTGATGGAAAGAACAAAACCAGTAATGTACTGTATGTTCAAGGCCTGAAGCACAATCTTCTCAGTGTTGGACAGTTGGTGGACAAAGGCTATGATCTCTGATTCAAAAATAGAAAATGTAAAATCTTTGAAAGTTCCGAAACAAAGATTGCATCTGGTACTCAAACTAAAGGTAACATCTTCTACTTGGTTGGTACTGGTAAAAGTTGCTTATTTGTTCAAATTGATCAAAGTTGGTTGTGGCATAGGAGAATGTGTCATGTGAATTTTGATAATATCATCAAGATAATCAACACTCAGGCTGTAAGAAATCTTCCAAGATTGGTAAAGCCTACCAATAGTTTGTGCAAGGAATGTCAGTTGGGTAAACAAAGCAGAGTCTCATTCAAAAGCAAGAAACAATCTTCTACCAGATTATTGGACTTAGTTCATACTGATCTATGTGGTCCGGCAAGAATCAGGAGTGTGCAAGGTGATAGATACTTCGTGTTATTAATTGATGACCATTCTCGGATGATGTGGGTGACTTTTCTGAAAGAGAAATCAAAAGCTCTTGAGAAATTCAAAATATTCAAAGCTATGGTAGAGAATGAAACTGGATTAAAATTAAAATGTCTGAGGTCTGATAGAGGTGGAGAATTCACATCCGGTGAGTTTATAGAATTTTGTGAGAAACATGGAATAAAAAGATAGTTCTCTGCTCCTAGGACTCCATAGTAGAATGGAGTAGTGGAGAGAAAGAACCGGACCATCCAGGAAGCATCTAGAACTATGATGATGGAAGCAAATGTTCCTCAGATCTATTGGAGAGAAGCGGTAAGCACTGCAGTCTATACTCTCAATCGAGTACAAATCAGAAGTAATACCAGTAAGACTCCTTATGAACTTTGGTTTGGCTTCACTCCCACTGTGAGGTATTTCAGAGTCTTTGGTAGAAAATGTTACATTAAAAGAGATGAAGATCTAGGAAAATTTGATGCTAGAAGTGATGAAGGAATATTCTTGGGTTATTCTACTCAAAGCAAAGCATACCGGTGTTATAACAAGAGATTAAGGAAGATTGTTGAAAGTACAAATGTGAAGGTTGATGAAGGTGTTGAAAAACCCTCAAGGTTTTATGAATATGATGAAGATGATCAAAATGATGTTTTTGTTCAAGAAGTCCAAGCTCCCTCTGAAATTTAGATTCAGACTGATCCGGTAAATCAGGAAGAAGAGATAAGTTTGAATGAACCTATTCAAGAATCAGAAGTGCAAGAAACTCCCAAAGTTCCCAGGTATGTAAGACTGAATCACTCTGAAGATTAGATCATAGGCAATAAAAGCAAAGGTGTGCAAAAAAGAAGAAGGATTGCTCAAGATTCAGAAGAGTATTGTCTGATTTCAAATATTGAACCTAAGACAGTGAATGAAGCTTGCAATGATGAAAAATGGACTAAAGCAATGGAGGAAGAGCTGATGCAAATTGAGAAAAATCACACTTGGGATCTTGTTCCCAGACCTAAAAATAAGAATGTGATTGGAACCAAATGGGTCTTCCAGAACAAACTGAATGAAGATGGTGAAGTAGTCAGAAACAAAGCTAGATTGGTCTGCAAGGGTTACTCCCAAGTAGAAGGAGTTGATTTTGAAGAAACTTTTGCTCTGGTGGCAAGAATTGAAGTAGTTAGATTATTATTTGCTTTTGCTACCTTCAAGGATTTCAAAGTATATCAGATGGATGTCAAATCTACCTTCCTGAATGGTGACTTGGAAGAAGAAGTGTACATTGAGCAATCAGATCGATTTTAATTGTCTGATCATGGTGATATGGTCTGCATATTGAAGAAAGCATTGTATGGACTCAAGCAAGCCCCAAGAGCCTAGTATGAGAGATTGGATAAGCACCTTTTGAAGATTGGTTTCAACAAAGGTACTGCTGATAGTAATTTGTATTTCAAAATTGATCATGAAAATATCTTGATTGTTGAAGTGTTTTTTGATGATATCATTTTTGGAGGAAGAGATAGTATGTGCAAAACCGTTGCAAATCAAATGAAAAGTGAATTTGAGATGTCCATGTTTGGGGAAATGAATTTCTTCTTAGGTCTGCAAATCACTCAAACAAAGAAAGGAATCTTCATTTCTCAGACCTAATATATGAAAGAATTGTTGAAGAAATTTGGGATGGAAGACTCAAAACCAATGAATACTCCTATGGCAATCGGATGCAAATTGAGCAAAGATGATGACTCTCCTAAGGCTGATCAGAAAAAGTATAGGTCAATGATTGGAGGATTATTGTATCTCACTCAAACTAGACCTGACATTATGAATGTTGTTGGTCTTGTTGCTAGATTCCAAGCTGATCCTAGAGAATCTCATGTCATGGCAATCAAAAGAATTTTTAGATATCTGAAAGGGACAGTTGAGTATGGGTTGTGGTATCCTAGAGATCATAATTTCTCTCTTCATGCATATACTGATGCGGATTGGGAAGGAGATGTGGATGACCGGAAGAGTACCAATGGTGGAGCATTCTTTTTGGGGAAGAGATTGGTTTCTTGGCTAAGCAAAAAATAAGAGGCAATATCTCTGTCCACTGCAGAAGCAGAATATATTGTAGTAGTAGGTAGTTGCACTCAAGTATTGTGGATAAAGCAAATGCTAAGAGACATCAGGGTGGAGTATGAGGAACCTATCACAATCTTCTGTAATAATTCAAGTGCAATAAAAATATAAAGAATCCGGTGTTGCATTCAAAGACTAAACATATATCCATCAAGTTTCACTTTTTGAGAGAGCAAGTGAACAAGAATGAAGTCAGATTGGAGTTTGTGCCTTCCAAGGATTAGATTGCAAATATTTTTACCAAACCTCTACCTAAGGACTCTTTTGAGTATCTTAGGGAGAAGTTAGGGGTTATTACCCCTCTGGTTCTAAATTAAGGTGCACTGATGTGCATCAGTTCGGTGGATCTCACGGTCATATCTTGTGGTCTGGATTGATGATGGGAAGCTGCTACTCAAGGGGAGCAGCTGGCATGATTCTGAAGTAATGCAAGTATGTGCCCTTTGCCATTGATGTCAAAGGGGGAGAGAAGACATGTGAAAAACAAGTAGTTATTGATCAAAGGGGGAGCAGGACAGGAAAAGAAGACATGTGAATGGTTGTTGCTGATAGGGGGAGTTGTGACAGTAAGGAGAAGCTCTTGTTTTGATGGTCAAAACTATTTTTGACATCATATGTTGCCATCAATGACAAAGGGGGAGATTGTTGCAAGTATGGGCCTAACCGGTGTTGTCATTGATGTCAACATACTTCTGTTGCATTAATGATAAGGATTAGATGAACTGTGTGTTGAGGATATTGAGAAAATTACTCTTAATCAGGAACATAGAAGAACAGTGAATACAGTGAGGTAAAGATCCCAGTTAAGATAAAAATTAGAGGATGCGCTTCAAAGGGTTTGTTGATATGTGTCTTGAGATGATCCAATAAATATTTCAGAGGTCCGCATGAAGATTTGAAAAAATTATGGCCACTTAAGTGAAACCGGTTCTGGCAGGTGTTTAGAGGTGACAGAGTGATACAAATAGGTCCGGTGAGATATAGAAATGAAATATCCTGTTCTGCAGATTTGGTGGAGTGTTTAGGAAGTCCATGTGAAGTGTCAACTCAATTGGTTCATGATCTGGAGGTCCGCAAGAATCTATTTCAATATGACAGTGATGACAGACTGTGTTCTTGAGGTTCCAGATGAAGGAGAGAATGATTTCAGTAGACAGTAGTAGTGTGGATGTTCTTGGTGATTCAGGCAAGCTTGTGGAGGTCTTTGAAGTGTATCTAGTTCATGTTGATGGTCTGCATTGAAGATTGAGCTTGTAATTAAATATTTACTGCCGGATGATGATGATGTTCTTCTTAAGTTTAGCCGACTGGATGAGTTACACATCTTGTGGATGATTTGGAAGGTGTCTTGTGAAGAGTGACGTGTTCCCAACAAAAGATTGAAGTCTCAGATCTATGTAGCCGACAGTGTGTTGATCCGCGTGAAGTCTTTTTGTAATAAGTCATGTTGTATTTATGTACTTGCTCTGTTATGTATGCCGACTTGGATGATAATTCCTAAGTCGATGTCTTTTATAAATAAGGAGTTGTAAAGTCATTTCAAAGGGTGTTTTGTGGAGATGAGAGTGTGGTAGAGAGGAGCAGAGCAGAAGTATTGAGCTTAAATGGAACTGATTCAAGCATGGTGAAGATGCTATTCTCCAGTTCAAGTATGTAACACTTATTATTTTGTAGACAGTGTGTCTCCTGTAGGCAGTGAGCCTCTTGTGAGCAGTGTGCTCGGGCAGTAAGCCCTAATTGGCATGTGCCATTTTGTTCTTTCTATTCTTCTAACAGAGAATACAACCTTGGGTTAATCACCCCGTGGTTTTTCCCTTAACCGGGTTTTCCATGTCAAAATCTTAGTGTACTATGTGTTAATGTGTTTCAGCTCTTGATTTAATGCATTATGTTTCCATGATTGATTTATTATTATGCTGTTGAATTACAAAGTGGATCTAAGTGTTTAATTGAGAGAAAGTTTTGGACAACTGATTCACCCCCCCTTTCAGTTGTTTGCCCGAAGTCTAACATTATTTAGCCAATCGAGCCAGGGCCCCCGCTTGAATACAAAAATATAATATAATTTTCACTAAGTAAAGATTAATTTCTAACACCCCTCACTTAAAATAAAAGCTATTTAAAAAAAAATAATAATGCATATTAAATTTAGATAAAATAAAATAAAAAAATATACATATTAGAACTTTTTTAATATTTGTATTTTTTTACGATTTTTTTGACTTTTTTACATCATCTTAATCTTTTTCCTCCCTTCTCTTGTTTATCTCTCTTTTTCTCTATTTATCTTTTTTATTCTCTACCTTGTTTTGTTTTGCGTGTCAACAACCCACCCCCCTTTCATCCCTCCTCTCTTTCTTTTAAGAAGCTAGTTTCTGCAATTTGGTATCATTTTCATCCTCTTCCTAATGATGGATCACGGAGTGTGATCCGAAACGTTTTTTTATTTTTGATGCTAAAAAAGCTCTACACAGTTTATATCCAGAAGCAATCTATTATTATATTAGAACTTAATAAATATTATAGTTTTTTTAATAAATATTAAAAAACTATATTTAAAATATATATTAAAATTTTTAAGAATCTTTCCTTAATTTTTTTAAAGATCATATAATGTTTAAAAAAAAACTTATTAAAAAACATATATTAAAAAACTTAATAAAAAACCACGTATATAAAAAAAACTAAAGCAAAAAAAGATTATTACTAAATTTAAAAAAGAAACCCCTACTTATAAAAACAACTTATAAAAACAGAAACCTTTTATATAATAAAAAGAGTACTAAAAAGAAAAGGGCTTAAGAAAAGCACTAGAAGGAATAAAACTTAAAGTTTTTTTTTAAGCTTAAGTTTTTTTATAATGCTTCCCGTCTACACAGTAAGTTTTTTTATAACGCTTCTCTTCGGTTCGACTTCCCTTGCAGGGTGCCAAAGTAAAAAAAAGTTTTTTTTTGGTATTTATTGAATTTTTTAAGTTTTTAAATTTGGTTTTGTGATTTTTTTAAAGAATATATATATTATGATTAGTAAAAAAAGTTTTTGTTTTACATGCAGAAACAGATTAAAGATTTGAGGAAAAAAATACAGAACCCCTTAATAGATTTTTTTGTAAAAAATGTTTATTATTTTTAATAGTTTTATAAAAAAACTTTGTACATTTTAAATAGTTTAAAACTGATTGATTTAAAACAAAAAAAAACTCATATTGATTTTATTAATTTACAGCAATAAGAGCTAATTTTTTGAAAACCCTTGGTGCAAGAAAAATTAAAATAATCTGCATGCAATAAGGTTAGAAAAAGAAATGAAAAAAAAAACTTGTTCCTGCATACAAAAAAAAAATCTCTTCTCTCAAAAAATGAAGTCTCCAAGGTGTAAGTTGCACAAAAAAATACAACTCACAAAAATATTAGTTGCATGGCTCTGATACCATGTTATAAAAGTAATGACCAGGAAACAACTAATCAAGCTTGTGAAAGATAAATAAATAAATAATAAAAAAGATATTACCATAAAGTAGAAGCAAATCTGCAAGCTCACATCAAAAGAACAACACTAGAGACAAGAGATTTAGAAGAGGGAAAAAGTAAAGAAAAAACCCCCATAAATTATGAAAGATGGCATGAAGCCATGAAAATAAAAAATATTACAAAGAGAGGGAGGAGCTCCTCAATAAATGAACGAGAAGAGAAAAATGAGAGAGGAATAATAAGTAAGGAGAGAGCACCTCTATAAATATAGGTGAGAGGGGGAGTTGCATGCAACTCCTATTTGCCACCTTTCATGTGAATAAGTGCAATGTGTCAACCTCTTAAGGAGGTGCCTAAATAAATCAAATATTCCTCCAAGAGGAATAATGATGTGAGTTATCCTCACACGTGTGAGGATACTCACCTAAAATAAAAATACTTTGTATTTAATAATACAAGTATTTAATACAAAGACATAATTTAATGATCTTTACTAAAGTAAGGATTTAAGTATCCTTAACCAAGTAAAGATTATCATTTTTAATATAACCGTCCATATCATTCAAAATAACTCTCAATCACAACCGTCCATTCAAATTTGTCTTTTCTATAAAGGTAGCCCCTCTTGAGCCATTTGTAACATATCTTCTTCTAGTATCCTCATGTTGTCAAATTTTCCTCTCAATCATCCATCATCAATCTATCATCTATCCCTCTTGCATCATTCAATCTTCCATCTATCAATCATCTATCTGATTGTTATGCTGCAGAATCAAGCAATCAACATTAATTTATTTGGGTAAAGCTAGAGTGCTTCAGGTGCAGCACTCTCCACCTTAACCATGGATTATGGGTCAACTTGAAGGTATTGCATTGTTTGTTTTGCATTTTGTTATTATTTTCCTTCATGTTGATTCCATATCTTCATTTGGCACGCCTGGTTCCTTGGATCTAATCATTTGTTTTTGCAGGGTTTTGTTGTCAAAATTTTGCATTTTTTTCTAACCCTATTTTTGTCAAATTTTGCAAGTTTTGTGGGTAAACTATTATAAGTTGCGTCCTGGGCAGAAAATAACCTCACTATTGCGATCAAGAGATCGTTTCCACAAGTTTTGACTATAAATTTGCCTATGTTCTGTGACTGCAAAAATTTTGAAAAAAAAATTGAATTTTTTAAGTTTCGTAGGTCGTACCGTACGATCCGTATGGATCCATACGACCTGCGTAGGGTATCTCTGTGCAAATCAATTTTTATCTATGTTCATCATAGTTACAGGCTTGTTTTCATTCGCTGTGATTTTGGGGTTTTTGTAGGTGCTAAGTTTTCTTTTGGTCACAGGTTTTATAGTTTCTGGTTAATCACGTATGTGTTGCAGGGCCGATTTTCTTTACTGATAAAAAATTTGTCCATGGGTTAAAAGTTGCTTGCAGGTCTTCATTTCTCAGACAACCATCACCACTCTCTGTCAAATCTTATTCCTCTATTGATCTGCCACCTTCCTCTGGGTTGATATCTTCCTATTCCTCCTGATCAGCACTAATAGTGGTTCTGTTGATGTCCATATATACCATTGCCATCTCTGAATGGATGATTGACCTCCACTCAAATCCTAAATTTTACTCTTAGTTTTCGGTTGTCTCCACCCTAACATTCCGTCACCACCATCTAAGGGCTTGTTGCCACTCAACGACCACTTCTGCATTTGAGATGCCACCGACTAGGAGTTAGTCGCCACCATTTCAACCCCGATCCACCACTTCCATCACCTTTGGGATATTTGATCATCTTGCGCCCTTCGACACTCCTTTGAAGCTGTCACCTGACATATGGTAACAGCCCCTAAATCTTTATGGTCGCCATTGCTTAATCGCTGGGTCACCACCTCTTTTGTGATTGTCACCACCGCTCCAAACAATCGTCGCCACCCCTCTTTGCACACCACCGACACCCCCGGAACCACTGTGCCACTGCCTCCTGATGCCTCTATCACTTCTTTTCAGCCTCGCCATCCCTTTAAACTACCACCGCCGCTCCTAAAATATTAACTGTGCCTGCCATAAACCCTAATAATTGTCCATTAGGCCTTCGCATTCCCTTTCACTGCTAGTTTAGGTTGTGGTCGCCACTATATACTAACTGGTTGCCACCTAAGTTCTTTAAACTGTCGGACAGAGGCATGAAACCTATAGCATCTAATCGTAAGCCTCCAGCGTAGAACCCTAAACCGCGACCCCGGTGGCCAACCTTTTAATATTCAGTTGGGTTTTCAGCTATTAAATCTGACAATAGTATTTACTTTGGGGCTTTAACACTTTAAACACTAGACCTTTAGATTGCAGTTTGTTCGATAGTTTTGTCTTTTTAACTTTTTGTGGTTTAAGATAGCATTTAAGGTTTAGGGGTAGCATTTGTCGCCTAACTTTTGGATCAGATTTTATATAAGTTTCAGTTAGGACTTGAATAAAGTTTAAAGTTAGATTTATCAAAGCCCTAACATTTATCGCTGGCCTTAACTGCCCAAACAAAACATCAACTGCCAATTTAGACCCAAACTACCAAATCAAAACCTTAACCTCCATGGTGTTGATAGCTGCATGTGATTAGAACTTATGATAAATGTTAGCATTTTTTTTAACAGTCAAGGTTACCTCTAGTGCCTCCTACATGCCAAAGGAGGCATTTTTTTCTTTTTACTATAACTTGGTCATACAGAGTCGAAATCGCACAAAATTGGACTTGTTGGAAAGAGGATTCAAAGAACTTCACAGTTGAGTAGAAATTATCAGGTGATAGTATCATTTTCCTATTTTTTTCACAGTCAAAGTCAAACTAGCATATCTTTTGCAATTTTGATTGGATTTCAGCGAATTTTTTTTTAAAGTGCATAGAATTTTCTAAATTTTCTGTTTATGCAATTTATTTTTCTTTATTAGATCATTTTCATCAGTTTTTATCAGATTTCATCTTTTTCACATAATCGTCTTATTTGCAAGTTTACTTGGTCTTTTTTGATTTTGTAGCTTGTAGGGGCATCAAAGGAGTTGGAGCAACATTTGGATAAGTCACAATAGCAAGTGGAAAGTGAATTAATTGGGTGCACTCATTTCATCTCTTATCTCTTAATCATTGTTTGATCACACATTTAGACTTTGGGCTTAAAATGAACAACTTGCTTGCATTCACACATCAAATTGGGCTAAAACGAACCATTGTCTTCAATCACATTTGGACTTGGGATCTAAAAAGAACTAGTGCTTGAATTGCTTGATCACACATTTCATTTTCTAAGGGTTAATTTACAAGTGCGAGTGTTAATCAAGTGTGCATGTGTATGCTCTCTCCTCGCACCGCAAGGTGATCTTGGAGATCAAAAACACCTCACTTGGTCTGCTTTTATTTACCCTTCTTAGGAGGCCTGCTTAGAGACACACCATTCCAAGGGACGACCTCAATCGAGGCTGAATTGAAAGACACCCTCATTAGGAGTTGGAATCTTGTCACTCTTGGCTAAGCCCTAAAGAACTTTATACCTTTGGGAAGTGAAGGTGAAGGGTGGGTTACCCCTTTTTCCCGCCTGTGTGGCAAGATTTTGCTTTCAAATTCCTAGTCAACCTCGTGTAAACATAGCCCAAAACTAATTGGCCATACCCTATTTCAAACTAGACATTAGGCTTGTTGTTGTCTCTTCAAGTGTGTTCTTAATCATAACATTTAAATCTTGAAAGGCAAATTCATCATCTTGTTCGGTGTGTGTGTTCTTCTATTTGCTTGTGAAATCTTGTGTTTGATATTGCCCTAAAGCAAGCTTCCAATAAACACTTGCCACATCATCTTCATCTGACTTTCCAATAACACATATCTTACACCACCTCATCCACATCATCCAATCCTAATCACCCAATTCATCAATTCATTTTAACTCACCTTCATCCTAAACAAAACCCTAATCTTATCCAAGTCATCATTACACATCATCATCAACCTCATTCTAATCAAATCCCCTTCATTCTAATTGTCATCCTAATCACATATAATTCATTCTAACCCAATCATAATCATATCCTCCTCATTCTACATCAACAAATCAACATCACCCTAATCATCCTAGTCATCACACATCATCCAATTGTCAAATCTTCATCCAAATCACTCCACATCCATGCATCCTAATCTACCATGGACATGGTATTTATAAACAAAACCTATGAGAATGATCCTTATGGCAACAAAAGAACGCTTGATCAACTTAGGTGGTTATATAGAAAGGAAGAAGACCTTGTGTCACCACAACGTCAACAATGCCCATAACATCAAGTCCTGGGCCAATATCAACGATCCCACATTCAATCACAAGCCCAACAAGCACATAATCCTCCACCCATTCCTTATATGGTGATGAGTGCCAGGTAGCACCCATGAAATACACCTTTTTACCCCTCTTTTTCTCCCTTCTTATTCCATTGTCTTGAGGACTACACCAAAATAAGCTAACAAGATTGTTCTAATGATGATTAATAAGAGATAAATTCCTTAGAACCATGATTTTTGATTGAAGGACTAATGTGCATTGAATTGATGGAAATATGGAGAAATCTTCTCTTTTTGAATCAACATGTGCAGGTGTTTGGATAGACAATTTTGTGCATCTTCAGAGGTAGTCCTAATGATCTCCAGAGCTGACATCAGAATGCCATGACTGGTCTCCAATGTTTCTAATTTGAATGGAGAGATTTTGAGATAAGGAGGTGAACCATCTCCGAAGCTGGACTGAAGTCACAAGCATCTTTGGAGCTGAACGAGAAGGTCACAAACATATCTCTGGAGCTACAGACAGAAACATACATCTTCGCTGCCTCTTAGAATAGTGCAGATTTCCAGCACAGCTATCAGTCAGACACTTCTACTAGTGATCGCGATGCTCCTGATGTTACTCAAATCATCACCTGAGTAATTAAGGGCAGTCTATAGTTAACTGCTGGAAGTTTTTATCTCTTTTTGATTTTGCATGAGTTATTGATAAACTGATTTAAATACCTATATTTCAGGGCCTCGCTACCCAAGTGTATTTAAAAACTAAGACTCAGATTTAGTATGGACCGTTGTTCCACTAAATCTATTTTAATTACATGGATATTCATTCTGTAGTTAGACTAGTAGTAGAATAAAAAGATTGATGTTATCTCTTAGATGAACTAGTAGAATAGGGTGAGTGATCTCTCATCACAGATTTAGATATAAACTTACAGAAGCAGCAGCAAAAAGAACGACCATTATTTTCTAATTTCTGTAACCTTATTTTGATATAGACATTTTTTGAATACAAATCAGATGGAATTGGATTGAATTAAGTTGTGATATTATTCTCTTGTGCTAATTCTTTACTTTGGTCTTCAGCCCCAAGGGTGTGGAGCAAGGGCCCACTCTCACCACTAAGGTAGAAGGCTAGTACTGTCATTTTTGTTATTTCATATTTTGTTTAAAGAGATAGTTACTGTTTTCATAGATAAATGCATGTTTACATTGGAAGGAGTAATATAGATTTACTTCAAGCAATTCCTTGTCCAGCTTTGTTTTCAATATTCTTAGAATTCATTTCACAACAGATAGATCCGTAATATTAAGTTTCTTTAATCAGTAAAGATCATTAGAGTTAGTTGGATAAAATTGGGCAACTTTAGGATTCCTAATTGCAGATAGGCATGGACACAACCTTGGATTTGACACTTAAAATATGATTAAATGATAAGGTACAATGACCCTTGTCATTTTTGGCACCGTTGCCGGGGATACTGTGTTAATTAGGAAAACTTAGCTAAATAATTTTAGGATAGATCTGTATGGTTAGAGCTAGGGATTCAAAAGGAAGATACATGAAACAGACACCCCATCAAACTATAGAAGAAAGCAGTGAGGTGGCACAAGATCTTGTTGAAGAGAGACATCTAGAACCTACCTTGGAAGTTGCACCTAAAATTAATAATCCTTTCAATCCTCCAAATCTTCCACTCGCTGACTATATCCAAGAATTACAACAAAAATTCCAGGCATATCCTTTGATAGAACCTAATTTCCTAGAACCTCAAGGAGAAGAACTAGTACTAGACATGGATGACAATCATGATAATCCTGAAGATGAGGAAAATCAGGCTCTAAGAACCTTCTCATATCCCATTGTTCTGGCTGCTGGAGATAATACCCTTATGAAAAATATTTCACTTGCACACTTGCCAAACTTTAGGGGTCTTGCTTCTGAGGATCCAGATCAGTTTTTGTGTGAATTCAAAGTGGTATGCCAGACTTACGATTATGGATCAGATAATCAAAAGCTCAAACTGTTTCCCTCAACCCTAAAGGATTCTACAATGAGATGGTTTATGGGCCTGCCCCAAAACTCCATCCATTCCTGGGATCAGATGGAGACAGAATTCTTGGGAAAATACCAGGACTACTGTAGAGTCAATGATAAGAATGAGGAATTATTCAAAATTAAACAGAAAGAGGAAGAGACCTTAGAAAATTATGTAGATAGGTTCAAATTTGCTTTGAGAAGATATGGCAACCCTGTAAATCATTCTTTGGCTAGAATCCTGTTTGTAAAAGGATTAGACAAAGAATCAAAATAGGCACTGGATCTGATGGGAAAAGGGAATATCAACAAAATGGATATGCCTGCTATAGAAGAAATCTACAGGAACTATTCCAGAACCCAAGATGGAGTGAGAACACCCAAATATTTCAAAGGGAAGAAGGAATTAGGACAATTAATGGAGGAAATTACAAATTTTAAAATAGATATTCTAGTCCAACTGAATACCACATTAGATGGGATTCAAGCAAAAACTAGAACAAATGATCAAAACAAAACAACTGAACCACTCTCCATCTATTGTCCTAGGTGTAGAAACAAACATCTGTTGAGAGAATGCCCTTTAGATGAAGCAGAGATCTATCAGATCTGTGACAAGGAACATCCTACCAGTCAATGTAGTCAACTTCTAGCCTTAAAAAGGCTAAGTAAAAAGAATGCCATTATAGAGGAGGAGTTGAACTATGTAGGACAAAAACAAGTTGGAAATTTCCCTTATAATCAATATCCAAACCAGACTTCTTACAAGGGTCCTTCTAATTGGGGAAATAATCAATGGAATCCAACTTGGCATGGGCCTCAGAATAATCCTCCTTGGGGACAACAGGATTGGCCAAATCAACAATGGCAAAAC
The DNA here is from genome assembly GCA_027924645.1 of Cunninghamia lanceolata. Lineage (NCBI taxonomy): Eukaryota > Viridiplantae > Streptophyta > Pinopsida > Cupressales > Cupressaceae > Cunninghamia > Cunninghamia lanceolata. Next base: position 10,826,019 of record BSBN01000346.1, on the reverse strand, counting down.
CAACATTGGCACAATCAACCCTGGGGAAATCAACAATGACCACCACAGTTTGGATCACAAAACATGCAGCCTCATTGGGGTCCTCAATAGGGATATAATCAATAGTACCAGGGACAACCTAGATGTTTCCAACCTCAACAACAAGCATTGCTAACTGAACCCCCAAACACACAAGGTCAGTCACAAAATGAACCAGTTAGCCAACCACCTTTACCAGCTCAACCTATACGAAACCCACGGAATAAGCAGAGAGCAACTATTTACATGACAGAGCAAGAAAACATGGCTAGAATTAATGCTATATATTCCAATAATCTCTAGCTGTGTTCTGGCAAAGCACTTCCAACACCATCTCCTCCAACTATAGTCGAAGTAATCAATGATGAGGAACCTGAAAATCCATCCACTCAGCTTCTAGAGGAGATTACTACCGAAACAGTGCTAAAAGAATCATCCTTGGATAACTCCGGAGATCCTCCTAAAAGAATGACTCCAGAGAACATCCCTGGAAACATTTTTGATAAAAGCTCCGGAGATGGAAAAACTGGCACCATACCTAGAACGACTCAAATAGCATGTTCCCCAAAAAAAATCTTACAAAAACAAGTTCAATCTACCCTGGAATCAAAACTATTACAAAAAATTAGACAACTAAACATTGAAATTCCACTCCTCCAAGCAATCAGAGATGTACCTGAACTTAACCAATTCATCAAACAACATTATGTCAAGACCCAAGGAAGAAAGAAGAACTTTCCCTCAACTATCTAGGTGGAAGGAAAGGTATTAGACCTCCTAATCAGAGAAGTGCTCCTCCCAAAATATGGAGACCCTGGAAATCCTATCATGACTGTTTACATCTCAGGGGTAGAAATTTCAAATGTTTTGGTTGATCTGGGAGCAGCAATAAATGTAATGATAGTTCATACAATGGACACATTAGCCTTAACTGGTATCCAATCCACATCTACAATCCTTCAACTTGCTGACCAGTCAGTAGCTATTCCAAAAGGGGTGATTACTGATGTTCCAGTTGTGATAGAATCATGGGAATTCCTAGTAGACTTCCTGATATTAAAGCCAAGAAATTAGAGAAATACTTATCCATTGATATTAGGAAGACCATGGCTAGCTACAACAACATCATCTATTGATTGTCAATCTAGGGATATGGTGATTTCTAATGGGATAGACTTGAAGAAAATATCTTTGTATCCTCCAGCTAAACCATCAATACATTATACAGGAAGGGTATGGGTGGATGAACTGGATAACATGGAAAACAATGCCTCGGTAGCTATGGTTACCATCAAAGAACATTTGGGTGAGTTAGAAGAAGAAATTCACTATGATACAACTGAAGATATCACCCACATTCTTATTAATGAGGATATAATGGGGCTAGCCCAAGATTCAAGGAGAGAACTTCTCACTTCTGCTCATTGTACCTTAGCAAATATCATTCCTTGTGGAGAAACCTTTTACAAAGATTTAGCCACATTCCACATGCTACTTCCACATTCTTGCCCCCTCAATACCATGACTCTAGTATATGGATTGACTACATCTATGGATTAGATCACAAAATAGGTTATGATTCTACCTAGGAAAACACTGGATATCAACACTCAATTAGTAGAAAAACAAGAGGAAGAACTTATCAAACTCCTAATTTCCCATTCAGCAGCTTTTGCTTGGGAATACCAAGATATGAAGGGCATCCCTCTTGAGATCTGTACTCATCGTATATACACTGAAGATGTCAAACCTGTCAGACAACCCCAGAGAAGACTGAATCCTACTTTGAAAGACATTCTTAAGACTGAGATAGAAAAATTGCTGCAAGCAGGGTTTATATATCCAATCTTAGACAATCAATGGGTCACCCTTAGTCATAGTGCCTAAAAAGAATGGGAAATGGAGAGTGTGTATTTACTATAGGGAGCTAAACAAAGCTACAAAAAAGGACTACTTTATCTTACCATTCATTGACCAAGTGTTGGACAACCTTGCAGGGAGAAAGTATTTTTCTTTCCTAGATGGGTTCAATGGATACAATCAAATCCAAGTAGCACCTGAAGATAAGGATAAAACTACTTTCACTTGTTCTTGGGGAATTTTTGCCTACAAAGTTCTTCCATTTGGACTATGTAATGCTCCAGCTACATTTCAGAGGCTTGTTTTAGCCATCTTTGTTGAACTAACTAATGAGTGCATGGAGGTGTATTTGGATGACTTTTTTGTGTATGGGGACAAATTTGAAGAAGCTCTCATAAACTTGGAAAAGGTACTAAAATGCTGTGAAAATAATCAATTATCCATGAGCCATGAAAAGTGCTTCATGATGGTAGAGGAAGGAATTGTATTGGGACACCACATTTCAGCAAATGGGATCAAAGTAGATCAAAACAAAATAGAAGTGATCTAACAGTTGCCTTCACCTAAAAATTAAAAAGACTTTAGAAGTTTTCTGGGCCATGCAGGCTACTATAGAAGATTCATAGAAAATTTCAGCAGGATAACTGCTCCTCTATTTACCCTGCTTAACAAAGACATAGAATTCTTATGGACAAAGGATTGTCAATTAGCATTTGAAACCCTAAAAGAGAAGCTTACTGTCACACCTATTTTGAGAGGACCTAATTGGACTCTACCATTTCACATACAAACTGATGCTTCTAATTAGTCCATTAGGGCAGTCTTAGGACAAAAGGAGGAAGGAGAAAGTATGCATGCCATCTATTACATCAGCAAAAACCTTACCTCTGTAGAAAGAAACTATACCACAACTGAAAAAAATTCTTGGCAGTCATCTATGCTATAAACAAATTCAGGCATTATATCATTAGATACAAAATATTTGTACATACTGATCATGCAGCCATAAAATACTTAATGAATGGGCCAGTAGTGGGTGCAAGGATAATTAGGTGGTTATTGTTGTTGCAGGAATTTGACATTACCATAGTTGATAATCTAGGCAAATTTAATTTGGTTGCTGATTTTCTGTCAAGATTGCATACAGGTGGAAAAAACCAGCCAGTGGAGGATAGATTTCCAAATGAACATCTTTTTTCTATCTCCTCTACTGCACCTTGGTTTGCTGACATAGCTAATATCTTAGCTATAGGCTTGTATCCATCCCATTTTACCTCAAAACAAAATAAATGCTTACTTAAGGAAAGCTTATCTTACAAATGGTTAAATGGTTTGCTATTTAAATGTGGTCCTGATTTCATTTTGTGCAGGTGTTTAAAAGATGATGAAATTTTTGATGTCTTAAGGGCATGTCATGATGAACCATCTGGTGGGCACTATTCCTCACATAGAACCATCCACAAGATTCTGGAAGCTGGTTCCTACTGGCCTTCTATTCATAAGGATGCCAAGAAGTATGTGCAGCAATGTGACTAGTACCAAAGGATGGGACAACCAACCTTCACCCAGGGGATGTTACTGCATCCCCAAGTAATGATGGAGCCATTTGAACAGTGGGGTCTAGACTTTGTGGGACCAATTTCTCCACCATTATCAGGCAAAGAGTACATCCTTGTATGCACAGACTATGTCACTAAATGGGCTGAAGTTCAGGCATTACAATTTGCAAGAGAAGAGAAAGTTGTTGATTTCCTTTATAATAAGATTCTCTTGAGGTTTGGAGCCCCAAGATCCATAGTTTCAAACAGAGGACCTTAGTTTACTTCACAGGTAATCAAAGCATTCACAGATTTATATCAAGTCAAGCATAGGAAATCTTCACCTTACCATTCTCAAGCCAATGGGCAGGTAAAGGTGACTAATAGGGAACTTGAGAACATTCTGACAAGGGCAGTGGCAATGAATAGAAAAGATTGGGCTAACAGATTACCCGAAGTAGTTTGGGCTTACAATACCACTTGGAAGTTCACAACAAAATTCTCACCATATGAATTAGTCTATGGAAAGAAACCCATTCTATCTATAGAATTTGAGCTCCAGACACTTAAAATTGCATTAGATATTGGTCTACCATTGTCTATAGCCCAACAGAACAGAATTCTTCAGCTCAATGAGTTAGATGAAATCTGGACAAAAGCCATTCAACAAACAGAGCTGGTTTAGTATTAGAGGAAGCAATGGCATGACCAACACATCTAGAAAAGGACATCTCAGCAAGGTGATTGGGTTCTCCTATATGATTCTAAGTTCAAGGAGTTCAAGGGAAAGCTACAAACTCATTGGATGGGTCCTTACCAGATTAAGAAAGTTTTTGAGAATGGAACAATGTTGCTGAAACCCATTGATGAAAGCACAAACACATTCCTAGTAAATGACCACAAAATTAGACTCTATAAAAGGCCATCCACTAAGGAAGAGTTCATCAAAGACTTGTGCTTGGTTACAGGGGACACATCCTCTGTCATAGATTTGGACTGGAAAAAAAAAAAGAAAGAACAAAGAAAATAAAGAAAAGAGAAAGTTGAAAACCAGCAAATGGAGGCCTTCTTAAAAAAAAAAGAAGAGAAGGTTGAAAACCAGCAAATGGCGGCCTTCTTAAAAAAAAAGAAAGAGGAAGATAGAAAACCAGTAAATGTTGTCTTTCTCGACCAAGGGGATTGAAAACCAACAAATGGCAGTTCCCTTCTTCATGCCAGGTGAGAATAATCAAGCTACAAAGGTGATCAGGTGCTGAAAGTTACTCAAACACACCTTCGGCGCTCGCAAATAAGGTACACCTTCGGTGCTTCACAAACTAGGAGCACCTTCGGCACTCGCAAACTAGGAACACCTCTGGCGCTTGCAAACTAGGAGCACCTCCGGTGCTCTACCAATAAAGAGCTATTCATGAATATAATAAATTGGGAGGGGACCCACCTCTCAAGGCAATTAAGTTGAGATGTCATTTGATGAGGTCATCATGACTCATCCTCTACTTTATGACAAGGAAAAAGATGAAGTCAGCATGCATTTCGGGAGAAATCATTACTCTCGTATGCACGGGTAATTACAAAGGACTGTGCTGACGTCACCTAGATACATGGATTCTCGAACCACTCTGTGAGAATGATTACAGGATGCGTGACAATAAAGATGCTAACGCCATTTCAAAACTATGAAGAAGCTGCTCAGGTGCCACGTCGCGTCAAGTCTCATCAATGCCGCAACATTTCAGCCAAGTACATCGGGCCCTCATCATTAAGTTTGTTTCAGGTACTTCTCTCTTAATTAAACATTAATTAGAAATTGTCTTGTTATTTCTATTTTTGGGTGCCGTCATTATGACATGTCCTCCTGCCATTATTTTCCTTTCTAAATTCATGCATGCTGCCATCTTTGCTACACTGTCACCATGTCTACGGAGTGTCCCATCACTCTGACGCAATTATGACCGCATAGGCACTCTAACCAATTTTAAGTTCTTTTTCCATAGTCCAAGCCATTAAAAGAATTGACATAATAATCCTCATTCAAAACTGCAAAATACCCTGAAGAACAGAGTTAGCTGATACAGTCCTCTAGAGCCTATAGAGTTAAAGGAGGAAGAACAAACTACATAGAAAAGTGAGGGAGAATTTTAGCACAGAGGGTGGAAAAAGGACTTAGAAATGGGGGTTAAGAAGAAATCAGAGCTAGAAAGTGTTATAGGTCTTTTGCATGATGATGTTGTAGTAGACATTCTGAGGAATGCAGGATGGCTAGAGTTTCTAGAAAAGTTTGAAGGGTTTCAAGAGGATATTGTTGATGACTTACTAAGAAAACTGAGGGACAATCAGACAGTTGCAAGGGGAGTTCAAGTTAATCTCTTTGCAACCACTATCAGTCATATTCCTGGATTGCCTGAACAAGGTGAGAGATTCTACCATCTAAAAACCTTATATGCTATTTTGATTAGAAATTTCTCTGTAGAAGGTGAACCTGCAATACAGTTGCATTTAAGCAAGAACGAGGTTAAAGGAATTCTTAGATCGTCACTTCCAAACCCTTGGGAATCTGTAGCTATATGGTTGATGAAATATTTCACATGTGATGGTCAATTTTCTTTAGTTCTAGGACCGATAATGAAAATGTTGATTTTTCTGAGGCATGGGAATGCACACCCAAAATTCAACATAAATATTCCCAACTTTCTATACTCTGCCATTAGAGCAACTGTAGAAAAGTACCAATAGAACAAAGGTCCTATGAAACATCATGGCCTCATTTTTCTAATAGTCAAACATCACTTTCTGTCCCAAGCTGATGGGGAAGCATTATGGCAGGCGTTTCTAGATAACAAACCCCAGGACAGAGAGGGTTTAGGGAGTGGGTGAGGCTTTCTCTATGTAGCAAGAAGAGGAGACAAAGCCTTCAACTTCCTCTGCAGCTATTGAGAAAGGTAAAAAGTCCTCACTAGAGGCAACTTCATCTGCTACCCCTATTTTTGACAAGAAGAGGAAAGGAAAAGAAATTAGAGAACCTATTATTGAGCATGCACCATATATGACTCGCTCAGTAAGGAGAAAAATGACCTTGGCTGAGGAATCTACCCCAACAAGACCAACAAGGGAAATCCAGGGTCAGAAAACAAAGAGAATTTCAAAGAAAATTGACTCTGACATACATTACTGGGTTGAAGAACCATCCCATGACTTAGATGACATTCCTCTAATAAGAAAGAAAAAACAAAGAGAGGTTTCCCCAGAGCCATCTGCTCATCTGAGTTCAACTTCACAACATTCTCCTGCTCCGGAGTCAGAAAAAAAAGAAACTTATACTATTTCCTCTGATTATGAGGATGATATACCTACTCCAGAAATGCTTTCTCCACTGGTGCTATGGAGAAACAAAAGGAAAAGGTAGCTTACCCAAGCTAAAAAAGATACTGCTCTCCTAGCTGAAGTTCTTTTGGGTTTCAGAACTTCTGAGGAAAAAGCTGGGCCTTCATCAGTACCAGCAATTGCAGAAGAGACTCAAGAAGGAACTCAGGACAGGGAGGCTATAGGGGAAGTTGAAGCAGAGCAAATGGATGCAGCTGGCAGTGAAGAGCCAATAGCCATGGAAAACCCTGATGTAGAGCAAACAAGAGAAGAAACATGAGCATATTCTCACCCTTCTGACCAAGAGGATACTGAAATTTCAAAAGAACAACAGATGTTAGATGAGATTGATAATCTAAAAAGATTATTATGGGGGAAGAACTAGATTATTACTGACCTCAAAAAGGTTATGAAAGAAAAAGAAATGGAGCAAAATCAGGTGATTGAAGGGTTGCAAGTAGAGCTCTAGAGTAAACAACAAATAGTTTAGGAGAAGGAAGCAGAATTGGAAGCCCAAGAGACTGAGACGGATAAAATCCTTAAGGAAAAGGAGGTAGAGGCAGTACAAAACATTTCTGATCTTACCAAGGCTAGAGACAATAGTCTCATAATAATTGCAGCACTGATTGAGAAAGTACATAGCCAAGATAAACAATTGACTTGGGCCAACAATAAAATAGATGATCAGGAGGAATATATTCATGAGTTAGTTGGCCCAGGGGCAACCATTGAACATGAGGTACAAATAGATCCATATGTGGGCCCCATTCCAATTGATATTCCTAAGGCACTGTTCCATTGGGAAAGGATATGTAGACAATATGAGGCTTCTAAGCCTACGCTACAATTACAGAGGGCAGTTACTGCCATGTCAAAAAGAGTAGAAACCCTAGAGGAAAAAGTCATTTAGATAGCCTCCATTTCATCTGAGATTTTGTCTTGCAGGCCTCCAAGTGCTAGTTATGCTATGTTCTTAGAAGAGAGAGTCCTACAGAGGAAGCTATCTTTGGTCCTGTCTGATCTGACTGAGAACATAGAAACAACAGAGGGGTTCATGGAAGCATATACAAGGAGTTCTAATGAAGACAAAAATTTTCTATGTGAGTTATATTTGCATGGTTTTTGTTTGGATGATATGACCTTCATTATTAATAAGGGAATGTCAGCTCAAAGCATTCATGTCACTGATGAGAAATCATCAGATTTGAAATGAGAGAATGGAGGCTCATCTCAAGAAGGATACAGAAACAAGTGTTTTCATCAGAAAAGAGTGCCCAAACCCTCATGCTTTTAAGGTCCAATTTAGAGCATATATCTATCACCCTGAAAGTCAGACCAAGATTTTTCCATTGTATCTGAAAAATCTGTAGGAGTGTTCCATTGATTTTGGTCTTTTTATGAACAGTTCATCTAATCCAGTGCTTGCGATAGCAAAGAAAAGGTGGAAAATTCTAACTTCAGAGCAGAAAATGAGAGAAGTGGTGACTCCTGCTAACTTGAGATTATTTATGAGGAAGGCTAGGTTAATATCCAAAATGATGGATAAATACCAACATGAGTGGATAGGTGGTTGTTTCAGACCCCCTCTCATCATTGAGCCACTACCTGTCTGGGCTGAACAAATGGAAGATGATATGTTGTAGGAGTGGATGAAGCAGGTTGATCAGTATAGGGGAAATGGTAATATAGACTGCACCACTTGGACTACCTATGCACAATACTACATCTTGATTGACAAGATATTCCACTAGAATAAGTCCAGATTGTAAGAATTAGGAGGAGCTGCTAATCCTTAAGTACGGGGGGATGATGAGTGCCAGGTAGCACCCATGAAATACACCTTTTTACCCCTCTTTTTCTCCCTTCTTATTCCATTGTCCTGATGACTGCACCAAAATAAGTTAACAAGATTGTTCTAATGATGATTAATAAGAGATGAATTACCTAGAACCATGATTTCTGATTGAAGGACTAACGTGCATTGAATTGATGGAAATATGCAAAAATCTTCTCTTTTTGAATCAACAAGTGCAGTGTTCGGATAGACAATTTTTTGCATCTCCGGAGGTAGTCCTAATGATCTCCAGAGATGACATCAGAATGCCACGACTGGTCTCCAATGTTTCCAATTTGAATGGAGAGATTTTGGGATAAGGAGGTGAACCATCTTTGGAGTTGGACTGAAGTCACAAGCATCTCCAGAGCTGAACGACAATGTCACAAACATATCTCCGGAGCTACAGATAGAAACATACATCTCCGACGCCTCTTAGAACACTACAGATTTCCAGCATAGCTATTGGTCAGACACTTCCAATGGTGATCGAGATGCTCCTGATGTTACTCAAATCATCACCTGAGTAATTAAGGGCAGTCTATAGTTAACTACTAGAAGTTTTTATCTCTTTTTGATTTTGCATGAGTTATTGATAAACTAATTTCAATACCTATATTTCAGGGCCTCGCTACCCACGTGTATTTAAAAACTAAGACTCATATTTAGTATGGACCACTATTCCACTAAATCTATTTTAATTGCATGGATATTCATTCTGTAGTTAGATTGGTAGTAGAATAAAGAGATTGATGTTATCTCTTAGATGAACTAGTAGAATAGGGTGAGTGATCTCTCATCACAGATTTAGATATAAACTTACAGAAGCAACAACAAAAAGAATGGCGATTATTTTCTGATTTCTATAACTTATTTTGATATAGACATTTTCTAAATACAAAGTGGATGGAATTGGACTAAATTAAGTTGTGATATTATTCTCTTGTGCTAATTCTTTACTTGGTCTTCAGCCCCAAGGGTGTGGAGCAAGGGCCCACTCTCACCACTAAGGCAGAAGGCTAGTACTATCATTTTTGTTATTTCAGATTCTATTTAAAGAGATAGTTACTGTTTTCATAGATAAATGCATGTTTACATTGAAAGGAGTACTATAGGTTTACTTCAAGCAATTCCTTGTTCAACTTTATTTTGAATATTCTTAGAATTCATTTCACAGCAGATAGATCCGTAATATTAAGTTTCTTTAATTAGTAAAGATCATTAGAGTTAGTTGGATAAAACTAGGCAACTTTAGGATTCCTAATTGCAGATATCCATGGACACAGCCCTGGATTTGAAACTTGAAATATGATTAAATGATAAGGTACAATGACCTTTGTCATATGGCATCTCTCTTATCATCCTATCAAACTAATCCACCCACATATCAAATCCATGCCACATCAAACTCACTTCAAACTCCACCATCACCCAATGCAACACGCATACTTGACCAAGAGGTTACCGATTTCATACAAGATACCGACCGTATGGATATAGCGTATAGAGTCCTTGAATAAGATCCTACTAGATTTATGGATCATCTCATTCAACTTGGGGCCACTCCCACAAACACTAATGTCACCACATCCATTCCACAAATCACCCTCACTATTCCTAACAACACCACAAACATAAGTGCTTCCATAAGCATACCATCCAATGATCCTAACTCCATTGCCTTCATATCACAATTACTTTCTCAACAAACTTCCAACATCAACCAATGTCCACAGCAATCCACCTCACAACACCTTTCACCTACAAATCCTATCATGCCACCTCATCATCACACCCATCTACAAGCAAACCAAGTGTCCTCACAAGAAGCACCCTTGATAGAACTAAATCCACCTATGCAAGACCTAATGACCTTTGACAAGGGAAACACCAATCTAGAGCAAGCATCTTATGAGAATTCTCCATCATCATCCACTCAAGTACCACTTCATGAGCCTACTTGCCCTATCTTAACCCCACCATGTGATCCAACATCCACTCATGACCCTATCAATGAACCTCCCAACACCTTGTCTAGTCATCCAAATCCATCATGTGATCTACAAGCCATCAATCTTATTGGAGAATCTTCAACTCCAAACCCAAGTCAAGAAGCATCATGCCCTCATGCCAATGACTCTCAAGAACATGTCAAGCCTATCCATGAGCCTATCAAGCTTATTGAAGAGTCTCCTACCATAAGTCCACATCACGAACCATCATACCCTCATGCCAATGACTCTCAAGAACATGTCAAGCCTATCCATGAGCCTATCAAGCTTATTGAAGAGTCTCCTTCCATAAGTCCACATTAGGAACCATCATTACCTCATGTTAATGACTCTCAAGAACATATCAAGCCTATCCATGAGCCTATCAAGCTTATTGAAGTGCCTCCTTTCATAAGTCCACATCAAGAGCCATCATGCCCTAACATTGTTGACCAAGAGCCCATCCAAGAGTCATCCCTTTTCTCGCAAGAAAATCAAGAGGTATGTCAAGAGTATAATCAAACACATGTGGAAACATAAAGCCCTCAACTAAATCAAGATCAAAACATATCTAAGTTCCACCTATTCATGACCTACATCTTGTATATGATCAAGGTATTATTTATGATCATGACCCTATTTGTGAGCAAGTTTATCCCATCCATAGGCCAATTAATCCTATTTATGCTCACATTTGTGATCAAGGATCTATCTATGGTCATGAAAAACATGATGATCCTCTTAGCCAACATTTATGGAATCCATGATCAAGAGGTTATCATTCCACCTATCATTCCTTCCATAAACACCCATGATCAAGATATCCTGCTTTCTCCTACCAATTCTCCACCTACTTCTATCCATGAGACACCAACTTCCACTTGTCATGATGGGACATATGCCTTCCAAGTAAGCATAGAAGATCAAACCAATGAGCATAAAGATAATCAAGATCCTAATGATCCTTCCACATCCACCATTGATCCCATTTCAAATCCACCATATCCTACTAGTCTATCCACATTCATTCATGAGTGTTCCTCTTTAGAACACCAACAAGCATTATCCACTTTACCTTCTCCAACCAATAATCAACTCAAGTCTAGTGTCCAAACTACACCTAGTCCTATAGTCAATCGCATGCTCCAAAACATGAACTACCAAGGCAAAGGTTTAGGCCTACATGAACAAGTCATTTTGGAGCCAATCCATGTGAAGGTCCCTCCTCGCTCATTTGGCCTTGGATACACACCCCAAGGTCAACAATCTAACGATGTTGGTACTTCCTCCACACTTCCTAAATCCACTTCCTTCCATCATAAACCCTATCATATTCCTAAAACATACATTGCCATTCCACCTCCATCATCCTCTAAATGTCAAAAGCATGTGACCATTCACCTTCCACCATCCACTTTACCTCCACTCCTTCCAACTCCTAATATCCCTCCATCTGCTTTGCCACCATTGCTACCAACACCCCCTTACCCAATCATTCATAAATACCTTAAATATCCTAATCATGACCAACAAATGCACACATTATATAAACACAGAGCTTCCACTCATTTCATCTGCCACATGGGATTCAAAAATAAACATTTGGATGCCTCCGTTCAAAAACCCACAAATCCTAAGGGTCCTAATGCCTTAGGAAACCAATCCAAAAATTCAAAGCAAGGTACATTCAAAAATCCATCCAAGCCCATACCTCCAAAAGCAAAGTCAAAAACTAAAATGATATGGGTCCCTAAACAAAAATCAATCAAGTCAAATGAGGCATCCACCTCTCAAAAATCCCAACCATCCCCCTCCATTCAAAAATGCCATTCCATTCAAACATTTCAAACATCCCACATGAAAAGCAAAAATTAGAAAAATACTAAGTCCTTGTGGGTTCCAAAAGTCATAAATCATCCATCTCCTAAGCAAACATCACCATTGCTTCCTACACCACCATCCAATCAAAATCTTCCATGTTTAACACGATGTGTGTAGCCATTGGTCATGATTCCTTTCCATACCTCCATCACTCCATCATTCACTCATTATCCTACATATCTCCCCCATCACCTTCCTATGGTCCATGCTTTTGCATAAGTCCATTATAATCCACATAATAATCCACTTTCACCCCTACATAATCCACATCATAATCCACTTTCAATCCCTACATAATCCACATCATAATCCACTATCTACCTTATCCATCTCACTTTCACGCAATCACCCTACCAACATCTTGAGCATAATGACTTGACATGGTCCATTTGTGATGAAATCCTTCTATAATGGCACTATAACATTACATGGTTAGACACTTGAGTCCCACCCATCCATATCCCCCCCTTTTCCCATTCAAAAGTCAAAACAGTCACAAAAAATTAAAAAAAAACTCAAAAAAAAGTAAAGAGAAATCCTTTCGTCCAACGGTGAAAACCTGGTAAACAAGCACCTTGGATAAGTACCATGATGAAAACTTGGTAAACAAGCATCATGTGTAGGTTGATCTTCTATGTCACTTACACTTGGGGGCACCTTGTCTCATCCTTTTCTAAACTCTCATACCATTTCCATATACATACCTATCCCATCCATTCATCCTCCCTTCCTCTTTTGATCTTGACAAAGATTGGGGTCAACTATTGACAAGTGTATTGGATATCCCTTGACATACCTCATCCTTTCCAAACGAACCCTATCATCCAAGTCATAAGCTTTTTCATGTCAAATCCTATCATCCTATTGCCTTAAGCGTTGTCCTGAAAAATCCTAAGTCGACTACCTAGACTGGGGCATGTTATTCCTATGCAACATAGTCCTTGGAGATCACATCCTTGCTCTCTTACACATACATCCATTCCATTCCATAGCCTATCCTTTTATCCTATCCATTTATCATGATTCTTTCATCCATCCACTATCGTCCATCCTTTTGTCCAATCCCATTCATTCCCTTGCACCTAGACTTGGTTCCCCTTGTCATTGGTATCTAGGATACAGGCTACTCAAATTGTAAATCCATTGAAGTTCAAAAATACAAAACACAAAAAAATCAAAATATGTCAAAAAATCCAAAAAAATTAAAAATCCAACAAAATCCAAGCAATAAAACCATTCCACATCAAATCATCAAAATCACATTCTTCCAATCAAATCAATCCCAATCATCAACTTCATCACATCATTCAAAATCAAAACAAGACCAATCACATCATCAAATCAAGCCAATCTATTAATCATCTAATCTATCAAACAATCAAAAGCAAATCAAATAACATCATTCAATCTATACAAATCAATCCATAACTTGATCAATCCAATCCATATCATCCCATCAAGAAAATACAAATCAGAACTACATCTCATCTTTATCGTTAAGTGCCTTGATCCCATAGATTCAGGGTATGTAGGCAATCTAGGATATGAAGGAAGTACTCAGATTCAGGCACAGGTGATAGACTTCTTCCATCCTTCTTCTATTCTTCACCAATCATCTTCTTTATTCCATCTCACCTTCTTCTATCATCTATCTTCCATCATCACTAAACACCTAAAATCCAATCAATCATCACTTCTTCCAATTCATCCAATCATCCAATCATTCCAAGCAATGATCCAAATGCAACCCAATCCTTAAATCCATATCAATCAAGTCTATTAATCGTGTCAAATTATCCAATCACATCAATGGTCTTTATCCCAATCCTGTCGTAAACCACATCAATCAATCAATCATCATCATCAATGGGATATATCATTCTGCATCCTTGTGTTGATCTAGGGATATATCGTTCCTCGCCATGTCACATCAATCACTTAATCATTGGTTTACAGCTTGACAGGGGCAATACCTTGTTTGTTTTTTTATCATTTGTGCATGCATGCTTGCTTGTGTGTGTTATCATTTTTATCTTGCATTTGTATCACATCCAACCCAGCTAATATTCATATCTTGTATCTAGACAAGGTTGTAATATGCTGGGGTATGAGACACATCGTCACCCTGGTCCTTATACCTTGGTGCATAACGTCTAGTGCTATATCAAACATCATGGTTGCTCACTTTCATTGCAGCGTAACACATCCTTTGATTTGTTCTATTCATTCCCTTATCTTTTCTTCCTTGACCAATCCATTTTCATTTTGAGAGCATACCCGCATTTGTCCAACCCGCCTATCCTCTCGAGGGGGCATCTTCATCGCATCTTCACATTACCATCTATCTTCATCATTATTCATTTTCTTCTATCCATACCTTCTTTGAAATGATGTTACCTGACACAAATCTCATCATCTTGAACATCATCTCAAAGAGGGGCGAAATGTAGACACATAAATTTGTCCATCACCTAGTCGACATGACCTTGTAATGTTTTGCCCTAGGTCCTAGGTCTTCCCACTCATAATTCCAACTTAATCACATTCCTAATTAATTAAATAAACACACTTTATTTAATTAATTCCTTAATCACATGTCTCACATAATTCAAATTAAATATTTGAATTAATCCCTCACCTTTCATCTCATTCAAACAAGTGTCACATGCTACATCCTCTACTTAATCCCTTCACATGTCAAACTAATTTAAATAATCTTTTATTTAAATTAGATTCCTTTTACAACAATCGAACACTTGTCCACTTTCCTTTTATCTCATGTGGGGTAGTACATCGTGCATTTAATACAAATCACATGTGCAAGCTACTTCAAATAAAATATTTGAATTAGATTCCTTTCATTCTCCTTCACACACTTGTCACATGACTATGATTTCTTGAGGTGCAAGGAAACCGTAATTAACTCTAATCGACCTTAACTGTCCATATCAATCAAAATAACTCTTAATCACAACCGTCCATTTGAATTTGTCTTTTCTATAAAGGTAGCCCCTCTTGAGCCATTTGTAACAGATCTTCTTCTAGTATCCTCATGTTGTCAAATTTTCCTCTCAATCAGCCATCATCTATCTATCATCTATCCCTCTTGCATCATTCAATCTTCCATCTATCAATCATCTGTCTTATCGTTATGTTGCAAAATCAAGCAATCAACATTAATCTATTTGGGTAAAGCTAGTGCTTCGGGTACGGCACTCTCCACCTTAACCATGGATTGTGGGTCGGCTTGAAGGTATTGCATTGTTTGTTTTGCATTTTGTTATTATTTTCCTTCATGTTGATTTCCATATCTTCACTTGCCTTGGTTGTTCATCATCTCGTGATGCAGCCCGATGCAAAACCTATAAAACAAAAGCTAAGAAAAATGAATCCTCAGATCGTGCTCCTTGTTAAGGCAGAGCTAAAGAAACTTCTAGATGTGGGATTCATACGGCCAATAGACTACCTCGAATGGGTATCCAACATAGTACCTGTAGCAAAAGTCATTGGGGGCATCCGATGCTGCACAGATTTTAGGAACCTTAACAAAGCATGCCCTAAAGATGACTTTCCTTTGCCCAACATTGACATTATAGTGGACCTTACTGCAGGGCACGAGATGTTATCCCTAATAGATAGTTTTTCAGGATATAATCAGATTAGGATCACGAAAGAAGATAAACATAAGACTTCCTTTATATGCCCATGGCGATATACTATTGGGTGGTGATGCCTTTCGGCCTAAAAAATGCAGGAGCAACATATCAACACGCCATGACTTTTATCTTCCATGACCTCTTCCATCACACCATGGAGGACTATGTGGATGACCTGTTGGGAAAATCAAAGACTAGAGAAGAGCACTTAGAGGTGTTGGCAAAGATCTTCAATAGACTAGAGCAATACAACGTGCGTCTAAACCCAAAGAAATGTGTCTTTGGGGTCACTTTAGGGAAGCTTTTGGGGTACATAGTCTCAAGAAGAGGAATTGAAGTGGATCCTGCTAAAGTCAAAGCCATCACAGAGATGCCACTCCAAAAACACTGAAACAATTATGAAGTCTACAAGGGAATCTCTAGTCTATCTGTTGATTTATCGCCCAACTCACCAATAAATGTCAGCCATTCCAGCATTTGCTAAAAAAACATAGCCTTTATCTGGGATAATTAGTCTCAAGCCACCTTTGATTAGTTGAAGAAGTACTTGGCTAATCCCCCTGTTCTCACTCCACCAAAGCAAGGAGATCCCCTCCTCTTATACATCTCAGCAACTAAAACTACTATAGGGGCCTTGCTGGCACAACACGACGAACAAGGAAAAGAAAGAGCAATATACTAGATTAGCCGCACCTTGGTGACCTATGAGCTAAACTATACTCCCATTGAGAAAGCATGCTTAGCCGTGGTCTTTACTTCACAAAAGTTGAGACACTACATGCTCAATCATAAGACTAAGCTCACTGCCAAGATTGATCCACTGAAGTATCTACTAAACAGAGCCACCCTCACTGGAAGAATGGCCAAATGGGTAATGATCTTAAGTGAGTTTGATATTGAATACACTGAAAGAAAAGCTATCAAAGGATAAGTCATTTCTAATTAGTTAGCTAAGGCACCTATCCCACAAAGCATCCTACACTTGCAGAATTTCCTGATGAGTTCATATTGACGGTAGCACCAGCAGCAGAACCATGGAAAATGTACTTTGATGGGTCATATACACATTGAGGCTTGGGGGCAGGTGTTTTATTTGTTACCCCTCAAGGTGACACCATCCCCAAGTCATTCAAGATTACATTTCCATGCACCAACGATGTAGCGGAGTACGAGGCTCTTATCACAGGACTTCGCATGGCAATTAAGTGGGGGATTGACAAGCTAATGGTCTATGGAGACTCCCAATTAGTCATCCGATAGTTGAACGATGAGTATAAAAATAAGGATGATAAGCTCTTGCCCTACAAATGAATGGTGGATGACTTCAAAGGTTATTTTTATGACATCCATTTTGAGCAAATTCCAAGGCTAAATAACAAAGTAACAGATGCAATAGCCACAATAGGATCCCTGGTAGACATGAAGAAGGAGAGTAAGAAGTGCAAGTTCCTAATTGAAGAGCTCCCTATACCAGCCTATAACGTTCCCCAAGCAAAACTAGTGTGCAAAATTATTGGTCCTCTCTCCCCATGGTATCAAGAAACATACATGTACCTCCATGATAACATTATCCCCCCTAATCTTTCTACTTCACAATGAAAAAGCTTCATTCGCCGAGCCTCCCGCTTCACCCTCGTAGGAGACACCCTATATACAAAAGGAGTCTTGATGGTACACTTTTACGATGTTTAGACTCTAGGGAAGTTGAAGTGGCCTTGTAAGAGGTACAAGAAGGCATTTGTGGGGCACACTCGAGTGGACCTACCTTAGCTAAAAAGATCTTGAGAATAGGGTACTATTGGCCAACCATGGAGCGAGATGCCTACCGGTTCGTAAAAAAGTGCCTACTGTGTCAACAACATGGGGATCTCATCCATGCACCATCACAAGAATTGCAGCTAATCATAACTCCATGGCCCTTTTCGCAGTGGGGGCTCGACCTCATAGGAAAGATCCACCCACCATCCTCTAATGGTCATAAATTCATCATCACTACTATCGAATACTTCACCAAGTGGATAGAAGCAATTCCACTCACTCTCACCACTGGAACCCAAATATCCAAGTTCATTCTTCATTATATCATATGTCGTTATGGCATACCCCATTCCATTATCACAGATAATGGGAAACCATTCAAAAACTAGGAAGTCTGCACCCTGTGTGAAAATTCCAAATCCAATATCACTTCTCCACCCCATACTACCCCCAAGGTAATGGTCAGGCTGAAGCTTCAAATAAAACCATCCTGTGTATTCTAAAGAAAATAGTTAATGAAGCAGGCCGCAACTGGCAGCTTCAACTCAATCCCACCCTATGGGCTTACTGAACTACTATCCGCACACCCATAGGAGCCACTCCATACTCCCTAGTATTCAGATCTGAAGCCATCCTACCTATTGAGGTCGAGCTCCCATCCCTAAGAGTATCCCTATAGAACATAATTACTGATGAGGAATACCGAGTTGCAAGGTTGCACGAGCTAGAACTATTGGATGAGAAATGCCTAGATGCACTCAACCATATGCAGGCCTACCAAAATCGCTTGAGAAGAAGCTACAACAAGAAAATCAAGAACCGCAAGTTTGAAGTGGGTGACCTTGTCCTCATGGAAAACCAGAAGAATCTGCAAGAACGCCCTAAGAAAGGAAAATTTGAACCTAATTGGTTAGGGCCCTATGTCATCACCGCCAGCTATGAATCAAGAGCATATCAACTTGCAACACTCGAGGGGTAGCCTGTGGATGAGCCCATGAATATTCTGCATCTGAAAAAGTTCTATGCATAACCCATCGAGTATCCCAAGCAACAATAAACAAAAAAAAAAAATCAAGAAAAACCTGAGTGCAATAAAGACATCCAATGGTGAAAATCACTTTGGTGATGCCTTGGATTGGTACCATGGTGAAAACCTATTTCAGGCACCATGTGTAGTGGCCGGCTCTACCATCTGATAAGTCCTCTTTCCGTCACGACACTCCATACCAAAACATCTTCCATGGCTAGGAATTTTGAAACATCAATCACCCACCCCACATCATCCCACCCAAGGCTAATTTGTGGTACAAAGATCCTTGTAAGCCTGCTTTTGTACAGCTAAAATCAGAAAAATCCAAAAACATTAGAAAATTAGAAAAATCCAAAAACATTAGAAAATCAAAAAAATCCAAAAACATTAGAAAATCAAAAAATCCAAAAACATTAAAAAATCAAAAAAATTCAAAAAAAAAACCTTCCGATGACATCATCACAATTTCCAACATCCTGTTAGGTCTCAAAAATGCAAGTTACTAATCCTAAGAGGATGCCAGGCTCTATATTTGGATTTGCAACGTTTTTGAACTAACTTGACGAAATCAACCTTCAAGGTTTGATGATTTCCTACACTTTAGGTCCTGCTACACCTAGGTGGGTGAACCTTGAAATATTAAAGCAGTCTGAGTGTGGATGAATGGACTAACTAGGTCTATCTACAATGGCATAGGATGTAGGATAGATGACAAAGCTGACTAATTAATTCTATGTGTAATGTTTAATAAGTGATTGGCAGAAATTGTATAAGCAATATAAAAAAAAAAGGTTTTAATTAATGAGTTGAATGAGACCAGTGCCTTGTTGGGTAACAGAGTCAATTTGAAGGACTAAGAACAGTAGTTTCTAAATGGTAATAATTCTAGATATTTGGCACAGTTCTGGTTTATAGCTTGTATAAACGTGCAAGTAAATGACTGACAGACTCTTCTTGATAATCCAACCAAATAAAATCAGATATCTTATAATTCACCAGAAGGTACTTTAATCCTTACTTGAAGGAACCAAATGAAATGAAAAGACAAGATTAACAGATAATATTTTACTGGAGACAGTGTGTCAATCCTAATTATATGGCTCTACTTAGTAATCCCAACTTACTACTTCCAGGCTACTGTGAATAAATCAGAAGGGTTTAATTCCTTAGGATGGACACCAACCGAATTAATCACACAGATACAGCGAATGTGTATTGACAGATTAAATATATACTTGATATCTTAATCTGAATAACAGGGAAATGCAGAAATGGAGACAGCCACACGATTGAATAATTTTAACAAATAACTGATACCAAAGTAGAAATACTGAATCAGAGAACTTCAAATTTCTTCTTCAAAATAAAATATGCAACACGGTCATTTTGGAATATTATGTATATGTATATATGAATATCTTCTACTGCTGATGATTTTTCAGCATAGATTGTTTGAACTTATATAGATATTTTCATGAAGAGATACAACTCTTCAATAAGTCTCTTGGGATTTTAACCAATACAAACAATAATTACATAATCTTAATTAGGCTCTGTTTAGCCATAAATAGACTTTTGTTAGATGATCTAAGTACTCCTGCGCACGGTGAGAATCAGTAAGCTCGACTGCACTCCTGGTGATTATATCAAGGGTGACCATTTCCTCCAGTTGTTTGCAAACTTCTGTAGATACAGAGGCTTTATCTTTTAGAGCTCCTGTGGCTTTGTGCAATATAACTTGACAATCAACAGTCCACTCTTCTTTGCTCTTTACCTCTCCATTATCTTTGAATATCCTGGGCACCCCTGCGTCTGATGCATCAGTCCCTTCCTTAGCATCGGCTTTGAGTTTATCATAATAATTCTGGTGCCGTTTGAGCAATGCTCTTGCATCAGAGATATCTGTGCTATCAGTGGCACCTCTGTTTTGCAACTCGATCACCTTTTCTTGTATCCTCTGATCAAGCCTTTCATGTTCTTTGACTGCTTTATGATTTTCCGAGTAGTTATCCCAAAACTGGTTTAACCACCGTACCATGTTTGCATACCTGCTCTGCAGTATTGTAACAAATGCATCTATTTGAATTTGTTTGGCTTGATCATGGGATATCTCTTGACTACTTTGTGAGCTCTCACCTTGAGTTATTCTCTTCGTAGATTGGCCAAAGGTGCTCTTAACAGCGTCCTTCAAGTAGTCATTCTCTTTTGTTAATCTTTCACAATTCAGCTTATAAGCATCTCTTTCCTTGATTAACATCTGAGCTTGTGCTTTATTCAACTTTGCAACATTGATACCAATGTCTGCAGTAATTATGGGGTCAGTTTCACCTGCTCTGAAAGTCATAACATGGCCAAAAGTTTTTTCAGTGTCTATGATGGCCGTCTTCTTATGGGGAGGATACAATGCCCATATCATTAAAGAATTTTCATCATTATTGTATCTCGTTCCCATATAGACTTCATTAACTCCTTCTGGAGTAAGCTTATACTTATCATCAGCATTATTCAAAAAACTATCAAAAACCAGAGCAGAATTTAAATCCAAGCCGGGAAAAATCATAACCCCTGCATCTTTAAGCAGCTGTCTGCCTCTGCTTGGTGTCATGTCCTGCATTTCCTTGTCCACTGTCTCCTTTAACATCTCTAATAACTGTTTTTCATTGTCAGCAGAAACATTATCTACTGACTCTCTAATTTCCTTTCCCTTGTATTTATACAGGAATGATTTAAATTCCTTCGAATGAATGAATGTATCATCTGACACAAAAGAATCATAAGCCTTTTGGCGTGGATCTTCATCAGCAGACCCCTCCTCATCATGTATCACAACTGGAGGCTGATATTGTTGCATTTTTCTTTTAGACATTTCTATTGTCTTATCTTGTGGCTGTTCAGTCAATTCTTCCTCTTCAGAGGATACCACTTCAACTTCTGCCAACTGCTTTTTCTTTTCATTCAAATCTCTGTTATATTTCTCCACCACCAAGTCGACTTTAGCCTCTTCCAAATTTCTAATGACATCATCATGTGGATAATGTATATGCATGTATCCACTGAGATTTTGTTTTCTTCTTGCATAGTCAATGAAACCCTCAGGATCAAACCCTTTCCTCACCTCAGCAGTCACCATGTTATAATGCATTAGTTTATCCAAAATGAGATTGTATCCTTCTTTTGAAACCACAGTAAAATCTCCAAAACATAAAGTACTGGGCATGAATGATTGCTTATCATGCGAACTTAGATGCATGACATTTGAACAATGCATTTGCCTAATTATTTCCAAATATGCAATTCTGTCAGGGACAGTTTTAGGCAATATAAATGGAGCATCCTCAAAACCATATACTCTGATCATAGTAGCATCCTCAAAACAATACCAATCTCCCCAATTATGAGTGACAGTAGGAGGGCCACCAAAATCTTTTGGTCTGAGGAATCTTTTTATTTCATTTGAAATTAAATATTCACAGGGGTGGTTGAAATACCTATATAGCACTTTAACACAATGCTCTTCAAATTGAGCATAGCTGGAGTTAGCATACCTGCTATCCCAGATTCGGGTCCACATTTGTACAGGTATCTTCTCCCCTTTCTTATCCGCAGCAACAACTTGAAACTCATTTGGCCACAATCCTACTTCCTGGCCATAGTATAAGACCATATGCATGAGCATCGAATAATGCTCAAAAGAGCATGCTGGAGCATTGTTTCTTATTGCAGATAGACCAGAGTCTATTCTAGTAGCAACATAGGAGGCATAATCAAATTGTCTGGCATTGTGACATTGAATATCAGAGGTTATGACCATTAGAGGAATAGTCATGAACTCAGGGACCTCTGAGCCAAGGACTTGGCCTACAGAATAGTAAGTATATTGAATGTATGGTTCAAAAATGGATACATGAAAGGGAGGGCCATCATTCTCAGTCAAGGGTATCACTTCTCCTTCAATCCTGGGTCTATGAATGGGTAACCTCCATCCATTGTAGGTTGTATCCATTCTCCAGTATTCTTTATCCAAATCTTCATAAACAACAGGGACAGTGCACAAATCATCCAAATCATACACCTCACAAATAGCATTTTTTGATAGGTGTACAATTGGTTCTCCTTGAGGGTTGCAGATAGCTTTCAGGCCTGAATTGTAATGCCTGGCTAACAGTTGCAGGAGTTCTACATTCAAGAATACATTAGGTACAACCAGTTTGCCTAAATTCATGTGCCATGGGTTTGACACAGGGGCATTTCTAAATCTTCTGTTGTAGTGGAATCTGAAGAGTTCATATCCCCTAATTGGGGTCCAAATATCTCCCAGGCGCTTATGTTTGTCTTCCAATTTTTCTACTTCTGCCCTGAGTTGGGCAGACCTCCTGGCCTTGGGAGCTGACCCAGGCAACTGATCAATCAAGTCCTAATTTAGTTTTCTGTCTTTCACTTTTTCTTCAGGGGTTTGATCAGTTTTTTGCTTCTTTGGTTTACTGGTTTCCCCTTGTGATTTTCTTCCTTTTCCTTTCCCCGAAGTTTCCATTTTTGAAAAATTTGGCAGGAAATTCAAATACAGGTAATATAGTGGTTTGTGTATGTGTACCTGTCGCTCGATGGCTGGAATTGGAAGCCTTTGCTTTTGCCCTGAGAATTCTTCTGTATTCTGCTCTCGGACGGTTTTTTGCAATTATAATGATCGTATGAACTTTGTAGCCGTTTTGTATTAATTATCTGATCAATTCAATGTTCATCGCTGTGAAGTGTCACATCGCCATAACTCTTCCTATCGGCGTGCTTTTTGAAATGTCTGGACGACCTCAACCCTTTTTTTATGGCGCGGTCAGTCAATCGGCGTGACCCCTCAATTGTATCTCCGATGCCATGTAGTATCACATTTCAAGTGGGTGCGACCATCGGCGTGACTTCCTTCATCGCCAAGGGTTTTAGATCTCTCAGCGATATGGCGAGTCCCACCGATATGCTTTGCTTATCGGGAAGATTGAGATCATCGGGATACTAAAATTATGTTTCCCCGATCTTTATTGTCTTACCGATAGTCTCTTCATGTATGAACTTTTATCTTTATCGGAATGACATTCACTATCGGGATAACTTTCTCAATATATCCCGATCCATATCATCTCCCCGATGTCCTTTGTTATATCCTTCATCGGGCAAAGTTTAGTAAAGTGTCACCGACATCTTTTGATCGCCGTGACTTATGAATCGGCAAGACTTGTTTCTTTTGTTCTGATATGTCAAGTTATACCGATAGAGGTGCATCGCTGTGAGTCTTGCCGATGGCTTTCCTATCGCCAGGACTCTTGATCGTCGGAGACTTACTTGTTTTCTATTCCGATGGTTCATTTCTCACCGATGACTATTGCTTTGTTACCCTCGCATGCTGTTCGGTGAAACTCTTGCCGAAAGTGTTTCATCGGTATGATATATACCGTCGGGGCAACTTCTAAAAGATCATCCGATAGATATTTGTCATACCGATCGGCATGACCACTTGCCTTTCTTGCCGATGTAAAGTCATCGGTGTTGCTTACTCCATCGGTGAGCTCCATAATTCTTCTTCCGATCTCTATTTTCACGCCGATGGTTGTTTTCAAACAATTCCTTGTGTATCTGTGTAAGCCACACGACCTCTTGCCGATGGATTGATTTTGATGATATTTGACACTGTTCATCCCTAGACATTTTATGAGATACAAAAAATTTTATATTGTGGTCCTTTTGGGATATTCCTTAGGGTTTATTCAAATATGATGGAGTAAGGAAATAGTAAAATTTTGAAAATTTTACTGTGCTAACACATCCCAAAATCATCATCATCTCATCCTCAACATCCATCCTAAACCGTTCCCACATCATCAAGTCTTGTCAAAACTACATATTCATCTCACCCACATCTTAAAAGTACCTTGATCCCGTGGACACAGGGTATGTAGGCAATCTAGAATATGAAGGAAGGATCTAGTACTTAGGTACATAAGGTACACCCATCCAACCCGCTTGGATGGTCCCTATTCACTGAGCTTGCTAGCTCCAACAAATGATAACACATGCTAAGCATATGTCTGAAAATATCACACTTCACGCAAAAATCATCAACATACCAACTATAATCCAACACATGGCCTGACTGTCTTTTTTCCCACCTTTCAAAAATTATCCAACAAA
The DNA here is from genome assembly GCA_027924645.1 of Cunninghamia lanceolata. Classification (NCBI taxonomy): domain Eukaryota; kingdom Viridiplantae; phylum Streptophyta; class Pinopsida; order Cupressales; family Cupressaceae; genus Cunninghamia; species Cunninghamia lanceolata. The sequence continues at coordinate 10,800,916 of BSBN01000346.1, read as the reverse complement.
ATCCAGCCGATTCGCATCCTAGAATATATCATTCCTATAATGGACAAGAATCTATCATCCTATGAACACTTATCTTAGCAAAAGCACACAATGGTTGTTTGTTTCTTTTTATTGGTCTTTTGAGTCTTGGTTTTATCTTCTTGTCTCGCTCTAGGTCATTTCCAAAGCTACCTTGATTTCATTATATCATGGTAAATGGTGAACAACACATGGAAGAGACATGGTCATTATTTCTGTATGATGTGCTTGTGGGTTGATTTCATTACTCCAAGAATAGTATTCATATCTTGAAGCTTGGGTCGGTTCTAGTATGATATGTCTCATTTGCATATACAGGTATTAATACCTTATATGTACTATGAACACTTATGGCTATGAGTCCCCTTCCCTTAGCTAGGCAAGGTTATACTACCTTGGGTATGCATGAAATCAACCTATTGTTTGTGGGTCTAGTCCATGCAATTATGGGATATATATCATCACCTAGGTCATCTCATACCTTTGTGAAGTGTATCCTACATTGCTACAATAAATCAAGAAATGCTCTTAGTTAATCTTATGCAACTACTATACCTAGCTCAATTCATCTTCCAAAAACACTCATCCAACCATACTATTTGGGCCTAGATTTTTAATCCCCCCATCTATTCCCCCCCAAATCTTCTAACTAACCCCCCCTCTCACCTACCCTCAACTCATTCCAACCAACCGAACACATCCCGAACCGAAACAAACCCCCCCTCAATGACGTGGTGTATCGTGACCTAGCAACTCCCTCGTCCCCCATCCCATTCCCTTCCCCAATCTAACCATACCCAGTCTAACCTTGCACAACCCATAAACCATTCCCCTCCCCACGTGTCCCATACCTCCAAGCTCCATCACCCAGGGTTGTACAAAAACATTACGTGTATCATGACTTGATCACTGCATAAATCATTACATTAGGCCATTAGTTGCATTATCATAATCACCTAAACCATTGCATTTTCATTTTTCCATTTGCATACATAACATATGTTTATTAAGATAAGCATATAATTCCATTCCATTACATGTTGCATCCATAAAAAATATTTATTAATTTGAACATTTATTTGCATTTCATATTCACATCATATTCCATAATCAAAACATGCATACATAACATAGGCAAAACAAAACATCTTCATATAACATGCATAATCCATCATGATTATAAGAAAAACATCCATCACATCATCATCAGAAATAAACCATAGCGTTATATCATATCATATCATGTAACTATGTGGTCGACATGAGGTAGCAATCCCACCAATAAAACATAAGCAAATCATAACATTATACCATCATATGTCATCATCACACGTATATCCATCACATAGATCATTAGTACATCCATAACATCTTATACAATCATCACATCATCATAATATGCATAATCCACAAACATAAACATCCATAAACATAAGCATCATCAGGAAACATAAATGCAGACATCCATCCATAACACATCATAAATGCATAAATCATCATCATCATCATAAATCATCAAGTCTCATAATACATCATAAATAAACATAATGTATATCACCCAAAATGATACAAGTCATGATACAAAAGGCCTCAAGGGGCTCAAAAAGTTACAACATATGTCAACCCCAGGCTAATGATGCCCTGCCTAACTCGGTGGGAGATCCAAGCTATTGCTGCTACTGCTGTGGTGGCTACTGTGGCACCTGTGCAGAGGGGCCTATCGGTTGCTGTACCAATTGAATCGATCGAGACCTACGGGACCCAGACATCTGAGACCAGCTCTGCTGGCTATAGCTCAGGATCCTCTAACCCTCTGGAATAGCTAAACAATAGGCTGCGTGATAATACTCAGCCTGGGATATCTGCTCTAATACCTATCCCTACAACTACCCAATCTATGCCTACAACTAGCCAATCTATATCTACATCAATGTCAACATAGGACCCATGCCTGTCCCTGCCACAACCCCCTGTAAGCTTGCCACCCGAGCCTCTACCTGCTGAACCCTCATCGCTGCAGCATCTCTCTCCTCTATCAAGGTAGCAATCTGAGCTTAGGCCTGCACCAACTGCACCTGTAACGCATCCATCTGCCCACCTGCTCCATCCAATAATGTAGCCGCACCTCGCAACTGCATTAACTCCTGCTCTCGCCCCTCCAAGGTCTCCTGTAAGTGGGTGATCTGGCCCCACAGGGTCTGTATCTCCTCCTCATCCTTGCTTTGGGGCTATCGACGGGATGAACGCTCTCTCGACACTGAACCTCCTCCTGCTCCTGAGATACCCGCCTTTGCTCGGCTAAATCCTATAAACCCCATAGTAGTCTTAGGAATGTGCTGCTGTTCTTTCCTATGTCTCACCTCTAAACTAGGTGCCTATTGTGCCGCAACAACTGCCTATCTCGGTTGCTGTAAAGGTACCTGTGGTGGGGGCATAAGCTCCCTGTCAGCTCTCTACCTCTGCTGCCTTGACCTTCATTGTCGGGGTACCCTATGTCTCGGCCCCTCTCCCAACTGAACCTACTTTTCGGGCAACTGCTGATCCCCCCCGCCTGTCCCTGTCCTGGTACCCCTATTGGTGGTACCCCTACCTGTCTCTCTCCTCCTGCCTCTGCCTATCTAGATGCCACTGCAACCAACATATTAATCCCCTCCTCATCCTCAACCTCCACCTCCTCCACCACTATCCAATCCTCAATAATCTCATCCTCCTCTGCTCCCTCCTCTATTGTCATATCTGGCTCCTTAGTCGGATCTGTAAACTGGGTGGGGCACCACAACTGCCACCAAGTCTCATAGGCCAGCATGGTACCTGCATCTCTGATCTCACTCCCATAATCCCATATCACTAGCTCCAAGGCCGCAAAGTCTACTATGGCAACTTGTGGCTGTATGGCTGGGGGCCACCTATGCACATCTTGAGTAGTCCTTGCAAATATGGCCATCGACTATGGAACATCTTGTCGTAATCCAAACTGCCGCATGACCCGTGATGGCAGATACATGTCAATGGTGTGGTCACCTCAACCCATCAGGTACCGCGGCTGGAATGTGTACGGCATATGAATGTCATCATCTAGCCATGGCTCCACCCTAATATAAGGTCACCAGGTAAACCGAATCAAATCATCCAATACTCACCGCTAGTATCGTACCTGCCCTGTGTAAGTGTACTCCACATCTCGATACAAAAATACATAAGCCTCGAATGGATGGTGAAAATATCCACATCTCAGCCTGATGATCACAATATGCTCCCACGCCCATACATGTAGTAAGGTATTGCCGGATGACAATGCTGAATCACAATGGTAAACCACTATATGCATCTCATGATAGAGCTGTGCAAGCATACAGGGTCCCCAGGCATACATCATCTCATCCTCAACCTTCCCCTCTATCATCTCTCCCCATTCGACTGGAAAGCCTCTACCCTGCTGATCTGGCATCACCACACTGCCAATCAATGTACACAAGAATAACGTGAATTGATCTGCACCTGCCACCAGTGTCGCCTCATAACTAATCTCCCAACTATCTGTTGATAACACTAGTTGAACAGGGGAAAATACTCTGCGTAGGGCCCTCCATCCTCTCCTCATATCATACACCACCCGTTGCCCATGAATAGGTATCTTGAGGATGTAATAAACGTCCTCAAGTGTAATCGTGATCTCCCCTATGGGAAGCAAAAAGGAGCACGTCTCGGGATGATAGTGCTCTAGGAGAGCCATCATCAGTGCTCTATGAGCTCATATCACTAGCATCTATGAGGGTGTTAGAAGCCCTAGCCTCACTAGTTGACCTCGAGTCGCATCATCAAAGCCATCAAACAGCTCCATCACTGAGGGTACACGTCGCTCTTGCAAAGATACAATGAAAGATATCATCACCTACATCCACAAACGCTCGTCAGAAACATACCTATTCTTCCAAAATCAAACCCTTCGCATCAAATCTTCTGCTGCTAGAAGCCAAGACAATTTTAATGCTACAATACCCCTCCTTTTGTGCTAACTATTCAGATGGCGCTACCCAATTCCCATATGGCGCTAGAATAGAGCATAGTGCCACCGCGCAGGTCTTTTGCACTATTCCAGAACATTGCGCTACTTCACAAATTGGCGCCAATCCGCATGATGACGCCACTTTGCCTAATAGCGGCAATCCATAGGATGGCGCTACTTTCCAACATGGCGCTAATCTACAGGATAAAGCCACTTCAGACGATTGCGTTGATCCAGAGGATCGTGCTACCCTAGCCCTGTTTGGCACTAATCTGCCAAACCCTAACCCCTGTGTAATATTGTGCTAAAACATAGGATGGTGCCAAAACACTACGTTTTGGTGCCGATTCGCCTCTTTTTTGTCCTAAGCAGATAGTACCAATCTAGAGGATGGTGCTAATCCACGCCCTTTTCATGCTAAGCGATCCCCTGATAACGCCACAATTCAAAATCCCATTTCCTGACATAAAACAATGTGACAAAAATAAAAAAACAACAAAGCTAGGGTTAGGGCCTACTTGGGGTCCAGCCTTTCGTGACATCTCGTATGGTCAGAATCACTCAGAAATGTGATCGAAATGCGGGAACATGGGGTTATGGTTGGAAGGATGACATGGCATTCTCAGGGTCCACTCTTCTAATTATAGTAAGCCATGTCATCCTTCCACGCACATTTTCCTCCATTTTTCTTCCTGTCATCCTATTTTTCCATCCTCTATCCGACTTTCACCCTCGTTGTGTCCTTTCGAGAGCTTGCCTGATTTTTTTAAAAAAAATTTTCACCAACCTCTCGAGGGGGCATCCCTCACTCATTTCATTCCTTCCCGGCAGTTGGGGCATATTTTTCTTTGACCTGACACCACTTCCCTACTATGTCCTAATGCCACGTCAAAGAGGGGCAAATGTAGATACCTAAAAATGTCTTCATTGTCAAACCAACTTCCGACATCCCTAAACATACCAATTTCCCTTCTAATCAATTAATTAAATTTTTATTTAATTAATTATCCCTTCATCACCTAATTTTTCATCATTTTATCCCCTACAATTGGATTAATTTAATTAATTCAATAATTCAACCTTACCCAATTAATTAAATAAATAATATTTATTTGGTTAATTCCCCTTTTTCACTAAATCCAATTAATTAGTTAAATCATGTTTATCTAATTAATTCAGCCTATTAATCAACCTATTCCTACCCTAGTTAATTAAATATCTATTATTTAATTACCTAGCCTAACCTACATGACCCTAGACCTAGGATTAATTAAATAAAACCTTATTTAATTAATCTAATCACCTCATTAATCCATTCCTTAATTTTTTCCAGCCATATTAATTAGGCTAATCACCCTAATTAAAATGGTCAAACCTAGCTTAGCACCCTTCCCCACATCCTCCAAATAAAAAATTGAAATATATCCCATATAAATCAATTTTTTATACACGTGTCCAACATCACATTTAATGCCTCTTACACCCCTTACACATGTCATAACTCATTAATATCCACACTTCCCCAAATGAATTTTTAATTCATTTTACCCTTCCCCATGTGAATTTTTAATTCACAAATAATCCATCTCACCCAACCTCATTAATTTCACCCCTTTCCCAAGATGAATTTAAAATTCATCTTTATTCCTAGCCCTCCATTTTCTAAGATGAAACCTAGGCCCTCCACATCACTTTCCTCCTCCACCATTGATCTTCCAAATCAATCTCAACCATTGGATCAAAATCCCTCCAAAATGCCTATAAATACAACATCCTCCAAGCCAATTTCTATGCAAAGTTATCATGCTAAAATATCCATTGAGCTAAGTGAGTTGTGAGTTGCATTGTGCACACTTGAGAGCATTTCACATTCGTTCCATCATCTTGGGTATAGCTAGAGTGAGTTGGGTGCCTCATTCTTCACCCTATCTTGGATTGGGGATCTAATATTGAGGTATAATCTTTGTTTTTATGCATTAGCTTTGTGTTTTTGAGCTTCATTTTGGTTTCACTCATCACACAAATCATAAGGGAGCGCGAAATATGGATCAAACGGTGAGCATTTAAAATGGTTCAAATCTTCAATGAACTTTCTATTCCTTTAAATTTGACGGTTAGGAATAGTAACTGCCTGCAACCAGTTGAGCTACTGACCTCTAGGGCCAGTTAAATTGTTGGTGGGCTCTGTATGATGTTTGTGATGAAGAGGGTTGGTGATTCGAGAGTAGTAGAGTGATATTCATATACTGATACGAAAGATATCCTTAGACTGTATGTATTCTATATGGGGTAGTGTGGTTCAAGAAAGATGTATGAGTGTATCCTCATGTTGATGATGTTTATAAATGAACAAGGCAGGTATATTAGTTTGCTTTTTATGAAGAATTCATGAAGTGAAACATGTTCTAACAGATTTTTATGAAAAGAAAGTTTGTTGGGTGAATGTTTGATAAGAGTGAATGAAGAAAAGACTTGAAATTGAGGTAGCAGGTATAAAGGTATTGAGTTTAAAGAAAGCATTAGCAGATAGACAAGTAAACTGACTGTATATCATGTTTTGTGAAGGAAAATTGTTTTGGAGATAGTATATGTGATGATACAAGATCATAGTATTGTAGGAATGCAGGGTTTGAGTGTGCCAGGTTTACAAGGAAGCATGAGGAGTCAATTTGAGTTGATGTGAAGTATAATGAATATGACAAACACATGTGAAAGAAGATGTGAAAGATGCAGAAAACATGAGATGGTGAAGGGGTAGATGTGAAACATTGCTCATTGTTCATACCTGTCTTATGATGTCTTTGTAATGTAGTCATTGTACTATGATATCAGAATAATGTTCTTGTGGAAGTCCTGAAGATTTTTTTTGTATTTAGGAGACATAAGGTGTGTTGTACTACAATGAAACAAAGTATCCCTCTGTAGCTTTTTATCTCATTCAACTCTTTATTGTATTTTGCCAGTGAGGCACATTATGTCAGTGAGACTATAGTATGCTAGTGAGGCAGTAGTGAATATGAAAATCTAGTGAGGCAGTTGTATTTGCTAGTGAGGCTGTAACTGATGAGGTTCTCTTGCAAGTGAGGCATTTTGTGTGTCCTATGAGGCATGTTTTTGATTAAGCCAATAAGGCATTTTCTGAGTGTTTTTTCATCCCTATGAGGGTTTTCCACTCATGAAAATCTTGTGTTATGGTTGATGTTGATTGTCTTCATGTTTTGTGCCCTAATTTCTTTGTTTAAGGTCTTGATCATATCATTTGTGATTATACCTGTGCATATGTGTTTGGTGAATCTTTGAGATCTTTCTCTTCTTCTTTCCAGAGATTAAAAGTGAAAAAAACTTGTTAAAAATGTTGAAACACTGATTCATCCCCCCTCTCAGTGTTTCTCGTACTCCAACATCTACATCATACTCTAGAATCTTGGTTATCCAATTGGCTCTTTTTTTAGTGATTTCTCCTTCCATAATGTATTCTCTGACACTAGAATGGGCTACCAATATCACAATCTTATTTCTTGTTACTAAGTGTCTGAATTTCTTTAATCCTTTTACTATAGCATATGCTTGCTTTTCAACAAAATTATACATGGACTCATACTCCCGCAGTGTTTTGGAAAATAAAGCAATAGGATGTTCTCCTTCCACTTGATCCTTTTGTGTTAGAACAACTGCTATACTATTCTCTCCTCCATATACATACATTATGAAGTCTTTGGAAAAATCTGGATTATGTAGCACTGGGGTAGTAGAGATTGCCTTCTTGATATTTTCAAAAGCTTGTCTGCCTTCAATTGTCTATTTAAAATTAAGATCCTTTTTCAACATCAGAGTGATAGGTTTAATCGATCCTGCAAAATTAGATATGAATCTACTAACAAAGTTAATCTTCCCTAAGAAAGATTGTAGTGCCTTCTTATTCACAGGTAGAGACAGATCTAATATCTCCTTAACTCTATTCAGATCAATGGAGATCCCATCTTTCGAGACTATGTGCCCAATAAATTTACCCCCAGGCACTCCAAACACACATTTCTTAGGATTCAAAGAAATCCCAAACTCTTGGTATCTTTGAAAAATGGCTTCTAAATGATCAAAATGATCTTTAGCAGATTTTGTAAATACAGTTAGATCATCTAAATAAATTAGAATAATCTTGTTTATAAATCCACTAAATGCGATGTCCATAGCACGTTGAAAAGTTGCCCTAGCATTAGAAAGCTCAAAAGGCATCTTTGCATATGCAAAAGTTCCCCACTTGGTGGTGAAAGCAGTCTTGTATTGATCTTCTTTTGCCAACCAGATTTGATTGTAACATGAGAAACCATCCAGTAAAGAAAACCTTTCAGCACCAGATACAATTTGCAAGATCTATTCCATTGAAGGAAGTGGGTAATGATCCTTTAGAGATGCTTTATTTAGGTCTCAGAAGTCAACACAGAGTCTAATCTCTCCATTTTTCTTCCTTACTAACACTAAATTGGACACCCATGTTGAGTGTTTGGTTGGAAAGATTATTTTATATTCTAATAGCTTCTTGAGTTCTTCTACCATAAGAGACTCAATCCTAGGATTTAGTGGTCTTTGTTTCTAATGCACAGGCTTTTCTCCTTTAGTGAGTTCAATAGTGTGCTGAACTAAATCCTTATTGTAACCATGAAAATCCTTATAAGTCCATGCAATCACCCTGTCATATTTGTTATACAACGATATCAAGCTTTCTCTTTCTTCCTAAGTAGTAATATTGCCTACTTTCAATTTTCTTCCATTGTTGACCTGAATCTCTGAGTAGTCATCTTTGCTAGCTACAAACTTCATTTTGTCTAGACTTGTATCATCAAGGTCAAAAAGATTCTCAAGGGTTATCAGTCCTTTTGGAAGCTTATTTGATTTTAATTACATTTTCTACTAACCGTAGGCTTCTTCAATCTTGGGCTATAATTGATCTGCAAATTCCTCAGACTATTGTAAGAATAGAAGAATTTGGAGATCACTATCAAAAACCTGCCAATTATCTCCATTATTAGGGATGGCAGGGTGAATGATAACCTTGACTACTTCTTCATTCACCAACAAATCTTTAGTTGGGTCAAACTGAGATCCAATCTGGGCCATTCTATCTATTTTAGCATTCTTGGCCCTTGGTATGACTTCTATGTTGAAAGCATTAAACTCTTCAATTAAGTCCCATATACGATGGCGATATGACCTCATTCTCACATTTTTTGTTGCAGCTGTTTCTCTGATTTGTTTTACTACCAATTCAGAGTCACCAAAGACTCAAAATTTTTATCCCTTCTTTTTGGCAAGGATCAAGCCATGTACTAGAGATTCATATTTGTCTTCATTATTGGTATAGGCAAAATGGAAATGCAAGGCTCTGAGAATCTTTTCCCCTTTTGGTTAAGTAAGGCAAATGCCTGCTCCAGCACCATTCTTGCTCCTAGCTCCATCAAAATTTAGAGTCCAAATTAGAGAATCTTCATCAGGGTCTTCCTTTTGTTTTCTTGGTTGACTTATTATCTCAAGTATGTTAAGGTTTTCATTGAAAATGACATAGGTTCCCAACCTAGTAGAATCATAATTGCCAAAAGGGTAACTCTACATCATATCTGATAGATGGTTCTCATCTTCTTCATTCCCAAAAGTTCCAATCCATTCTCCCATTTCTTCCACATCAATTCTTTCCTCTTTATTGATCATATCATGAGATGCTTCAAACTTTGATGTTGGTTCATCAGTAATATGTTCCTTACACAGAGGCTCTGACAACACTTTCAACTTAGAACCATACTTGGTCCTCAGAATCAGATGTGACCAATCTAAAGACATATATCCTCCAATTTTAGCTATGAAATCTCTAGATAGGCATAAACCAAAGACAAGGGGAATATCAATGACCACCACATCTTGCAATACAGTTATATTGGGGTAGGTATACAATTGTAAGGGGAATTGTTTGATAATGCCTATGGTCTAGACTGATTTTCCATCTAACTGCATCACCCCTTTAGCTAATGGCTCATATTTTATATTTAAAGTATCTGTTATTTGTTTAGGCATAACTATGGTGCTTGCACCTGAGTCTATCATGGAATTGTGTAGTAACTTCTTTCCCACTATTAGGGTCAAATAAAAATGATTAAGCTTAATCTTACTCACTTCTTCTTTAGCATTCACCAGAGCAGACCCTTGTTGCGGCTGAGATGTTTTGGATTGATCTTTTCCTTTATCTACTAAGCCTTCCTTGGTGCCAGTAACCTTAGGTTCATTTTGACATCCCAGAGCTTCTTGCAGCAATACTTTCTGTTTAGGAATGGCTAACATATCCCATAAGGATACATTAGTAGAGGCTTTTTTCAATTGTTGTACCACATTCATTGGTCCCAGTGACTATACTTTAGAGTAGTAGGGATACCTTGTCCTTTCCATCATTGTGTTAGGGACTCCTTGACTTTGTGATGTGATTGGGGTATCCTGCCTTACTATGGGGATATAGGGAGCTTGGACTCACGGTCCTTTTCTTGATTAAGACATTACACTGGGGATGACTTCTAGTGTCTCCACCATCCTTCTTTTTGACCTAGTGTAATAATCTGACTGAACCTTAGAAGTTGATGCTTCATTTATGAGCACCGATTCTTCATCCTCAATCTAGGAGAATAGTGCATGTTCAGGGATGATTTCTCCTTCTTGCTCTATAGACATGCCTTGCATTTCAGCCACTATTGCTGCATTTTGAACACCAAGTGATTGGTATGGATGTGATTCTGATGATGAACTAGCTTGGCTTCCCATCCTTCTTTGTTCTGCCACTTTCTATTGTAAATTTCCTCTGGGACAATCTTTGGGCATATGCGCATTATTACAAGGAAAGCACCATACATTCATCTCTTCTACCAAGTTATTCTACCCAGGAACCAATTCTCTCCCAGGATTAGCTGGGACAACTTGTAATGGTGTTGGCATAGGGACAAGCTAATTAGATGGCTATGAAAAGTCTGGTCTTTGTGGCCCTTGATATTGATTTGGCTAATATGGGAGTTTGTTTCCTTGAAATCCTTAGTAAGGAGGCTTTTGATATGAGGTTTGCTGCCTCTTAAGGTTAATGATTTCATTGGAACAGGTTCTGAGAATACTCTTAACATCATCCATCTTGGATGGAGAAGAAGATGAAGCCAAAGCTGTTGGTCTTTGAGGTGTAGGAAAGGTATACATAGAAACAAGAACTGATGAAGTACGAGAGGCTTCTTCTTGGATAGTGATTGATAATTCAGGGAACATAGGCATAGGGGGTCTTGGAGGTAATTTCTCAACATCTATTAGACTATTTTCTACTTTAACAACTAACTCATATGCTGCAGGAAGGGTTTGTCCTCCTAATGATTGGATCATAATTGAAATATTAGAATTAAAAGCCTTGAGGTAGAAGACAATTGCCATACCTATTGGTGGTCTAGAAGGAACTGGGATTCTTTTCCAGGTCTTCTGGAATCTAGTATTGAAATCAGTTATGGCTTCTTGGGGTGCTCTCTTTATGGTAATCAACTATTGTAAAAGAGAAGACCTGTCTCCCTTCTCACTGAATCTTTCAAATAGTGCATCTCCCAGTTGGTCCCAATTTCCAATAGAATTACCTGGTAAAGATTGATACCAATCAAAATCTCTTCCTTTAAAAGAAGTAGCTAGTAGTCTCATAGCAACATTTTGCTTTGTAATATAATGTACTGTGCATACATCAGCCACATCTTGTAAATGCTCAGCTAGGGTCTTGAAATCTTCTCATGTGAACTTAGGTAATGCCTTTAGGGCATTAGCTGGAATTGGGTCCCATGTATCCAAAGGTGTTGGAAGAATAAGTGGACTACCACTATTCCAGTTGACAAAATTTCAAGGCAGAGCTTGTGCACCTATTTGTCCTCCTGAGATATTTTATTGATTTGCTCTTCTTCTTGGGGTAATTGCCAATGGTGGTAACAAGAGTCTTGGGTTAGCAGCAGATTGGGCTCAGGTATTTGGTCCACAACTCTGGCTCCTTGCAGGACATCGGCTCATGTGATTCTAATCAAGAATTAGTAAATTTTGTCCCATTGGGCGTGCCAAAAAATTGTTGATGTTTAAATTTGCAAATAACCACCAACAATGGGAAATTCCAAGAATGTGGGACTTGACTATTAGAATAACATCCAGATTTTAAAGAAGCTGGTTCTTCTCTATGGGTTTTAATATAAAGGGAAGAAAAAAAAAGATTATAAGGAAACTCTTAAAACTACTACTAAGGCAATGCGTCAGAAAGGTATTAAGATCCACACTAATAGCACAGTGATTAAATTTGCAGAATCTACTACTAAAGTTAAAGAGCATAAAGCATGATCAACATTAACAACATATGTATATTAGATTCATCAAAGGCTTAACATAGAAAATAAGAAATAAGAATCAGAAACATATTTGAATTTGCACAGATCACCACTCTCTCTTCATTAATGGGCAGGAGAACAAAGTACATAAGGCAAAACTTGCACAAATTACAACATTCGATCCCTCCTGAGAGGCACCTGTTAAGGCAGTAAAATATGCTTCTAGTCTAGTGCTAAAACTCTCTGATATTCAAAAACTATCTTTATCTAGGTTGGACTCTACTACAAAATTTGAAGTTCGAAGCTCCCATGTAACCGTTGAGATCCTAACGACCTGGCAATCTGAGACTCCAGTTAACTGCAAATCAGACTCCCACACTACAAATCCTTTTAGAATCTTAAGTTCCTATTCTCCTGAGTCGTTGTAACCGATTCTACGAGTCTCATATTTCTCTTTTATATCACAGACTCTCCCGCCTCTCTCTAGGGCCAACACCTATCACCAACAGCCAATGGCACAATAGTAATGGCCATTTAAAATTGAGACTCTAATATTGTGTGTTGTTGAGACACATGGCACCTTCCACTACATTTAATAAAAGACTCAAATAGACACATGACAAAACAACGCTCCATATACAAAACTTTACTAAAGGAACCTCTCAAATGATCACCCTTGTGACAAGTGGCGCTTTCCACTGAGACTTGGAGGTTGAACAAAAGAAACTCAATAAGGAACGTGATGTTGACACTCGGCAAGTTTTGCGGACACTGCAAAGATCCTTTACTTATTACCGGTAGATGATGATGTCACAACTCTTCCCAATATCTTTTTTACCTTTTATACTTAGAGACTCGACGACCTGAGGTTGTACCACATGGAGCCTCGGCGCTTATTGGGAGAGTTTTTAGCTTCAAAATATTTCAAAAGAGCACCCTTTTGACACTTGGCAAACTCCGCTGCTCCGATACTCTTTACCCCACGACTCACTTATAACCTCGACATGCCTCAAAGTACCAATACTTAGCTGAGACTCTAATTTATAATATATATATCAAAATGTAGAGTTTTAACTCTATAGTTAACAAGGGAATAATAATCATAATAGATACTAATTCAAATATTTTAGATATATATTTGTACATTTTGTAATTGTAAAATTTTTATACCCATGTTTGTTTTGTTCTTTGGCTTTACATTGATTAGAGTGTTTTTAATGTAATAATGAGTCTACAAGTAGTATAATCTTGTATGAATTTGACTCATGACATTATCATATTCAGATTCCATCATCAGTTATCTTCAAATATTGGTTTGAATCCTTAGATCCTCTATTCATCATCCTAAATCAAATCTACGAGTGTGGACTTGACCCAAGTCATTTCCCCAATCATAAATCTATTGACTTTCTCCTAGCTAATGTAAGCCAACATAATACATGTTTGTGTTGATTTGTGTGTTAAGTTGTATTTAAAAACATTCATTAATTGATTTGAAATCATATTGGAATGAAAAAGAACATCTAGGTCAAAGAGCTTAAAGAGGAATTAATTATGCATTCTCAACTTGTGACATCATCCTAGGCCTATTACATGCTTGCTTGTTATCCTCAATCATTGTTACAAAGTTGTTGAATCAGTGACTCTCATAATTTAGCAAATTCTCCAAAGATTTTTGTAAACATTGTTAGTCCTTACCAAGATTCAAACATCATAAAATCAAGGTGACTAGATTTTGACTGTCAAATTTCTCTCAATTCATTCCCAAGAGTACAAGTTTAATTCTGCACACCAATTCATTTTTGTAGGCACATAAATCAAATCCGCAAGTGTGGATCTAAACTAAAGTAGTTCACAATCAATTTGTAGATTCTAAGGCACTTGTTGATCAAACCCTAAAATACATTATGGCAAATTGGTTCCTAGCATTTTTCCATCTCCAAAATCTAGTTACATTTAAACTTGTTTAATTTTTACAATAAATTTAACATTTATTATTTCAAGTTCCAACTCATTTATCTAGTTTGGTTAATTATTTAGTATTTTATTTGTTTAATCATCCTAGATCTTTATGTAAGAGGATATATTTTCCCTTACAATGTTTAGAAATACCAACTTCTAAACACGTATATTTAAATTGTTGAAAAAAAAATATAATAACACCTTATACAAATAATCTAGAATAATGCAATAAATTACAATGTGTCAAAGTAATTATCCTAGATTATAGAACTAGGACAAAAACTGCCTAGGCTACTACATTAAAATAAATATAGAAATAAAATAAATAAATAGTACTTGGCTAGAAAATGGATGCAAATATGTTAAACACTTATATTTAAATTATTGAAAAAAATTATATAATAACACCTTATACAAATAATCTAGAATAATGAAATAAATTACAATGTGTCAAAGTAATTATCCTAGATTATAGAGATAGGACAAAAACTACCTAGGCTACTACATTAAAATAAATATAGAAATAAAATAAATAAATAGTACTTGGCTAGAAATCGGATGCAAATATGTTACGATAGTTGTCTAGAAGTGACTCATTAATATGTAGAAGAGCCAGGATTGATCAAATGAATAGGAATCTAGAAACTCGATATTTGTTTGTTTGGTTTTCTTTTATAACTATGGAAGTGGTCTATGCAATTGTGGATCTGACCTAGGTCTATAGATATTTGGTGCATGGCTCTAATCTCTACTAAAATCTAATATCTTCTTTTTAGTTTGCCTTGGTGTCTATGATAAATATATTATCTTAAAAGTGGTGTTTAGGAACACCTTTGTGGATTTTAGTAGACAAAGTGATTCTGCCTTGGTCAAACCCCTAGGAAACCAATTAAACATATTTTGAAAAAATCAAAGACAATAGGCAGTAATACAAAGTGTACCCTAGATGTTGATATAAGCAAATAACATAGTATAGATTCTTTAATAATGCTCTTTGAATGACTATGCAAGTAGGAATGTGAGCTAGTCGATGATAATGAATGAATTAATGTCCCTAAATATAACTCCAAAGGTGACAAGTGAAATGTTTCATGTTTTGAGTTGGCACATAATGACTAGATATAAAGGTTAAGTTGGCCCTAATTTTGAATATTAAAATAAAAAAATTGGGGTTCATTTCTACAAATTGTTCAATTGAACTAGGTTAATCCCATAAATTGTAGATATAAATCTAGGTAAGAATGGATGAACTAAGGACCAGGGTCCATCCTTGGGAATGAGTGCAAATGGGATTAGGCAAGGCTCAAGTTATGTGTCAGCTTTTAGTAAAAATCACACTTGTACATTTTCATTGCATAAACAATCCGATTTATGTCTAAGATCGAAGGGCAACCTTGTAGGTGGCAACACGATTATGAAGCAACACAAATGAAGATAAGTTTATGTCCATTTGGTGCTTGCTGATGTGGAATCTTTATAAGGGAAGCATGCCATGAAATAATAGGGCATGAAAAATGGTGTGAGGAATATGTTGTCCTTCATTGATATTATGTGAATATACAATATGTTATAGGAGCAAGGGCAAGAATGCATGTCCTCATGATTAGGTAGGACGAAAACATCTACCTAATTTACCAGAGAACCTTGGAGTACAACCAAAATAGGTCGAATGATGTGACCAAGGCTCACTAGTTGACAAACTAATTTACAAAATATACAATAGGCTATTAGTTAAGCCTTCCACAATATGCTGACAAGTGTCATGCATTTATGGCGAGCTTTCCATATGGCTAGGGTTGTGCAAGATGTCAGTTGTTTGGCATGAAAATGTGAAGCAAATTATACCAAATGTTAGATGTGTATGGATTTGAACTAAACATATTGGTGCAGGTGCATGTGCTACCCATCTACAAGTCACACATAATGAAAAAAGGTTGCAAGAATTGATAATGTTTTTGCACATAAGTGCAAACTCATAAAGTTGTGTGACATGATTGAAGAGTGTGCACGTGTGGGCTATCTTATACAAAGTTGTGTGGAGCTATTAGGATCAATGCTTTCATAGATGTATGTAAATTCATTTTACTAGAGTATCATCCATGTGTAAAGCATTTGGCACTATGTTATGTATGGAAGGGAAGATTGCAACATGAGACAAGATTATGTTAAGTTGATGCACAAGAGTGTGAGTTGCATGGAATTATACATGGATTATTTGCCCTTTCTTGAAGAGCAATGGCCTCCATTATGTCTAGTGTGTAGTATAAAAATTAACTAATGTTGATATAAAAAACCATTGGTCATGTTGAATTAATGTGCGGTTGTTTCTAGATCACTTTTTCCTTTCTTGTGAATGGCATCCTCATTATGATGGGATGACTTGAAGGTGCCTGTAAGCACTAAGAAAGTGTACAGGCCTAGGTGACAATCTAATGATGATATGGAGGTTTATCTCATGGCCCATGAAGGTGTGAATTACACTCTTCTTAGAAATCTCACACTTGATGATGTGTTCCCTAGTGTTTTTACCCCCTTAACCATCTTTTATAGCCTTTGAACTGAGTTCCAAGGCTTCACAATTGCAAGACAACCCTTTTCAAATTCTCAACAAGAGGGTCACTCAAGAGACCCTAGTGTCACCTAGGAAACCTATCTTTAAGTTGCAAGGTCACTCGGGTGACCTATGCTGGAAAAAGGGATGATTCGGTCCCTGAAAGGGAAGACCCTGTCATGTTTTGGCATGCATGATTTCTATTTGTTTCACCCAATCTACTTCCATTTTTTATTTTGATTGAGAGTTCCTTCATGCACAACTGATCCATCACTTCAACCAAGTTTTTCTTAACTCTCAATCAACCTTTTTTACTCCTAATCAATCCATAATGGTCTTCTAATTAGTCTTATGTTCTCTCCTCTTCAGCTCTTGTATCTCCCCAATCAATCCTAGTTATCTCCCCAATCACCCCCATAATTGGGGTTCATTTTCTACCTATAAATACCCCCTCCTCTATTGTTTTAGGGGAGGCTAAGAATTATTCATGCATTCTTATTTTTCTTCCATAAGAGCCAATTCATCTCTTGATGATTCAAACTTATGCATAGCAGCCCCCATAGCATTCTTATGCTCATATAGGACTCTGTGAGCCTTTTATTTATATTTTTCTTTTTCTTCTAAGTCATAATCAATCCAAATTCCCTCATATCATCATTTTTATTCCTATCATCAAAAGGAGAACCCATTTCTATAGAGGAGGAGATGGTTGCTATTAGATCTTTGAGGACACAAGCTTGGCATTGATGCTCTTTATACATTCACATGTTCTTTTCAAAATTTTCAATAGTAATTAGCACATTCTCTCGCCCTTGGGAAAGTAAAAACCTATTTGTATTTTCTCTTGGTTAGCTTAGAATTTACTACTTAGCAGATTAGATTTATTTTATGTTGTGCTTAGAGTAATTGCATTTCACTTTCTTAGAGTAGTTCACATTCAAAAATTGAACAAAAACAACCAAAACATAGAAAAATTGCATTTAGGAAAAGTCATTTAGATCTACATTCAAGAAAGATTTTCAATTTCATTTTCAATAGTAATTAGATCATACTTGAAAACTGGGAAAAAGAACAAAAAGAAGCTTGCATTAATTTAGAGTAATTGCATTTAGAAATTCATATCACTTTCAAAAATAAACATTCAAGGAAAGCCCTCTATTCCATCACAAGGCACACAACTTGCAACTTTCAATCAAACAAACAAATATTCAGAACAAGAAGGAAATACCTTAATTCCATCATGAGGCACACAACACACAACACTCTCAAATGAAAAAAAAACATCCATCTCCTTAACTCAACACTCAATGTGCCCTGGAGTGAGGGAAGATTTGATCAAATCAATCTTAGAAGAGAAGGGAAAACCTACCAATTCAGGAAAAGCCTACCAAGGAAGTTATTCAAGAACATACAAAAATCACAAAAAATAGAGCACAACACTATCAAGACTCACATCCTAAGGATTTTTCAATTTCAAGGCCAAATTATCAATCAATTCTATGAACAAACAATGTGAGATTTGAAAATCATAAAGGAGTCAGGGAATGAAAACCTCAACTTATTACAAGAACTAACCTCTTAATTCCACATCAACCAAACCACAACAATCAAAACCATCAATTACCACACATGATCAATCAAACTTCCATTTGTGATGTTTTTTTTCCCTGCGAATAGAACAATCGCTTGGTACCACCACAACTCAACACAAGAGGAGTGACTAGGCAGGCACCCTTAGCAAGGGTGAGATTCATGTGTTGTGTCAAGGTCTAATTCACTCATGTCGTACTTGGGTCAATTCCAGATACTATAGTGCTAACATAGAAAGTGGGATTAGTTATTCCCTTTCTTATAAAGTGGCTCGGTGATGTGTGTGCCTACTAATGACTTGCAGATGTGAAGCCAAAAATATCTTAGCACTATATTGTGTATGCAAGGAAGAAAACATCTACTTGATTTATCAAAGCACCTTGGAGTACAACCAAACTAGGTTGAATGATGTGACAAAGGCTCACTAGTTGGTAGGCTAGTTTGTATATTGTACAATTATGTGTATTTATACAATAGGCTATTAGCTAAGCCTTCCACAATATGTTGAGAAGTGGCGTGCACATATGGTGTGCTTTCCACATGGATAGGGGTGTGCCAGATGTCAAATATGTATGGTGCTAGTCGTTTAGCACAGACATGTGAAGTAGATATTATTGGATGTTAGACATGTATGGAGCAAAACTTAACATATTGGGGTAGGTGCATGTGTTGTCCATATGCAAGTTATGCATAATACAAAAAGGGAGTTGGCAATGTCGTTGTGTCCATATGCAAGTTATGCATAATACAAAAAGGGAGTTGGCAATGTCATTGTGCAAATATGAAAACTCCTAAAGTTGTGCAATGTGACTAAAGAATTCATGCATGACTATCTTCAACAAAGTTACATGAAGTTTTTGGGATCAATTCTTGTGCAAATGTGTGTGAAGCCATTTTCTAGTTTCATCCATGAGTAAAGCATCTTAGCACTATGTTATGCATGAAAGGGAAAATTGAGGCATGAGACATGCTTATGTTGAAACAAAGCATAGGAGCACAAGTTGTGTGGAATTTTGCACTATTCAATAAAGGACAACTATGTCAAAGTGAGCCCAACATGAAGGGGAAAGGTGCAAGGTGTGTAATTTTCACCATTACATTTTACCCCCATTTTTACTTGCGTGTGAACAATTGTGAGGATGTGTGTGAACAATTGTGAGTATGCATGTCAAAGTAAAATCAAGTAGCCAAAATGAAAGTAAAATTATTCAAACAATCCTAAAAATGATATGAATATGGATAAGGATGTTGATTTTTGGTACATGCCTCCTTGTACTTAGTTCTCCATCTTGGAAACCTACGAAATAAAAAAAATCAATGAGAAACATCTCATAGGCATTTAAAATAAATTTGTGGTGTTTACAACTAAAAGAGAGGAGAGAGGGATATATATATATATATATATATTCCACTTGGAGTGGAACAAATATACTTCCTAGGGGCAGTAACATTCATACATAGTGCTTTGGAGTAGAAAAGTAATGTGGTTTCTGACATCATCACAAAAAATTAGACTCCACTAGAATATTCCTATCAGCTGAAATATTTTGAAACTGCCCTTTGATTTGTTGAAAACTGTCTTTATATCGCAAAACAATTGTTTTTGTTGTGAAACCACTGATATTAGTGTGCAAAAATACCTAGTGAAAAATAGTTGTATTGTTGGGGAATATTTGTTGAATATTCTAAGGAATATTTGTAGGGATGGTGGTGAGGCGCGGGCCCTGGTGGCACCACCTAGGTGTCTCTGCCTTGGTGGCATGCTAGTTTTAGCTAAGATCCATCACCCTAGTTGTTTCTGCCTAGTGGCAAGAACTGTGCAAGTTGTTCGTGGCAATGGCACTGGTGGTGCTATTGCCACGCTACCACTATAGTGGTGTTATGATTATGCAATAATTGTTTTTTAATTACCATATGGTACGGGGGTTCGTATGACTCAAGGTCCCCAAAACCTTTTGCCTCAGAGGCACAATTAACCTTTGCACAAGATTTATATGAAAATAGGGGTTTTTGGGCCTTCTAGATGTAATGGCAAGGTTTGTTTGGCCTCAAAGTGCCCCTTTTTAGCAGCCTGCTAGATCTTCATAGAAAAACTCTTACTTCAAACCCTTGTAGATTTGGCCTCAAGTGCCCAATTAGGATGAAATAAAAGGATAATCTAACTTTCTTGGCTACTTTGAACTCAATGTTGAGCTCAGAATGTGTCCATGAAGCTCTAAAATACCTACAATTGACAAGCTTATAGAAAAGAAGCCCCCCAGAAACTAAAATTTCTCACACCATTCTGATTCTCCAAATCATCTGAGGATGCAAGAGAAGAGCATACTCAATGCTTCAAGAAATAAATAGCTCTACACTCCCAGAGTTTACAAAAACATAATGATGGCTTAGTAGCACTTCAACATCAAGGGAAACATAGCAGTGGTGAAAAGAAAAAATAATTTTAGAAGTAAGTGGACATAAAGAATATGCTCAATAATTCGATGTAAAAACTCCAAACATGTTTTAGACTACTCGGTCCTCATCAGCGAAGTGAAAAATACAATGAAGTTTAAGCCTATAAATAGGCCACTCACACCACGAAAGGTCACGACCCATCGAGGGGTCACATTATTTCGTATCTCGAAGTGACCTTTCAGGAAAAATTAATTAAATAAACACATATTAACTAAACAAGGTAGCAACTGGCCAAAAATTAGGAAAGGGCCCATGACCTTCCCGGGAGGTCACCTATCCCAAGACTACTCTAGCCCGTGCGTGTTCAATAATAGAGTTCTACTTTGGGGATCCGTAATCGGAGAGACAAACGAGAATACATGAATAGAGTAGAGGTTAGAAAAATATGAATAACAACCAATCCCATAATGAGGTCTAAGTCTCTCAATTAAAGGTGATTTTTACAAAGAAAATCATGCAATGGCTTGTGATTCCTCTAACAAATAAGTCCTCAAGGAATGTACCGTAATTCAGGATTGGAAAACCACAACTGAAACATAGGAAGAAGCACATCAGCACTAAGATTAAACTTTTTGGCAAAATGGCTATTGTCCATTTTAATAATAAGATGGATATGCTTAGGCTTGAGGCCATGGTGTGCAGAAACTCTGGAAAAGACTTGAGTAAGCAAAGATGGAATATCATAAAACAAAATCTTATTGAACAAAGGTAGAAGAAAGTGCACACTGTATCCTTTGGCTCGTGGACAATTGAAGAAATGGTTACAAATGGATAAGAAGCCATCATGATCACTTTCTTTGATGAGGAAGTGCTTGAGCTCACTAACAATGAAGGAAGTCTTTTGGTGCAACTGATGGTTGGAGGAGGTTCGGATGTATTGGTAAGGATTTAGTGGTTTCTGAAAGCACTTGGTGCTCAGAATACTAGAGCAATTAAAATCCTTACCCTTGAGAAGAATAACATCCAGGAAGGCTACATCAACTTCAGAAACCATGGAAGTAATGTTGATTGTGTCATAAATAGACCCAAACTATGACAAGAAAAGCTCCAAGGATGCACGAGAACCATGCCAAACCCTGACAACATCATCAATGAATCTTTTGTAGAAGAGGAGATCTTATGTATCAATAGAATCCCAAACCTGCAACTCTAGATAACATAAGAAAAGGCAGGCATAAACAACAACAAAACTGCTACCCATTATAGTGCCATGAATCTACCTGTAAAATTTTTTGTTGAACTCGAGGTAATGTTGTGTGAGAACCAACCTAGAAAGATTGATAATAAAATCTGTCAAAGGTCTTGAGAAGACATCCTTGCAAAAATTTCAAAGGGCAATGAGGCTTGATTCAGTAGGAATACTTGGATACAAACTTTTGACATCAAAAGTGAATAACAAAATGTCTCGAGGAAAAACTTTGTCATGAAGATCATTGATCAAAGATAGGGAGTCAACCAGGTGGTTATTCTAGGCAAGGAGGACAGGAAGAATAGTATGATGAAGCCAATGTGAAGCTGGTTTGAGTAAGAAACCATAATAGGAGAAAATAGGTCTACCCACCAAGACAGGCTTATGAATTTTAGGTAATAGATAAAAGACACAAACCTTGGCTGAATCGAGCTTAACTTTGAGAAGGTAAGACATGGATTCAAAACCAAGCAACCCAATGGAGCAAGCACGATCAACCAATCTACTCAAGGAGGAGAAGAGGGAAGCCCATGGAACCACTGAGACAACTTCATAAAGATTGGCATCAGAGAGTTGGTGAAGCCCTTCAGATATATACCAATCTCGAGACAAAATGGTAACCCCCAAATTTTTGTCTGCAGGGCGAATGATGGTAGAATGATCATTAGCCAGAGAAAGGATGACCTTCTAAGTGTGGGGAAAAGTAGGAAAAAAAGGAGAAGAGGTAAAAAAATAACTTCTTTTCCACAAGAGATTTGCCAAATGCAATGATCTTTTACAAAGGCCTGTATTTGTCCTTAGGCATCCAGTCGAGCTTGGGAATTCTGAAGGGTGAGATAAAATTAGGATCTTTTTTGGGTGGGACACCTCGAGGACCCAAAAACCAACAAAGTGAAGAAGTCTACAAAAAGCATCAAACTCTGTACAAACAACCACTGGAGACATAGGCGGTGGTTTGGGAAGGTATTTGAGACCAAGGTTCTGTTGTCACATAGAATTGCACCCATCTTGGAGAGAGTCCAAGCATTCTAATGACACAATGAGAATGATTTCAAGGTGTGGGACCTTGCAAGTTGAGATCAGACCTCCAGAGAAGGATTATTCCTCGTTCTAAGCCTAAAGCTCAGAGAAATTTACTAAACCTAGTGCTAATACTGTAGGGGAAAAGGGTTAGGAAGAATTGAATGAAAATAAAGGTGATGCATTAGACTTGGTAGGGTCAGCAGCAACTGACTCAACACAGTAATAATCTCACAATTAGAAGGACTTACACAGACTAGATTGATTCCAACAGAGGCCAAGACATAGAAGTAGAGAAATGAAAGGGACTATTTTATCCACAATACATAGCTCACACCAATCCAAAGAGTAGGCATAGTGATAAAATCAAAAGAGAGAGGCAAAAATAACAAATTATTGATTATAGAGGTCAAATAACTATTACAAAAGAGAGAATGATGAAAGAAATATAGACACAGAGTGATCAATTACATTCATTGTTGAATAAGACTAGAGACATGAGAGGCTCAGCAGAAGAGCATAGTCCATCAAATCTAGTTGTTCTTGCAATTGCATTACAGAGGTCTGATTACAAAGATTCTTTATCCTATAGTAGAGCAAAAGAGTAGCCAACCCCTAATACATCTTAAGACATGTATATATAGCATTTCAGAACTCCACTGTAGCAACCATGGTGGGAAAAGGAGAAGTCAATGAGAAGAGACATCGACCATGCTGCATTGAATTTTGCTCAGAAACCCCCTACAAATTAGGGCAGAGCCCAAACCCCTAACTATCCTGTAAGCTCACAAATAGGTTGCTTGTGTGAATGAATGGTAGGCACATTGATGAGGGGATGTAGAAAGTCTTTGATTTTCCATTGCGAATAGGCCCTGGATCTGTATCTGTACCCTAGTATTGAAGGGTTCACCTTTTCACCTACCCTCATCAGCGCAGGTCAACAGAAATTGAATGCTGAGTTGGTAGGGAGGGGTAACTTTTACAACACTTTATATTTTTAAGCCTTGAGTCTTTGCATCCGCATTCTCATCGGCTTGAGTTGATTCCTTTGAATAATCATCCTCTACAAAGCCCACCAACTTAGTTGAATGCTTAGGTGCCACCAGAAAGTTTAAAAATCCTGAGTTTGAATTAGGGGTGTTGGATGAAGAAATAGTTCAAATATTGATGGCCTCGTGAGCTCCACAGCATACAGTTTACCTATTACTGTGTGTTGACACCTTAGGATATGTGGCAAGATCTTGTAGGTGTGCAAAGAATCTACCTGGTAGGCAAGATTCCACCATGACACTGCACCACTGTTAGATCATCGACCTCTTTTCCTTTTATACTAGCGGCCCCACATGGGCACCACACATCATAATCTCATGGTCGTACAAAGAATCTTCCCAACAGACAAGATTCTTCCATGACACCGCATTGCCATTGATTTTAAATGGCCCCATTGCAAGCTTTCTCTCTTCAACACCTGGCACCATCTTACTGAGGCCTCAATATACTTTATAGGTGTCCTCATTTCATAGCTGCGCAGAAGGGATATGATGTCATCTTCAGTAGGCTTGCGGGCTCATGAAATTCTACCACGTGGCACTGCGGGCCTTGAAAGACTTAAGACTTAGAACCTAAAAGGAACATGACCTAATGAGCAACAAAAGGTAAACCTTAAGACTTAGGGTCAGTCACTTCATGACATAAAGGACTCAAGTTATAACTTAAGTGACCAGGCACCAAGAATAAATGATCAACTATGAATTAGAACAAAGGTAAGATCTAGCCATAAAACGTTAGGGTTTAAGGAGAAACAAGGGAAACCCTAAGAGGTTTTGGAGGGTTTGAACAATTCAGCCTACATACCAGAGAAGGAAAACACCAGAATTAAGGATTCTTTAGACTATTTAGCCAGGAGGGAAAAATAGTATAATAGGATCAAAACATCAACTTCAGTAGTAGAAAGAGGCATGGCTAAGAATTATGAACAACAAAATTTGTAATTTTACCATCTACTTTCCAAATGTTGCTCCGATAAAGGAGAAGGCAACGATAATAGTCTAGAAAGAATATAGAGGCCCATTTGTTTAATTTCAGTTTCCATTGCCTCTACAATGAAACCCATCCTACACATGTGGCTTGAGAGCAGATGGGGTATAGTTCACCTGAGCTTGATTGGAACTAGTGGGATGGAAATTGTTTCCACCACCCGAACGCGACTGTGGCTATGCAAAGGGGGTGTGGTTCTACTAACCATTTTGTCATCTCCTTCAACGGCGGCCCTGTGGGTGGTGCCAGCTATTTTTTGGTATGAAAGGAGGGTTTGGTTGCTGGGGCTATTTTTGTTGAGGCTTTTTGAATGGTACCGAGGATCCTTGGTGTTGTTACTGAGGGTTAGGGCTTCTACTTTTATGAGGCCTAACATGCTAACCTGCAACTCACAACCAACTCTAAAATCATGTAAGATTCAACTATAAATCCACCTAGAATGCAAATGATTGAAGGAAAGCAAGAACAAAAATCTAGAATTGAAAGAATAAATTGTATTCTATTCAATCAAGAATGCAAAGCATACAAGCTTAAGTAATTACAATGAAAGAAATATGTGAGTATATATAGGATATATCACCTAGGAGACTAAAAACATAAGAAGTGTAGGATAATGTGCAAAAAGTCCCTAAGTAAACTTAACCTAGTGTGAAAAGGATAGAAGTGGAGATCAACTATCTAGAAAATGAACTAGTTAGGAAATATACCCCATTCACACTAACACTCCCTAACCATCCTTCACATCCTCTTAATATTTTTGAACTCTTGCAAATAAGAAGCAAAGTTATCCAAAACTACTTGAACATGATCAGGATCTAGGCCATCTGAATAGACAAACTTCACTTCAACTTTGATAAAAATATCCAACAACTTGCTAGGTACCCACATGTGCTCAATCATCTTCCTTTCAAAATCTTCATGAGTTTATTATTGGCATTGCATCAAATTCTAACTCCTTGGGAGATTCCTATTTTACCACATTCTTAAACTAATCCTTCAAAATTTATACTAAATTAAAAGCATTTTTATCATCATACAACTAACAACCAACCCCTTCCACAAAATTCTTCATAACATCTGTAGACACCCAAAAATGTCCATCTCTTGCAATACCTTATGTTTTGCCCTAAGCATCTTTTGGAATTGCTACACTTAATCTTCTTTACCACTTATTAATAGATTAATGATATAACCATGAAAGCATGAATCAACAACACATGAGTAGAAATATAATCAACACACATAACACCAGGATTTTTACGTGGAAACCCAGTTAATGAAAAGACCAAGATGGGGTTTAACCCACAAGATTTATTCTCTGTTAAAAGAATAGAAAAATGGGAAGACACTTGCCTTCAGGTGCATTGCCTAGAGCTCACTGCTCAAAGGAGGCTTACTGCCTACAAGAACATTCACAATGTTAACACTGAAAGGTTGAACTGAGAAACAACATCTTCTTCATGCAAGATTCAGTTCCATTGAAGCGCATAACACCTCTGCTCTGCCCCCGCTCACTTCCTCGCTACATCCACATGTTCACTCTCATCCACATTTCCACAACTTCACAACACTTATTTATACATGACATCAACTTTGGAATGAACATCAAAGTCGGCCTTACAATCATCTATCTAGAACATTCTCCAAGATAGGCATTACAAGCAATTACAATCACAAGACTTAAAATGCTACATGCGAATCTTTACACTATCGGCCAAACATAGCTGGGACTCAAATATTCCTCAATCAACATGCCACGCTCCATAGAACACTTCTTAGATCATCCGCAACATGCACCAAACATCTGGTTGGCCAAGACTAGAAAGAACAACACTCAAGGAGAAATATTCAACCATGAGATCAATCCTTAATACAGACCACCAACATAATAGGTACACGATCCATAGACCACCACAAGCACAAAGAAATCAACAAGAACAACCACATCACCTCAAATCACCAAAAACACTTGCATCTTCATCCAGGAACTTAAGAACACCAACTGTCATGACTGTCACACTAGAAAGATTACTTGCGGACCTCCAAACCATGAACCACTTGAGTTGAGGACACACACCAACATCCCAAACATACCTCTAGATCTACAGACCATAATATCCCAATGCAGAGCAATCCGGACCAAATTCCTGTCACTCTATCACCTCTAAACAACTGCAAAACTTGGTTCTACTCAGATGGCCATAAATTCACCAATATTTCATGTGAACCTCTCAAATCTTAACTGGAGCAACTTCAGGCAATCCTCTACAAAATCTTTTGGTTCGCAGACTCTGATTTTCATTTCACTGGAAATGCAGAGCAATCTACTTTGTTGAACTGCACTGTCTTCACTGTTTCTAACAAAGAGATATGTAACTCACTTATTTCTTCCAGAGAGGCTAATTTTCTCAATATCCTCAACATACAAGAATAAGATACAGTTGACACCAATGACAACAAGGATATGTTGACATCAATGACAACACCGATTAGGCAGATATTTGTAACAATCTCCCCCTTTGTTATTGATGGCAACATATTATGTGAAAAATTGTTTCAACCATCAAGACAAGAACTTCTCCCCCTTTCTCTTATCACAACTACAACCACTCTCTTCACTACTCCCCCTTTCACCAGCAACTACTTACTTCCATGTTTTTCACATGACTTCTCTCCCCCTTTGACATCAATGGCAAAGGGCACATATTTGCAATCATCTCTCACCCTTTTTGTTTCTTAGACAAGACCAAACTGAACTCAGAACATACTGACTACTCCCCCTGAGTAGCATCTCCTTACCATCAATCTAGATCACAAGATATGACTGTGAGTTCCATCTGACTAATACAAACTAGTGCACCTTAGTTCTGAACAGGAGGGGTTAATCACCCCTAGCTTCTTTCTAAGATACTCAAAAGTGTCCTTAGGTAGAGGCTTAGTGAAGATATCCGCAATCCAATCCTTTGAAGGAACAAACTCCAATCTGATTTCATTCTCATTTACCTTCTCTCTCAAAAAGTGAAACTTGATGGATATGGGCTTTGTCTTTGAATGCAACACCGAATTCTTTGAAATGTTTAATGCACTTGAATTATCACAGAAGATTGTAATAGGCTCTTCAAACATAATTTTGATATCCTTCAACATTTGCTTCATTCACAAAACTTGAGTGCAATTACTTGCTACTGCTATATACTCTGCCTCTACAGTAGACAGAGATATTACCTCCTACTTTTTTCTCAACCAAGAAACCAATCTCTTTCCCAAGAAAAATGCACCTCCACTAGTACTTTTCCTATCGTCCACATCTCCTGCCCAATCAGCATCTGTATATGCATGAAGAGTGAAATAATCACCCTTAGGATACCATAAGCCATAATCAGATGTTCCCTTTAGATATCTAAAAAATCTTTTCACTGCTACAACATGAGATTCTCTAGGATTAGCTTGAAATCTAGCAACAAGGTCAACTACATTCATAATATCAGGTCTGGTATGAGTAAGTTAAAGCAGTCCTCCAATCATTGATCTATACCTTTTCTGGTTTGCCTTAGGGGAATCATCATCTTTAGTCAACTTGCATCCAGTTATCATAGGAGTACTCACTGATTTTGAATCCTCCATTCTAAACTTTTTCAACAACTCCTTTACATACTTAGACTGAGATATGAAGATGCCCTTATCTGACTGAATGATTTGCAGACCCAAAAAGAAATTCATTTCACCAAGCATGGACATCTCAAATTCACTTTGCATCTGATTAGCAAAATTTTTACAAGTGTTCTCATTTCCACCAAAGATGATATCATCAACAAATACCTCAATCATCAAGATGTGTTCATGATCAACTTTGAAATAAAGATTACTGTCAGCTGTGCCTTTGCTAAAACCTAACTTTAGCAGATACTTATCTAATCTTGCATACCAGGCTCTTGGGGCTTGTTTAAATCCATACAATGCTTTCTTCAATCTGTAGACCTTATCTCCTTAATCAAACAATTGGAAACCTTCTGGTTGTTCAATGTAGTCCTCTTCTTCCAACTCTCCATTCAGGAATGTTGACTTGACATCCATCTGGTAAACTTTGAATTCTTTGTAAGCAGCAAATGCAAGAAATAATTTGATTGCTTTGATTCTTGCGACTGGAGCAAATGTTTCTTCAAAATCAATTCCCTCTACCTAAGAATATCCTTTGTACACCAATCTTGCTTTGTTTCTCACAACTTCACCATCTTCATTCAATTTGTTTTGGAAGACCCATTTAGTTCCAATTACATTTTTATTTTCAGGTCTAGGAACAAGATCCCAAGTATGATTATTTTTAATTTGCATTAATTCTTCTTCCATTAATTTTACCCAACTTTCATCATTACAAGCTTCATTCACTGATTTTGGTTCAACCTTTGAAATTTAACAATACTCTTCTTGTTCTTCAACAATTTTTCTTCTTGTTTAAACACCTTTATTTATTTTTCCTATAATTTGATCTTCAAAATGATTCAACCTCACATATCTGGGAGTTTTGGGATTTTCTTGAACTTCTGATTCTTGAACTTGTTCCTCAACATTTGCCCTAGCTTCTTGAGTCATTGGATTCTCCGGAGCACTCTGAATCTAAGTTTGAGGACTTTCATTTTGATCATATGATTCATATCCACAAAAATTGGAAGGTCTCTCCTTGGTTTCATCAACCTTGCCATTAGTACTTTCAATAATCTTTTTCAATCTCTTGTTAAAGCACCGGTATGCCTTGCTTTGGTTAGAATAACCCATAAATATTCCTTCATCACACCTTGCATCAAACTTGCCTAGATCTTCATCTCTTTTGATATAGCATTTACTACCAAAAACTCTAAAGTATTTCATAGTAGGAGCATTACCAAACCATAGTTCATAAGGAGTTTTACGAGTATTACCTTTGATCTGCACTTGGTTAAGAGTGTAGACATCAGTACTCACAGCCTCTCTCCAATAGACATGTGGAACATGTTCTTCCATCGTCATGGTTCTAACAGCCTCTTGAATAGTTTGGTTCTTCCTTTCCACAACTCCATTTTGCTGAGGAGTCCTAGGAGCAGATAATTGTCTTCTTATTCCATGCTTTTCACAAAATGCATTAAACTCACTGGAGGTAAACTCTCCACCTCTGTCAGATCTCAGACACTTTATCTTCACACCAATCTCAGTCTCCACCCTAGCCTTGAACACCTTGAATCTGTCAAGAGCCTATGATTTCTCTCTCAAGAACGTGACCCACATCATCCAAGAGTAATCATCAATCAAAAACATAAAGTATCTGTCTCCTTGCAAACTGCTATCTCTGGCAGGACCACACAAATCAGTGTGCACAAGTTCCAACAATCCACTTGAAAATTGTTCTTTACTTTTGAATGTAGTTCTGCTTTGTTTGCCCAACTGACATTCCTTACACATGCTATTAGCAAGTTTTACAAGCTTTGGAAGATCTCTCACAGCCTGAGTAGTACTTATCTTGACAATACTATCAAATTTTACATGACACATTCTCCTATGCCATAACTGTTGATGATTGTTTTGATGCAATCATAACAATAAGTTAAAATTCACATATAATGAACTGAAACTATACTTGAAAGATAAGAAGGAATCATTTAAGATTCAACTAATCCCAAGTCTACAATGGTACGGTTGGTCAAGTTCAGTTGGTCTATCTGAAGCTGTAATGTTCAAGGGGCCTTACGTAGTTTAGAGTTGTTTGGTGGTTTACTGGACTAAGATTATGCAAAAAGATCATAGATTTCAACAAGTATTTTGTTCATTTGCGTACAAGTGTTATTGTACTGCAAATTCTAAATGGTTTTCTTGAATTATTGCAGCTTTCTCCTTTATACATTTATGAAAACTGTCTACTTTTAACTCTGTTATGTATGCTTCTTCAAATTTGAGACAACTTTCTTTAGATTTCTACGTTTACAGCTAAATATTTCAGATGGGTTGGGAAAAGTTAGAAAGATTTAATCTACACCTCATTTAATCTACCGAAGGATCTAATTGTTCTGTTATGCACTATGTAAATACTACAGTAATTTGATCAAATCCACAGTAAAAACCTTAAATGCAAGTTCTGAGCATTTTCACAAACATACATTTAAAATTGCAAGCTCTCAAAGAAAATATTTCAAAACACAAAGAAGAGCAGGAGAACACTCAGAAGATAGATGCAGAACTCCAGATTCTATTGTATTAGAAACAAGTAGTCATACATGATTTACAATGTAGGAATGACTCTTAGTTTCATTGATCATACTACAGAGAACTTACAAGCTTTACAGATACAGTAAGGAGGCCAGACATTCCACGCGCACCTTACTGCAGACAAACAGGTGACCTCCTTCTTCTACTTCTAATCTAAACTAAGCTAACTTGCTGTATGTTCCTAAAATCCCTGTTGTAAAGTATTACAGTGTAGAGAGGCACAATATATAGACTTTCTGACTGTCCTCACTACAACAAAAACCCTAACTAAACCCCTGGTTATAGCAATAAATACAGATGAACCAGTCTTCCAAAATATCTCTGAGCAGTGTCAAATCTGGGCAAAATATTGCCCCTTCTGAGAAGCTCTGGTAGCTCAGCAATAACTTCTGTTTATCTGCTGCAATAATGCTCTCAACTGCAACCTTGTCCTTCACTTGAATGGCCTTGACTTCCTTGCACTTCATCTTTATCTTCTTGCTCCTAAGATCAGATTTCCTTCCTCCATGATGTCACTGTGTTGAATTTCCAGCTGCTTCCTCAATTGCAAGCTTGCAAGACAAGACAAGCAATAAGTATCAAGTTCATCAAATAAACAGTAGGAAATTAAAATACTATTTAAATCCGGGTGACTGTGCAAAAAAATGTGGAAATTGGGTCCAAAAACTCTCCAAAACGCATTCAAAATGCATACAGACTGCTCAAAATACCGGGTCAACTATCGCTGACCAAAAAATACTACGGGCGCCAAAAATATAGTTTAAAATTCCTATTGCTACGCATCTCCCGCCCATCGGCGTGAGAATCACCATCAGCGTACCAAAAAATAAATTGGCCGATGTTCGCAGTTGGGCCGATGGCCTTTTTCCTTTGTTTATCCTCTATCGGCGAGAGTTATGCCGATACAGCCCTTCGGGTTGCATTTCCTTTCTATCGGCGTGAGACTATATTGTCGGCGGGCTCAAAATTCCCTCCGCCGATGCCTTTGTTATACTGATGCCCCTTCGTTGTTCGCCATCGGCGAGAGATCGCCCATCGGCGAACTCCAAACTTCCTGCGCCGATGACCATACCTTGGCCGATGTTCATTTCATCGGCGTAGGTGTTGCCGATGACTCCCTTTACTTCACATTTTGGCCAAGTATTCAAAACCAATGTATATTGCAAATATACATGCAAAAAAAACTCCATTTGATAATCCCTTTTAATTCCGGCATATATATTTCGTTGTATATCCCGATATACAAACACGAATATACAAGCAATTAACTCTAATTCATAACCTCCTTGATTCCGTCGTTGTACACTTTCATTTGTATATTTCACACTTGCATGTGAACAGTGCCATGTATGTGAACAGTGCCTTGTATGTTTGCTTATATATTCTGCTTGTATATAAAATATACAAGCCCAAATATACAACGAATTTTCAATATTTGATAAGTTTTCGGGTCCGCTATGTATATTCTGCATTGTATATTTTGCTTGTATGTTAGAATATACAAGCCTGAATGTACAAAAGTGACCAAGCATAAAAAATATAACTTTGCACATACAAAGGACCTTGTATATGCCAAGCGATAGACAAACCTGAATGTACATTTTACTAAAATGATCATAACTTGCAAAATATGGCGAATTTTAAGATGGTTCAAAAAGCAACCCTAGCTCATTTTTCACAAGGAATCCGACCATATCATGCAAGGGTACTGAAAATGTATTTTTCTATATTTTTAACAAGGTTTGCAAATTTGACTCTCTTTTCCCTTTACCACCAAGCAAAACAACACAAGCAGAAACAAAAAAAGCAAAGCAACAGCAGGGGTCCCCATTTTGCTAAGGGGCATAATGGGGCGTGTTGTGAACATCACAACAATAACCAACTCTGATCAATCTGAGCAATCAAACAAATTTTACCAGTGCAACTTAAATGAAAGATATTACCTCTAGTCTGTGTACCATATGCAATCTCTGTTCTGGAGCTTTCCAAGATTCTGCATTTTCCATCCTTGAATCTGAGATCATACCCTTTGTCAACCAACTATCCAACACTAAGAACATTATGCTTCAACCCTTCTACATACAAAACATCATTAGTGTTATTCTTACCATCAAGAGAGATGGATCCTCTACCATGGATTCTACCAGCTAAATTGTCTCCAAACTTCACAATTCCACCTTCATACTTTTCCATACTTACAAACTTACTCTTGTCACCTGTCATATGATGAGAACATCCATTGTCAATCACCCATTCATCCTTTTCTTCAACCTGAGAAGCCAAGGCACTTTCCACATTCACATAGCTAGCAGATTCAGTAGGCACTGGATTTTCTTCTTTGATAGCAATGAACACCCATTCATTTCTAGATGTACTTCCTTTATTAGATTCATCATCTATAACTCCTTCATCAGTAGCTTCTTGGATATAGTAGCATTTCTTCTGAAACCTAGGTCTGTTAGGGTTTGGCTTTGAAACTCTCTCTAGACATCTTGAAGCAAAATGACCAATCTTATTGCAAGCAAAACATTTGAAAGGCAACTTTCCTCCATACTTACCGGATCCTCTTGGTAATCTTTTGGCAAAAAGAGCTTCAAGTTCTTCAAGCTTCGTTTCATCTTCTTCAAGTTCCTTCCTTGACTTCTCATATTTGGTTAGTCTTTTTGAAGAGCTTTCACCTGGATCAAATCTTTGCTTCCCAGAAACACTAACCTTAAAATCATATTTTGATTTAGGAAGGGAATCACCAAACTCACTCATTTCAAATACTGAAAGCTTTCCAACCAACTGATCCCTTGTAACAGTTGTCACAATCCTAATCTCCTCAATAGAAGCAACTCTATGCTTGTATGAAGCAGGTAAGGATCTAAGTACCTTGCCAACAATCTCTGATTCTTCCAGTTTTCCACCAACACACCTAATACTACACACAAGTTCATTCACCTTCTGCATGTAGGAAGTGATGTTTTCATCTTCATTCATCCTCAAACTTTCGTATCTACCCTTCAGGCTTTGCAACTTAGCACATTTGACATATGCATCACTTTCATATAGAGTTTCCAACTTCTCCCAGATTTCATGAGTAGTTTTCAATTCCAGGACATTTGTCATTTTTGTATCAATTAGGGCACTCAACAATGCTTCTTTAGCCCGAATGTTATTTTTAGCATCTTTGATTTCATCTAGAGTTGAAGGACCTTTCTTCGGAGGCTTATACTCATCCTTAGTTATCAACCAATAAGGATCACCCATACATTGCAAATGACACTCCATCCGATTCTTCCAAAGAGAGTAATTTGTTCCAATCTCAGACTGTCCTTCTTGTATGTCGACATCCTAGATCTCCCCAAGTGATCAAGATTCTTTTAGAGGAACTGACTCTGATACCAATTGTTTAAATTAGGGAAGACAACTGAGAGGGGGGGTGAATCATTTGTTACAAAACTTTTAACTTTTACTGCACTTAATCTTCTTGACCACTTATTAATAGATTAATGATATAACCATGAAAGCATGAATCAACAACACATGAGCAGAAACATAATCAACACACATAACACTAGGATTTTTATGTGGAAACCTGGTTAAGGGAAAAACCTCGGTGGGGGTTAAACCACAAGATTTATTCTCTGTTAAAAGAATAGAAAAATGGGAAGGCACTTGCCTTCGGGCACACTGCCCAAAGCTCATTGCTCAAAGGAGGCTCACTGCCTACAAGAACATTCACAATGTTAACACTGAAAGGTTGAACTGAGAAACATCATCTTCTTCATGTAAGATTCAGTTCCATTGAAGCACACAACACCTCTACTTTGCCCTTGCTCACTTCCTTGTTACATCCACATCTTCGCTCTCATCCACATTTCCATGACTTCACAACACTTATTTATACATGACATCAACTTTGGAATGAACATCAAAATTGACCTTACAATCATCTATCTGGAACATTCTCCAAGATAGGCATTACAAGCAATTACAATCACAAGACTTAAAATGCTACATGCGAATCTTTACATTGTTGGCCAAACATAGCTAGGACTTAAATCTTCCTCGATAAACATGCCACGCTCTAAAGAACTCTTCTTAGATCATCCACACACGCATCAAGCGTCTGGTTGGCCAAGACTGGAAAGAACAGCAACACTCAAACAGAAATCTTCAACCACAAGCTCAATCCTCAATGCGGACCACCAACAAAATAGGCACATGATTCAGAGACCACCACAAGCACAAAGAAATCAACAAGAACAACCGCATCACCTCAAATCACCAAAAACACTTGCATCTTCAAAGACCAACTGTCATGACTGTCACACTAGAAAGATTGCTTGTAGACCTCCAAACCATGAACCACTTGAGTTGAGGATACACACCAACATCCCAAACATACCTCTAGATCTGTAGACCATAATATCTCAATGCAGAGCAATTTGAACCAAATTACTGTCACTATGTCACCTCTAAACAAATGCAAAACCTGGTTCTACTCAGATGACCATAACTTCACGAATAGTTCATGGGGACCTCTCAAATCTTAACTGGAGAAACTTTAGGAAATCCTCTACAAAACCGTTTGGTCTGCAGACTCCGATCTTTATCTCACTAGAAATGTGGAGCAATCTACTTTGCTGAACTGCACTGTCTTCATTGCTTCTGACAAGAGATATGTACCTCACTTGTTTCTTCTGGAGAGGCTAATTTTCTCAATATCCTCAACATACAAGAATAAGATAAAATTGACACCAATAACAACAAGGATATGTTGACATCAATGACAACACCGATTAGGGACATATTTGCAATAGCATCCATATCATCACCTAATTATCACTTCCTCTAATAAATTAAATAAATCTAACACTTATTTAATTTATTTATCCCTTCACATTATTAAATAAATAAATTTTATTTATTTATTTAATCCCTTTTCCTCTTAAATTAAATAAAATAATTTATTTTATTTTATTTTAATTTATCACTTTATCACATTCCTCATGATTTAAATAATATTAAATTATTTAATATTATTTGCCCACCTTCCATTTCCAGCTCTCGAGATGACTTAATTCATCTCTTAAGTTAACTTGATTCACCTTCTAATTTCCAGCCAAGTTAACTCTAATCACCCTCTAATTCCCTCTCAAGTTAACTTAGCTCACCTTCCATTTCTTCTCTTTAGTTGCACGATCAACTTTCTAATTCCATCTCCTCTCACAAAATGGAAACCTTCCTCAACGCACATCACTCAACTCGAGAGGATCTTCCATTCAAAATGGAGGTTTTATCCCTCCATTCTCTCATTTTTGTCTATAAATTAACCCATTTCCATGCCATTTGGCATGGATGAACTTTCAAGCACCGTTAGTCTGCCAAAATTCCTTTATCCCTCTCATCCATCATCTACCTATCTCTCATCCATCAAATCTTCATCCTATCATCATTATGCTACAGATCTAAGAAACCAACAATCCAATCATTCGAGCGATCAATCATGCATGCATCAACATTTGAGGTATTCGAAGGATTTGGGTAAAAAGGTATTACATGTCATTTGTTTTATCTTTTGATTTGTCCAAATTTTTTGATTACATTTCTGGCACGCCCAGTGGGACTCACTTTGTTTGATCGTTTGTTTTGTAGATTTTTGGTATAATAATTTGTGCTTTCTAACCCTTGTTTGCAAGTTTTGCAGAGGATTTGTCATAGGTGACCTCCGAGACAAAAACTGACTACACCATTATGTCTGGGAGGCTAATTCCATGCTTTCTAACTATAAATTTGCTAGGGTTTTGTCATTGTGAATTTTTTTGTAAAAATTGATTTAAAAAAAAAAATTGCCAGCCATACTGTACGGATCCGTATAGTACGGACTACCATTGGTGTCAAATCTGCATGTTTCACTATTGCACTTTTGATTAAGGTTTGATTGTGTTTGTAGAATAATCATTGTTTTACAGGAAAAATTCACTGGTTTTAAGCAAACCCTTATCGACCTGTTCCCAAAACCCTTTACTGTCGCTATTGAAAACCCTCTGCGAATTATATTTTGTGGCTATGGTGGTCGCAACCTCCTTACACCTCTATCAGCTCCTTGTTGTGGCCAAGTCAATATCCTAATACTACTGACCTCCTTGGCTCTTGTCGTCGGCTTATCCTATTGGTCGACACTGGTCGTAGCTTTGTCGCCACTCGTGCCTACCGTCATCCTCTAACCAGGTCCTCTGCAAAGTATCTGTCACCAATGTTAGGGTTTCTACCTATCGACCCCTTAAGAGATTCCACACACCACCTACGACATCATCGTCACCACTCATAAAAGCTTTTGTTGTCACTGTAATTGTTATTAGGTTGAAACCTTTATCTAAACCCTAACTACCATTTGACTTGGCCTCTAGTCGAAATCTGTGCCACCCCTACATCTGTAGAGTAGACATCTATTATCTCTCAGTTACCATTCCAAACTATTGTCAACCATTCAACCTCCCTCATCGCTATCTAAACTTTGCCTCGAATCACTCCCATCGACCAACATTGTCACCCGTCGACAAACATAGCTATCCGTCGACCAACCTTCTGTGACCCTTCGCAGCTATGTAAACTCTTAAGTCGACATTTAAGCCTTTAGGTCAGCATTCTAATATCTAGGCTTGCTATGTAGTTGGGTTGTTAACTCTTGTTTTCGACCTTGAGCCTTTAATTAACATCTAACATTGGGGTTAAGCTTTATATTTTGGGTCTTTGAGTCATAAATTTCTAAAAAAGAGCTGGAGTTAAAATTTAAACTATCAACCCAAAACTGAAATCATAGGAACATAAATATGCACGTGTAACTAGAAAAATTTGCAAAAACCATAAAAAAAGTAAAAAGTCAAACATAAATCAACTAGTCAACCCTGTCTTCTTCAAACATGCCAAAGGAGGCAAATTTTTTCTTTTTTCCATAACAGGAGCATACAGAGGCCATAATAGGAGCACACAGAGGCCAAATCACGCAAATAAATACTCGTTGGAAAGGTAATTGGACAAAATTTGCAATGGTACAACTTTCATCAGGTGATTTTGTCATTTCAGTAGGTAATTTTATAGTCAAAGTTTATCTATTTTTCAAACTTTAATCTATGGTTTTTTCTTGGAAACTAATGTTTATATGTGCAACTTGTTATAACATGCTTGTCAAAGAATGGAGAAAATAAACTACTGACATATCTTCTGCAGGTTCAAGCAGTCAAAGAATCTTTTTTATCACTAAATTAGGTACAATTGGATTTGGTGTTTAAAATTAACTCTACTTTTTCCGTGCCTATTTTCTTCTCTTTGTTTGCTTGTCTTGAGTTTGTGTGTAACTTGACTTAGCAACGAGACTATCCTCTCCCCTTGCCTAACCAATGGATCTGGGGTACAAGAGAAATCATTGCTAACTCTAGAGGGTCTACCTTCCCATTGTGAGAAGGGAACGACCCAAGAGGAAATAGGCTAAAGCCAAGCCCTTCCAAGCCACTATATAAATAATGTGTTTGTGACGAAAGTCACAAACAACAGGTGCAGTTATGTCATACTGATGAATGTCTCCCTCAGTACCTTATGGTGCATGAAACCTTGTAGAGCGTAACCTCTGCAGACTCGGAGGCCTCCTAAACAAAGCGAATCGACGCATGTATGGCCACCTAAGGTCTGTTGATCATGATGTTAGTTATAAACAAACATAGAATAAAAGTTACACAACAACCTTTACGCATCTTGAAAGATACAATGAATTCAAAGAATTCATTATCCCAAGTCTCTATGGATTAGTTCTTAATCAGCTGACATTACTCAACGGTTGATGTGTGTTGCTGTTTCCATTTTGGGGCCTTACGTTTGCTTATTAGTAAGATTCTGTTCCTATAATGATGCTATAGAGAAAGGTTATTCTACATAGTGTATTTCT
The DNA here is from genome assembly GCA_027924645.1 of Cunninghamia lanceolata. NCBI lineage: Eukaryota > Viridiplantae > Streptophyta > Pinopsida > Cupressales > Cupressaceae > Cunninghamia > Cunninghamia lanceolata. Next base: position 10,761,562 of record BSBN01000346.1, on the reverse strand, counting down.
ACAAATGATGTGTCTATACTTAGATCTTTGCATGATATTTATCAGGTGTACATGCTTTAACCTCAAATATGCTATGAATTTTTAGTTATCTACGAGATGTCTGCATATTTCATACTATTTGCTTCTGATTGTCTATTATTTGCAATTGTGATGGTGAATTTATGAAATTAAAAGAAATTGAAAAGAGTACTTCAAATTATGATGAATCTTTAGCTATTGAACCACATACACACTTGATACAGTCATGAGAGAGAAGAAATCAAACCATATGTTCACCAGGATGTTCCACAGCTAGATACAGATGATGCAAACTTTAGAGGATGAGGAATGAAGACAATATATGTAGATTGATGAGCACTCCAAGGGACGCAGCAAATCAAAGCATATATCAAGAATTCATACACAGACTACTCAAGATTTACAATGATTTGTAATCAAAATGGTCTTCTCTTTCATTAAGTATGCAAAAGTATGGATGCTTACAATAACTTTGAAATAGGCCCTGAATATTTCAGCAAAGAAATTTCAATTAAGCTTCTGAATGTTTAAAACAAGGCATCCCTGCACCTTTTATAGAATAAGGTGAGGGAGCGGTTACACATGATCTACGATCAAGATTTATCAATTAAGATCAATGGTACATATTCTTCTTGACTTGGTCAACTATGTCTCGTGGCATAGGTTGCTAGCTGGCAACCATCTAGGTAACTTATTTTCCTCTAAGTACTTGATGCAGATGTTTTCCCTTGTATCACATCTTCATCTACTCTTCAGGCTCTTCTTCTTCATCATCATGATCATCACTTTCTGTGTCTTCATCATCCTGATGGATATCGCCTTGTATATGGACCTGCATCATCATCCTGATATTTTCATATGCTTCTACTATTCTTTCAACTTCCCCGCCATCTTGAGTTTTGGCTTTACCGATGGCATGCTTATGGGCTTGGAACTCATCCATGAGGGCTTCCAATTTATTCTTCCTACTGCTCATTGTTTCATTATAGTTCTCTACCGTGACCTTGATCCTCATGATCTTGTTCATTGCTTCTTCTGTTAGGTGAGTAAGAGGGTCATCAGCCATCGGCTGGAAGTTATTATGCAGAGCTTTTATGGCAAAGTCTGCATCTTGGTTTTCAATTTTCCCTCTACTTTTCCTTCCAAGGCCTTCAGGACTTCAACTTCAAATGACATCATGTTGTGCAGCTTCAAACTGATATCTCTTAATTTACTGATGCACTTCTTCAATACATCACATTCAAATCTGATGTCCTTATACCAAATAGCTACCAGCATGGCAGTGTTATTATCCAGCACCTGATGGTTTATTAGGATCTGAGGACTAATCCTCTTTACTTCACTCAAAGCACTCAAGGCTTTTTCTAACTGAAATGACCTCCTTCTGGCTTCAATCGGCAATTTATCTACTTTCTTCCTAGAGATACTCAAAGAATTCCACCTCTGCAAAGAGGCTCTCACTACTTCTTCAGCTCCTGTTAGTGCAGACAACATCCACTTTCTCATAACCACTGACTCATGCCTCATAAGGTCCAATTTATTTACCTCCTCCTAAGAAATTACAGTCAATGGGACTGCTTGATCTGATACTATATTATTAGGGTTAATCAACCCTTTTATGTATGAATGTAGCTGAGCAATGTGCTCTTTATGCTGCTTATTTTTCTCCTTTTCTCTCTTCACCCTTTGGGTTAAAGAATCTATTATATCCTTCCCTTCCTGACCCTCCTGGTCTTCATTGGCAAAGCCCAAGTCAACTGTAGTGATCTGGAATTCTTCTAGGGTGATCTTGCATTTTTCCTTTTCAACAATGGGAAGTGCTACCTAGGCAGTCCTTCTACCCATAGCAGGATCTCTTCTAATGGTAGATGTTAATCTGGCCTTCCTCTTAGGCTTCATGATGGTTTCTGAAAATAATGTTGAAATATCAAATTCCTGAATCTCAAAACCTGATTCCATACCTATTTCTTTCTCTAGCCATTGAGGTACTTGATCTCTGGATCCTTGTCGTCTATCATCATCATCATGTCCATCGTGATCTCCAGTATCTGTCTCGGTCCTTGGTGGACAGGATGATGTCCTGATTTTTTCCTCATGATGTTCTTCATGAGGGTGATCTTGCTCCATTTTATCCTCCTGAGGAACTTCTTTTTGCCGTGGAAGATCTTGTGGTGTATCTACATGTTGGTCCTATACTTGATCCTGCACATCATCTTCTTTTGTTTCATCCACCTTGGGAATTTCCTCATCCTGAGGTATGTTTGTATTTGTGGATATCATTGTATCTGACTTAGGTGCATCTACCTGATCTTTGATCACATTCAGCTCCGCACCTGATATATCTACCTCTTGGGTCTTAAGGTCCTCCTAACCTGATGTTTCTTTATCATCGGAGGTTTTGTGAGTCCGAAGGGCATCATCACCTGATGTATCTTTGTCCTCCCCACCCTTTTGCTGGACTTCAACTATTTTGGGCTCATCAGATATATCTTGTTGTTGTTGGCCCATATCTGGAGTATGACTCTCTACTTCTGTCAACTTCACCTCCTCAATATTTTCTATTCTCTCAGGTACACCTGCTTGATGTTCATGACTTACATCCTCCCTATGTGTTAGGTCTATCACTGCAGGACTAGTTACTTGATCAACCAATTTATCAAGCCCTATTTGTTGGGCTGCCCTCTCTGGGCTATCCTCTTTTTCTTGCCCTATTTGCTTCAACTCTTCTAATATCACCCTCTATGAGGATGGGGTTCCTTGGGGTGTCATGCGAGTGTTAGAAGCAAGAGTCTCCATTCGTTGAGAGGCTACATTTTCCACCACCTCATCATCTGATAAGTCTACAGTCTCTTCCAGTGAGACAGGACCGCTTTGACCTGCTCCTATGGTTTCTTTTACTTGCTCTTCAACCCTCTCAGTCTTGAACTAAATGATGGTAGGAAGTGGCACATCATGTTGCAATTCTTTTCTGAACACTTCACTACCTACTCCCCTCAATACTATGGGGTCATGTCTTATTTCACCCCTCATAGACATTCTCTGTCTTTTAGGTGGTGATGCCACTAGGGGTGCTTTCCTCTTTCTGGTGAATGTCATGGGGTCATCTTCTGAAGGCTCCTCAGTCACTGGGTCTTCCTCAATAAGGATATCCTTTTCTACATTCTGCTGTGAGGTCTGGCACTATCTTGTATTTCTACCGTATCCACAGCCGGCCTCAGGATCCTCTTGGTCTTTTGTTTATCCTCTAGAGGTGGTGCAGATGAGGCTGATGCCTATCCTGATGCAGATGCATCTTCAGCTAGTATATCTACTCTTTCAATTATTACTCCTTTAGGTTCTGTATCAGTCTTCTTTTTTCCTCTAGGGGGTCCTTTTCCTTGTTTCTGGGGTGGCAGCCTTTCTCCATTAGATTTTCTCTTCTCAACAAGAAAGTCATCATATTCCTCATCAAGAATCTCTTGTATTTTCTTCTTGTTATCGACTATGATGGCCATCCCCTTCTTCTTTAGTATACCTATTTGTTTATCTACCCATGACTGGGTCAACTGCAACACCCCACCTGTAAACTGATCTAATGAAATGTCTTCAAGTTGCGTCAGGTTAGGGGCTGAAATGGTGTCATTATACACCTTGTTATCCTCATATTCATTTGACATGATCTTGTCATCATTTTTCTTTAATTGTGTAGGCACTATATTTCCTTCTTCTAACCTCAGCCTCATCTTCATAGTTAGTCTAGAAATCCTCTATGTGTTTTTGATGAATGGACTTCCCCATGATCTTTTGCATTCTCCCATAGGGGTCATATGATCTAGCCAATGGGAATGGCTATAGGCTCATCATGTTCAGACCCGCTATGGCCTTCTTTATATTTTTTGAATCAGGGCATATACTCCACCCTATAGTTACTGGAAACAAAACTGGAGGTAACTTATTATTTTCTTTATAAGCATCCAGTATTATTGATACCTGTCTCAAGAATTCCATCAGGACTACCCCATCAATAGGGTACTTGGGTAGCATTAATGGTTGGCCTTCATAACCTTCTATTCTAATGTAGGAAAAGGTGGCAAATTGGCTAAACCAAGCACCATGTCTGTATATTACTTCTTGAGCTTCCATGCTCAGTCTTTTGGTTCTATCCTCCTCCATTGTTCTGACCAGATGCATTGAGAATGCATCATTCACTAATTTGTAATCATGGAGATAGTGTATTCTTTGCAACTGAGGATAATGATCCCAGATATGGGCATCATTTAGATTGCCACCAATCTTTCCAATTGTAGTTAGTGCATCAAATGTACCTTTGTAAGCACATGAATATACAATATATGAGGTCATGAAAAATGAACATTCCAGGCCACTTAGGTTCATCAGTTGTTTGTCTAAGGCATCACTAATGATCTTAGCCCATAATGGCTTGTTATCTATATAAAGGCACATTATGATAACTCCATACATCCAATCTTTGAAACTTCCAGCCGTAGGCTGGCTTGTCATCCTGCTGAGCAGGGCAATCATATACTGATATTCATCATCAAAGTCAAACTTGTACAAGTGCACTGGTAATTTGGCAGAGGCAGTATAAGGGCTATTCTTTGCTCTCCATTGGTACATCCTCTTTCTTGTAGTCTTCTTATTATTTATTTATTCAGTCTCCATCTTCTTCAGATCCATACTGATGACTTTCTTTCCCATTGGGAGGTTAAAGGTGGAGGTAATACCTTTTATTGACAGATCTGCATAAACCCTGCCATGTTTTTCCACTCTCCTTGTCTTAGGGTTATAATTTTGGGCACATTATATTACCAATTCTGGAGTTTCCATGGAATAAGGAAATCCAGCCGCATACCACATTCCTGATACAAATATGTTGTCCAGTAAGGTACTTTCTTTATCATTATGCATTTTGGATGACCATGCTACCAAATCTATGTTTCCCTGGTGAGTATCTCCGATGACACCATATTTAAACTGCACTCCTTCAGGTCGAGCAAACACAGGCTTAAGAAATTCTGAATCAGATTTGCTCTTCCTGACGTTAGCCATGGATTCCTGCAACTAACATGACTGGTCTTACAACAATATCCACATGCATGCATATACATCATTATACATCTACGACATCATGCATATCATACTTATTAATCTACATTTCATCAGGATATGCATAATCTCAGTTTCAACCTACTGGCAAAACATCCTACCTGGATATGTAGAAAATGACAACAGGAGGGTTTTTTAATTACTTACCTGATAAAGCTTATCTCCTGAATTAATCTGATGATTATGGAAAAGGGAATTTAGATACTGGTGATGATCACATGTTCTATTCTGCTGCAAGCTATATGCGTCCACAGGTAGGTCGTACGAGGGTTTGAATATCCGTGCTATGTAAATCTCATTTTCTTGCAAGGTAAATGCAAAATGACCTTGTAAATTCACTTTTAATCTCATCCTTAGGGTAAATTAGGGCAAAACCTGATCAAATTGATCCAAACCATTGATCTTCTGCTCAAAATCCACGGATGTTGCCAGGTGTGTGCATCGCATTCGCAATCGGCGGGAATCCACCTACTGCATTTATGACCATTAAATGTTATGCGGCAAGGGGAGGGGGGTGATCTTCAGAAGATCGGGTGATATTGAGAATATCGGGTGACATTTGGAATATTGGGTGATATTCAAAATATGACCCCCTCGATGTAATACCGGGTGATGTTAAGAATATACCTCCGCGAGGTAAAAAGGATGATGACGTCATCGTTAGGGTGATTTTATTTGTTCATCAAGATTGGATGACATCATCAGCATATTGGCTCTGGGGTGATATTTTGTGCCAAGATGATATTCAAAATATCGGGTGATATTTGGAATATTGGGTGATATTCAAAATATGACCCCCGTAAAATATATGAAGCTGTTCGACGAGTAAAAACCATTATCACGTAAAATTGACTTCCAGAGCTCCAGACCACATGACTATCGGGTGATAAAATTTGATCAGGGTGATCTTACTTAAGATGACTGATGTTAAGAAATATGATCCTCCCCCCGGAATATCAGGTTTGACCATGACTTTGACTCACCATAACTTTCACTCCCTAAGGAATATCAGGGTGATCCAAAAGGCAAACCTGCATGAAATTTTGTACTCTTTCTAACCATGAGGTTATTGACATGAAATATTCACTTTGAAAAAATTGACCTCATCATGATGACTTACCCAGCTCCCTTATGCAGTGTCACCTGCATGACTTACTTTTACTAGACCGCCGAAAAGCAAGAAAACACAAGCCAAGCAAAAAGTTGGGTCCCTGTTTTGTTAAGTCAAAATGGGGTGTGTTTTGTAACCACACAACAAGGTCAAACCTCAAAAACTGTCTATCTACTGGTGCAGGAGGTCAAACCTTTGAAGCCGTCCCACAATCTCGTAGCTTATAGTAGAGATGGAAAATTTCTGGAGGTCTTTGGATCTTTAGAAATTTGAAGTCTGGTATGCCCAAGAAGAGAGTGCACTATAAGGGGGAGCCAGTGCTACCAGACTTCTAGGCCATCCACTATAAGTAGGTATGGCTGGAGAAATCCAAGTGGGAATCCAATAGATATTGTCCTTACCTAGCCTAGGTTGTACAGATTTATCATTGTGTTTGGTGTGCATGCATGTACATGTGAGATCTTGTGTTTGATATTGCCCAAGTCACACTACCCATTAAACAATTGCCACATCATCCAATCATTCCAAGCCAAATCATCCTAGTCATCCAATCAACCACATCCCAATCAATCCAAGTCATCTAACCTCATCATTACACATCATCCTCTTTCTAATCCAAATCAGCATCTTTTTCCATCATGTTGACATTAGAGGGCCTAGCACAAGATCTCATTGACCTACTTCACCAAGTTCAAACAAGCCAATCACCTCTAAGCCAACAAATGATTCAACGTGTCCATAACATGATCCAACAACTGCAAACAAGCCAATCCCCACACATGCAACACCTCTTAGCACAAATCCAAAACCTCTTGGCCACTTGTCAAATCCAACAGGCACATCATCAACCAATGCCACATCAATCCTATGTGTCCTCTATACCATCATATCAACCTCATCTACCTACATGTCATGTCATCCCTTCATCAACCTATCACACATCTTCAAATGTCAACCCATATCTACATCAATCCATATCTCAATGATCATTATCTTATGTGATCCCTCCACCAACACAACATCCACACCTTCAACAACAACATCACCCTATCCAACATTTCCAGCCCCAACCTACTCAACAATTACAACAAATCATCCAACAACAACCAATCACATCACAACAAGCCCAACCTCATCACATTCTATCTCAATCTCATGTATCACCTAACCCATCTTCCTATTATGCCAATGCCATATCAACCCAAGACCATCAAATTCCTTCTTACAACATGCCACCTCACCATCGCCTAACCCATTCACAAGGCCAAAAGGTGTTCTCACAAGAGGTACATGCAAGCCCAAATAGCCCCTTGTACATAAGTCAAGTGTCCTTAAGTCCACTTGTGGAGCAAAATCTAATATCCTTTAACGAGGGAGATACCTATGTGTCACCTAATCCTACTCCAAGTGGCCCCTTGTATATAAATCAAGTATCCTTAAGCCAATTTTTGGAGCAAGATTTGATATCCTTTGACAAGCGAGATACCAATCTAGGCTATGCACCATATGAGCATCCTCCTTCACCATCCAGTCACATGCCAACACATGAGCCTACTAGTCCTATCTTGGCACTGCCATGTGATCCCAATCCTAATCCATCTAGTCCTACTATTACTCCATCGAATCCATCTAATCCCAATCCAAATCATCCCACAAGCCCTCATTTTAAGCCTACAACACCATCCACCATTATCACCCATCCCCTATATTGTCTATCTACGCATGCACTTGCAAAGGATGTGATCCATTGGCTACTAGCTAGGAACAACTTATCCTCATGTCAAACACCTATCTTAGCACCTAGCAACGAGCCTTCAAATGACATGCCTAGCCCTTCAACCCTATCATGTGAACGACAAGCCATTGAACCAATTGAAGAGCCTCCTGTCATGAGCCCAAGTCAAAGTCCATCATACTCTCTTATGGATGAATGCCAAGAACCTATCAAACTCATCCAAGAGCCTTCCACTTCCACTTCCATTCAAACAATACAAGAGGTATATCAAGAACATAATCCTAAGCATGTGAAAACATTGGTCCCTAATCTGAGTCAATATCAAATCCCTTACATTCCACTCATGCTAGCCATCCATAATATTTATCTTTTCCATGATCAAGATGATATTATGTATCAAGAAGCTATCCATGAGCACCTTGATCTTATTCATAATCCTATACCCCTCCATGAGTAAGATATCCAAATTGCTCCTATCCATCCTCCATCTAGCCCTAATGCACAAGCTTCCCCTTCCCATGATGAGACATGTGCATCCCTAATAAGCATAGAAGATCAAACAAATACCTTGGATCATAATGAACATGAGCAAGATCCTAATGATCCTCTTATTGTTACATGGAGCCTAATCAGAATCAGAGGTTAAATTTACCCCACATTTATCGGTGTGGTTTCCCCCCAAATTATTTAACAGGGTCAAGGGGCAGCGCCCCTTGCAGGGGTTTGGGAGCAGCACCCCCCAAGACGGGGTCAAGGGGCAGCACCCCTTGCGGGGTCCAATGATTTTTTTATTATTTTATTAAGGTGTCGGGAGTTATTTTTCTATTGGCCAACATAAAAAAACCCTATTTTTGCAACTGACATAAGGCTTGATAAAAGAGGCTAAGGGTTAGGGTTTCTGTTGATGTATTGTAGCATTTTGTAGAGGTATTGAGTTGCAAGGATTGCTAGTTGTAATCAGTTTTGATTTACTGGATAATAATATTGGACTCTCTGTTGGTGGATGTAGCCTGAGATTGGGTGAACCACATTAAAACTTGTCTCTCGCTATTATTATTTCTGTGTATTTACATTCCTTTGTTTAATCTTTATTTGCATTTAATTGATATCTTCTGTCAACTAACCCTAACAATTGGTATCAGAGCGAGTTGTGTTTGATTATCGTCTGCAGGAAGGTCTCACGGTTGAGTGGGAGTCTCATGGTTAAGTGGGAGCAATGGCGGATGAGGGTAAATTGAAGGTAGATAAATTCAATGGGCAAAACTATCAGTTATGGAAGATACAGATGGAGCATTATCTCTATCAGAAGGATTTATGGAGGCCGTTGGAAGGAAGAGCCAAGAAATTGACAGCAATGACTACTGAGGATTGGAATCTTCTGGATAGAAAGGCACTACAAACCATTCGGTTGTGCCTGGCACCATCTGTGGCGTTCAATATAACATAAGCGACAACAACAAGTGAACTGATGAAATCTTTGGCTAAATTGTATGAAAAACCCTCAGCCTCAAATAAGGTATTTCTCATGAAGCATTTGTTTAATCTAAAAATGATTGAAGGTGGATCTGTGACAGATCATTTAACAAGTTTAATATGATTACCAGTCAGTTAACTTTTGTAAAAGTGAAATTTAATGAAGAGGTGAGGGCTCTCTTAGTTTTATGTTCTTTGCTAGAAAGCTGGAATAGCTTGGTAATGGCTGTAAGTAACTCTGTCTTTGGTTCAAACACTTTGAAATTTGATGATGTTGTTGGTGTTATCCTTAGTGAGGAAATGCGATGGAAAAGCTCAGGAGGGTCCACATCAGGTAGTGTTTTGAATGCAGAAAGCAAGGGCAGATCAAAGGAGAGAGGAAAAGGTTCTGGAGGTCATGGGAAGTCACGAGGAAAATTAAAGGACAAGAGATCCCAATCCAGAGGACAAAAAGATTGTTGGTACTGTGGGAAACCAGGTCATCTGAAGAAAGATTGTTGGTCTCAGAAGAATAAAGAATGAGACAAACAAGAAGGCAATAAGGAGGCAAATGTGGTAAGTAATAAATCTAAAGATGATGCTTTGATTCTTTCCCTAGATAATGATGATGATTCATGGGTTTTAGATTTAGGGGCCTCATTTCATGCTACGCCCCATAGAAGTTATTTTCTTGATTATGTCTAAGGGGATTTTGGGTTGGTTTACTTGGGAGATAACGAACCTTGTCAGATTGTTGGAAAGGGAAGAATCAAGATTAAGTTGCAAAATGGGAATCATTGGCTACTACAAGAGGTAAGGCATGTTCCAAGGCTGAGAAGGAATTTATATTCAGTAGGGCAACTAGTTGATGAAGGTTGCATTGTTACATTTACTGATAAAAATTGGAAGGTTTCAAGAGGTGCCTTAATAGTAGAAAAAGGTGTGAAAGTAGGCACCTTATATCTTTGTACAGGTCATACTATTCCTTATACTTTAGCTATTGCAAAGAAAAAATAAATAGGTTCAGGAATAGTTGCTACAGGTTCACAGGAAGAGACTGAAATAGTTGCTGCAGGTTCACAGGAAGAGACTGAAACAGTTGCTGCAGGTTCTGAGACAACACTGTGGCATAATAGACTTGGGCATATGAGTGAAAAAGGTATGAAGGTACTTCATTCTAAGAAAGTTTTACCAGGTCTGAAATGTATTAATATGGATTTATGTGAAAGTTGTATGTATGGAAAACAAAAGAGAGTCAATTTTCTCAAGGATGGGAAGCAAAAGAAAGATGAAAAGTTGGAGCTTGTGCATACAGATGTATGGAGACCAACTCAGGTATCTTCTCTCGGTGGATCTTAGTATTATGTTACATTCATAGATGATGCAACTAGGAAGGTTTGGAAAGTACTTGGTCAATGAATGGTAAGGGAAAGTAGTCCTTTTTTGTGGCCTTGTTTAGTTCTCTATAATCAATACACACCCTCCATTTCCTATTCTTCTTAGGCACTATGACAAGGGGTGAGATCCATTGATTGTCTGAGATTGGATATATAAACCCTGCTTGAAGTAATTTTTCTATTTCAATTTTGACAATGTCCTTTAAAGCAGGATTCAATCTTCTCTGGGGCTGTCTGATAGGTTTAATATCCTCAGTGTATATATGATGGCTATAGATCTCATGAGGTATGCCTTTCATATCTTAGTATTCCCAAGCAAAAGTTGTTGAATGGGAAATCAGAAGTTGGATAAGTTTTTCTTCCTGATTTGCTGTTAACCGAGTATTGATATTAAGTGTTTTCCTTGGTAAAATCATGACCTATTTTGTGATTTGATCCATAGATGTAGTTAATTCATACATTGGATTCATGGTATTGAGAGGACAAGAATGTGGAAGCAACATGTGGAAAGTGGCTAAGTCTCTGTAAAAGCTTTCCCCACAAGGAATTATGTTGGCGAGGGTACAATGAGAAGTAAGAAGTTCTCTCCTAGAATCTTGGGTGAGTTCCATCACATCCTTATTGATTAGGATGTGAGTGATGTCTTCTATTGTATCATAGTATATTTCTTCTTCTAACTCTCCCAGATGTTCCTTGATGGTTACCATAGCTACTGAGGCACTGTTGTCATTGTTCTCTGGTTCATCCACCCATACTCTTCCTAGATAATGTATTGATGGTTTAGCTAGAGGATACAAAGATATTTTCTTCAAATCTATCCCATTAGAAATGACCATATCTCCAGTTCGACAATCAATAGATGCTGCTGTTGTAGCCAGCCATGGTCTTTCTAAAATCAGTCAATAAGCATTTCTCTGGTTTCTAGGTTCTAATATTAAGAAGTCCACTGGAAATCCCCATGAATCTATCACAACTAGTACATCAGTGATTACTCTTTTGGAACAGCTACTGACTGGTCAGCAAGTTGAAGAATTGTAGTTGTGGATTGGATACCTGATAGAGCTAATTTGTTCATTGTGTGAATTGTCATCACATTAATTGCTGCTCCCAGATCAACTAGAACATTTGAAATTTCTACCCCTTAGATGAAAACAGTTATGACAAGATTTCCAGGGTCTCCATATTTTGGGAGAAGAATTTCTCCCATCAATAGATCTACTACTTTTCCTTCCACTTGTATTGTGGAGGGGAAGTTTTTCTTCCTACCCTGTGTTTTGATACAATACTATTTAATGAACTAATTTAGTTCTGGTACATCTTGGATTGCCTGGAGAAGAGGAATTTCAATGTTTAGTTGCTTGATTTCTTGTAAAAGTTCTGATTCCAGGTTGGTTTGGACTTGTTTTTGTAAGATCTTTTTCTGGGGAACATACTGTTTAAGCCGTTCTGGGTATGGTGCTAGTTTTTCCATCTCTGGAGCATCTCTGGAGCTCTTGTTAGAATTGTGTTTAGGAATGTTCTCCAGAGTCAGTCTTTTAGGAGCAACTCCGGAGTTATCCAAGGATGATTCTTTTAGTACTTTTTCGTTTGCAATCTCCTCTGGGAGTTGAGTGGATGAATTTTCAGGTTCCTCATCATTGGTTACTTCAACTATAGTTGGATGAGATGGTCTTGGGAATGCTTTCCCAGAATGCAGCTGGAAATTATTTTAATATATAGCATTAATTCCAGCTAGATTTTCTTGCTCTGTCATGTAAACAACTGCTCCCTGTTTATTATGTGGGTTTGGTATAGGCTGAGTTGGTAAAGGTGGTTGGCTAACTGGTTCATTTTGTGATTAGCCTTGTGTGTTGGAGGGTCCAGTTAGTAAAGCTTGTTGTTGAGGTTGGAAATGTCTAGGTTGTCCCTGGTATTGTTGATTATATCCCTGTTGAGAACCCCATTGAGGTTGCATGTTTTGTGATCCAAACTGTGGTGGCCACTGTTGATTTCCCCAAGGCTGATTTTGCCAATTTTGGTTTTGCCAATGTTGACTTGGCCAATCCTGCTGTCCCCAAGGAGGATTATTTTGAGGCCCATGCCAAGTTGGATTCCATTGATTATTTCCCCAATTAGAAGGACCCCCGTAAGAAGGCTGGTTTGGATACTGATTATAAGGGAAATTCTCAGTTTGTTTTTGTCCCACATAGTTCAATTCCTCTTCTATTACAACATTCTTCTTACTCAATCTTTTCAAGGCTGGAAGTTGACTACATTGACTAGTAGGATGTTCCCTATCACAGATCTGGCAAATCTTTGATTTGTCCAAAGGGCATTCTCTCAACAGATGTTTGTTTCTACACCTAGGACAATAGATGGCGAGTGGTTCAGTTGTTCTATTTTGATCAGTTGTTCTAGTTTTTGCTTGAATCCCATCCAATGTGGTATTTAATTGGACCAAAATGTCTGTTTTTAGATTTGCAATCTCTTCCATTAACTGTCCTATTTTATTTTTCCCTTTAAAAGTTTTGGATGACCTCACTCCATTCTGGGTTCTAGAATAATTCTTGCAGAGTTCTTCTATAGCAGGTATATCCATTTTGTTGATATTTCCTTTTCCCATTAGATCCATTACCTATTTTGATTCTTTATCCAATCCTTTTACAAATAGGGTTCTGGCTAAGGAGTGATCTACTGGGTTGCCATACCTTCTCAACGTGAAATTAAACCTATCCACATAGTCCTCTAAGGTCTCTTCCTCCCCCTGCCTAATTTTAAACAATTCTTCATTTTTATTACTGGATCTACAGTAATCTTGATACTTTCCCAAACATTCTGTTTCCATCTGATCCCAAGAATGGATAGAATTCTGGGGTAAACCCATAAACCATCTTATCACAGAATCCTTCAGGGTTGAAGGGAACAGTTTTTTGGTTATCTGATCCATAATCATAAGTTTGGCAGACTACTTTGAATTCAAACAAAAACTGATCTGGATCCTCAGAAGAAAGTCCTCTAAAATTTGGCAAGTGTGCTGGTGAGATATTCTTCATAGGGGCATTGTCTCTAGCAACCAAAACAATAGGATATGAGAAGGTTCTTGGAGCCTAATTTTCTTCTTCTTCATAATTATCATTATCCATGTTTAGTACTAGTTCTTCTCCCTGAGGTTCTAGGAAATTAGGTTCTATCAAAGGATCTTCCTGGAACTTTTGTTGTAATTCTTGGATATAATCAACAAGTGGAAGATTTGGAGGATCTAAGGGATTATTGTTTTGAGGTGTAGCTTCCAAAGTAGGTTCTAGGTTTCTCTCTTCAACAAGATCTTGTGCCACCCCACTGCTTTGCCCTATGGCTTGTTATTGGGGTGTCTGCTTTATATATCTTCCTTTTAAATCTCTAGCTCTAACCATACAGATCTATCCTAAAAACTGTTTTAACTAAGTTTCCCTAATTAACACAATACATCCCCGACAATGGTGCCAAAAATGAAAAGGTGTCATTGTACCTCATCATTTAATCTATTTTCAGGTGTCAAAATATAGGGGTTGTGTCCTCAGCTATCTGTAATTAGGGATTCTACAGTTACCAGTTTCCCTAGCTAATCCTAACAGCTTCTACTAATTTGAAGAGATTAATCTATCTACTTGCTAAATGAATTTAAGGAATGCTGAAAACAAAATTAAACAGGAAGTTTACTTGAAGCAATCTTAAAAATAGTACATGCATCCATATATCAAAATCAGTAAATACTTTTCACAACAAAATCTGAAGTAATAAAATAGTGGTACTAGCCTTCTGCCTTGGTGGTGAGAGTGGGCCCTTTCTCCACACCCTTGGGGCTAAAGGCTACAGTAGGGAATCAACACAAAAGAAGATCACAACTAAATTCAACCCAATTCCATTCGCTTTGCATTCATGAAAGATATTGATATCACAAGACTGAGATTACTGAGAATCAGAATAAATCAATCATTGTATATTTCTTCTGCTGTTTCTATCAGTATATATGAAAATGAGTGATGACATATCACTTATCTTATCTACCAGTTCTTCTATAAGATGACATCCATCTCTTTATTACACTAGCTGTTTAACTATGGAAAATAATCATGCAATAAAAGTAGACTGAGTGGAATAGAAGTCTACTCAGGATTCTAAGTTTGAGTCTTAATACATTTAGGCAGCGAGGCCCTGAAAATATGGATATTGAATCAGTTCTATCTGTAACTCATGCAAAAACTTTAAAAAGATAAAAAATCCAATAGTTTAACTAAAGATGACCCTTCACCACTCAGGTGATGATTTGAGTGAAATGAGGGGTATTATGATTACTGCCTGTTGATGCTCAGAATTGCGCAGTTTCCAACACCAACATGGGAAACTCTGAGACGTGGGAATGCTCCTTAGAGTAACCTCCAGATTTTAAAGAAGCTGGCTCTTCTTTATCTCAAAAGTGTTTGGGAAAAGGGATAGAGTTAAACAGAATCACAAATGCAACTAAAAAAGGAAACTAAACTATGGCAATGTGCTTGAATGTGATTTTATTTCTCAACACTAAGCACAGTGAAACTACTTTAGGATTCAATCACATTAAAGAGCAAATAATGCATGATCAATGTAACAGATGAAAAACAAACTGGATCAAAGGCTCACAACTTAGAAGATTTTGTAATAACACAGAAAATATCAGTAAAGGCACAGAACTCCATCTTTTATTTATTTTCCAGTCACATAAAAGGCACAGAATCATGCACAGTTATACAAACTCTCTGAATCAAGAAAACAGAACAAAGGCAAATGATATTACTGGCCACTACAAAAGATCTTCAAACTTCTCTAACAATCTGTACTACAAAAAAAATCTCTATCTCTCCCTTTTTTTTTAACTGCGATCCGAACCCATATTTATAGCATAGCACTAGCTCAAAGATTGCCCGCACGATCAAATCTCAACGGTCTAACCGAAATCAGACTTAACTGAAAGTGTCTGACAGAAGATATCTTTCGAATCGGAGACAGTTAGCCACATTGCAAGTTCATTGGCTGCAACAGATGATGTAACTCCACTTACTTGAATCAGGTAGGAACGCATGGCAATTTCTGATAGTCTTTGCGACTATAAACCCTTGGAACAACTGGCATTCATACGCGCCTCTTTCTTGAAACTCCTTCATCTTTTTGGAACAATAAGAAACTAACACATGGCATCCTCTGCGTGACTTACTTGATAAATTGCTTCATTACTGAGGAGACACCAGAAATCGACACCTGGCAGCGTCTGCGGCCCCTGCAAAAGATACGTGGTGATGTCCGCTTTACTTTGAGTCTTTACTGTGGCTTATATTAGGAGTGTTTGGGCTTTTCCATCTGTCACGGTCCGCTGCACTTAAGAAACATTAAAAATGGGACCTACCAATAGTCTGTGCCTGAGAAGGTTCAAAAAAGAAAAAGGGACAAGTGGCGCTTTCCACGAAACTCTGAGAAACATATACGTGGCAGCTTCCGCCGCACTTAGAGAGACTTTTGAAATATTTACGGGATTCCGCGGAAGATGACACATGGTAATCTCCGCTGCTACTTCAAAAAACTTTAGCACTTAAACAAAACCTCCACGGACGTTGCCACTTGGTGCTCTCCGCGTAACTCTGAGAAACATTGTAGAAACATTAGAGACTCATAAGAATCACACAGATGGTAACACTTGTCGCATTCCGCTGAAACAATAGAAATATTAACGGTGCCCACCAACCCTCTTTACTTAGCGATGAAACCAAAAGGGAACCCGCGGAAGATGACACATGGAGCTCTCCGCTGAAACTATATGGGACACGCGACACCTTCCGTGTAACTTTAAGAAACTCTAAAGTCACTCTCCGCATCTGCCACTTGGCGACTTCTGCACTCACTGAAGCTCTTAAAAGGGACCCGCTACATTATGAGAAACATTCAAAAAGAACGTTTGAAACTTAGAAGAAACTGGAATGAGTGCTGACACTTGGCAGCTTCCGTCTTAATGCAAAAAGATACGTGGCACTCTCCGCGGCCACTTTGAGAAACTTTAGAATGTTTCCCGACTGCTGACACATGGCAGTTTCCGCTGTACTTAGGAACTTAGGCAAAAATTTACAAAAATGAAAACCCCATGCACCCGCACTCTGTGTCAAGACTTCACTGCCAAAACTGAAGCACAGAGAACAAAACTGGAGCTCGCACAACTGAAACTCAAAAATCAAAATGTAGAGTATTTTAGTCTATAGTTCTTGGCGACCCCGAGGACTTTTGAGCCTGCTAAAAAAGAATCCAAACAAAGTGCATCTATACAGCAAAATTTACAAATTTTGCAAGGCTGTCTGATATATAGACCATTTGGCATCAGATAATCCATGTTTGTTCTACAAATCGTGGAAGGCTAAATCCAGGTTGATCATGTCCTTATGCGAAAAGCTCTGCAAAACATAGACTGCAGCTTTCAACTGGAAATCAAGCTGGACCATGGGAATCAAAACAGCTTCCACTTCTGACACTGATGAGGCATCCGTTAGACCCTGGAAAACTGATTGGTCATTTTGTCTAGCTAGCAACAGAGGCTTGATTTCATCAACCATTAATATAGTGTTGCTATCAGGAAAAGGGGAAGGAAGGCCCAATTGCACCAGGTCTTTAATATATTTCTTTATGTCCTTCACTCCCTCCTTGACCACATCCAAGAGCTCCTGGCAAGTAATTGCAGTAGAGTTGCAACTCAGAACCTCATTCACCCGTTTGGCAGCAATCATTCTATCACTGATCCCTGCTGCTGATAATGTTTCGTTAGATGTGTCATAAAGTTTCTCCAGCAGCAGTTGAGAATTAGAAACTCTCATGGAAACAATGGACAAAGTGGCCTGAACTGAAGTCTCCACCTTTTCACATAATTGTTGTGCATGTAGCAGGAAAGTTAAAGAGCATTTGAGTTGGATAATCTCCTCAGAGATTCTTGCCCACACTGATGCATATAGCTCCTTGACCAGGTTCAATACTCCTACATTTTGAGGCCTATTTGCCAACTCAAGGGTCAATTGTTTTGCTGTTTGTTGCTCAGCCTAAAGTTGAGCCTGTATGGCAGCAACGTTATTCTGTTCTTTCAACAATTGCTATTGAAACTATGTGGCTTGTTGAGAAGAATCCTGATGCCTCTTCTGCAATGTGGCCTTTTCCTGCTTCAGGGTAGTCACAACAGACTTCACCTGGATTAGTTCTTCTTTCAAGGAAGCATTTTGGCTCTGTGTAGCCTGATGAATCTGACATGAAACAGTATTTTGCAACTGCTTAGTGAGATCTTCTATTTCATCATTTTTTAATTTGAGCTCAGCAGTTAGGGTCTCACTATGTGTTCTTTCTTGAGCTAGATCAGCCTCCACTTTCTGCAACTTCCTTGATAACTTCAAATAGTCAGTGGCTATAGCAGAAGTGGTTTCATTTAGCAGCTCTACCCTGTCTTGTGGGCTAAAAAGTGACATGTCCATCACCACTGCACTCATTGTATAATCTTGGGGCTGCATCTGCTCATTAGGTCTAACTACATTTGGTGACAAATGGGTCACAGTTAGCTGCTGCTGGATTGGGTCAAATAGTGACCTCATATGTGGGACAGCCTGAGCTTTATTGTCCTTCTTTCTCTTTTTGTCCATTCAGGCTTCCCTAGCCTTCTTAGCAGTGTCTGCTTGAGCTTGGAAGGTAGGGGGAGAGGCAATATACCTTCCCGCAAAAGGATGACCTTGTGGCAAGCCATAAGGGATAGCCAAATGTTGGCTAGGAGGGATCTAAGGAGGTATTCTCCTGGGAAAAGAAGGAGAAAAGGGAGGTAATGATGTGGCCTGTGATGACATGGCCTGTGTAGTGACAGGTAGGGAAAAATGAGAAATTGGCACAGTAGAGGTGGCAGGGGATAATATTTGGCCAGTTGGGATTGCCACCCCTATTGAAGAAGAAAAAGACTGAGAAGAAGAAGGAGAAGAAGCACGTACCTAAGGAGCAACAGATATACTCGGTGGTGGCTGCAATAAAGGTTCTACCTCCTCATCCGAATCAGGTTGAAGTTTCAGCTTCTTATGTTACCTTGGCCTCTCTTCTTCTTGCTGTGTTTCTTTCTCCTCAACTTTTACCACTGTTACTAGTGGTGTTTGCACAAAACTGGAAGCCCCACTCATTGAAACTGATGGAGTCCCTCTAGGTGGTGATGACATCACACTCTTTTGCTTCTCTATAATGCTGAGAGATTAGGACCAGGTAGTTACAGCAGTTGTAGTTGATGTTTGTCCTGGGGCCTGCACTGTGTGAGTGGATTCAGGTTCTTCTTTAGACTCCTCACTCCTTTTATGGATCTTGCTTGTATCAGGGCTAGAGACTGGAGAAGGATGCCATTCATCCCAAATGGACTCCCATTTCTCATTTGTATCAACCTTGCCAAAGGAGTGGGTTGTTTCAGATATCTCCTGCCTATATTTCCAATAGGCTTCTATCTTCTTAGCCTTCCACTCTCTATCTCTTATTAAATTTTTCTTTAATCCAGTGCCCATTTTGAGCTTAGGGTCATAGGCCTTTTCCTTTTTATAAAATATTTCCCATGGCCTGGGTCCCTCAAAGGGCAAATCTGTCAATTCTGCATATAAATAAGGGATGTCCTCCATAGGGTTTCTTCTATCTTCCCAAAAGGGACGACCCTCGTGCACAATTTTGGCACCAACATTATTATTCTTGACCCACAAGGTTATGAAATTGATTGGATCATATCTCCATTTATCTTCAATCAAAAGAAAACCCAGGACAACTAACTTTCTTAGCAATAAGTGCTCAGCATCCCTGACCAATAGGGTCATGTTTTTCTTCACCCATGGGATATCATACATTTTCTTTTTCTTCTTCCCAGTGCCATAATCATTATCAACCACAGACATTTGCCAGGTGACCTCTAAGAAGGCTAGCCTAGGAGTCAAAACCTTAGGTAGCAATATTGGCTCTCCATTAAAACCATGGACCCTGATAATAGTATGGTGAGACCCAAAGAAATAATCACAAGGGATGGGGGAATTTGCCATGAGGCCTCTGACACTTAATGTTAATCTATTCTCAATAGGCTCTGGGCTTAGGTGGCTAAAAGCAGGGGCGACAAAAATTCCCAAAATTTGTAGGGGTCAGATGATTCAGACAAGACATGTGTCCATGCGGACATAGAAATAGTTCTATTGGGATCGAAACTTGGGTCAAACGTGTTTAGATGTATATATTGGGAAAAGATGGCATAGTTTTGGTATAACATAAGGTGAAACAGATAAGAAGAATACCTGAAAACCCCTGTTGATTTGAAATTGGTGAGTTGTTCAGCCATTGAGTAGGCAATCTGCTCTGAGAAATCTAGCTGAAACTCCTGAGACTTATCCACGGTCTTCATTCTGAATAAGATGGTGAGTTGCCAATCATAGACAGTGATGTCTTCCTTCATTCCAAAGATAAATGCCATCATAGATAGTGCTTCCTGACTGGCTTGTGTAAATTGTGCCCTTCCTGTTGGTAGCACTGGCATTTGGGTATTTTCATCTCCCAGCTGCATCTCTGAATTAAGAAACCTTAATTGAAACTTGACGTTTGCCCATGTCTTCTACATTTTGGCAATGGTGGGAAACGTGGCTGTGCTGTCATAGTATAGGGCCAACATGTCTCTGATGGCCTTTGGTGTGATTTGCACCATGAAGGGTCCCTTTTGAATGGTGCTTGACGGTGCATGAAACAATTCTGCGCATACCTCAATCAGGTCGGGGCATAAATGCATGCTTGGGACCATGAATTTTGCCAATTGAGAGGTCCATATCCGCATGCCAAATGTTTCAAATTGTTTAGCCTTGGCCTTCATGAGACATCTTTGGTGTGCTCCCTCTCGTAGAGCTTTGCCAGACTTTTGTAGGGCTGGTTCAGCAATACTGTCTGCAAAATCCTGCACCTTAGCTGAGTCAACCGCATAACCAACCTCGGGAACCCTAGTCCTTGGATAGGTCTTTAAGGGTTGTGCAGGGGCTGAAGCGTATGATTTGCTGGCGAGGAGCCTATCAATAGACTCATAAATCCCAAGCCCCTGTTGTGAAGATTGTGCTTCCGCCATCTCTGTGTTTGCTGGAAACTGTTGAACTTACTGTAAACGAGTATGGAAGCTTTGCGACAGGGAAGACACAATTAGGAAGTAGGTTTTGTAATAAAAGCGCAACAACAGGGAAGACACTAAGCAGAAGTAGGAACAAATGAAACTTAGTTAAACTTTAACTCATGTTGTTGGGGGATTTTAATGACGTCTCAAGTCTCATAAATGGCATTAAAAATGGAAAACCGTTATAAAATCTTAAGAGATCTGAGTGGGACAGAGTGTCAAACACGTCATAAAAAGCAGCTGCGCTGGGTACTTTTAGGAATTTTGGGGATTTGAGAGGTTTAATGAATGCGAGAGTTTTGAAACTTTTAAGAGACTTGAGCTGTGGCCATGTGTTTATAAAACACTTATTCAAAGCAAAAGCGGGAAAAACAAAGCAACAACAAAAGGAAACTATCTAACTATAATACACAGGAAAGACACTGTCTAACTGAAATGCTTCAAGTAGATCCCGTTGACGGGAATCTCTTCAGGCTCACCCTCCATCATTTCAAGCTTGAAAGAATTCTGCTGTTTATAGGAACAGATTTTATAAGGGCCAATCCATAATGACTCAAATTTATTGTGTTGACCCGGCTTGGCAGCTCTCTCATCCCATTTCAAAACAACTGATCCTACTTCAAAATGAGGGTTTGAAGTTTTCTTATCAAAATAGTCTTTGATTATTTTCTGATGTTTCAATAATGATTCATGTGCTGAATCCCTCTTTTCTTGAATTTCCAGGAGCTCAGCAAGTCTGACCTGCATGGGGCCATTTTCCTCAATCTCAATCTGTTTCAATAACTGGAGAGCAGGAATCTCCAAGCTCAGGGGCATCACAGCAGGTTTACCATAGACCAATTCATATGGGGACATTTTTGTCACTTGTTTCGGTGTAATTCTATTTGCCCACAGTGCTATATTAAGCACTTTATGCCACTCTTTGTGATGATCAACCCCTATTCTTTTAATAAGTCTGATCAGATTCTTGTTAGTTGATTCTGCCAAACCATTACCCTGAGGATAATAATTTGAGGAGGTTTTCAGGTAGATTCCATACTTTAGTGCAAAGTCAGATATTTTTGCCCCCAAAAATGCCTTAGCATTATCTGAAATTATAGTATGAGGAGGCCCAAAGCAAGTAGTGATGCCCTTCAGAAAGTCTAGAATCACCTTTTCTGTTTCTTCTTTTAGTGGGGCTGCCTCACTCCATCTGGTAAAATAATCTGTGGCAGTTAGAATCCATTTGTGCCCCATACTTGACACTGGATTGATCATTCCAATGAAGTCTAGACCCATTGGGCAAAAGGTTCATCAACAATTATAGGACTAAGGGGCATTGCTGCATTTCTTCTTTTCCCTACATAATACTGACAAGATTGGCATTCTTTGACCAGTTGATAACAGTCTGTGAATAAAGTGGGCCAGAAGTAACCTGCCTGACTTATCTTTATAGCTGTGGTTCTTGTAGAGAAATGTCCACCTGAAACTCCGTGGTGCATCATCATATAGTATTCTTTGGGCCTCATCTCTCTCTATGCATCTTAAAAGTATGCCATCAGTATTTCTTCTGAAAAGAACTTGGTCAATTAAACCAAAATGAACTCCCTGTTGCCTATAGTACCTCTTCTTATCCTGAGAGAGCTCCTTTGGGAAAACCCCATGTTTCATAAACTGGATCCTATTTGTAACCCAAGAATTCTGATCAACCTCTTGTATCCTCAATACATTTTCTTCCTCTGTTTCTTTAGTTATCATTTTTTCCATATCTTGAACCATATACTGGCACAAACCCTTGCCTCTGACAAGTTTAGTTGGTCTGACCTCCACATCATATTCAAGAATCTTTGTTATCCAGTTTGCTCTTTTCTTAGTTATTTCTCCTTCCATAATATATTCTTTGACACTTGGATGAGCCACTAGTATCAGAATCTTATTACCTGTGACCGTGTGTCTGAATTTCTTGAGGGCTTTTACCATAGCATATGCCTGTTTCTCTACAAAGTTATACTTGGCTTCATACTCTCTAAGAGTCCTTGAGAAAAAGGCTATTGGATGCTCTCCCTCTTGTTGATCATCAATCTGTGTTAGCACAGCGGCAACACTGAATTCTCCTCCATAGACATACATTATAAAAGACTTAAAGAAGTCAGGGTTCCTCAATACTGGGGTTGTTGATATTGCTTTCTTGACCTCCTCAAAAGCCTGTCTCCCTTCTGTAGTCCATTTGAATACCAGGTCTTTCTTTAGTAATAGTGTAATTGGTCTTATTAGGCCTGTAAAGTCTGATATGAACCTACTGACAAAATTAATCTTTCCCAAGAAGGACTGAACTGCTTTCTTATTGACAGGCAGAGACAAGTTCATTATGGCAGTGACTCTTTCTGGATCTATAGAGACTCCTTCTTTAGACACTATATGCCCTAATAGTTTGCCTTGAGGCACTGCAAAAATGCATTTCTTAGGATTTAGAGATATTCCAAACTCTTGGCATTTCTTAAAAACTGCCTCTAGATGGTCAAAATGATCTGCAACAGTTTTTGAGAAAACCGTGAGGTCATCTAGGTAAATTAGAATGATTTTATTGATAATCTCTCCAAATGCTACATCCATTGCCCTCTGAAATGTAGCTCCAGCATTTGAAAGACCAAAAGGCATCTTTGCATAGGCGAATGTTCCCCATTTTGTGGTGAAAGCAGTCTTATGTTGGTCCCCATCAGCCAACCAAATCTGATTGTACCCAGAGAAACCATCTAGCAGGGAAAATCTCTCTGATCCAGCCACAGTCTGTAAAATTTGTTCCATAGAGGGCAAGGGGTAGTGATCCTTCAAGGAAGCCCTATTTAGATCCCTGAAATCCACACAGAGCCTTATGTCCCCATTCTTTTTTCTGACTGGTACTAAGTTGGATACCCAAGTTGAGTGTTTGATTGGGAAAATGATCTTTGATTCTAATAGTTTCTGCAACTCATCCACCATCAGAGGTTCAATCCTAGGGTTCACTGGCCTCTGCTTTTGTCTAACCAGTTTAGATCCTTCAGTCAACTCTATAGTGTACTGAATGATATTTCTATCATAACCATGGAGATCTTCATAGGTCCAGGCTATGACCCTATCATATTTCTCACATAAATCAATTAACCTTTTTCTTTCCTGTCGAGTGGCAGAATTCCCAACCTTCAGTCTTCTTCCCTCACTAACCTGGATCTCAGAGTAGTCTTCTTTGTTTGCTTGAAATCTCTTCTTTTCTAGGCTAGCATCTTTAGGATCAAACAAGTTTTCTAGGGTAATTAGTCCTTTAGGGAGCTTGTTTGACTTTAGTTGAATGATCTGATCACCATATGCTTCTTCAATTTTTGGTTGTAACTGATCAGTAAATTCTCCTGACTGTTGCAAAAATGAGAGTACTTCTAAATCATTTTCAAAAACTTGCCAATTTTCATCATTGTCTGGGATGGTTGGCCTCACAATAACTTTAACTGACTCATTATTGACCATTAGATCAGTTATTGGATCAAACTATGAACCAATTTGTGCCATCCTATCTGCCTCAGAATTTTGGGCTCTAGGGACTACTTCTATATTAAAGGCTTCAAAATTTTCTATTAAGTCCCAAATTCTGTGCCTATAGGATCTCATCCTTATATTTTTGGCTATTTCCTTCTCTCTTATTTGTTTCACCACTAGTTCTGAATCTCCTTTGACTATCAGATTCTTTACTCCTTTCCTTTTTGCCAATATAAGTCCATGCACTAAAGATTCATACTCAGCATCATTATTGGTATAGGCAAAATGAAAGCGGATGGCTCTTAAAATCTTTTCACCATTAGGGGCAGTAAGACAAATTCCTGCTCCAGCTCCATTTTTGCTTCTAGCCCCATCAAAATTTAGGGTCCCGATTCCTGAGTCATTTATGGATTCTTGGGTCTGAGAGGGCTCATTTCTTAAGACATTAGGGATCTCCTGGTCTTCCTCAAATATAACATAAGTGCCCAACCCTGTTGAGTCATAGTTTCCAAAGGGATCACTCTGCATCATGGTTAACAACTGGTTATCCTCTACTTGCTGATCATATTCAGTCCAATCCCCTATTTCTTCAACAAAAACCCTTTCCTCTTTATTTAGCATGGCATGGGTTGCTTCTAACTTTGGGGTTGGTTCATTAGTGATATGGTCCTTTGACAATGGTTCTGATAGTACCTTCATTTTAGTCCCATATTTGGTTCTTATGATGAGATGAGACCAGTCAAGTGACATATAACCTCCTATCTTAGCTGTGAAATCTCTGGATAGGCATAAGCCAAAAACAGGAGGAATATCTATGACTACAACATCTTGATTAACAATTATATTGGGACAGGTGTACAGTTGTAGTGGAAGTTGTTTAATTTTCCCTATTGTTTGCACAGACTTCCCATCTAACTGCATAACTCCTTTTGCAAGTGGCTCATATTTTATTTTCAAAGCATCTGCTATTTGCTTTGGCATCACTGTGGTGCTAGCCCCAGAGTCTATCATTGCATTGTGCAATAGTTTCTTCCCAACTATCAAAGTTAAATAAAAGGGATCTGGCTTGGATTTACTTACCTCTGGTGCATTGTTCAGAAGAGCTGTTGTCTGCAGAGGAACAGTGTCTTTGAGCTTTTCTTTATCAGTAGGTCCTCCTTTGGAATAGTCTGTTTAGGCACAGCTTGGCTCTGTAAAGCTTCTTGCAATAGTGTCTTTTGCTTAGGAATGGCTAACATGTCCCATATTGACACGTGTGCTGGAGTCCTCTTCAACTGATCCACCACATTAACAGGTCCTAGTGCTTGTGTTCTTGGGTAATAAGGGTACCTTGCCTTTTCTTGAACTTGTCCAGAAACTACTTGGTTCTGCACTGGCTGAGGTATTTCTTGTCTAGTAGCTGTATTTTGATGATCTTGAAATGGTGGAATTCCCATAATTTCATTATTTGTGACTCCAGGCTATTCCATCATCCTTCTCTTGGCTCTAGTATAGTAATCTGATTGTACCAATGGCTTCTTAGAAGTTGAAGCTTCATTTAAAAATACTGACTCTTCATCTTCAATCCATGAGAATAGAGCATGCTCAAGGGCTATTTCTTCTTCTTGCTGTAAGGACATTCCTTGCATCTGAGCCACTAGGATTGAATTTTGCATACCAGGGGATTGGTAGGGTTGAGTATCAGAAGTATTTGCAAATTGTCCATCCACTCTTCTTTGCTCTGCTATCTTTTGCTGTAGATTACCCCTAGGACAATCTCTAGGCATATGTGCATTATTACAAGGGAAACACCAGGCATTGGTGCCATCTACATAATTATTCTACCCTGGTACGATCTCTCTATTTGGATTGGGAGGGACAGTCTACAAGGGTGTAGGAACTGCAACCAATTGGTTTGATGGCTGAGGGTTAGTTTGCCTTTGGGGGCCCTGATACTGATTTGACTGTGGAGGGGGTCTATTCCCTTGATAGCCTTGATATTGGGGTCTAGGATGAGGATTCTGCTATCTTTTTAGGTTAATTATTTCATTAGAAAATGTTCTCAGGATGTTCTTAACATCATCCATCTCTGAAGACTGGGCAGGGACAACAGCTTTAGCAGGTTGTTGGGGAAAAATATACATGGACACAAGTGGGGTTATGGGGTTAGGAGCTTCTTGAGGCAATGGTAGGGTAATCTCTGGAAACATAGGCATGGGGGGCCTTGGGGGCAATTTTCCAGCATCTATCAAATTATTTTCAGCTTTGACTGCATAGTCATAGGCTTCTGGCAGGGTCTGGCCTCCAAGTGATTGAATCATTACTGCTATATCTGAATTTAGGGCTTTAAGATAAAACACTATAGCCATACCTGGTAATGGTCTTGCTGTAGCAGGAATCCTTTCCCAAGTCTTCTAAAACCTGGAATTGAAATCAGTCATTGCTTCTTATGGTGCCCTCTTGATGGTAATCAGTTGTTGTAACAGAGAAGATTTATCACCCTTCTCTTTGAATCTTGTAAAGAAAGCATCTCCAAGTTGGTCCCATGTAGATATCGAATTTGGGGTCAAAGATCTGTACCAGTCCAGAGCCTTCCCCTTAAAAGAAGCTGCTAAGAGTCTTATAGCCACGTTTTGCTGTGTGATCATATGTATTGCGCAGACATCAGACACATCTTGTAGATGCTCTTCGGGTGTTTTGAAATCCTCCCCACTGAATTTGGGTAGAGCCTTTAGGGCATTTGCTGGGATAGGATCCCAGGTGGCTGGTGGTACTGGGAGAATCAGAGCACTGCCAGTATTCCAATTTGCATAATTCCTTGGGGCTATAGGTGCTCCCATGTTTGCACTTGGGGTTGCTGTAAACTGATTGACCCTTCTTCTTGGATTAGTTATCAATGGTGATAAAAGAATACCTGGGTTCACAGCAGATTGAGCTCTTGTCATAGGTCCACAGCTCTGACTCCTCGTGACTCTCTGGTTCATACAGTCTTGAAAGAAACTTCAAGAAATGGTCCCACTGGGCGTGCCAAAAACTGTTGATGCTCAGAATTGTGTAGTTTCCAACACCAACATGGGAAACTCTGAGACGTGGGAATGCTCCTCAGAGTAACCTCTAGATTTTAAAGAAGCTAGATCTTCTTTATCTCAAAAGTGTTTGGGAAAAGGGATAGAGTTAAATAGAATCACAAATGCAACTAAAAAAGGAAACTAAACTATGGTGATGCACCTGAATGTGATTTTGTTTCTCAACACTAAGCACAGTGAAACTACTTTAGGATTCAGTCAAATTAAAGAGTAAACAATGCATGATCAATGTAACAGATGAAAAACAAACTGGATCAAAGGCTCATAACTTAGAAGATTTTGTAAT
Organism: Cunninghamia lanceolata; assembly: GCA_027924645.1. NCBI lineage: Eukaryota > Viridiplantae > Streptophyta > Pinopsida > Cupressales > Cupressaceae > Cunninghamia > Cunninghamia lanceolata. The sequence continues at coordinate 10,733,747 of BSBN01000346.1, read as the reverse complement.
AACACAGAAAATATCAGCAAAGGCACAGAACTCTGTCTTTTATTTATTTTCCAGTCACATAAAAGGCATAGAATCATGCACAGTTATACAAACTCTCTGAATCAAGAAAACATAACCAAGGCAAATGATATTACTGGCCACTACAAAAGATCTTCAAACTTCTCTAACAATCTGTACTGCAGAAAAAATCTCTATCTCTCCCTTATTTTTTAACTACGATCTGAACCCATATTTATAGCATAGCACTGGCTCAAAGATTGCTCGCACGATCAAATCTCAACGGTCTAACCAAACTCGGACTTAACTGAAAGTGTCTGACAGAAGATATCTTTCAAATCAGAGACGGTTAGCCACTCTGCAAGTTCATTGGCTGCAACAGATACATGTAACTCCACTTACTTGAATCAGGTAGGAACGCATGGCAGTTTCTGATAGTCTTTGCGACTATAAACCCTTGGAACAGCTGGCATTCATACGTGCCTCTTTCTTGAAACTCCTTCATCTTTTTGGAACAATAAGAAACTAACACATGGCATCCTCCGCGTGACTTACTTGATAAATTGTTTCATTACTCAGGAGACATCAAAAATTGACACCTGGCAGCATCCGTGGCCCCTGCAAAAGATATGTGGCGATGTCCGCTTTACTTTGAGTCTTTACTGTGGCTTATATTAGGAGTGTTCGGGCTTTGCCATCTGTCACGGTCCGCTGCACTTAAGAAACATTAAAAATGGGACCTACCAACAGTCCGTGCCTGAGAAGGTTCAAAAAAGAAAAAGGGACAAGTGGCGCTTTCCGCGCAACTCTGAGAAACATATACGTGGCGGCTTCCACTGCACTTAGAGAGACTTTTGAAACATTTACAGGCTTCCGTAGAAGATGACACATGGCAATCTCTGCTGCTACTTTGGAAAACTTTAGCACTTAAACAAAACCTCCGCGGACGTTGCCACTTGGCGCTCTTCGTACAACTCTAAGAAACATTGTAGAAACATTAGAGACTCATAAGAATCATGCGGATGGTAAGACTTGTCGCATTCCGCTGAAAGTATAGAAATATTAACGGGGCCCACCAACCCTCTTTACTTAGCAATGAAACCAAAAGGGAACCCGTAGAAGATGACACATGGAGCTCTCCGCTGAAACTATATGGGACACGCGGCACCTTCCGTGTAACTTTAAGAAACTCTAAAGTCACTCTCCGCATCTGCCACTTGGCGACTTTTGCACTCACTGAAGCTCTTAAAAGGGACCCGCTACATTATGAGAAACATTCAAAAAGAACGTTTGAAACTTAGAAGAAACTGGAATGAGTGCCGACACTTGGTAGCTTCCGTCTTAATGCAAAAAGATACGTGGCACTCTCCGCGGCCACTTTGAGAAACTTTAGAATGTGTCCCGGCTGCTGACACATGGCGGTTTCCGCTGTACTTAGGAACTTATGCAAAAATTTACAAAAATGAAAACCCCGCGCACCCGCACTCTGTGTCAAGACTTCACTGCCAAAACTGAAGCGCAGAGAACAAAACTAGAGCTTGCACAACTGAAACTCAAAAATCAAAATGTAGAGTATTTTACTCTACACTGCCGAGAGTGCCTGATCGACAAATTATGCTGGAAATATGCCCTGCTCTCCGGAGGTGCCGGAGATATTTGTCCCTGTCTGCAGCTCCAGAGATATGTTTGTAGCTCCGGAGATACCACTGTAGCCTTCTTTGTTCAGCTTCGGAGAGGCTTTCTCTTTCCTTCAAAACTTCTGGTGTCATGGTATTCTGGTATTGTCTCCAGAGATCATTGAAGACTATCTCCAGAGATGCACAAAATTGTTGTTCCTGGCATCTACACCTGTCGATTCAAAAAGAGAGAAGTTTTTGCATTTTTCCATGAATTCCATGCACATTAGTCACTCAATCAAAAATTATGATCTTAAGTAATCTATCTCAATTAATCATTAACTAGAACAATCTTGCTAGCCTATTCGGGTGCAGACATCAGGAAAGATGGAATCAGGAAGGAGAAAAAGAGAGGTAAAAAGATGTATTTCATGGGTGCAACTTGGCACTCATCAATCTCCCTCTAGGTTATAAATGAATTCAAAAACACACTTATATATGTTTTCCTGCTAACATTCATAAATTAAATCAAAAGAGCCAACAAGGAGAGACCCTTTTAAAGGTCCTATGCTAGCATGCTTTGAAACTTGCCTTGAACAATTAGGGAGGACTTGGGCGCGGGTGCCTAAGTCTTGAGGCACCTTTTTGGTTTGGGGTAAGGCATAAAATGGGCCCCTAGTTCCCAATTGTCATGGGTTTCGGGGGATTTTCCATCAGGATGAATATATAAGATGTATAATGTTATCATGGGGACCTAGGAGCTAAAATAGGAGGCAAAAATGTTGAGATTAGGGCAGACAACTGAGAGGGGGGTGAATCAGTTGTCTCAAAACTTTTATCCTTTGCTGCACTTAAACTTCTTTACCACTTATTCATAGATGAATGATATAACCATGAAAGCATGAATTAACAACATATGAGCAAAAATAAAATCAACACACATAACTCCAGGATTTTTATGTGGAAACCCGGTTAAGGGAAAAACCATGGTGGGGGTTAACCCATAAGAATTTATACTCTGTTAAAAGTATTACAAATGGGGAAGGCACATGCCTTCAGAGCACACTGCCCAGAGCTCACTGCTCAAAGAGGCTCACTACCTACAAATCAATTCTAAAAGTTCACTGTAATGTTTGAATTGAGGAATAGCACCTAACAATGCAAGATTGCAGTTCTGGTTGAGCTCAATATACTGATTTTGCACACTTCATCTCTCTCTGCCCTGCTTCACTGCTTTGTCATGATCCAGAGCTTACATCTCTTTGCTTCACACTTGATATTGCTCTTCTTTGTATCTTTACATTCATATTTGCATCTTTACACACCAAAATGCTTGAATCCATCAATCATATATATCCGCTACATGTAATTTCACCAACTGTAGTCAGCCTTAGGAAAACTTAGAAATTATTTCAAGAACACTGTTCTGTCAGCTGAATCCATGCACAAACACTAATGCAGATCAAAAATTCTATATCCAAGTCACCTCACATGTTGGCCAATATCACTGGATCCCATAAATTACTCAACCAATCACTTCTCTTCATTTGCACAAGGGTCAAACACCTAGTCGACTTGTTCTTCACCGGATTGAACTGCTTAACTAGAACCTGATACTCAAATCCTTGTAACTTATACTCCCTTCATCACCAAAGGCTAAAATCTTGGATTTAGGTATACTTGACATCCCTTAACATTGCCTCAGATCCGCAACACAATATGATTTCCTATGGAGAAATGCGGACCAAAATGTCGAACCCTGTCAAATGCTTTGTTCTTGTTTATCCGGACTTAGATAAAACTACACTTTGACTTCCGGTATGATCAAATGATGTAATGTGGATGTGTAAGATAGATTTAGTTGCCATCAATGACAACACCTGACATGCCTCACAGTGTCTCTTGCCAACAATCTCCCTCTTTGGCATTGATGGCAATACTTAGTGAAAAATGACTAAGTGTTAGAACAACTCCCCCTTACTATGTACACTTTGTGATTTCCAATTGCTCCCCCTTAGCTGAATTCCTCATTTTTCACTACTTTTCCTCTCCTCCTTTGACATCAATGGCAAAGGCTGGGATCCGCATATCAAACTCATGCAAAAATCTTATGTACATGGGTCAAAACTTTAAGTATATACTTCTGCATAGGAACACACAGTTCTTAAGCCTTGTTCATCAACAAAAATGTTTTTCAACTGTGATAATTCATTATCCTAGTTCTTCTTTATGCTACCCAAAACAGATATATGCCCATTGAACAAAAATGCCTGTGATTCTGCCTTTTGAAGATCAGAAGAATCACTAGTAGCAGCAGCCTGGGATTCTACCAATATATCATACATAGTCTCCAACTTAGGGGAAATCAGTCCCTGGAGCTCATCCAATCTGCCCAAAACTTTGACCTTTTCCTTCTCCAAAATACTCAAATCATTTCGCAAACTTACTACTTGACATTCTTTGGTTGCTACAGACTCAGTTAGAGGACTATAGGATTGAGAAATGTTAGACAATTTGAGCTCTAAGTCCTTAATCTTCTTCTCAATATCTTCAACAACTTTAGACCGATTTAGACAAAACTTATAGATCTCTGCACCTTCTGAGAGAGCATTTTGAATACTCTTTACATTGGTATCAAGCACTGGTCTATCATAGCTAATTACTTTCCTTATTTCAAAAAATCTCTTCTCATTATATTCATTTTTAACTTTAACTTCTACTGACTTCTCAAAAGTTTCAAAATGAGGACTTACAAAGTGTATCAGACTCTTTAGCTGACCAGAGGGAGAGTCGGATGAATCCTTTTAAAAGGTTCGCATAATCTTTTCCAGAATTCCAGAGGCAAAACCAAGCAACTCACTGTCCTCAATGTGAGTTTTCAGAATCTCCTCTCTTGCTTTTTCTTTTGCTAACTTCATGTTTTGTAGAGGGTAAAGAGTGTCAAAATTGATAGGTCCTTGAATCAGCTTCGGTTCATCAAACTCAAGCTTGTATTTCTCAAGTAATTTCTTCTCTGCATCTGTAGTGTCTCTTCCCAAAAATGCAGCTCCATCTTTCAGATCCTTGCCGGTACTGTGATCTTGCTTTTGCTCTTTATTATTTTCTATTGTTTCTCCTTCTTGTTCATCCTTGTCCTTGACCTCTTTTTCTTCTTGCTCTTTATTCTTCATAGAGTCATCTTCACCAAGAGCATCTACTTCTATATTCATCTCTGTATATCCTTCCACATATTGGTCCAGAGGAATTTGAGTGTCCTCTACACCATTAACTTCCTTCACCATCTCTTTATCTCCTTTAGTTAGCATTTCATCTTCTAGAGCAGAGGTGTCAGCTTGTTGTTCACTTTCTTTCAACTCCTCAACATTTGGAATGAAGGAATCGGTTTCATTATCAGTTTCTTCTTCAACAATGGGAAGATTATGCCTTTTCAATGCATTCAGAAGAATCTCCTGAGTATCTTTAACTATCTTGTCAATCTCTCCTAGCATGAGCATATTCATTCTGATCTTACTCCTGAAGTCCTCTTTCACTTCTTTGAATATCAGATTCTTTTGATCCAGAGTAATTTGAGGACACAATTTTATTAGCACATGCTCCCAGAGCTCAAAGTCTTTAGCTTTTGCATTCTCTTTTCTTATTTCTAGAATTTTTGCAAGGCTTTCTAGAATTTCAGAAGTTATTTCAAATAAAGTCTTACTGTAGATATTTAGGTATTTGACTGTTGCTTCCTCCAAAATTCTCTTATCAGCATCACTATAGTGATCATAAAATTTAGTCATTGGCTTCAAGTTTCCATCTATAGTAACTGACTTAATGATGTCACCCACAGAAAGAGAAGGCTTCTCAACATAGGCCTCTATCTTAAGCCTTTTACTTGACTTTATGCTTCCAGAGGGCTTCTCCTTAGACACTTTAGCAGCTTTGGTGCATGTGGCTTTCAACTCCTCAACCTCATCATCTGAGTCAATTTCTTCTTCATCCACTTTCTCCAATCTGACATATGTTATTTTGCCCTTTACCTTTGTCCTTTTTCCTTCCTTACCGGTAGGTTTTTCTTCAACAAGAGAAGGTGACACACCGGAGGCTGAATTGGAACTCATGGTAGACCTTGCTTTAGAAGTGGATTCCACCAGAACACTTCTCTGTTCTTTGTCCTGCTTCTCCTTCTCAGCTTTCTCTATCCTTTCCCTATTTTGTCTCACAACTTCCTTAGTAAGGCCTAGATTCTCAGCCAACTACTCAACTTCTTTCCTTACTTTTCTTTTGATTTTAGGAGCCTTGAATTCAAGATGCAGTTTTAGTGAAATCTCTTTATAGGTTCCAAATCTCTCCTTAGCTGGATCCCTAGGCTGGCTCAATAGATGCTGTGCATATAGCTCCATTACCTTTCCATCCACTTCATACCCCATGGGCATGATCCACACAGTTCTTGGTTCAACTACTTCCATTAAACACTGATCTGTATCTACCATAAAATAGATTGTATCCTTGTATTTTTCAACCACAGATGTAAGGATTCTTTCCCTTGATTGCATCATGTTCTAAAAATTCTTGAAATATCCCCAAAGAGCAGTCTTTTAGGCATTGGAGTCACCAATCTTGTTCAAGTGCTCTCTTATTTGTATGGAAACAGTCTTATCACTAGTCCAACATATGCTTTTCTTGCCAAGTAACTCATTCATGAAATAGAAGAACAAACATAATACCAATTTACCATACTTGAATGTATTCTTCTTGTCCTTTTTGATCTTGTTCAGGTTTTCCATCAGCTAGTTCTGCAGCAACTCACACAAGTCATAGTCAGCATTCTCTCTCAACATCTTATAAGCTGCATAGATAGCTGTACTGGATACAAAATTCTCCCTGTTGGAATGATATATCTTGTAACCAATCACCATTGATGCAAATTTGACATCTAGATCAATGATGTCATTTATTGTCATTGCCCTTTTGTCAAACCTTGAACCGGTAGCATCAGTTACAGTTTGATTCTTTACTGACTTCAACATTGGCAGTCCATTGGATGAGTTCAACCCTATCACAGCCTTGATGGAATCCTTGGTGATCTTGAAAGGTTTCATTAACCACATAAGCTCATCATGCATCTAATTCAGAACATACCAGACCCACTCATCTTCATCGAAGGATGGAAACCCTATAATCTGAACGAAGTGTTTATCTTGCAGTGCCTTATACTTAGGTTTGAGACCATGAATTTCATCCCTCAGATGATTCTTGAACAAATCTACTAACTTTGAATCCCCAAACTCATCTATGCTGGCATGAATATAGGCCCTAATATCTTCAACATGCAACACACCATACATAACACTTGAAAAGGCACCTAGCAGATCGACCTCTACTGATTTGTGTGGATGCTTCTTAAACTTTGGCCTAGGTTGCTCAGTGATATTCACAACCAGAGGTGTATCCATTTCAAAAAGATCACAAGTTCATAGCTTCAAGAGAAATACCTTTTTCTGCACGGGATTAGGGTTAGCTGATGAATTCGCTTGTCGCACTATGAATCTTTGAAATCCTAGCTGAAGCATTCTTCTTCTTGTTTTCTTCAAATGAAAAATGATTCAAATGATGAATGAATGAATTTTATGCTCTGGAAAACCTATTTTGCCATTGTAATAAATGCTCTACCCTAATACATCCGGTTACTCTATTTCTGAATACTGTTAATCTTTAATTGCTCTACAATCAATTGTTTGAGCTTCTTTACTTCCAGAAATTGCTTCAATAGATCTGCAATAGGCTTCTTTATCTTCATTCATCGTGCCAGATTCAGGCACCCACTTACTGGTAGGGGGAATTAGATTTTCAATGCAGCTCTCTCTGAGCTAGAGCTCCCATTTCAATTCCCAGAGGAATTATTAGCACCAGATTCCAGTGCGGACCCATCACCTTCATTGTTTGCATCTTTCTTCACCCATGTTTTATTCATTTGTTTCTTAATCTCATTCACATCTATTTTGCCTTTGCCTTTGTCCATCTTCTACTTTGTTCTTCCTACCTGTGAGTTCACCTTTTTGCTTTTGCAAAATTTAGCAATATGTCCAGATTTGTTGCAGTTGAAACATATAGTCTTATTTCTATGACAATTACATGTTGGAGTAGGTTTAGATCTACATTGCATTGCCATATGCCCAAACTTGTTGCAAGTAAAACATCTTCCATTGAAAACTTGTTTGTTCTTAGGAGGATTCCTTGATCCACTTTTGCATTCCTCAGCCTTATGACCTATCCTTTTGCAATTAAAGCATTGACCAGAAAAAGATGATTCATTTTGATTCACTTGACTTCTACATTGATTAGCTCTATGACCATACTTATTGCATTTGAAACAATTGCCATTGAAAGATGGATACCTTTGAGCATTTGTTTGTCTTACAGAGGTCTTCTAGGATTCCTTCTTTGATTTCTTGTTTCAAAATTTCTTTGACTGGATCTAGAGCTTTCACCTTTCTCAAATCCAAGACCATACTTATCATCTGCCTTTTTTTGACTATCAAGAAACACTTCAAGTTTAGTTGAGCTTATCTTAAATTTCTCTTTATATTCATTTGCAACTTCTAGGTCATGTTTGAGAATGACAATTTGTCTTTCAAGTTCTTCCTCATTATCCCTGGTTTCTTGTAGATCAAACTCTAGATGGCCAATTATCCTATCCAATCTGCAACATTCTTCTATTCTTTCTTTTAGGGATTTATTCAGTTTTTCCTCAGTCTTCTTCCTTTCTTCAATTTCCTTAGTTAGCCTCATCACCTTGGATTCCATTTCATGTTTTAGGACAACAACTTCTTTTGCTAGCTTCTCACATTCCTTTGTCTTCTCCTTCAAGGCCTCATTCATATCACTGTCTTCATTTTGATTTGCTAGCTAATGAAGTAGCTCCTTCCTTTTTCCATTAGATTTGCTCAATTGTCCTTTTAAGGTTTCAATGAAATCTTCAGCGTCTTTAAAGTTCTCTTCCAGTTCTTTGACTTTTGCTCTGGACTGATCAAGATCTTCTAAAGCAAGTTTAAGTTGTTCATTAATGCCATTAGAATACTTGAAAGAACCCATTGAAAACACCTTCCCAGATCTTCCTCAAGCTGTTAAACTTCTTCTAAGGAACATTTCTCTGATACCAATTGTTGGGATTAGGGCAGACAATTGAGAGGGGGGGTGAATCAGTTATCTCAAAACTTTTATCCTTTGCTACACTTAAACTTCTTTACCACTTATTAATAGATGAATGATATAACAATGAAAGCATGAATGAACAACATATGAGCAGAAACAAAATCAACACACATAACTCTAGGATTTTTACGTGGAAACCCAGTTAAGGGAAAAACTACGATGGGGATTAACTCACAAGAATTTATACTCTATTAAAAGTATTACAAATGGGGAAGGCACATGCCTTCAGGACACATGCCTTCAAGGCACATGCCTTCAGGGCACACTTCTTAGAGCTCACTGCTCAAAGAGGCTCACTGCCTACAAATCAATTATAAAAGTTCACTGGAATGTTTGAACTGAGAAATAGCATCTAACAATGCAAGATTACAGTTCCAGTTGAGATCAATATACTGACTTTGCACACTTCATCTCTCTCTGCCCTGCTTCACTACTCTGTCATGATCTAGAGATTAGATCTCTTTACTTCACACTTGATACTGTTAGACTTAGGGCACACAACTGAGAGGGGGGGTGAATCAGTTGTGCAAAACTTTCTTCAATTAAATACTTAACTTCACTTTGCATTTCAGTAGCATAATTATAAATCAATCATGGAAACACAATGCAACAAATCAAGAGTAGAAACACATCAATACATGAGACACCAAGATTTTGACGTGGAAAACTCGGTAAAGGAAAAAACCACAGGGTGATTAACCCAATATTGTATTCTCTGTTAGAAGAATAGAAAGAACAAAATGGTACATGCCAATTAGGGCTCACTACCTGAGCACACTGCTCACAAGAGGCTCACTGCCTACAAGAGACACATTGTCTACAAAAGAATAAGTATCACATACATGAACTAGTAAATAGCATTTTCACCATGCTTGAATCAGTTCCATTTAAGCCCAATACTTCTGCTCTGCCTTTCGCTCTTCTCCTCACTACCACACTCTCATCTTCACCAGGACACCATTGAAATGACTTCACAACTTCTTATTTATACAAGACATCAACTTAGGAATAATCATCTAAGTCGGCAAACATCTACAAGAACATCCACAAGACGTGTAACTCATTCGGTCGGCTAGTCTTAGGAAGAACACCATCATTTGGGAGTTATTCTTCAATTGCAGGCTTCAACTCCAATGCAGACCACCAACATGAACTGGACAAGTTCCAAGGACCTTCACAAGATTGCCTGAATCACCAAGAACATCCGCACTTCATCTGCATACTGGAATCCTTCTCTCCTACATCCAGAACCTCAAGAACACAGTCTGTCACTACTGTCACAAAGGAATGGATCCTTCCAGACCTTCAACCCATGAACCAAACTAGTTAACACTTCAAACAGACTTCCTGAACACTACCTCAAATCTGTAGAACAGAATAATGCATTTTCGGATCTCACCGAACCTGTCTGTATCACTCTGTCACCTCTAAACACCTACTAGAGCTGGTTTTACTTGAGCGGCCACAACTTCTTCACATATTCATGCGGACCTCTGAAATCTCTACTGGACAATCTCAAGATACATAGCTACAAACCCTTTAATCCGCATCTCCTGATCTTCTTCCTATCTTGGATTATTACCTTACTGTTATCACTGTTCTTCACTGTTCCTGATTGAGACTAATTTTCTCAATATCCTCAGCACACAGCTTATCCAATCCTTATCATTAATGCAATAGAAGTATGTTGACATCAATGAAAACACCAGTTAGGCTCATACTTGTAACAATCTCCCCCTTTGTCATTGATGGCAACATATGATGTGAAAAACTATTTTGACCATCAAGACAAGAACTTCTCCTTACTGTCACAACTCCCCCTATCAGCAACAACCATTCACATGTCTTCTCTCCCTTTACTGCTTCCCCTTTGATCATCAACCACTTGTTTTTCACATGTCTTCTCTCCCCCTTTGACATCAATGGCAAAGGGCACATACTTGCAATTCCACCACTTCAGAGTCATACCTGCTACTCCCCATGAGTAGCAGCTCCCCATCATCAATCCAGACCATAAGATGTGACTGTGATATCCACCAGATTGATGCACATTAGTGCTCCTTAGTTCATCATCGGAGGGGCAATAACCCCTAACTTCTGCCTAAGATACTCAAAAGAGTCCTTAGGAAGAGGTTTAGTAAAGATGTCTGTAATTTGATCCTTGGAAGGCACAAACTCCAATCTGACTTCATTCTTGTTTACTTGCTCTCTCAAAAAGTGAAACTTGATGGATATATGTTTAGTCTTTGAATGCAACACCAGATTCTTAGATATGTTTATTGCACTTGAATTATCACAGAAAATTGTGATAGGCTCCTCATATTCCACTTTGATATCTCTTAGCATCTGCTTCATCCACAAAACTTGGGTGCAACTACCTGTTGCTACAATATATTTTGCTTCAGTTGTAGACAGAGATATTGCCTCTTGTTTCTTTCTTAGCCAAGAAACCAATCTCTTTCCCAAAAAGAATGCTCCACCACTGGTACTCTTCCGGTCATCCACATCTCCTGCCCAATCAACATCTGTATATGCATGAAGAGAGAAATCATGATCTCTAGGATACCATAGAGCATACTCAACTGTCCCTTTTAGATATCTAAAAATCCTCTTAATTACCATGACATGAGATTCTCTAGGATCGGCTTGGAATCTAGCAACCAGACCAACAACCTGCATAATGTCTGGTCTAGTTTGAGTGATATACAACAATCCTCCAATCATTGACATGTACTTTGTCTGATCAGCCTTAGGAGAGTCATCATCTTTTCTCAACTTACATCTGGTTGCCATGGGAGTGTTCATTGGTTTAGAGTCTTCCATCCCATATTTCTTCAACAATTCTTTCACATATTTGGTTTGAGAAATGAAGATTCCTTTCTTTGTTTGAGTGATTTGCAGACCCAAGAAGAAATTCATTTCACCAAGCATGGACATCTCAAATTCACTTTTCATTTGATTTGCAAAAGTTTTACACATACTATCTCTTCCTCCAAAAATGATATCATCAACAAACACTTCAACAATCAAGATGTTTTCATGATCAATTTTGAAATACAAATTACTGTCAGTAGTACCTTTGTTAAAACCAATCTTCAAAAGATGCTTATCCAATCTTTCATACCAGGCTCTTGGGGCTTGCTTAAGTCCATATAGTGCTTTCTTCAACTTGTAGACCATATCATCATGATCAGACAATTGAAATCCATCCGGTTGCTCTATGTACACTTCTTCCAAGTCACCATTCAGGAAGGCAGACTTGACATCCATCTGATATACCTTGAAATCTTTGAAAGAAGCAAAAGCAAGAAATAATCTGACTACTTCAATTCTTGCCACCGGAGCAAAAGTTTCTTCAAATTCAACTCCTATTTGAGAATAGCCTTTGCAGACCAATCTCGCTTTATTCCTGATTACTTCACCAACTTCATTTAGTTTGTTCCAGAAGACCCATTTGGTTCCAATCACATTCTTGTTTCTAGGTCTGGGTACAAGATCCCAAGTGTGATTTTTCTCAATTTGCATTAACTCTTCCTCCATTGCTTTAGTCTAGTTTTCATCATTGCAAGTTTCATTCACAGTCTTAGGTTCAATCTTTGAAATCAAACAATATTCATCTAAATTTTGAGCAATTTTCCTTCTTGTTTGTACACCTTTGCTTTTATCACCTATGATCTGATCTTCAGAGTGGTTCAGTCTTACATACCTAGGCACTTTGGGAGTTTCTTGCACTTCTACTCCTTGATCAGGCTCATTCAAACTTATCTCTTCTTCCTAATTTACCGGATCAGTTTGAATCTGACTTTTAGAAGAGGCTTGGGCTCCTTGAATTAGAACACCATTCTAATCATCTTCATCATATTCATAAAACCTTGAGGGTTTCTCAATTCCCTCATCAACCTTTACATTTGTACTTTCTATAATCTTTCTTAGTCTCTTGTTATAACACCGGTATGCTTTGCTTTGAGTGGAGTAACCCAAGAATATTCCTTCATCACTTCTAGCATCAAAATTTCCTAGATCTTCATCTCTTTTAATGTAACATTTGCTACCAAAAACTCTGAAATACCTCACAGTAGGAGTGATGCCAAACCAAAGTTCATAAGGAGTCTTACTAGTATTGCTTCTGATTTGATCTCAATTGAGAGTATAGACTGCAGTGCTGATAGCTTCTCTCCAATAGATCTGAGGAACATTTGCTTCCATCATCATGGTTCTAGATGCTTCCTGGATGGTCCGGTTCTTTCTTTCAACTACTCCATTCTGCTGTGGAGTCCTAGGAGTAGACAATTGTCTCTTTATTCCATGTTTCTCACAGAAATCTATGAACTCACCAGATGTGAATTCTCCACCTCTATTAGACCTCAGACATTTCAATTTTAATCCGGTTTCATTCTCTACCATAGCCTTGAATATTTTGAATTTCTCAAAAGATTCCGATTTCTCTTTCAGAAAGGTTACCCACATCATTCGAGAGTAGTCATCAATTAGTAACATGAAGTATCTATCACCTTGCACACTTTTGATTCTTGCCGGACCACAAAGATCAGTATGAACTAAGTCCAATAGTTCGATAGAAGATAGTTCCTTACTTTTGAATGTGACTCTGCTCAGCTTACCCAACTGACATTCTTTGCACAAACTATTAGTAGGTTTCACCAATTTTGGAAGATCTCTTATAGCTTGAGCATTTCTTATCTTATCAAAATTCACATGACACATCCTCCTATGCCATAACCAACTCTGATCAACTTGAACAAACAAGCAACTTTTACTAGTATCAACCAAGTGGAAGATATTACCTTTAGTTTGAGAACCGGATGCAATCTTTGTTCCAGAACTTTCAAAGATCTTGCACTTTCCATTCTTGAATTGGAGGTCATAGCCCTTGTCCACCAACTATCCAACACTGAGAAGATTGTGCTTCAATCCTTCAACATACAGAACATTACCAGTTTTGTTCCTTCGATTAAAAGAAATAGTTCCTCTACCTCTAATTCTACCAGCAAAATTATCACCAAAATTTACCACTCCTCCTTCATACCTTTCCAAATCTATGAACTTATTTTTGTCACCTGTCATATGGTGAGAGCATCCACTATCAATGACCCAATCATCCTTTTCTTCAACTTGGGCAGCCATAGCTCTTTCTACAACTTTATGATTGACAGATTCAGAGGGCACTGGATCTTCTTCCTTGATGGCAATGAACACCCAGTCACTTCCAAACTTGTCTCCTATTTCTAATTCATCATCTGTTACTCCTTCATCATCTCCTTCATGAGCATAGTAACAATTCTTTTAGAATCTTGATCTGTTAGAATTTGGCCTTGAAAATCTTTCCGAACACCTTGAGGCAAAATGACCAATCTTATTGCAGTTAAAACACTTAAAAGGCAATTTCCCTTCATACTTACTAGATCCTCTTGTCTGTCTTTTTGCAATAAGAGCTTCAAGGTGAGCAGTTTCAGCTTCTTCTTCCTCTAGGTCTTTTCTTGCTTTTTCATACCATGATAGTTTCCTTGAAGAGTTCTCTCCTAGATTAAACCTTTGTTTACCTTTTACAGAGGCACTGGCTTTGAATGCAAATTTAGTCTTTGGGGTTTCATCTCCAAACTTAGCCATTTCAAATGCAGCCAATTTACCAACCAATTGATCTCTTGTGACGGTTGTGTGAGCTCTGAATTCTTCAATTGCAGTAGCCTTGATTTTATAAGAAGCAGGAAGGGATCTGATAACTTTGCCAACAATCTCATATTCATTAAAGACTCCACCAGCATTTCTAATTCCACAAACAATCTCATTTACTCTTGGCATAAAAGATGTGATATTTTCATCTTCTCTCATCTTCAGATTTTCAAATTTCCCTTTCAGACTCTGTAACCTTGCACATTTACATATTTGTCTCCTTCATGCAGAAGTTCCAGTTTTTGCCAAATTTCAAAAGTAGTTGGTAGATCAATAACATTTGAGAGTTTTGAATCAGATAAAGCACTTAGAAGAGCCTCTATAGTTTACAGATTGTTTTCGGCATCTATGATTTCATTTTGGGTTTTTAGACCACCCTGTGGAGGTACATACTGTGTTGTAGCCATGGTCTAGTACGCCATTCCCATACATTGCAAGTGACATTTCATGCGACCTTTCCAAAGATTAAAATTGGTTCCATCAAACTTCAGACTATCCTTCTTGTAAGATGACATACTGGATCTCCTCAAGTGGTTAAGCTCCTTTTAGAGGAACTTGGCTCTGATACCAATTGTTAGACTTAGGGCACACAACTGAGAGGGGGGGTGAATCAGTTGTGCAAAACTTTCTTCAATTAAATAGTTGACTTCACTTTGCATTTCAGTAGCATAATTATAAATCAATCATGGAAACACAATGCAACAAATCAAGAGCAGAAACACATCAATACATGAGACACCAAGAGTTTGATGTGGAAAACCCGGTTAAGGGAAAAACCATGGGGTGATTAACCCAAGATTGTATTCTCTGTTAGAAGAATAGAAAGAACAAAATGGCACATGCCAATTAGGGCTCATTGCCTGAGCACACTGCTCACAAGAGGCTCACTGCCTACAAGAGACACACTGTCTACAAAAGAATAAGTATCACACACATGAACTGGTAAATAGCATCTTCACCATGCTTGAATCAGTTCCATTTAAGCCCAATACTTTTGCTCTGCCTTTTGCTCTTCTCCTCGCTACCACACTCTCATCTTCACCAAGACACCATTGAAATGACTTCGCAACTTCTTATTTATACAAGACATCAACTTAGGAATAATCATCTAAGTCAGCAAACATCTACAAGAACATCCACAAGATGTGTAACTCATCCGGTCAGCCAGTCTTAGGAAGAACACCATCATCCAGGAGTTATTCTTCAATTGCAGGCTCCAACTCTAATGCGGACCACCAACATGAACTGGACAAGTTCCAAGGACCTTCACAAGATTGCCTGAATCACCAAGAACATCTGCACTTCATCTGCATATTGGAATCCTTCTCTCCTACATCCGGAACCTCAAGAACATAGTTTGTCACTACTATCACAAAGTAATGGATGCTTCTAGACCTTCAACCCATGAACCAAACTCGTTAACACTTCAAACAAACTTCCTGAACACTACCTCAAATCCAGAGAATAGGGCAATGTATTTCTGGATCTCACCGAACCTGTCTGTATCACTCTGTCACCTCTGAACACCTACTAAAACTGGTTTTACTTGAGCGGCCACAACTTCTTCACATATTCATGCGGACCTCTGAAATATCTACTGGACAATCTCAATATACATATCTACAAACCCTTTAATCCGCATCTCTTGATCTTCTTCCTATCTTGGATTATTACCTTACTGTTATCACTGTTCTTCACTGTTCCTGATTGAGACTAATTTTCTCAATATCCTCAACACACAGCTCATCCAATCCTTATCATTAATGCAATAGAAGTATGTTGACATCAATGACAACACCGGTTAGGCCCATACTTGCAACAGATACTGCTCTTCTTCGCATCTCACCATTCATATTCGCATCTTCACACAGAAAAATGCTTGAATCCATCTATCATATATATCTGCTACATGTAATTTCACCAACTACAGTCGTCCTTAGGAAAACTTGGAAATTATTGCAAGAACATTGTTCTGTCGGATGAATCCATGCACAAACACTAATGTGGATCAAAAATTCTATATCCAAGTCACCTCACATGTCAGCCAATATCACGGGATCCCATAAATTACTCAACCAATCACTTCTCTTCATCCACACAAGAGTCAAACACATCCTAGTCGACCTGTTCTTCATCGGACTGAACTACTTAACTAGAACCTGATACTCAGATGCTTGTAACTTATACTCCCTTCATCGCCGGAGGCTAAAATCTTGGATTTAGGTAGCCCTGACATCCCTTAACATTCCCTCAGATCCGCAACACAATATGATTTTCTGTGGAGAAATGTGGACCAAAATGCTGAACCCTGTCAAATGCTCTATTCCTATCTATCTGGACTTAGATTAAACTGTACTCTGACTTCTGGTATGATCAAATGATGTAATGCAGATGTGTAAGATAGATTTAGTTGCCATCAATGATAACACCTGACATGCCTAGCAGTGTCTCTTGCCAACCAAAAAGGCAAGTGTCCACTTTTTACTCCATAACATTTAGCCCACTTTAATGTGTGTATGATCTTACAATTTAGTACATGCATTAAAGTATGGTTGAAGCATATCAGACACATCAAACACAAGAATGAAGACACGCCCTATGTTTAAAGGACCATTTCTAGCCCCCAAGCTTAGACAAATAGAAGAAAACACTTGACAGTCATGCAAGACACAATGAATACAGTAAGGAAGCACACAATACATGGAGAAGGCAGTAAAGCACACAATACACATAGAAGACATGAATACAGTCATGTAATACATAGAGAAGACATGATTAAACAATTATATATATATAATCCTAACATGAAACACATAGCATGGAGGGAGCTCATTGCTACATGCCTTTAGACCATGCAAAACACATGACGTGGAGGGAGCTCATCACTACACACCTTTAGACCATTAAAAAACATGCAAAACATGCAAGGAGGACACATAAAACACATGGAAGACACACATAATACACGAGTGCCGTAGAGTATGTTATTGACACACTATATGCCTTATACACGACAAACATAGGTGATAGGGAGGAGCTCAGCATTACACTCCACTATCTAAGACACACCAAACACATTTGACGGTTGAGCTACGCTACCACAACTGCCAACGACACGCTTAAGGGTGAATAACTCAAGATGCAACCCTGCCTCATGATGAGGACTTTGTAAAAGGATGTGCAACTGCTCAATGGAAGACACAATCCTACCTTCTGTAGAAGGGCTTTTAAAATGCAACCCCATCTGCATCCACAGACGCCTTATGGTGAAAAGGAAGCATGCTCAAAGTATACAACCCCACGTGCATCACGAAGATGCCTTAGAGTGACAAGAAGGTATACGTAAAAAAAGAAAGTACACAACCCCACTTGCATCATAGAGACACCTTACAGTGAAAAGAAAGCATATGCAAACATGCTTTATCATCAATAATATCTAAAATAATCAACCATAATATATGCCCCCACCTTAAAGTGGTTGATCCCGCTTGTCGGTGTCAATCACGTTTAAGGTAAAGTAAAAACACGCAAGGGAACAAGAGCTTTCGCAAAGCCCATGTCCCAAAGTGATGTTCTTGCAATCACCGAATGTTCCCACAAACACACCATTATCATTTGCTAACATAATCAACAACATATATGTAATGTCCCCATTTTTAGGTTCTCTTGCAGCATAGTCAGAGCTAATTTTTTGGGTCGGTGATAGCCTAATCAGTGGAGTATTTCATTGTCACCAATGTGTTCAGGTGATCCAATGGAGTTGTATGACACTTTCCAGAGAGATTTCAGACAACTTGTTTGTACTTACTATTTATAGTAAGTGCTTGCATGGCGACAATCTTTCTAGGTTTGTTCTCTTTGGTCCTCGGAGAACACTGCTATTTATAGTAAGTGTTAGTCTGGCACTGTTTTGGTGACTTGGCAATCAACCATTAGCTATCCTAGATATTGCATTGAGCTTAGTGATATCAGATGGTTTGCGATGATGTCTTTCCAGGCGATTTCAAACTTTGGGCCTGGACTTGCTATTTTTGGCAAATTAGGGTTTCGGTCTATTACGGGATTTTTAATGTTGGAGATGGAGTGTTTTGGCGAGACCTTTCCAATGGTCTATATATCACTGAATTCTGAGTTCATTTGGGCCTCCATATTAAAGTCCATAAATTAATAATATTATTTAATATTGGAGTTTGGGTTTTAATGGTTAAGTGATGAAAAATAAAATATTTTAAAAGAACTTAAGTTATATTTTGGAGCGCTCACCTTGGGAAATATTAAAGTGAAATTAAAAGAAATATTTCCCTCCAAAGTACATCGACTCCTGTTGGAGAATTATAAAAGAGGAGAAGTGCCTCATTTGTACATATGCTTGATATTGTGAAAATTGTTTCTTTGGCTCTGCTAGGATTTTGAGAGGGTTTGAAGAGTTTGAACCCCAGTGGCTTTTAGAGACAAAAACCTCCATTAGTAACAACATTCTAGAGGCGTGAAAGACTGTCCAAAGGTGATATTGAGGAAAATACATACAGAGTTTGCAAGTGTACTTCAAGAGAGTTATTTTGATAGGGTTTGAAGGAGCAAAATAGATACATCATATGAGAATTTTGAGTGCAGCTTTGATTGACAATAAAGGATATATTTCAATGTTGAAAAGAGATTGTTAGCAACTGTGACACATTTTATTGTTGGCCATATGATTTGTAGCCCAGCCATACCATTTGAGGAGTTGCCATTGTGTATTTTGAATGAGTTTCCATCTAGTTCTTGGCACTAGCATTGTAGACCACAAGACATTGATTTAAAAGAAGATTTAGCAGCAGTTTGGGACTGCACATCAATGATTCCAGCCAACACAAGGGCCGTACTACATACCCAGGTCGTGGGTTTTCCTAGAGATGAACTATATGAATTGAATGCACATTAATACTTGTATTTGAGTTGTCTAGGTCTTGTTATCACAGTGAATAAATCAGATTTTGTGCAAGTGTATGGTGGCTAGGCGTTTGGAGTGATTTCCATTGATGCATGCAGCTGTGTAATGTACGAGAGTTCTATAACTTGAAGAATACAATATGGGTATGCATTGATAATTCATTTTATGATATTTTATGATCTGGGTCTTTCATATTTTCCTCATATTTGTTGTACTTTTTCTGGGTTTTCAATATATGCTCTATAATGCATTGATTCTAGCAAACACATCTCAAGAAAATTGAAATCCCCTTCTGCATCTTCTGTCTAGTCTAAAAGAACACAAATAAAAATAAAATAAAAATAACACTATTAAGATCTTTAAAAAGAACCAACAGGTATGACACATTACAGTGGTATCAGAGTAGTGTATCCTGCCATCTTATGAGGTTAGACACATACATGCAGATGATGAATTGAGACATGCAACCCAGTACACATAGGTATTATCTTTGAAGAAATAGATCATAGCGTGACATACAGGTTCCCCATATTGATCCCTTTGTAGGTACAGATACAGTAGTGGTAGAGGAAATGGGTGATAAAGACCAGGAAGAGCTTAGTATCCAAGAGATGCTGAATAATTGGTGTAGGAGACAGAGAGAGATGCAACAAAATATTAATCAAGGTATATAGATGATGACCAATTATTTCCTTAGGATTCCTGGTATCAATAACAACAACAATGATAGAAACTATGGAGATAGGTATAGATATAGGGATAATGATGACGAAAGAAAAGCTAAAAAAATCAAAGAAGATTACAAAACTGAAGTGCCCGTGGAAGAAAAGGTAGGAAAGGAAGAAGATTTGTATCCTACAAATTATCATGAGAAGAACATAAATCAGTCTATGTATGAGGAAGGTGTACTTGTGGATAATTTGCATCCTACAAGCCATTGTAAGGGTTTGGGTAAAGAAACATCATACATTGCAATAGATGAATACTGAAGGTTTCACAATGATCACATGAAGGAAGGACATGCTATCATGGAGATGTCCATACCTACAATGTCGACTCAAGGTATAGGTTCTTTGGATGTTCCTAGCATTGTTTCATTACCTTTGCACCATATTGGCATGGAATCAAATGGTGGTCATAAGGACAATTCAGAAATTGCAGCGGGAAGTGATCTAAGTGGAGTGGATAAGCTTGGTTTGTTATTACAAACTAAAGAGGTCATGAAGATCAAAGGGATGGACACACATGAGGATTCAACTTGTAGGCATGGGACTGAGTTTGTGATACATAACACTCATGATTTCTCACATGAGACATGCCTTGGACCTGCCCTAGTTGATGGATAATCAATCATGGAGAATGAGAAGATTAGGGTTTACCAATACATCACTTAAAAGCATAAGGAAATGCCTGATTTTCTATGTTGCAATAGCAGTCCTGACATAACAGCCAAAGGGATTAGCCTTGAGGCTTGTGATTGTTATGGAGAGAGTCATGTTGGATCTACCTTGGAGGAAGAACATGCAACAACAATAAGGGAGAGGCTTGAGAAGGGTAAGAGCACTATAAAAAGATATGGTAAGAGTTCTGATTTTATTTGGGTCAGTAGTCTTTCACTCTTGCATACTTATATGTAGATGGCCCTTACATATGAGTATGAGTTTGGAAAGAGCTCTCCTATTAGTGGATTTCATTTTGAACCCAAGAGAACCAATTTTGTTCAACATGACTTGTGGCATGAGTCTTGTATGGAGGCCAAGCGAATGGAGCAATTATACTTGAGTGATGTGATTATTGAGGGAGGCCTACGTGATACAGTCTGGGATGGGTCTTTGGTTCTTCATGGAGCTCTTGAGGATTTTGTGTATGATGAGCTCTATCTTGTTGATGACCCTTTGGTCAAGTGTGCAGATGCTTTATTCTGGATGCATACTCTTGCTTTTGTTGGGCATACTATGAAGATGCAGCTGAACCATGACACGAGGTATGGAGATAATGCTATGATGTTTGGTTTGGAGTTGCTAATGCATGTGTTTCAGCTAGGTGATGGCATGGGGAAGGGAAGAAAACATATAGATCTGGATATTCCAGGCTTAGTTTATGAGGATCCCTTCCACATCTTGCTAGGAGATGGTTCTACTTCGTGGTGCATAAATGTTTGGCGAACATCAGTTGCTTGGGAGCGTGGTAGAGTTGTTGAGGCTGCACTTAGTGGATCAACCACTAATATCTGGACTTCACTTGAAGAGGGAGTCATAAGGGATGGTTCTTTGATCATTGATGGAGGAGGTATAGAGTCGAGTGATACTATGAAACAACTCCATCATTCCTTGGTGATACTTGAGGCTGTCCTATGTTTGTCTATAGAGACACTTGCATTGGAGGAATACACTTTAGAGGTATGGATGATTCCTATGCATAGGTATGATATTGTTTTCATCTCTACTTTGGAGACATTAGGGTTTGTTATATAGTTGACTGACATTGGAATTGGAGGGGTGTATGCTGTCACTAACCTTCCTACCCTAGCACATGAGATTCTTTAGCATATCGAGGTGAGAGCTGCTATTTCATGGTGCATGGATTTCATATTGAGTAGGCAAAGGACAATGATGATTTGGGTGCTTTGGAGAGGCGTGGATTACCTCTTCGTTATTAGAGGTGGGTATTTCAATAATACCCTATTACTCTATGTCATTAGTTGTTGCAGCAGCCAAGAGGAAAAGTATATGAATATGATTGATGGTAATCACAAGACTTGGGATCCAGGGATAGTTTTCAGAGGTGAGATGTTGATTCAGATTTGGAGAGATGGACATAACTTGGGAGTTGGTGTCGCAGTCTACTTTCCAATCAGCCCACATAGGACAATGAATGATATCATGCAGTTGGATTGGCCAACACCTCTAGCCCAGCAGTGGGGCAATTCTCAGATGGTGTTGATTAGTAGAGGTAATGTGGTCATGGGGGGAGTTCCTTTGGTGATTCCTACATTCACACTCCCTATGTTTTTGGAGGTAATATTTTATGACAGCTGCTGCCCTAGTATTTCAGCATTTTTTATGGTAACTTCAGTTTATGAGCAGATGGACTTTGAGTACTTATAGACTTTATGGTAGCAGGTTGTGGGAAGACTTGCAGAGTTAGAGTAATTATTTTTAACTTCCACTAGTATGAGTGATGGTTACTACAATCAATTTGAGATGTTGATGGATATCCCTACAGATGTTACTATGATGATTGTAGTCGATTGGATGAGTTGGTATGCTCAATATGGGCATGTTGACACTTGGAGATTAGGTGTTGGTGAGGGGTTATCAGTCTATGATCGGGATGGCATTGTTAGGAAGTATGATTCTAGGGATGACACTATTGTTATTAGATTCTGGTTAGGGACTGGTTGGTATCTCTTATGGGATAATGTGAGGAGATATGCTGAAGTTTTCCCTTTGGGGTTGAGTAGATTATACTTTGTGTTGCCTAGGATCGAGTCCGGTAGGGAGATTGCAGCTTTGGACTTCACTGAGATGCCTTGGCAGGATATGTCATTTGGAGAGGATTTCAGTCCTTTCAGGTATTTCAGTATGGGATTTAATGGTGAATACTTTTCAGGGGTCCAGGAGAGGAGAATGTAGCATGGGCATGATGGTTAGACAATTATGATCAGAGTGGCACAATGTCAGTGTGGTGATTCCTTTCAGAGATTAACTTGGAACCTTGGGATCACTCTTGATTCCATTTTGGATCAGTCTGTTGATCGGAGGTTGTATCGACATTGCTTGAGGACAAACAATCATTGGGAAGGGCAGGCTGTAATGTCCCCATTTTTAGGTTCTCTTGCAACACAGTCAGAGCTGGATCACCAATGTGTTCGGGTGATCCAGTGGAGTTGTATGACACTTTCTAGAGAGATTTCAGACAACTTGTCCATACTATTTATAGTAAGTGCTTGCATGGTGACAATCTTTCTAGGTTTTTCTGGGTTTGTTCTCTTTGGTCCTCAGAGAACACTGTTATTTATAGTGTCAATCTGGTGCTATTTTGGTGGCTTGACAGTCAGCCATTGGCTATCTAAGATATTACATTGAGCTCAGTGATATCAAATGGTTTGGGGTGATGTCTTTCCAAGCAATTTCAGACTTTGGGCCCAGACTTGCTATTTTTGGCAAATTAGGGTTTTGATCTGTTGCAGGATTTTTAATGTTGGAGATGGAGCATTTTGGCGAGACCTTTTCAACAGTCTATATATCACTGAGTTCTGAGTTCATTTGGGCCTCCATATTAAAGTCTGTAAATTAATAATATTATTTAATATTAGACTTTGGGTTTTAATGGTTAAGTGATGAAAAATAAAATATTTTAAAAGCACTTAAGTTATATTGTGGAGCTCTCACCTTGGGAAATATTAAAGTGAAATTAAAAGAAATATTTCCCTCCAAAGTGCATCGACCCCTCTTGGAGAATTATAAAAGAGGAAAAGTGCCTCATTTGTACTTATGCTTCATATTGTGAAAATTGTTGCTTTGTCTCTGCTAGGGTTTTGAGAGGGTTTGAAGAGTTTGAACCCAGGTGGATTTTGGAGACAAAAACCTCCATTAGTAACAACATTCTACAGGTGTGAAAGATCGTCCAAGGGTGCTATTGAGGCAACTACATATAGTGTTTGCAAGTGTGCTTCAGGAGAGTTATTTTGATAGGGTTTGAAGGAGCAAAATGGATACATTATATGAGAATTTTGAGTGTAGCTGTGACTAAAAATAAAGGACAAATTTTAGTGTTGAAAAAGAGATTGTTAGCAACTATGACACATTTTATTGCTAGTCGTACCATTTGCAGCCAGGCCGTACCATTTGAGGAGTTGCCATTGTGTATTTTGAATGAGTTTCCATCTAGTTCTTGGCACCAGCATTACAGACCACAGGACAATGATTTCAAAGAAGATTTAGCAGTAGTTTGGGACTGCACATCAGTGATTCCATCCAGCACAAGGGCTGTACTACATACCCAGTTTGTGGGTTTTCCTAGAGATGAATTGTATGAGTTGAATGCACATTAATACTTGTATTTGAGTTGTCTAGGTCTTGTTATCACAATGAATAAATCAGATTTTGTGCAAGTGTATGGTGGCTGAGCGTTTGGAGTGATTTCCATTAATGCATGCAGCTGTGTAATGTAAAGTAGTTCTGCAACTTGAAGAATACAATATGGGTATGCATTGATAATTCATTTTATTATATTTTATGATCTGGGTCTTTCATATTTTACTCATATCTATTGTACTTTTTTTGGGTTTTCAATATATGCTCTATAATGCATTAATTCTAGCGAACATATCACATGAAACAGAAACCCTTCTGCATCTCTTGTCTAGTCTAAAAGAACACATTAAAAAAATAACACTATTAAGATCTTTAAAAAGAACTAATAGGTATGACACATTACAATATAAGCTTTGGTTAGAAAATCTATTCTAAGATAAAAACCAAATCATCTAACATATCACTTAATAGGCCAAGGCTACACTTGCGGGTTTGGAACCGAGTATAGCTATGAGGTTATACTTCAGGTATCTTAGGATCAAGTGTAGTTACAAGGTGAGATACAAAACAATCCAAAGTG
Organism: Cunninghamia lanceolata; assembly: GCA_027924645.1. NCBI lineage: Eukaryota > Viridiplantae > Streptophyta > Pinopsida > Cupressales > Cupressaceae > Cunninghamia > Cunninghamia lanceolata. The sequence continues at coordinate 10,708,700 of BSBN01000346.1, read as the reverse complement.
CATAGAAGCAGATTTAGAGTATTGCAAAGGTTTGTTACAACAAATTTCACAATACAAATCACAACACAGAGTGATTCTACTAGTCAAGCGTCAGTAATATATCAACCCCATCTTCATTTATGGACTAGGTCCATTTTTGATTTCTTATTGTAGGGATGCATGGTCCTTATCAGTATTTATCTGTTATTGACATTCGCCAACTAGTAGAGCCACTGAAGAATGTAAATACTAAAAATGAGAGAGGAGACAAAAGTGACTTAGATTTATAACACAGGAAGATGCCCCAAGACATCCTCCACAATGTTATGCCCCCAAGGCATGACATACAACAATTACAGTAAGAGAGAGGAGAATAGCATAATAGAGAAATGAATAGAAGTGTCACAACAGAGGCAGTCTCCTTGTATCCTTGACCTTACAAGAGTATCAAGGGTCATCCAAGGAGACCTAGACAATATTTAACACGATACAGGGGGAACACAACACAACAATATCAACATATATATTTAGGAGGAGGCCACCCTTGAGAGTAACTAGAATAGGTGCTACAACAAGTGTGACCTAATGAGGGAGAAATACTTCCCTGGTTCAATGGGATATTTCCTGGCAGACAATCCTTGTCTATCATCTCAGGATATATCATATTTAGTCTTGAACTTGTCAATATTGCATTAACATTAAGAGTAGGATGACGGTAGGCTTTGGTGGGCTTCAAAGAATGATATCCAATACTAGCAGAAGAGTTATGTGCAACAACTTCTAAGGGGACCTTAATTCCTTGTTGTTTTACACCACAACCATTGCCTATGTAGTCACAATTTTTATAAAGGATTTGAAATCCACGACCATAGAGAGACTCCATATTTTTAGAGGAAGGTGGGGCCTCACAAGTTTCATAGTTTGTAGTGTAAGTAAAAGTATGATCTTTGTTTTCTACTAAATAAACTTTAGGTTTCTTAGGTATTTCCAAAGATTGCTTGGATGAGATCGATGCAACTTTTGATGTTTCAACATTATTGAGTTTATATTCCCCTATTAAGGTAGGAGTAAAATCTAATGAACCCTAATCATCACCAATAAATGCATTAGGTGATGGTGTATAATCTTGCACAACATTATCTGTGGCAAGAGGTATTGATGAATCAGCTTTTAAGTTATTCAAAACCTTGTGATTGACAACTTGTTTTTGTGTTTCAATTTGTAAACAACTTTTCGGGTCCAGATTGACTTCAATGGTGTGAAGTTTATTTTCATAAATAAACTTTATTGATCGATGAAGGGTAGACAGAATTGCCCCCATGGCATTACTCCATGATCTATTAAGGATCATATTATATGAAAGTGCATCAGGCATGACATGGAAAAGGGTAGATAATGTCATGGGTCTAACCTTTACGGGTAAAGTTATGGAACCCATGGATTGTCTACCAACATTATCAATGCCACAAATGTTAAGTTTATCTAGTTTGATTAAAGATGTGTCAACCTTGATTTTATGTAGTAAATCAATACCACAAAAATTAAGAGCTAATCCATTGTCAACCATAACTCGCTTTATGAACTTTTTATTTATTGTGACAAATATTAGAAGAGGATCATATTGATTTTGAACTTCAATTGATGGTAATTCATGTTGTTGAAATAGAATATCCATTTTTGTCACATGCATACAATCTAACAGAGATGCTACATCATTTGGCTTAATAGTAGGTGGTACAATCACCTTTTGTAAAGCTTCTTGGAGCATTCCATGGTATGTAGGTGATGTTTGTATGAGTTACCAAAGGGAGATCTTAGCAGGAGTAGCACGAAGCTGCTCAACAAGATCATAATCTTGACCAACTTTATGCATTAAACGGAGTGGTTGAGGAAGCATACGTTTAGAAGTTGGTAAAGAGATTTGAATGTTTGATTGTTGTTTACTTTGTTTATTATTCTACGTAATGTATGTGTGAGAAACCACATTATATTAGGGTTGCGACACATTTTGATACATTTGATTTCCTTGAGTAATTTGTTTTGCAAAATTGAGAAGGTAACCTGGGGGTCCAGGTGGTGTTGGAGCACCTTGACCATAATCACTAGTTTGAAGTGAGGAGGCACATTATATGCCCCATTCATAATGAGTTTAGGAACATTAGTACACTTATCCAATATTCCCTTAGTGAGTGGGATAAGTCTATTAGTGATGATTGAATTAACATTGTTTTTACTTTGATTAAGTTCGACATCTATCCCTAAAGGATTTAATGTGAGAGACCTTTCTTCATCCATCAATGCTTCATCTTTTGAAAGGAGAGCATTGGAATGAAGGGAAGGTAAAATGTTTTTAGAAGAATTGTCGATGATTTTATCTTTAACCAAAGGAGAACTAGGTAGTATACAACTCCCAGTAAGTTTGCCTATTTGCAGAAATTCCTTCATACGTTGTTTATGTATGTGTATTACAATACTACAGGACCAACGTTAGGTATAATCTAGATCAATGGTGTTAGATCTTGTTTTCTCCTATATGTCACATCACACGTGGTCAGGTTATCAAAAGTTTGGATTGAAGACACATGACCCATCAGACTATCTCCCTTTGAGATGCACTCGACCGAAGATGGAAGAACAAGGTGATCAATCAAATCCTTTCAAGGTGATGGTTGAAGAGGCTTTGGAAAAACAACATGAGGAGATGATGAGTCAACTTACTCATCTGCTACAACAAAATCAAGGTAATCAACAACAAAACATAGGTAGAGCACCGTTCGATGGTCATACTCCTTTCAAGGTGTAGGTAAATTTTGATATTCCAAATTTTGAAGGGAAAATAAATGTAGATGTTGTTGATGATTAGTTGTCAAAATTGGAAAGATATAAATAGTCTTTTTCAAATCAAGTGCTACAGCAATGTAGGGCATGCACTTTTATCCCTTGTAAGGTTATCCATTCAAATTTGCCCATCAAATGCTAGGGAATAACATGGTTAACAACATACACTAATGATGTAAACTTAAGACCAATGTCCCAAACTATATCTTCTCTAACACTGGATCTACCCTTTATCACTGTTATTGTCCCTTTTCAACAGTCTTGTCACCAGGTATGCCATCTTCACCTTGGCATGCAAATTTTCTGTCAAACATTTTGTATGGCACCATGTATATATCTTCACCTTGGTATTTTTTGTCAAAGATTTTGTATGGCATAATTGAAATAAACTTGCATCTTATATGATTGAAATTCTTCTTTACTATATTTTGTGCATAAGTTTTTATCAAGGTTGTGGTGATGGAAAATTTGCATGCCAAGGTGAAGATGGCATACCTGGTGACAAGACTGTTGAAAAGGGACAGTAACAGTGTCAAACATTTTGTATGGCACCATGTATATATCTTCACCTTGGTATTTTCTGTCAAAGATTTTGTATGGCATGATTGAAATAAACTTGCACCTTATATGATTAAAATTCTTCTTTACTATATTTTGTACATAAGTTTTTATCAAGGTTGTGGTGATGGAAAATTAATCACAATTTGAAACCATTCAAGAAAGAATTTGTGCATAAGTTATTGAAAAGGTTGTGGTGATCAGAAGTAGCAAGTGGCTGATGGCTATAACCATGATTATTTGAAACATCCATCTCTCTTCGTCTATATATTCCTATATTTGTTACAGTTTGTCCCATATAAATTTTGACAGTTTGTCCAAAATCTCTCCTTTCATATGATACAGTCTTTTTCAAATCAAGTGCTATAGCAATGCAGGACATGCACTTTTATCCCTTGTAAGGTTATCCATTCAAATTTGCCCATCAAATGCTAGGGAATAACATGGGTAAAGAAGGAAACAACATACACTGATGATGTAAACTTAAGACCAATGTCCCAAACTATCTTCTTTGACATCGGATCTACCCTTTATCACTGTCACTATCCATTTTCAAACTGCGGATCTCTTTTGGGGGATCTCTGCTTGTTCATATCAGGTCTTTTGAAGCTCTTATAGGTGTTCATAGTATATACACCCAACTGTGCTCACTAAGGGACTAGCATGTATACCTTTGTTTGTCTTTTCTTTTATGACTACACCGCTTTCCTCACATGCTGATTATCACCATGTTTTATTGCATCTACATTTAGTTAAATAGGTCTTGATCTCTTTTGCATGTGAGAGCTCTTGGTATTGTCTATCTCTACCTTCAATTTTTGTATAGGTTCCAAGGATCTATTTCAAACATCATGAAGTCTTCTAAAGCACATACAAACTCCTTCAAGTCATTGCAATGATCAATGAACATGAATCTCAATAGATCTTAGTAAGTTAGTAGAGCCACAGATCTCAGTAAGTTAGTAGAGCCACGCCTACCTCATACCATGATGGAATAGAAAACTACATGAAACTTCAAATCTCAAATTCACATAATGCAAGCTACAAAAAAATTAATCACATTTAGAAATCTCTCAAGAGAGAATTTTTCTTTATTGAATGTCAGACTGTCTTTTCCTTGTCAATTTGATTAAGCCCCTCTTAAGACATTCTCTATAGCTTCAATGTTTATAATTCAAGAGTACAAGGTGTTTGTTCTACTCAGACTTCGGTTGTTTCTCTTACTGAATCTCACATGTAGGAACATGCTTGTGATACTACTACTAGTTAATGTAGGATAAAGTAAAGAAATTTAGGACTCTTCCATAGTATTAAACAAAAGGTATTGATGATTCTATCCCTCAAGATTCTTTGGCTCTATAACAACACATAATGACTGCATCCTATGATGGCAAGGTATACATTGTTTTCTTCTTTTGTCACTTTCTTAACTCATGCATTTTTTCTTCACTGTTATGCAAAGTTTAAACAATTTTGACAGTCCTTACAAGGTTTTCTATGGTCTTAGAACTATCTTAAAATAACACACTATCTCTACTCAGATTTTTAGTATAAACTAATAGTCTGGAATTGCTATCTTGCAAGACTCCTTCTCTTCATGCATTTATGATTGACTCTGTCTATGATTCCCTTGCTGTCTCTGAAGACTGTATGCCTCTATTTTAAGTCTTTTCAAAATCTCTCTTTTCATATGATACAATCTTTTCAAAATCTCTCCTTTCATATGATACAGTTTTTTCAAAATTTTAGTTGTATTTTACAGCTAAAATGTTTAAATACAGCTATACAACTATCAAATTTTAGTTGTATTTTACAGCTAAAATGTTTAAATACAGCAATACAGCTATGTTGTTTCCTAGCATTGGGTGGGAGTCAGTTCACACATAAAAACAAGTCAAATCAATTGCTACAACAATGCAGGACATGCACTTTTATCCCTTGTAAGGTTATCCATTCAAATTTGCCCATCAAATGTTAGGGAATAACATGGTTAAAGAAGGAAACAACATACACTAGATATATATGACTCCAACTAGGGCTTAAATTTGACAGTTGTATAGCTGTATTTAAACATTTTAGCTGTAAAATACAAATAAAATTTTGAAAAGATTGTATCATATGAAAGGATAGATTTTGGCCAAACTGTCAAAATTTATATATAAGATTATGATATAGGTATATGGTTGTCATGTAAATATGTTGTACATGCTACATGTGAGTATAAATTTGGATTTTCTACATGCATTGCTAGTTCTGTGTTTTATGGTTAATTCAGATTTGGTTGATATGCCTATTATTTATGTATTTGCAAGCATCTAAGGTGTAGGTTTATTTGAGTTCAGCACGTGTGCATTTATATCATGGATTTTTTAAATATGTATGTAGTAGTTGGAAAATTTATATGCAGATTTATTTACATCGTGACATACAATATGTTTGATAGAAAATTTAATTATCATACTGCAGATAAATTTAGGTCCAAATGGATGACCAATCTTCACAACAATCACATCAGTCAGGTCAACCTGATGGTGGTGATAATTCTACATTATATGCTGAGACCATTCATAGGTTTCAAAGAGCTTTGGATGAACTGAATAGTACTATTCACAATACACCAAACCTATCAGGTAGAGACAAGTTGGTTAGGATTAGGGATGAGATAACATGTATGATCCAAGTTGTTCGATCATACAATCCCTATGATGACATTAGTGTTGACAAGTTTTATGCATCGCTTTCTCAGAGTATTGTTGGCATGGAGAAATGGCCATCTATTTCTAAGCTAGTTTCAGTAGAAAATGTTCTCAGCATGTTCCCTTCTTATAGGGGAAAAGAGAGAGTGAGAGGCTATTCTCCCACCAAGTGTGTAGATGAAGTTGTCGGTCCTTTCATCTATCCTAGGTTTTTGGCAGCTCATCACCAATGGCCAAACAATGATGAGTTGCCTTTGTATTTTTGCAAACAATTATATGTAGAGTTCCATTTAGATTTATCTATCAATTATACATCTTTCCCTAAACATGCTGGTCAGGGGAAAGGGAGGTTTGCAAAGAGACTTGAGTATAGAAGACAGGATGCACCACCTCTTCAGAACAAGAGGTCCTTAGTTGGCCCAAATCTTTTGGTTCTTCCAAAACATGTGGAACTAGCAAATGTCGCCCAACCATCATTGACCCCCTCGAGATGCACATTTTTTGAGAGCATGGCAACTATTGCCACTGAGGTTGATCAGTTGTCATCTGATCGTGTTGGCAGGTATTTGTTATGCTCGAGGATTGACATTCCATCCATTGAGGCCACATCGACCAACTATTCAGATCATTACACCATCACCACATGATGTGGCACAGATTAGTGGAGAGAGTGCTTTGCAGAATATGATTAGATACCTAGCTAGTGATTTATTAGATTCATACCAGTTCATCAGTGATCAGCATGGGATCCCACTTGATGCTATATCCTCACATCTCGAGTGATATTTTGGTAGACAGAGGAGGCATGGTGAGTCAGGTTCATAGGGTTTGGGGGGACACCAGGATGTTCCAGTTGGTCCTATAGGCTCCACCCCTCTGAATGTTCCAGTTGGTCATGAGATTGAGGTTATTGCACATGTTATGGGAGGTGAGTATAGTACGCTTCTTTTCGGCACTGAGAGTACACCATCTACATGTGTATCATTACATCTCCATGATTCTGACATCAGTGGGATTGGGAGGGCCTTTGCTGGTGCAACTGAGGTACAATGTATTTAAAAATTATAATATAAATTTATAAATTATATATTTAAAAATTATAAACTGTTCAATTTTAAATAGAATCACATACATCAAGAATCTTTGACTCTTAACTGCAATCTTAAATGTACATGTGTATTAGACTTGTGCTACTATTTTACAACCTGGATATGGAAATTTGCATCATGTTGGCGATCTTAGTCATCATCATGAGGTATTTAAAAACTAGGTCTATATATCACATGTACATATAAGTTTGATTTAAGTGTACACACACACACATATATATATCAAGTTAACTTTCTACATACAAAAATCAAGTGTACAAGTTTTCTAACTAAATACACATATATGCTTATATATTATATTCAACACATGTCATATATATAGGTTGCAGGATCCGGTCATGCTTCTATTGAGACTCCTCTTCATGATGCAGACTGTGTATGTCAGGTAATAATTTAGATTTGTCAAGTATTCTTTATTAATTTAAAATCAAGACATATATTATATTTGTACATGTATATATATATATATAATTTAAAAATTTTATGGTGTTTCATGTGCAGACCCAGACCCACAACTTAGCACAATGCTCGGGTCACGGATCGGTCGATGGCTCCAATCAGGGTTCGAGATGTCATAGCTCGAGACACAACTCAAGACATAGTGAGGCTCAATCTGCTCATAGGGCGAGACATAATTTATGAGTTGTTATTATGATTCCTGGATGTTTTATATATTTACAATACATTTCCAGACATTACATGACTTACATGTTATATTATATTTTATCTAGACGTATTTGAGTCACATGTTTTATATTTGGACATTATATGTATACACTTATGTTTTATATCTTAGAGACATTCTTATTATGAGTCACATGCTTTATATTTACATTTCAAAATTTATATTATGATTTACATGCTTTATATTAATTATTTGGACATTTGGATTAATTATCTTGGTACACCTTGCCACCTGCACAACAGAAACAAGAACTAACTAAATATACACTGAAAATCAAAGCATAAAAGATGAATTTTGATAGATGTTGTAGTTGCAACCTAATTATTTGGACATTTGGATTAATTATTTTGGTACATCTTGCCACTTGCACAACATAAACAAGAACTAACTAAATATACACTGAAAATCAAAGCATAAAACAGAGGAATTTTGATAGATGTTGTAGTTGCAACCTAATTATTTGGACATTTGGATTAATTATTTTGGTACATCTTGCCACCTGCACAACAGAAACAAGAACTAACTAAATATTAAAAGAAAATTTTGTCACTTCATGGGTTTATTCAATGTCTATGTTATTATTCACCTTTGTTTATTTTAATTTAAAAAAAATTACAAACTTAAAAATCTTGTAATGATAAGTTTAAAATTAATGTGAAAAAATTGAATTAACATTTTTTTATCATAAATTTTTATTTAAAGCCTCCTAGATGGATTTATTTTACATATAATCTTGAACTGAGATACCATTTATTTTGAAATTGATTATTGTTTTGAGAAATTTAAATATTAAAAAATATTCAACTTTTAATATCTCTCTTTTGATGTTATTCTATTATAACAAAACTCATTTAACATTTTGTAACACTCTCAAAAGTTAATCAACTTTATATTGTTTGGATGATCCAAATTTAAATCAATTATGATAGAAAATGGGCCTTCTAAATGCTCAAAATTGTAAATATTAAGTATGTAGACTTAAATTGTAATTAATTATTGGAAATATAGCATTGTAAATTATGTATATTTTGTGTGCATTTTGAACATGTGGATCATAAACAGTTTAATTTATGTTCTATTTTTCAAGTCTCTTAGAACTTACTACTATTAAAGAAATAATATACACAAATGTACAAAATACAACCATAAGGTCCACATTTCATGTAGAAATTATTAACTTTCAATAAAGGTGCACATTATTGGTAGTCCATTTTTATATAACAAGAAAAATCATTTTCTTAAATAAATAGGCACATTAAAGATAAAGGTGTTTTCAAAATGTTGAAATTTAACTAGAACTAATGGAAACAACTAATTGAAATACAAAGTCCTCTAGTTCATGTATATAACATCAGTGAAAGAGAGAAATAGTTTTATAATTTATCCCTTCAATGTACAAGGAAAACAAGAGGAATTAATCAACCAAAAGTATAACCTTGGAAAATATGGAGAAATGATTACAAGTTGAACATAAAAAGAGCTTGCAATCAATGGGGAATAACTAACCAAAGTCTAGGAAAAGTCTTCAATTTTTCTAAAATTGGAGCACAAAGTCTTCTAATAGTTTCTATGGAAGGCTTGTGTTGAGTGGAGAAAAACCTCCAAAAAGGAGGACATTAGAAAAGAAGAAAAGAGCCTTTTACAATTGGAAATAACTCGTATATATATAATTCTCCATTCTTGTAACTAATTTATAACCACCTCTTTTTAGGACTTCACAAAATAATTAAAATAATATTATCAATCTCCTACCATGATTGTAGAGCATTTGACTCATTAAAATAATTAAATATCTAGTTTCCACATGACTACATTTAATGGTCGAATGGATTACACTAGCGAAGAGAAATAAAAAGAAGGTAAATGAAACATAAACACCTAGTTAATGAAGGTGCAAACTGGCCAACTAAATAAGAACACAACCATGGATAATCCTTTCTCAGAATGCCAAAAAGAATGTTACAAAAAGAATTCCATAGATTTCTTTTGAAAAAGAGATAGGACTTAAAAATGTAAGAATGAGGGAAAATGAGGGAGATAGGTCAAAGAATTCTATTTTGAGAGGTATAGAGGCATTACATGAAGCATCTGCAACATCATTGAGGGTGATAAAAAATGCTAAGAAATAGTCAATTAGTGCCACATAGATGCAAGATGCTAGTGTGATGCATGAAATTCTATGCTAAGCACTGGCATCCAAGTGATTCTAGCTCTTGGTCACATGAAACACCTTAAGACTATGAATCTATGTTCATCAATAAATCTATTTATGAATCTATGTTCATCTATTTATGTTGATAAATCTATTTATAAATCCAAGTGACTCTATCTCTTGCATATTTATGTTGATGAAGATTATGTTCATCAATAAATTCTCCAATACCTTTTAATAATCAAGATTCCAAAAAACCCCCAAAATCTGGTAGCAAAACTTGCCATCCACTCAACATAGTGTAGGAGTCCAGGACAACACTGAGAGGGGGGGTGAATCAGTGTTGTATTAGTTTTCAAATCTTTTACAACTTTATCTTACAGGACAAAAAGAGGAATACATTAATGATTTGTTGAGCTCATATGCACAAGACTAATAATGAAGGATGTGAACAAAACTTAATAAACAAAGCACTAATATACACACATACAAATGAAGACAACATGAAACATGACACATGCTTTTCACGAGTGGAAAACCCTTATTGGGTAGAAAAACCACTCAAAACTACCTCACTGGCTTAAGCAAAAACCTCACTGGTTACAATGTTTTAGAAGCACCAACTTCAAGGAGCACCAACCCCTAATATATTTAGAAGCACCAACTTCAAGGAGCACCAAACCCTAATACATACTCAAATTAAAACCAAGAACTCAGAGGGTTTCTTTGTTTCAATACAAATCACTTGTTTTTTCACATGTGTCTGTCATATGACCATTCTTCTCATCAACCCAAATCAAAATATTCAAGAGGATATTCAAAATAATCAACCCTGTATACTGATCCACTCAACAACACACACATCAATCCACCTACAAAGCTATTATATACAAGATGACTTTTCATATTTTGTCTTCGCTCCACAATTATTTCAATCCTTGATATTCTTACATCTGCAAAAATGATCTCTTCAAATTCTCTGTCTTGCAAATCAATTTTAGTGAGTATAAAACCTTTCATATTCTGCAAAATAAATTCAGCGATCTTCAATATCTTATTTTTGCCCTCATATCTGTAAATGCCTCTTCATATTCAATGACATTTCAACCTAAATAAATTTGTCTTCAATAAAATTCCTGCATAAAAAAAATCTTCAATATTGCCCCTGTCAAAAACAATTTCTTTCCAAAAAACTTTTCATATATCTCTTTTCAATAAAATCATTTTGCCTGTGCAAATTCAATCTGCAAAAATAACTCCACCAATTTGTTAATCAAACTTCTCTGCAATAAAATCATCTGACATTTCTTTTTCAAGATCTCATAAAAAATGTCTTCAAAAACCATTTTGTTCTCCAAACAAATTTCATAATATATCTTCAATAAAAACAAATTCATCATCTTCTCAAAAATATAATCACTCTACATCTTTTTATATTCTCTGTAAAAAACAAATGAAGTATGATCCTCATGAGGCCATCTGAAAAAAAATCTTCCAAGAAAATCATCCCATAAAAAAGGCATTCCTCTCAAAATCAATCTCCAATTCTCCATAAATATTTGCCTTACAAAATGTCCTCAAAAATCCTAATGTCATCTCTTGGGGTTGTTAAATTAGAAAAAAACAATTTCTAATTTAAGAAATGCTTATCACCACAAAAACCATTCGATAGCCTTTTAAAATAAGACTCACCATTTTAAAAGTCAAAAAGACATGGATATAGGCCGATAAAAATGAGGTTTAATATTTAGAAAGAGCCATAAAAGAAACTTAAATGAAATCTCCAAAGACATTTAAATATGGCTTATGGCTTTCATAGAATATGAAAGAAAACAAAGGCCGATGAAAAAGATTCTAACTCAAACAAAGCTATTAAAAATAGCTTAAGCGACCTTTGAATAAAAACTTAGCGGCATACAAACAGTGGCATATGACATCGGTTAAATATAAGTAGGGTCCGGTCAAGCAAATGTAATAAGGACCCTTTAAAAGGTGATTTTTAAGTTATGAACCTGCAGTAGCAGGTCATCATAGAAATAAAGTGTTTTGACATTTCAAACTAGGGCTTTAAGTATATATTTTGAGGGCTTTAAAATAAAGCATTTGAGACTTTGAACATCTTAAGCACCTTGAAGACCATTCTTTGCAAGCTTCAGTCTTATCATCACATATGAATCAAGTTCTTGAAAAAATCTCTGCAAAGAGTGCTCATGAACAACTTACCAACACCTTGTGTCAACTTTGTGTAAGCAAGACAATATTTAACTGTTCTTGATATGCACAACCTTGAGACAACCTTGAAGCAACACCACCCTGATCATAATTTGAATTGATATGAGTGAAGCATCATCACAACATGAGGGAAAGCAACATCATAAGGTTATAGCCTGCAGACCACTCTAAGAACACATGACCAATCACATGTGTCTACACAACTTGATCTCTCACATGATTCTCATGAACCTTGTATAGCTTGTAACAACAAAGATGCCAGACATAACAAACTCAACTACACATCTTCATGTGAAATTTATCACCTTTATATTTAGCCTCTTTTGAAACATAAGCTTCAAACCCTTGTCAATTTTATGAAGAAAGATGCCAACAAGAACTTTTGTCATGAAAACAACTCTTATCTAAGAAACTCAAAGAACATAAAGTCCCAACTCAAAGATCAAGACATAAAATCCATCACATATAAACTCCAAATTGATACTCAAATGATCAACCATGCTTTACCAAACATTCTTTACCAAAACAATACAACATCATACCAATAGACTTGAATAGCTCACCATGAAGTATGAGGCATAAGCATGTGGACTGATAAAGCATGACACACAAAATGAACATTATGAACCAAACATTACCTTAATCAACTGAGCTCCTTCAAAGCAAAGCATAATAGAACCAAACCAATACCAACTGAGATCTTCTTCAACAACATCTGGATACTGATCTAAACAAGAAGACACTCTTTCCATCAATACTACACTACACCAAGCCAACTCCACATCTCTATGAACTAACCAAGCAATGAACAATTATCTCCTCCTGATGTCCTGCAACAACTATGGCAACTTTACATCATCAATTGAACACACTTTTGACATCAATGACAACCTGTCACCATCACATAGGTCAATGCCACGGAATTTCTCCTCCCTCTTCAACCTCTTAGATATAATGAAAACACTCATAAATGAGAGTTTTAGTAGTTCAATTGGAATCTCGCCATGCAGTTTATTATTTGAAAGATCTAGTGACTCTATTTTCTCTAATGTACCTATTTGTTAAGTTTGAGACCCCTACATGATAAGAATACCAAAAAAAGAGCTTCCCTTAGCTTTGAGAAATATTTATTATGTACTGACAAGGCCAACCACATGAAGGTGGAAACTCAGTGGCCTCACCTAAGACCTAAGACACCTAAGATACCTAGACACCTAAGACACCTAAAACACCTAAGACACCTAAGACAAGTCACGTGAAGGTGGAAGCTCAGTGTCCTCACCTAAGACCTAAGACACCTAAGACACCTAAGACACCTAATACATTTAAGACACCTAGACACCTAAGAATTAAGACCTAGATCTTTAAGACACCTAAGACAGGTCACGTGAAGGTGGAAGCTCAGTGGCCTCACCTAAGACACCTAAGACACCTAAGAATTAAGACCTAGATCTTTAAGACACCTAAGACAGGTCACGTGAAGGTGGAAGCTCAGTGGTTTCACCTAAGACCTAAGACACTCAAGGCACCTAAGCCATTTAAGACACCTAGACACCTAAGAATTAAGACCTAGATCTTTAAGACACCTAGAAGACACCTAAGACATTTAAGACACCTAGACACCTAAAACACCTAAGACACAAGTAAGACACAGGTAGACACCTAAGACACCTAAAACACCTAAGATACTTCAGACACAAGTAGACACCTAAGACACCTAAAACACCTAAGAAGTTCTGTAAGACCTAAGACACCTCTAGACACCTAAGACATCTAAGACTATCTATATATAGTTTAGAGATCATACCTGCACAACATGAAGTTCAATTTTGTAACTTGAAATCCTTATAGGCATAAACCTCATACTGGATGTATTGATTGCTTCAACTCACTCTTCAATAATGTAGTTAGAGCTCTTGGTACATATAATCTAGATCTTCTCTATCTTTTATTATCTCTAAAAGCATTTCATGATCTTCAATAGACAACCTCCACTTTTGTTGGCCACGTCCTCTTTTTTGTAATGTTTCTAAACTTAATCTTGTTGCTAAAACTAAGTGACTGTACTGTAGAACCTTTTGTCCTAGCATATATTCGATAAATATAATACCATTTTTATCTATCTTTACTTGTTGATAATAGGTGCCTTCAACAACAATTGATCCAATGGGATATGATTGTCCATCACCATTTGTCATTGATTCTAACAATTTTGATTTTACTTGTGTGCATCTTAGTAGATAGTAATCTACACCTTCTGTATTATCAGGATCTACAACCATAGCAAAAATATCTCTTGTACACATGACAAGTAAACATGTAAATGTACATTTGAGTTGAACAATGTAAATCAAATGTTCAAAACTTTATTACAATCTCAAATATAAATCAATTCTGTAACTTACCTATAACAACTAAATCTGATACACGTTCGTAATCAGCTGAATATATAGGATCATATACATCTACAATGTCACTATCTTCAAAAGGATGACTTGATACTATTTGTTTCATTTCCCATTGTGAAACATATCCATCCCTTACATTTGGATATTGTAGAATATTTGCTATGTCCTGTAGTCATGACTTGATGCAAACTTCTAACACCATTAATAGCTTGACAATTATATGGATTCGATTGATCAATATCTGCATGTATGAACAAATTTTTGAGCATCTGAATTAAAACAATTTAAATTTGAAATTAAATCACATGCACACGTACTTAAATTTAAATAGTAAAGTTTTGAAATAACATAAAATTCAATTAGCATACCTTTAACTTCCCAAAAATAGTGGTTGTTGTATATTGAGTCACGGGTAGTCAAATGGCTTTTGTACCATTCAATAATTTGACTTGCATTTCGTATGGTGTTACCTGCAATTTCATGTTGGTGTTCAGTGCCCAGGTAAGAGGTTGAAGAATTTAAAAAAGTTCACATGTACATCCAACTATTACAATACACATACATAGATCAATTACATAAATCATTACATATCTAAGTATTCAACAATTTTAAATTATTTTGTAAATTTTGTATCTAGTATATATTACCTGCAAGTTCATATTGGTAAAGTACATGTTTTACACATGCTCTTGCTCCATCATGCTCTCCTTTTCCATGTTCACTCTCAAAAAAATTCCACAAAATTTTTATGCCAAATTTAACATGTTGCGTTAACCAAATAAATGCTTTTGCAGACTTAAATTGTCCTGTATAAATAGTTATATATAAACAATGATTTGAAAACCAAAAATTACTTAAAAATTCAAATCTTAAAATTAAATATAAATTTTTAAATTAAAAATTAAAAATTAAAAAATAATAATAAAATCAACACTTACCAACACATCCATCAGACCAAATCTAGTGTTGTGATACAGCAATGCCACATTGTCCCAAATCTTCAAAAAACATTTGAAAGCAATGTGCTACATAGCTTCTATCATGACTTGTATCATCACTGATATAAAAGTGAACCTCCTTGATGATAATTTGTTCATCTTCGGTACTCTCTACCTCATCTACAAATGACTAAGCATGTCTATAGAAAACTTGCTCTGAATGATAATATTGACTTTGGATCTCAGTTTGAGGACTAAATGTATAATTTTCAAAAAAATCTACAATATAGAGAATACAACCCAGTGGAAAACAATTCTTTGAGTCACGAAATTGCTTAGCCTACCATCTTGCACCATGACAATGTTGGATATGTGGGTATATAATGTTACAGAATTTGTTCATAAACTCGTTGCAGGGAAATTCACTCTCTCTCAAAACAATTTTTCTAGATTCAACTCCTGACTTCGTTGGGTATTTCTCATATTCAAATCTCTTCCAAACAACTGACATTGAATGATCAATATTCTCAAATGGTAAAAATTTTGTCAAATTTCCACAATCTACAATATATTTCTTATACACTGTACATTGAATTCATCTGAATCTTCTGATTTTTCACATAAGATAGACTTTACAAATTGTGTTGTACTTCCAGGAATGGCTACATTTGGATTAACTATTGCCATAAGTTTTTTATATGACTGTAGGTGTAGATCAAATTCAACATGATTTTGACAGCAACAAGTTTCACGTACTTTATTTATACATACAAAACTTGGTCGTAAATTCTCAAACATCCTTTGAGAAATCTTCACTTGTGAAAATTCTTGCTTGAATACTTAAAAAAATTCACTTTGTGTTGTATCTATAAAATGCTTTGGATGAGAAATTTTTTCACCATCTTCGTCTTTTATTTGTATAGTGTCCCTTCTATTGGAAGAAACACGGGAGTTGTCGGTCCAATATCCAGGTACTTTTTGTTTTACATCTTTTGAAATTCTATCTCTCCGAGAGACTCAACAAATATTTACCCAATTATTTTTAATATTTTCATCTAATCTATTTCTCTTATTGATATATCTTTGAACAGTTCTCCTAGATACATTTACTAATCGGGCAATTGCTTTAACTTGTCTTCTATGTGATAATTTCTTACTAGAAATTACAGTCATCAATGCTCTACGTGCAGCACTTAAATCAGAACTTCGACTCTTGGTTTGAATACAATCCAATGCTGTTTGCAAGTTTTCAACTACTATCTAATTTACTAAATTTGAAGATTTTTTCTTGTTATCAACTCCTAACAATTCCAAAATGGGGGTCATTTATTTTCTCCTAAATAACTTTGCACATAATTGTGCTCTTCCAATTAGAGATTTATCTTCAAAAAACTCATCCCAAATTCTTTTGGAGTGCAATTTTATTGTGCTATCAGGTAACATATGTTAAGGTGAAATATTTTTGAAACGAGCATCCTCATCCATCTCTGTAAGATTTTACATTCCATGCAAAAAATGTCTATCACTACTACCAATTTCATCTTGTACTTGTTCATTAACACGCCCTTCAACTTGTTCATCAATAATTTCAATGGGTTGTTCTTGACTAGATGTTCCTACGGTTTTTTCAACTCTTTTTCTGTCATACAACCTTAATCTATTTCTTTTATTCCCCATCACAAATTGCTTGATTTAATTCATCTACTCACATATACATCCTAATAAATAACACATGAAGTTCAATTTCTACATGGTAAAACGAGTTACAAATAAGTTGGGAATCATGTTACATGAAAATTTGTAGCCTTTCTTGCAAAAAAAATTCCTTTTGTGTGGTTTCTCCAAATGCTTGAATTGAAAAAAATTGAAAAAATAATTTTTAGCCTCTATTGCAGAAAACTCCGCTTCTTCTATTTTCTCCTTAATGCTTGAATTGAGTAAAAACAAAAAAATAAACCCCTATATATAATTAAGTTTAAAAAATTCTTAAAAAAAAATCTAGCGACCAAAAAAAATCTTGCTGACCGGCGATGGTCGCCAGATTTTTTTTAATTTTAGGCGAGATAGTTTCTCCCCCAAATGATCTCGCCCCCAAATGATTTGGGGGCGAAATCATTTCACCTGAAATTATCTATGTGGCAGTCCACTTGGCAGCCTCCTCATCATTTTTCTGGTTTTCTAAAATTCTCAACTTCAACTGAATATTTCTTCAATCAAAATGAATTATTTAAAAAAAAAACCCTTTGTAGAGCTCTGAGTCTAGTATCCAAATATGTTTTTTTTAAAATATTTTGATTAGTTTTAATATGTTTTTTTTAAATTATTGCAAGTAGCTTGTGTTGGAGTTTCAATTCGCACATCTGGAATGTGATTTGGAAATGGACAGCTATGCACAGATAAACTGCTCTCCTATTGGAAGGGGGAGTTCCCTTTTCTTGCTGATGTTCACTGAAAAGATGATTAAATGAAACTTCGCCTATCTTCTTTTTGATTCTCAGCTGCAAGTACAAGTTTATAAAACTCTAAATGTTGTAGAAGAGGTTTTTTCCTTTTATAAAACTTCTACTACAACTAAGCAAAGACTAACGACGCTTTCAATCTCCTGAGTAAATTCAAAGCAAAGGAAATTGAAAGTGAACAAGGAATGATTGTTAACACAAAAACTTAAGCAATTTTCTTCTAGATTAACATCACAAGACTAAAAGTACTTTAATGATGAAAGCTAAAATGAAAGCTACAAAAGCTACACATCTGACGACGATAACTTAATGAATTGAGATAGAATATCAGAGCAAAATAGGCATGAGACTTCTTTTTCAGTATCATAAAGTTGGCACAACTCCAGGACATCAATGCTGCAGCAAAAGGAAGGCATACAACAAGTGATCAAACACCGGAGAACAAATTACACAAAGTGAACAGACACTTGGAATATCAAGATTTGCAGGCTAGAATAGGCACATCAAATTTGCTATCACAATTACCATTACATACAATGGGCAAGGATGCCCTTATTTGTACTAAAATCAAAGGAGTAGGGAACCCTAAAATCTCCTTGATTAACCCTAACTTGCCAACTCACAAGCTTTATTACTATTCTAAGACAAAGATTACAATAAACAAATGCTTTAAAGCAATCTGCTTTAAAGAAAAGAAGATTCCAACTATCACAAAGTGATTTCTTTTCTAAATATAGAATGGATGAGCTTAGGATGAAAGCAAATGCTTTTAAAACAAAAAAATATGTTTTAAAGCTGTTTTATTTTGAAATGCATCCTCATCAACATTCTAGCTTTTTGGTGATGTCATCCGTTGATATTCTGGGAAATAATATCTTCTAAAAAGTGAGTGATTGCATCTCTAGCAGGAACACTGATACTCTCTAGAATGATATTCTGATTCTCTAACATTTCTTCACCATTGGCAACCATCTGAAGAAATTCGTGAACTTCACCTGCAGCCTTGTCGAATTTCACTATCATTGTGGCAAAATGACTCATCTTGCCGACATTGATATCATCATTAAAATTACTGTGGATGAGAGTCTGGAACTCTGCTTGAACTTCCCTGAGATCATATAGGGTACCATCTTCTCTTTCATATGAACACAGGATATGAGAGATAAAAGATTTGACGAACTTAAGGATGTTGACTACCTTTTCTTTCCATTCTGTCAACTCTAAAATCATACTGTCATAAGTTTTTACAGTGAAAAGATATTGCACTTTCTAAGTAGAAGCTGTCTTCTTATCTTCATTTGAATCAACAGAATCAAATGCGATCTTCAAGTCAAAGATAATGATCTCAAACACCGGTCTATTTTCTACCATGGTCTGCTGCAATCCCTGTATGCCTTGTCATAAATCATGAGTGTTGTACTTCAATTGATAAAGCTCTGAAAGCACAACTCTCCCTTTGGTCACAAATTCTGCCACCCAACTATTCATGTGCCTCCCATAGAGAACCAACTGACTAAAATGCCGATGATCGACTGGTGATTCAAAATTTGGTGGAAGAAGTAAATCAGCCTATGAAGTGCCATGGAAAAGGTTGGAAATGTACTGCCGCAGCTGTCGAACTTCAGCTTTGAGAGCTGCTTTGTCTTCTCCGTCTTTCAACACCTTTTCTTTCAAATTATCTGCTGCAACCTCGAAGAGATTTACATCTGTATGGTGGGTGCTTCTACCAAGGTTAGCCTTGACAACCGTGAAGTCATCAACCTCGACATCATTAGCACTTCTATTTTCTAGCGGTGTTGCAGTTTCAAGAATTATTTCTCCATCCGCATTCTTTTCAATGTGAACCTGCTTCTTCAGCTTCTTGTCTGGTGTGTCTTGGTAGACGCTTTTGAGCTCTATCAAATCCAGCTGATATGAGGGCTTTCTCCTCTTCCTTCCCAGAATGTTTTCAAGCCAGGTTGATCCTTCATCTCTTGGAAACTCAGTTCTAACATCATCAGCTCCCGATGAATCAATGTGTGCATCAGAGTTACGAATCAGTGAATCTGGCTCTGAATCTATGTGGATAGGAGAAGTGATTGGTGAAGAAGGTGGAGAGACCTGATCTGAAGGTAACACTTCAACATGCAGTGTTGGTTCAACAGGAACTTCTGATTCAACTGATGGTTGTTCCTGCTAGACATGAGCTGGAGACTCATCTTTTTTCCTCTTTAACTTAGCCATTTTCATTCCTTCTAGAAGAACACTCATAGCTTTTATCTTTCATTTTGGCTTGGAAGTGGAAGGCTCTGATGGTTGCACAACTGGCGGCTCTGCTAACGAAATATCATCCTTCCACTTAGTTTTCAAGAATATCAAACTATTTTTAACCACTTGACTTGTTCTTTCCTCAATGGAAGTGCTCTCTTTTACTGACCAATTAACTAGTGGCAACGGTTGTTGCTTAATTTGGTCTCTGAAATAAGTGGGAAGTAGAACTTCACCACTCTCTGTCAAACCTTCTATATCTTCTGATAGGATATCAGACATCTGTTGAAGAGTGAACCTGCTATAACTGCGTTCTCGCACTTCAAACTCATTAGCACAATTAGCCCAGAAATCTTCAACCACATGCTTGTGCATACAATTCTGACCAAGATGTGATGCATAAACACCACGAGGATCATATGAAGATCTCATGTCGAAAAACTTAAGACCATATCTAGATGATTGATTACCGATTGCCTTGGCATCTGCTCCAGATCTGCATCTATAAATACTCATCCCTAGTAGAAAATTGAAGGCTGTCTTGCGTCTGCTACGCAAAAATGTATGAACTTCATAGGCTTCCCTCACAAATTCCATAAATGCTATTTCATCTATAGGATATCTCGGCAACATGGCTGGCTCTCCTGAGAAGCCATATACTCTGATGTAGGAAAAAATGGGAAACTGGGTAAACCAATCAGCCCATTCTGCCATTGCTATTCTAGCATCTGCTGAAAATTGTATATGCAACTCGTTGTCCATATCTCGCACTGCATGCATCAAGAATGCATCATTCACCTGCCTGTAATGTCGTTCAGCTTGAGAGATCTGTAACTGTGGGAAATGATGATACACATGTTGAGTACCCAGAGTTCCAACAACATTCAAACCTCTGAATTGACCCTGAAAAGCCATCAAATACACAAGGTATGATATCATGTGGAATTCATGAGCTCTTTGAAAATCAATTATTTATTGGTGGAGACTATCACTGATGAGTGTCGACTATTCATAGAATTCGGTTCTGTCAACAATTTAGGACATGATGTAAAACATCCAAGGCTGGAACTTGTTAGCATCTGCTTGACTCGTGATCTGACTTAGCATAGTAATCATTATTGCATGTTATTCCTTGAATTCTCCACACCCAATGTTCTTTGGCATGACATTCTGCTTCTCTTTTAACCATCTCTGACTAATCTTTTTTCCGGTATTTCTCTTTATCATTATTCCAAACCCTCTTGCAATCTTCAAGTGAAATAGTTAATTTTTCTATCCAAATAGGTATTGTAAAACACTTCTCTATGTCATTTGGTCTCAGACTGCAGAGCACACGTCCATCTCTTGACTGGATTTCTCTTGTGACCGAGTTGTAATGTGTCATGCAAACAATCACAAACTTGATACTTTGCACTATGATGGGAAAGGATGCTACTGTAAGCAAACCAGAGTGTCCAAGATTCCTGATAGCATTATTCCCTACATCCTCCAAAGAGTGTAAATTGATTACTGGAAGAACTTTATGCAATTCTATTTCACAAGTTCTCAGGTAATCATGAACCAACGTTGTTTTGTGTCTGATTTGTGTTGGAGTGTACTGCATACTGGAAGATTTGAAAATTGACTGTGAACACGCCTATGTCAGAAAAATCTTGGACAAATGGCTGAAAATTATTTGCTGATTTTTAGAAAAAAGTAAAGTGTGAGCAAAAAAGCTGGCACATGGGTTTTGTAGGCAATTCTGTTTCGAAGCAACCCAGATTGTCAGATTTTGAAAAAGCAGAGATTTTCTTGAAAAAGTAGGAAAAAAGTAGATTCCTGAAAAAAAAGCAAAACTCCAATCTTCAAGAGGATAATAATCTGGATGGATCCATCTCGACGAAAACTGAAAAAGCTCTGGTCGGATTTCTGAAAAATGATCCCCTTGAAACGAGGACCCTGAAAAAGAGAGCCTCCCTACTTCCTCAACCCGAAACTATGAAGAATGTTGAAAAAGCAATTGGCTTGGGTCTTTGAATCTTTGTTGAAAGAAAAATAAAAATCTTCCTCTGGATGCAACCTGCAAAAGATAATGAAATAAAAAAGCTAAATGATTGTCTTTATAAATCTTTTGGGTGAAAAAGCATCTTTATTTGTGTGAGAATAAAACTTCACCGTCATCCATGAAGAAAGCAAATTTTAAAGCATAAATCCAAGTGCATGTCTTCGAATAGGAAGAATCCCTATTTTGTAGCTTCCTATGGCTTCATGTGCAAGATGATGAAAAATATCTTCTTTTGATGATGTCATCGAACACACGAGTTGAAAGAAGTGCTAATCAAATTTTCTTTGTTTTCAACACTTCAACACTCGTTTTGACTTAAATATGGCCTGTTTCTGACTTCAACAAGGCAGAAAAATGTCACTGTTGACTGAAAAAGCTGACTAATCCTAACATTTTGGAGACCTATCAACTGAGATTCCATACCCTGCCTCCGACTGACGATCTAACATCGTTTGACCAAGTTTGACCTCCCAAAAATTGCCAACGGGTGAAGATTGGGCACAAAACTATTAGAAAATGCTGTGGACATGGAAAATATTCTAACACTTCTCAGGTTGGGTGCCCCAATTCACCTGGGGTGCCTAGTTTCCCAACACTTAGCCATTTTTTCAATTTTTGCAACTTCTTCAATTTCTCGATTTGCGTGTGTGTTCTGGTGGCGGAGGACCACTGTTTGGCTGGTGATTTTTGTCAACTGGGGTGAAACTAAGTCTGATGATCTTTTAGATAGATAGGCTTGATGAAAATTGAGCTGATTATACCTTCTATTCGCCTTGAAAAATGTGCCAAACTGATCAACTCTGAACCGGACCGGGCTGATGGAAGGAGATTCACACTTTTCAAGAAAAAGCTTCAAAAATAAACTAACTTTGGAGATTTTGGGTGCCCCAAGTCACCTGGGGCACCTAGTTTGCCAACACTTAGAAAATTTTCTGAAAAACTCAATTTGTACCTTTCCTCAATTTTTGTGCCCACAGCTCCTGTTCGATCTTTGATTTCAGTCATTCTGATGATTGTCGAGGCAAGGCAGAGGGTGATCTGAGTAGTCTGAACATATCTATGATGAAATCCTGGCTTTGACTAGCTTTTGACTGAGTTTGACCCAGTTTGACCAACTGAGAAAGAGCTGACGGAAGCATTTTCAACGTTTCTCAAAAAACATGAAAAAAAATCTAACACCGGATAGGTTGGGTGCCCCAAGTCACTTGGGGTGCCTGGTTTCACTACACTTAGTCAAATTTATGATTTTCCAACTTTTCAATCCACCTTGGATCAATCTTGCATCATTTTGCGTCCATCGTTGAGTCGATGACTATTCGTTAGTTCTGCATCGTTGGAACAGCGTTGAAAACTTGTCGATGAGCTCTAACAGATGAAATTTCTCTATTGATGACTTTCAAGCTCATGCTTCACCTTCTGAAAAAGTAGAAATGACCCAGTAAAGAAAACTTGGTCGTTTGCAGATTTTGTCTGAACCGTGCTGATCGTGAAGCAAAATCGACCAATGAGAATCGAGCGCGACACTTGAGTTGGAGATTCTATTTTTAGAAAGTTTTGCCAGTATCCATATCTCAAGAAACCGAGAAAACCTAATCTGACATCTAAAAATAGAAATTTCTATTTTTAGAAATTTTGCTTCTTTGACTTTTTTAATGAAAAATTTTCTAGACTTGTTTCAAAATGCCCTAATGAAGGAAAATTTTTGGTTGGCTACAACAATTGGCTCTATCTGGGGACCATGTCAGATACTTACGGCATAGGAGAACTAAGAATCTCTGGACTTTTTAAGCTTGGACCAGTGCCTTATTAGTTGGGCAATAGAGTCAGGTCACATTCCTAATCACCTAGAACAAGACTTTTCCCTACATCACCTAAAACTGGACTTCCTAAAATCACCTAAAGTTAGAACTTTCTAGAACACAAAGAACACAACTGTCACATTACAGAAAGGGGAAAACATTACGACATAATTATCACATTACAGAAAGGGGAAACACATTACGAGAACAGAAAGTGTTTAACGCGCTCTTTTTCTTGAGCAAGGATGAGATGAGATTAAGACTGTCACATAAAACCATCAATCGACTCAGAAAAGTAAGAACCATCTCTCTTTAGCTATGAAGATTGTCTTGGTAGCACAAAACTTTTCTTTCTCTGCAACATCTCCTCAAAGAGCCATGATTCAGGAGGGTATTCACGTTTAGGCCACGAGAAGTTTTTGAGGAACTGATTGATATGCCAGAGATCAGGTGGAGCATCTTCCTCTAAAGCAAGCAACCTCTGTAATAGGTGAAGGTACAAAACTTCCTTCTGAAGATATACAGGAAAGTCTTGTGGCCAAAGTATATCTGTGGGAATGGTTATCACCACATATTGAATATGAGTTTCATTTATATCTTGTACACACGCAACTTTGTACTCAGTCAATGCATCATCTTCTAGAAAAGGTGCAAGTTGTGTAGGAGTCCGGACAACACTGAGAGGTGGGGTGAATCAGTGTTGTGTAGATTTTTGCAACTTATTATAACTTTTCATTTACAAGACTCAGAAAGAGAAAGTCATCAATGAACTATTACACATATATGTACAAGTTTGATAATGAAAATTATGAGCAGGACCACAAAGAGATAAATCTTAACATAGAAGATAAAACACACATAGAAGCATATCATTAACACAAGAATTATTGGAGTGGAAAACCCTCTCTGGATAGAAAAACCACTCAAAACTGCCTCACTGGCTTAACTGGAAAACATGCCTCACTGGCTACAATATGTATCTAGGAGCACCCACTCCTTATGGAGCACCAACTCCAATACGAAATAGAAGCACCCACTTCCAACACTAATATACCTCACTGATAAACAAATAGGTCTCACTGACCAACAAGCCTCACTGGCTAATACAAGGCCTCACTGGCATACTGTTGTGCCTCATTGGCATTTCTCAATCAATCAACTCTAAATCTCATGTGCAAGAAGTGATTGCTGCTCAATCTGATTTGCACCATTGTATACAACCTTATACCTCCTGTTTGATTTTCAAATCAAGATCATTTTCTTTTACATACTTCTGCAAACAAGCTACATATGTGATTTTTCCATGTGTATGTCTCCAATCCTACATCTGATGCTCAAACAATTCATTCTCTGTATACAATTCCACACACACACCGTCAGTGTACTTGTTAAAACATTATATACAAATTCTGATTATCTTTTCATATTCCTCTGCAAAAATCCTCTTCAATGTCTTCAAATGAATCTTTTCATATTCTCTTCTCTGTAAATATTGTCTTCAAAACTAAAAACTTCATCCAATGCCCTGCTCACAAAATAATTAATAAAAACATTTTGTTCCTGCAAAAAATCCATCTCTTGCTATTCCTGTAAGAAAAAAATGTCTTCAAAAACTCCTCAAATTCTACAATAAAAAAATCTTAAAAAAATCATTTTGCTCCTGCATAAAATTTCTTTATAAAGAGGATCATTTTGCACTTATCATCATCAATAAATCCCATTCTCTCTGCAAAGAACTTCTTCAAAAAAAATCTAGCCAATGTCTCAAGATATTCTTCATGAAAAAAAAAACTCCCAAAAACATTCCTTGAAAAAACTCCTTCATTAAAAAATTTTCTTCTTAATCATTTCCTGCCTTTTCATATAACTCCATATGAAATTAGAAAATAATAAAGGGTTTCTAATTTCAAACTAAAGTCACAAAAGACTTAGATAAATTTCCTTCTTCTTCTAAAATAAATACTTCAAATTCTTTCCATAAATTGTGCTCTTCTTAAAAGGAAACATTGAATGATGTGTTTTTAAAACATGGTCTCCAAATTGAATTTAATCGGGCTCTTCTTTAACCCAAACTTCTCATGCTAATCAACACCATAAAAATAAACCTTACCTCCCATTAAATTTGATGCAAATTACTTTTCAAACATGGATCAGGCTAGATAGCATTTAGAATGTTTTGTTTTTGGTTTAAAAGAAAACTTAGACTTGATTCACACCGCGGGCTCCATTGACTACTCAATGACATGCTATTTGAAAAAAACCTTTTCCCGCTCGAGCCTTTTTTAAAAGGTGATAAAGTTTTAAAACCAAAACTCACTTTATATGGAGAGCTCGTGCCACCGGTAAGAAGGGAGGAGGGCCAGTCATTACAACGATGGTGTACCCCTTCTGCAGGTTCCCTTAAGTGAGGTGACCTGTATTAGAAGGTCAATAGAATTTTGAAACATAAAGTGCAATAAGATATGATAGATAACTTGGATTTTAGTATAGGTTATAATTTAGAGTTTTGCCTTAGTGTTTAGGTTCACACTTGTCTTTTGAGCATGAATAAGCAAGTGTCTTTTCATGAAGGACCATATAACCCGGTATCTCTGCACATGAGAAGCCTGTAAGAAAAAGTTGTCAACATCTATGTCATCAAGATATCAAATACGTTGAACACCTTTTCAATGAAGACCATCATGAAAATACATGTCTTTAAAATAGTATGTCTTCACTGCATGAAATCAAAGTGCTAAACACCAACATCCTGAACAAGATAAAGTTTGAACTCTCCAACATCCTTTATCATGAAACATATGATCTTGAACTTCATACAATGAAACTACAAACATTTCAACCCCCATGAACATTTCAACATTTGTTTGTATGATGATCCACTCACAACTGAAGACTATGCCATTGAATATTGAGATCAACTGACCAAGCCACTGCCACTGTAAGTCATCTGTATCACCCTGATGTAATCCTGCAACAACACACAAGATGATATACTTCTGATGATGTACTCCTCCAATAACACACAAGATGATGTATTTCTGATGATGTACTCCTCCAATAACACACAAGATGATGTACTCCTTAAATATTCTCTACAAGTACTACTGAACAAACAAGTCCTTCACTTTAGTTACACACTGACACACTGAAGATCCACAGAAGACAAAATGAACATGCATTCTAAATAGGATCCTATATCTGATTTCACATGATCCAAGATGATCCAACAACACTCCATCATATGTAAGCAAAATGATATAAAGATATCATTATGATGCAAAACTCCTGATAGAACCTTGACCTATCAAATGCAAATTGAACCTGATTGAAAATCACATCTAAATTTACCTCAACCATATTAAGTTCATGATGAATGCCTCATTAACCATCTCCTCCTGATGTCCTGCAACAACTATGGCAACTTTGCAACATTTGCAACATCAACTGAACACACTTTTGACATCAATGACAACCTGTCACCATCAAGCTGCTCATACACAACTCTCATTATAGATTCTTGGCTTATAGGATCCACAACTATTTTCGCCCATTTTTCCAGTGCTTCAGGAGCTTCTTCTTCTTCATTGGTTGTGTTTTCATCCATCCACTCTCCAGAGTGTGATGAATTATCAAGATTTGAATGCTCAAACTCTTGAACATCTTCACCTGACAATTCAATTTCCCATTCATTATTTGGAATCTTGTCATCCTCTGTAGAGCAATCTTCTTCAATGTGGATATCCACCATCACTTCATCTTCAGCATTCATGTATCTTTCTTCTTCTATAAAGTAAGTAGAATCAAAGAGAGATCCATCTGAGTTATATGTTTCCTCTTCATCTTCATCTTCTTGATCAATTTCAAATACGGCGTATCTCACAAGGCATTTGTCAAGAATCTCTGACTTTTCAGTATCATCCTCTTTAGTGACCAAAACTAAATATTCCATGAACTCCTCTTCTCCATCAACCTCTTCATATGTTGCATCCCACACTAGTTGTACAGTATCAGTGAAGTCTTTTCCTTGCACAGGTTCATAAACGGATTCAGCATCGTCTTCTTCACTTGTGTGTATAAAAGATTCTTGAGATGCAGGCGAAGACGGGCTATATTGTAAAGAAAAGTCTACAGTGTCTTCTGTTGAAGAATTACTTTCCCATTGATGTTGAAAACATTTTAGATTTGATAATGAGACTTCCATATGATCTCCAGTTTTGAAAAATTCTTCTAGGAAGAAATCATCTTCAAAAAGAAGATCATGCTCTCGCTCTGCTTGCAAAGCTTCTTTGGTCTCTTCTTTGGATGTATCTGACACAGATTCTTCAAACCAGCCTTCGAAAGACGAGAAAAACAAATTTGATTCATCATTATTTTGTCCTTGAGAAGATTGTTGCACTTCCTCTTCCTCCTCAAAGAAAGTTCGTAAGTTGTACATTTCTTTAGATTCTTCCTCTGATTTGTCAACCACATAGATAGCCTCTTGATTTTCTTCAGTTATTTCTGATAGTGTAACATATGTACCAGGACCCGTCTCTTGATATAGCACTTGTGCTTGAGGATCCTGAGATTTCACCACCATGAATTGTGATTTGGTTTCGGGTTCCAATTTGAAACTACCTTTCTTTAATGGAATGGTCGCAGATGACCAATCCAATTGTATCTCTCCCCCGAGATCTTTGCAGAAACTTCTACTTAGCAGCATCCCATAACTAGCTGGAATGTTAGCTACCAAAATATTCATCATTATCTTCTTCTCTGGACAAGCCACCAACTGTACTTGAGCATCCTTCAGTTGTCCAACCAACGACACTGATTTTGACTCAAGCGAATAACACTTGCCATGTGTTTTGGTGTACGAGAGTCCCAAAGCGTTCATTACCTGCAAAGGCATGACATTGTCTGAGGCTCCTGAATCAATGATACAATTGCTCAATTTATAGCCTCCTATATATAAAGAGATATAGAAGAGCTTTGGCTTCTCTCCTGCTGGAATGAAAGATTCAAGAAATGTAGGCTGTAAGATAGTCTCTTTCTTGACATACTTAACAATTCTATCCAACTGATCTGGATGGTCCTGAAGATACTCCAACTGAGAAATCTGCACCTTTGTCTTCATCATGGAATGCAATATATCAAAATTCATCAAAGACGAATTTTGAGCTGCCTGGACATTTTCATGTGGTGGCTTAGCATTGGAAGTGGAAGCCACTTCCTTCTCCTTCTCTTTTGGTCTTTGTCTATCCTCTCATTCCTTCTGTGCTTTAAAATGCTGAGTGCGTGTAAACACAGGAGTTGAAAGATTTTCATGATTCGCTACAAGAGAATATTGACAAAAATCGTCTTGTTCTTCCTTCATTATAACGGGTTCATTCTGGAAGTATCCTGTAGTAGAGTCGCCATCGAAGTTGTCCATCTATGGTAAGACAACATTCGCACTTGGGGAAGGAACAATGTTTGAAATGGGTGCAGCATCAACATATCCCATGATTTGATTCATTCTTAAATTTTCAGGACATGTGTCTCCACTATGCACATCAATCTCATGAAAGGAACAAAACACTACATTTTGAGTGGCATCAACTGCTTGTCTTGGTGGTGGTGTTGGCAACCTGGGCCTATAATTATTGAAAAGCTGAAAACAGTTCCTCTTAGGCTGATATGGTTGCTAAGGTTGGTACTGTTGCTGTGGTTGGTATTGTTGCTGTGGTGACTGATATGGTTGTTGCGCGGATTGCCCCTGAGTAGGCAACTGTATCTTCATGATAGTCACTTCATTTGCTATCTTATGTAGTAGTGGATCCACAGAACTCTGAACTAGAGGTCTGATTGAATCCGTCTTCATCTTGCTAGAGGTAATCATGTCATCCTCTAACTTGATGGCATTTTCTTGTGCATTGGATAATTCTGTTTCATTAGCTGATCTCAAAAAGAAGGCTATCTTGGAAGGCAAAGCATTAATGAAACTACTCAATAGAATTTGTGGAGATGGATTAAGTGTATGAGAAAGATGCGTAACTAGGCGATTAAACCTTTCCACGAACTCTCTCATCGGTTCATTATTTTCCATCTTTGAATTTGAGAGTTGGGCGAACAATCTATGACCATCTTCGGCAGGCTTGAACCTTGCCAAGAATTTCTCACTCATAGTTAGCCTGGTTCTAGATGATTGAACCAATCGGCAATGTTTCTCATGAGAGTCTCAACAAAGAGACGCACAACAACATCTTTATGTGATACATGCAAAATAGCGCAAGCCGTTGTGAATGCAGAGATGTGTTCATCAGGATGTTGAGTTCCATCACCGTGGAACTGGGAAAGTGCTTCCTTGATCCCTTTGGTAACTCATGATGTGCTTGCAGGGCCAAAGGTCCAATGTTATTACCCCAAGGCAATGGTGGTGGTCGCCTTTGATTTGGATCATTGTGATTGTTGTTATTTGCATCACCCATTTCTCTAGGCTGGATTACTGGTTCTTCTTGTAATTCTTCCTACTTGACTTTAGGAACTGTCAGAACTTCTCAAACTATGTTGGATGCTTCCCCAACTTCTACAGAGTCAAGATCTTGAAAGAAAGGATCTATAGCACTGCCTTTTCCCCTTCTTGAATAAAACCTATGAGCTAGGATTATCTATTGCTATGTAGGAGGTGGTAATACTGGTCTTCCTGTTGCAAGATCTACTTTGTGTTCTTCTTCGTCAAGGATAGCAGCCGTGTTTCTCCACTGATCAGGAGTTTCCTTTTGCGCAAATATGTAACTTCTCAGGCTACTAATGATGTCTGTTTTCTCTCCCTCCACTCGTACAAGATTTGGTTGAATAGCAGGTGGTGTAAGATTTGGTTGTTGAACTGGAGCAGAAGGACGCCAGAGAGTCATTCTTGTGACATAAGCCTAAGCTTGCTTGAAGTTTTATGCCTCGCACCCCACGGTGGGCACTAGGAAACTGTTGGCATTTCAATTCACACCTCTGGAATGCGATTTGGAAATGGATAGCTATGCATAGATAAACTGCTCTCCTATTGGAAGGGGGAGTTCCCTTTTCATGCTGATGTTCGCTGAAAAGATAATTAAATGAAACTTCACCTATCTTCTTCTTGATTCTTAGCTGCAAGCACAAGGTTATAAAACTCTAAACGCTGCAGAAGAGGTTGTTTCCTTTTATAAAACTTCTTCTACAACTAAGCAAAGACTAATGACACTTTCAATCTCCTGAGTAAATTCAGAGCAAAGGAAATTGAAAGTGAACAAGGAATGATTGTTAACACAAAAACTTAAGCAATTTTCTTCCAGATTAACATCACAAGACTAAAAGTACTTTAATGATGAAAGCTAAAATGAAAGCTACAAAAGCTACACATCTGATGATGATAACTTAATGAATTGAGATAGAATATCAGAGCAAAATAGGCATGAGACTTCTTTTCAGTATCATAAAGTTGGCACAACTCCAAGACAATAATGCTGCAACAAAAGGAAGGCATACAACAAGTGATCAAACACTGGAGAATAGATTACACAAAGTGAACACACTTGGAATATCAAGATTTGCAGGCTAGAATAGGCACAACAAATTTTCTATCACAATTACCATTACATACAATGGGCAAGGATGCCCTTATTTATACTAAAACCAAAGGAGTAGGGAACCCTAAAATCTCCTTGATTACCTAACTTGCCAACTCGCAAGCTTTATTACTATTCTAAGATAAAGATTACAATAAACAAATGCTTTAAAGCAATCTGCTTTAAAGAAAAGAAGATTCCAACTATCACAAAGTGATTTCTTTTCTAAATATAGAATGGATGAGCTTAGGATGAAAACAAATGCTTTTAAAACAAAAAAAACATATGTTTTAAAGTTGCTTTATTTTGAAATGCATCCTCATCAACATTCTAGCTTTTTGGTGATGTCATCCATTGATATTCTGGGAAACAATATCTTCTAAAAAGCGAGTGACTGCATCTCTAGCAGGAACACTGATACTCTCTAGAATGATATTCTGATTCTCTAACATTTCTTCACCATTGGCAACCATCTGAAGAAATTCATGAATTTCACCTGTAGCCTTGTTAAATTTCACTGTCATTGCGGCAAAACAACTCATCTTGCCGGCATTGATATCATCATTAAAATTACTGCGGACGAGAGTCTAGAACTCTGCTTGCACTTCCCTGAGATCATACAGGGTACCATCTTCTCTTTCATATGAACATGGGATCTGAGAGACAAAAGATTTGACAAACTTGAGGATGTTGACTACCTTTTCTTTCCATTCTGTCAACTCTAAAATCATACTGTCATAAGTTTTTACTGTGAAAAGATATTGTGATTTCCAAGTAGAAACTATCTTCTTATCTTTAGCTAAATCAACAGAATCAAATGCTATCTTCAAGTCAAAGATAATGATCTCAAACATCGGTCTATTTTCTGCCATGGTCTGTTGGAATCCCTGTATGCCTTGGCATAAATCATGAGCGTTGTACTTCAATTGATAAAGATCTGAAAGCACAACTCTCCCTTTGGTCACAAATTCTTCTACCCAACTGTTCATGTGCCTCCCATAGAGAACCAACTGACTAAAATGTCGTTGATCAGCTGGTGATTCAAAATTTGGTGGAAGAAGTAAATCAGCTTGTGAAGTGCCATGGAAAAGGTTGGAAATGTACTGCCACAGCTGTGGAACTTCAACTTTGAGAGCAACTTTGTCTTCTTCATCTTTCAACACCCTTTCTTTCAAATTATCCACTGCAACCTCGAAGAGATTTACATCTGTATGGTGGGTGCTTCTACCAAGGTTAGCCTTGACAACCGTGAAGTCATCAACCTCGACATCATTAGCACTATTTTTTGGTGGTGTTGCAGTTTCAAGAATTATTTCTCCATCCACATTCTTTTCAATGTGAACTTGCTTCTTCAGCTTCTTGTCTGGTGTGTCTTGGTAGACCCTTTTGAGCTCTATCAAATCTAATTGATATGAGGGCTTTCTCCTCTTCCTTCCCAGAATGTTTTCAAGCCAGGTTGATCCTTCATCTCTTGGAAATTCGGTTCTAACATCATCAGCTCCTGATGAATCAATGTGTGCATCAGAGTTACGAACTGGCAAATCTAGCTTTGAATTTATATGGATAGGAGAAGTGATCGGTGAAGAAGGTGGAGAGACCTAATCTGAAGGTAACACTTCAACATGCAGTGTTGGTTCAACAGGAACTTCTGATTCAACTGGTGGTTGTTCCTACTAGACATGAACTGGAGACTCATCTTTTTTCCTCTTTAACTTAGCCATTTTCGTTCCTTCTGGAAGAACACTCATAGCTTTTGCCCTTCATTTTGGCTTGGAAGTGGAAGGCTCTGATGGTTGCACAACTGGCGGCTCTGCTAACGAAATATCATCCTTCCGCTTAGTTTTCAAGAATATCAAACTATTTTTAACCACTTGACTTGTTCTTTCCTCAATGGAAGTGCTCTCTTTTACTGACCAATTAACTGGTGGCAATGGTTGTTGCTCAATTATATCTCTGAAATACGTGGGAAGTAGAACTTCACCACTCTCTGTCAAACCTTCTATATCTTCTGATAGGATATTAGACATCTGCTGAAGAGTGAACCTGCTGTAACTGCGTTCTCGCACTTCAAACTCATCAGCACAATTAGCCCAGAAGTCTTCAGTCACATGCTTGTGCGTATAGTTCTAACCAAGATGTGATGCATAAACACCACGGGGATCATATGAAGATCTCTTGTCGAAAAACTTAAGACCATATCTGGATGATTCATTACCGATTGGCTTGGCATCTGCTCCAGATCTGCATCTATAAATACTCATCCCTAGTGGAAAATTGAAAGCTATCTTGCATCTGCTATGCAAAAATGTATGAACTTCATAGGCTTTCCTCAAAAATTCCATAAATGCTATTTCATCTGTAGGATATCTCGGCAACATGGCTGGCTCTCCTGAGAAGCCATATACTCTGATGTAGGAAAAAGTGGGAAATTGGATAAACCAATCAGCCCATTTTGTCATTGCTATTCTAGCATTTGCTGAAAACCATATATGCAACTCATTGTCCATATCTCGCACTGCATGCATCAAGAATGCATCATTCACCCGCCTGTAATGTCATTTAGCTTAAGAGATCTCTAACTGTGGGAAATGATGATACACATGCTGAGTACCCAGAGTTCTAACAACATTCAAACCTCTGAATTGACCCTGAAAAGCCATCAAATACACAAGGTATGATATCATGTGGAATTCATGAGCTCTTTGAAAATCAATTATTTGTTGGTGGAGACTATCATTGATGAGTGCCGACCAGTCATAGAATTCAGTTCCGTCAACAATGTGGGACATGATGTTAAACATCCAAGGCTGGAACTCTTTAGCATCTGCTTGACAATGTGATCTGACTTAGCAGAGTAATCATTATTTCATGTTCTTCCTTGAATTCTCCACATCCAACGTTCTTTGGCATGACATTCTACTTCTCTTTTAACCATCTCTGACCAATTTTTTTCTGGTATTTTTCTTTATCATTGTTCCAAACCCTCTTGCATTCTTCAAGTGAAATAGTTAAGTTTTCTCTCCAAATAGGTATTGTAAAACACTTCTCTATGTCATTTGGCCTCAGGCTGCAGAGCATGCGTCCATCTCTTGACTGGATTTCTCTTATGACCGAGTTGTAATGTGTCATGTAAGCAATCACAAACTTGATACTTTGCACTGTGATGGGAAAGGATGCTACTGTAAGCAAACCGGAGTGTCCAAGATTCCTAATAGCATTATTCCCTGCATCCTCCAAAGAGTGTAAATTGATTACTGGAAGAACTTTATGTAAGTCTGTTTCACAAGTTCTCAGGTAATCGGGAACCAACGTCGTTTTGTGTCTGATTTGTGTTGGAGAGTACTGCATATTGGAAGATTTGAAAATTGACTTTGAACATGCCTATGTCAGAAAAATCTTGGACAAATGGCTGAAAATTATTTGTTGATTTTTAGAAAAAAGCACAGTGTGAGCAAAAAAGCTGGCACATGTGTTTTGTAGGCAATTCTGTTTCGAAGCAACCCAGATTGTCAGATTTTGAAAAAGCAGAGATTTTCTTGAAAAAGAGGGAAAAAAATAGATTCCTGAAAAAAAATCAAAACTCCAATCTTCAAGAGGATAATAATCTGGATGGACCCATCTCGATGAAAACTGAAAAAGCTCTGGTCGGATTTTGGAAAAATGATCCCCTTGAAATGAAGACCCTGAAAAAGCGAGCCTCCCTGCTTCCTCAACCCGAAACTATGAAGAATGCTGAAAAAGCACTTGGTTTGGGTCTTCGAATCTTTATTAAAAGTAAAATAAAAATCTTCCTCTGGATGCAACCTACAAAAGATAATGAAATAAAAAAGCCAAATGCTTGTCTTTATAAATCTTTAGGGCGAAAAAGCAGCTTTATTTGTGTGAGAATAAAACTTCACCCTAATCCATGAAGAAAGCAACTTTTAAAGCATAAATCCAAGTGGATGTCTTTGAATAGGAAGAATCCCTATTTTGTAGCTACCTATGGCTTCATGTGCAAGATGACGAAAAATATCTTCTTTTGATGATGTCATCGAACACGCGAGTTGAAAGAAGTGCTAATCAAATTTTCTTCGTTTTCGACACGTCAACACTCATTTTGACTTAAATATGGCCTGTTTCTGACTTCAACAAGGCGGATAAATGTGACTATTGACTAAAAAAGCTGACTGATCCGAACATTTTGGAGACCTATCAACTGAGATTTCATCCCCTGCCTCCGACTGATGATCTAACATTGTTTGACCAAGTTTGACCTCTCGAAAACTGCCAATGGGCAAAGATTGGGTACAAAACTGTCAGAAAACACTGTAGACATGAAAAATATTCTAACACTTCTCAAGTTGGGCACCCCAAGTCACCTGGGGCACTTGGTTTCCCAACACTTAGACATTTTTTCAGTTTTTGCAACTTCTTCAATTTCTCGATTTACGTGCGTGTCCCAGTGGCGGAGGACCCCTGTTTGGCTAGTGATTTTTGTCAACTAGGGTGAAATTGAGTCTGATGATCTTTTAGATAGATAGGCTTGATGAAAATTAAGCTGATTGTACCTTCTGTTTGCCTCAAAAAATACACCAAATTGATTAACTCTGAACCGAACTAGGCTGACGGAAGGAGATTCACGTTTTTCAAGAAAAACTTCAAAAATAAAATAAATCTCAAGAGTTTGGGTGCCCCAAGTCACCTGGGGCGCCTGGTTTTCCAACACTCAGAATATTTTCTGAAAAACTCAAAATTTGTACCTTTCCTCGATTTCTGTGCCCACAGCTCTTGTTTGATCTTCGATTTTAGTCGTTCTGATGACTGTCGAGGTGGGACAGAGGGTGATCTAAGTAGTCTAAACATATCTGTGATGAAATCCTGGCTTTGACCAACTTTTGATTAAGTTTGACCCAGTTTGACCAACCGGGAAAGAGCTGACAGAAGCATTTTTGACGTTTCTCAAAAAACGTAAAAAAAATCTAACACTTGAGAGGTTGGGCACCCCAAGTCACCCGGGGTGCCTGGTTTCACCAGACTTAGTCAAATTTATGATTTTCCAACTTTTCAATCCACCTTGGATCCATCTTGCATCGTTTTGCGTGCATCATCGAGTCGACGTCTATTCGTCGTTTCTGTGTCGTTGGAACAATGTTGAAAACTTGTTGATGAGCTCTGACAGATGAAATTTCTCTGTTGATGACTTTTAAGCTCATGCTCCGCCTTCTGAAAAAGTAGAAATGACACAGTAGAGAAAACTTGGCCGTTTGAAGATTCTGTCTGAACTGTACCAATCGTGAAGCAAAATTGACCAATGAGAATTGAGCGCGACACCTGAGTTGGAGATTCTATTTTTAGAAAGTTTTGCCAGTATCCATATCTCAAGAAACCT
Organism: Cunninghamia lanceolata; assembly: GCA_027924645.1. NCBI lineage: Eukaryota > Viridiplantae > Streptophyta > Pinopsida > Cupressales > Cupressaceae > Cunninghamia > Cunninghamia lanceolata. The sequence continues at coordinate 10,671,623 of BSBN01000346.1, read as the reverse complement.
AGAAAACCTAATCTGACATCTATTTTTAGAAATTTTGCTTTTTTGACTTTTTTAACTAAAAATTTTCTAGACTTGTTTCAAAATGCCTTAATGAAGCAAAAATATTGGTTGGGTACAATAGGTTGTTAAAATCAGAGATGACACTGATTAGAAATTAAAAAAAAATATCAAAACACATCCAATTTTTTTCAAAATTATATGGTTCACTAGAGGAAAGAGTCCTCTCCAAAAGGGTATAATTGGTTTTGTGAAAATAATAAAAAAATTATACAAAAGTTGACGTGGAATGAAAACAATTAGATTCTGTAAAGTTTGACTTTAAAATGATATTACGAAGAAAATATGTATTGAAAACTATTTTTTTTTCTCCATTCACTAGATATTGAACTCATATATTTGGGAAAAAAAATAGGGAAAAATAAGATTGTTTGCTCTTTTTTTTACGTGGACTCAAAGTCACTTTTTCCTGGAATTTTCAGCAATTCAAAATTTACTTTTAAAGTTATAAAAAAATGTCAAAATAATTTTTGAATTTTTTTTTAAAATTACAAGCATAAAATTCATCAAGAGATCTACATTTCATTAGTTTATATCATTTTGAAATTCAAAACATAAGTGCTACTTTTATGAGGTCGAAGTTCAGAAATTTTTTTGCTGTTGGTTGATTCCTTTATAATGTGTGACATAGGTTTGTGCTTTTACCCATTTTTCTATGAATCACTTGTTTGATGGTGAAAAAATAGCATTTGCTCCCCTCAAGGCTGAGTGTCATATGAAACAATCATGGGAAAATAGACTGTTATCTAGAGAAAACCCGATGGTGTAGAGTTTGATGCGGTAGTAGATGATAATGCCACTTGGGGAGACTTTGTGGAACACATCAAACAAGAATACTATCCTGAGAATTCATATGAGGAAAAATATATGGAGTGGCAGTTGCTTCGATAGAAGAAGGTTCAATCTATTAAAGACTACACTAATACATTCCATGCTCTTTCAGCAAAACTTGGCATCATTGATACAAAGAAACATTGAATTTTGAAGTACCGTAGTGGGCTTCATCGTTATATCCAAATAGAGATGGATTTTCTCAATATTGAGACCTTGGGGACTACCTACAAGTATTTAGTAAAATTGAGGAAAAGTTTAAACAAAAGGGGAAGAAAGATTATTTTTCAAATAACAAATCTAAGAATGAAGGTGGAAGAAAATTTATGGGAAATCAAAAAACTAAGGATTTCTCCTCACAAGCATCATCAATAACAAACAAGAGTAGAAATAAGATGTGATGTGAATTCCATAAATGCCTCAGACATAACACCAAGGACTGTTGAGCTGCCAAGACATTGATGGCAGGGTTACATCAAAAGGAGGTTGAACTTAATGTTGGAATTAGACTGGACAACTGAGAGGGGGGGTGAATCAGTTGTCACACAAAATAAACTTTTTCTACTTTTAACCTTATTTATTAACTTACTATCAGATTAATGATGTAAATATTAAAGCATAGATCAACAACATATGAGTAGAAACATAAGCAACACACTTGCCACCAAGATTTTGACATTGAAATCCGGTTAAGGGAAAAACCACGGTGGGGGTTAACCCACAAAGATTTGTACCCTGTTAAAAATACTTTAGAAAAGTAGAAGGCACATGCCTTCGGGCACACTGCCCAGAGCTCACTGCCTACAAAATTTATTTAGAACAAAAAGAATTAACTAAGAAATAGCATCTACTTCATGCCTGGTTTAGTTTCAATGAATGCTCACAAAACTTCTGCTTTGCCCCAAATTCTTCTTCATTGACTTTTCACTCTATACTACTCTCACTCCTTTTCTTCTCTGCTCTACTTCTGATCCTTTATTCAGATTTAATCTATTTTTCTCAAGGATAATTTTTAACAACTCTTCAACAAGTATTTATACACTTCATCAACTTTGGAATGATCAACAAGGTTGGCTAAACTTAACGCGGATCTTTACACTATCATCCAAACATAGCTGAGACTTGAGTCTTCCTCTACTAACATGTCACGCTTCATAAAATGATCTTTAGATCATCTGCAACACGCTAGGAACATCCGGTCGGCCAAGACTGGGAAGAACATCAACTTCAATGAGGAAATCTTCAATAACAAGCTCAAACTCTAATGTAGACCTTCAACACAGTAGCCACATGATCTAGAGACCTCCACAAGCACATTGAATTCACCAATAATATCCACTCTAAACCAAATTACCAGACTCATTTGTATCTTCCTCCGGAACCTCAAGAACACTGTCTGCCATGACTGTCAAACTAGAAGGGTGGCTTGGGGACCTCCAAACCATGAACCACTGGAGTTGATGATACATACTGACTTCCCAATCATGCCTTCAAATCTGAAGACCATAATATTTCACTGTGGAGCAATCTGGACCAACTTACTGTCACTCTGTCTCTTCTGAATATTACAAAATCTGGTTCTACTCAGATGGCCATAACTTCTTCAAATCTTCATGTGGACTTCTCAATTCTTAACTGGAACAACCTCTAACAATCCTCTACATAGCCATATGGTCCACAAACATTGAGTCTTGATTAATTTTCTTAATATCCTCAACATTCTAGTCTCCTGAAAAGGCAACAAAATAAGGCACAATTGACACCAATGACAATAAGAATATGTTGACATCAATGGCAACATCGCTTAGGCACATATTTGCAACAATCTCCCCCTTTGTCATTGATGGCAACATATGACGTGAAAAACTGATTCAACCATCATGACAAGAACTTCTCCCCCTGACTTCTGTAACCACTTCTTTCATTGCTCCCCCTGTCATCAACAATTAGTTTTTCACATGTCTTCTCTCCCCCTTTGACATCAATGACAAAGGGCACATATTTGCAATCTTTACTCCCCTTTTTTATTTTAGACTAATCTCCAACATTTGCATACTAACTACTCCTTAGAGTAGTATTTTCTCAACATCAATCTGGATCTCAAGATATGACTGAGAATTTGATGCAGGAGCATCCAGTGATGTAAGGGCAATCTTCCATCACCCAAAAAAAGACATGTTTCAAAACTGTTGATGTTTTTTCCATTTCTTTTCAAAATTTGTGGTTCTGGTTCCATAATCACTTGAATAATAATGTAGAACTTTCAATTTTTCCAAATTGCTAAAAATAGTAGCTTGCTATTTTTAGAAAGTTTACATTTGGGCACAGATTGAAGTGAAAAATTACAGGAAGTTACATAACAGAAATATAAGACCTTTGGCAAAGGAATCAAGCAAAGATCCTTTGCGAGCTGAAAGATATTAAAGTTTCTATTTCCTGATAAATGCCTGAAAATTATTCAAACTCAGGTTTGAGGCACTAAATGGCCCTGTACAGGCCCAAAAATGGCTGGAACTGACAGAGTGGGTTCTTAGCACATAGAGCACTCCGCAAGCTTTCTGATGCATAAAATGGTTCGTCAATTGGACTCTCAGATCAAAAGTTATGGCTCTTGGAAGTTGACCTATTTTTGGAGGGAGATGCAAATTTCAAAATTAGGTTGTTGGCTGCCAAAAAGGCTATTAATAACCATTTTTGGGAACCCTGGACAGTTGTAGAGTTAAGGGGGGAAGTGTAGAGTCAAGAATAGGCGGAAAAAATAGAAATCCTAGCTGATTTGGGGTTACAGAAGGCAGATGATTCTAGAGTCTGGGATAGGAAGCTGTAATGTGTTGCAGCTTGTGGAGGGTTGATTCCTTTGACTATATTTGAGCTTCTGTAATGTAATAAGTTGTCCAAATCAGTAAAGAAAGTTCTATTTTCTGTTTGCAATTTTTTTTGTTGTGTGTTTTATGATTTACCCCCTTCATCAAGTGGTATTAGAGCAAGGGTTCCTGAGTGTGTAGATAGATCGCCGATCGTGAGGTAGTTTACACCAGGACCTAAGGTTATGGGTTTGCTGCAGAGACCAAGATGCCTCCACGAAGAAATCATTTTGGGAGGAATGCTTTGACGGAAGAGGGTTTTAGAGCCCTACAAAGGCAAATCGATGCATTGCAAGAGGAGCTACGAAGAGGGTTTGAGCCGAGGACAAGAGAAGAAAGTGAAGATGAAGCTAAAGAAGAGCTATCTGAGGAAGAACAAGAAGTTGTCAGAGATCCTGTAGAAGTTAGGTTGTTGAGGGCCATTTTGAAGATCGAAAAGAGGCCTAGGATCGAAGTTTCTACATATTCTGGAGATTTGAATCCAGAACAGCTTATTGATTGGATCAATGACATGGAGGAGTATTTTGAGTATGAAGATGTGCAGGACCTAGATCGGGTTAAGTTTGCAAAAATAAAGTTGAAGGGCCACGCCAATATTTGGTGGAAGGAGGTCCAATTAGAGAGGAAAAAAAGAGGAAAAGGAAAGATCACCAGATGGGATCAGATGGTGGAGAAACTGAAGAAGCAGTTCATTCCCGTGGACTATGAGATGGAGTTGCTGAAGAAGCTACAAGGACTGAAGCAAGGTAACAAGTCTGTTAAGGAGTATACAGAAGAGTTTTATAAAATTACTATCAAGACAGGCCATGCAAATCCCAACAAGGAGAAGGTATCCCGTTACATTAATGGGTTGAGGCCGAGTATTCAAGAGGAGCTGAGCCTGGTTAAAATGATCACCATAGAAGATGCATGCCAGTTTTCCCTGAAGGTGGAAGAGAAGCTAAATAAAAGATTTGACAGCAAGCAAAGGGGAAGAGGTCAAGGCAGAAGGACTAGTGGAAGACCCTATGGGGGGCGAAATGAAGATTCAAAGAGAAATATAACCCCTAACTTCTCTCTGAGATACTCAAATGTATCCTTGGGAAGAGGCTTAGTGAAGATATCTGCAATCTGATCTTTGGAAGACACACACTCCAACTTGACTTCATTCTCATTTACCTTCTCTCTCAAGAAATAAACTTGATAGATATATGCTTTGTCTTTGAATTCAACACCAGTTTCTTTGAGATGCTTATTGCACTAGAATTATCACAAAAGATTGTGATTGGCTCCTCAAACACAATTCTGATGTCCTTCAACATTTGCTTTATCCACATAACCTGAGTACAATTATTTGCTGCTGCTATATATTTTTCTTTTGTAGTAGACAAAGATATTGTCTCTTGCTTTCTCATCCAAGAGACCAATCTTCTTCCCAAGAAAAATGCACCACCACTAGTACTTTTTCTGTCATCCACATCTCCTGCCCAATCAGCATCTGTATATGCATGAAGAGTGAAATCATTGTCCTTTGGATACCACAATCCATAATCAATTGTCCCCTTGAGATATCTAAAAATTCTTTTGACTTCCACAACGTGGGATTCTTTTGGATCAGCTTGAAATCTAGCAACAAGTCCAATGACATTCATGATATCAAGTCTAGTCTGAGTTAGATAGAGCAATCCTCTGATCATTGATCTATACCTTTTCTGATTTGCCTTGGGGGAGTCATCATCTTTACTTAACTTGCATCTGGTTACCATAGGTGTACCTACTAGCTTTGAATCTTCCATTCCAAACTTCTTCAGTAATTATTTCACATACTTGGACTGAGATATAAAAATACCTTTATCTGACTGAACAATTTGCAGACCTAGGAAGAAATTCATCTCTCCAAACATTGACATCTCAAATTCACTTTTCATCTAATCAGCAAATGCTTTGTACATACATTCATTTCCACAAAAAATGATATCATCAACAAAGACCTCAACAATCAAGATGTCCTCATGATTAATCTTGAAGTAAAGATTACTATCAGTAGTGCCTTTGCTAAAACCTATCTTAAGAAAATATTTATCCAATCTTGCATACCAGGTTCTTGGAGCTTGCTTGAGTTCATACAAAGCTTTTCTTAGTCTACAAACCATATCTCCCTGATCAGACAACTGAAATCCTTTTGGTTACTCAATGTAGACTTCTTCCTCCAAATCTCCATTCAGGAATGCTAATTTGACATCCATCTGATACATTTTAAAATTTTTGAAAGCAACAAATGCAAGAAACAATCTAACTACCTCTATTCTTGCCACTGGAGCAAAAGTTTCTTCAAAATCAATTCCTTCCACTTGAGAATAGCCTTTGCATACCAACCTTGCTTTATTTCTTACGACTTCACCATCTTCATTTAGTTTTTTTTGGAAGACCCATTTGGTTCCAATCACATTTTTGTCCTCGGGTCTAGGAACAAGATCCCAAGTGTGGTTCTTTTCAATTTGCATCAATTCTTCTTCCATTGCTTTTACCCAATTTTCATCATTGCAGGCTTCACTTACTAATTTAGGTTCAATCTTTGAAATCAAACAAATCTCTTCTTGATCTTCAACAACTCTTCTCCTAGTTTGAACACCTTTATTTCTATCTCCTATGATTTGATCTTCAGGATGCTTCATTCTTACATACCTAGGGGTTTTGGGAATTACTTGAACTTCTATTTCTTGAGCTTGTTCCTCAACACTTGTACTATTTTCTTGAGTTCCTAGAGTTTCCAAATTAATCTAAATCTGAGTTAGAGTTTGAACTAACCTTCCTTGACTTTGACTTTCATCTTGATCATTTGAATCATATCCACAGAACCTGGAATGTCCTTACTTGCTCTCATCAACTCTAACATTAGCACTTTCAACAATCTTTTTCAACCTCTTGTTAAAGCACTGGTAAGCCTTACTTTGAGTAGAGTACCCCAAAAATATTCCCTCATCACTTCTTGCATCAAACTTGCCTAAATCCTCATCTCTTTTGATATAGCATTTACTACCAACAACTCTGAAATATCTCACAGTAGGAGGATGGCCAAACCATAGTTCATAAGGGGTCTTACCAGAATCACCTTTGATCTGCACCTGGTTAAGAGTGTAGATAGCAGTACTTATAGCTTCTCTCCAATAAACTTGAGGAACATTTGTTTCCATCATCATGGTCCTAGCAAATTCTTGAATGGTCTGGTTCTTTCTTTCCACAACTCGATTGTGTTAGGGAGTCATAGGAGCAGATAACTATCTTTTTATGCTATGCTTTTCACAGAAAGCATCAAACTCATTGGAAGTAAATTTCCACCTCTGTCAGATCTCAGACATTTCAATTTTTCACCAATCTCATTTTCCACCATCACTTTGAACACCTTAAATTTGTTAAGAGCTTCTGATTTTTCTTTTAGGAAAGTTACCCACATCATCTTGGAGTAATCATCAATCAGCAACATGAAATATCTATCTCCTTGCACACTCCTAATTCTAGCAGGACCATAGAGATCAGTATGTACCAGTTCCAATTGTCCACTTGAAGCTTGTTCCTTACTTTTGAATGAAATTTTGTTCTATTTCCCCAATTGACATTCTTTAAACATGCTATTAGGTTTCACAAGTTTTGAAAGATCTCTTACAGCCTGAGTGGTACTTATTTTGACAATGTTATCAAAATTCACATGACACATCCTCCTATGCCATAACTGACTTTGATCTATCTGAGCAATCAAACAACTTTTGCCAGAACTACTTAAATGAAAAATGTTACCTCTAGTTTGAGTACCGGATGCAATTTCAGTTTCGGAGCTCTCCAAGATTCTGCATTTTCCATCCTTGAATCAAAGATCATAACCTTTGTCAACCACTGTCCAACACTAAGAATATTATGTTTCAGTCCTTCCACATTTAGAACATCATTGGTTCTATTCTTACCATCAAAAGAGATGGATCCTCTTCCACAGATTCTACCAGCTGAGTTGTCTCCAAACTTCACAACCCCTCCATAATTTTCAAAATTCACAAACTTACTCTTGTCTCTAGTCATATGATGAGAACATCTACTATCAATCACCCATTCATCTTTCTCAATAACTTGAGCAGCCAAGGCACTTTCCATATTTGCATAGCTAGCAGATTCAGTAGACACCAGATCTTCTTCTTTGATAGCTATGAAAACCCAATCATTTTCAGAGGAACCTCCATGATCATATTCATCATCTGTGACTCCTTCTTCTCCAGCTTCTTGGACATAGTAACATTTGTTCTGATTTTTGTACCTGTTAGGGTTTGGTTTTAAAAACCTCTCTGGACATCTTGAGGCAAAATGACCAATCTTATTACAAGAAAAACATTTGAGTGGCAATTTTCCTTCATACTTACCGGATCCTCTTGGCAATCTTTTGGCAAGAAGAGCTTCAAGATCTGTAGTTTCAATTTCAACATCTTCAAGATCCTTCCTTGTCTTCACAAATCTGTTTGATCTTGCAGAAGAACTTTCACCCGGATCATATCTTTGTTTTCTATATGCACTAGCCTTAAATGTAGATTCAGACTTGGCAAGAGAATCACCAAACTCACTTAATTCAAAAGCTAAAATTTTGCCAACCAGTTGATCTCTTGTAACTTCTGAGACAGTCTTGATCTCCTCTATAGCAGAATTAGGTAAATATTTGAGCACTTTTGATACAATCTCTGATTCTTCCAAAGTTCCACCAGCACACCTGATACCACACACAAGTTCATTTATCTTTTGCATGTAGATTGTGATGTTTTCATCTTCACTCATCCTCATAGTTTCAAATTTTCCTCTCAGACTTTACAGCTTGGCACATTTGACAAATTCATCTCCTTCATACAGATTCTCCAACTTTTTCTAGATTTCATGAGCAGTTTTTAGACCAAAGACATTTGTCATTTCTGAATTAGTTAGGGCACTCAACAAGGCTTCTTTAGCTCAAAGGTTATTTTCAGTATCTTTGAGTTGATCTGGAGTTGAAGGACCTTTCTCTGGAGGTTTATACTCAACACTGGTTATCACCTAATAAGCATCACCCATGCATTGCAAATGGTACTCCATGCAATTCTTCCAGACAAAATAATTTGTTCCATCAAATCTTGGACTATCCTTCTTGTAGGTCAACATCCTGGATCTTCTCAAATGGTCAAGCTTTTATAAGAGGATCTGACTCTGATACCAATTGTTGGTATTAGATTGGACAACTGAGAGGGGAGGTGAATCAGTTGTCACACAAAATAAACTTTTTCTGCTTTTAACCTTCTTTATTAACTTACTATCAGATTAATGATATAAACATTAAAGCATAGATCAACAACATATGAGAAGAAACATAAGAAACACACTTGACACCAATATTTTGACGTGGAAACTTGGTTAAGGGAAAAACCATGGTGGGGGTTAACCCACAAAGATTTGTACCATATTAAAAGTACTTTAGAAAAGTAGAAGGCACATGCCTTTGCGTGCACTGCCTAGAGCTCACTACTCAAAAGAGAGGCTCACTGCCTACATTATTTATTTAGAACAGAAAGAATTAACTGAGAAATAACATCTACTTCATGCCTGGTTTAGTTTCAATGAATGCTCATAAAACTTCTGCTTTGCCCCAAATTCTTCTTCACTAACTTTTCACTCTATATTGCTCTCGCTCCTTTTCTTCTCTGCTATACTTCTGATCCTTTATTTGGATTTAATCTATTTTTCTCAAGGATAATTTGTAACAACTCTTCACCAAGTATTTATACACTTCATCAACCTTGGAATGATCAACAAGGTTAGCTAAACTTAATGCAGATCTTTACATTATCGACCAAACACAGATGAGACTTGAATGTTCCTCTACTAACATGCCACACTTCATAAAATGATCTTTAGATCATCCGTAACATGCTAGGAACATTTGGTCGGCCAAGACTGGGAAGAACATCAACTTCAAAGAGGAAATCTACAATAAAAAGCTCAAACTCCAATGCGGACCTTCAACATAGTAGCCACACAATCCAGAGACCTCCACAAGCACATTGAATTTACCAATAACATCCACTCTAAACCAAATTACCAGAATCATTTGTATCTTTCTCCATAACCTCAAGAACACTATCTGCCATGACTGTCAAACTGGAAGGATGGCTTGCGGACCTCCAAACCATGAACCACTGGAGTTGATGATACACATTGACTTCCCAAACATGCCTTCAAATCTGTAGACCATAATATTTCATTGTGGAGCAATATGGACCAACTTATTGTCACTCTATCTCTTTTGAATACTGCAAAATCTGGTTCTACTCAGATGGCCATAACTTTTTCAAATCTTCATGCGAACTTCTCAATTCTTAACTGGAACAACCTCTGACAATTCTCTACACATCCATATGGTCTGCAAACATTGAGTCTTCATTAATTTTCTCAATATCCTCAACATTCCAGTCTCTTGAATAGGCAATAAAATAAGGCACAGTTGACACCAATGACAACAAGAATATGTTGACATCAATGACAACACCGCTTAGGCACATATTTGTAACACTTAAATTATTTCCTGTAGACCCTTTCGATCAAAAGGATGATGACCAAATAATTGAAGTTGATCCATATGCCACAGTTGCCATTGCCAAAATTCTACCTTGTGAAGATGAGGAACATTTATTCCATTCACAGATGTGGGTAAATGGAAAGGCTCTCCATTTCATTGTTGATAGTAGAATTCAAAAGAATTTGATCTCTATTGAGACTATTAAAAGATTGAACCTGCAAACCACACCTCATCCACAACCATATCATATGGGATGGGTAAGTCAAGGATGAAAAATTTAGGTGAATAAGCAATGTTGTTTACCTTATTCCATCAAACCATTCAAAGATGAAGTGATATGTTATGTGGCACCTTTTGATGTCTGTGATGTATTGTTGGGGAAACCATATATGTACAAGTGTCATGGTGTATATGATTCTAAACCACACAGTGTCATTGTCAAGCTGGGCAAAAAGAAGTATCAATTACCTGAGGTAAGTCCTGCACAACTAGTATCTTCAATTACTGCAAAACCATCTAAACATTTAATTGCTCATACTAGAACATTTGTTCTATTAAATGTTCAACCTAAGGGAAAGAGGTCAATTGTAGCCAAGACCCATGACAAAATGGTCACCACTACCACTCAACAAAAATAGATGGATGAGATATTGTCAACATATGAAGATGTATTTAATTCACCAATAGGGGTACCACTGCACTGTCAAGTCAAGCATCAAATTGATCTAATTCCAGGGACACCATTACCAAATGGGCCAATATATAGATGATCAATTTTGGAGAATGATGAAATCAAACAATAGATCCAAGAGTTGATTAAAAAAAACACATTCACGCAAGTGCCTCACCATGTGGAAGCCCAATTGTTCTTTCTAAGAAAAAGGATGGGACATGGCAACTTTGCATTGACTATCGAGTTATCAATAAGATCACTGTAAAGAACTGATATCCAATCCCTCACATTGATGATTTATTGGACCAACTCAGAGGGGCTAAGTTTTTCACCAAAGTTGACTTGAAGTCTGGGTACCACCAAGTGCCAATTGAGCTAGAAGATGTGTGGAAGACTGCCTTCAAATCCAAGGAGGGTTTATTTGAGTGGCTAGTCATGCCTTTTGGTTTGACTAATGCTCCTGCTACTTTGTGAGGATGATGAATGATGTTCTCAAGCCATTCACTGATTCTTTTGTTGTTGTGTATTTGGATGACATACTCATCTTCAACAAGACATGAAGCGACCATTTACAACATGTTCAACAAGTACTCTCGACCCTGTGATAACACAAACTCTATGCTAACAAAGATAAATGTTCATTTGGTATGGAGAGTATTCAATACTTGGGATACATTGTGGATAGAACAAGTGTTTGTGTGGACCCTGAAAAGATACAAGTTCTCAAAGATTGGTCATCTCCTAAAACTCTCATAGAACTTCATAGTTTTCTAGGGTTGGCTAACTTCTATCAGAGGTTCATGCTTGTATTTTCACAATTGGCATGGCCTATGAATCAGGCACTTAGGGGAGGAACAAGATAAAAATTCTATTGGACAAAGGCACAACAAAAAGCATTCACAAAATTGAAAAGGAGGTTATGTCCTACACCAGTATTGGCACTTCCAAATTTGAAACAATCTTTTGAAATTGAGAAAGATGCATCAGATTATGCACTTGGGGTAGTGCTCATGCAACATGGGCATCCATTTGCCTACCATAGTGAGACTTTCTATGATACGGTGGAGAGGTATCCCACATATGACAAAGAATTGTATGCCATTGTTCAGGCTTGCAAATAATGGAAACACTATATCTTGGGGAGGGAGACTATAATCCACATAGACCACAAACCTCTACAATTCCTACAGATGCAAGGGAAGCTACAAAATGACAGACATCAAAGATAGGTTTCCTACTTGCAAGAGTTTCACCTCAATATATGTCACAAGAAGGGAAGTAGTAATAAAGTTGCATACTGCTTGAGCATGTATCCAATCCAAGCTTTAATAGTGGGATTGGATGCTTGTAGCCACCAAACAACAAAATGGCCTTAGTTATATGGTATATATGTTGATTTTGCTGACATTTACAATATGATAATAGAAGGTAAACAAGTCCTTGACTTCTACTTGCAGGATGGCATTCTCTATCACATGGGACACATATGTGTTCCAACTAAGAAGTGGCAAAAGATGATATGGGAGGCACACTACAGCTATGTTTCAAGACATTTTGGAAAGGAGAAAGCCATTTCTGTACTTCAAAAGTATTTCTATTAGCCCAAATTGTGACATGATGTCACTTTGTACATTTGAGCTTGTACAACTTGTGCCATTGCAAAGCCTACCAATTGTAAGCAAGGACTGTATACACCTCTTCCCATCCCTGATAAACCTCGGCAATCAGTTTCAATAGATTTCATGTCTGGCCTACCTTCTACAAAATGTGGGAATGACTATGTATATGTGATGGTAGATAGATTCTCAAAAAATGGCCATCATGGTAGCTTGCAAGAAGGGGGTCTTTGTACAAGAAAATGCCAAGCTTTTCTTTGAAAATATTTGGGTCCATTTTGGTCTACCAAAAAGTATCATTTCTAATAGGGACAATAGATTTCTTAGCAACTTTTGGACATCACTCTGGCACATGATGGATACCAAGCTAACAAAGTCTACTACATTCCAAGACTACAGATGAACGGGCAAACCAAGGTGGTGAATCGAATGATTATTCATATTTTGTGGATGTATCATTCAAAACATCCTCACACTTGGGATGAGAGTTTTCCATATGTACAACATAGCTACAATCGTGCCTTGCATGGTTCCATAGGGCATAGCCCATTTGAAGTGTGTCTTGGCTATCAACCATTGGATCCAATTGATGTTAGGTGATCCATCGCCACATGCTGAGAAGAAAGTAGATAAGGCATCCAAATTTGTTGAGAAGATCGACCATATCCAATAGAAACTTCAGGAGATATTGCAACACACTACTCAAAAGTATAAGGACATGCATGATACCTCATCAATGTCATGTTGGAGACAAGGTATGGCTTCACCTTCAAAAAGAGAGACTTCAAGGGCCACATAGGAAACTTGATTCCATTCGATATGGGCCATATACCATCACTAAGCAAATAGGTGAGAATGCTTTCAAGCTCAATCTGCCATCTTTTCTTGGACTACACCCTATTTTCAATGTTGAGTTGTTGTGTCCATATTTTCCACCATTGTTGGATACCTCAAAAGTTGTGAAACATATCGGAAGTATAGAATTGAATCCAGACACCACTATTCCACTCACAACTAATTAGATCATTGATGTTTTATTCAAGACACTAAAGAGGCAACAGATATGTTTTTATCGTGTGGTTTAGGCAGGTAAATTTTCTCATCAAGGCAAGTGGTTCACCAAGGATCAAATTGAAAAACAGTTTCCTCAGTTGTTACAAAACATAGATGCAATGGGGCCCATTTCCTCTCAAGGGGGAAGAATTGATCTAAAAAAGGTCTAGGAGCATTTGGGTGGAATCTGTGAGGTTGAAACTGGAAAATATCAAAAATCTAATTTTTTGATATTTTCTACATCTCAGTAAATTGCATTTTAGGAGGCCTTCGGAGCAAAATTGGAACTCAAGACTTTCATCAGTTGCTTAGGATAGTAGCCATAGGTAGGGTCCAAAGAAACTCAAACTAGTTCTCTTGGTGATCTTTCCAATGATTCAGAAAAGTCCAAATTCTGACCAAATGGCTAGGAGTTATGACCTTGCCAAGTTGGGAAACCCAAATTTCATATTTTTTTGAAAATTTGAATTTTGTATTAGCACCAAGGAAAAGAGGAGGAGAACAAAAATTGAAAAAAAGGGTGATGCACCAAATTTACTGTGTTCAGCTAAATTTGAAACAACAGAACGATGATCTCAAATAATGACATGAACTCATATAGACTCATGAAACTTTAGTAGAGGTTTGAATAGAAGACTATAACTATAGGAGGGATCATTCATCCATAGAAGAAATTTACAGAATTCAAATAAACACAATGAAAAAATGCAGAGAGAAGCAATATATTAGTAGTTTTATTATTCATGAAGGATAAACAACCATTACAAAAAAATGAAAGATTCAATGCAAGAAAAGATAGACACAGTATGAGGACTTTCCACTCATTATTGAGTTGATAATGGTGACATAAGAGGCTCAAAAGAGAGCACAATCCATCAAATCCACTCAGCTCTTTGGAAAATACACAAGGTCTAAACCTACAACAAATCTTTCTTTTTGGATAATGACCTAGAGAATAGCTAACCAAAAATATATCTTTTTTCATGCATATATAGCATTTACATTTCACTGTTACATCCTTGAACGTGGGGAAACCCAGTCAACACTCAATATAGGTTCCCATGCTATGATAAATTTTCCCCAATGGCCTTGTCAAGAAATCTACAGATTTGGAGGGTCACCCATACCCCCTCTACAAAACATTAATGTGGAGAAGGCACTCAATCAAATCCAGCCACTGCAAAATATCTGCATTAAACATTTCATCAAATCCAACTCCTTGCAAAAATAAATCACCCAACAACTTCACCTATCTAAAAATCTAATCTGGTCTTGTATTAATGGAAATTTAGGGCAACACTTGGCATCTCTGGGGCAAAATATAGAAAAACATGCCTTTGGCACTTTTACAACACTTCAAAAGTGTTTAAATTTCTTAAACCTATGCTTTGGCACCCCTTTTCTGATGCAGTGCATGGGTGCAACCTTTAAACCTTGCGCCCTCATCAAAGTCATGTTGGTGTGCTAAAGGATGCTCTTAGCACAACAGCACAACCATGTCATTCAGTAGCTTTATCAAAGCCACACTGGGCGAACTGAAGACCTCCCAACACACGGGTGCAAATTCAACATTTCTCCTTTTAAACAAGGTCGCATTGGATGTTGGGACCTCTCTTAGCACAATGGTGTGACTCCCTCACCTAGTGACCCTTTCAATGCCACGCTGGTGCGTTGTTACCTACCCAGCGCAACTTCAAAAGCCTGTGCCATAGGCAAAGTTGTGATGGAGAACTAAAGACCTACATCTGAAATTTGCTTCTTTTCTAAGGTAAAACACACTTGGATTTTGACAACATTTTTCTTTGAGACTTATACTTAAATTTTTTAGGGATTTCCTAAGACACAAAACCTACAAACCTAAGGGATCTAAGTGTGGACTGACAACTTTTATAGGTTTTGGAAGATCAGATATTTATCCTAGGGAGTGAAAATAGATCAACACTTCCTAGATTCCTTTTAGCATGATGTTTATATCTGATCCTGGATCTAATAAGAATTTTTTGACTATTTTTCTAGTTTTCTTTACATCTAATAGGATCAGTTGCTTTGTCCACTTTTTTTGAGTTTTTTCCATGGTCTTGACTCGAGGTTTTCTTCTTTTTTCTATACTCTTTTTGTTTCAATGCTTGGAAAATTATTTAAGCTTCTCTAGTAAATTCTCTTCTATTAAGTTAGTCATTTCTTTTAAGTTTTGGGCCTCTTTTTCTAAAAATAACTTTTTTTGTTGGGCAAACACTTTTAATCGGAGCTATGAACCAAGTACATGAAACAACATTATACATGCAACATACCATTCAACAGCAACATGTCCTCAGGGGGATTTGAACCTTAATCCCCATCATGATAACCAAGTGGCCCAACCAATTGACTACACCCCACACACCTAAAAATAACCTTTCTTACCTTCTTGTTTTTGTATTTTTTGATTAATTCTTTAGATTTCCTGACCACTATGTCACATTCTCTTTTATTAGGGTATTTTCCTTCTTCCTCACTTTCATCTGTTTCTTCTAATATCTATTTCTTTTTTTTGCATCTACCCCTCCATGGGTAATCACTACAACACTAATCTCCTTCTTGAATTCCTTAATAGCTTTCCTTCTAAGTTGTTCTTTCCTTTCTTTATATATTTTTTTTCTAATTTTTCTTCTTTTTCCATTGACGGTTCCCCTACCTCTTATTTGGGTTCTATATCAATTTTCTTACTTATTCTAGTACCTTGTTCTTCTCTTTTTGGTATTTTCATTAACACTTTAGCACCATGTAATGAATTTGGGCCCGAAAGTTTGTCACTCCTTGTTCCATGTACTAGTCCATTCTTGTAGAACTATGTAGCTTTGGGGTAGATGAATGCATCATGTGTAACTTATTACCACAAAATTGGCAACTTGACTTTTCTCCCTTTTTGTTTCTACATTCATGCACATAATGTCTCAATTTACCATAGTAGTATCTGTTGGAATACTCACTATCGCTGAGAGGGTGGTAAATCAGTGATATACAAAAACTTATTCAATAATCTTAAAACAACCTTTCACAAGAAAGAATATAAGTGCACATCATATAAAAGCATCCACACATAACACAAAGATTTACATGGAAACCCAATGAGGGAAAAAACCACTGATAGTTGCTTGAGTCTATTGCACAAATCCAACCTCAAAAAGAAAGATGATTACAATTATTTTTGAAGCCCCAACTCCAAGGTACAAAGGACACCTATGCACTGTTTACAAGACTTCAATCTCTCAGGTACAATGCACACCTACTCAGTACAAGATCACCTCAAAACACTAACCACAAAGAGGCACCAACCTCAATCACCTGAAACATCCATACACCACAAAACCTTTA
This sequence comes from Cunninghamia lanceolata, assembly GCA_027924645.1. Classification (NCBI taxonomy): domain Eukaryota; kingdom Viridiplantae; phylum Streptophyta; class Pinopsida; order Cupressales; family Cupressaceae; genus Cunninghamia; species Cunninghamia lanceolata. Next base: position 10,654,616 of record BSBN01000346.1, on the reverse strand, counting down.
AAAGAAACAAAATGAATGTGCAAGAAATGATTCTTCAGTAATCTGATTTGTACCAGTTAATGACAACTAATACCCTCTCCAAAACACTTTTCTATATACCTCTTCCCTCTTTGCATATACACATATGATCAACAAATCATCTTCTCAAAAATGTACTTCTATTCTTCTCTGATTTTAGGATCACTGCATTATATTCAACTTGCTTGATAACATCTTTACAAGCATTCAAATGATGTATAGAAGGACAAAGAACTCACTGAACCTATGTATGCATCTTGACTAAATCCTTATAAATGATCAAACATCAAACACAATATAACTCAAGATTATCAATCTCACTCAATATTAGACTTCAATTAGAACATTTTCAATCTTTGCATACTTATTCTCTTCCCACACATTGACTTCAAGTCAAATTTCAAATATCACATTCTCTACACCCTATTCAACAAGGCTAATAAAAAACAACATCTACAAACTCTACAGATCCTCCTCATGCATACATTCTATTTCTATCTCTGTATTTTCACACATGTAATTATAGTAGTACATCACGTGATCCCCTGCACAAAAATCATCTTCACACAACTATGACATAGGAAGTGACAATCATGTTTGCAAATCATATAAAACTTCATCCTCATCAAATCATATGATTGTATCAAAAAGATTGTGACCACTACAAATTTATGCTATGCAAAACTTTTCATAATCTGACAGCAAGTAGCAATAAATCATAATGTGTGTGTTGGGAATAACTCTTTGTTCTGCTCCTTTAATTCTCTGTATGCTTCTTTTTAATCAGTAAAACACATAACTCTATTTTTTTTTTGTTACACACAAATTACTATGTTTTTCACCTCAAAACCCATTCTCCTCCAATCACCGAACACCTACAAACATTAGGGTTTTGTCTATGTCGAAGTAGAGAACAAAAATCAATTAAGAAAACCAACTCAAACTTCCTTTATGCAGAGATACCCTTGAATGACCGTCAAAGTTGATTCTACAGAAGGAGCTATTAGGGTTTGAACACATTTTAAATTTGAACCATCAAATTTTAACTTTACGCCACAAAAATTTTAAAAAATGGCCATTGGATTACATTTGGCGCTCATCTTATAAGATCTGACCGGATAGCACCGGTTGCTCTAGGCCATGGGGTTAGTTCCCCAACGAGGATAAGACACACAAGTTGTAACTTAAGTTACACTTAACCTTTAATTGCAGGTCAATGAATAATTAGAACAAAAAGCAACTTAGTTTATGATGGTTTAGAAAGTTTTGAAGTGGTGATAAAACCCTAATAAAGCCCTAAAGACGTCATCAAACAATTACTGACTCAAGACCACTATATGCTCTGTTCAACCTCAAAAGGGCATGTAAAACATGGATAAAGGAGACACTTAACACTTGAGGAAGGTGAAGACATGAGACAGTAAACATACATTTCAAGTGACACCATCAACATGCAATTAAACTCGATCATCACTAATATCACACCATAACAATTCCATACCATGAAGCTTTTGACATTGTAACCATACTGCAGTAGCCACTGTGATCCTAACATGAACATATATGATTATCAAACTGTGGTCTACAACATGAACTCCTAAACTCCTTAGAGGCACAACAACCTTCTACTGATTAGATCAAGACATGACAGACAACATGAACTCCTGAAGCACATCAACTTCATCAACTTTTGACATTAATGACAAACACTGAACAATAATATCAGATTGGTCTTTGATTTCTTTCTCTTCCACAATCACCTCTGTTGTTGTTGTGGTATCCTCCACTCCAATATCCTTGAGAATACTCATTGTTGTAGCTTGTGGAAGGTGCCTCATTTTGTATTTTTGGTATTGCATGCGTTATGTTGTTGATTTGTCTCTAATTTTTCTTCCATTACAATTACGAGAAACCATGTGTTGAGTAACCATTCAATGCACCTACAACCAATCCTTATACTCTTGTCATTCATTTATCCATGAATTACTCTTCCCTATTCATTCCTCAAAACATTGGTTCATATCTATATTCTTCTTTCAATAACATAGGTCAGTTATTTGTTTTATGTTTTCCATTGTCGACATATCCCACAATATACATTTATTGTTCTTCTAGGGGCTTTCTCAAGTTCTACCCTCAGTACAATGACTTTTTTTGTACCTTCTATCATTGGACATTCATTCCTTAGGTTTCCCTCTCTACTATAGTGGATACACCAAATACTAGTCCTTCTGGCTAAAGGAGAAGTCCCACTCTTCTCACCCTTTGCCAAAATTTCTTGTTTTAATTTTAATTTCTCTAATTCTAACTTTAATTTTTCACTTTCCTCATTTCCACAAGAGTCATTTTCTCTTCTCCAATATTTATATTCCATTCTATTATCCAACTCTACCACTTCCTTGTACATGGTGAACATTCTCCCTTCTAACACAACTCTAATATGTGGTCTTAATCTTGACACAAATCACTTAATTATTTACTTTTCTGTTAGTGGTTCCTCTAACTTTCTGTAGTGTCATAAATTATCACCGCTTACAAATTCACACTAGGTTTGGCACTCACTTTAACATGTATGTTTATCTTTGTTTGTAATATGCATATTACTCTACTTTTCTAAGAACCTAGGTGAAGTCCCTTAGCAATTGACATTCGAAGAGTAAATTCCATTATGATACTAGCACCCAACACTAGTGTCTTGTCAGTTTGGCTCCAAAAAGATGTCATTTGAATGTTGCCCTTGTTGCTTTGAGTGATGCACCTTGTTGGCCTCAACCCAATTGGGCCCTCTAAAAGTACTTGGGATTCATATATAAACAACCTTCTCTCACTCATTTTGGATAAGATGAATATTCTCTCTAACAAGCTCTCTCTCTCTCTCTATAAGTTCTCTATTTGTGAAGATTACTATTGTAAGCACTAACCCTTGCAAGTATCTAAGGAAGCTTCTTCCTCCATCAACTCCTTGTGGGTGATTCATGTTGTGACATCAATCCAACAAGGGTTTCACACTCATGGTAACTCTATTTCATGGTATTTGTTTGTTGCAGTCTTTTATCATTTGTTTTGCCTCTGTTCATCGCAAACACACACTCTCTATCATCATCATTGCTGTTGTGGAGGTGGGAACACCAAAACAGGGTTTGACTGAGGCAAGTCCCTATACAACACAACCATTTTCCCTCTTTTGTGTGTGCAAATCACAATAGAGTTTTTTGACATCAAGGAGCAATAGGAAGGTGGAAGGATTTGTGATAGAGATCGTCAACAAAAGTTCAGACTAAACCCTAAAGACACTAGCACCCAATGCTAGTGTCCTACTTATTTTTCTCCTATTTTTGATGCTAGATTACTCCTTCTGTTATCCCCCTAGATCTACTTTTGGTTCCTGCACATCTATCTTGTAACTCCTGTATGCTCATCTAGACACTAGCTCCCAGCTCTAGTGTCCTTGAGATTCTACTCTAGTTTTTGGTGCTAGCTCCCTCTCTTTGTTATCTTCCTAGATCTTCTTTCTATTTTTGTACATCTGTTCTATAACACCTGTATGTTGTTAACTTAGTCAATTGATCACTTTCTTAGCCTAGGTCATTGAATCAATCTCTCATATTTACAACAAAGGAATAGAGCCCCCACCAACCCAACTTGGCTCTTCTTTAGGGACAACAACCAAGCATAGAGTCGTTGTTGGCTTATGCTCCAATGTTTGATATGAAAGATTGATCTAGTTAGTTCATAATTGATTAGGTCATCATTTCCCATCTTAGATTTTGGTGAACCCAACATATCCTACATTTGTGCAACCTTCTTTGTTGTGCTTGATTAGTTGCTTAATTGATTAGACACTTCTATTGCATATATTATTTTATCTTGTGTATTTAGAAAACAAAAAACTTTCTTGTTTCTCCTTCTTTCTCCTTCTATTTCTCCAAATCAACATTTCCTCTTCTTTTCTTACATCACTTTCCAACTTTTCTCAAAAGGTTTGTGAGATTGATGTTCTATTTCAAGCATGTGATGGTGAATTATCTCTTCCTATGTCACTCTATTCTTTTGAACCCTCTCCTAAAATTCCTCCTACTTGTGAGGATATTTTGGGGCAAGTGGATGAAATCATTGATACATTTCTTAATATTACTTTACCTTCACTTCATTTCAATTATATCTCCTCTAGATATGAGGCACTAGTAGATGAATAATCTTACCTCACATCAGATCCTCCGCAGATAGATGTTGAGCATATTACTTCTATTTCTACCACATCTTCCATAGTTCATGATGATTCCACGTCTCTTCCTATTTCTCTCTCTCCTTTAGTTACATGTTCAAGCCCCTCAGACATCACTAAGGATGTGGAGACCTCTTTATCTTCTCTTCATTCCAATGTCCCTCCTTCTAGCAACGTGGCATTGGTGGATGAAGAGTCAAAACTCACATCAAATCCCCCACGGATATATGTTTGTTAAATAAACACAATTTACATTTCTAGTTCCCAAAAAGAACCTATGAAACCTAAAATTGTTGTGCATCTTAATTCTGATGTTCCTTAACCACAGTCTAACCCTAAGATCACTATTCAAGGTGTGTCACAACAACCTCATTATCACATGATTGCTCACACATACAACACTCACAATAAGAAAAGTAAACAAGCACTGATCATTCCCACTTCTCTTCTCCCTTCTCAACCTTTTATTCCTCCAGTTCCTTGTCTTTCTCAACATGCTAACAGAGAATATGATCTTGTCGAGTAGCTTTGTGCTACTTTAGCTAAAATATCACTCTGAGAGTTAATACAAACCTCACCTGCATACCATAGAATGCTCTAGGAGGCTCTACAAAAGGTTATTGTCCCACCTTCTATTAGACCAAATGATATAGCAGCCCTGTTAAATTGTATGTGTTGGAGTTTCAATTCGCACATCTGGTATGCGATTTGGAAACAGACAGCTATGCACAGATAAACTGCTCTCCTATTGGAAGAGGGAGTTCCCTTTCTTGCTGATGTTCGCTGAAAAGATAACTTGAATGAAACTTTACCTATCTTCTTTTTGATTCTCAGCTGCGAGCACAAGGTTATAAAACTCTAAACGCTGCAGAAGAGGTTTTTTCCTTTTTTTATAAAACTTCTACTACAACTAGCATAGACTAACAACGCTTTCAACCTCCTAAGTAAATTCAGAGCAAAGGAAGTTGAAAGTGAACGAGGAATGATTGTTAACATAAAAACTTAAGCAATTTTCTTCCAGATTAACATCACAAGACTAAAAGTACTTTAATGATGAAAGCTGAAAATGAAAGCTGCAGAAGATACACATCTGATGACGATAACTTAATGAATCGATATAGAATATCAGAGGCATGAGACTTCTATTCAATATCACAAAGTTTAATACAACTCTAGGACAACAATACTATAGCAAAAGGTAGGCATATAGTAAGCGATCAAACACCGGAGAATAATGAACACAAAGTGAACAAACACCTGGAATAACAATGTTTGCAGGCTAGAATATGCACAACAAATTTGCTATCACAAAAGTCATTACCAACAATGGGCAAGGATGCCCTTATTTATACTAAAATCAAAGGAGTAGGGAACCCTAAAATCTCCTTGATTAACCCTAACTTGCCAACTCACAATCTTTATTACTATTCTAAGACAAAGATACAATAAACAAATGCTTTAAAGCAAAGAGGATTCCAACTAACACAAAGTGATTTGTTTTCTAAAGAATGGATGAGCTGCTTTAAAACAAAAAGCATATGTTTCAAAGCTGATTTCTTTTTGTGTCCCCATCTTTATTGTTGCTTTATTGGTGATGTCATCCACTGGTATTTTTGGAAATAATATCTTGTAAAAAGCTGATTTTGACTGAAAAAGATGGCACATGAGTTTTGTAGGCAATTCTATTTCGAAGCAACCCAGATCGTCGAATTTTGAAAAAGCGGAGATTTTCCTGAAAAAGCAGGAAAAAAGTAGATTCCTGAAAAAAACACAGCTCCTAATTTTCAAGAGGATGATAATCTGGATGGACCCATCTCGACAAAAACTAAAAAAGCTCTGGTTGGATTTCTAAAAAATGATCCCCTTGAAACAAGGACCCTGAAAAAGCAAGCCTCTCTTCTTCCTCAACCCGAATCTATGAATAACACTAAAAAAGCACCTAGTTTGAGTCTTCGAATCTTCGTTGAAAGAAAAATAAAATCTTTCCTCTGGATGCAACCTGCAAAAGATAATGAAATAAAGAAGCCCAAAGCTTGTCTTTATAAATCTTTTGGTCGAAAAAGCAGCTTTATTTGTGTGAGAAGAAAACTTCACCCTCATCCATGAAGAAAGCATCTTTTAAAGCATAAATCCAAGTGGATGTCTTCGAATAGGAAGAATCCCTTTTTTGTAGGAGCCTATGGCTTCATGTGCAAGATGACAAAAAATATCTTCTTTGATGATGTCATCGAACATGCGAGTTGAAAGAAGTGCTAACAAAATTTTCTTCAATTTCGACACTTCAACACTCGTTTTAACTCAAATATAGCTTGTCTCTAACTTTAACAAGGCAGAAAAATGTCATCAGTAATTGAAAAAGCTGACTGATCCTGACATTTTGGAGATTGATCAACTGAGATTCCATCCCCTGCCTCCGTTCGACGATCTGACATCGTTTGACCAAGTTTGACCTCCTGAAAATTGCCAATGGGCGAAGATTGGTAACAAAGCATGTCAGAAAACACTGAAAACATGAAAATATTCTAACACTGCTCAAGTTGGGCGCCCCAAGCCTCCTGGGGTGCTTGGTTTCCCAACACTTAGCCATTTTTTCAATTTTTCCAACTTTTCCAATTTCTTGGTTTGCGTGCGCATTCTGGAGGCACAGGACCCCTATTTGGCTGTTGATTTCTATCAAATGGGATGAAAATGAGCCTGATGATCTCACAAATATGCAAGCCTGATGAAAACTGAGCTGATTGTACCTTCTGTTTGCCTCGAAAAACATGCCAAACTGATCAATACTGAACCAGACAGGGCTAACAGAAGGAGATTCACGTTTTTTTGAGAAAAATATCAAAAATAATCTAAGTCTAGAGAGTTTGGGTGCCCCAAGCCTCCTGGGGCACCTGGTTTGTCAACACTTGGAAAATTTTTCAAAAATTTTCAATTTTGTACCTTTTCTCGATTTCTGTGCTCACGGTTCCTGTTCAATCTTCAATTTCGGTTGTTCTGACGACTGTCGAGGTGGGACAGAGGGTGATTTGAGTAGTTTGCACATATCTATGATGAAATCCTAGCTTTGACTGACTTTTGGCCAAGTTTGACCAACCGGAAAAGAGCTGACGGAAGCATTTTCGATGTTTCTCGAAAAATGTGAAAAAAAACTAACACAGGAGAAGATGGGCGCCCCAAGCCTCTTGGGGTGCCTAGTTTCACCAGACTTAGTCAAATTTATGATTTTCCAACTTTTCAATTCACCTTGGATCCATCTTGCATTGTTTTGCGTGCATCGTCAAGTCGATGATCGTTTGTTAGTTTTGCGTCATTGAAACAACGTTGGAAACTCGTTGAAGAGTTATAGTAGGTGAACTTTTTTGTGTTGATGACTTTCGAGCTCATGCTTCACCTTCTAAAAAAGCAAAAATGACCCAGTAGAAAAAACTTGGTCGTTTGAAGATTCCGTTTGAACCGTGCCGATCGTGGAGTAAAATCAACCAATGAGAATCGAGCGTGACACCTGATTTGGAGATTCTATTTTTAGAAATTTTTGCTAGCATCCATATCTCAAGAAACCCAGAAAACCTAACTCGACGTCTATTTTTAGAAATTTCTAAAAATAGAAATTTCTATTTTTAGAAATTTTGCTTTTTTGACTTTTTGACAAAAAATTTTCTAGACTCGTTTCAAAATGCCTTAATGAAGCAAAAATTTTGGTTGGGTACAATAGTATGCATACGACAAATTTAGATATCATCTTTCAACATGAGTTACCTTCTCTCAAAGTTCAAAAGCAATATGATCCTCTCATGATTTTTCTCATCATTAATAAAAATGGAAAAAATCATACTTAATTGATAATGGATTAGGTCTTAATATTTGTAGCATATACCTGTTACGCAAAATTAGTGTAGATACGTCTCTTATCAAACATGATACTCTTTCTATTCATGGATTCGATAATGTTGGTAGTTAGTCACTAGGTACAATCACACTACTAGTTGAGGTAGGACTTGTGACCTTTCCTACACTTATCCATGTCATGTCTGATGCTCTTTCATATAATCTTCTTCTCAGTAGACCATGGATTCATGCCATGGGAGAAATCACATCTAGTCTTCATTGTACAATGAAGCTTGTTTATAACAAACTTTATACAGTTGAGGCCGATTCGAACCTAGAAAGTTTCTTACAAGCAGAAGCCGAGTATCAACATCTTGTTTCAAAATCTCTTAATAATGTGATTCCTTCTTCAAACAAAGTTGACCTACTATTCTCCACTGCTAAAAATAGTGATGATCAGAATAGTGCTTCGTCTTTGAGTGTATATTTTAGTGATGATTGGGGCTCACTAGATTTTACACCCTCCTTTAGTTTAAAATATTGCAATCTAAACTTGAAATCTTGAAGATGGCTTCTGTTTCATTTGCGCAATCTATTTCTACTAAATAGCTCAAATCTACTATTCCAACTTCTACTTCAACAAATTCTCAAGCACCATTATCACCTTCTATTCATGATGATGTGCCTTCTTCTCATGTCAATTCTTCCATTACTTCTTCAACATGTGATTAAACTTCTCATTTCAACAAGATTATTAATGTGGCCTCTCCTCCTCTATCTGATTTAGAGACACATTATGGGCCCGGATTCAAAATTCTTTCTAAACATGGATACAATGGAAATGGTTTAAGGTGTATGGAACAAGGAGTTAAGGTTCCTATGAAACTGACATCGTAGTTTTCTAAAGTAGGTTTAGGTTTTTAGCCTTCTCCTCTATCTACATCCCCTCCACCATTATCTAAGGTATCTATGGCTTCTTCTTTTCAGAAATCAACCTTCTCTCCACAATAGAAAGGGTTGCTTCCTACTCCACCTACTTCTTCTCTTCTAAACCAACAAGAGTGTATTTTTCTGAGTCTACTCAAGGCCCACTTGGTTACTCTTCCTCCTCTAACATGTAAAAGGTTTCCACAAAATAATCAATTAACACTTCATTTCTGTGCATATCATCGAGTGCTTGGCCATTCCACTACTGAATGCTAAGCCTTGCGTGACAAAATCTAGCACCTCGTGACACATGTGCTCACACTATCCCTTCTTCCGTAGCACCTGTTCTCTCTTCAAATAATAAGTGATGGTGAGGATCACCCCTATTCAGTTCATTTCACATAATAAACATTCTTTTCTCTACATCATTATGATTGAGTCTCCTTTGTTATGGCATCGAGACACCTCTATCATCACATTGCAAACATTTATTCATAGTAGCAACATGATATTCTTTTTCATGGTTTTCCTCACCTGTATTCTGGGGGGTAGTGACAACTTGTTCCTTCCTATGGACACCCTTCTTTTTTTCCACACCCCTCTCACTTACCTTAAAATTAATTGCATACATTTCTTTATGCAATTACTTTAAGGGGGGCATATATTCTGCTCACATGTGCATCCATACATTCACCTTGCTTTATTTTCACCCATTGAGGTGTTGTGTATTAATTCACCCCTTGTGGTGTTTTTCATTTCTATTCTCCCTAAAGCATTCACCCCTTGTTGGTATTTAAGATGCTCCTTGAGGTGTTGTTCATCTTCACACTCCCTGAGGCAGTGCTTACTGTTACGCTCCCTGAGGTGTTGTTTATTTTTATGCTCCTTGAGGCATTGGTAGTTTATGAACCACCTAGCATAATACAACTTGCTAGCCTATGTGCTTCATATGACCTACCTTGTTACACTCATGGTCACCTAGCATAACACAACTTGCTATCCCATGATCTATGAGGGTATCTTGATTTACATGACCCCTAGCGACAGAGAAAGCTAGTGCCAATGTCATGTACTCTTCCCCTTTTGTATTGATTGCTCCCCTATCTATCTGTATGTCTTCTCCTCTTAAAGAAATCAATCGACTCATTACATTCTTGTATCTCCTTTTTAGAATTCCTCTATTTTTGGTTTTATTTTATTTTTGTTATATTTTGGGGATGATGCATGATATTGAGACAACCTTTCATACCAAGGTCTCTTTACTGTGTTGACTCAAAACCTTTCTTTTATTTTCTTATGTGTTTTTCTTTAGATAGTGGTGCCCTGAATCATATAGTCTACTGAATTTGTTGTTGTATGTATGCTCCGTGTATGCTCCATGTACGCTTTGTGTATGTTCCATGTATGCTTCATGTATGTTCCATGTATGCTTCATGTATGCTCTGCATATGATTTGTATGTATATGTATGACCCATTCTATGTGTTTTGTGTATGTGTAACCTATTTATTTGAGCATTGTAGACTGGTAGAATCCTAAGCTTGGGGGCTATCACATCTCTCAACTTAGTGACATTCTACATCTTCAACATTCCAATGAAGAGATTCTATATGCTTTAGTGTGTGTATGAACGTAAGTTCATTTTCCCACTAAAGTGGGGGCTAAATATAGTGTCATAAATTGTCGGCGCTTACAATTTCATAGTAGGTTTGATACTCACTTTAGCATGTATGTTTATCTCTACTTGCAATATGCATATTTCACTACTTTTCTAAGAACCTAGGTGAAGTCCCTTAGCAACTAGCATTCCAAGATCAAATTCCACCAGGACACTAGCGATAGGCACCAGTGTCTTGTTAGTTTGGATCCAAAAATATGTCATTTGAATGTTGGCCTTGTTGCCTTGAGTGACGCACCTTGTCAGTCTCAACCCAATTGGGCCCTTGAAAAGTACTTTGGATTCATATATAAACAACCTTCTCTCACTCATTTTGGATAAGATTGAGATTCTCTCTAACAAGCTCTCTATTGTGTGAAGATTACTGTTGTAAACACTAACCCTTGCATGTATATGAGAAAGTTTATTCCTCCATTAACTCCTTGTGGGTGATTCATGTTGCAACATAAATCCAAAAAGGGTTTCACACTCATGGTAACTCTATTTCATGGTATTTGTTTATTGTAGTCTTTATCATTTGTTTTGCCTTTGTTCATTGCAAACACACACTCTCTATCATCATCATCATCATCATTGCTGTTATGGAGGTGGGAAAACCAACATGGGGTTTTACTGAGACAAGCCCTTATACAACATAACCATTTTCCCTCTTTTGTGTGTGCAAGTCACAACAAAGTTTTTTGACATCAAGGAGTGAAAGGAAGGTGGAAGGATATGTGACAGAGATCATCAAGAGAAGTTTAGACCAAACTCTAAAGACACTAGCGCCTAGTGCTAGTGTCCTACTTATTCTGATCCTATGTCTGATGCTAGATTCCTCCTTCTGTTCTCCTCCAAGATTTGCTTCTGATTCCTGCACATCTATCTTGTAACTCTTGTATGCTAATCTGGACATTAGCACCCAGCTCTGGTGTCCTTAACATTTTTCTCTAGTTTTTGGTGCTAGGTTCCTCTCTCTATTATCTTCCTAGATCTTCTTTCTATTTCTATACATTTGTTCTGTAACACCTATATGTTGCTAACTTAGTTAATTGATCACTTGCTTAGCCTAGGTCATTGAGTCAATCTCTCATATTTACAACAAAGGGACAAAGCCTCAACCAACCTAGCTTGGCTCTTCTTTAGGGAAAACTAAGCATAGATCTATTGGTGGCTTATGTTCTAATGTTTGATAGGAAAGATTGATCTAGTTAGTTTATAATTGATTAGGTCATCTTTTCCCAAATTACACTTTCTAACCACACTTTTAAAATGTTGGTCATATTACTTTATTGATTCATTCATTCCTTGCATCGTTTATCTCATCTTGCTTACAATTTTAGTTGGGGCATCTAGAGAGTAGATATTTATCAAGAATAACTCAGTTAATTCTTCCCACTACTTATCATTCTTTGGGCATTCTTTGATATGCCACCTCAAATCTTCATCTCTGAGAGTTTCCATAAACTTATATAATCAAGTTTTGTCATCATCAATCTAGCCATATTCCAAGAGATTCCAAGATAAGGAGATGTTTGCTTGTATCTTTAGTGTCTTTGCCAAACATAGGGAGCTTAATCCTATTTGTGGCTATTTTTGTAGGAGTTGAAGGTGTTTTTGATTTGTATTTTTGCATTTTGGGGATTTTCCTTCCTCATAATTTATCTTTTATTCTTGGTTAGACTCCTTTTTCTTTTCCTTTTCCTTCAGTTCTTCTACTTGATTCCACTCTCTTGTTTTACTAATTTCATTTCTTTGCCCTTGTCTTTAGGCGATTGAATCTCAAAGTATTCACTTCCCAATATCTCTTCAAAATATTTCACACAATTACTTCTTGCTATCACTTCATCTAGCCTAAGCAAGGATTCACTATTTATCTCTTCTTTAGAGACTCTTCTTGTCTTAGATGGAATGAGGGGTGACACTAGGTCTAGGGGGTTCACCTCCTCAAAGTGTCTCTTTGGCTTGGTGGATGTAGCTTCTCAGAACTCTTCATTTGTTAATAAGTTATATTTATTAATATCTAAATTGTTTTCTTCCTTATCATTATTTGGTTGGTCCTCTTCCAACATTTCTAAGTTTTCCATAGCAATTTCAAAATTTTTACTAATATTTCTTATCATTTCCTTATCTCTTTCATAAATTTTACCGGATGTCAACTTCCTAAATTCTTCTCTTCTTTGTATCCCATCATACCTACTTTCTTTGGTATTCTAATACTCATTAAAAAGGTTAATTGTGCTCCTTACAGATATTGGGCTTACCACATCCTTAAAACCCTCATTTATGATAACCCTAGGTTGAGACTAGTTACAATCTTTATTGGCAAGTGATTCTTGGGTTCCTCATTTTATAGGTTGAGCACCACTACTTCTAAGCCTCTCCTCTTCCACTGCATGTGCATGTCTTCCATCCAAGATTGAGTCATTCATACATACCAATGCCCTGTATTATTTTAATTATCTTATCATTTTGATTAGATTTTCTTTTGTGGTTTGGACTAGGGTTATGGACCACTCTAGTTCTTCTATATTAGTAAGTGTCATGTCCATTTAGCAAATCCATTTTCCTCTTATCTAGGGGTTTCTTCAATTGTAGCCCTTCTGACACACTTTGTAGATGTCTCTTGCATCTTCCATATCCTTTTTTGGTATCTTTCTTTTATGTCTTGGGTCTATTTAGCCCTTCTTTATTCTTGTCAACCATGATCATCTTCTAGATTTCTTTTAATCCCATTTCAATTTCAACAATAATTTCTCTTGCTTTCTTGCTATCTCCCTTTGTCATAAAAATTTTAATTGAATTTTACCCATTTTTAATCTCTTTTTATCCATTCCAAGTGTCAAACTAGATTTGTCTTTGTGGTCACATCCCTTTAGATCTTGCTCCATTCCATTGTCACCCCTTAGGTTCCTAACCTCTGACCATGGGTTAGCACCTAGTGTGTGATACCATACCTTTCAATTTTTTCCATAACAACCATTATTACTCCTTCACTCATAGTATTCTTTATCACAACTTATTTATTTATTTTTGTATCTTCTTCTTATACACCAACAAACTGGTGTCACGATAATGAAACAAAATTTTGACAATAAAATATAGGCTCAAGGTCTAGATTATTTATGTTAGAGAAATTAACTCTAGGGTGATGCAATAAGAAGGAAACCTAAATAGTGTAGTAGTTAACACATACACTGATGCAGGAGCATCCCTGGTTTAAGAGAAATCTTGCATCAACCAAAAACATTTGCATTTCAGTTTGTTTGTAGTTCAGTTTGTTTCCTTTTTCCAGTTCAATTCAGTCATAAGGAGTTTCTGTATTTTGGTCCACATTCTTCCGTAATTGCATTTCACATCTTACGGAACTGGACTTAACATCTAGATTCATTCATGTACATCATATCTAGAATTTAGAGCATTTGGATTAAGTACTGGAAAGATATCGCTATCAGAAGATCGACTGTTTTCTCAAAACAGAGCATCTTGACAGTCTTGGATAATCAACTAAGGGAGACGACTTACGGAACATTCCTCGACTTATGGAGCTTAAGGACACATCATTCAATGATCTTTGGTATGTGGCCAACCTTCCCCGAGATCCGCACATCATTCCATTTATTTGTGGAGGTGTTCTACATGATTAGGTCTGACCTATCCGTGTACACACGTTATAACTCTTCATTGGAGTTTGTGACCTTCCTTGGCTGACGCAGAGGAATCTATTTTTCTAGAGATGATATATATTGATGTAATAGATCCTTAGGAAATCAGTGGTTAGTTAGTAAGCAAGTTCTTATGATTTAGAAGATCGATAGTTTACATTCTTCGCAAAGGGACTTCAAAGCCATATCTTGTGTATATTCTGATTTCAGGCATGTGAGCCCAATTGTAAGCCCGCATGTTGCCAGCCAATTTGTATTTGAATTCTATTATATACTGAATGATTGAATCTGTGTTTGTTTCATATCTTTGAGTTATTTTTGTTGTGCTTACTATTGCTGCACGACCTGGATAGTTCACTCTGTGAACCCTCCTACCGTGACTGCACCAAGTGGTATTAGAGTGAGAGTTTGAATCTTTGGGAGCAAGTTGAGCAAAGTTGGTGAAGGAATTTCATAAGATCTTTCTATGGACAGATCATTGAATTGAGGCAGGCTACTTGTGTTGAGACCGATCACCGATTGTGAGGCAGTTGTCACCTTGTAGCCCGATCACCAAACTTGAGGCAGTTTGCACTTGATCCTAGGAAGAATGTTGTCAAGGAGAGTTGTTGCCATTGGAACAATGGTTGGTAGAATGGATGAGATGATGGAAATGATGAAAATAATGCAAATTTGATTGGATGCTGGTGAAGAAGATAGGCTAAGAGGGCTGACACCGAGACCTAATGTTGAAAGTGATGATGAAGAAGAATTTCAATCCGTCGAACAAATTGGCAAAACCCTAGGAGGTGATGAAGAAGAACAATCAGAATAAGTAAAGATGTTGCGAGCTATTTTGAAGATTAAAAAAAGACCTAGAGTTGATGTGCTGAATTATACTGGTAATTTGAACCCTGAAGAATTGATTGACTAGATAAATGACATGGAAGAATACTTTGAGTATGAAGAGATTGAAGATCTGAAGAAGGTGAAATTTGCAAAGACAAAATTGAAAGGACATGCTGCTATATGGTGGAAAGAAGTTTAGTTGGAAAGAAATAGAAGAGGAAAATAAAATATTACGAAGTGGGATAGGATGGTGACAAAATTGAAAAACCAATTCATACCTACTGACTATGAGTTGGAGCTTTTGAAAAGATTGCAGAACCTAAGACAAAAGGAGAAATCTATGGAGTATACTGAGGAATTTCATAAGATGATTATAAGGACTAGACATAGTGAAGAAAGCAAGGAGAAAGTGGATAGATACATCAATGGACTGAGATTGAGCATTCAAGAAGAACTGAGCTTGGTAAGGATGCCATCTTTGGAAGAAGCATATCAGTTTGCCTTGAAAGTTGAATAGAAGCTAAATAAAAGACATGCTCTGAGACAGAAAGGTAGAGGAGGTAAATTTCAGAGAGGTAGAATATTTTCCAAAGGAGACAGATCACATTCAGAGTAGAACAAGTTTGACAACACATTCAAGAAGGAGGACAGAGATAATAATGCTTACCAGAGAGATGACAAAAAAATTTACCGGAGAGGAAACCCTAGTGCATACCGAAGTGAAGGATACAGAAGAGAAGGAAGAGGATTTGATAAAAGAACATTTAGAAGTACTTGTTTCAAGTCTGGAGGTGAAGGACATAGTGCATTTGAATGCAATCAAGGTAGTACAAGTAAGAAGACAAAAAATAGTGGAAGAGTAGCCTATGTTGAAGAAGAACCTATTAGATCACCTAGTTCGGTTGGTAAGCCGGAGAAAGGAGAATCATTGGTGATGAGGAGAGCATTATTTCAAGTAGAAGCAAATGGTGAACCACTGCAGAGGAAAAGTTAGTTTAGGACAAGATGCAAATCAGGAGGTAAGTGTTGTAAAGTTGTGAATGATAGTGGTAGTTCAGATAACCTAGTTTCAGAGGAGATGGTGACTAAGCTGAAGTTAGAAAGATTGAAACACCATAAGCCCTATCAGATAGCATGGATTTAGGATGATCATAAGGTATTGGTGAGTGAACAATGTTTGGTGAAATTTCATATTAGATCTTATCATGATGAAGTTTTGTGTGATATAATGCCTATGGATGTATGTCATATCTTGTTGGGTAGACCTTGGCAGTATGATAGAAAAGCTATACATGATGGGAGAAAGAATACATACACTATAAGAGCAAATGGAAAGAGAATTACCTTGATTCTTTAGAAGATGATCCTAAGAGCAAAGTATGTGGAAATGCTAGAATCTGTTTGGTAGATGGAAGAAAATTTGTTGATGGTTTGAAACAGGAGAATATGTGTTATGCTTTGATTCCTACGAAACCTAAAACATTGAAGAAAGAGACTGGAAGAGAACAACCAGAGGAGATAAAAGAGTTGTTGACATAGTATGAAGACATCATATCAAATAATGTACCTGAAGGATTACCACCTATTAGAAGTATCCGTCATCACATGGATCTTATACCGGGAGCAAGTTTGCCTAACAAATTAGCACATAGAATGACACCGACAGAGAATGAAGAATTGAATAGATAGATACAGGAATTGTTGAGGAAAGGTTTGATCAGAGAAGGTTTGAGTCCTTGTGTAGTACATACAGTATTAGCACCCAAGAAGGATGGAGAGTGGTGAATGTATCCTGACTCGAGAGAAATAAACAAGATCACAGTTAAGTATATATTTCCTTTACCTAGGATGGATGATATCATGGATTGTTTGAGTGGAGCAAGATATTTCACAAAGATAGACTTGAAGAGTGGATACCATCAGATTAGAATCAAAGAAGGAGATGAATGGAAGATTTCTTTTAAGATAAATGAAGGATTGTATGAGTGGTTAGTGATGCCCTTTGGATTGACAAATGCACCAAGTACTTTCATGAGATTGATGAATGAAGTCTTGAAGAAATTCTTGGGTAAGTTTGTGATTGTATACTTGGATGATATTCTAATTTTTAGTAAGGCAAAAGAAGAACATTTGTGGCATATTAGACAAGTTTTGTAGAGGTTGAGAGAAGAGAAATTGTTGATAAACATCAAGAAGTGTAGTTTCATGAAGGAAGAACTAGTGTATTTGGGATTTTTGATTTCTACAGAAGGATTGAAGATGGATCCTGAGAAAGTGAAAGCAATTGTTGAATGGCCTACACTGGAGAGCATTGGAGAGGTTAGATCATTTCATGGATTGGCTAGTTTCTACCGGAAGTTCATTAGAAATTTTAGTTCAGTATGTAACCCTATGACAGAGACAATGAGAGGTGACAGAAAAGACTTTAAGTGGACAACTGGAGCAGATAAAAGTTTTGAATTGTTGAAGCAGAAAGTGACAGAGCAAGCTGTTTTAGCATTACCAGATTTCAATAAGGTATTTCAAGTTGATTGTGATGTAAGTGGAAATACGATTGGAGCAATGTTAAGTCAAGAAGGTAGACCTATAGCATATTTCAGTGAAAAGTTGAATGATGCAAGGAGAAGATATTCAATTTGTGATCAAGAGTTCTATGCCATAATTCAAGCCTTGAAGAAGTGGAGGCATTACTTGTTGCCTAAGGAGTTCGTACTATATACAGATCATCAAGCTTTGTAGTATTTGAACAATCAAGGTAAGTTGAATCAGAGACATATGAGATGGGTAGAGTTCATGCAGAGTTACACTTTTTTGTTGAAGCATAGGAGTTGAAAATCAAACAAAGTTGCTGATGCATTGAGTAGAAGATGAAAATTGCTGACAGAGATGAGAGTTGAAGTGTTGGGTTTTGATGAACTGAAGAACATGTATGAGGGAGACACTGATTTTGCAGAACCTTGGAAAGCATGTAAGGAACCTGTTGTGACAGACAGAAGTAAGTGGTTGGATTATTTCATTTAGGAAGATATGTAGTTTAGAGGAAATCAGTTGTGCATACCTAAGAGTTCAATGAGAGATACTTTGATTAAGGAGAAACATAGTGGTGGATTGGCAAGACATTTTGGTGTTGATAAGATAGTGGCTTTGGTGAGTGAAAACTATTTTTGGCTTCAGATACATAAGGATGTTAGGAGATTTATGCAGAGTTGTAGAGTTTGTCAAGTTGCAAAAGGGAGTAGTCAGAATACTGGATTGTATAGACCTTTGACAGTACTGGAGAGACCTTGGGAAGACATAAGAATGGATTTTGTAATGGGATTGTCGAAGACACAGAGAGGACATGATTCAATATTTGTAGTGGTTGACAGATTTTCAAAGATGGCTCATTTCATATCTTGTAAGAAGACAACTGATGCAGTGCATGTAGTAGACCTATTTTTCAAAGAGATTGTGAGATTACATGGATTACCTAAGAGTATAGTTTCAAACAGAGACACAAGGTTTGTTGGATACTTTTGGAAGACACTTTGGAAGAAGATGAAGATAGATTTGAAGTTTAGTTCAACATTTCACCCATAGACTGATGGACAGATAGAGGTAGTGAATAGGAGTTTGGGAAACTTGTTGAGATGTTTGGTTGGAGAGAAGGCTGGAAGTTGGGATTTGGTTCTTTCACAAGTAGAGTTTGCATACAATAATTTAGTAAATAGGAGTACCGAAAGAACACCTTTTGAGATTGTTACCAGAATAAATCCTAAAGGAGTTGTAGAATTGAGAGACATTGGCACAGAAGAAAATTGAAGTACAGAAGTAGAGGAATTTGTAGATCACATGAAGCCAGTGCATAATTAGGTGAAGAAGCATTTGGAGGATATGAACACTAAGTATAAGGACAAGGTGTTGTGCCTTGCACACATGCCCCATTTTGCCAAATGGAGACCCCCTCTTTTGCTTTGGCTTGAAGTCTCAACCTTTCTGCCTTATGATGATGAGAAGGTGAAATTGTGCTTAGAATGCAGGATTTGCTTCAAATTTGAGTTCTTGGCATGTTTGAAGTGATTTGATGTCATGCATGATTGATTTGGAAGTGTCTTGAGTGGTCTTGTGCTTGAAAGATAGCCATTTGTTTCCTTTTGCACTAAAATTAGGTGCTACTGCATTTTGCTCCAAAATCCCATGTCACTGGATATTGTCCTTGAAATTACTTCTGCAGGATGTGTCATGTTGAAATTCTTAGTTTCCAGATCTTATAGTTGCAAAATTAGGTCAAATTGCATTAGATTTCACTAAGGGGTCCATAAGCTTTCACCTTGATACATGTTCCTGAAGCCCTGATTTGGCTAAGTCTAAAACCCTAAAAATCTTAAAAAATGGCTAAGTCTGAAATCTGGTGGAACCACAAAATTCTAGAATCTGCATAATTAATCCTATGGATTTGGAACCCATCTCAAACATCCTGAAAGTATATTTAAAAATATTTAAAGTATAAGAAATTCATTTCTTATACTTAAATATATTTTTAAATATACTTTCACCTTGGCCAATTCAAAATCTAGCGCTAAAAATGACCCCAACTGCAAAAAGCACTAAAATTGCCTCCTACTGACATTTGTGCTAAAAATAACTTCCATAGACCTTGCACTAAAAGTGCCCTTGACAGACCCAAAACATAAAAATAGTCAGCAGTCTTCAAAAATCCTGCCACCAAGTCCTTGCCCAAAAATTACCATGGTCCGACCTTGCACTAAAAATGTTTTCAACTAACCTCCGTCAGACACCTTCAAGATCTGCACAAAGTCGGTCGCATAAAAAATTAGTGCTGACTTAATACTTTACACTTTGCACTAAATTCATTCGCCACTAATTTGTGCTGAAATTCACACCAACTGACCTCATGAAACATTACTAGTCGAATGAACCCAAAATCCCCGCAAGGTCGGATGGACCCAAAATCCCTGCTAGGTCGGTTGAAAGCAAAATCAGCGCTTTTTGGTATTTTGACCTGAAAATTGAGTTTTTCAAGGAGCAAATTAGATTTGCTTGATGGATTTGAATTGAATATCTATTTGTCATATTATGATGAACATTTTACCAAGTTTGTGTGGATTTTTGACATGTTTTACGACAATTAATGTCATTGCACATGAAAAGTCTGCGATCCCCAAAAATCTCACTTTTTACAGAAAAGACTAGAAAAACATGAAATAAAAGTTTCCAAATGGATCCTAATGACTGTAAAAACTTCTTAAATCAATATATTGGCCAAATGAGTACTTGAAAATGGTAAAAAATGCAAAAAATCATGCAAAAATCATTGGATTTATGAAGTTGTCTATAAGGAAGCAACATTGACAATGAGTTGTTTTTGACTAATCCTAATGACTGCAAATGGACATGTTTTGATCCAAATTGATGAAAAATGATTTGTTAAGATGAAATTGATGCTTTGCATTGTGAATTGTAGGTCTTGGAGGACACAAGAGCTTTTTGGAGCCGACTTGGAAGGATGTACACATATATGTGGTGCTGATCCAGAAATGCAGAAACTTCATTTTATCAACCAAATTACTACTGCACCTACAAGAGAAAGTCAGTATGATGTCCAAGATGATGGAGATGAGCTACAAGAGCTAAAGACATACAAGATCAAGTCTATTTCATTGTTGTTCCTGTAGATCCAGTCCAATGTCCAAGACATACATATAGTTGTCCCAGTAGTCCAGTCATCAAGAATCAGTCCAACAAGCATCCAGTTCGATATATCTTCACTAATAAAGTGCCACATACTCCTCTTAGTCCATTCAACACTTGGAATCCCATGAATCCATATCAGTTCAAGTTTTCAAGTGTCATGTGACTCTATTTTGGCTTTATTAGGCCTTGAAAATGGACTTTTCATCATATACAACCAAATGGGTATCCATTCTATCTAGATTCAATGTATTTGCAAGTTGTTTTCTGTCTTTTTCCTACAAGACAAATGCAAATCTAAAAAAGTAACAAACTGTTGTACTGCATTAAATGTCATGTAATCTAGACCATTGGTGTTGAGTTAATCTCCACCGTCCATTCAAACACTTGGTATGGTGCCTTGTCTATAAAAGGGCCATCATTCTCTCATTGTAATAAGTAAGATTTGATAATGAATTGCTGAGACTCTACCAAAATACAGTCGATACAAAGCAAGTTTTGCAAGTTGTTGGGAATTTGTGTTTATGTGTTGTCTTTTTTTGGTCTTCATGGTTCATGTCAATATGAAATTAGTTTATATTTAGTTGCACTTGTGATTAATTATTTAGATATTTGATGGATTTCCTATCCATACCATTAATGGCTTGCTGATTGTATCTCATTATGCATGGTTAGTCTGGGCATGGTTTATGAGATAAGTTCATTTGTATGATTTCATTGAGCTGTGCCAAGGATTGGGTGTTTGATGAACCCTCTATAATTTGAAAATCATTACATCTCCTTAGAAGTGTTGTTATATGGAGCCTAATCAGACTCAGAGGTTAAATTTACCCCACTTTTACCGGCACGGTTTCCCCCCAAATTCCTACGGGGTCAAGGGGTAGTGCCCCTTGCGGGGGTTTGGGGACAGCACCCCTGGCGCGCTCCTTATCACGATACAGGGCGGGGTCGAGGGGCAGTGCCCCCATGGGGGTTCGGGGGCAATGCCCCCAAAACCTCACATGATTTTTATTATTTTATAAAGGCATCGGGAGTTATTTTCTCATTGGCTGACATAAAAAACCCTATTTTTGTAACTGACAAAAAGCTTGATAAAAGCGGCTAAGGGTTAGGGTTTCCATTGGTATTGTATTGTAGCATTTGTAGCGATATTGAGTTGTAGGGATTGCTGGTTGTAATTGGTTTGATTTACTAGATAATAATATTGGACTCTCTGTTTGGTGGATGTAGCCCGAGTTTGGGTGAACCACATTAAAACTTATCTCTCGCTATTATTATTTCTATGTATTTTCATTCCTCTGTTTAATATTTATTTGCATTTAATTGATAGCTTATGTCGGCTAACCCTAACAAGAAGATTGCACATTCTCTGTGGCATTGTGGGCTGCTTGGTTAAGCAGAGATTTGTTTATTGTTGGGAAACTGTCTATCTGGTTATTGATCATTTCTGCAATTATCTATAGGATCTCTTATCCCTTTCTCTCTCCCTTTCCTTTTGCATTTTCTTTACATAAAGTTTGGTAGATTTAGGATTTGAGTAGCATTACATTGATCATCTATTGAAATTTTAGACTTCACAGTCTGAACCACCTGGGGTTTCTGCACTTGCATTGTTGCCATCTTTTCATAAACCCTACATTTCATGTAAGACCCCTTGTTGGCACAGCTAGACATACCACCGAGTCATTCCAAGCAAGCTAAGACCTAGCTGTATTATCCTTGGGGTAGTCCTCTCTTGGATTGGATACCTTTTTCAAGAGAGGTGATACCAACAATCATACCTATGTTGTTGCATGCTAAAAACACCATCAACACAAGGCAGATGAGAAGAGAAGACATAAGGAATTTAAAATGGGAGATGAAGTAATGGTATACTTGAGAAAATAGAGATTTCCATTCAGAACATATAACAAGTTGGAGATGAAGAAGTTTGGACCTTGTAAGATACTTAGAAAATTTGATTCAAGAAATGCACATGAAGTAGAGTTACCAGAGACATTGGGTATATCACCTATTTTCAACATTGCAGACCTATATCAATATCATGAAGGAGAGTTCAGTGACAACATGGAAGAAGACTTGAAGAAGCAGTTACTACAACAAGGACCAGAGAAGATTGAAGACATTTTGGATAGTAGAGTTGGACGCAACACTAGAGGAAGACAATACAAAGAATATCTTGTGAAGTGGAAAGGCAAATCAGAAGAAGATTCATCATGGATTTCCCAGGTTGAGGTGGACTGTCTTGGTTCTCCCCTAGGCCAAGCAAAGTGAGGGTCTCACTTTTTCAATAACCCCAGATGTTTGATGCAGGAGCATCCTTGGTTCAAGAGTAATCTTGCATCAACCAAAAATATTTGCATTTTACTTTGTTTCCTTTTTCCAGTTCAGTTCAGGTAGTTCAGTCATAAGTAATTTCTATATTTTGGTCTACATTCTGGGCTACAGTTGCATTTCACATCTTGCGGAGCTGGACTTAGCATCTAGATTCATTCATCTACATCATATCTAGAATTTAGAGCATTTGGATTAAGTACCAGAAAGATATCGCTATCAGAAGATCAATTGTTTTCTCATAATAGAGCATCCTAACAATCTCTGATAATCAGCTAAAGGAGAAGACTTGCGGAACACTCCTTGACTTATGGAGCTTAAGGACACATCATTCAATGATCTTTGGTACATGGCCAACCTTCCCTGAGATCTACACATCATTCCATTCATTTGTAGAGGTGTTCTTCATGATTAGGTCTGACCTATCCATGTACACACATTACAACTCTTCATTGGAGTTTGTGACCTTCCTTGGCCGACGCAGAGGAATCTATTTTTCTGGAGATGATATATATTGATGTAATAGATCCTTAGGAAAGTAGTAGTTAGTTAGTAAGCAAGTTCTTATGATTTAGAAGATCGATAGTTTACATTCTTTGCAAAGGGACTTCAAAGCCATATCTTGTGTATATTCTGATTTTAGGCCTATGAGCCCAATTATAAGCCCACATGTTGCTGACCAATTTGTATTTGAATTCTATTATATACTGAATGACTGAATCTATGTTTGTTTCATATCTTTGAGTTGTTTCTGTTGTGTTTACTCTTATTGCATGACTTGGATAGTTCACTCTGTGAACCCTCCTACCATGACTGCACCATACACAATATAAAGAAAATAAAATTTATACATTCATAATCACTATAAGATCAATTTATTCATATATTCATATCATATATTGTTTATACAATATACATTTTATACTGCAAGCATAGATATAAACATCACATATGCTTGGGTGTCATCTATTACATCATTGGTTTATCATTCTTTTTTTCTATTTCTTTCTTCATTCCTTCACACTCTCTCCTCTTGACATGGACAAAAAAGCTTAAAGATAAATGTAATTTCTTTAAAAGATAAACTTGGATGGAGGGGCACATACAGTAACTAAATCATGTTGGTTTTAGGATAGACAACTGAAAGGGGGGGTGAATCAGTTGTCACCAAAACTTCCTTTTCTTTAAACACTTAAATCCTTCTTATATTTCTACAGCATAATAATGATTCAATCATGGAAGCACAATGCAATAACTCAAGAGTAGAAACACATTAACACATATGACACCAAGATTTTAATGTGGAAAACCCGGTTAAGGGAAAAACCACGGGGTGACTAACCCAAGATTGTATTCTCTATTAAAAGAATAAGAAAAACAAAATGGCACTTGCCAATTAGGGCTCACTGCCCGAGCAGGAGACACACTGTCTACAGAATAATATAAATATTACATACATGAACTGGAGATCAGCATCTTCACCATGCTTGAGACAGTTCCATTTAAGCTCAACACTTCTGCTCTGCTTTTCGCTCTTCTCCTCTCTACCACTTTCTCATCTCAACCAAGAATGCTTTGAAATGACTTCACAAATCTTATTTATACAAGACATCGACTTTGGGATAATCATCAAAGTCAGCACAATACATACTTTATTTTATTACAGATAAATTACACAAATACAACTTGACTTATTAAAAACTTCATGTGTATCACCACACTATTGGCCACACATATCTGGGACTTCAATCTTCTTTGAGGAACATGCCATGCTTTGCAGAACATCTTCAAGATCATCTGCAAGATGTGTAAAACATCCGGTCAACCATGATTAGGAAGAATACCATCACCTAAGAGTAAATCTTCAATTTTGAGCTCAATCTTCAATGCGGACCATTAACACGAACTGGACACAATCTAGAGACCCCCACAAGCTTTCTTGAATCACCAAGAACATCCACACCACTTCTGCTTACTGAAATCAATCGCATCTTCATCTGAAACCTCAAGAACACAGTCTGTCATCACTGTCACATTAGAATAAATACTTGCGGACCTCTAGACCATGAACCAATTGAGTTGTCAATTCACATTGGGTTCCTAAACATTCCACCAAATCCGCAGAACAAGATATTGCATTTCCAGTTCTCACCGGACCTATTTGAGTCAATCTGTCACCTTTGAACAGTTGCCAGAACCAATTTTACTCATATAACCATAACTTCTCCTTATCTTCATGCAAACCTCTCAAATCTTGACTGGATCATCTTTAGACACATATCTACAAACCCTTTCATGTGCATTCTCTGATCTTCATCTGGCTGGGATCTTCATTTCATATAGCTCCACTGTCTTCATTATTCTTCTCTGTTCCTGATAGGACTAATTTTCTCAATATCCTCAGCACATAGCTCATCCAATCCTTGACATTAATGCAACAGGAGTATGTTGACATCAATGACAACACTGGTTAGGCCCATACTTGCAACAAATCATTTCCCCAATATAAACAATTCATAGAAGCTCATTGACAAAGTGAACATCAACCAAATATGTATTAATAAAATTATAGAGAATTAAATACTCCCCACAACAAACAAGTATATTAATATAGGGATTTAGAGAATAATTAAAGCACTTTAACCTGATCTTAGATAAATATAAATAATTAAGTGTATAACACAAGTAATTATCAAATAAAATAGGAGGTTAAGAAGTGCTTATCTCTTGGTAATGATGGTAGTTGGTGTGATTGATTTTAACTATGTAGACATGCTCAATAAGCTCTCTTAGACTGTAAAGATCAAATTTGAAGTATAACTTTTGTAGTTGATAAGTCTTTAAAGTTTGCACTATAGTGAGACATGGTCATATGTGATCTTGTTTGGAGTCTATGCAATTGTGTCTGTATAGTGTGATCTTAATTGTGATGGTCACCTACTTAGAAGTTCTTTAATAATATTTTTTAATATTATAAATTTGCCAACCTAATTAGAAGTGATGAGTGTTCCCTTTATAGACATATTTTAATTTGATAACCATTTATTGTGTAACCAAAATTATTTGTGTGATAAATGCTTTTTGAAAATACTCTTCATACTATTTCTTATATTAAAATGAATATTGAAAAGTCTACTAAAAAATAGCATGTAGAGAGAATCAATTTAAATAGAATTTATTTTAAAATTTAGACTTACATTTTTTAAAATTTAAAGTCAATTAAAAAAATTGTAAATATTTATTAAATTTTTAAATGGATATCAATTTTTAAATTTAATATTATTATTGGAAACATTAAACATTAATAAAATGATTATTAAAATATTGTAGTTGAATTACTGAGAATGATGATATATTTTTAATTATATCTTTCATGAAAGGTCAAATCTTCTTGAATAATCTTCTATTTATAACAACTTGATGAAAATAGAACTTTTAATTTAAATATATACTTCATCATAATATTGTAATCTACAATATAAAAACAAAAATACTAATATCTATATAATCTAATTATTTAAAAATAAAATCATTATAATCTTAAACGCTGTTAACAGGCGTACCTCTTTTTTACCTTAATTAAATTAAATTAAATTTTTTAAAAAATGAAGATATTTGTTTTTAGGTATATTTAGCAGATAGACTTTTATATGTGACCATTATAATGCTCAGAATTGTCTCACGCCCTAAAAAAATTCACACTGGAAAATTTTCTAAACTTGTTCCTATCGACGTATTCCTTAAAGCTCCTATGGGTGCAAGTGGTGGTATTATTTCTCTTAGTGCTACTTCAAATATTTCATTGTGCGACGCTTCTACATTTGAAGGGGCTAAGGATTATAATTTCATGGCAGAAGGTGGTGGATGATGAGAGGGATTGGTTCTTGTTGATAAATATGGGAAAGGGTGTAAGAGTCCTATGGATTTGGCATGGCACTTGTGTCAGCTACGGCATTGTAAAAAACCACCTTTGTGGGAGATCCGTACTTTGTCCCTTGGTGTGAATGGCTCACTAACTAGGCCTACTCTCATGTCCATGCTAGGGTGTTAGATAGTGCTTCCATAATTTTGGTGGTGAATTTCATGGGGAGGAGGGGGGGGAGGGGCATAAAGCATGTGGCTTCCTTTGTCGTTGTTGAACAAACGCTCCATGAAGATTTATATAGAAAATAACATAAGTTGTGATGTTATAGGATAGAGTATCCAAATTACATCATCCAATACACCATAATATTATTAAAAGAAAATAATTTTTTTTTAAAATAAGGTGTAAGGGTAAATTAATTAAATTATTTTAAAGATGAAAATAGTTGGTGTTTATAATTACTTGGAGTAAAGCATTAAAAAATAAATATGGCAATTAGATAGATAAAATAATGATATTTAGTTATAAACTTAATATAATATATTGTGATAGATAGATGATTTGTCAATGTGTATAAAAATTATGAATGACCGCGTGATTGCATTAGGATTTAAAAACTTATTGTATGTCAATGTGAGTCACTTTTGTGACTATATGATTGATTGTGCAACTTCATATCTAATCTCTCTGCACAAAATTGGTCTCTAAATTTATTGATATTCACTCTCAGTTCACCTTGATGACTGTATCTTTGTTTGTCTGAAAACTTGGTTGTGTGGTTGGGAGTTTACCAATGACATATGTCTCCCTTTGGTCAAATACCTGGTTATTGAATTAATGACTTTTGCAAATGATCAAAGATAGCAAGTAAGCATATAGGAGATGCTCTAGATGTTGATGCAAGTAGCTAATGTAGTAATTAAGCTATAATTATGTGAATTAATGTATCTTGAATACTCTTATCAAATCTAGATGATCTAAAAATGAACCAGGGTTAGTCCTTAAATAGAACTCCAAAGGTGGCAAATAAAACATTTCATACTTTAAGTCAATACATAATAGCTAGTAGGAAGGCTTACATTGGCCCTAAATTTGAATTTGAAAATTGAAAGTTCTAAGTTCATTTCCACAAATCAAACAACTAACCTGGGTCACTTGTACAATTCATGGATTTGAACTTGAGTAAGAAATGGGTAAAAATAAGGATCAAGATGATCCTTGGGAGTGAGTGTAGATGGTCTCAAGCAAGGTTTGGGTTATGTGCCAAATTTCTATAGAAATCATGTCACTTGTACACGTCATTGCATAAGGAATAACTAGGTCAAAGTGAGTCTAAAACAAAGGGGAAAAGTGCATGGTATGTAATTTTCACTTCTACATTTTGTCCCCAATTTGACTTGCATGTAAACTACCATGAGAATGCATGTTAAAGTAAAATAAAGAAGCCAACATGAGGAAAAATATAATCAAACACTGATAAAAAGGATGCATATAAGGATATGAATGTTGCTTAGATTGGTACATGCTCCCTTGAAATGAGTGTTCCATATTAGAAACCTACAAAACAAAAAAGAATTCATTGAGTAGCATTATATAGGCATTTAAAACAAGAAAATATTGTCTACAATCAAAAAGAAAAAGAAAAAGAGAGAAGGGGTGAGATATTCCACTTGTGGTAGAACAAGGATTTTGCCTATGGGCAACAATAACAATGTATAATACCTTGGAGTAGTAGAGATATTATGGTATTGTGAATGGGAAAATTAGGAAAATATCAATAATGAAATAAGCAAATATTAACCCAATACATCAATGGAAATATGAAAATAACAGGAATAAACAAATGAAGTATAAACTCACAAAACCTGTTACCCTACAGCTTCCATTGCTCGCCTATTCTTTCTTGTTCTTGAATGATGAAAATGGGCCCTCAGGGAGCTTGCTTCCTTGCTTCGATTCCTCAAGATGACAAGTAGAAATGGCTAGAATGATTCCTACATTATGATGGTATGAAGAAGAGAATTGAGAAGAAGAAGAAGATTCCCTAGAGGGATTTGGGCATAGTGAGGATGCCAGAAGAAGTCTCTCCAATTGCTTAGAAGAGGGTTCTATTTATAGATTTTTCTGAAAATAAAATGGAGGGTGAGGATCAACTGATGAGATCAATGGCTCTCATTTTTTGTGAATCTTTAATTCATAATGGATGAATTAAAAATTCAGAGTGGAGGATAGTGAGTTATGACAATTGGATAAGAATTCATGGTGGAGGATAGTGAGTTATGACAATTGGATTAAGAATTCATGGTGGAGGATAATGGGGAACAATTGAATTAAAGATTCAATGAGTGGAGGATAATGGGGAACATTGAATTAAATATTCAATTTTAGATTTTGGAGGATATTTAGCTAATTAAATATTAAGAATATTTAATTATATGTGCAACATGGTGAGGTGGAAGAGATGAGGTGGAAATATGAGGTGGATTGATGAGGTGGATTTAGGATTTGAGACATTAGAAGAATTTAGGGATTTTAATTAAATAAAATCATTTTATTTAATTGTAGGATAATGAACCAATCAAATAAACTTATAATATTTATTTAATTGATAGAAGAAAATAAGAATTAAGATAAATATCAGAATATTTACTTAATTCAATCTGAGCCAATTTTAGGTGTCTACATTTTGCCCCTCTTTGAAGCAATGTGTTTTATCACGTTGTTTCAAGAATAAGAATAGTCTGATAATGATATATGCCCCAGTTTGCCCTTGGTACAGGTTATGATGATAAGATGCCCCCTCAGGAGATTGGACGGGGAGAAGGCAGCAAGCGTGAGATGGACAATCTCACGATAAGATATGTTGACAGGAATGAAATGGTTGAATGCAGAAGAAAGGGATAAATGATATGGAATGCAAGATAAAAATGATAAAACACACAAGCAAGTAAGCAAGTATGCACAAATGATACAGGAATAACCAAGGTATTGCCCCTGTCGAGCGGTAAACCAATGATATGGATTGATGATCTTTGGTTTCAGGAATGAGATATGTCATATAAGACTCCGTGTCTAGTTTCTACAATATAGCATCCTGTCTAAGACATTTGATACGGTAGTGCTGTCATGGCAGGGAATGATGGATCCCTAGAGCAACACGAAGGATAGTGTCTGGTTTCAGGAAATGAAGCATGTCGTGTAAGATGCATGTGTTGGTCTGATTTTGACAATGCAACATCCTGTATAAGACAATTGATTGATTAATTGATCGAGTTGGTTTACAACCGGACAAGGATCAAGACCATTGATTGTGATTGGATCATTTGACCAGATTGATTTGACTTGATTGGCATGGATTAAGGATAGACTTGGAATTGGATACAGTATGGATATGGATATGGTTATGGATGTGGGACACAATTTGATATGGTATAGATATGGATATGGATATGGATATTTGTCACCTTGATATAGCAATTATTTTGAAGCGCTTTCATCATTGGGCTTTATTATGTTGTAAGAAAATACAAGCATCTAGGTATAATTAAATTGAGATGACCTGAGTAGTGCTTACATGGACTTTGATTTAGCAAGTTAAT
Source organism: Cunninghamia lanceolata (assembly GCA_027924645.1). NCBI lineage: Eukaryota > Viridiplantae > Streptophyta > Pinopsida > Cupressales > Cupressaceae > Cunninghamia > Cunninghamia lanceolata. The sequence goes on along the minus strand of BSBN01000346.1, from coordinate 10,623,986 downwards.
ACAAGCATCTAGCCAAAATTGAATCTAGATGACCTGAGTACTTCTTGCATTTTTCAACAAACAAAGATTGCCCCTTTTCATGTTTAGATCTCGGAGTCCTCGATGATCTTTTACCGATCATGTCGTTAGACATAAATTGTCACATTACTAAAGTTTAATCCACAAGCAGCAAACAAAGAAAATAATCATGCCCCCATCATAGCATCTCTAGCTTTTGGCATCCTCGAGTAGCATAGAAAGGCATGATAGCATAAATCAAGACTTTGTAAGTTAATCTAACCAATCACAAAACGTTCTTGCATTAGATGTGTCTTTTTTCTTGCCATAATTGATATGAGATTTAGCTTGAGTGTTTCAGTATGGTGAGCTGCTTTGTTTTTAGATAGGTTGATGTTTTGCGTCATGATTTTTGTTGTTTTGGGAAGCGTGCTTTATTGATCTTGTTTGTCTAGCAGAAGGTATTACAATCCTTATTGGTGGGATGGACCCTAAGGGATTGACCTAGTGCCTCAGGGGCTCATTGCTAAATGGCCTTGCCTATGTGACGGCGCAGAGGTAGCATAGTTCGAGGTAAACCCTAGCAGACCTAAGACCTAGACGATGGCAGTGGTGTGGACTCAGATTGACAGAAGGACTAGATATGGGATGGATAGGGAAAGTGGAGTTGGACTCAGGTATGGGATAAATAATACTAATGATAAGGAAGCACCTCAGATAGGTAGATGTATGGGTGAATGGAACAGGTAGGTAGAAGAAACTAAAGATGTTTGACTCTACATATAGCACCTGTTTGCCAGGTTTTCACTATAGTACTTATCCAAGGCGCCTGTTTGCCAGGTTTTCACCAGAGGATGGATTTTTGTTGCTTTTTGTTGTTTTTTTGTGTTTTTTGCTTTTTTTTTCTCTTTTTCTTCTCTCTTTTTTTTTTTGGAATATTCTAAGGCTCAGGCATAGAACTTTTTGAGATGGACACTGTTAAGTGGCTCATCTAGAGGAATGCCGTCAGGTGTAGCTAAAGTATAAGCTCCTGATCCATATGTTGCTGTCACAATAAAGGGACCTAACCAGTTAGGCTCAAACTTGCCCTTCTTCTCGTGTTCTGCTTGATTTCTCTGATTCTCTTTGAGTACAAGATCACCAACTTGAAACCATCTTTCTTTGACCTTTTTGTTGTAATTACGCCGTAGGCAGTTTTGATAGACATGGAGATGATTGAGCGTGGCAAGGCGTCTTTCATCTAGTAATTCTAGCTCTGCTAATCTAGAAGTGCAATATTCCTCTTCATTTATTAGGTCCTGCATGGATACTCTGAGAGATGGGATCTCGACCTCTATAGGTAGGATGGCTTCAGAGCCATAGACCAAAGCATATGGTGTGGCACCCGTGGGTGTTCGGATACTAGTGCAGTAGGCCCATAGGGCTGGGTTGAGTTGCAGGTGCCAATCACGACCAGCTTCATTGACCATTTTTTTGAGGATTTTGAGAATGGTTTTATTGGAAGCCTCAGCTTGGCTGTTACTCTGTGGATAATAGGGAGTTGAGAAATGATGTTGGATATTGTATTGTGTGCATAAGGCACGGACATCTTGATTCTTGAATGGTCTCCCATTATCAGTGACAATAGCCTAGGGGATACCATACCGACAAATGAGGTAGTTAAGGATAAACTTGGCTATTTTCTTACCGGTGATGTAGGTCAAGGGAATGGCTTCAACCCACTTCGTGAAATACTCAGTGGCGGTAATGATAAATTTGTGGCCATTGGAAGAGGAGGGGTGGATTTGTTCTATGAGGTCGAGACCCCATTGAGAAAAAGGCCATGGAGTTGTCACAGGTTGTAGTTCATGAGCTGGTGCGTGAATCAAATCTCCATGTTGCTGACATTATAGACACTTCTTAGCGAACTATGCAGCATCTTGTTCTATTGTTGGCCAGTAATAACTTGTCCTGAGTATCTTCTTAGCAAGATTAGGACCGGTAGAATGTGCGCCACAGACACCTTCATGTATGTCTCGTAAGGTATCTTTAGCTTCTTCCGTATTAAGACATTGTAAAAGGATACCATCGAGACTTCGGCGATATAGTGTATCACCTAGAATGGTGTAGTGGGAGGATCGACAGATAAAGGTTTTGCATTGGGTGGAGGAAAGGTCAGAGGGAAAGCTATTGTGCTTAAGGTATTCATAAATATCTTCGTACCATGGGGAATTAGGACCAACAAGTTCACAGATGATTTCAGTAACTAGAATGTCGACGGTTGGTATCAACAACTACTCAATCAAGAATTCACATTTTTGTGTATTTGCAGGCATGTCGATCATTGATCCTACAGATGCCATAGAATCTGTAGCTTTGTTATGCTCTCTTGGAATTTGCTCAAATGTGATGCTAGAGAAGTGTGGTTTGTAGGCATCCACTAGTTGCTTGTAGGGACCAACTTTTCATCCTTTGTTTGGTACTCATCTGTGACTTGGCGAATGACTAGTTGTGAATCTCCATACACTTGTAATTCTGTGATGTCCCATTGAACTGCTATATTGAGACCTATGAGGAGTGCTTCATACTCAACAATGTTGTTGGTGCAAGGGAATGCAAGCCGATATGACTTAGGAATATAGTCAGTCTGAGGTGTGATAAATAGGATGCCGGCCCCTGATCCATGTTGTGTGTAGGAACTATCAAAGTACAACTTCCACATTGTGGAGTTGGAAAGCATGAATAGATTCTCATCCAGAAAGTCTACTACCATAGGGTGTGTATCTATCATGGGTGCTTCTGCTAATTGATCTACCAAGGCTTGTCCCTTGATTGCTTTACGATCCACATACTCAATGTCAAACTCACTCAGGATCATGACCCATTTAGCTGATCTGCCTGTGAGAGCCGCTTTTGCTAGTAGATACTTCAAGGGATCAATCTTGGCTATCAGATTTGTGTGTTGGTTCAGCATGTAATGCCGCAACTTTTAAGAAGCAAACACGACTGCTAAACAAGCCCTTTCCATTGGTGAATAATTGAGCTCATATCCCACCAAGGTTTTACAGATATAATAAATTGCATGCTCCTTCCCTGATTCATCATTTTGTGCTAGCAGGGCCCCCAGGGCTGAATTTGTAGTGGAGATATATAATATCAAAGGTTTATCCGCAACTGGTGGAACCAATACAGGAGCTGTAGCTAGATACTCTTTAAGTTGATCAAACACTGCCTAACACTTATAATCCCATCAGAATGAGACATCCTTTCGGAGTAAGTGTTGAAATGGTTGACACTTATCTGCTAGCTGTGAGATGAAACGCTTGATGGACTGCAACCTACCCTGAAGGCTCCTTAATGCTTTGAGGTTCTTTGGTGGAGGCATCTCCACTATGGCCTTTACTTTTGTTGGGTCTACTTCGATGCCTCTATGAGATACAATGTATCCCAATAGCTTCCCTAATGTTACACCGAAAACACACTTCTTTGGATTGAGTCTTACTTGGTATTTTTTGAGCTTGTCGAAGATCTGTCCTAGAACCTGTATGTGATCTGCCCTAGAAGATTTAGCCAGTATATCATCCACATAGTCTTCCATGATGTGATGAAAGAGATCATGGAATATCACTGTCATTGCTCTCTGATAGGTTGCTCCTGCATTCTTCAGACCAAACGGCATGACACACCAACAATAGTTACCCCAAGGGCAAGTAAATGTTGTTTTATGTTGATCTTCTTCTGCTATCCTTATCTAATTGTAGCCCGAGAATCCATCCATGAGAGAAAGCATCTCGTGACTTGCTATCAAGTCCACTATAATGTCAATGTTTGGTAGTGGAAAGTCGTCTTTGGGACATGCCTTGTTGAGATCTCTAAAATCATTACACATGCAGATGCGCCCATTGGGTTTAGATATAGGTATAATGTTTGAGACCCAATCTGAATAGTCAATGGGTCGTATGAACTTTGCATCTAATAATTTCTGTATTTCCACTTTTACCAAGAGAGCTATCTGTGGGTACATCTTTCTCAACTTCTGTTTGACTGGTTTCACTTTATGATCAACTGTGAGATAATGAAATACTAGCTTAGGGTCTAGCCCTGGCATATCTGCATAGGTCCATGCAAAGTTGATGGTTCATTGCAAGAAGAAGTTGTTAAGATTTCTATGCTCTGTTTCAGATAATGATGCTGCTAGGAATGTGGTCTTTGGATTTTGTTTTGTGCCAAGGTTTATCTCTGTAGAATCTTCCACCAGGAGCGTTGATTTCTCTTGGTACTTAGATGGTAGGGGAAGGTCAAATCCTCCATCCTCAGGTACCACAGTTAGGTTTTCACCTTTGGATACGTCCTTTGTTTTTACTATTTTGTGATCAGGAGGTGCCACAGTGTGGTTTTCACCTAGAGACCTTTCTGTATTTTTACTTTTGCGACGGGAGGATTTGGCATTCTCACCAAAATAAGTTGTTGGCTCTAGCTCCATGACAAAACCTGCTTTGTGATCACCTAGAGGGATACCATCCCGAAGTCCCATGAACTCAGCTAAAGCTTTGTTGTTCTGAAATATATCTATAATGGGGGACCCTTGTTGGTCCCAATCAATAAGTTCAGGGTAGACAAGTGTGACATTCTGGGTGTTTGTGGTGGAGGTTAGGGATACAGAGGATAGCATAAATATGGAGGTTTCTGTAAATAGTTCATTCATATGGAGGGAAGTGTCATCGATGATATCCTCATTAGACGTCGAATCGACAGGAAAAGTTTTGGCTACCTCGTCGAGGATATACTCGATGTCCAAGGCGTGCGGTACCTTCTTACCAAATCCTAACCCCTTCCTATCTAGTTTCTTTGTCATGATGATGGGTTCCATAGGTCCTTGATTCTGTTTCCCAAGGCCACCTTTGCCATTATAGCCCATGTTTTTGACGATCCTTAAGCCATTGCCATATTGCTTGACTGGTATTGTGACTAGTTCTTTCTCCTTATAGAGCCAAGAAGAGATGTCCTCAATAGTTTCCTCTTCCAATAACCGTCCCTATTGGAATTGGGTTAGAAATGTTGGGGGAGGGATAGCTACTTTTTTGGTTACCTTGGCAATGGGCGGTTGGCCATAGGATTTTGGAGACAGAGGCATCTGCCCTACACAACAAGATTGTGAGATATCATAAGTGCCAAAGCCTATATCACGGATGTGTGCTTTGATTTCAGAAAGAGGATTAGGATTACTTGTAGAGGCTTGTGTTAGGTTTTCAGGATCAACATATAGTGGGGAGGCAAGGGCTTTTTCATTGTTAGGCACTAGGTTGCAATTCTTTTAACTACCTTGCAAGACCCGGCAGAATTTGAAAGGATTAGGGTCTCCTAGGATAGTGGTCTCTGTACCATTGTATGGGAATTTTAGAGACTGATGGTACATGGAGGGAACAGCCTTCATTGCATGGATCCATGGGTGACCTAGGATAATATTGTAAGGCAGGTCAATATCAAGGACTTGACATTTTGTTTCAAGCATGACGGGGCCCAGTTGTATAGGCAAGTGGATAACGCCTTCTGATCGGCGTTCAGCATCATCATATCCCTTGATTGTAATACTATGCTTAGAGTTGACATGATCCTTAGAGTATCCCAATTGCTTAAGTAACTTTAAAGAATAGATGTTGAGACTAGCACCACCATCTATGAGTATGCGTTTGATTTTGCTCTTATGGATGATAACTTCAATATGAAGGGCATCATTGTGATATGGATCATGGGATGGGAGGTCCTTCTTAGAGAAAACCACGTTGTAAGGTGAAGCAATATTACCCACTATAGCTTGGAAATTCATGACCGCTATGTTGTTAGGAACCGATGACTCTTGGAGGGCCTATTCTAACACCACTCTATGTGTAGGTGATGACCGTAAAAGGTCCAAGATAGAGATTTGTGCTGGCATTTTCCCTAGATGTTTGACAAGATTATAATTAGATTGGGCCAGAAGACTAGGTGTAGGATCGCGAATGGTGACATGACCATGGCGAGTGGTAACAATGCAATCTGTAGATTTGCCTTTGATTGTGAGGGTAGACACTCAACTCTCTTCAAAATGACCGACAATAGAGTCAAAGGAAGTAGAAGCATGATTGACACCTTTACCCTTATCCGGAGGAGGAGGTGGACCGTGGTGAGGGAATGGTTCCTTATACATGTTAAGGTCTTTGTTTGCGTGTTGAGCTGGTGGATCATGTTCCAGAGAGATTAGGTTGTCTTCGATGAGATTTTGGATTAGGTGTTTGAGTTTCATGCATGATGCAGTTTTGTGCCCTTTGCTCCTATGGAATTCATAGTATTATTTTCCCTGTACCGTGCGGTTTTATAAACGGGTTCCCCATAGGGAGGAGCATCAGGTAGGGTTATAAGACCTCGCTGTAAAATCTTTTGTAAGACAACCTCTATGGGTTCTCCTAAGGGAGTAAATTGACGTCGCTGAGGGTAATCCTGTTGAGTCCATTCTTGTTGTCGTTGTTGTTGATTTGGATATGGTTGTCGTTGTTGTTGATTTTGATATGGTTGTCATTGTTGTTGCGGATGCTGACTTGGTTGTGCATGTTGCAGCGGCATTTGCAATGTTTGGACATGTTTAGAATCGACCACACCGTCATTGACTACGTTTTTGTTTTGGTTCCAATATTTGGGTTTATCGCTCGATTGGTGATGAGAAGCATTGTCTTTTGTTTCTTTGAAAATTTTGACCACACCCTTAGCAATGAGGGCCTTTTCAATGTTGATTCCCTTGTATGTGATTTCGTCAAAGGTTGTAGCACTAAGAATTTACAAATGGAAACCTAACTCTTGGTTGAGGTTCTGCACAAATATGCTAACAAGTTGTTTCTCCAGAATCTTGAAAGGGAATTTCCTAGCCATTTGTCTCCATCGCTGAAGGAAAGAAATGAACGTTTCACCATTTTTTTGTTTGTTGTTGCACAAATCAGTCATGGAGATTTCATGCTCTTCATTGTAGGAGAAATGGGTGGCAAATTTCTCTGCCAGCTCATTAAAAGACTTGATACCCATAGGGAGGTGCGAGAACCATTCTATAGCTTGGCCTCCAAGACTGCGAGGAAAGAGATGCATAAGATATGTGTCGTTATGTGAGACCTCGAAGCAAGCAAGATAGAATTCCCTGAGATGGTCTTTTGGGTCACCTTTTCCTTTGTATTTATCAAACTTAGGAATAGTAAAATTTTGAGGAAAAGGGATCATTGGTAATGACTGATCAAAAGGATAAGGACACACTTCCTCTAAAGAGAAGGTCTTCTTGGTGTGGACAAACGTAAGATCAGATAGCTGTTGTTAAAATTTCGCGATCTTTAGCTCCATCGTTGTTGGAGGGGTTGGAAACATCTCCTATTGTCCTAAAAGTGGTGGTTATTGCCCATACGGCATATTGTATTGTAAGCCATGTGCATTGGTGTTGTAAGGGTCGTATGATTGGTTGGGGTCATATGTGTTGTATGTTGGGTTGAGATTGGGTTGGAATTGGATGTTTTGATTCGGAGGAGGTGGGGGCAGCACTAGGTAAGAATGTTGGCTTTGTGATGGTTGGAGAAAAGAATTTGGGGGTGGAAAGCTAAAGTGCATTGGATTAGGTTGTGATGGTGGCACATAGCGTTGGGAAACTTGATGTTGGGAATGGTGAGGATGGCTAGGCAATGTGTGAAAGAAATTTAGCGCAGATGAACGTTGTGGAGGAGGGGCATAGGTAGATGTGATTTGTGATGGTTGAGGTTGATTGATGATGAGAGTAGCAGAATGTTGTGGTTGGGCTGGCATGACTCTAGTTGGTTGAGAGACATGAAGGCGTGATGATATAGGAGGTGGCATTTGTTGAGACCCTTTTTGCATGGCTACATAGTTGTTCCCTGGATTGTAATTTGGTGGGGAACCTAGGCGTGATGGGGTAACTAAGGTTCCACTTGCGATTGGTGTGGATACTTGAGGGGTTTGTTGTATATTTGATCGAGCTAAGGGGGTTTGCTTAGCTAGCTCCGCTTGACATTTGAGAGTTTCTTGTTGATTTTTGTAGATCTCCATAGGAGTCAGAAGTGGTGATATTGGTCTTTCTCTTGGCAGATTTTGATAAAGGGGGTTCTGATATTGCACAATTGATCTCCCTTGCAAGCCTTGTTTAGGTAAAGGCGTGGTCACTATTGACATGGATTGCACTACTTGTTTGGTGTCTTGGGTACTAGTTGTATCCTTGAGATTGGATAAAACAAAATTTTGAGGTAACTTGGCTCCTTGCTTGGCAAGCAAGTGAAAGAAATGATCTTGGTTCTCACTCAAGATTTTGTCAAAGGCGGCTATGGCTCTAGGATTTTGTATGAATTCATCAAGATCTTGCTCATCTTCTTGAGAGGATTGACCTATTTCAAAGTGTCGCTCTTCTTGAGATGGGGTTAGTTCTGCGGTATAACCAACAAGATCCTGAGGCATGCCGGGAGTATAGTGAGGTGTACTTACCAAAGGGACCCTTACTTTCTGAGCTAGGACCTGGTCGACAATATAACCTTGCGGCACAAAATTCGGAGGCAGACCTAGTGTTTCTGCTTGTGGATTGTTTGGGTGATCTAGTTGCAGGATGCTTGGAGAGTTTGTAGATCTTTCTACAGGTGTCCTAGGAGTAACCATGGGGGTAATGTTGAGATGACCAGATTGCGGTGTGTGAGGAGGTGATTTTTGCTTCCTAGGGACAACTTGCTTGGACTTCATAGTTTGCTGGAGTCTAGTGAGTACCATGGAATGCACTAGGACAAAAGGGCTGTTGAGATTTTGCTTGTGATTTGGCAAAGACAAACTCTGTGCACAATTTACTGGACCGACAGCGCTATACTGTTTGACCAGAGTCGCAGGACTGTGCAACCAAAAGTGTGCTACTGTAAGACCGAAGGTGATGGACTGAGCTACCAAAGGCGAGATACTGCTGTACCAAAGGCGAGCTACAGTTACCAAAAGTGAGCTACTGTTATACCAAGGGTGCTGAAGTAGTTTAGCTAGAGGCGAGGTACTGTTATACCAAAGGCGAGCTACTATTCTACCAGAGGTGCTGAAGTAGTGTCTGATGTTTTAAAAATGCAAAATTTTGATAGATTGGGTTTGTTTCTGTTTAGATTTGTTTTTGGCAAGAGAAACACAACAAACAAAGTTGGCAAAGATGAACTGACACAACAAATAGTGTATGTTCGAGGCTCACAAGCAAGCCCAATGTTTCCACAGGTATGAGACAATTTGCAAACAACTATCAAGCACTTTTTATCCCTAGAGACAAGGTTTCATTGCAGTAGATTAGCTCATAGCTTAATACTCCGTCGATAAAAATATCATTCCATAAAGGTGTCAGATATTTTGTATCTTTGCAAGAGACGATAGGTAGGGATATCTCACCCTCCCCTTGGAAAGCTCAAGTAGGTCACAAGAGCTTTATGGCCAAGGGAATACTATCTCTTCTCAAGGGAGCCAATGGTGAGTATCTTAAGGGCTTAAATCGATTCCCCTTGCACTGATGATTACGCAATGTTCGGAGGTAGGTCGGGTAGTCTCTATCTAGAATGGTTCTTAGTAACTTTGAGGGACCAATGCCTTACGAGCAATGTGACAAGCTACTAAAAGATTTAACCAATCCTACTAAGAGTATCAAACATTTCGCTCAATGTGAAAATCGTTTCCACAAGGAGCTAGTACACCTCTTTTCAGTTTGGCATCACAAGGTAAGGTTGACGTCGGTTAGGACTTGGCTTTCACCTTATCCCTGTTATATAGCGGTTCAAAGGAAAACTCCACTTAGGGTCATCCCTTTTGGATGAAGCGCAATCCAAAAGCAGGCCCTTCTAAAGGATGTACTAAAATGTAAGAGCAAGCACATCAAACAAAGGTTCAATTGTCCCGTTATAAGAAAAATAAGGTGCAACTAAACTAGGCACACACACGTTTGTAGTTGTCAATTGTCTCTTATGAAATTGAAGTGTTTTCACATACATGTCCATTGTCCCTTAGAAAATTGAGGTGTTTTCACATACATGTCCATTGTCCCTTAAGAAAAGCAGTATGTTCCTAAGACTTAGATTGTTGAAATGAATTGTTCAATTATCCCTTAAGAAGGCAATATGTTTCTAAGACTTAGTGCAATAAAGCAAGATTTCTTCAATGCTCGTCCTGCATAAACATGTTAGAAAACCTATTTGCTTTGTGTGAGTGATAAGAAGCTGCAACAAGGCAGTTAGTTCCACAAAAACTCACAAGTTAGCAATAGGTAAACAAATTGACCAAACACGTTGTGCAAGTAGGTTTGATATTGATTGCAAACAAAATGTTGGTAAAAAGTATTGTCACCTGAAAATATTTTCATCACTACAAAGGTCGACTCGTCAGCTTTCCGGAAAGTCCAAATTTGTGCGATTTCGATGTCGTATGTGAAAGTTGTGAAAATTTGAAAAAAAGACCTATTTTACTATGTGGGAATAAAATAAATAAATAAATAACCCCCCCCCCCCCCCCCCCCTTTTTTTTTTTTTTTGATTTATTAATTTTTTTGGCTTAATTTTTAAGTTTTCTAAGAAATGAGCAAAGTAAAAAAATAAAAAAATAAAATAAAATACAATTATTATTTTTTTGAATTTTTTTATTTTTAAGTTATTTATTAATTTTTTTTGTTGAATTTGTAAGTTTGTCTAATAAATGCGCAGAGTAAAAAATAAAAATAAAATTAAAATTAAAATTAAAAAAAAATTATTATTTTTTGAATTTTTTATTTTGTTTTTTTGTGTGGTGATTTCTTGATTGGGAAAAGTGTGTTTTTGTTTTTTGTGTTTTTAAATTTTTAATTTTTTCCAAAAAAAAAAAATAATAAAAATAAAAGAAAATTATGATGTGTTATGTTTTTGAATGGTTGAAATTCTTTTTTTTTGGTTGTTATTTGTTTATTGGTCAAAGTGTTTTTTTTGTGTTTGGTTGTTGGGCTGTGTTATGTGTGCAAGTGGCAGTGGAGGAGGCTAGACGGAGGGGAGATCGGGTGGAGTGGCAAGCGGAGATGGTGCAGGGGGCGGGGATGGTGGCGAGGACGGGCGACTGTGGGAGGGGAAAGCAGGGAGATCGGTGGAGGGGGAGCGGCAGAGAGGGTTCGTAGTGGGGGCCGAGGGGGGCGGCTGTGCAGAGGGGTGGCGCGGGAGGAGCTGGGCGGGGAGTGGCGAGGGAGAAGCAGGGGGTGGGGCGGGAGGGAGGCCGCGCGGGAGTGGCGGCTGCGCTGGGAGGCGGGGCACGGGGGAGGCCGCGCGGAAGGTGGGGCGTGAGGCGGGGCTGAGGGGTGAGCGAGTGCAGGGGAGGCCGCAGCAGAGGCGGAAGAGGGAGGTCGGCAGGGGGAACGGGGGGGTGAGGGTTTGGTGCTGCGGGGGTGGGGAGGCCACATCAGGGGGGGAAGGGGGGTAGGGTGGAGGGGAGGTGGCGGGGGGTTTGGGGGGGTAGGGGGGAGGGTAGATGGCGGGGGTTGTTTTGGGGTTTGTTTGTTTTTTGTATGATTTCTCACCTTCGAAGCCTCCCGGACTCAATGGTGAGCTCAATTTGTGTGTAGGAGGCCACTGGTGAAAGTTGATGCCCGAATGTTCTTTGAAACACCTGTATCTGCAACAAAAACTTGAGACAAACACTCACAAACAAAATGAGTTAGATCACCGGGCGTGCCAAAATGTGAATGGGAAAATTAGGAAAATATCAATAATGAAATAAGCAAATTTTAACCCAATACATCAATGGAAATATGAAAATAATAAGAATAAACAAATGAAGTATAAACTCACAAAACTTGTTACCCTGCGGCTTCCATTGCTCGCCTATTCTTTCTTGTTCTTGAATGATGAAAATGAGCCCTCAGGGAGCTTGCTTCCTTGCTTCGATTCCTCAAGATGACAAGTAGAAATGGCTAGAATGATTCTTGCATTACGATGGTATGAAGAAGAGAATTGAGAAGAAGAAGAAGATTCCCTAGAGGGATTTGGGCATAGTGGATGCCAGAAGAAGTCTCTCCAATTGCTTAGAAGAGGGTTCTATTTATAGATTTTTTGAAAATAGAATAGAGGGTGAGGATCAACTAATGAGATCAATGGCTCTCATTTTGTGTGAATCTTTAATTCATAATGGATGAATTAAAAATTCAGAGTGGAGGATAGTGAGTTATGACAATTGGATTAAGAATTCATGGTGGAGGATAGTGAGTTATGACAATTGGATTAAGAATTCATGGTGGAGGATAATGGGGAACAATTGAATTAAAGATTCAATGAGTGGAGGATAATGGGGAACATTGAATTAAATATTCAATTTTTGATTTTAGAGGATATTTAGCTAATTAATATTTAGAAAAGTTAATTATATGTGCAACATGGTGAGGTGGAAGAGATGAGGTGGAAATATGAGGTGGATTTTGTGAGGTGGATTTAGGATTTGAGACATTAGAAGAATTTAGGGATTTTAATTAAATAAAATGATTTTATTTAATTGTAGGATAATGAACCAATCAAATAAACTTATAATATTTATTTAATTTACAGAAGAAAATAAGAATTAAGATAAATATCAGAATATTTACTTAATTCAATCTGAGCCAATTTTAGGTGTCTACAGGTACCACTTGAAATGACCTTTGATCATGAGATGGTCACTACAACCATACTTAATAAGGAACATTGGTGATCTCAAATGATTCAAAAAGGACCTCATTTCACAACATGTAAAAGTGAGGACTTATGTTGTAGATTCGAAAATAGGTCTCTAATTGCATCAAAACCTAAATGTTTTTGCATATTTGAATTGCTCCCAAAAAATGTAATATAAAAAAATGGCACCTCATTTCGAATCCATATGCAAAAGTTATCTCTCAAAACAATGGAGAACAAAAGTTGCCAACTAGGGTGATTTTATAAGTGCCAATGGCAATTTTGAAATGATCAAAGTAACTTGGAAAATGTAGAGATAATTTTGAAAGTGTTAGTGTAGTTTCAAAATTCTCTTTGTTGAAAGCAATGGTTTTGTTTGAGCTTAGAAAAACATCTTGAGACATTCCAACTTTCTGTTTAGTTTCTCATTCTTTTCAACTTCCAAGGGTTTCCTAAGGCTTTCTAACTATATAAATATGTAATGAAAGCTTGAATTGAACATCAAGGAGAGTAAGAAGGGAATTTAGAGTGCTAGTTTATGCATGTTTTTGAGTTCCTAGTGATTGTTGAAAGTTTTAAAGCATGGCTATGGGGTTCTTGAGATATTGTTGAGGTTTGTGAGGTAGTATTTGTTGGTATGTGGCAACTGATCATGTTCCAGGGCTACAGGTACACGCAGCAAGATAAATTTTGGTGACTTTGATAACCGCATTTTGACACCAAATCAATTAACAGGGGAGTGCAGGGGGCGGAGGGCAGAGCCCATGGTGGGGGTCTAGGGGAAACAACCCTAGTTGGGGAGTAGGGGCAGCGCCCCCGAAGAAAAATGCCCTATATTTAATAAAGACGTCAGTTGTTAGTTTTGTAAACCGACATTGAAAAATTGACATTGTAAACTACCAAAAAAGCTTGATAAATAAGTGGTTGTGGAATATGAAAGGTGAAGAGACTCAAGGCAACGTGAGTACATTTCATGTAGCACACATCAACAGATTATGATGCAAGTTGTAATTGATCTATTTGACACTAGATAATAAAATATTGGATGGTTGTGTTTCTATGGATGTAGCCCACACTTGGTGAACCACGTCAAATCTCCATGTGAATTGTATTATTTTTTGTTATTATGTGTTTTAAATATGTATTATAATTGTTAATTTGTATTGCTTCAATCTGCCAAATCCCTAACAACTGGTATCAGAGCTGTGTATTTCAGTCAATTGGCTAGAGACTTCTAGATTTGAGTGGGAGCAATGGAAGAAGGCAAACTTAAGGTCAAGAAGTTCAACGACCAGAATTATCAATTATGGAAGATTACTTGTATCTGAAAGATTTGTGGCAACCATTGCAAGGAAAAGCAAAGAAACTAGCCACGATGATAGATGAAGAATGATTCTGGACAAAGAGGCACTAGGAATTGTTCGATTGTGCCTAGCACCATCAGTGGCGTTCAATATATCCAAAGCAGAAACAACAAAGGATTTGATGAAAGCATTGGCTCAAATGTATGAAAAACCCTTAGCCTCAAATAAGGTATTTCTTATGAAATATTTATTTAATATGAAAGTGACTGAAGGAGGATTTGTAACAGATCATTTAAATGAATTCAATATGGTTGCCAGTTAATTAAATTTTGTAAAAGTGAATTTTGATGAAGAAGTGAGGGCTCTCTTAATTCTATGTTCTTTTCTAGAAAGATGGAATAGCTTGGTCATGGATGTAAGTAACTCTGTCTCTGGTTCAAATACTTTAAAATTTGATGATGTAGAGAATAAGGGAGGACCAAAGGAGAGAGGAAAAATCCTAGCAAATTGTGGGAAGTCACAAGGGAAGTTGAAGAAAGGCAGATCCCAATCCAGAGGAAGAAAGGACTGTTGGCACCGTGGAAAGCCAAGACACCTAAAGAAAGACCATTGATCTCAGAAAGGTAAACAAGGAGATGAAAAAGAAGATGATAGTAAGGAAGCTAATGTTGCAAGTAATAAATTACAAGATGCTTTAATTCTATGTTTAGATAATGCTAATTATTCTTGGGTAATAGATTCAAGGGCTTCATTTCATGCCACACCCCATAGGAAATATTTTCTAGATTATGTTCAAGGTGATTTTGGACAGGTATAATTGGGTGATGACAAACCCTGTTAGATTTTTTGAAAGGGTAAGATAAAAATAAAATTACAGAATGGAAATCAATGGTTGCTACAAGAGGTAAGGCATGTTCCAAATTTAAGAAGAAATTTAATCTCAGCAGGACAACTAGGTAGTGAAGGCTGCATAGTTACCATTGTAGATAAAGTGTGGAAGGTCACTAAAGGTGCATTGGTAGTAGCTAAAGGCACAAAAAGGTAGGCACATTGTATCTATGTACTAGTAATACTTATTCTTCTACCTTAGCTTCTACAAGAACAACTAATGTAGGAACAACTGCTACAGAAACAACTTTTGCAGGAACAAT
This sequence comes from Cunninghamia lanceolata, assembly GCA_027924645.1. Classification (NCBI taxonomy): domain Eukaryota; kingdom Viridiplantae; phylum Streptophyta; class Pinopsida; order Cupressales; family Cupressaceae; genus Cunninghamia; species Cunninghamia lanceolata. The sequence continues at coordinate 10,608,872 of BSBN01000346.1, read as the reverse complement.
TGCTACAAAAATAGTTGTTGCAAGGACAACTAAAACAAGAACAATTGTTGCAGGGACATATGCAACATTGTGGCACCATAGGCTTGGGCACATGAGTGAGAAAGGGATGAAGATCCTTCACTCTAGAAAGTTGCTGCAGGACTAAAGCAGGTTGACTTGGATTTATGTGAAAATTGTGTTTTTGGGAAGCAAAAGAGAGTCAAATTTCTCAAAGTTGGGAAAGAAAAGAAGAGTGAGAAATTAGAGCTTGTGCATTCAGACGTATGGGGACCAGTTTAGGTATCATCTCTTGGTGGCTCTTGTTATTATGTTACTTTTATTAATGATGCAACTAGGAAAATGTGGGTGTATTTCCTAAAAACAAAATTAGATGTATTTGAAATTTTTAAGAAATGGAAAGCTTTGGTTGAGAATGAGATAGGAAAAAAGTTGAAGTGTCTCAGATCAGATAATGGAGGCAAGTATTGCAGCAGAGAATTTGAAAACAACTATTCATACAATGGAATTTGTAGGTAGAAGATGGTTCCAGGAACCCCACAAGAAAATGGTGTGTCTGAGAGAATGAATAGGACAATCGTGGAGCATGCAAGGAGCATGAAGCTACATGCTAGACTGCCCTTACATTTCTAGGCAGATGTTGTACATACTGATGTTTATTTAATTAATGGAGGACCTTCAAATCCTTTGGATAGTGGTATTCTAGAGGAGGCACGGACAGGTAAAAAGGTGAACTATTCTTTTCTGAAAAACCTTTAGCTATGAAGCTTCTGTCCATGTTGATATTGAAAACATAACCAAGCTTGAGGAAAAATCTAAGAAATGTACCTTCATTGGATATGGAGTAGATGACTTTGGTTATTGGTTATGGGATTATGAAAATCAGAAAATTATTAGGAGTAGAGATGTTATATTCAACGAGAAGGTTATGTATAAAGACTAGTTGTGGGAAATGAAGCATGAACATACAAAATAGAGTATGTGGTGTTGGATGAAGTTCCAGAAAATAAAATGCCATCGGTACTTGATGCTCAGCAACAAGAAGATATACCACAGACTCTTGCAAGTGTTAGATGATCTACAAGGATAAGTAGACCTTGTTGAAAACCCAAGATACTGAGAGGGGGGGTGAATCAGTATCCTATTAAAACTTTTACTTGTTAAACTAATAATCCATTTACCGCATGCAATAACCAAGAAGATTAAACATAAAAGAAACAACCACAATCCATCACACATGAACACCAAGATTTTTACATGGAAAACCCAAAACTGGGAAAAACCATGGTGAGTGTTATCTCACAATATATTATGTAGGAACAATACCGAATTACAAGAAGGCTCACTGCCCAGGGCTCACTACCCAAATGAATGCTCACTACCAAAGCAGGCTCACTGCCTAGAGAAAGAAAGAAGAAGGAAGAATGGCTCACTACCGGGTTGAATTGCTTAGATTGCATCTACACATGCATGGTTACAGTTCCAATGAAGCTCAGAACACTGTCTCAAAACTCTTCATCTTGATTGCTCTGCTTTACATTAAGCAAGATCTCTCTTCTTCTACTCTTGTCACATGTAGTTCACTTCACATATCACCTATATATTTGCATTCACATCACATCCCTCAAACACCAAATTTAATCCCATAAATATATCCGCAACAATCAAAATCTTCATATTAGGTCGGCCTAATAAGGTGTAGCATGTAGTCATGCCTTATGTATCTTGTCAGCCAGATTCTCTCACCAAAATTCACAGCGGACCCAAACAACACTTGAATCACCTTCACCTATGTCAACCTTAACTATTCCACCACTTAGAATCAAGTTCTAAACAATAGAACTTACCGCATACAATTTGCACTTATCATGTTGGCCTCCAACTCAGATTGCCACTGGTTTAGTTCATATGTCAGACTAAAAATTTTATTGCGGATCACAATACTTACACAAACTCATATTAGAGACTCTTTATCCATCATAGATCATACCTTCAAAACCACAAAACAAAATATTCTCTTGCGGTAAAATGCGGACCCCAAGAACACATGCCCTGTCACAGTTAAACACTGTCAAATAGTGTAGCGATATTCAACAGCTTGCAACTATCGTTCTGGTGGACTTGAAATCCCAAAACTCTAGATTTAGACACTTCATACAAGTGTTTACAACACCTTAAAACTACATAATAAAATATGCAGTACCAGAGGAATGTAGACCAAATCAATTGAGTGTTTTGTTCTAAATATCACTGTGTTCTGTTATGTCAGACTTAGGCTGTTTGAAGATATGCTTCCGGTATTTATCAGGAACTAAAATCTTGAATATAATATCTTCTATGGATTGTAGACAACGTACCAAAACCACATGATCTGATCTCCAACTGTGGACCAATGCCAACCAATACATTGTCTCTCTGTTGTTGTCTTCTGTATAATGTCAACACTTAGCCAAAAAGACTAAGTCTTCTTCACCGGATCAAAACTTCTGTTCTAATCTTGTTCCTTTTCTTGTTACCATCATGACAACATCTTCAAACATCATGCCCAATCATTCATCTACTAGTAGTGTCTCTCTCTAAATGATGTTTGCCAAGTTGCCAAAAATCTCCCCCTTTGGCATTGATGGCAACACTTGATGTGAAAAACTAATACAACTCCCCCTTTCTCTTTACACATTACTCTCCCTAACTTCATGCTTCTCTTCTTACTTTTCAAATGTTTTTCACATGCTTCATCTCTTCTCCCCCTTTGACATCAATGGCAAAGGTGTATGATACAGAGATATGTACAAGTTGCCAAAATTTCAAAACTATTTTTCTACTTTCTGCATATATACAAGTGAAATCAAAATACTTACTATTGTTCCGGGAGAACATCCTTGTAGATCTTCTTCAAATACACTACTTCTTCATCGCAACTAGTCTTAGCATCGCTCAAAACTAGTATGTGCCCATTAATCTGGGACACCAACTCTTTTTCTTTCTTCACTGTAGTAGGGGCCTCAGTGATTTGCTTAGTCTTATCTACTACTGCTATTAGTTTGGTTAGGGATGCAATCTTGAAGCTTGCTACCTCTCGAAGATGGCTCATTTTATGCTTTATGACCTCCCTCTAGGTCTGCAACTTATGTATATTCGAATGAATAGTCTCAACTTGTGCCCTCTGATTGCCAATAGCATCTTTTGTTGGGTCATAAGTTCTGGATATCTTCATTATGTGAGCTTCCCATCTATCTATTTTATCTTTTATGTCCTTAGTCTTATCTGGCCATGACAAAATTGATATAATTCACTAGCTTTCTTAAGGGCCAATTGTGCATACTCTACACTCTTATCTAACATAATTTTATCTTGAGCAAATTTGTCAATAAGCTCAACTAACCTTTTGTCATCAATCTCTGCCCTTAATTTCTTTTCTGCCGCTTGTTCCAGGGACTCAAAATGAGAATTGATTGATTGCATTAACTTTTTCATTTCTGCAACAGGGGCCAATGATATATCTCTCTTTATTCTGGGCATTAACTTTTCAAAAATTGTTGATGCATCTTCAATCAGCTCACTATGCTCTATATGAGATTTCAACATTTCTTCTTGTGCAGTGGCTTGAAATATTATACCAAGTCTTAGTTTCTGTAAAGGGGACATTGTAGCAAGGTTGATAGGTCCTTGCAATAGCTCAGGTGTAGTCAATATCTGAGCTTCCTTCTACTTCTCCAAAAACTCTCTCAAAGAGTCAATGGTATCTCTGTTCTCTCCAACTTGAGATACCTCAACATCTTGTCTCTCTGGAGGAGATTGTTGAATGTGCTCTTGTTCATTTGTTTCTGGTTCTAGAGAAAGATTATCTACCATTTGTTCATTTATCTCTTCTCTCTACTCTCTTGGAGCTACCTCTGTTTCTTCAGACTTCTTTTCTTCCTCAGTCTCTTTCATTTCTTTATCTTGTTCAAAACTTACCGGAGGAACTATTCCACTTTGATCTCTACTTTGTTTTGTATTCACTTCCTCTTCACTCTTTGTTCTCACTGGAGGATTACCTGTACCTTGCTCCATGTTCTATCCCACATTTATCTCCAGAACTGTATTATTACCACCATTATTTTATTCCTCTTCATTAGTGTCAACAATAGTTGAAATTTGTAGCTCATTTAACACCTTTAGTGTTATCTCCTTTGTCTCCTTGACTAGTTTCTCAGTTTCACCAGACATCAGAGCATTGACTCTCTTCATGGTTCTAAATTCATTATTTAGCTTCTTGGTAACATTGGCCTTTTCTTCTCTTGTTATGTTTGGGCATAATTTTATTAAGACATTCCTTTATTTCAGCATCTTTGGCTATGGCCCCTTCTTTTCTTATTGTCATTATACTGGCCAAACTGTTTGGTAACTCATTTATAATTTCAATCAATGTTTTTCGAAACATATCTAAATATCTTACAACTGTTGTCTCAATTATTACCTTATCAGCATCAGATCTTTCATCATACATATCAGCAATGGGTTTCAAGGTTCCATGCTAAGCAAATGGATTGACTATGGCTTCCAAGGATATAGTCGCTTCTTCTCTGTTCTCAGTCTTTTCTTCTTTCTTCTTCTTCTTATCCTTGGCCTTTCCGGATGGCTTCTCAGTAGTGGCTTCATCTATTGTTTTCCCTCTTTGCTTTAATTTCCTCATATGTTTCTATTTCTTCTTCTTCTTCTCCTTCACCAAGCCTCACATACACTCTTTTTGTGGCCTTTGCTTTCTTTATTTTCTTCTTCTCTTCTGATTTCTTCTTTGATACTTTCTCTTCAATATCTATAGGCTCTGTCTTTTCTCTCTTAGGTCCAGAGCTCTTGGAGGTGGTTTCTGCAGAGGTGGAGGCTCTTGTTCTTCTGTTAGAGCTAGATGTAGGCTTTTCTTTCTCAGATTTCTCCTCTTTCTTCTTCGGAGTCTTTGAAGATTTCCCCTTCGGAGCACTAGATGTCTATTCTACCAGAGCACTTGCAGCCTTTGATGCCTCTGCCTTGGCTCTTGCTTCACTTATTTGTTCATCTGTAAATCCTTGGCTTTTGACAAACTCATCTGCCATTTTTCTTGTATTCTTCTAGATTTCTGGTTGTTTTTGTTCCATAAACTCTTTGAGAGACAATTCTTAAAATGTTCCAAATCTTCCCTCCTTAGGGTCTTTAGGTTTTCTTAGCATTAAATCAGCCAATCTAGTCAAAACTTCCTTTGTGACTTCATATTCCATGGCTGGGACCCATATAGTTCTTGGTTCTATAGCCTCCATAAAGCATTTATCCTTGTCCACCATGAATACAATGTCTTTTTCATATTTCTTTACAACTTTTTCAGGGATTCTAGCCTTAGCCTGTATTTTCTTTTGGAAATTCTTGAAATAACCCCATAGTGCTACACTTTGTTTATTAATATTTCCTAAACTCTGCAGATGATTTCTAATTTGTGTTGCTACTGGTGAATGATCAAGCCAACCAATATTATCCATTCCGAGTAACTCCTTTATAAAATAGAAGAATAGACAAATGATTAGGATTGCATACTTGAAGGGGTATTTTGAATCTTTTGTCTTTTTCAGATTCTCCATAAGTTGTTTCTGGAGCAACTCACATAGGTCATAGTCTGTGTTGTTCTTAACTATGTCATATGTTGTATATATAGCTATTGTAGAAATAGAGTTCTCCATGTTGGATAAATAGACCTTGTAACCAATAACCATTGATGTAAATCTCACTGCTGGATCCACAATATCATTTATAGTTAATGCTCTTTTGTCAAATTTTGCCCCTGTCAACTGCATTACTGTATTGTTCTTCATAGACTTCAATGTCGAAACCTTTCCAATGGAACATATGCCATTAACTGCTTTGATGGCATCTTTTGCTATCATATAAGGCACATCAAGCCAAAAGAACTCATCATGAATCCTGCTCAAGACATACCTAACCCAGGCATCATCTGAGACCATAGTAAAATCCAACCAAGTATCAATTTCTTCTCAACTAGGGCACTATATTCTTCTTTTAACTCAAATTTGTCATCAGTCAATTCCTTCAGATAAATATCCCCTAATTTTCCATGATCATATTCATCTAGGTTTGCATGTATATATGCTCTAACATCCTCTGTATGCATAACACCATGCAGAATCTTAGAAAATGCGCCATCCAGATAAGTCTAATGATTTAAAGGGATGCTTTTTGAATTTAGGGTGGGGCCTCTCTGTTAACTCAACTACTTTAGGAGTATGCATCTTTACATATTTAACACATAAATATTTCACGAGAGATAGCTATAAATACCTTTTGTTTCCAGTTAGGGTTTCTTCGCATCAATCGTTGATCACTTGGATTCACCTTATCTCGCTTTTGAGATCTCTTTAGTCGCTTAAGGGTTTGAATGCAAAGTGATTTTTCTTTCAAATGAATTCCTTATATCCTCTTTCCATCGAGATTCAATCATCATAAATGCTTATTTCAAAAACATGTCAAACCCTTACTCTACCACCCACAGTCGATCTAAATTGCTCTGCAATCCACTGCATTAGATTCTTTTATACCGGAATCTTCTTCAAAAAGTTTGTTAATCAGTCTTACAACTCATATCTTTGTGATGGATATCAGCACCACACTTCTGGCTGGGGGAATAGGATTTTGCATTTAAGCTCCCCCTGAGCCAGAGCTCTCAATTTACTTCTTGGAGGAAGTACTTGCACCAGAGTCTGGTGTGGGCTCATCCTTGACTTCTTGTGCTTCCTTCTTAACCCAGATCTTGTTCATCTCCTTCTTGATCTCTATCAAATCAGCCTTTTCTATTGGTTTCTTCATCTATGCCTAATTATCCTTCTTCATATTCTTGCTTCTGCAGAACCTTGCAATATATCCAGGCATGTTACAATTGAAGCATACAACATTTCTCTATCCATTATTCCTTTCATTCATCCTTGATCTACATTGGTTAGCCTTGTGTCCAAATCTATTGCATGCAAAATAGTTCCCATTGAAAGATTGAGCATACCTTCCATTATTGTAGTTATTCCTTATTTGACTTCTGTATTGACTAGCTCTATGACCAAACCTCTTACATATAAAGCAGTTACCTTTGAAAGTTTGAACATTCCTACCATTGTTGTAACCATTCTTTATCTAACTTTTGCATTCATTAGCTTTGTGACCTACTTTATTGGAAGTGAAACACTAACCAGAGAATGATGGAAAATTTTGATTCACTTTGCTCCTACATTGAGTAGCCTTATGACCAAACTTATTGCATGCATTACAATAACCATTGAAAGAAGGGTACCTTTGAGCATTTGGTTGCCTGACTAGTGGTCTTCTAGGTTTGTTCCTTTGATTCTGAATTTGTTTGCCTTTGTCCTTCTTGATCTCAGCATTCTTTTCTTGACCAGTTTTAGAACTTTTAGCTTTCTCAAATCCCAAGCCTTCTTTATCATCAAGACTCTTCTGACTTGCAAGTATTCTATCAAGTTGGGCAACACTCACTCTAAATTTATCTTCCTGAATCCATGCCTATTTCAGATCAGCTTTCATATCCACAACTTCTTGTTCAAGCTTCATGCAGTCTTCAGTTTTACTTTTCACCAACTGATTTAGGTCTTCTTCTACTTTTGCTCTTTTTACAAATTCCACTTTCATATTATTCAAGGTGTCATTTGCAGATATCAATTGTTCACTAAATTCCTTATATTTTTCTTTGAACTTCTTGACTTGCTCCCTCAAATTTTTGATGCACTCATCTACTTCCTTGACATTATCTTCCAGATCCCTATTTTCTATTTCAACCCTTTCAAGATCTTCAAGTGCAAGCTTGAGTTCTTCTTCATTAAAAAGCATGCATTCTTCTTTAGTTTTAGTTGAATCAATTTCTTCAGAAGGAGTAGGACGTTTGTTACCTGCCATGTATTTAGTCTCCAAGATCTTCCTCAAGTTGTTAGCCTTCTTCCAAGGTACCAGGATCTGATACCAATTGTTGAACACCCAAGATATTGAGGGGGCGTGAATCAATATCCTATTAAAACTTTTACTTGTTAAACTAATAATCCATTTACCGCATGCAATAACCAAGTAGATTAAACATAAAATAAACAGCCACAATCCATCACACATAAACACCAGGATTTTTACGTGGAAAACCCAAAACTGGGAAAAATCACTGTGAGTGTTAGCTCACAATATATTATGTAGGAACAATACCAAATTATAAGAAGGCTTACTGCCCAAATAAATACTCACTGCAAGAATAGCTCACTACCAAAATAGGCTCACTACCTAGAGAAAGGAAGAAAAAGGAAAAATGGCTCACTACTAGGTTGAACTGCTCAGATTGTATCTACACATGCATGGTTAAAATTCCAATGAAGCTCAAAACACTATCTCAAAACTCTTCATCTTGACTGCTCTGCTTTTACATTAAGCAAGATCTTCTTCTTTTGCTCTTGTCACTTGCACTTCACTTCACATATCACCTATACATTCACATTCGTACCACATCCCTCAAACACCAAATTCAAACCCACATATATATCCATAACAATCAAAATCTTCATATTAGGTCGGCCTAATAAGGTGTAGCATGTAGTCATGCCTTATGTATCTTGTCGGCCAATTCTCTCACCAAACTTCATAGCAGACCCAAACAACACTTGAATGACCTTCATCTATGTCGGCCTCAACTATTCCACCACTTAGAATCAAGTTCTAAACAATAGAACTTACCGCATACAATTTGTACTTATCATGTCGGCCTCCAACTCAGACTGCCACTAGTTTAGTTCATCTATCAGACTGAAACTTTTACTGCGGATCACAATAATTACTCAAAATCATATCAGAGACTCTTTATCCATCATAGATCATACCTTCAAAACTGCAAAGAAAAGTATTCTCTTACGTAAAATGCGGACCCCAAGAACACATGCCCTGTCACAGTTAAACACTGTTAACAGTGTAGCGATATTCAGCAGCTTGCAATTATCGTTCCGATGGACTTCAAATCCTAAAACTATGGATTTAGAAACTTCATACAAGTGTTTACAACACCTTAAAACTGCATAATAAAATATGCAATACCAGAGGAATGCAGACCAAATCAATTGAGTGTTCTACTTTGAATATCATTGTGTTCTGCTCTGCCGAACTTAGGCTGTTTGAAGATATGCTTCCGGTATTTATCAAGAGCTAAAATCTTGGATAGAAGATCTTCTATGGACTGCAGACAACATACCAAAACTGCATGATCTGATCTCCAACTGCGGATCAATGCCAGCCAATACATTATCTCTCTGTCGCTATCTTCTGTATAATGTCAACACTTAGCCAAAAAGACTAAGTCTTCTTCATCAGACCAAAACTTCTATTCTAATCTTGTTCCTTTTCTTGTTTCCATCAATTACAACATCTTAAAACATCATGCCCAGTCATTCATCATTATACCAGCAGTGTCGCTCTCTTAATGATGTTTTCCAAGTTGCCAACCGACCTCTGAGAGATTTTCTCCTTCATTATATTCTATATTATTAACTGTTTCTATGAACTGGAAGGATATGAAGAAGCAATGCAGGTAGATGCCAAACAATAATGGGAACAAGGCATGAAAGAGGAGATGGATTCCTTGTTGTAGAACCAGACTTGACACTTAGTCTAATTGCCTACAGGTAAAAGAGCATTACCAAATGAATGGGTTTACAGGTTGAAGGAAGAAGATGGAGGCAAGAAAAGATATAAGGTCAGACTCGTAAAATTTTTTGCATAGAAAAAAGATATAGACTTTGATAAAATATTTTCTTCGATTGTAAAAATGACTTCAATCAGAACTATTCTAAGTCTTGTGGCTGCAAAAGACTTGCATCTTGAACAACTAGATGTAAAAATAACTTTTCTCCATGGATATTTGGAGGAAGAAATTTGCATGCAACAACCACAGGGATATGAGGTCAAAGGTATGGAGGACTTAGTGTGTAGGTTAAAGAAGAGTCTGTATGGATTGAAGCAAGCACCCCGATAATGGTATTTGAAATTTGATAGTTTTATGGCTGAACAAGGTTACAACAAATGTCATTATGATTACTGGGTTTACTTTAAGAGATTGGATAATGGTAGCTATATTATCCTATTACTCTATGTTGATGACATGCTTTTTTCCGGATCTAACATGCATCATATAAATGAGCTTAAGCATAAATTAGCAAATTCATTTGCTATGAAGGATTTGGGTGTAGCAAAACAAATCCTTGGTATGAGGATTTCACGAGATAGGAAAAATAGAAAATTGACTCTGTCTCAAAGTGAGTATATAGAGAAAGTGTTGAAATGATTTAACATGTAGAATGTAAAAGTAGTTAGTACAATTTTGTCTAGTCATTTTAAATTGAGTAAGGATATGTGTCTAAAGACACATGAGGAGGTAGACAAAATGTCTAAGATTTTGTATTCATCGGCTGTTGGTAGCTTTATGTATGTGATGGTATGCACGAGGCTAGATATTGCACATGCAGTAGGAGTTGTGAGCAGGTATATGAACAATATAGGAATGGAACATTGGAATGCTATAAAATGGATTCTCAGGTATTTGTGAGGTACTACTACAAAGAAACTATGTTTTGAAGGATCAACCACTACTCTATGAGGATATGTTGACTCTGATCTGGTGGGTGATATAAATAGTAGGAGAAGTACTACATGGTATGTTTTTACTATAGAAGGAACAATAGTTAGTTGGACTTCGAGGCTGCAAAAGGTTGTTGCACTTTTAACCACTGAAGCTGAGTATGTAGCTGCTACCAAAGCTAGCAAGGAGATGATTTGGTTACAACATTTTCTAGAGGAATTGGGAAAGCAAAAGGAAGATAGCCCATTGTACACCGATGGCCAGAGTGCCATTCATATTGCAAAGAATTTTGCACTTCATTAAAAAACAAAGCACATATAGCTAAGGTACCACTTCATCCGGTCAGTTTTGGAGGATGGACAGTTGAAGTTGGAGAAGATCCACACTAGTGAAATCCTGCTGATATGTTTACGAAGTCTATCACACGGGAGAAACTGATTTCCTCATTGGTTTTCATGGGCCTTCAAGAATGAGAATGGTGGAAATGAGAAACAAGCCAAATCGAAGTGCGTCATCCAGTGGGAGCTTCAAGTGTAGTGGTGTTGCTCTAGGATTAGTCTCCAAGTGGGAGATTATTTGACCTGTGGAGCCTAATTAGTCTCCAAGTGGGAGATTGTTGGTATGTGGCAACTGATCATGCTGTAGGACTTTAGGTACACACAGTAAGCTAATTTTTTGTGACTTAGACAGCCACATTTTGGCCCCAAATCAATTAACTGGGGAGTGTAAGGGGCGGAGGGTAGAGCCCATGGTGGGGGTCTGGGGGTAGCACCCCTAGCCAGGGGCTTGGGGGAAACACCCTTGAAGCAAAAAATGCCCTATATTTAATAAAGGCGTCGATTGTTAGTTTTGTAAACTGACATTGTAAACTGCCAAAAAGGCTTGATAAATAAGTAGCTGTGGAATATGAAAGGTAAAGAGACTGAAGGCAACTTGAGTGCATTTCATGTAGCACACAACAACAGATTATGCTAGAAGTTGTAATTGATATGTTTGACGTTGGATAATAAAATATTGGATGGTTGTGTTTCTGTGGATGTAGCCCACATTGGGTGAACCATGTTAAATCTCTGTGTTGAATTGTGTTATTCTTTGTTATTATGTGTTTTAAATCTGCATTATAATTGTCAATTTGTATTGCTCCGGTCTGCCAAATCCCTAATAGTATTTTAGTTTGTTGATGTTATTCTTAAAACTCAAGAGGCTGGGACCAAGTTGTATTTCATCTTTGAATTATTCTAAGTGAGATATACTCATATCCTTTTTTGATTTTTCACTTGAAGTGGATTTATCTAGGGTATATTTGTGTTGCTCTTTTATGGTGTTTATTTCTTTGTGTATACGCCTAAAAATGACATGACTTTGTCTAAATAAATATTCTTAATATTTATTTCATTCTAATTCTTCTATCAATAAATAAATAAACAAATTTATTTATATGACTCGTATTCCTCTAAATTAATTAAATATGAAAATATTTAATTACCTCTTCTAAAGTCAAAATTAAATAAATTCCTTTATTTAATTAAATTCTTCCAAACAATCAAATAATTCTTAATTATTTAATTAACTCAACTTCTTCCTCCAAATTTAAATAAATCAATCAAATTTATTTAAATCCTCTCAATATCTAAAAATAAAATAGAATCAAATATTTTATTTATTCTTCCAAAATCATGCACAAATAATTAAATAAATTTATTTATTTAATTTGTTTTCTTATCTTCTAAAAATCTTCCAAATCTTCTAAAAATAAGTCTTCTTCTTCATGCACACAAAATTAAATAATTTATTATTTATTTTCTCTCAAATCATGTAAAAGCAAATCACAAGTTGAGTTAACTATCTCAATCAACCTTGTTTTTATCAATAATTTTTAAATTAGAAAGAAGCATTCTAATTTATAAAAGCAAATCTTATCTTTATAAAAGAAAGTAGTTAACTCAAACAAAAACAACTTTTTGTGTAACACTTGTCTTCTATCTATTCGCGCACATTCTCTCAAGTCTTCTATATCGTTGATCTTCTTATTCTTTCTATACAGTTGATCTCTTCTCTCGCAAGTCTATAAATTGAACCCTATTCCTCCATTTCAATCATCCAATCTTTTAGTATTGTTACTCTGCAGGAATTACAACGCGCCTTTGGCACCAATTCCAAATGCAAGAATGTTTTGTGGTTCTGATCAAGTTAGGTTTCAGCGTCTTGATTTTTGTTATCATGTCTTTCTATGCTACTCGAGGATGCCAAAAGCTAGAGATGCTATGATGGGGGCATGATTATTTTCTTTGTTTGTTGTTTGTGGATCAAACTTTAGTAATGTGAAGCCTTGTCTAAAGACATGATCAACAAAAGATCATCGAGGACATCAAAGGTCTAACATGAAAGGGGGCAATCCTTGTCTGTTGATACGTAAGAAATACTTAGGTCATCTCGGTTCAATTATACCTAGATGCTTGTATTTTCTTACAACATAATAAACGCTCAATGATGAAACAAGCACTTCAAAATACTTGCAATATCAAGATGACAAATATCCATATCCATAACGTATCCAATTGCATTCCATATCCATATCCACATCCATAACATATCCAAAAACTGAGTTTTTTGTGCAAGGTTCCGTACATAGGAGGATTCGGCGCATCTGATCAATTCTAACATGCATCTGTGTTCTGTTACAGTGCATCTACTGAAACGAGACATATACTTTGTTTCTGTGCTTTTGTCCTCTGTCTCAGCGCTTTTGTAATAGCTGTGCATATAATCTCTATCTTTGCGCATCTAATCTCTGTACCTGTGCATCTAATTCTGATAGTGACTTTTTGGGTTTTCTTGTGATTTTGCTACGTTGACACTTTTCATAGGAATATTATCTAATCTACTTGCAATTTAGGGGCTGGTTTAGGCATTCTAGCTACATTGTTAACACACATCATATTTTTAAAGGATAGTAATCAGATGTTCATGCAAAATCACATCTAGATCTAACTAGGAAGGATTGTAATTTGATATTGTTGCATCAACAAATTGAATCATTGCTATCTTGCTTTCAAAGTTAACAACTCATGTGTGTGCCCAAGTAGCTTAACACATTTAGTCTTTTTCATTTTAACTAGGGGAAAAGAACCACTGTCTTTCATGTTTTTGGAATGATACTAGGCCTATGCTCTCCCCTATCTTGGGTGACCAAAATGCCAGACATATCATTTCACATGTGTTAAACCCTTAGAGAGGCCTGCCCTTGGATATCCTTATGTCCAAGTGGGAATGACATTAAGTGGTAACAAGCTAAATCCAAGTTCTGCCAAGCCACTATAAATAAATTATGTTTGGAGTGAAAGCTTCAAACAACGAGTGTTGTGTTATACCGACAGCCTAAAACCCTCCAAGGCACAACCCTTGAAGGCTAGGAGACTCCATAATGAAGAGTAGCACTACCACACGTATAACCACTCGAATGGTTGCACTTACTAATCATCCTTTGTTTTTAGTAGCCAAAAACCCCTATAAGCTGGTGCAGGGGAGGGTGATTATCACCTCCCAAAGATGCCTCGACTAGAAATAGTGAGAATTCAATTTATATTGTCCTAGCCAGCCTAGGATTTGTACTTGCTTTTTTAGTCAAAAAGAGTCCAAAAAATTACAAAAAAAGATAAAAAACCATGAAAATATTCTTTGTGTTTGTTGTGTCTTCTTTCCATAATTGAAAAAAATCATATCAAAAAGACCAACTTGCAGCCAAGAAACTAAAAACATCAAAAAACGTACTAGGAAAATTGTAAAAAAAAACCAGAGCTGCGCATCTGTTTCGACCTGCTATGCATTTACTGCAACTTTCTACACATTTGTTGTCTATTACTGCACTTTTATCATTCACCAGAACTGCGCCTTTGTCCTGACTTACTACGCATTTATCCTCTGTTTCAGTGCATTTATTGTTGCGCATCTACAACAGTGAGCTTTTCCACATCTTTTGAGAGAAAATTTTTAGCATTTCTGGATACCCATTTCAACCTTGTTCCTGTTTCTGAGATCAGATTTACCGTGCAGTCCTCTTCCATCCGTTTCCATAGCGTACCCTCTCTTTTGTCGGTTGTCTCGTCCACCTTCTACTAGGTCTTCCCATAAACAAGTCAAAGTTCATATATTAGATTAGTGCAAGACCTTTTTCAGATCATTTTAGATTCAAGTAAACCTAGTAAGTCTCCACTATCAAGGATCGAACATCCTTTTCCCTCAAAACTTCACTAGTGGTCTTGGTGCAAGACTAGTCTCTACATAGTAAACGGGTACTGGCTATCCTTACTTGTGGCTATCGTCTTGTGTCATCCAACTTACTTGGAATCATTGATCAAAAGAGTCCCTTGTTCAAATCTCATCACCGCAAGTATCCCCTTCTCAACAATCTCAACCAACACCTTACCAAAATCTTTAGTTTCACCCCACTTCTTCCCATGTCACCTTGCATGGTCTTAACTAGATCCCAATACCAAAAACAACTCGAAATGGCCAGAACATCTGAGAGAATTGTGTCCCCTCATGACAGTGATGAGGAAATCTCCCATGAGGACTACCAAGGAGCCCTCCAAGATCAAAAATTTCAGTGCATGCTAGACAAAATGCTCAAAGAGGACCCTCAAAGATACCTTCTTCATCTTGAAAACCAAGGACTTAAACTCCCCTTGAACTTTGATCTCAACAAACTGAAATAAATCATAATGGAAGAAATTCATGAGGACCGTACAAGTGAAGATAAGACCATTGACCAAGATAAAGGTAAAAAGGCTGCAAACTCCAACATACCCCTGGACATATTAAAACAAATCGAGAGCCTAACACAACAAGTGGCAGATCTCAAAATGGGAACACCCTCTAAAACTTACTCATTGGAGGATATCTCGTCGCACCCCTTTGACAAAAGCTTGAACATGGTACCTTTCCCCTTTCGGTTCAAAGTTCCTAACTTTGACAAATACAAAGGGAAAGGAGACCCAAGAGATCACATTAGGGAATTTAGCGTTGTGTGCCTAGAAGTAGCTCACAACGAAACCTTCTTAATGAGACTATTCCCTAGATCCTTAGGTGGACAAGCCATGGAATGGTTCTCACAAATTCCCCCAGGTATCAAAACTTTTGATGAGTTAGTAAACAAGTTCGTCACACACTTCTCATATAACATTGAACATGAAGTCCCCATGCTTGACCTATGCAATACAAAGCAAAAGGGTGGTGAATCCTTCGCCTCTTTCTTACAAAGGTGGAGGCAACTCATGAGCAAATGTTCATATGATGTGCCTGAGAAGCAATTGACGGAGATGTTTGTCCACAACCTTAACCCCGATCTAAGTTACCAAATCCAAATTCAATGCCCTACCTTATTTACGAAAGTCATTGAGATGGGACTATTTATCGAGAAAGCTATGATTGCCAAGGGGCAAATAAAGTTGTACAAGGACACCCCTAACTCTAACTACACCATGGACAAGTCAAAGTTTTGGACAAAGAACAAAAATGTCGTCAATGATGGAGTGGTTGATGCCAAAGTAGCGGCTCCCAAACAACAACCAATTTTCACTCTCAAAGGAGAAGCAAGCAATGCTACACCAAACAAAACCTTCTCTCATGAGCTAAAGCCATGGTTCACCTCCAATCCTAGATGAAAATTCACACCACTAGGGGAGTCCCAGGAGTCTACATTAAGAAAGCTATTAGCCAACAATGAGATCACTCTTCCACCCACTAGTGACTATGAGCCTCAAGTAAAACCTCATTATTGGAAAGATACTAATTTCTACGAATATCATAGAGGAAGAGGCCACAAAACCAATGACTGTATCCATCTCAAACATGTCATTCAAGACATACTTGACCAAAATTAGGTAGGCACTAAGGAACATACCTCTAACGAGACACAAATGGCATACAAGGATCCACTCCTCAACCATGACAGACCATACAACAACAACAATAATAATAACTATAATAGGCAGAATCAAAACAACGAACACAATAATGCTAACTACGCGAGTGTGCCATTTGTTTATACCGTCAACTGCATATTGGAGCACATCCCACAAGTTAATGTGGTCACATTCAACCAACAATCAGAACCCAACAAAACTGATTGTAGCATCATCACCCGCAGTGGTAAGGTCACATTAAACATGCTTCCTCTAAGGTTGTCACCTTCTCTGTCTAACTGCCATACATACAGTGTCATAGACCAACTTTGGAAAACTCTTGCCCACATATCTATCTTAGAGTTGTTGCGTCTATCTCCCTCCCATGAGAAAATTCTTGATAAAGCCCTAGTGGAAACAATTGTGCCCACGAACTTGGCCCAAGAGAAGTTTCAAGCCATGGTAGGAAATCTAACCTCCTCTAGCACCATATCGTTCACCGAACAGGATGACCTTTCAGTGTCTCAGCCTCATAACACACCCTTGCATATCGTCGCTTTCATTCATAAACATCATATCAAAAGAGTTCTCATTGATGGAGGAGTCAGTTTAAATATTTGCATGCTCAAGCTAGTCCTTACATTTGGGTTCTCTGAAACTGCAGTGGATCCTAGGAAAAAGATCACTATTAAGGCCTATGATGAAGAAGAAAGAACTACTAAAGGAATAGTGGTGTTACCAATACAAGTTGGACCAATGATAAAGGACGTTGTTTGCCAATTCCTAGATAGGGAGCTATCCTATAACATTGTCCTAGGTAGACCCTGGATTCATGCCATGAAAGTTGTGCCTTCTACCTACCACAATGTTCAAATTCCCTCATAATGGCTGGCAGATCACCATCCAAGGTGATCTTGATCCTTTTCAGCATTACAACACTATCCGCTCAAACCCTGATTGCATCATTCCCAACAATAGAGCTTCTACATCCCCCATCTCATAGCATGATTCTACCTCTGAAGCTTCCTTAGCCAAGCCCAAAGAGCAGAAAATCACAATCAATGAAACAGGGATTGGGGAATACTCCATTGAGTACAACCTCAACTTAGCCAAAATGCCTTTATCCCCAAGATCCCTTGGGCGATGTACACCTAAGTACATTCCAAAACCTTCTACTTCGCCCAAACCTCCCATAGCTCCCTTTGTAAAATGGGGGACCCTATCAGATGAGAGTGAGGAGAAAGATGTCTTGCAATGGCTCTACATAGAGGAAGATAACACACAACAAGAACCACCTAAGCTCCCAATGGAAATCTATGGGCATGGTGAATCTATCCTACACAGAATGGGTTATGAAGGACAAGGTCCCATTGGCCTAAGAAAAGAAGGAATCATCAAACTTATTCAACCTTCCTCATCCTCACTGGAAAGAAATACAAAAGGGCTAGGATACAAAGACAAAGGCAAAGCTAAGGCAAATGCTTGTCTTGTGGAAATGATCCACAACCTTGAAGAGGATAGTGACACAAATTCCAATGAATATGAATGGGATAAACTCACAAAACACTGCTATGAGGACAAAGGAGTTGACACCATTCAAACCTATAACCCCTACCGTGAGGGACAAATGCTAACGCATAGACCATTAGAGTCTGATTCACTAACTTCTGAGAGTATGATTTTCGAGGAAGGTCAGAGTTCCATTGCAATAATTAATCTGGAGGAAAGTACCATCCTAGATCCTATCCCTACCAATTTGAATCTTGACCATGTATCCATTCAAACTATCACACCCAATGAATTAGATCTATCTTTCGACCCCCTTCCCCTTGTGCATCCTGAACTTATCGACTGGGATTTACAAGGAACCCCACAACTAGACATATTCCAAAATGATGATGCCTATATTGACTACATGGAACTTAGGGACCACCTACCTACAGGAGATCATAAAGCTGACTTCACCATTGAACTCAACACTGTGGCTTATTTTGGAGAGGGTGTCAAGCCTTCTAGTCATAAAAACATAAAAATAAAAAATGAATCTGATGGTGAAAACTATTCTGTGGCAGTATCAGATCCCAAAATAGTATTAAGAAAGGACACATCAGATGGTGAAAACCTCTCTGAGGTGCCAGATGATGGAAGGCTTGACAATCTCCCCAACAACATGTACCAGGAGAAGTCTTAGATTGTTGTGGAACCTACCTAACCTATCAACATTGGAACAGAGGATAACCCTAAGATCATTTACTTTGCAAAGTTTCTATCTCCACCGGAAAAGACCAAATTTGTACCATTCTTCAAGAAAAAGCAAGTCAGCTTTGCTTGGTCATACATAGATATGCCTGGTTTAGATCTAGATTTGATTCTGCATCATCTTCCACTAGATCCAGGGGTCAAACTAGTCAAGCAGAAGCTCAGGAAGATGCATCCCCACATTGCATTACTAGTAAAAGAGGAACTCAAGAAACTGCTGGATTTAGGGTTCATCAGGGCAATAGACTATCCAGAGTGGGTATCCAACATAGTGCTAGTATCCAAACCTGATGGCAGAGTCATATTGTGCAATGATTTCTGAGATCTAAACAAGGATTGTCACAAGGATGACTTTTCATTTCCTAATATTGATATCATAGTCGACTTAACAACATGACATACCATGCTTTCTCTTATGGATGGCTTCTCCAAGTATAATCAAATCAGGATAGCACCAGAAGACCAACATAAAATAGCTTTCACTTGTCCATGGGTCACTTTCTGCTAGAATGTCATGCCATTTGGGTTAAAGAATGCAGGGGCAACATATCAACGTGCTATGACCACTATCTCCCATGATATGATGCACGTCACAATGGAGGACTATGTAGATGACATCCTTGCAAAGTCACTCACAAGAGAATCACACATAGATGTACTAGAGAAGGTCTTTCAGAGACTAGAACACTTCAAAGTCAGTTTGAACCTGAAGAAATGTGTGTTTGGAGTCACCTCCGGCAAGCTCCTAGGCTTCATTGTATCAACAAATGGGATCAAGGTGGATCCTGCCAAAGTCAAAGCTATCATGGAAATGCCACTGCCAAAGAACATCACTCAACTGCGGTCTCAATAGGGCAAGTTACAGGCAATCTATCGATTCATATCACAATTGGTAGACAAGTGCCAACCTTTTAGTCATCTCTTACATAAAAACATTCCATTTAGATGGGATGAGAAGTACGAAGAAACATTTTGCAAATTGAAAGAGTATCTTATGAATCCACCTATCTTGATGCCTCCTATCCAAGGAAAGCTGCTATTACTTTACATATCTGCTACACCAACAGCTCTTGGAGCCCTATTAGCACAACAGGATTATGAAGGCAAAGAAAGGGCTATCTACTACATCAGTCGCACATTGGTGGGCTACGAACTGCAATATTCTCAAATAGAAAGATTGTGTCTTGCTATGGTTTTTGCTTCCTAAAAACTATGACATTACATGCTAGCACATCCAGTCAAGCTTATTGCAAAGAGAGATCCACTGAAATACCTATTAAGTAAAGCCACTCTCACAGGTCACCTAGCTAAGTGGGTAATGCTCCTAAGCGAATATGACATTGAGTATGTAGAAAGAAAGGCTATCAAAGGTTAAATTATTGCCGATTAGTTAGTAGAAGCACCATTGTAGGATACCACACCAATAACATTTGAGTTTCCAGATGAATCCATATTCAGTATCATAGCACACTCATGGAAAATCTACTTTGATAGATCCTATACAAACCATGGATTGGGGGTAGGAATCTTGTTGGTCACCCCTCACGGTGACACCATACCTAAGTCTTACTATTTTCTATTCACATGCACAAACAATATAGAAGAGTATGAGGCCTTGGTCATTGGTCTCAAAATGGCAGCATAATGGAAAATAAAGGAGCTACATGTCTATGGTGACTCCCAATTGGTAATCAATCAAGTCAATGATGACTATCAGACCAAAGATGACAAGTTAATCCCATACAAGCATATGGTCAATGACTTTAAAGAGTACTTTATGATCATCTCCTTTGAGTAGATACCTCACATTGAAAACAAAGCAGCAGATGCCATGGCAACCATTGCCTCGCTCCTCAAGATCCCAGAGAATAAGTCACGGTATGAGTTCTTGGTGGATTCAGTTATGCAACCAGCTTATGATCTTCCTGAAACACACTCCATTTGCCTCTTAGTCAGATTTGATTCACCTTGGTATGGTAAGATTTACACGTACCTCAAGGATAACGCCCTACCACCTGACTTGTCTACCAACCAACGCCAAACCTTCATTTGCCAAACCTCCCATTACACCATTATTGCTGATACTTTATACTGACGAGGTCTGGATGGTACTTTACTCTGATGTTTAGAACGTGAAGAATCTCAAACCGCCTTACGAGACGTACACGGAGGAATTTGTGGAACGCACTCTAGTGATCCTTCTTTAGCTAAGAAACTCATGCGTTTGGGATACTATTGGCCAAACATGGAAACTGATTCATATCAATTTGTGAAGAAATGTAAGCAGTGCCAGATACATGGAAACCTGATACATGCACCAGCTCAAGAGCTCTGACCTTTAATGACACCTTGGCCCTTTTGTTAATGGGGACTCAACCTTGTGGGCAAAATTCACCCTCCATCATCCAATGGCCACAAGTTCATAATAACTACCACTAAATATTTTACCAAGTAGATTAAAGCCATTACACTCACAAATCTCATAGGAAAACAGATTGCCTCCTTCGTCCTCAATTATCTCATTTCCAGATATAGAATTCCCTCATCCATAGTCATGGATAATAGAAGACCTTTCAAGAACCAAGATGTCCAAGATCTTTGTGACAAATTCAAAATCCAACACCATTTCTCCACCCCCTACTATCCACAAGGCAACGACCAAGCAGAGGCATCCAACAAAAAAATCTTGAAAATCCTCAAGAAGACAGTCAACGATGCTGGCTGTGATTGGTACATACAACTAAATCCTGCTCTGTGGGCCTATCGAACCAGTATATGCACTCCCACAAGTGCTACACTTTATGCCCTAGTCTATGGATCAGAAGCCATTTTTCCCATCGAGGTCGAGTTACCATCTCTAAAGGTGTCGTTAAAAGGTCTTGTCATTGATGAAGACTACAGAGTTTCCAGATTGCAAGAGTTAGAGTTGTTAGAGGAGAAGAGACAGAACACTTTCAATCATCTCAAAACATATCAACAGAGAATGCCACAGAGCTACTTTCACAGGGTCCATCCAAGGGTCTTCAATGTTGGTGATCTAGTACTTAAGGAAAATCCCTGCAATCAGCAGGATCGGGAAAAGAAAGGTAAGTTTGAACCCAATTGTCTTTGTCCTTATGTCATCATCGTGGCCTATGGGTCAGGAGCATATCAGTTAGCGACATCAGAAGGTGAGTTGTTCGATGACCCAATCAATAGTATGCATCTTCGCCGGTTCTATACCTAAGAGAACCCCAATGTAAGGGGGGCAAAAATTAAAAAAAAAGCAAAAAAATAGAAAAATGCTAAAAAAATCAAAAAATTGAAAAAAAAACAAAAACAAATGTCCTTTGGTGAAAACCTGGCAAACAGGTGCCTTGGATAGGTGCCATGATGAAAACCTGGCAAACAAGCATCATGTGTACTTTTAGCTTTCATGCAAATAAAAACAAGTGGTGAAAACCTGGTAAACAGGCGCTACTTGTGATAGACTGCCTCTTCCATCTTTTGGAAACCAATCACCTTATGTCCAGTCCTCCTTCCATCATCTATCATCTGATCCATATCTAGCTCATAATAAAAACCTAATGATAACCTATCATGGATTGATACTCTATCTCTTTTGTCGCCTTATCAACTAAGGTCTTATCCAGTATCCTATCCACAGTGTCAGCCTAGCATAGCGTCTGTTATTAGTATCGTAGGGTCCACCCTGAACTACGCTGCCTTTGCGTCGTCACGTAGGCAAGGCCATTATCAATGCGCCCCCGAGGCTTCCCATCCATCCCATATCTTGTCATCTATCCTCTAGTCCATCCATAGTCCAATTCCTAAACTACATTGCCTCTGCATCGTCACGTAGGCAAGGCCATTTAGAAATGAGCCCCCGAGGCACTAGGTCAGTCCCTTAGGGTCCATTTTACCAGGCATGCATGCAAACACAAGCAAAACCCACTTCCAAAGAAGAATTTTTGGTGCAAGACATCAACCTATCCAAAGAAAAGAAAAAAAGTACCTAAAGCACTCTAAATGATTCTATCTAAATTATGGCAAGAAAAACACATCTAAATGCAAGAATGTTTTGTGGTTGTGATCAGGTTAGGTTATGACGTCTTGATTTTTGTTATCATGTCTTTCTATGCTACTCGATGATGCCAAAAGATAGAGATGCTATGATGGGGGCATGATTATTTTCTTTGTTTGTTGTTTGTGGATCAATCTTTAGTAATGTGAAGCCTTGTCTAACGACATGATCAACAAAAGATCATCGAGGACATCAAGGGTCTAACATGAAAGGGGGCAATCCTTGTCTGTTGATACGTAAGAAATACTTAGGTCATCTCGATTCAATTATACCTAGATGCTTGTATTTACTTGCTAAATCAAAATCCATGTAAGCAATACTTTGGTCATCTCAGTTCAATTATACCTAGATGCTTGTATTAACTTACAACATTTTGGAAAAAGTACCTAAAAAAAATCACCCAATGATGAAATAAGCACTTCAAATTACTTGCGGCATCAAGATAGCAAAACCGTTCACATCCATATCCCATGCAATAAAGATCCAAAATGCAGAGTATCAATGTTTATAAAAAGGTTGTGAGTCCTTCTACCGAGTCAGTCTTCAGTCAATCTTCCACCTATCAACCTGTCATTTCTATGTTGATTGAGTACATTTGGACATAACAAAAACATAGCATAAGTTGCATATCATATCACATGAGATAGTCATTAACATTATTAAATCATTTGCATACATAATAAGTGCATTAGATCATCCATATCCATTTGCATCAGCATAACATAGTGTCAAAATAGAAAATCAAAAAATATAGACAAGTACATGTAGATCATCTCATAAACTACATAATCACATAGATAACATTTGCATTTGCATACATAAAAGTGCATTCGATCATCATCATATCAAAGAGTCCTAGAATCATATCTCATAAAGTATCATAGTGTCATAAACATCACATAGCATCATATAGACATCACAAACATGTGTATCATATATAGACATCGAAAGTAAATGCATCCATGACATACAGCATAAACAACTACATATAGAGATCATATAGCTGCATCATCATATAAATATAAGATAAAACATGTCCAAGTGTACAACATATCTAAGTTCATATAAAGTGTATACATCGCATGAATAACGATACATGTCTCGGTACAAAATTATTCAAGTATATACATATCAGGCTATCTGAGCCATCAAAAAGTGTATACATAAAGCCAAAATTGGTACAAGTGTAATGGCTAGCCCTACTGTCATGGGGCACTACTCCCAGCACTACCCTCTTCGCCTCCACCTCTACTAACCCCCGACTGCTATGGGCCCATCACCGACGCTGCAGACTATGAACCCTCTATTCTCTGAGATGTACCGGCTACTGACTAGCTCCTAAAACTGGGTGCCCTCTAATCTGCTGGCATGGCCCCATGATATAGACCCCTATAATTCTGAGTCTGGGCCTGCACCCTAGAAAGCTCCGCCTGAATCTGCACAAGCTGCGCCTGTACCTGATGCCCTTGTGTGACCAAGAAATTGGTGGCTCCATCGGTACCCAAGGCTGCTAGAGCTAAGTTTCTCTCTAGTCTGAGGGCTCGCACCCTCACCAATGTTGTATTCTGCTTTGTAGTGAGCCCAGAGATGATCCCTGCGTCTAACTCTCTCTGGGACTCTGCCATCCTGAGCTGTGCCCTAAGCTGTCTGACTTGGCCCTACAACATGGTAATGGCCTGCTGCTGTAAATCGGACTGAGGAACCTGCACTTGAGGAACCTAAACCTGTGGCACCTACTGTTGAGTTACCTACTGAGGTACCAGCACCTATACCGACTGTGTAGCCTGTTGTTGTGCTACCTGCTGCTAGGAGGATTCCTCCCCAGTTCTCCTCCTCTGTCTACCTCCACCTCCTTCACCACCCCCTCTATCTCCTCCATTGCCTCCATCATCTCCATCTCCTTGTCCTCTCCCCCTCCTCCGTCTCCTCCTCCTCTTGCTTGCACCATCCTCATCTTTTGAATCCTCCTCATCTAGGTGAGGAACCAACTGTAACGCCCCGCCCTGAACACCTTAGAGAAATTTACATTTATGCTATTTGAAACTAGAATTTTTTTTTTAAAAAGTGATTAAGATAACAAAGTAATGTTAACATAACTAATTACACCATTAAACTTACGACATGTTCTCCAAGGTTTCAAGGCTGCATTACTTAACAATTCAACTAACATAATTTAACATACATTACTAACATCAATAACAGAATCTAACTCTAATGTACAATTAAATAACATATTCATATTCATTACATGTCATCAAATGATATAATCTACATGATTGAATACACAAATATAATGTTTTCCTTACACATAAGTACATCATTACATCATTACATTGCCATTTTCATACTACATCAAAATTACATACATTATGAATGATCTATTACACAAGTCTGGTACAAGATTATACACATACATCTTCATCAACTGGTACAAGAACAATTGTTTGAAAACTAAGATAAATCTCTTCTGCACATGAACTTCGACAAGGAATAACCAATGGATAGGAAAGCTCTTCCACCTTACCATGTGGAACCCTAAGGTCCACCCCCGAGCTAGGAGTTAACATGAGGTCCCAAACAACAATAGTCAGGTAGACAAAAGACTAACATGAACAAAGGATGACCAAACTCCAATACAACACATGACGAATGACATAAACAACACAACACAACTTCCAGAGGTGACACATAACATAAGTGGAGAGACCATACAAGGAATGCTAGGTTGTAGTAGGGAGAGTGTCATCGCATGGTCCTAGCATGGGTTACCCTGGCAGTCTCTCACTAGACACCGACCCCATAGGGTGACACATGTGGAATCGACCTTCCTTCGTGAGGACAAGGAAGTCAATCTTGCCGACCAGGCCTTCTCTACCCATCCTTAGTCTAAACAAGCACTACAGGCCATGGGAGAAGAATCCATTTATCTTGTTTAATGTGAAATCTACCCTTAACCCCCTAGTTCATTTTAGGTTATCACTTGATTAATCTACTTTCAATGGGTTACCCTGGCTACCACTTTGGGCACCGGCCCCACATTGAAAGCCACCCTCCTTCCTAACACCTAGTAAACCTTAACCATCATACAAGGCATTATAACAATACACATACATGTTCACTACAAGGCATAAACCCTCTTGCATTACAAACAGAATCATAACACCAATTGTTATCCATCGCTTATAACATTACAACACTTTACTTTTTTACAGATTCCAAGTCTCTCCATACGACAATTTCGACAAAACAGATACAAGATAGTCACAAGTGGTTAAATATCTCATCCCGAGAATATTATATCCACAAAATACATTAACAACTTTCGACAATTTTGCATTCATAATAAATTGTACTTCATACTCAATTACAATCACATGTTTAAAACACCACAACACTAGAACACCTATCCACATGTTGGTTGTACTCAAAACACGACATACTATGCCTCTGGAATTTTGACCATTAACAATTTACCATATTACGACAACAAGAATTCTTGATTCATACAATTCAATTCAAGTTCTAGAGTTACACTAAAATTCCTTCTTGTAAATAACTTTGTCATAAAATCAATATAGAATTACATTAACTCTTTTAACCAAACCAATTGATTTTAAATTTAATGTAGCAATTATATTAATACATTACAACTTAAATTATCTAAATACTCTTCGTATTGTTTCTAAAAATAAATCACAAGATTTAACCAAACAAGCTTTTACAATACATTCGAAGAGAATCTTTTGACTGAACTGCATTATTTAGTTTGTGTTATCCTCATTCAAGATATACATTTACAACTGTTTGCCATATCATGTTTAACAACCGATACATGGTATATCTTCTGACCCTCTCAACTGAATTTCTTCTGACTTTAGATTAATCTAATGATTTAACCAGTAAAACTTCACTCGATTACGATAATAAATTATTTTACCAACCAAATTACCATTTCCAACAGTAGAATGAGTAATAATATTCTGACGGTTCTCGTGATATAAACGTCTTTGGAAATGAATTTATCCACGATGATTTAGATCTAACGGTATGGTCGATCGTCATTTGGTAGTTGTATAATCTGCGTTTGTTTCCAAGGCATTCCCGTTTTCACGTAAATACTCCAACTACAACTGTCATGAGCGTTAACCTATCGAATTGTAAGAGAGTCGTAACTATTCCCATAAAAACGGAATAAGAAATGGTTTGACATATATCGCAGAGGAGGTGTAAAATTGTTATTGACTATTTTACCATTGACATGGATGATATTTAATCAGTCTAATGACTTCTGGCAGCACCTATCCAACCCCTTCGAACTTGCAATTGATATAATAGATGGTAACACTTCAATAGTTTTCTCTCTAACCAAATATCCCACGAAGGTGATGGTCACAGAAAACAGAGACAAAAAGGTTTGAGGAAGGACGTTTTATGGTTTCCAAGGACATTCTCTGAGTACACAGTGACTTGTTAATACTTCCTACTATAGTGCAGATTCCAAAAGAGAAGGTGCGAATGCAGAATTAACGATGGATTTCATATTTATTTCTGACAAAAATTATCAGATTGCAAACTCTTTGCAAATTACAAATAGCTGATTGCTGTATGTGCATAATAATTTCCCTTGGCAGCGCTGGCCCTTTAGAGGAAGCACCAAATTCCATCAATGAGATATCTATTAAGTCTGTGTTGGTTGTGTGGGCTGTTTTGCAGTCTGTTGAACTAGTGCGAAGATGTGATCTGTATAATGGAACCTCTCCAGAAGTGCGCCCAGGTGAAAATAGCGATCTATAGAAATAGAATGATTGCAGGATATATACAAAATGGATTTGTTGCAAGGGTAGCGTTAGACATTACATTGAGATACCTATTAAATCTGCAATGGTTTTGTGAATTGCTTAAAAACTGTCGAACTAAAATAGCAGAATGATCCAATCTAGTTTGAGCGCCATCCCATCATGATTTTGACATAAGAAATTCCCTTCAGATGTGGCATCTAATCCAAAGGACACCGCACAAGGGGAGTTTACCAATCAAAAATGTAATGGAAGAAATGCACAAGACTAGCATTCACATTTTACAATGTATTCTCTTACTATATCTCTTCAGTAAATGATATAAGAAATGTTTGTGCATCCATGTAAGAGTAAACATGTGTAGCTAAATGCATCTAACCCTAACAACTCACTCAAATGTGGTTTATTTCATCCACTTCATAAAGGTATTACTCAGACCAATACAAGAATGCAAATGCCCGATCAAAATCTATTTCCGTTCTCTTCCTAGATGGTGGGTTTTGGTGACAGTCCAAAGGCGTCACTTATCAAACCCAATGATGGCATTAAACACCGATCTCAGAGTTGCTACCTTTTTTTAAAATTTGACAGCTGGGGACTGTGATAATTTACAGTGTCAAATTGTTTGTTGACAGATAGTTTAATGGTTGAGAGAGAATAAGGAAATTGACAGAAGAAAATACATGGTTAAGTCTGTGCAAGGAATTTACAAGGGCGATCTGAGGGATCTGAGAAGATGTCTAAACTGTATGTTCAAAACCTACCATCTATACACTGGTCCAAGATTGCATACCAAAGAATTGGCAGAAATACACCGTCAATGCCATGTAAAAGAGTTCGATGAGACTCCATAGGCGTTCCACTCATCATGACAATGTTATGGCATATTAAGTCAATTACACAGTAGTTGTTAAGAGATTGCAGTGTAGAGAAGGAAAGAAATTGTTGTATGATGTAGAAATTTAATGTCTGAGAGAGAAGGAGATATGCAGGGAATACATCATGGTATCTATGAAATGGAGATGACATAATGCGATCTGTGGTGATATCATTTGAATGAAAATACTTTTCAGTTTAAGGGTTTGGAGGATGGTGGGAGAAATGTAAGGAAAATTCCATTTTTTATAGACCCAATGATTCACATCTAAATCCGTCCATAGAAAATAAACATTAGCAGAAGTGACAGAATGTTCAGGCAGAAAACCATTCAACCAAAAGAAATCTGTTGCAAATAAAGAAGCAATCAACCCAACATGTACAGATTCAGAAAAAGAATCAGAGGAAGAAATCAAGCATTCAAAGGAACCTGGCTGTGATGTCGAATCAAGAAATCTGTTCCAACTACTACAGTCCAAGCTTCTTTCCAGTCTTCTTCTTTGCTCTCCTCCTGCAATCCCTCCTCTTTGCAATCCCTTTCTCTCTGCAAATTCCCTTTTCACAAAACAAGCCTTTCGCCTTGCAAGGATACGACATGCGATCCTATGCCTCTTCCTCCTCAAAATATATTTTTTTATTATTTTAATGGTCTAATAGTTAATTATTATTAAAATTTATGATTTTTATTAATATAAATATATGATTCCAACTAAATTTAATCTTTTTTTATAACCAACCAACTATTTTTTATTTATAAAGTTGTAACAATACATCTATCTATAATTTTTACAACTCTATTATAATTTATTTTATCAATTAAATTGTAAATCATGAATTACAACATGACGTACAATTAATTTATTTATTTAAATATTCATTACAACTAATTACTACATTCAACAATACAAAGTTTCTTATAATTTTTATTTAACAATTTTACTTCCCATAAAACTATAATTTATTTACAACAATTATACTCAATTATCGATAATTACAATTATGCTCAATTATCAACTTTTACAAATATATTTAATTATCAACATTATAATTTCTGTATAATGATTCTATTTAATGCACAGCACTACGTTACACACTTAGACACCTTTGGACCTACTTAGACTTCAAGGTATAACATTACCTGTCTACAAATCATGATCAAACGACAGACAATGACCACAAGGGTAAACTGACAATCAGACAACACTGACAAGGGACCTCACGTTAACTCCAAACAACTATTCCATTGGCAAAGACACGCTCAGACCTGGTAAATCAGGTGGAGTTGGTGCCTAGTACCTATATCCTGCAGCAAACGCACGGTTAAACATAACAAGATATATATCCAGATGCAGTCATATAGTGAATGGAAATCGCAGTGGGGTAGGGTACTCAAGTGCGAGTAATACAACACTGTTCCATTCACGTTCATGTTTAAACAAATAACTACATTGAACAAGATTTCTGGTTACTTATCAACAACATAAAACAATCTATTATCTCACAATCAAATATAGTGAATAACATCAAAGCATCTATAACATCTAGTTTATTTATCAAATTGTAAAGCATAAATAACAGAATCCAACATCAACAACTGTTATCATCACGATTAGGTCCATAATCAATTAACAAGATAACAAGGAATCCATCATCAAATGATCTAAGATACTATCATAATGTCAAATACTACTAAGTAAACATCAATCTAACAGACGACAAGTTGAGGGGCACTACATCCTCCCCCTAGGATCAGGCTTATTCTTGGAAGCCTGCAAACAAATATGGATATAGCTCTCGCATTCGGGATGTATCTTCCCAGGTAGCTGAAGTCTCATCGCTAGGATCCCTCTGGACCCTTACCTACTCTATGACTCTGCCTCTGAGAAAGAGTCTCCTATGCTCCAAAATGCCTATGGGCTCTAAAGCTAGCTGCCCGTCCTCTACCTGTAAGGCATTCCAATCAAGGACATGAGAAATATCTGGATGATAGGGTCTAAGAATAGAAACATGAAATACATCATGGATGTGCGACAAGCTAGGCAGCAAAGCAAGACAGTATGCAACAGGACCAATTCTCTCCAAAACCTCAAATGGCCCTACAAAGCGTGGTGCGAGCTTAGAGCCTTTTCCATAATGGATCGGACTCTTTCACGGACGCACCCGCAAGAACACCCGATCACCAACTAAAAATTGATGATCAAGTCTATGAGCATCTGCATATTTCTTCTGTCTATCTTGTGCTGCCACCAGATGCTCTCTAATGCGATCAACCTGCTGCTCCATCTCTTGGAGCATTTGTGGTCCTAGGAGAACTCTATCCTCAAGATGATCCCAACTCAATGGGGTACGACAAGGATGACCATATAGAGCTTGAAAAGGAGACATGCCACTAGAACTATGGTACCCATTATTGTACGCAAACTCCACCAAATGCAAATAATCTTGCCAACAGTTTTGTTGATCCATAACATACATTCTGAGCATATCCTCGAGAACCTGATTGATCATCTCAGTTTGCCCATCAGTCTCTGGATGATAAGCTGAACTGAAGTTCAACTAAGTCCCCAATGCATGTTGAAGGGATGTCCAAAGAGCTGAAGTGAACACTGGATCACGATCAGAGATAATCTTGCGAGGAATCCCATGTAATCTGACTATGTCCTCCATGAAAATTCTAGCCACAGATGAAGCATTATATGAAGATCGGACAGGAGAAAAGTGTGCTCCTTTCGTAAGCCTGTCTACAGTGACCATTATTGCGTGATGCCGATGAGAGGACATGGGTAAACCAAATATAAAATCTATCGAAATGATGTCCCATTTCCATTCAGGAATAAGATGTGGCTGGAGAAGACCTATGGGATGCTGATGTTCCACCTTAACCCTCTGACATTCCAGACATCTCGAAACAAAATCAACAATATCCCTCTTCATTCTGG
Organism: Cunninghamia lanceolata; assembly: GCA_027924645.1. Classification (NCBI taxonomy): domain Eukaryota; kingdom Viridiplantae; phylum Streptophyta; class Pinopsida; order Cupressales; family Cupressaceae; genus Cunninghamia; species Cunninghamia lanceolata. The sequence goes on along the minus strand of BSBN01000346.1, from coordinate 10,577,412 downwards.
CCCAAAAATATATCTGACGGAGATCTGCATACATCTTCTTGACACTTGGACGAGCAGAGTAAGGTGCTCAATGTGCCTCAGTCATGATTAGGGTGCGGAGACCCTTTGTAGAAGGCACATAAATGCGACCTAAATGTCGCAAGAGACCATCCGACTCGATAGAATATCTAGCATATCTACCCTCCAAGGTTCTACCAAACTCAACTTCTGCTTTCACTTCCTGATACCATCTATCTGCAGGGAGTGCTGCAAGAATTTGTCCTCTTAAATCCACTCCAAGAGTGATTGATGAAAGTTCATGTGTTCGCCGACTAAGAGCATCTGCCACCACATTCTCCTTACCTTGGATATATTTTACCTCAAAATTGTACTCACATAGAAACTCCATCCACCGCCTCTGTCTCGCATTCAGGTTTGGCTGTGTAAAAATGTACTGTAAACTTCGGTGATCACTATGTAGCTCAAACCGATGCCCCAGTAAAAAGTGTCTCCACCTTACTAATGCATGCACAACAGCAGCTAACTCTAGGTCATGTGTAGGATAGTTCAACTTGTGATCTTTGAGTTTGCGAGACTCATAAGCTATCACACGACCCTCCTGCATTAAAACTGCTCCTAACCCTTCCAAAGATGCATCAGTACATACCACAAAATCTCTGGCAGGATTAGGCACTGCTAGAATAGGAGCACTAGTTAACCGCTCCTTAAGAGTCTGAAAGGCTACTTGACACTGTTTAGACCAAATGAACTTCTTTCCTTTTCTCTGAAGAGAAGTTATAGGGTGAGCTATCTTTGAAAATCCTTGCACAAATTGTCGATAATAGCCTGCTAAACCCATGAAACTACGAACCTCTGAAACATTGGTAGGAGCAGGCCAATCCATGATAGCTTGAATCTTTGAAGGATCCACCACAATACCCTTGTCAGAAATAACATGTCCCAAATATTTCACTTCTGTTTGAAAGAAATCACATTTAGCTAGATTTGCATATAACTGATTTTCTCTTAAACACTGCAGAACCTGTCGTACATGTTCTTCATGCTCCTCCATAGACCTTGAATAAATCAATATATCATCTAAGAATACAAGAACAAATCTATCAAGATAGGTGTGAAATACACCATTCATCAGACTCATAAACATGGATGGTGCATTTGTCAACCTAAAAGGTACAACAGTGAACTCATAATGCCCGTAACGGGTGCGAAATGTTGTCTTGTGGATGTCAGCCTCAAAGATGCGCAACTGATAATATCCTGACTTTAGGTCTATCTTTGAAAACACCTTAGCTCCCTTGATCTAATCAAAGAGGTCATCAATTCATGGCAATGGGTATCTGTTCTTCACAGTCACCTTATTAGGCTGTCCATAGTTGATGCACAACCGCAGAGATCCGTCCTTTTTCTTCACAAAAATAACTAGTGCTCCCCATGGAGAGACACTAGGATGAATAAATCCCTTTGCTAATAACTCGTCTAGTTGTAACCGAAGCTCCTTAAGCTCCTGAGTAGTCATCCAATATGGAGCTCATGAAATAGGTTCTGCTCCGGGAACAAGGTCTATCTTAAAATCAATATCACACTTCGGTGGTATACCTGGGATCTCACTAGGAAAGACATCTTCATACTCCTTGAGAATAGGATGATCATCGAGGGATGTCTCCCTATTCTCCCCAAAATCTAAGTCATTAACCGTTATGGCAAACAACTTGCATCCTTGACGCAAACATCTCTTCAATTGCATGGCAGAAATCATACGCAAAGAGATGGGTCTCTGAATACCAACCACTTCTACTTCACTGCCTGATTCATCAACACACCTTACCAACTTGTGGCGACAATCTATCACTGCTCGATGAGCATCCAACCAATCCATTCCCAACACTATATCATAGGATCCTAGCGGTATAATGCGAAGATCCACCATGGTAGATAAAGGACCTATCCTCAACTTGCAACCATACACAAGAGAGTCTACTGTTACCCTAGATCCAGAGGCCAATTCCACCTACCACTTAACATCTTGCTTTGCAGCCACTAATTTGCAACGCTCCACTATAGAAGGGGAAATGAAAGAATCTGAAGCACCAGAGTCGAAAAGAATAGAAATAGTAATACCTCGCAAGACACCTGTAGTCTCCACGACCGTGCCTTGATGCTCTACTTGGCGATTACCTACCGCCACAAACACCCTATGTGACCTGCCTGCATCTCTGACAGTTGTCTCTGAAGCTGCGGGCCTTTGTCCAAATCTTGAAGTATTCTTACATGGACACTGTCTGGCAATGTGGTCCTGCTGGCCGTAAGAGAAACATCCTATTCCCCTACCAAAACCTCCATCGCCTACAGGAGCATTTGACTGCTGAAAACTTCCTCTACTTGCTGCAGACTGTGTGCTCTGAGTTGGCTGATTAGGACGATGACATTTATTTCTTAGCCAATTCTAATCTTTAGACTGGAACCTATTACTCTGCAGAGACTGAGGGTGTTTTGGTTTTGTTTGAGAAAACTGATGCTGCTATCCACTCTTAGAAGGTACATAATGAATCCTCAAGTTACCCGTTGTATGGGACTGACCACCTCAGAAACCAGAACTTGCTCAAGATGTACTACCAATCTATACACCAGTATGACCCCCTAGGGCCATGGTCAAGTTCTCCTCCACCAGTTGAGCCTTCTCAATTGCTACCTCCATGGTCTTCAGCTCAAAAACATGAACTCCTCCACTGATGCATGCATTCAGACCTCTAATAAAATGCTGAACCAACATAGCCTCATCATTTCCAATACCTGTATACTACTTGAGTTCATAAAACCTGCGCTCGTACTATTCCACTATCATGGCCATCTGTCTCAATCCATGGAACTCATCTGCTCGACGTTGCCTCCAGTGATCTGACAGGAATCGAGCACTAAACCTTTCCAGAAATAGTTCCCAAGATACTGTGGCAATATCTAGATGCAACTTCTGTTCCTCTAGTCGCCACCATGTAGAGGCGAAACCTCTGAGATGCATGATGGCACATCTTGCCTTAGTGTTGCTACCATAAGGATGCATAGCAAAACACCTCTCCAAATCAATTAGCCATGTCTCTGCTTCCATACTGCTACCAGAACCATCAAAAGTAGGAGGACGAGCTCTCATAAGGTCCCTCATGTGGCCTGCAAGAATAGCTTCTTGTTCAACTATGATTTCTCTCCTTCTGGGAGATCATTCTCTTTCTCTCCCTTCTGGCTGATCCATCTCCTACCTAGGACCAAGACAAGCAAGAACCTCCTCAAGTAGCTAGCATCGCTGAGCACCCTCTGGCTGACCCTGATTCTCTTGATTCTCGCTTCCACCTTCTTGTGTACTCTCATGAGGGGAACTAGGAGGAGGGCTGTTATCAACACCTCTCCCACGACCCTTACCTCATCCACGTCCTTGGCCTCGTAACCTAGGCATCTTCTTGGACAACACACCCAAGAACAACTTCAAGTTGCTAGGCGAGGACTACGAAAGAATATATTCTTCAGAGTTTGAGCAACTAGTATAGCTTAATGGGCTAATATAAAACCCAGAGTACCCAGTGTTAGAAACCTGGCTCTAATACCAGATGTAATGCCCCGCCCTGAACACCTTAGAGAAATTTACATTTATGCTATTTGAAACTAGAAATTTTTTTTAAAAAAAGTGATTAAGATAACAAAGTAATGTTAACATAACTAATTACACCATTAAACTTACGACATGTTCTCCAAGGTTTCAAGGCTGCATTACTTAACAATTCAACTAACATAATTTAACATACATTACTGACATTAGTAATTGAATCTAACTCTAATGCACAATTAAATAACATATTCATATTCATTACATGTCATCAAATGATATAATCTACATGATAGAATACACAAATATAATGTTTTCCTTACACATAATACATCATTACATCATTACATTGCCATTTTCAGACTACATCAAAATTACATACATTATGAATGATCGATTACACAAGTCTGGTACAAGATTATACACATACATCTTCATCAAATAGTACAAGAACAATTGTCTGAAAACTAAGATAAATCTCTTCTACACATGAACTTCGACAAGGAATAACTAATGGATAAGAAAGCTCTTCCACCCGACCATGTGGAACCCTAAGGTCCACCCCCCGAGCTAGGAGGTAACATGAGGTCCCAAACAACAACAGTCAAGTAGACAAAAGACTAACATAAACAAAGGATGACCAAACTCCAATACAACACATGACGAATGACATAAACAACACAATACAACTTCCAGAGGTGACACATAACATAAGTGGAGAGACCATACAAGGAATGCTAGGTTGTAGTAGGGAGAGTGTCATCGCATGGTCCTAGCATGGGTTACCCTGGCAGTCTCTCACTAGACTCTGGCCCCATAGGGTGACACATGCGGAATCGACCTTCCTTTCGTGAGGACAAGGAAGTCAATCTTGCCGACCAGGCCTTCTCTACCCATCCTTAGTCTAAACGAGCACTACAGGCCATGGGAGAGGAATCCATTTATCTTGTTTAATGTGAAATCTACCCTTAACCCCCTAGTTCATTTTAGGTTATCACTTGATTAATCTACTTTCAATGGGTTACCCTGGCTACCACTTTGGGCGCCGGCCCTACATTGAAAGCCACTCTCCTTCCTAACACCTAGTAAACCTTAACCATCATACAAGGCATTATAACAATACACATACATGTTCACTGCAAGGCATAAACCCTCTTGCATTACAAATAGAATCATAACACCAATTGTTATCCATCGCTTATAACATTACAACACTTTACTCTTTTACAGATTCCAAGTCTCTCCATACGAAAATTTTGACAAAACAGATACAATATAGTCACAAGTGGTTAAATATCTCATCCTGAGAATATTATATCCACAAAATACATTAACAACTTTTGACAATTCTACATTCATAATAAATTATACTTCATACTCAATTAGAATCACATGTTTAAAACACCACAACACTAGAACACCTATCCACATGTTGGTTGTACTCAAAACATGACATACTATGCCTCTAGAATTTTGACCATTAACAATTTACCATATTACGACAACAAGAATTCTTAATTCATACAATTCAATTCAAGTTCTAGAGTTACACTAAAATTCCTTCTTGTAAATAACTTTGTCATAAAATCAATAGCGAATTACATTAACTCTTTTAACCAAACCAATTGATTTTAAATTTAATGCAACAATTATATTAATACATTACAACTTAAATTATCTAAATACTCTTCATATTATTTCTAAAAATAAATCACAAGATTTAACCAAACAAGCTTTTACAATCCATTCCAAGAGAATCTTTCGACTAAACTGCATTATTTAGTTTGTGTTATCCTCATTCAAGATATACGTTTACAACTGTTTGCCCTATCATGTTTAACAACCGATACATGGTATATCTTTCGACCCTCTCGAATGAATTTCTTCCAAATTTAGATTAATCTAACGATTTAACCAGTAAAACTTCACTCGATTACGATAACAAATTATTTTACCAACCAAATTACCATTTCCAACAGTAGAATGAGTAATAATATTCTGACTGTTCTTGTGATATAAACGTCTTTGGAAATAAATTTATCCACGATGATTTAGATCTAACGGTATGGTCGATCGTCATTTGGTAGTTGTATAATCTACATTTGTTTCCAAGGTATTCCCGTTTTCACGTAAATACTCCAACTACAACTGTCACGAGCATTAACCTATCGAATTGTAAGAGAGTCGTAACTGTTCCCATAAAAATGGAATAAGAAACGGTTTGACATATATCGCAGAGGAGGTGTAAAATTGTTATTGACTATTTTAGCATTGACGTGGATGATATTTAATCAGTCTAATTACTTCTGGTAGCACCTATCCAACTCCTTCAAACTTGCAATTGATATAATTGATGGTAACACTTCAACAGTTTTCTCTCTCTAACCAAATATCCCATGAAGGTGATGGTCACAGAAAACAGAGACAAAAAGGTTTGAGGAAGGACATTTTATGGTTTCTAAGGGCGTTCTCTGAGTACACAGTGACTTGTTAATACCTCCTACTACAGTGCAGATTCCAAAAGAGAAGGTGCGAATGTAGAATTAATGATGGATTTCATATTTATTTCTAACAGAAATTATCAGATTGTAAACTCTTTGCAAATTACAAATAGCTAATTGCTGTATGTGCATAATAATTTCCCTTGGCAGTGTTGGCCCTTCAGAGGAAGCGCCAAATTCCATCAATGAGATATCTGTTAAGTCTGTGTTGGTTGTGTGGGCTATTTTGCAGTCCATTGAACTAGTGTGAAGATGTGATCTATATAATGGAACCTCTCCAAAAGTGCGCCCAGGTGAAAATAGTGATCTATAGAAATAGAATGATTGCAGGATATATACAAAATGGATTTGTTGCAAGGGCAGCGTTAGACATTACATTGAGATACCTATTAAATCTGCAATGGTTTTGTGAATTTCTTAAAAATTGTCGAACTGAAACAGCAGAGTGATCCAATCTAGTTTGAGTGCCATCCCTTCATGATTTTGACAGAAGAGATTCCCTTCAGACATGGCATCTAATCCAAAGGACACCGTACAAGGGGAGTTTACCAATCAAAAACATAATGGAAGAAATGCACAAGACTAGCATTCACATTTTACATCGTATTCTCTTACTATATCTCTTCAGTAAATGATATAAGAAATTTTGTGCATCCATGTAAGAGTAAACATGTGTAGCTAAACGCATCTAACCCTAACAACTCACTCAAATGTGGTTTGTTTCTGCCACTTCATAAAGGTATTACTCAGACCAATACAAGAATGCAAATGCCTGATCAAAATCTATTTCCATTCTCTTCCTAGACGGTGAGTTTTGGTGACAGTCCAAAGGCGTCACTTATCAAACCCAATGATGACATTAAACACCAATCTTAGAGTTGCTACCTTTTTTTACAATTCGATAGCTGGGGACTGTGATAATTTACAGTGCCAAATTCTTTGTTGATAGACAGTTTAATGGCTGAGAGAGAATAAGGAAATTGACAGAAGAAAATACATGGTTAAGTCTATGCAAGGAATTTACAAGGGCGATCTGAGGGATCTGAGAAGACGTCTAAACTGTATGTTCAAAACCTACCATCTATATGCTGGTCCAAGATTGCATACCAAAGAATTGGCAGAAATACACCGTCAATGCCATGTAAAAGAGTTCGATGAGACTCCACAGGCGTTCCACTCATCATGACAATGTTATGGCATATTAAGTCAATTACATAGTAGTTGTTAAGAGATTGCAGTGTAGAGAAGGAAAGAAACTATTGTATGATGTAGAAATTTAATGTCTGAGAGAGAAGGAGATATGCAGGGAATACATCATGGTATCTAGGAAATGGAGATGACATAATGCGATCTGTGGTGATATCATTTGAATGAAAATACTTTTCAGTTTAAGGGTTTGGAGGACGGTGGGAGAAATGTAAGGAAAATTCCATTTATTATAGACCCAATGATTCACATCTAAATCCGTCCATAGAAAATAAACATTTGCAGAAGTGACAGAATGTTTAGGCAAAAAACTATTCAACCAAAAGAAATCTGTTTGCAAATAAAGAAGCAATCAACCCAACCTGTACAGATTCAGAAAAAGAATTAGAGGAAGAAATCAAGCATTCAAAGGAACCTGGCTGTGACGTCGAATCGAGAAATCTGTTCCAACTGCTGCAGTCCAAGATTCTTTCCAGTCTTCTTCTCTGCTCTCCTCTTGCAATCCCTCTTCTTTGCAATCCCTTTCTCTCTGCAAATTCCCTTTTCATAAAACAAGCCTTCCACCTTGCAAGGATACGACACGCGATCCTATGCCTCTTCCTCCTCAAAATATATTTTTTTATTATTTTAATGGTCTAATAGTTAATTATTATTAAAATTTATGATTTTTATTAATATAAATATATGATTCCAACTAAATTTAATCTTTTTTTATAACCAACCAACTATTTTTTATTAATAAAGTTGTAGCATTACATCTATCTATAATTTTTACAACTCTATTATAATTTATTTTATCAATTAAATTGTAAATCACGAATTACAACATGACTTACAATTAATTTATTTATTTAAATATTCATTACAACTAATTACTACATTCAACAATACAAAGTTTCTTATAATTTTTATTTAACAATTTTACTTCCCATAAAACTATAATTTATTTACAACAATTATACTCAATTATCGATAATTACAATTATGCTCAATTATCAACTTTTAGAAATATATTTAATTATCAACATTATAATTTTCGTATAATGATTCTATTTAATGCACAACACTACCTTACACACTTAGACACCTTCGGACCTACTTAGACTTCAAGGTATAACATTACCTGTCTGCAAATCATGATCAAACGACAGACAATGACCATAAGGGTAAACTGACAACCAGACAACACTGACAAGGGACCTCATGTTAACTCCAAACAACTATTTTATTGGTGAAGGCATGCTCAGACCTAGTAAATCAGGTGGAGTCGGTGCCTAGTACCTTCATCCTGTAGCAAACACATGGTTAAACATAACAAGATATATATCCAAATGCAGTCATATAGTGAATGGAAATTACAGTGGGGTAGGGTACTTGAGTGTGAGTAATATGACATTGTTCCATTCACGTTCATGTATAAACAAATAACTACATTGAACAAGATTTCTGGTTACTTATCAACAACATAAAACAATCTATTATCTCACAATCAAATATAGTGAATAACATCAAAGCATCTATAACATCTAGTTTATTTATCAAATTGTAAAGCATAAATAACAGAATCCAACATCAACCACTATTATCATCAAGATTAGGTCCATAATCAATTAACAAGATAACAAGGAATCCATCATCAAATGATCTAAGATACTATCATAATGTCAAATACTACTAAGCAAACATCAATCTAATAGACAACAAGTTGAGGGGCACTACACCAACTCTCTAGGTCCTGAATATCTCAGGAACAGATGCGCAGCAAACCACTCCTTATAATTAGGAGTCATCCATGCATCTATCACCTCCCTCCTTATTGGCCAGGCCATGTAGGGAGTCTGCTGAAACTCTTCTAGTGCCTCCTCATAAGATACAACCGAGCCGCATCTGAACTACTCTGCATGTGTCCTCGCAAACTAGGCCTGCTGCTGTGGCATACTCTGTATCCTCCCGAACTGTCACTGAACCCGGCTAACTATTTGCCTCTCTAGAATGAACCGTGTCCTACCAATGAGCCACAGAGTTTGAAAGCAGTAAGGCAGCTCATCGTCCTTGTCGTCCCATGGCTCACACTCTAGATAGGTGATGTAGAGCGCACACAGTGGAAACACACACAATGTTTATTTCTGTCAATATCAGTAAGAGTTCTCAAATGTCTCCCTGATAGTTTCCTTCATGTTGAAACCTTCATATGCATCGGCCAAACATTATTCCATCAGCCTCATTTTGAAATGTTATTCCGAGATGTATTGTCTTCCTGACATCCCCTTGATACATTCAACTCTTCACATACTTTATCTGACTGGCTATGCCGGTTCTGTCTACTGATTCTACCAGTCGATATTTGTATCAAAGAAAATGTATGTTTCAACATACAATTGTTATATGCAATCAGAACATACAATCGACAACCTCCTATTGCCAGTTTCCTCCACCTTTACTACCAGTAGCCTTATGCATCTTAACCCGATGTATATTTGAAATGTACATTTCTAACATACAACCTTTAACATCCAAATGTAGGATATACACAAAATGATCCTAAGATGCGATAGCGATATACATAGGAAATGTACCTTCATACTTTTGCGATATACACAGGAATTGTATATCCGATATGTTTTAGCCTTGTATATTCATAACATGCATTTTTAGCACGTTTTCACACCCAATATGCTTTGTGATATATACACAGATTGTATATCTAACATGCAAATATAGTATATACACAAAATGTATATTTTAAGACCATGAATCTTCTGTCGATAATCTCTTCTGCAACAAATTTTGTAGTCTCTAACTGTTGAACCCTAGCACCACAAAATGCTAGGCCCTTTACTGCGACATTCCTTCCACAGATCAGATCCATTGCTCCATTCTGTCAAAGCCACGAACAAAAAGAAAAGAAAATAGAAAACTATATACAAAATCCATTCCAATGATTCCAAAGAAATCCACCAGTGGAATGGTCTTAATCTTGCATCTCGACAACAGAAAACTAGATTATGTACAAAACTATTTGATATAGAGAATACACCCAAAACAATTCGATGCACAGAGAACTTACAAAAAATAGAATTTGTAAACACTGACAGAACTTCTATTTCTTCAATCAAACTTCATCTCTCTCTCTTCTCTTCCAAAAATGTGGTTATATCCTCTTCTCCTCTAGTTCCAACCAAAATACCAAAGGTTGGAGTCATTACAACTTCTAGGCTTAACCAAGATTGTAAGCCAACTTACTAACTAATCACACGACACATGTTTAACACACAACATGAATTTAACACATCAACAAGACACTTCAAATAACACAACACACTCGATCCACATACCCCAATTGTCCAAGATATCCAAATTAGCTTATAAGGATGCCAAATTTGTGACACTGGTTCACATGGTGGGGTTTTGTTTATTATAAACATGAAATCCCAACAACAATAAGGACTACACGACAACATGAACAAACATATAAATGCATAAAACATAACAATACCTTAGTCTTCTCCCTCAGATGTATAATTAGCTTGTTGAAGGGGGTGCTCCTACACCATACTCTCCGGCAGAAGAAATCTCAAGCCCACTTGAGATGAGAGTTTGGAGGTCTGCACCATGGTTTGTGATCTGATCTTTAGTCATCCAAACTACCTCTGAGTCAGGTTTCCCCTGCCAAGCTACCAAGTACTACATGTACTATTTGTTCCGTGTTTTCTTTGTCACTCTTGAGTCTAAAATCTTCTTCAATTTTGGTGGATCATGCTTAGGAATATCATCATCGGCTGTACCCTGTAATGGTTCCTGTTCTACATCTGCATTATGTTTGTATGGGGTTAAATCACATACAATGAAGATAGGGGATAATCCAAGATTAGAAGGAAGTTCGATCTCATAAGCATTTTGTCCACATTTCTTCAGAATCTGACATGGTCCAATCTTCCTCTGCATTAGCTTGGTATGTTTAGCTTTTGGGAGCCTCTCCTTCTTTAGATTTACCCACACCAAATCTCCAACATCAAATTGTACATCTCTCTTCTTCTTATCAGCATATGCTTTGTACTTCAGTGTAGTCTATTGGAGTTGTTTCTTGACTTGATCATGCACCTCTTTAATGGCTGATGCAAAAGCTTCTCCATCTGCACTAATAGACTCTCCTATAGGCAAATCCCTTAACTCCAAAACACCTCTTGGATGAATACCATATACCACCTGGAAAGGTGACTTCCCTGTACTCCTATTGACGGTGTCATTATAGGAAAATTCTGCTTGTGGTAGGATGTTATCCCACTTCTCTCCATGTTGCCTCGTCAAACACCTTAGTAAATTTCCCAATGAACGGTTAACAACTTCAGTCTGACCATCTGTTTGAGGATGGTAGGCTGATGAGAAGGATAAGTTGGTTCCAATCTTTCTCTAAAGAGTCCTCCAAAAGTGGCCAATAAATCTCACATCTCTATCTGATACTATGCTCAATGGCAATCCATGTATCCTTACTATTTCTTTGAAAAATAGATTTGCAACATATGAAGCATCACAAGTGGTTTTGCATGGTAAGAAATGTGCCATTTTACTAAATCTGTCTACTACAACAAAGACACTATCATATCCCTTCCTTGTTCTAGGTAAACCCAATACAAAATCCATGCTTATGCTCTCCCATGGCATAGAAGGAATGGGTAGTGGCTGATATAAGCCTGCATTAGTTGATCTCCCTTTTGCTTTCTGACATATCACACAATCCTCCACAAATTTCCTCACATTTGATTGTAACTTGGGCTAATAGTAATGTCTCTTCACAAGATCAAGAGTCTTATCTAGACCAAAATGTTCTGCCATGGCCCCACAATGTTTCTCCCTAATAATATTCAGTCTCATAGAACATCGTGGAATGCACAACTGTCCACCCTTGAAAAGTAATCCATCTTGGATCAGAAATTCAGAGTACTCAACATGATATTTGTCACCAAAGGATACACATACCTTGTAGATATCTCCAAAGTCTTCATCAGCATCATACATGGCCTTCAAGGAATCAATGCCAACACTCTCCAATTAGATCTGATTTATGGTCAGAACCCTCTTGCTCAAAGCATCTGCCACCTTGTTCTTGACCCCTTTCTTGTGCTTGAGTGTAAAGGTGAAAGCTTGTAAAGTCTCCACCCACTTCATATGCCTATGGTTCAGCTTCTCTTGACTGTTTATGAAACTAAGGGCCTGATTATCTATGAACACTATGAATTCTTTTGGCATCAAGTAATGCCTCCACTTTTTAAGTGACTGTACTAGAGCGTACATCTCCAAATCATATGATGAGTATCTCTTCTTTGCATCATTTAGTTTCTCACTGAAAAATGCAATAGGCCTACCTTCTTGACTGAGTACTGCCCCAATTGCCATGTGGCTTGCATCACATTCTACTTGAAAAATCTTGTTGAAGTCAGGAAGTGCAAGAACTAGCTGCTCTGCCACCTTCTTCTTCAATGTTTCAAAAGAATCATCTGCCTCCTTTATCCAAGTGAATCTGCACTTCTGTCCTCCTTTTATGGTGTCAAGCATGGGTGCACAAACATGACTAAACCCTTTTATAAACTTCCTATAGAAGGCTGCTAACCCATGGAAACTTCTAACATCATTCATGGTTCTGGGAGTTGGCCAAGACAATATGGCACTTACTTTCTCTTTATCCATTTTCAGTTTTCCCTATGAGATGACAAAACCCAAATAGGTGATCTCCTCCTGCATGAACAAACACTTCTCCAAGTTGATCATTAGCTGTTCTTCATGTAACCTTTTGAGGACCAAGTCTATATGTTTGAGGTGCTCTTCCCTTGTATTACTGAAAATCAAAATGTCATCTAGATATACTATGACAAATTTGCCTATGAACTCCCTCAAGACCTCATTCATCAACCTCATAAAGGTACTAGGGGCGTTGGATAAACCAAAAAGCATGACCTTCCACTCATATAACCCCTCATTGGTCTTGAATGTAGTTTTTCATTCATCTCCTGGCCTAATCCTAATATGATGATAGCCACTCTTTAGATCTATTTTTGTGAAATATTTAGTACCCCCCAAGAAATCAAGCAAATCTTCTATCATAGGGATTGGAAATCTATACCTGATTGTTATTTTGTTGATAGCCCTTGAATCAGTACAAAGTCTCCAAGTGCCTTCCTTCTTCGGTGCTAAGACAGCTGGTACTGCACATGGGCTTAAACTCTTGCCAGTTAGGCCTACCTCCAACAATTCTTCAATATGCCTTGCTACCTCTGCATTTTGTTCTGGGATAAGCTTGTATGCTGCCTTATTTGGAAGTGTAGATCCTAGGATCAGATCGATGCAATGGTTGATATCTCTTATAGGTGGTAGGGACCTTGGCATTCCATCAGAGATGATGCCTTTATACTTATCCAACAACTCTTGGACAACAGGATCTATGAACCTTTTCTTCTTCTCTCCTGGTTGCTGCTCCTTGTTTACCTTCAGGCATGAAATTAGGGCATATGCAATTGCACCTTCTTCTACTATCTCTTTCATTAATTGTTTGCCTTCTACCATCATCACCTTGACTTCTTTTCCTTTTGATTCTACCTCATTCTCCATCAATGGTAGTAACTCTATCACCTTACCATCCTTGGTGATTGAATATGTGTTTCTAACTCCATCATGTTGTGCTCTCAAGTCATATTGCCATGGTCTTCCAAATAGGAGATGGCAAGCATCCATCTAAGCTATGTCAATCAATAATTTGTCCTTATATAGTCCAATTTGAAACTCCACCCAAGCCTGTTCTTCCACAACTATTTGCTGACCTTGAGTGAGCCATGAAATTTTGTATGGACAAGGATGTGGCAATCTTCTAAGCTTAAGCTTTTCTACCATTTCAACAGACACAAAATTTTCAGTAGATCTAGAGTCAATCAGAACTTTACATACCTTTCCTCCTGCTTTGCAAGTAGTTTTGAAAAGAGACTTTCTTTGTGGGGGTTCTCTGTCAGGCACCTTCATTGTAGTCATTGCTCTCCTAATCATCAAAGGTTCTCCTTTCTTAGGATACCCATAACCATCAGAAGCATTCACACTTTGATAAGTATTGGAACTTGTTACACTTTGACAATCAGATTCTTGGATCAAATTTGTCCTCCTTTCTCCCATTAAACTTGTTTCCTTATCTGGACATCTGCTAGCTATATGGCCTTCTTGATTGCAATTGTAACATCTGAGATGTCCTCTGCCCTGAGAACTTCCTCTAAATGGTGGTCTTCTGCCCCTAAAGTTTCCTTTTTTATTATAACTTCCCCCTTGAGCTTGACTACTGTCACCTTTGATGTTCTCTTGATTGAACTCACCTTGGTTTCCAAATCCATTTCCTCTGCCTCTGAAAGGACTTCTTCCCCCCTCTTTGTTGTCTCCCTCTTCCTCTACTATTTTGCTCTTGTCTTCTCTTTAATTTCTCTTCCACCTTGAGTGCTAATTGGCAGCACTTTTGGACTGTATCTGGGCTATGCAGATTTAAATCTTCTTGGATGTTAAATGGTGCCGGAGCACCTACCTGACAGCTGGCCTTCATGAGGCAGTTAGTTAATTTGAGTCTTGTTAATGTTTCCAAGAAGGTCTGATAAGACCAAATGCATGTAATAAGGTCATGCTGACCATACTAAGATCATGCTGACCATGCTTTGCTATTTTTAGGTAGTTTGTTAGACAGTTGTCATGCTGTAGGACCGGTTGGATCTCCCAGCCGCCTGGAGAGATTTCCCAGCCACTTGGAGTCGGGTCAGTAGTACTCACAGGAAAACCTATTTATGCCTGAGGATCGGTTGGTATTGGATATCATCGATCAGACTTTGCGAGGGAGAGACTGAATATTGTAATAGCATCTTTTGAAATCGAATAAGAGATCCTGTTGTGTTCATTTTCTGTTTGATCTCCTTTATGTGATCGATTTGCTGTTTTGGGTGGTTTTATGGATTCGCTGATCCATTCCACCGGTTGATTCATCGGATCGGTGGAATGGCGATGTACAGTAGGTTAGGTTTTAGTTTGCTTTCTGTTTGCATGCAGGTGTGCAGGATCGCCGTCGAGAGATGTTGAAGACCCTAGCATGGGCATGTGCTAGGCCGAGTTGATAGATTAAAGTTTGGAAGATCACCCTGGAAGTGGATCGGGTCATCCCGGAGGTTCGGCGGATCAGAACGGTGAAAATCTGCTAAGGCTGGAAATTTGTCAAAACGACATCATCAGGATAATTTGGTAAATATCCTGCAGTCGCTTCGGGCATCGTCATCCGGATAAGTGGAGATGAGCGTGATGCTATCGATTGCATGAAGTGAATGTGCGTCGGGTTGATCATCATCAGGAGGTGCCGAGGAGGAGCGTATCGGCATAAGGAAGAAGATCGGGTTGATCGCGGGTCGAAAAAAGTTAAGTTTGGCCAATAGCAAGATATGACGTCATCATCATCAGGATATACGTCATCAGGATATTGCGGAGCAGCAGGATATTGAGGAGCTGCATGTGACGTCATCGTCATCAGGATATACGTCATCAGGATATCGGGGTGACATAAGCATCGAGGGAACGGTGCGTGGAGTTAAGGTTTGTCATCATCAGGATATATGGAAGGAACCAGATGTTCCATATCCTGCTGATGAACATGATGTTGAACATCATGATGCTGAAGATAGTGAAGGTCGAAGTTGTCAGTGAAGTGAACAGTGAACGTCAGGAGGATGTTCGCGCTTGCCGAATGTGATGATGCTGCCGATAGTCGAATATGATGATGCTGCCGACATGCGAAAGGGGGAAGGCTTGTCTGCAGGAGGATATCGGTCAGCGACAGTAAATATGATGATGCTGACAGTGTAAAGGAAAACATGATGATGATGATGATGATGATGAAGGGTTGCGGACATCCATACTATATGTCAAGGTTATAGTGTGGATGCCTCTGCATCATAGTGGTATCAGAGCTCAGCAAAAGGTCTGGGCTATTGTGTGTTGATTCTGTCACCGAAAGGGCAGAGGTAGAGTTGATTGTGTGTTGTGTGTTGTGTAGAGGTTGACAAAATGCTTCCAAAAGGTAGTGGTACTGCAAGGGAATTGCAGGAGATGAAGGAAAAACATGCCAGAGAGATGAGGAAGATGAAGGAGCTTGCTGAAGCACTTCAAGCCAGGCTTGTAGCCCTGAAAAAGAACAAAAAGAGGGAAGTGGAAGACAGTGAGTCTGAAGAAGATGAAGATGCTGTTGAAGGGTATGAAGAGGTAGCTGAAGATCTGGATGCTGAAGACCAGAGACTTGCAAAATTGTTAAAGGCAGTGCAGAGTGAAAAACCTAAGGTAAAGGTTGATGTTTCCAAGTATAATGGAAGTTTGAATGAAGATGAGTTACTGGATTGGATTGCTGCACTGGATAATCACTTTGAATGTGAAGATGTTGCTGAGGATCAGAAGGTAAAGATTGCAAAGACCAAGTTAGGAGGTCATGCTTTGGTATGGTGGGATTATGTACAATCTGAGAGAAGGAAACAAGGGAAGTCAAAGATCACTTCATGGGATAAGATGGTAGCAAGGATCAAAGGTAAATTCTTGCCAAGGGATTATGAAATCCAGATGTTGAAGAAGCTGCAATTTTTAAGGCAGAAGGAAATGGATGTGAAGGCATATACTGAGGAGTTTTATAAATTGAGTATGAGGTTTGGTCATCATGAGAATGAGGTAGAAAAGGTGGCTAGGTACTTGGCTGGTTTGAGATTGAACATACAGGATGAGTTAGTTTTAGCTAACCCTAAGAATGTGGAAGATTGTTATCAAATGGCAATCAGGATTGAAGAAAAGATGAATAGGGGACAAGATAAGTCCATGAGAGGAAGAGGAAACAACATGAGGGGAAGAGGAGCAGCCCCTACACTAAAGCAAACCAATGAGGGTCAAGAAGACACTGGTAAAGGACAGGGACAGTCTGATTTCAGAGGTGGATGGAAAGGTAATAAAGGCAGATTTGGAAGTGGTAGAGGTTCTACTACATTTTCAGGAAAATGTTACACCTGTGGTGAGTTTGGACATCCATCTTTCAAATGTCCAGAAAACAAAGGTTCATCATCCAGAAATGATAGAACTAGTGACAAGAGAGTACAACTTGTGCAAGAAGAGAAAGTAGAGCAAAGTGTGCAGAGTTCAAACACTTATCAAAGGGATAAGGAGCCTGACTATTATGCATATCCTGAGGAGGGAGAAGCATTGATGCTAAGGAGAATTAGTTTGCAGGCATCAAAGGATATGATGCAAAGAAGAGCTCTTTTCAAGACCATATGCAAGAGCAAAGGTAAGGTATGTAAGGTTGTCATTGATACTGGTTCAACAGACAACATGGTATCTTAGGAGATGGTGGATAAACTGAATTTGGAAAGGATTCCACATCAGCACCCTTACAAGGCATCTTGGGTGAGTGATAGTCAATCACTTTTTGTCTATGAACAGGCATATGTGGATTTTCATATTGGAGCATATCATGATAGAGTTTTGTGTGATATTTTGCCCATGGAATGTTGTCACCTACTGTTGGGTAGACCATGGCAATTTGATAGAAGGGTACTGTATGATGGGTATGCTAATACCTACACCATCAAGAAAGATGGGAAAACTATTCTGCTGATGCCATTGCAGGCAGATGCTGCAGCACAGGGGGCAGCCAAAGTCATTTTAATGGGAAAGAAGGAATTTGTGCAGATGCCTATAAGAGCAGGCATAAAGGCAGTTGAGGACACTGCAGGGACAGGAGTTGTTCAGGACAACAGGTTGAAGAAAGTTTTAGTTTTGACTGACAGAGGTCAGCAGCAGGTGCAGAAACAGGTTTGCACACAACCACCAGTTGAGAGGCATGACAAGGATGTTGTCATAGTTGGGACTATTGTTTGTCCTATAAAGGTTGAAAGGAAGATAGAGTTGAACACTACAGAAGCAGTTCAGACAGAGGTTCTGGTCAGACAACCTGACAAACCCAGGGTATGTGAGAGAAAGGCCTACATTGACAGGCATGAGGATTTACTTGCCAGAAAGCAAGTTACAGTACAGAAGTCTTGGAGCAGCCAAGAGCCAGCAGAGGACAAAGCTGGAACAGGTCAGAATATTGCAAAGGTGGAGGACTTCCACAACCCAAACTCATGGGACATGAGTTCTTTTCTGTTGGGGAGTATGGTGCAGGAGCACCTACCTGACAGCTGGCCTTCATGAGGCAGTTAGTTAATTTGAGTCTTGTTAATGTTTCCAAGAAGGTCTAATAAGACCAAATGCATGTAATAAGGTCATGCTGACCATACTAAGATCATGCTGACCATGCTTTGCTATTTTTAGGTAGTTTGTTAGACAGTTGTCATGCTGTAGGACCGGTTGGATCTCCCAGCTGCCTGGAGAGATTTCCCAGCCGCTTGGAGTCGGGTCAGTAGTACTCGCAGGAAAACCTATTTATGCCTGAGGATCGGTTGGTATTGGATATCATCGATCAGACTTTGCGAGGGAGAGACTGAATATTGTAATAGCATCTTTTGAAATTGAATAAGAGATCCTGTTGTGTTCATTTTCTGTTTGATCTCCTTTGTGTGATCGATTTGCTGTTTTGGGTGGTTTTATGGATTCGCTGATCCATTCCACCGGTTGATTCGTCGGATCGGTGGAATGGCGATGTACAGTAGGTTAGGTTTTAGTTTGCTTTCTGTTTGCATGCAGGTGTGCAGGATCGCCGTCGAGAGATGTTGAAGACCCTAGCATGGGCATGTGCTAGGCCGAGTTGATATATTAAAGTTTGGAAGATCACCCTGGAAGTGGATCGGGTCATCCCGGAGGTTCGGCGGATCAGAACGGTGAAAATCTGCTAAGGCTGGAAATTTGTCAAAACGGCATCATCAGGATAATTTGGTAAATATCCTGCAGTCGCTTCGGGCATCGTCATCCGGATAAGTGGAGATGAGCGTGATGCTATCGATTGCATGAAGTGAATGTGCGTCGGGGTGATCATCATCAGGAGGTGCCAAGGAGGAGCGTATCGGCATAAGGAAGAAGATCGGGTTGATCGCGGGTTGAAAAAAGTTAAGTTTGGCCAACAGCAGGATATGACATCATCATCATCAGGATATACGTCATCAGGATATTGCAGAGCAGCAGGATATTGAGGAGCTGCATGTGACGTCATCGTCATCAGGATATACGTCATCAGGATATCGGGGTGACGTAAGCATCAAGGGAACGGTGCGTGGAGTTAAGGTTTGTCATCATCAGGATATATGGAAGGAACCAGATGTTCCATATCCTGCTGATGAACATGATGTTGAACATCATGATGCTGAAGATAGTGAAGGTCAAAGTTGTCGGTGAAGTGAACAGTGAACGTCAGGAGGATGTTCGCGCTTGCCGAATGTGATGATGCTGCCGATAGTCGAATATGATGATGCTGCCGACATGCGAAAGGGGGAAGGCTTGTCTGCAGGAGGATATCGGTCGGCGACAGTAAATATGATGATGCTGACAGTGTAAAGGAAAACATGATGATGATGATGATGATGATGAAGGGTTGCGGACATCCATACTGTATGTCAAGGTTATAGTGTGGATGCCTCTGCATCATTAAACCTGAATCCATTGAGGTACCTTGCCACCTTCTCGTCTTCACCCTCCTTTACCTTTGCCTTGACACATAGTTTCATGAATTCTTTAGTGTATGAGCTGACATCTAACTCCTTTTGTTTCAAGTTTTGTTTCCTCTTCTGTAATTGGATGTTGTAATCCAATGGAACATAGGCTTCCTTCACTAAAACCATCATCTTCTTCCAAGTAGCAACTCTGTTCTTTCCCTCTTTCACCCTGTCATCTTGGATGAAAGTCCACCAAGTTAGTGCAACCCCTTTCATTTTGGATTGGGCCATCTTCACCTTTTGGTGGTCTGGTATCTCCTCGGTCTCAAAGAAATTATTCAAGGAGTCAATCCACTCCATCACTAAATCAGGATCCATTTTGCCTGCAAACACGGACAAGTCTAGTTTCATATCTACGGTCCTTCTTTCCATGGATTTGAGGGCATTGAGCAAGGGTCTCTGGTCTACAGGAACCTCCATCTCTTCCTGCCTAGGGATCTTCTCTTCATCCATGTCTTCTTCATCACCAGAATCTTCTTCTCCCTTCTCTACTTTTTCCCTCAACTTCTCCAACTCATTTCTCAAGGTTTGATTCTTAGCCCTAACGGCTTTGCTCTCTGTCAATTGTTTCTTCACTAGAACAGCCAACTCAGCATTGGTCATCTTCGCTGGGTACTCTTCTGACCCCTCTCCTTCTGACATCTTGTCTTTTTCTTCTACCCAAAGGATACTCCTTTTGCTCTGATACCACTATGATGCAGAGCACACACAATGTTTATTTCTGTCAATATCGGCAAGAGTTCTCAAATGTCTCCCCGACGGTTTCCTTCACGTCAAAACCTTCATATGCATCGGCCAAACATTATTCCATCGGCCTCCTTTTGAAATGTTATTCCGAGATGTATTGCCTTCCCGACATCCCCTTGATACATTCAACTCTTCATATACTTTATTTGACTGGTTATGCCAGTTCTATCTACTGATTCTACCAGTCAATATTTGTATCAAAGAAAATGTATGTTTCAACATACAATTGTTATATGCAATCAGAACATACAATCAACAACCTCCTATTGCCGGTTTCCTCTACCTTTACTGCCGGTAGCCTTATGCATCTTAACCCGATGTATATTTGAAATGTACATTTCTAACATACAACCTTTAACATCCAAATGTAGGATATACACAGAATGATCCTCAGATGCGATAGTGATATACACAGTGAAATGTACCTTCATACTTTTGTGATATACACAGGAATTGTATTTCCGATATGTTTTAGCCTTGTATATTCATAACATGCATTTTCAACACGTTTTCACACCCAATATGCTTTGCGATATATACACAAATTGTATATCTAACATGCAAATATAGTATATACACAAAATGTATATTTAAACACCATGAATCTTTCGTCGATAATCTCTTCTACAACAAATTTTGCAGTCTCTAACTGTTGAACCCTAGCACCACAAAATGCTAGGGCCTTTACTGCGACATTCCTTCCATAGATCGGATCCATTGCTCCATTCTGTCAAAGCCATGAACAAAAAGAAAAGAAAACATAAAACTATATACAAAATCCATTCCACTGATTTTAAAGAAATCCACCAGTGGAATGGTCTTAATCTTGCATCTCGACAACAGAAAACTAGATTATGTATAGAACTATTCGATACAAAGAATACATCCAAAATAATTCGATGCACAGAGAACTTACAAAAAATAGAATTTGTAAACACTGACAGAACTTCTATTTCTTCAATCAAACTTTGTCTCTCTCTCTCTCTTCTCTTCCAAAAATGTGGTTATATCCTCTTCTCCTCCAGTTCCAACCGGAATACCAAAGGTTGGAGTCGTTACAACTTCCAGGCTTAACCAAGATTGTAAGCCAACTTACTAACTAATCACATGACACATGTTTAGCACACAACATGAATTTAACACATCAACAATACACCTCAAATAACACAACACACTTGATCCACATACCCCAATTGTCCAAGATATCTAAATTGGCATATAAGGATGCCAAATTTGCGACACTGGTTCACATGGTGGCGTTTTGTTTATTATAAACACAAAATCCCAACAACAAGGACTACATGACAACATGAACAAACATATAAATGCATAAAACATAACAATACCTTAGTCTTCTCCCTCAGATGTATAATTAGCTTGTTGAAGGGGGTGCTCCTGCACCAATAGGGACGCCAGACAACTCTATCCACATTGTCCAACACGTGTCTCTAGTACTCAAGCTTTCCCAGCTTGTGCTGGGAAATAACACCTACATATCCATAACTATAAGGCTCACCCCTCTACCTGGAAAAGATGCATATCGGCTGAGTAATCGTAATATGCTCCCATAGCCAAAACTAAAGTAATGAGACACTTGTCGACAAGCTAGCACCCCTGTGGTATACCACCTGATGCATATCGTGGTATAGGTGAGCCAAAACACAGACACCCCATGCAAAACGGGTGCTCTCTGTAACCATCCTCTCCATGATCCTACCCCAACCAATAGGGAATCCATGCAACCTCCTATCGGGGCAGGCAACACCCCTGATCAATCCAGCCACTATCCCTAGGAAGTAGTCATAGTAATCATGAATATCCTACCAAGAGATAACCTGCCCCTCTAACTCTAGATCATTGAATACTCACCTGCACTTTGCCAATCTGGCATCACGCTGAGCTTCATACTCCACAAGCTCACCCTGGATCAGTATATGCATAATCCTATAGATGTCCTCCAATGTAATCACCATCTCACCAGTAGGCAGGTGAAAGGTCCCATCCTCGCTATGAAAATGCTCCACAACGGCAATCAACAAACTAAGGTTCGCACGAACCTCGAGCATGAAGGACACATAATCTAGTCCCATAGCATTGAGAGCCTCTCGATCAATCTCTGTGAGCATGTACCGCTGCAACAATGGCAAGGAAAACTACTCCTGCAACATCAGTACATCATAAATGTCCTCCTGCAACCAAGCAAAGCAATGCATCAACCAAAATTGTAAAACTGCTCAAAGTATCAAACTATTCTATCACTTACTTAACATATCAAATTGATCAAAACAGTATAAACATCTCTTGACTAGATTCCTGCAATCTTAGAGATCGCTTATTGATTGACTCATCGAGCAAGATGCCAATCAAGCCAATTTCATTAAGTCAATTGACTATCTAAAACATATGCACCGAACTAGAAGGTACATGCACCATTTCATAGTAAATGCGCCACTTCTTGCAGATGCACTGCAACATTGAGTAAATGCGCAGCTTCACAGTAAATGCGCTGAAACATGTCACCCATGCGCAGCTTCTACTTATGTGCAGCTTCCCATATCAAGTGTGCAAGTTCTTAATAGATGCATCGACCCATAACGTCTATGTGCAGAACTTGTATATGCACCGATTCATATCACATATGCACCAAATCTTTACGTATACGTGGTTTCGGAGTGTATATGCGTCGAAACACATATCAGCGCATCTGTCTTAGCTAACTTTCCCTAGCATTTATTGCACTAATAAATGACCCTAGGTGAGTTTTTTTGAACTACATACCGGTGGTCCTACGTCAGCTGGCCGATCGAACTGTCGGACTTGCTCAAAGCGGTGGTCCTCACGTTGAATATCCATCTCTATACTGACTGCTCTATGCTCCTCTACTCTCCTAAGCTCTCAAGAGACCAATCAACAAAAGCCAAGTGTGAAAATGACTAGATTTGTGGACCCAGCTCATATATATAGCAAGTGAACCCTAATTGGCTATGTGGCGATTGTGACTACTTCCCAAGCCCATTTCCTCCCGTTTGATGCAAGAGCAACTAGTGGTGTAAGGGAAATCTTGCATTACCCAAAAAAGATGTGTTTCAAAATTGTTGATGTTCTTTCCATTTCTTTTCAAAATTTGTGGCTCTAATTCCATAATCGCTTGAATAATGATGTAGAGCTTTCAATTTTTCCAAACTGCTAAAAATAGTAACCTGCTATTTTTAAAAAGTTTGCATTTGGGCACGGATTGAAGTGAAAATTTACAAGAAGTTGCATAATAGAAATATAAGACCTTTGGTGAAGGAATCACGCAAAGATCATTTGCAAGCTGAAAGATATTAAAGTTTCTGTTTCCCAAAAAATGCTTGAACATTATTCAAACTCAGGTTTGAGGCACTAAACGGTCCCGTATGGGCCTGAAAATGGCCAGAACCAGTAGAACCAGTTCTTAGCGTGTAGAGCACTCCGCAAGATTTTCAACGCATAAAACAGTTCGTCAATCAGACTCCCGGATCAAAAGTTATGGCTCCCGGAAGTTGACCTATTTTTGGAGGGAGATGCAAAATTTGAAATTAGGTTGTTGGCCGCCAAAAAGGCTATTAATAACTATTTTTGGGAACCCTGGGTAGTAGTAGAGTTAAGGGGGGAGGTGTAGAGTCAAGAATAGATGGGAAAATAGAAACCCTAGCTGATTTGGGGTTACAAAAGGCATATGATTCTAGAGTTTGGGAATAGGAAGCTGTAATGTGTTGTAGCCTGTGGAGGGTTGATTCCTCTGATTGTATTTGAGCTTCTATAATGTAACAAGTTGTCGAAATCAATAAAAAAGTTTTATTTTCTATGTGCAATTTATGTTGTTGTGTGTTTTATGATTTACCCCCTTCATCAAGTGGTATTAGAGCAAGGTTTCCTGAGTGTGTAGACAGATCACTGACCATGAGGCAGTTTGCACCAGGACCTGAGGTTGTGGGTTTGCTGTGGAGATCAAGATGCCTCCACAAAGAAATCATGTTGGGAGGAATGCTTTGATGGAAGAGGGTTTTAGATCCCTGCAAAGGCAAATCGATGCATTGCAAGAGGAGCTGCGTAGAGGGTTTGATTCGAGAACAAGAGAAGAAAGCAAAGATGAAGCTGAAGAGGAGCTATCTGAGGAAGAACAAGAAGCTGCAGGAGATCCTGCAGAAGTTAGGTTGTTGAGGGCCATTTCTAAGATCAGACAGAGGCCCAAGATCAAAGTTTCTACATATTCTGGAGATTTGAATTCGGAACAGCTTATTGATTGGATCAATGACTATGACATGGAGGAGTATTTTGAGTATGAAGATGTGGAGGACCAAGATTGGGTCAAGTTTGCAAAAACAAAGTTGAAGGGCCATGCCAGTATTTGGTGGAAGGAGGTCTAGTTAGAGAGGAATAGAAGAGGAAAAGGAAAGATCACCAAATGGGATCAGATGGTGGAGAAACTGAAGAAGCAGTTCATTCCTGTGGATTACAAGATGGAGTTGTTGAAGAAGCTGCAAGGATTTAAGAAAGGCAACAAGTCTGTTAAAGAGTATACAGAAGAATTTTATAAGATTACTAT
The DNA here is from genome assembly GCA_027924645.1 of Cunninghamia lanceolata. Lineage (NCBI taxonomy): Eukaryota > Viridiplantae > Streptophyta > Pinopsida > Cupressales > Cupressaceae > Cunninghamia > Cunninghamia lanceolata. Next base: position 10,552,110 of record BSBN01000346.1, on the reverse strand, counting down.
CAAAACAGGTCATGTAGAGCCCAACAAGGAGAAGGTAGCCCGTTACATTAATGGGTTAAGGCCAAGTATTCAAGAGGAGCTGAGCCTAGTCAGAATGACCACCATAGAAGATGCGTACTAGTTTTCCTTGAAGGTGGAAGAGAAGCTAAATAAAAGATTCGATAGCAAGCAAAGGGGAAGAGGTCAAGGCGGAAGGATTGGTGAAAGACCCTATGGAGGCTGTAATGAAGATCAAAAGAAAAGTGAAGAAGCTGGCACCAGTCAAAATCAGAGAGGTGATAATGCCTACCGCCCTCGTGACCAAAACAATGGTGAGCAAAGAGGAAGAGGAAGAGATAGACCTGGGTAAGGACCTGGAAGAGGAGGTTTCAGAGGAACCTATTTCCAATGTGGAGAAGAAGGGCATTGAGCATACGAGTGTCTGCAACATCAAGGAAGGACAAATAGAAGACCTGAAGGTAATGCACGAGTTGCACATGTAGACGAAGATGCACATTCTGAGCATTTTGGAGATGCTGAAAGGGGAGAAACCCTAGTTGTCAGAAGAACCTTGCTGAATGAGGAGAAAGAACCTAATTAGAGGAAGATTTTATTCCACACAAGGTGCAAATGTGAAGGTAAGTGTTGTGATATTATTATTGACAGTAGAAGCACTGATAATCTTGTTTCAGAGGAAATGGTTGACAAGTTGAAGTTGACAAGAAGAAAGCATCTGCATCCATATCGGATTGCATGGTGCAGAAGGACCACAGAGCTTTGGTCAATGAGCAGTGTTTAGTGAAGTTCAAGATTGGGGACTACCATGATGAGGTGTTGTGTGATATCATACCGATGGATGCATGTCATATGTTGTTGGGGAGGCCATGGAAGTGTGATAGGAGCGCTGTCTATGATGGCTGTGCAAACACATATTCCCTAACAAAGGATGGGGTTCGTCATAAGTTGAAGCCCTTGAAGGAGGTGGAAGAAAAGGTATGTAGTACTGCTAGAATTTGCTTGGTAGATGGTAGAAAATTTTTGGAAGGTATGAAGCATGAGCATCATTTCTTTGCATTGATTCCTAAGATCAGTCAAGAGAAATCTAAAGATGTACCAACAGAAGTCTCAGATATGTTGGAAGAATTTCAGGACATTATCTCTGATAATGTACTAGAAGGTTTACCACCAGTAAGGAAGATAAGTCATCAAATGGACTTGATACCAGGAGCTAGTTTGCCAAACAAGGCAGCCCATAGAATGACTCCAACAGAGAGTGAAGAGTTGAACAGACAAATTCAGGAGTTGTTGAGGAAGGGATTGATAAGAGAAAGCCTAAGTCCATGTGCGGTACCGCAGTACTAGCACCAAAGAAAGATGGAGAGTGGAGAATGTGTATAGACTCTCGAGCCATCAATAAGATCACGACCAAGTAAAGATTTCCATTGCCCAGAATGGATGAAATAATGGACTGTTTGAGTGGAGCCAAGTACTTCACGAAGATTGATCTGAAGAGTGGGTATCACCAGATCTGTATCAGAGAAGGAGACGAGTGGAAGACAGCCTTCAAAACCAAAGAAGTTTTGTATGAGTGGTTAGTCATGCCAATTGGGCTAACCAATGCACTGAGCACATTCATACGGCTCATGAACGAGGTACTGAAAGAATTTTTGGGAAGTTTTGTTATTGTTTATTTGGATGATATTTTGATTTTCAATAAGACTTGGGATGAGCATTTGATGCATATCAGAAGAGTTTTAGAGAAGCTGAGGGAGGAGAAGTTGCTAATTAATCTGAAGAAATGTAGTTTTGCAAAGAAGGAGTTGGTATACCTAGGATTTGTTGTCTCAGAGGAAGGTCTTAAGATGGACCTAGAAAAAGTAAGGGCTATCATTGAATGGCCTACACCAAGGAGTGCAATGGAGGTAAGATCTTTTCATGGTTTGGCAAGTTTGTACAGAAAGTTTATCAAGAATTTTAGTAGCATTTGTGCACCCCTAACTGAGACAATGAGAGGGGATAGAAAAGAGTTTAGATGGACTAAAGGAGCAGACAAGAGCTTTGATACATTGAAGTAGAAAGTCATAGAACAACCTGTTTTGGCACTTTCAGATTTCAATAAGGTATTTCAGGTAGATTGTGATGCTAGTGGTAGTGGTATAGGAGCTGTTTTGAGTCAAGAAGGTAAGCCCATTGCCTATTTTAGTGAGAAGCTTAATGATGCCAAGAAAAAGTATTTTGTTTATGATTAGGAGTTTTATGCAATAGTTCAGGCTTTGAAGAAATGGAGACATTATTTGTTTCCAAAGGAGTTTGTTTTATATACTGATCATCAGGCTTTGCAATATCTTAATAGTCAAGGAAAGTTGAATCAAGGGCACTTAAGATGGGTTGAGTTTTTGCAAAGCTATACTTTTGTTTTGAAGCACAGGAGTGGGAAGTCCAACAGAGTTGCAGATACCTTGAGCAGAAGGCAAAATTTGTTGACAGAAATGAAGATAGAGGTTGTTGGGTTCGATGAGCTCAAAAGTTTGTATCCTGAGGATCTAGATTTTGCAGAGGCTTGGAAAGCTTGTTTGGAACCTATTATTTTAGACAGGACAAAATGGTTGGATTTCATAATCCAAGATGGCATGTTGTTTAAAGGAAGCCAGTTCTGCATTCCAAGGAGTTCCATGAGAGAGAACCTAATTAAGGAGAAGCATAGTGGAGGATTGGCTGAACACTTTGGTCAAGATAAGACCATTGCTATTGTTGGTGAAAATTATTATTGGCCACAGTTGCAGTAAGATGTGAGGAAATTTGTGCAAAGTTGCAGAGTATGTCAGATGGTGAAAGGAGCAAGTCAGAATATAGGTCTATATCAGCCACTACCTGTACCAGAGAAGCTGTGGGATGATATTAGTATGGATTTTATTCTTGGTTTACTAAGGACATAGAGAGGACATGATTCCATTTTTGTGGTAGTGGACAGATTCTTGAAGATGGCACATTTTATTACTTGCAAGAAGACTAATGATGTTGTTCATATTGCAGAGTTATTTTTTAGAGAGGTGGTGAGATTACATGGTCTACCAAAGAGCATAGTTTCAGATTGAGATACCAAGTTTGTTGGTTATTTCTGGAGGACATTGTGGAAGAAGTTAAAGATAAATTTGAAGTTTAGTTTTGCACACCATCCATAGACTGATGGACAGATAGAAGTGGTGAATAGGAGTTTGGGTAACCTACTACGATGCTTAGTAGGAGGTAAGCCCAAGGGATGAGATTTGATTTGACCACAGGCAGAATTTGCTTACAACAATTCTGTCAATAGGAGTACTGGTAAATCACCATTTCGGATTGTATATGGGAATAGTCCAAGAAATGCTTCAGAGTTAAGGAATCTAGACAAAGGAGAAAAGACAAGTGCCGAGGCTGAAGACTTTGCAGAACACATGAAGAATTTGTATGAAGAGGTGAAAAAGCACATTAATAAGATAAATATTCAATACAAGGCTAAGGCGGATTAGAAGAGGAGATATAAGGAATTCCAGGTAGGAGATGAATCATGGTTCACTTGAGAAAAGAAAGGTTCCCAATTGGAACATACAATAAGCTGAAAATGAAGAAATTTGGACCATGCAGAATTTTGAAGAAACATGATTCAGGAAATGCATATGAGGTAGAGCTACCGAGTGGGATCAATATTTCCCCTGTTTTCAACATTGCTGACTTATCAGAATATCATGAAGGTGGAATAGAGGATGGACCAATAGAAGAATAGTGGAGTATTTCGGTATCTACTTCAACAAAGGAGATAGAAGAGATCTTGGATAGCCGTGTGAGAAGAAGTACTCAGAACATGCAATATGAAGAATACCTGGTGAAATGGAAAGGAAGGCCTGTTGAAGATTCTTCTTGGTTGTCTAAGGTTGAGGTTGACCGTTTGGGTTTTCCTCACACAAACACCTGAGACGTGACAGGGTCACTTCTCAAATTATCCTGGGTGTCTGATGCAGGAGCATCCAGTGGTGTAAGGGCAATCTTGCATCACCTAAAAAAAGATGTGTTTCAAAATTGTTGATGTTCTTTCCATTTCTTTTTAAAATTTGTGGTTTTGGTTCCATAATCACTTGAATAATGATGTAGAACTTTCAGTTTTTCCAAACTACTAAAAATAGTAACCTGCTATTTTTAGAAAGTTTGCATTTGGGCATGGATTGAAGTGAAAATTTACAGGAAGTTACATAACAGAAATATAAGACCTTTGGCGAAGGAATCACACAAAGATCATTTGCGATCTAAAAGATATTAAAGTTTCTGTTTCCTGAAAAATGCCTGAAAATTATTCAAACTTCGGTTTGAGGCACTAAACGGTCTCGTACGGGCCCAAAAATCGCTGGAACCGGCAAAGCCAGTTCTTAGCATGTACTTGCAAAAGTTAAACTCAAGATTACAATCATCTAATGCCTCAATGAGGTTTTTATTTTTCAGGGTACGCAAACCCTTCTCACCAATGTGGCTAAATCTCTTATGCCATAACATTGTCTTTTCAGCAAGAAGTTTAACTTCCAAGGCATGATTACAAACATCTCAACTAGAAACAACAGATCTCTTGACTGCTTGTTCAGATGGTGGGGATGAAGTGACTGCTGCCCTCTTCTTTGAATCAGAAGAACTATTGCATTGTGCAATGCATGCCTCCAGCAGAAATAGAGTACCTCTCCTAGTACCCTTAGCAAGCACCATAGCTCATCTAGTCATCTTGCATCCTTCCTTCAAAAAGACAACCTACACACCTACATCATTCAAACTACTTACAGAAAGAAGGTTTTATGCTAAGCCTGGGATATGCATAACCCTAGAGATCCCCTTCACTCAACCATTAGGGAATTAGATAGAGACTCTTCCACGACCAATAATCTTTAGATGAGAGTCGTCACCCAAGTACACATTTCCACCATCAAACTCCTCATACTTAGTGAACCAGTCTCGATACGAGCTCCTGTGGAATGATGCACTAGAGTCAATCAGCCACACATCATTAGATGCATGGGTTTCTTGGGCTGTGATGAAAGCATCACCATCATCTTGTGATTTGTTGGAATCTGAATCAGGAGCTTTCTTCTTCTTCTTCTTCTCCTCTTTGCATTGCTTTCAGAAATGCCCAGATTTACCACAGTTCCAACAGATAGCCTTGGACTTTCCAGAAGATTTGGATCTCCCACAAAACTTGGATCTACCATTCTCAACTTTCTTGTCCTCCTTTTTTCCCTTTCTCCTTGGGTCTTCCATGAACTACAAGAGCCTCTTTGGCTGCATCAGAAGACTTCCTCTGCGTCTCTTCAGATAAAAATGTAGATACCACATCTTCCATCTTGAATGTGGATATGGTGCTTCCAATATCCATGACAAGGTGATCCCACGAGTCCGGCAAAGAACAAAGTAGGGTCATACATTGATCCTCCTCCTCCATCTTTACACCAATAGATGTCAACTATGCAACCAGCATGTTAAAATCATTCATATGTTCAGCAACAGATCCTCGATCCTCCATTCGAAGAGAATATAGCTTCTTTCTTAGAAAAAATTTATTAACCAGGGATTTGGCTTGATACACATCTCCCAACTTCTTCCAAAGGAAGGTTGCAGTCTTCTCCTCATGGACATTTAACAACATAGAATTAGAAAGACTAAGTCTTATGAGAACCTTAGCCTTCCAATCCTTGAGATCCTAATCAGCTTGTTGCATTGTAGCTGGTTTAGTTCTGGTAACAGTTTCCCAAAGGTCTTGGTCAACAAGCATGTCTTCCATCTTGAGCTTCCACAGCTCGAAATTAGTGCCATTGAACTTCTCCACTTCCATTCTTCTGGATGTGCTTGCCATCTCCTTGTTGTAATACAAATTAGAATACTCTGTATAAACTCCCACTCAACTTAAGATCAGCTCAAAAAACCCCTACCCAACAACTAGGACCAAAGGTGATCAGGCTCTGATACCAACTAAAAGGAAGCTAGGTGTGCAGAAATCGCTTCCTACACTAATCTAATGAGGAGAGGGCTATGCAAATTTAAATTATTCCTTACAACTACAGCAACATAGAACATCTAAATGAGATATTGTAGCAACACACATGAACCAAAAAGAAGACAAAAGAAGAGAGACAAAGATATACAGTGGGAAAAACCCTTATCGGGTGAAAAACCCCACACTCAGAAACCTGCACAATGTATTAACAAATCTGAAAGAATGTTTACAATACACTTGCAATGTAATCTTCAATGGTCTTTGACACTCATATCTAGAGTCAATCCGAAAGCATAACAGTACCTATAAACCTGTGATACAAACTCCATCTACAAGCACCTATTTATATATAATATACAAGGCAAAATAGGTCCTATCTTGGGATGCGCATCCAACTTGGCCTCATGGACCAAAACCCATGCCTAGGGACACTTGGTCAACATTGTAGAATGCGCCTGACACTTCCCCATAGCTCCCATCCCAAAGAGGTCGCCTATTTCCAAAATTGGCTATGACAGATTCTCTTACGACACTTACGACCGTCATAGAATCTATCATAGCAGTTACAACATACAGCTGTAAGAGAATCTATCATACACATGCTATAAATAGCATATCTCTTACAACATGTCATAGTCCACCTTGGGGCACCCAAATATGCATTTTTCAAAGATGCTTCATGACACATGTCCTCACCTGTCTTACAAACTTCTATTTCAGACTCTTACATGTCATAAATTCTGTCATAGGAATCCATCATAACCGTTTTGGTCAATATTCCCTTACACAACATGGAAGATTCTGACACATGGCAAAATGGTCCTACCATAAAGTGGGATGCCTATCTCCTCATGTGAGGATAAAATTACAAGTTGTCATATTCCATGTAAGATTGACACATCACTGTGCCACATCCCACAATATGACAATATGGAATTTACAAATATTTACAACATAGGCGATTAAATAATAAATACAAACATTAATAATGTAAGGAATTACCAAGGCTAAGACACCTTAATTCCCAACAAAAGGATACAAGATTTGGGACCCTGTTGCTGAAAAAGTGTTGTATAGCAGAAGTGTCATCTTCAAAGAGCTTACACCTTCTTCCATTATTTTACAGCAAGAAGAAAAAGAAAAGAAAGTGGATGTTGTTTAGTTTCCCCTCACCCCTCAGAAGACTGAATAGAAAGACAATGTTGGACTTGATGATGAGGAGAGCTTTAGCAACTCTAAAAACTTAGATGAAGAAGCTGAACCTCAACATCAACTCTTGAGGAGGTCTACACGGATAAGAATGCAACCTGAAAGGTGTGGTTTTACATTGCTTGATTCTAGATGTGCTTTTTCTTTACTTACTAATAATGATTAACCTAAAACTGTAGTAGAGGCTATGGACATGAAAGATGGAGGTTCCTCGAAGGAGGCCATGGAGGATAAAATGGCTTCCTTGGAAAAAAATCAAACTTGGGACTTGGGGTCTTTGTCTCCTGGACGGAAACCTGTTGGATGCAAATGGGTGTTCAAGAATAAATTTGGTGTACATGGCAGTGTTGAGAAGTATAAGTCTAGATCGGTTGCGAAGGGGTATTCACAAGAGGAGGGCATAGATTATGGTGAGATCTTCTCTCCCATTGCAAATCTGACGTCCATTTGATTCCTGTTGTCTCTCACAGAAACTTATGACTTGGATGTAGAACAGATGGATGTGAAGATAGCTTTCCTTCATGGTGATTTGAGGAAGAAATCTACATGTCACAGCCAGAGCATTGCATGGTGAAAGGTAAAGAAAATTTGGTTTGCAAACTTAAGAAGTCTTTGTATGGTTTGAAGCAATCCCCTAGGAGATGGTACTTGAAGTTTGATGCCTTTGTGTTGTCAATTAGATTTGTGAGATCAAAATTATATCACTGTGTGTATTATAAGTTTGATGGTGATCGTATTCTCATTGTTGCACTGTATGTTGATGATATTTTGCTCATTGGGAAGGGTAAGAATATGATTTATGATTTTAAATCTTAGTTGTCAGCATAGTTTGAAATGAAAGATTTAGGGGAAACCAGGTACATTCTAGGAATGGAAATCAGAAGAGATAGAACCAACAAAAAACTTTAGTTAAGCCAAAGTAAGTATGTGAAGACCGTGTTGGACAAGTTCAGCATGGCAGATTGTAGACCATTGTGTGTTCCCATTTCTTTGGGGACAAAGTTGTCTATTGAGGATTGTCCAAAATCTCCTAGTGAGGTGGAGGACATGAGCAGAGTACCTTATGCTAGTACTATTGGCAGTTTGATGTATGCTATGTTCTACACAAGACCAGACATTGCCCAAGCAGTGGGAGTCCTTAGTCGATTTATGGCTAATCCTGGATAGGTTCATTGGGATGCAGTTAAGTGAGTGTTTAGATATTTGAGGGGTACTTCCGAGTATTCCATATGCTATCATGGTAATGTTTCAGGACCTCTGCATTCTATTGATATTCATGGATTTGTGGATTCAGATTAGGGAGGTGACATTGACAGCAGGAGATCCACCAGTGCTTATGTGTTTACATTGTTTGGTGGTGCGATTAGTTGGATGAGTAAGTGACAACCTATTGTTGCTTTGGTCATAATAGAAGCTGAGTATATGGCAAAAACTCATGCTTGTAAGGAAGCCATTTGGCTTAAGAGATTGTGTTCCAATATTGGTGTTGATGCAGGTCAGATCACGATTAGTTGTGATAGTCAAAGTGTAATTTGCCTTGCGAAGAATCCAACTTTCCATGCTAGAACAAAGCACATTGATGTTTAGTTGTACTTCATGCAAGACATGGTTGAGGATGGAAAGGTAAATTTAGAGAAGGTAGATACTTTGAAGAATGTTGCAGATGCATTAACGAAACCAGTGGGCACAGAGAAGTTCAGATGGTGTTCGAAGTCTATGGGCCTCTCAGCCTATAGCAGTTAAATCATGTTTTTCTATTGGCTCTTACAAGGTGTTTGACAAGTGGGAGAATGTTGGGAATTAAGGTGTCTCAACCTTGGTAATTCCTTACATTTTTGATGTTGTATTTATTATTTAATTGCCTATGTTATAAATATTTGTAAATTCCATATTGTGATATTGTGGGATGTGGCATGGTGATGTGTCAATCCTACATGGAATATGACAACTTGTAATTTTGTCCTCACATGAGGAGATAGGCATCCCACTTTGTGGTAGGTTCCATGTGTTAGCATCTTCCATGTTGTGTAAGGGAATATTGACCGAAACGGTTATGATGGATTCCTATGATAGAATCTATAAAATGTAAGAGTTAGAAATAGAAGTTTGTAAGACAGGTGAGGACATGTGTCATGAAGCATCTTTGAAAAAGGCATATTTGGGCACCCCAAGGTGGACTATGACATGTTTTAAGAGAATATTCTATTTATATCATGTGTATGATAGATTCTCTTATAGCTGTAAGTTGTAATTGCTATGACAGATTCTATGACGGTCATAAGTGTCGTAAGAGCATCTGTCATAGCCCATTTTGGAAATAGGTGACCTTTTTGGGATGGGAGCTGTGGAGAAGTGTCAAACACATTCTACAATATTGACCAAGTGTCCCTAGGAATGGGTTTTGGGCCATGAGGCCAAGTTGGATGCCCATCCTAAGATAGGACCTATTTTGCCATGTATTTTCTATGTAAACAGGTGCTTGGAGATGGAGTTTGTATTACAGGTTTACATGTACTATTATTCTCTCGGATTGACTCCAGATACGAGTGTTGAAGACCATTGAAGCTTGCATTGCAAGTGTATTGTAAACATTCTTTCATATTTGTTGATACATTGTGCAGGTTTCTGAGTGTGGGGTTTTTTCATCTAATAATGGTTTTTCCCACCATATATCTTTGTCTCTCTTCTTCTATCTTCTTTTTGGTTCATGTGTGTTGTTGCAATTTCTCATTTAGATGTTCTATGTTGCTGTATTTGTAAGGAATAATTTGAATTTGCATAGCCCTCTCCTCATTAGATTAGTGTAGGAAGCGATTTTTGCACACCTAGCTTCCTTTCATTTACAAGTGGAGGGAATTGATTATGGTGAGATTTTCTCTCCCATTGCAAAGATGACATCTATTAGGTTCCTATTATCTCTTGCAGCAGCTTATGACTTAAAAGTGGAACAAATGGATGTGAAGATAGCTTCCCTTCATGATGATTTGGAGGAAGAAATTTACATGTCACAGCCAGAGCACTACATAGTGAAAGGTAAAGAAAATTTGGTTTGCAAGTTAAAGAACTCTTTGTATGGATTGAAACAATCTCCTAGGATGTGGTACTTGAATTTTGATGCCTTTGTGTTGTCCATTGGATTTCTGAGATCGCAAACAGATCATTGTGTGTATTATAAATTTGACAATGATCATATTCTCATTATTGCACTATATGTTGATGATATGTTGCTGTTTGGGAATGGTAAGAATATGATTTCTGATTTGAAGTCTTAGTTATTAGTACAATTTGAAATGAAAAACTTAGGGGCAGCTAGGTACATTCTCGGGATGGAGATCTGAAGAGATAGAGTAAACATAAAACTTTGTTTAGGCTAGAGTAAGTATGTTAACACTGTGTTGCAGAGATTTAGTATGGTAGATTGCAAACCATTGACTATTCCCGTTACGATGGGGACAAAGTTATCTATTGATTATTCTCTAAAGTCTCCTTCTGAGATAGAGGATATGAGTAGAGTACCTTATGCTAGTGTAGTTGGCAGCTTGATGTATGCTATGGTTTGTACAAGACCAGACATTGCCCAAGTAGTGGGAGTCCTTAGTCAGTTTATGGCTAATCTTGGACGGTTACATTGGGATGCAGTGAAGAGAGTGTTTAGATATTTCAGGGGTACTTCTGAGTATTCCTCATATTATCATAGTTATCCTACTGGACCTCAACATTCTGTGAGTATTTGTGTATTTTTCAATTATGATTGGGTAGGTGACATTGATAGTAGGAGATCCACCAGTGCTTATGTGTTTACCATCTTTGGTGGTGCTATTAGTTGGATGAGTAAGTGAAAACCTGTGGTTGCTTTGTCCATGATAGAAGTAGAGTACTGTTGGACTTAGGCCAGACAACTAAGAGGGGGGGTGAATCAGTTGTCCTAGAATTTTAACCTTTTCCACTTTTAATCTTTTTTCACAGCTTACAAACAGATTAATGATGTAAACATTAAAGCATGAATCAACAACACATGAGCAGAAACACAATTCACACACTTGACACAAAGATTTGTAATGTGGAAACCTGATTAAGGGAAAACCACAGTGGGGGTTAACCCACAAGATTCATACCCTATTAAAAGTACTTGGAAGAAATGGGAAGGCACTTGCCTTTGGGCGCACTGCCCAAAGCTCATTGCTCAAAGAGGCTCACTGCCTACATGAGGCTCACTACCTACAAGATTTTATGTTTAACACAGAAAGAATGAAATGATAAATAGCATCTTCTTTATGCCTAGTTCAAACCCATTGAAAGCTCACAAAACTTCTGCTCTACCCCAAACACTTCTTCACTAACTCTTCATCCTCTACTGCTCTTGTTCTTCTGTTTCTCCTTTCCTCTGCTCTGCCTTTTTACCTTTCTTATGATTTTATCATTTTCACACAAGGACAACTTTCCACAACTCCTCCACAAGTATTTATAACCTTGGAATGAACATCAAGGTCGGCTTGACTCAATGTGGATCACTGTATTGTCAGCCAAACATATCTGGGACTTGACTCTTCTTTAATCAACATGCTATGCTCTAGAGAATTGCTCTTAGATCATCTGCAACACACTTGAATCATCCGGTCGGCCAAGACTGGGAAGAACAACAACACCAAGGAAGAAATCTTCAACAACGAGCTCTATCTTCAATGCGGGCCTCCAACACAACAAGCACATGATCTAGAGACCTCCACAAGCACATTGAATTCAACAATGACATCCACACTACTCCAAATCATCAGAATCACTTGCATCTTCATCAAGTACATCAAGAACATTGTCTTCCATGACTGTCACACTAGAAAGATTGCTTGCAGACCTCCAAATAATGAACCACTTGAGTTGAGGATACACACTGACTTCCCAACATGGCTCTAGATCCACAAATCATGAGCTTTCATTACGGAGCAATCCGGACCAATTTCCTGTCACTATGTCTCTTCTGAACACTACAAAACCTGGTTCTACTTAGATGGCCATAGCTTCTTCAAATCTTCATGCAGACCTCTCAAATCATAATTGGAGCTACTGTAGACATTCCTCTACACAGCCATATGGTCCGCGTACTTTGATCTTCATTCCTCTGGAAATGCGAAGCAATCTACTTCACTAATCTACACTGTTTCCCCTATTTCTTACAAAGAGATATGTTGACATCAATGGCAACACATCATAGGCACATATTTACAACAATCTCCCCCTTTGTCATTGGTGGCAACATATGATGTGAAAAATTGATTCAACCATCAAGACAAGGATTTCTCCCCCTTTCTCTTATCACTTCTGCAACCACTTTCTTCACTGCTCCCCTTTCATCAGTAACTAGTTTTTCACATGACTTCTCTCCCACTTTGACATTAATGGCAAAGGGTAGATATTTGTAATCTTTTCTCCCCCTTTTTGTTTTAGACTGATCTCCAAAATTTGCATACTAACTACTCCCCCTAAGTAGTATCTCCTTAACATCAATCCGGATCACAAGATATGACTGTGAATTCCACCAGACTGATGCACACTAGTACATCTTAGTTCTGAATAGGAGGGGTAATAATCCCTAGCTTCCCTCTGAGATACTCAAAAGTATTTTTAGGTAGAGGCTTGGTGAATATATTTGCAATCTAATCTTTTGAAGAAACAAAATCTATTTTGACTTCATTCTCACTTACCTTCTCTCTCAAGAAGTGAAACTTGATGGATATGTGTTTTGTCTTTGAATACAACACCAGATTCTTTGAGATGTTTATTGCACTTGAATTATCACAAAAGATTGTAACAGGCTCTTCAAACATAATTCTGTTATCCTTCAACATTTGCTTCATCCACAAGACTTGAGTACAATTGCTTGTTGCTGCTATATACTCTACCTCTGCAGTAGGCAGAGATATTGCCTCTTGCTTTTTGCTCAACCAAGAAACCAATCTTCTTCCCAAGAAGAATGGACCACCACTAGTACTTTTCCTGTCATCCACATCTCCCACCCAAACAGCATATGTATATGCATGAAGAGTGAAGTCATTATCCTTTGGATACCATAGGCCATAATCAGATGTCCCCTTTAGATATCTAAAAATTCTTTTAACTGCTACAACATGGAATTCTCTAGGATCAGCTTGAAATCTAGCAACAAGTCCAATTGCATTCATAATGCTAGGTCTGTTCTGAGTCAAATAAAGCAATCCTCTAATCATTGATCTATACCTTTTCTGATCTACCTTAGGTGAATCATCATCTTTACTCAACTTGCATCCAGTTACCATAGGAGAACTTACTGGTTTTGAGTCCTCCATTCCAAACTTTTTCAACAATTCTCTCACATACTTAGACTGAGATATGAAGATACTTTTATTTGATTAAGTGATTTGAAGACCTAAGAAGAAATTCATTTCACCAAACATGGACATCTCAAATTCACTTTTCATCTAATCAGCAAATTTCTTACATATGCTTACATTACCACCAAAAATGATATCATCAACAAATACCTCAACAATTAAGATGTCCTCATGATCAATCTTGAAATAAAGATTACTGTCAGTTGTGCCTTTGCTAAATCCTAGTTTTAGCAGATACTTATCCAATCTTGATTACCAGGCTCTTGGGGCTTGTTTAAATCCATACAAAGCTTTCCTTAATTTGCAGACCATATCTTCTTGATCAGACAACTAGAATCCTTTCGGTTGCTCAATGTAGACTTCTTCCTCTAACTCTCCATTCAGGAATGTTGACTTGACATCCATCTGGTAAACTTTGAAATCTTTGAAAGCAGCAAATGTAAGAAATAATCTGACTGCTTCAATTCTTGCCTGTCATGCCCACTTTTTACGAGTGGCCACGACACGAGAAAACAAATGTCATGCCACATTATTTGTGTGGTCATGACATGAAGCACCAATTTCTTTTCCCCTTATCCCTAAATCCCCGTCACACAAGGCAGGGAAGGAAGACAAGGCATAGATAAAACATCTGATACGCCTTGTTAGATAAATCTAGGGGATAATAACATTAAGTGACCATAATATCTTATGCAAGAAGAATTGTTCCTACATCCATCTAAACACAAGAATAGGGTATTACATCCATAAGCGGTTGTGTCATGATCTAGCTCATTTTATCATACCAGATCACAAGAGGATACAAGGCAAAGAGTTACATCCATCACTAATTTATGACATGGTAAAAAAAGGGGAATAGAGGTTGCCAACGTCTAGTTAATACATTTCAACATAATAAAAGGTATATCAATACATTGATTTCCTTAACAAAGAAGTAAACCTTACATCAATGATAACTCAATCGTCATGTGTTGAAAACTTGCATCGATACACAAGCAGTAAAGTTAAAGGAACCATCATTAAACAGAGACTAAAATAACCTATTTAAGATAAGGAGATAAGTACGTATAATTATTCAACATGGAGGCATATGATGAAGAATGCAAGACATTAAGATATACAACCAATTTGAAAACATAATATAGAAGCTTAACTGAGAGTACAAGAGCATGAACATACAGACTAACAATTTAGCATAAAAGAAATTATTTTCCATAATAAAATTCTCCTACGATAAAATAAATATTAGTCTCAGGACAAGAGGAAATCCTTACATTACAAGGTGAAGGCCTCTCTCCCAAACATGGGTAGAACGTGCTTCAATGATCAAGTTACAAATATAGAAGTCATACAAAATAATCTAAATTTAATGGAAGAGATACCCCAAGGCACAAAATCAACAAGAGTGCATCAAAAGGTTACAACATCAAGTCTCACTGAATCTTCGATAACATGTCCAGATGGGACCAATGGGGGATTTTGCTCTCCTCCCAGCCAAATTGCCATCGTTGAACACAATGGATGTCCATTGCACCCTAGGCAACCCCCAAGCTATGGAGAGAGGAGACAAGGAACCAAAGCTAAAAGTTGACTCAAACCTCAAGGGTCACGATAGGATAATAGGCTTACCCACATGACTGCAAAAGAAGCGACTCACACACACTGACTCCAGGAACGACAGGTCAAAAAGTACCAAAAGGACCACCACCCAAGACATACATATAATACAACATCCAAGCACAAACACCCTAAGGACATTCATGCCTCAAGAAAGCAGGAGGAGCAAGAAAAAATAACATAAAGAACATCATAAAAATCTAACTCTAACATATCCCCCCCCCTTTTTTTTTGTGTCTTTACCCCTATTCAAGGATACCCAACATTTTATTCGCAAGTAACCATGACAATATTAGGTCTAGTAATTACATGATAGTGTTTTTTTTTCTAGCATTATAGAAAAATAAAGTTATAAGGGTATATTAGTGTACACTAACATACCTATCTTAATTAAATCTAATCCACTACTAAATTAGTGTCCCACTAGATAAATTAAAGGATGCATGCAAAGATAGCTTTTAAAGATGAGATTAATATTTTGTAAATCTGAATAAAAATGTAATAAAACAAAGGAAGAGGGTTCTTAGGTAAATGATAAAGCTTTCATTATTATTTCTGGTCAGTCGCCAACCTTAAAATTCAAACTTGCTCTCAAAAAAAAGAAACAACACAATGCAACCATTTAAAATTAGGTAAATGAAAGGAAGTATAGAGTATGCGACCATTAACCGGGCAACCTCCTTCACAAGCGCACCAGGGAAAATGAAGGCCGCAGGGCATTTTCCTTAAAAAAATAGGGTACAATCTATTGCTCTAAGGTTGCTGCAAGAGCGAATGTTGTGAGAACTATGAGTCATTTCAACCATTAAGCAGGGGTTGTTTTCCTACAAAAAATATTGGTGCTGCTAAACAGGAAACAAAATAAAAAAATAAATAAACTGGTACTGTAGTTTGTTTGCTAGCACCTCGGGTATACATGAATGCAAGTAAAATGGAATAGAGATAAGACATATAACTATTTGACAAAATGACCTCGCGACCCTGGTAATAACGTGAAAAATGTGGAGGCAAAAGTAAACGCCGAACTGTCTAGTCGAATGCCTCAATAATGTAGTCTCAAGGGCTGCATTGATTATAGAGTAAGAGTAAAATGGATTGGTTCATGACAGGTGTAAAGCCAAAATCCAAAGTCCCTTTTTTTATGCCCTCCTGCTCATGCCAAAATGGGAGCATTGGAACAGGGCATGACGCCCATGAGATAAAAGAAGGTGGGTGTCTATAAGATATCAGTTTGAAAATCTCTGGTAGACTTTTAGGCAAGAAAGAGGAGCATAAACAAGGAATGGTTCATGGTAGTAAAGCTAGCACTCATAGGTTTAAAGTCTAGTAAAAGAAATAAAAAAAACAACAAATAATCTACCAGGGTAGAGATTTTCCTCATACCCTAAAGATCTTCTTAGGAAATAATAAGGAAATACCTCCCCAGCATAGCGTCTAGGCAACTTCTTGTTATAGCTGGAAGGCAGACCATCTCCAGCCTCTATGTTCCCCACCCAGGTCGTGATCTTTTTGCAGGTGTCCTCCAGCTTCCCCCTTTCCAGTCTCCTTATCTTTTTGAAAGCCCCAAAACCTCCCTCCCAAAAAAATGGGCATTGGTCCACCGTATCCCTCAAAGTCCCCTCCCCCTCCCTACTCCATAACTTGCGGGGATATCTCTTCCATACCTTGTCCTACTTCTTTCTTGAGATTCCCAAAAAAATGATAGCTTACGACCCCCCCTCATCAATGCTTATCTGACCCTTAAATCCTGAGCTTCCATGTCACCATAGTCACTCTGCCACCGAGCCTTTTTAAAAAAAATGTAATCAAATCATTAAAAAAATGTATCACAAGAAAGGAGAGATTTTGGATCCCGCTATCAAACTCCATAGAGAATTATAAATAGCACTCACACCCATCATAGGAGGTTCAGGGTATATGCTAATAGGAATAACCCACGAGTTTAGAAAACAACCCACGAGTTTAGAAAATAACCCATGAGTTTAGAAAATTTCCCTGCATTATTAATTTTTATGGTGTGAGGCAATTCTAAAAACTATAATGTTCACAATTAAAAGCCTATCAGCTAATTGGTATATATATATATATATATTTTGTTAATACAATGATATGTCACTATATTTGAAAGGGCACCAAAGAAAAGATTATTGTGAAGGATGAATAACTTGAAAACGTTATCTCCATGATAACTAGCTTGCACTCTCACTAAAAGAATAATCCTCAAAAATAGACATTAAAAAAAAACATAGAACCCTTTACCAAAACAAATTCCCCAAAATCTTACAAGGGTCAAAACACAAGATAAACCCAATACAATCGACATTTTAAATATGCCTTAACCTATGAGAGGAGAGATTAGAGAAAACTGTCCAAAGTTATATAGGATTATGATTTACTTATACTAAGATATGTCATAGTAGTTTAAAGGCACTATTGAATAGATAATTGTCATGCAAAACTTAATTGATAGGCAGGGTCAACCATCACTTTAAACCGGGACTCCGAGTACTATATGCTCACGTATATAAGCCTATTGGCTAAATTAACCGACTACAACCTATGAAAGGGGGATTTTAAATCACACTGTCCTAACTTGTATAGGATTATGATTATATAAATATGTCTGGTTTCCTCATAAATTAAGCATACTTAAACTCTAGTTCACATCTATTTCATTTAGCATGAATATATATAAATTTCATAATAAATATACATCCACAAGGTCGCAATATAAGAATGGGGAGATTTTAGAAGCAATGCCAAATTCAATAAAGGATCGTGATTAGACATATATGGTTTCCATAAAAATTAATCATAATAGGCTAAGTCATAGTACTCTAAGGGCACCATAGAATAGATAAATCTAATAAAAGAATTGTTTGACCAACAAGGTTGATTGTCAATTTTAGGCCTTGGCCATAATACAAGAAGAAGGAAGATTATAGAAAGCTACCAAGGTTTGAATAGGGTTAAGATTTTCTATAAATAGATATATTTGGTTTCCATATAACTTACACGTACAAAGATATGCCATGTATTATAAAGGCACCATAGGATAGGTAATTGTCATAAAAGGAAGTTGCTTAACAAGAAAGGTCGACTAACAATGCTAAGGACATACCAATGCAAGAGTATCTCCAAGTGGAATGGAGAGAAAACTTTATGACACATCAATTAACTCTACATCATAACACACTAAACTAACCACAACATAAAACCAAACTATCATATAACTCACAAGCATTTCAAGGAGTCAAACACAACGCTCAAAAGCAAGGGATCCCACCACAAGGGTCGACAACTATTTTGACCTCACAGTACAATAACATGTAAGATCCTTCTACAAGGAGATAGACAAACTAATCTGCCTATGCTTCTAAGCATGAATGTTACACACAATAAAACATGCAATCCGACAAGACACCCAAAGAAGTGGAGGAGAATACTATTGGCAAGAGACACTATATGGATTCATGGTTATTGTCATTGATGGAAACAATAGTCATCCCACATATCCGCAAGTCATGGTGTGTCTCTACCGGAAGTCAGAATGAAGATTGTTGTGGTCCGGTGAACAAGAACAGAGCATGTGGCAAGGTCCGACAGATTGGTCCGGATCTCTTAGAGGAAGTGTCTTGGTGCAGTGCGGATTTGGGGAAGTCAAGAGGACTACCTTGAGTAGTATATTCCAAGGATTTAGCCTCTAGTGATGAACAAAGAAAAAGATATGAATAGTTGAGTACCGGATTCCTGAGAGACAGTGAGAACAGAGGAAGAACTGACTGATAGAGTATCAGACTATTTTTTGGATGTGTTACTGTTGATGGTAAAGGTTGTGAAGGCATGAATCATGTTTGGCCGACATGATTAATGATATCTACAAGTATATGCTTGATCCGCATTGCTTGGTGAGCAAGGATTCAGCCGACAGAACAGAGTTTGTAAGAAACTAGACTGTTCCGGATGCCGACTAGAAAGGTGATGAAATTACTTGTGCGGATATATATAGAGGATGGATTTAGTTGTGAAGGGTGTAATTGTGTGATGGTGTATGTGAATAAGTGCAGAACAGAGCAGAAGTAGTAAGAAAGATCCGGTATGTGAAAGGATAGCAGAATAAAGAACAGAGGAAAGATGAAGTGCAACAGATCAGTGTACTGAGCCTAACCGGAACTGAACTCCAGCATATATAGATGCTTCCAATCAGTTCAAGACTGTGATTCTTATCACTTTGTAGACAGTGTGTCTCCTTGTAGGCAGTGGGCCTCTTTGTGAGCAGTGTGCTCGGGCAGTGAGCCCTAATTGGCAAGTGCCATTTTGTAATTCCTTATTCTTCTAACAGAGAATAATCTTTGGGTTAATCACCCCGTGGTTTTCTCCCTTAACAGGGTTTCCACGTCAAAAAAACTATGTCATGTGTTTTTCATTTCATGGTAATGTTTGTTTGTTTGATTCAATGCTGCATTGATTAATAAGAAAGTTCAAAAGAAGAAATAATTAGGATAACTGATTCACCCCCCCTCTCAGTTATCAACAATTGGTATCAGAGCTAAGTTCCTCCTAATAGAGCCTAACAACTTGAGGAAGATCTGGGAGTTCAAATGGATGCATATGGTTTAAGGGAGCAACTCAAGACTGCCCTTGAGGATCTTGAACAGTCAAATTCTGAAGTCAATGAATTAAAGGAAAGACTCAAATAGGCTGATGAATTCATGAGAGAATTAAAGGACAAATTAAGTCTCTCTATGAAAAAGAGAAAGGAGCTGCTCCAACAATTGGCAAGACAAAGTGAAGAAAGCAATACAAATGAAGAATTGACTGAGAAAACCAAGTTATGTGAAAAGTTATCAAAAGAAGCCATTATGTTAAGACATGAAATGGAATCAGGAACTATAAAGTTTACTCAAGAGATTGAAGAGAAAAGAAAAGCTGAAGACAATCTAAGACAATCTCTTAAGGAGAAATCAGAAGAATGCCTTTAGATGGACAGAATTATCAGACATCTTGAATCTGATCTTGAAGATGCCAAAGATAATGAAGAAAAACTTGAGGATCAAATTGTCTCTCTCAAAAGAGACCTTCAAACAGCAAATGAATATAAAGAGAAATTCAAGATAAGTTCTGCTCAACTTGAAGTTCTTCTTGGTAGTCAAAAGAGGACAGATGACAAGTATGGTTTGGGATATGAGAAAGGAGAAAGCTCCAGATCCGGTCAAAAGAATTTTGGATCAGAAAATCCAAGGAATAGGCCTAGAAGACCTCCGGTAAGACAGCCCAATGCTCAAAGATATCCATCTTTCAATGGATACTGCCACAGCTGCAATCACTTTGGTCACAAAGCTAATCAGTGCAGAAAAAGGATGAATCAAACTAATCCATCCTTCTCCGGACAGTGCTTTAACTGCAAAAGGTATGGACACAAGTCTCATGAATGCAGAAATATGCAAGTAAACAAATCATTCAATGGTAGATGTTTTACATGCAATAGAGTAGGTCATATGGCTAATCAATGCAGATCAAGAGGTTATCAGCCAAATATGCAAAGAAATGTTATTTGCCAAATCTGTAATAGGTCCGGTCATAATGCTAAAGTCTGCAGAAGCAAGAATCAGGACAAAAGAGGTCCGGTGTATAATCAGAATCAAGACAAGGGTAAACAAAAGATGAATGCGGATGAAGTTAGGAATCAGATGAACAAGATTTGGGTGAAGAAAAGTTCAGAGAATGTAGAGGTTGGATCCGCACCAGACTCTGGTGCTGATATTTCTTCCAGAAATTAAAAGGTGAGCTCTGGCTCAGGGGGAGACTCAAAGAAAAACCTGTTCCCCCAGCCAATCAAGTGGTGCTGGATGTGACACAAGATGCGGAGTAAAGGGTTTGAAGATACCAGTCCTGAGATGATCCAGACAAGATTTCAGAGGTCCGCATGAAGATATAACGAAGTTGTGATCGATCAAGTAAAGACCTGTTCTGGGAGATGCTCCGGAATGACAGAGGACTACAAAAGGGTCCAGAGAGATCCGGAAGTACATTATTTTACTCTGCGGACTGGACAAAATGTTTGGGATGTTCTTGTAATGTGTCATCTTGACTTATTCATGATTGAAAGATCCGCATGATGTTCATAGATCAGGACTGATCCGGGATACTCCAAGCTAGCTGGACAAGGCAAACTGGAATAATATAGGTGAAGCATTTATTGCAAACAGATATTAGGGTTTGCGAAACGATATAAGGGATTTCTCAACAATCACTTGATCATTCCACATCCAAGAAGAAGCGAAAAGCGGAGCTCTGCAACAAAATTCATCAAGTTCACCGAAGATCTCCTACCGAAGTCATTACATACAGAAATCAATCTAGCTACTCCATGCAACCGAAGACGCAAAAGGTATTTTCCACTTTCGATATCTTGCTACAAATCTGTTGAAGAAATGGCTACTCCAAATATAGTAAAAATCTCAGATAGGCCCCGACCTGATTTAAGAAACATCCATACAAGTCATTGGAAGTAGATCCCTTAGGAGCATTTTCCAGTGTTCCTCATGGAGTTTTACACACAGAAGACATTAGGGTTTACATACATGCAAGCATTGAGGAATTTGGGGAATTCAAATTGAGAGATCTCTATCACAAACAACTGATAGACAATGCTTTTGAGCTTAAACCAGAGTATAAGGGTATCCAGAAGAAACAATTTGATCAATTCATTCATTTCCCCTGCTTTGAAGAAGATGAATGGGTCTGGTATGTATTGAGCAGGATGCATGACAACTTCCTATGGCTGGAAAGACCATGCAAGATCACAAAAGAGGCAATTAGAGCAGTAACTGGTCTATACTCTTCCGGAGGGATACCTATCCTCAAATCTGTCAAAAATAACATTGTAACTGAGGCCACCGGATCAAAATTTGATAAGAGGGCAATGACCATTGAAGATATTTCTGATCCGGATATCAAGTATGCGTCCATGATAATAGGATACAAGATCTATCACTCCAGCAGGGAGAATTCTGTATCCAGAACTGCAGTATATACTGCCTATGAAATGCTAAGGAAGAATGCAGAATATGATCTCTGCGAACTGCTCTTAAGCTAATTAATGGAAAATATACAGAAAATCAAGAAGGACAAGAAGAATTCCTTTAAGTATGGTACTCTTATATTATGTCTATTCTTCTACTTCATGAATGAGCTACCCGGATCAAGTGGATGGGCATGGCAGAATGACAAACCTGTTGCAGTCCAAATAAGAGACTATCTACATGGGCTTGGGGATGCCAAAGCAAGAAATATAGCCCTATGGGGATACTTCAAAAACTTCCAAAGCATGATGCAAGCAAGAGAAAGAATTCCCCAGTCTCTTGTTGAAAAATACAAAGACTCAGTGTGCTTTATGGTGGACACTGATCAGTGCCTAATGGAGGCAGTGGAGCCAAGGACTGTCTGGATCATGCCCATGGGGTATGAAGTGGATGAACAGATAGTGGAGCTGCATGTTCAACACATGCTAAGTCAGCCCAAAGATCCAAAGGCAGAAAGGTTTGGAACCTTTGAGGAGCTGAGTGTAAAGATCCATGTAGAACTCAGGGAACCTGAGATAAAGAGGAAGGTGATAAAAGAAGTAGAGCACATTGCTCAAGGCCTAGGCATCTGAAAAGAGGCACTTGATGCCAGCTGGGAAAAGAGAAGAAAATCTGAGGAAGAAAAGAAAGAGGCAGAAAAGAAAAGTAAAGAAAGTGTTCCGGTTGAAACTTCCACCCGGACCAGATCATCAAAAAGATCTGCACCTCCCACAACCAAAAGTTCAAAACCAGAAGTCCAGGCATCCGGTAAAAGATCTAAGACAAAAGCCACAAGGGCTCATGAAAGCCAAAAGGATGAAGAGGAAACTGAGTCAGATGAGGGAGTAAAAGAAATAAAGAAGCAGAAGAAGAAAGGATCTGGGAAACCCTCCATAGGCCAAGACAAGGAAGAAATGGCAGAAGAATTTGCTGAAAAGCCCACTCTATCCCTAGACAGTGTAGTCAAATCAGTCACTGTGGATGGGAACCTTCAACCGGTGGCTGAATTTTATGATGACTACAACGAGGCAGATCAAAAGATCTTGCAAGAAGCTATAATAAGGTACTTGAACATCTACAATAAAGCTTTTATTGAGATTATCTCTGAAATCCCTAAAAGCCTAGAAAAGGAATTAGAAATAAGAAAGAATAATGCTCATGCAAAAGATCTTGAGATCCGGGAGCAGATAGCTATTCAACTATATCCTCAAATTGATCCCAAGACAATGAACATAATATTCAAAGACTGCAAAGATGAGTTCAGAAGTAAAGCCAGGACGAATCAACTCATGCTTGGTGAGACTGACAAGGTGGCCAAAGAGACAGAAGAGATCCTCCGGAAGGCCTTCAAAAGGTTCAATCTTCCTGTTGTAGAGGACTTAGGTGCAGAAACAGCTGTGGACTTGGAACCCTCTGCTCCAGAAGAAGTGGCCTATGAACAGGCTAGCATCTCTCCTCCGGTTTCCCCTACAGTCTCTGGATCCAAAGAAGAAGAGAAATTACAGGAGAAGGAAGCAGTGGTGAAAGATAAAGAGGTTGACAGTACCAAGGGTGCAGAGAAAGAGAAGACTCCATCAGAGAAGACCATGATTGATAGTGGCAAGAATGTGGAAGGAGAGAAAATCCCAAAGGACAGTTCCAAGACTGCAGAAGAAAAGAAACATCTGTCTCTGGCAAGAGACACTGCACAAACTGTTCAACAATTTTTTAGCAAAGAAACAATAGAGATCGATGAACCGGAGCTACTACAAGGCCCATTCAACTTTGATTCCCTCTCTCCGGTGCAGACAATGAAGATAGCCTCATTTGCAAATGCTAAGGCAAATGAAAAGCTCCTAAAGTCTCATATGGAAGACTGTGAGTTGATAGAGGCTGCTTCCAGAGTGCTTGAGAAGATTATGCCATCGGTCCAGATAGATCCGGCAGCCTCCTCTTCCGGTAATCTCAAAACCTTAGTCAGCAGTGTTAATACACATTTTGAATCTTTAGAAAAATCAGCTGAAGAAAAGGTCCGGAAGGAGTTTTTGGATAAAAGGTTCTCCGAGGTTCAGGGTTTGATCATTAATGATAGGAGAAACATGAACATTGGGATAAAGAGCTTAGAAAATGCTCTTAAGGATGGCGGTGAAATATACAAATTTTGTATCTCCTGGTCCAAGGTAACAGTGGACATTGAGAAGAAAATAAAAGCGCAAGAGGACACACTACTAAGCTTGTCTCAAAGTTTTGATCCTCTTTCTTCCTCTATAACAAATCAAGAATGTCAGACTATTGCAGTCTTGAGTGAAATCAAGAAATTGGAGAAGGAAAGGAAAAATAGAATAAGCAGGTTGAGTGAGCTCAGGGGGTTAATTGTCCCTAAGCTAGAGGCCATGCATGAGGCCATAGCAGAAGCTCAAATCAAAGCCCAGACAAGTGATCCGAAAGATCTAAAAAGGGCAGATGCATTCGCATTTTTGTTGAGTGGTCACATTTCAATTTTGGATAGAATGAAGCAAAGTTGGGCTACAGAACTGATCCAACTGAAGACATCTTTTGCAGACATTCTTCAGTATATGTGGGTATGTAAATATGCGGCTATGTATAGAAATTTTTTGAAAATTTTGGTGTGCGGACCCTACCCTTTGCCATTGATGTCAAAGGGGGAGTGAGGAGCAGTGAAAAATGAGGAATCCAACTAAGGGGGAGTTCCGGAAATTGTATATAGAGCATCAGCCAAGGGGGAGCGTAGTATAAACACTTAGTCATTTTTCACTAAGTGTTGCCATCAATGCCAAAGGGGGAGATTGTTGGCAAGAGACACTATATGGATTCATGGTTATTGTCATTGATGGCAACAAAAGTCATCCCACATATCCGCAAGTCATGGTGTGTCTCTACCGGAAGTCAGAATGAAGATTCTTGTGGTTTGGTGAACAAGAACAGAGCATGTGGCAAGGTCTGACAGATTGGTCCGGATCTCTCAGAGGAAGTGTCTTGGTGCAGTGCGGATTTGGGGAAGTCAAGAGGACTACCTTGAGTAGTATATTCCAAGGATTTAGCCTCCAGTGATGAACAAAGAAAAAGATATGAATAGTTGAGTACCAGATTCCTGAGAGACAGTGAGAACAGAGGAAGAACTGACTGACAGAGTATCAGACTATTTTTTGGATGTGTTACTGTTGATGGTAAAGGTTGTGAAGGCATGAATCATGTTTGGCCGACATGATTAATGATATCTACAAGTATATGCTTGATCCGCATTGCTTGGTGAGCAAGGATTCAGCCGACAGAACAGAGTTTGTAAGAAACTAGATTGTTCCGGATGCCGACTAGAAAGGTGATGAAATTACTTGTGCGGATATATATAGAGGATGGATTTAGTTGTGAAGGGTGTAATTGTGTGATGGTGTATGCGAATAAGTGCAGAACAGAGCAGAAGTAGTAAGAAAGATCCAGTATGTGAAAAGATAGCAGAATAAAGAACAGAGGAAAGATGAAGTGCAGCAGATTAGTGTACTGAGCCTAACCGAAACTGAACTCTAGCATATATAGATGCTTCCAATCAGTTCAAGACTGTGATTCTTATCACTTTGTAGACAATGTGTCTCCTTGTAGGCAGTGGGCCTCTTTGTGAGCAGTGTGCTCAGGCAGTGAGCCCTAATTGGCAAGTGCCATTTTGTAATTCCTTATTCTTCTAATAGAGAATAATCTTTGGGTTAATGACCCCGTGGTTTTCTCCCTTAACAGGGTTTCCACGTCAAAAAAATTGTGTCATGTGTTTTTCATTTCATGGTAATGTTTGTTTGTTTGATTCAATGCTGCATTGATTAATAAGAAAGTTCAAAAGAAGAAATAATTAGGATAACTGATTCACCCCCCCCCTCTCAGTTATCAACAAATACATACGAGTATAAAAACACATGAAAGTGAAACACAATACCAAAAGGGTTTACACACACCCCATGCATTCAAAATCATACGCAACTCAAAATAGAGGCAATAGGGTGGACACGGGTACAACTTTTGACTCACTGCTGAATAGAAAGGCTCAAGTGAACAACATACCACAAGGCAACAAGGTAGATAACTCGACCACTGGTTAGGTAAGGTGGGATAGTCAAATGGCTAGTGGTTCCCTGTCTCCTCCTCCACTTCCACTCATTGGCCAATACCTGTATGTCTATCCTGTACACTCAACCAACACATCAAATACCACATTGTAATCATAGCCGAAGCAACTTTAAATATATTAATGAGGATGAATAATCAATCATTACCTATATCCATCTGGCAACCATATTATATAATAATCAATCATTATATCATTTTAATCTAGAACTAGGTTAATAATAGGATACGCACCAATCGGACAATAGCCGGCCTTACACTCTACCCCCTAGGATATGACTTACTCCAGGAAGTCATCAAGAGAAGGATAGAAGCATTCTCCTGAACTTCTTTGCACCAGACAAGGTAACTACAGAAGGTAACATATGCAATAAAGAACTCACACAAAAATAAAACATGGCAACTAAAAGTTATAAAGGCATAATTCTCTTCTCAAAATACATTCTTTGGATCAAAACTCAACACATCTAATCTCAGGATCATCAATCATTTACACACATGCATAGAGAAGATTCACACATCGTATAACATGTTTATATAGAAAACATCAACCCATATCCAAATACATCAAATACAGATCTTACATCTAAACACATATTTCATTCATCCACATTATAGGTATAACTTTACAAGGTTCACATAAAGGTTTAAAGGGATGTCATAGAATCATCATAGAACCAAGTAACCAATAACTAGTGCCAAGTAACCAAAGATCCAAGAATGAATGGAATGATGGTCTCGAGGCCACATGCTTGGGGGCCTCTCCATACATTCCCACAATGGCCTACCTCTTGTTTGTATAAGGGGTTTAGCCTCCAAGAGATAGCCAACATAATAACATAAATCACTAGGAAGGTAAGCGGATAATGACCAGCCCATACTAGTCTACACCTACCCCCATCCTTATAAGTTTCCCACGTCTTCTTCTTTATATACACTCTACCAGAGGTCGCTCCATCGACATGGCGAGAAGAACACCACAACACATGACTAACACTTGCAAACAAAAATAACCTAGCTTAGCCACCATAATTACAAATATACCAAAGAAAGGAGTTTTCCAAATCCATCAATAAAATAAACAAATGCGTGCAATTCTAACAATAAATCAAACATAACCACAAGGGTTATGTGAAAAAAAAATAAAAAATTAAAGATTTGTGGCTAAACTACTTTCAGACAAGATAAAATAACATGGTTGGTCCATACAAGCAAGATAAAAAAGGTCATCAAACAACTGAAATAAATGATCGCAATCCATGAAAGTGCACATTACATCACTATGTGACTATCATCAAGTCACTAATAAGGAAGGAGGGAAACACGGTCACTACATGTGTTATGCAAACTCAACCAATGCAATAACATCATGTAGGTAAGTATCATCAATGCGCCTTCATGTACTCTAAAGTGGAATCATGCCCTTCTCAAAGGTAACACGTCATCAGTATAGTACATCGTGCCCTTCTCAAAGGTACACGCTATCATCATAATGTAAATGTCTCTAGGATGCTACGCATCCACTCAAGTAAGATATCAAGGGTAAGAATAAACCTGCACCAAGTAGCATGGCCTCGAGAAAATCACATGCCCATACCAAACCATAACTAAGATCCCAAGACAAATGTCAATAGTACCATCAAGGAAACAAAGCATGATAGGATATCACTATGGGCCTCTTAGAGGTCCATTCACTAAGGAGAAGTAGGGGGTACTCTAGCATAGGAAGGTATGGTTGGTTGGGTAATCCCAAACCAATGCCACAACATGTCACCATAGCTTCCTAAGTTCTTCCTCTCCACTACTTAATTCCACACATGGAAGGTCTCCAACTCCAAGGTTGGACCTTACAGGGTAACAAACAAGCAAACCACACTAGCATGACTTCACCATGCTTGTAGTTATACACTCAACCCATGGATGGATACTTAGTATCGCTAGCTCATGAGTACACAAAGCATGTACGAGGTGATCACAACACATAGCAAGAATGCTCTTAACAGATATTCACATCCACAAGGTAACACATAACACAAGTTTTCCTCTATCATTCATTACTTAGTGAAGGAGAACAACTTTCATACACAAGGTCGCATAATAACTGTCATAAAGATTACTAAGAAGTCTATCTAACACCAATTTGAATTGACCTTTCTAAGGCGTAATTGGAATCTACTGTAACTCCACATTTAGAGACATTTGCAATACACCCCAACAAGTATACCAACATACTAGCAATGCATACAAGGTCGTAATCAAATCAAAACAATATTACTTCAACTCGCGAGATGGTGACTCACGAGGTATCACGCAACATGGAGCTATTGATAACCCAAAACAACTCTACATATGTACTATGATCATCATATATTTATCCAACACAAGGTTCATAAGATAGAGTCTTACCAAAAGAACAACCCAATTAATAGCTTAAGTCACTAATTTAGTAATCTAATTATATCATACGATGAACAACATTTTCTTCACACATAGGATGCAAAACTTGATAGCAATTACTCACAAAACAAGGTTATAAAATGCAAACTTTTCCACTGTGAAAGTACTTTATAGAAGAGTCACCAAGCCTACAATGCATCTCTGAAACATTTCAAAAACATACGTTAATTATTAACAAGTTGCCATGCATAAAACTCTTTTTCACCTCTTTCTTTCCTACTATTTAGTAAGGCATAAAATGACATCACACACGTAATGATTTGCAATCATAAGAGTCAAGGTAAGGTCCATTTTGAGAAAGTATTCCTAGTCCACAACCAAAGAAGGCAATACAATTTCTAATGATAAGAGGGTTAAGAATCAAAAAGGTATGCCATTCTTACGACCAGATAAATACATGCAAAGTTTGTAAGGCAGGCATTATTCAAACAAGCATTAAGACTACACTACACTCCACAAAATACACAAGGGTGAGGAAAGGTCCAACACAACCCTCATGATCTAGACCAACCTACTTAGGAGGAGAATCAACAAGGAGGAACACAACCATCACAAAAACACAAGCGGAAGACTTCGATAATCATGTGACAAGGCCATCATGACGACAAGACAAGAGGATGGATATTCCTCCAAGGTAAAGGTTAGTCGACAAACCACAACCTCACTCTCTCACAGCTACACAAAGTAGGACAAGGGTCAAACCACACACAACCCACTCCATGTCGGCCCAAACAACATGCAAACCCCAGAGATCCCACTGTTGAAACATGGGCTCTGATACCAAATGTCATGCCCACTTTTAACGAGTGGCCATGACACGAGAAAACACATGTCATGCCACATTATTTGTGTGGTCATGACATGAAGCACCAAATTTTTTTTCCCTTATCCCTAAATCCCTGTCACACAAGGCGGGGAAGGAAGACAAGGTGTAGATGAAACATCTGATACGCCTTGTTAGATAAATCTAGGGGATAATAACATTAAGTGACCATAATATCTTATGCAAGAAGAATTGTTCCTACATCCATCTAAATACAAGAATAGGGTATTACATCCATAAGCGGTTGTGTCACAATCTGGCTCATTCTATCATACTAGATCACAAGAGGATACAAGGCAAAGTGTTACATCCATCACTAATTTATGACATGGTAAAAAAAGGGGAATAGCGGTTGCCAACATCTAGTTAATACATTTAAACAAAGGTATATCAATACATTGATTTCCTTGACAAAGAAGTAAACCTTACATCAATGATAACTCAATTATCATGTGTTGAAAACTTGCATCGATACACAAGTAGTAAAGTTAAAGGAAACATCATTAAATAGAGACTAAAATAACCTATTTAAGATAAGGAGATAAGTACGTATAATTATTCAACATGGAGGCGTATGATGAAGAATCCAAGACATTAAGATATACAACCAATTTGAAAACATAACATAAAAGCTTAATTGAGAGTACGAAAGCATGAACATACAGGCTAACAATTTAGCATAAAAGAAATTATTTTCCATAATACAATTCTCCTACAATAAAATAAATATTACTCTCAAGACAAGAGGAAATCCTTACATTAAAAGGTGAAGGCCTCTCTCCCAAACATGGGTAGAATGTGCTTCAATGATCAAGTTACAAATATAGAAGTCATACAAGATAATCTAAATTTAATGGAAGAGATACCCCAAGGCACAAAATCAACAAGAGTGCATCAAAAGGTTACAACATCAAGTCTCGTTGAGTCTTCGATAACATGTCTAGATGGGACCAATGGGGGATTTTGCTCTCCTCCCAACCAAATTGCCATCGTTGAACACAATGGATGTCCATTGCACCCTAGGCAACCCCCAAGCTATGGAGAGAGGATACAAGGAACCAAAGATAAAAGTTGACTTACACCTCAAGAGTCACGATAGGATAATAAGCTTACCCACATGACTGCAAAAGAAGTGACTCACACACACTGACTCCGAGAACGACAGGTCAAAAAGTACCAAAAGGACCACCACCCAAGACATACATATAATACAACATCAAAGCACAAACACCCTAAGGACATTCATGCCTCAAGAAAGTGGGAGGAGCAAGAAAAAATAACATAAAGAACATCATAAAAATCTAACTCTAACATATCCCCCTTTTTGGTTTTTTTTTGTGTCTTTACCCCTATTCAAGGATACCCAACATTTTATTCGCAAGTAACCATGACAATATTAGGTCTAATAATTACATGATAGTGTTATTTTTCTAGCATTATAGAAAAATAAAGTTATAAGGGTATATTAGTGTACACTAACATACCTATCTTAATTAAATCTAATCCAATACTGAATTAATGTCCTACCAGAGAAATTAAAGGATGTATGCAAAGATAGCTTTTAAAGATGACATTAATATTTTGTAAATCTGAATAAAAATGTAATAAAACAAAGGAAGAGGGTTCTTAGGTAAATGATAAAGCTTTCATTATTATTTATGGTCAGTCACTGACCTTAAAATTCAAACCTGCTATCAAAAAAAAGAAACAACATAATGCAATCATTTAAAATTAGGTAAATGAAAGGAAGTCTGGAGTATGCAACCATTAACCAGGTAACCTCCTTCAGAAGTGCGCCAGGGAAAATGAAGGCCATAGGGCATTTTCCTTAAAAAAATAGGGTACAATCAATTGATCTAAGGTTGCTGCAAGAGCGAATGTTGTGAGAACTATGAGTCGTTTCAACCATTAAGCAGGGGTCATTTTCCTACAGAAAATATTGGTGCTGCTAAACAGGAAACAAAATAAAAATAAAAATAAACCGGTACTGTAGTTTGTTTGCTAGCAC
The DNA here is from genome assembly GCA_027924645.1 of Cunninghamia lanceolata. Lineage (NCBI taxonomy): Eukaryota > Viridiplantae > Streptophyta > Pinopsida > Cupressales > Cupressaceae > Cunninghamia > Cunninghamia lanceolata. The sequence continues at coordinate 10,520,471 of BSBN01000346.1, read as the reverse complement.
CTTGGGTATACATGAATGCAAGTAAAATGGAACAGAGACAAGACACATAACTGTTCGACAAAATGACCTCGTGACCCTGGTAATAACGTGAAAAATGTGGAGGCAAAAGCAAACCCCAAAATGTCTAGTCGAATGCATCAATAATGTAGTCTCAAGGGTTGCATTGATTACGGAGTAAGAGTAAAATGGATTGGTTCATGATAGGTGTAAAGCCAAAATCCAAAGTCCCTTTTTTGATGCCCTCCTGCTCATGCCAAAATGGGAGCATTGGAATAGGGCATGACGTCCATGAGATAAAAGAAGGTGGATGTCTATAAGATATCAGTTTAAAAATCTCTGGTAGACTTTTAGGTGGGAAAGAGGAGCATAAACAAGGAACGGTTCATGGTAGTAAAGCTACCACTCGCAAGTTTAAAGTCTAGTAAAAGAAATAAAAAAAACAACAAACAATCTACCAGGGTAGAGATTTTCCTCATACCCTAAAGATCTTCTTAGGAAACTATAGGGAAATACCTCCCCAGCATAGCGTCTAGGCAACTTCTTGTTATAGCTGGAAGGCAGACCATCTCCAGCCTCTATGTTCCCCACTCAGGTCATGATCCTTTTGCAGGTGTCCTCCAGCTTCCCCCTTTCTAGTCTCCTCTTTTTGAAAGCCCCAAAACCTCCCTCCCAAAAAAATGGGCATCGGTCCACCGTATCCCTCAAAGTCCCCTCCCCCTCCCTACTCCATAACTTGTGGGGATATCTCTTCCATACCCTGTCCTACTTCTTTCTTGAGATTCCCAAAAAAAATGATATCTTATGACACCCCCTCATCAATGCTTATCTGACCCTTAAATCCTGAGCTTCCATGTCACCATAGTCACTCTGCCACCGAGCCTTTTTGAAAAAAAATGTAATCAAATCATAAAAAAAATGTATCACAAGAAAGGAGAGATTTTGGATCCCGCTATCAAACTCCATATAGAATTATAAATAGGACTCACACCCATAGGAGGTTCAGGGTATATGCCAATAGGAATAACCCACGAGTTTAGAAAACAACCCACAAGTTTAGAAAATAACCCATGAGTTTAGAAAATTTCCCGGCATTATTAATTTTTACGGCTTGAGACAATTCTTAACACTATAATGTTCACAATTAAAAGCCTATCGGCTAATTGGTATATATATATTTTTTTGTTAATACAATGATATGTCACTATATTTGAAAGGGCACCAAAGAAAAGATTATTGTCAAGGATGAATAACTTGAAAACATTATCTCCGTGATAACTAGCTTGCACTCTCACTAAAAGAATAATCCTCAAAAATAGACATTAAAAAAAAAACATAGAACCCTTTACCAAAACAAATTCCCCAAAATCTTACAAGGGTCAAAACACAAGATAAACCCAATACAATCGACATTTTAGATATGCCCTAACCTATGAGAGGAGAGATTAGAGAAAATTGTCCAAAGTTATATAGGATTATGATTTACTTATACTAAGATATGTCATAGTATTTTAAAGGCACTATTGAATAGATAATTGTCATGCAAAACTTAATTGATAGGGAGGGTCAACCATCACTTTAAACTGGGACTCCGAGTACTATATGCTCACGTATATAAGCCTATTGGATAAATTAACCGACTACAACCTATGAAAGGGGGATTTTAAATCATACTATCCTAACTTGTATAGGATTATGATAATATAAATATGTCTGGTTTCCTCATAAATTAAGCATACTTAAAGTCTAGTTCACATCTATTTCATTTAGCATGAATATATATAAATTTCATAATAAATATACATCCACAAGGTCACAATATAAGAACGGGAGATTTTAGAAGCAATTCCAAATTCAATAAAGGATCATGATTAGACATATATGGTTTCCATAAAAATTAATCATAATAGGCTAAGTCATAGTACTCTAAGGGCACCATAGAATAGATAAATCTAATAAAAGAATTGCTTGACCAACAAGGTTGATTGTTAATTTTAGGCCTTGGCCATAATACAAGAAGAAGGAAGATTATAAAAAGCTACCAAGGTTTGAATAGGGTTAAGATTTTCTATAAATAGATATATTTGGTTTCCATATAACTTACACGTACAAAGATATGTCATGTATTATAAAGGCACCATAGGATAGGTAATTGTCATAAAAGGAAGTTGCTTAACAAGAAAGGTCGACTAACAATGCTAAGTGACATACCAACACAAGAGTATCTCCAAGTGGAATGGAGAGCAAACATTATGACACATCAATTAACTCCACATCATAACACACTAAACTAACCACAACATAAAACTAAACTATCATATAACTCACAAGCATTTCAAGGAGTCAAACACAATGCTCAAAAGCAAGGGATCCCGCCACAAGGGTCGACAACTATTTTAACCTCACATTACAATAACATGTAAGATCCCTCTACAAGGAGATAGACAAACTAATCCACCTATGCTTCTAAGCATGAGTGTTACACGCAACAAAACACGCAAGCTGACAAGACACCCAAAGAAGTGGAGGAGAATACATACGACTATAAACACACACGAAAGTGAAACACAATACCAAAAGGGTTTACACACACCCCATGCATTCAAAATCATACGCAACTCAAAATAGAGGCAATAGGGTGGACATGGGTACAACTTTCGACTCACCGCTGAATAGAAAGGCTCAAGTGAACAACATACCACAAGGCAACAAGGTAGATAACTCGACCATTGGTTAGGTAAGGTGGGATAGTCAAATGGCTAGTGGTTCCTTGTCTCCTCCTCCACTTCTACCCATTGGCCAATACCTGTATGTGTATCCTGTACACTCAACCAACACATCAAATACCACATTGTAATCATAGCCGAAGCAACTTTAAATATATTAATGAGGATGAATAATCAATCATTACCTATATCCATCTGGCAACCATATTTAATAATAATCAATCATTATATCATTTTAATCTAGAACTAGGTGAATAATAGGATACATACCAGTCGAATAAGGGCAGGCCTTACATTACCACCGAACAAATGTTTCTTCAAAATCAATTCCTTGTACTTGAGAATATCCTTTGCATACCAATCTTGCTTTGTTTCTCACAACTTCACCATTTTCATTCAGTTTATTTCAGAAGAATCTTTTGGTTCCAATTACATTTTTGTATTCAAGTCTATGAACAAGATCCCAAGTATGATTCTTTTCAATTTACATTATTTCTTCTTCCATTGCTTTTACCCAATTTTCATCATTACAAGCTTCATTAACTGATTTTGGTTCAATCTTTGAAATCAAACAATACTCTACTTGATCTTCAACAATTCTTCTTTTAGTTTGGACACCTTTATTCTTGTCTCCTATGATTTGATCTTTAGAATGATTCAACCTTACATACCTGGGGGTTTTGGGAATTTCTTGAACTTCTGATTCTTGAATTTGTTCCTCAACATCTGTACTAACTTCTTGAGTCACTAGATTTTCTGGATCAATCCAGATTTGAGTCTAGGTTTAAACTTGCTTTCCTTGACTTTGACTTTCATCTTGATCATCTGAATCATATCCACTGGGCCTGGAAGGTCTTTCTTTTCTCTCATCAACCTTGACACTAGCACTTTCAACAATCTTTTTCAATCTCTTGTTGAAGTACCAGTATGCCTTGCTTTGAGTAGAATAACCTAGAAATATTCCTTCATCACTTCTTGCATAAAACTTTCCTAGATCCTCATCTCTTTTGATATAGCATTTACTACCAAAAACACTGAAATATTTCATAGTAGGAGGATGACTAAACCATAGTTCATAAGGTGTCTTACCAGAATTGCCTTTGATCTGCACCCGATTAATAGTGTAGACAACAGTACTCACATCTTCTCTCCAATAGACTTGTGGAATATTTTCTTCCATAATCATGGTCCTAGAATCTTCTTGAATGGTCCAGTTCTTTCTTTCCACAACTGCATTCTGTTGAGGAGTCCTAGGAGAAGATAACTATCTTTTTATTCCATGCTTTTCATAGAATGTATCAAACTCACCGGAGGTAAACTCTCCACCTCTGTCAGATCTCAGACACTTTATCTTCACACCAATCTCATTCTCCACCATAACCTTGAACACCTTGAATTTGTCAAGAGCTTCTAATTTTTCTCTTAAGAAAGTTACCCACATCATTTGGGAGTAATCATCAATTAGCAACATAAAATATGTCTCCTTGCACACTTTGAATTCTAGCAGGACCACATAGATCAGTATGCACAAGTTCCAACAGTCCACTTGAAAATTGTTCTTTACTCTTGAATGAAGTTCTATTCTATTTACCTAATTGACATTCTCTACACATGCTATTAGTAGGTTTCACAAGTTTGGGAAGATCTCTGACAGCCTGAGTACAACTTATCTTGACAATATTATCAAAATTCACATGACACATTCTCCTATGCCATAACCAACTCTGATCAATCTGAGCAATCAAACAACTTTTTCCAGTACCACTTAAATGAAAGATGTTACCTTTAGTTTGTGTGCCTGATGTAATCACAGTTCCAGAGCTTGCTAAGATTTTGCATTTTCCATCCTTGAATCAGAGAACATACCCTTTGTCAACCAACTGTCCAACACTAAGAAGATTATGCTTCAATCCTTCAACATATAGAACATCATTAGTATTATTCTTACCATCAAAAGAGATGGATCCTCTACCATGAATTCTACCAACTAAATTGTCTCCAAACTTCACAATTCCACCTTCATATTTTTCTAAACTTATAAACTTATTTTTATCACCAGTCATATGATGAGAACATCCACTATCAATCACCCATTCATCCTTTTCTTCAATATGAGCAGCCAAGGCACTTTCCACATTCACACAACTAGTAGATTTAGTAGACATTGGATCTTCTTCCTTGATGGTAATGAACACCCATTCATTTCCTGAGTTACTTCTCATATCAGATTCATCAGTTGTGGCTCTTTCTTCATTAGCTTCTTAGACATAGTAATATTTCTTCTGAGCCCCTGATCTATTAGGTTTTGGTTTTGAAACCTTCTCTAAACACCTTGAGGAAAAATGACCAATCTTATTACGAGCAAAACATTTTAAAGGCAACTTTCCTTCAAGCTTACCGGATCCTCTTGGCAATCTTTTGGTAATGAGGGCTTCAATTTCTACAGCCTTAATTTCATCATCTTCAAGATCCTTCCTTGCCTTCACAAATCTGTTTGATCTTCATGAAGAGCTTTCACCTGGATCATATCTTTGTTTTCCATAAACACTGGCCTTAAATGTAGATTCAGACTTAAGAAGAGAATCACCAAACTCAATCATTTCAAATGCTAAAAGCTTACCAACGAACTGATCCCTTGTAACAGTTGTCATAGTCCTGATCTCTTTAATGGTAGCAACTTTATGCTTGTATGCAGCAGGTAAGGATCTGAGCACTTTGACAACAATATCTGATTCTTCCAATATTCCACTAGCACTCTTGATACCGGTCAAAGTTCATTCACTTTTTGCATGTAGGAAGTAATGTTTTCATCTTCACTCATCATCAATCTTTTGTATTTACCCTTCAGGCTCTGTAGCTTGTCACATTTGACATATTTATCACCTTCATACAAAGTTTCCAACTTTTTCTAGATTTCATGAGCAATTTTCAGTTCCAGGACATTTGTCATTGTTGTATCAGTCAGGGCACTCAACAATGCTTCTTTAGCTTGAATATTGTATTCAGCTTCCTTGAGTTTGTCTAGAGTTGTAGGGCCATTCTTCGAAATCTTATACTCATCCTTAGTTATCAACCAAAAGGCATAACCCATACATTACAAATGACACTACATGCGCACCTTCCAAAGGGAGTAATTTGTTACATCAAATCTTGGACTTTCCTTCTCGTAAGTCGACATCTTAGATCTCCTCAAGCGGTCAAGCTTCTTTTAGAGGAACTGGATCTGATACCAATTGTTGGAATTAGGCCAGACAACGGAGAGGGGGGGTCGAATCAGTTGTCCCAGAATTTTAACCTTTTCTTCTTTTAATCTTCTTTAACAACCTACAAACAGATTAATGATGTAAACATTAAAGTATGAATCAACAACACATGAGCAGAAACACAATTCACACACTTGACACAAAGATTTTTAATGTGGAAACCTGGTTAAGGGAAAACCATGGTGGGGGTTAATCCACAAGATTTGTACCCTATTAAAAGTACTTGGAAGAAATAGGAAGGCACTTGCCTTAGGGTGCACTGCCTAGAGCTCACTGGTCAAAGAGGCTCACTGCCTATAGGAGGCTCACTGTCTACAAAATTTTAAGTTTAATACAGAAAGAATGAACTGAGAAATAGCATCTTCTTTATGCCTGGTTCAGTCCCATTGAAAGCTCACAAAACTCCTGCTCTACCCCAAATGCTTCTTCGCTAACTCTTCATTCTCTACTGCTCTTGTTCTTCTGCTTCTCCTTTCCTCTACTCTACCTCTGTACCTTTCTTATGATTTTATCATTTTTGTACAAGGACAACTTTCCACAACTCATCCACAAGTATTTATACACTTCATCAACCTTGGAATGAACATCAAGGTCGGCTTGACTCAATGTGGATCACTATACTATTGGCCAAACATATCTGGGACTTGAATCTTCATCAATCAACACGCTTTGCTCCAGAGAATTGCTCTTAGATCATCCGCAACATGCTTGAATCATCTGGTCAGCCAAGATTGGGAAGAACAACACCAAGGAATAAATCTTTAACAACGAGCTCTATCTTCAATGCGAACTTCCAACACAACAGGCACATAATCTAGAGACCTCCACAAGCAGATTAAATTCAACAATGACATCCACACTACTCCAAATCATTAGAATCACTTGCATCTTCATCTAGTACCTCAAGAACACTGTCTGCCATGACTATCACACTAGAAAGATTGCTTGTAGACCCCCAAACCATGAACCACTTAAGTTGAGGATACACACTGACTTCCCAAACATGTCTCTAGATCTGAGATCATGAGATTTCATTGCGGAGCAATCCAGACCAATTTCCTATCACTCTATCTCTTCTGAACACTGCAAAACCTAGTTCTACTTAGATGGCCATAGATTCTTCAAATCTTCATGTGGACCTCTCAAATATTAACTGGAACTACTTCAGACATTCCTCTACATAGTCATATCATCCGCGTACTTTCATCTTCATTCCTCTGGAAATGTGGAGCAATCTACTTCATTGATCTACATTGTTTCCCCTGTTTCTGACAAAGAGATATGTTGACATCAATGACAACACATCATAGGAACATATTTGCAACAAGTACATGGAAGCAACTCATTCTTGTAAGGAAGCCATTTGGTCTAAGAGGTTGTGTTCAGATGTTGGTTTTGATGTAGAACATATTACTATCCATTGTGACAATTAAAGTGCTATTTGCTTAGCAAAGAATCCTACTTTCCATGCCAGAACAAAGCACATTAATGTTTAGTTTCATTTTGTTTGAGATATGGTAGAAGATGGGAAGGTGATGTTGGAAAAGGTAGACACTTTGAAGAATGTTGCAGATGCATTGACTAAACCTGTGAGATCAGATAAGTTCAGATGGTGTCCAGAGTCTATGGGCCTTTTGGCCCCTAGTAGTTAAATCTTGTCTTTCTATTGGCCCTTGCAGTTAAATAGTAGGGAGAATTCAGTTCTGGATACTGAATTCTCCCTACTAGAGTGATATATCTTGTATCCTATTATCATAGATGCAAATTTGATGTCCGAGTCAGTAATATATTCAATAGTCATTGCCCTCTTATCAAATTTTGATCCGGTGGTCTCAATTACAATGTTGTTTTTGACAGATTTGAGGACAGGTATCCCTCCGAAGGAGTATAAACCAGTTACTACCCTAATTGCCTCCTTTGTGATCTTGCAAGGTCTGTTCAGCCATAGGAAGTTATCATGCACCCTATTCAACACATACCGGACCCATTCATCTTCTTGAAAGCAGGGGAAATGAATGAATTGATCAAAATGTTTCTCTTGGATACTCTTATATTCCAGTTTAAGCTCAAAGGCATCATCTATCAGTTGTTTGTGATAGATATCTCTTAGTTTGAATTCTCCAAACTCTTCAATATTTGCATGTATATAAACCCTAATGTCTTCAGTGTGCAGAACACCATGCAGAACACTGGAAAATGCACCTAGGGGATCTACCTCCAAGGATTTGTATGGATGTTTCTTAAATGTAGGGTGAGGTCTATCAGAAATCTTTACAATATTCAGAGTAGCCATTATCAAGAGATTTACAGTGAGATATTTGAAAATGGAAAATACCTTTTGCGCCTTTCGATTTCACGAAGTTGGTTGGATTGATTTCTAGATGTAATGACTTCTGCAAATGATCTTCGATGAACTTGAGGAATTTCGTTGCAGAGCTCCACTTTTCATTTCTTCTTAAGTGCAGAATGAACAAGTGATTAATGAGAAAACCCTTATATTGCTCCGCAAACCCTAATATCATATTGCAATAAATGCTCGACCTACATTATTCCAGTTTGCCTTATTCAGATGACTTGAAGAACCGGATCTATCCTGATCTTTAAACATCATGCGGATCTTCCAAATCTTAACCATAGTTTGTTTGGATGTTTCCCTTATGAACCCTTCAATCCACAACTCTTCTTGTGCCAGTTCCAGTACCACTTGACTGGCTGGGGGAACAAGGTTTTCTTTGTGTCTCCCCCTGAGCCAGAGCTCACTTTTTAATTTCTGGAAGGAATATCAGCACTAGAGTCTAGTGTGGATCCAACCTCTACATTCTCAGTACTTTTCTTCACCCAAATCTTGCTCATCTCACTTTTAACTTCATCTGCATTTACCTTTTGTTTACCCTTATCTTGATTTTGATTATGATATACCAGACCTCTTTTGTCCTGATTCTTGCTTCTACAGAATTTTGCACTATGATCAGACCTATTGCAGATTTGGCAAACAACATTTCTTTGCATATTTGACTGATATCCTCTTGATCTGTATTGATTAGTCATATGACCTATTCTATTCCATGCAAAGCATCTACCATTGAATGATTTGTTCATTTGCATACTTCTGCATTCATGAGATTTGTGACCATACCTTTTGCAATTAAAACATTGTCCGGAGAAGGATGAATTAGTTTGATTCATTCTCTTTCTGCACTGATTAGCTTTGTGACCAAAGTGATTACAGCTATGGCAGTATCCATTGAAGGATGGATATCTTTGAGCATTGGGCTGTCTTATCGAAGGTCTTCTAGGCCTGTTCCTTGGATTTTCTGATCCAAAAATCTTCTGACTGGATCTGGAGCCTTCTCCTTTCTCATATCCCAAACCACACTTGTCATTTGCCCTCTTTTGACTTCCAAGAAGAACTTCAAGTTGAGCAGAACTTATCTTAAATTTCTCTTTATATTCATTTGCTGATTGAAGATCCCTTTTGAGAGAGACAATTTGATCCTCAAGTTTTTCTTCATTTTCTTTAGCATCTTCAAGATCAGATTCAAGATGTCTGATAATTCTATCCATTTGGTGGCAATCTTCTGATTTCTCCTTGAGAGATTGTCTTAGATTATCTTCAGTTTTTCTTTTCTCTTCAATTTCTTGGGTAAACTTTATAACTCTTGATTCCATTTCATGTCTTACCATAATGACTTCTTTTGATAACTTTTCACATAACTTGGTTTTTTTAGTCAGCTCTTCATTTGTATCATTAGCTTCACCTTGTCTTGCCAATTACTGAAGCAACTCCTTTCTCTTTTTCATAGAGAGACTTAATTTATCTTTTAGTTCTCTCATGAAATCATTAGCCTGTTTGAGTCTTTCCTTTAATTCATTGATTTTAGAGTTTGACTGTTCAAGATGCTCAAGTGCAGTCTTGAGCTGCTCCTTTAAACCATATGCATCCATTTGGATTCCCAGATCTTCCTCGAGCTGTTAGACTCTGTTAGGAGGAACTTAGCTCTGATACCAATTGTTGATAACTGAGAGGGGGGGTGAATTAGTTATCCTAATTATTTCTTCTTTATGAACTTTCTTATTAATCAATGCAGCATTAATTCAAACAAGCAAACATAACCATGAAAATGGAGATACACATGACACAATATTTTTGACATGGAAACCCTATTAAGGGAGAAAACCATGGGGTGATTAACCCAAAGATTATTCTCTGTTAGAAGAATAAGGAAATACAAAATGGCACTTGCCAATTAGGGCTCACTGCCCGACCACACTGCTCACAAGAGGCACACTGCCTACAAGAGATTCACTGTCTACAAAAGAGTGTTATACAATACTTGAACTGATTGGTAGCATCTACAAATGCTGGAGTCCAGTTCCGGTTAGGCTCAGTATACTGATCTGCTGCACTTCATCTTTCCTTTTTCCTTAAGCTGCTTTCTTTCACATATTGGACCTTTCTTATTGCTTCACACTGTCACTCAGGAATCCGGTACTCAACTATTCATATTTTTTTCCTCATCTATCACCGGAGGCTAAATCCTTGGAATATACACTCAAGGTAGTCCTCTTGACTTCCCCAAATCCGCACTTCACCAAGATACTTCCTCTGAGAGATCCGGACCTGTCTGTTGAACCTTGCCACATGCTCTATTCTTGTTTACCAGACCACAACAATCTTCATTCTGACTTCCGGTAGAGACACACCATGTCCTGCGGATGTGTGGGATGAACTTTGTTGCCATCAATGACAACAATCATGAATCCATATAGTGTCTCTTGCCAACAGTTTGACAAGTGGGAGAATGTTGGGAATTAAGGTTTCTCAACCTTTGCAATTTCCTAGCATTGATATTTTAATTGTGTATTTATTTATTTCCTAATTTGTATTTACTTGCACATCTTGTTTTGTCATTTAGTATTAGGTGGCATTGTGACATGTCATCCTACTTTTAATGTGACAAGGATGGTCAAGTCAAACACATGTGGATTTGGGCATCCAATTTTGAGGTGGCACTAATATGCCATGTGTTGGCATCTTGTATTATGATAGAGGTGTTATTGTGTATGACAATCTCTGACAAATAAGAGCCATGTATAGAGATTCCTATGACAAGTGGGGACAAGTGTCGGTGAGTATATTTGCATGAGAGAAAGGCATCTCTGGGTGCCCAAGTTGGGCTATGACATGTTGTAAGAGGAATATGCTATATTTAGTCTTGTATGATGGATTCTCTTACAACATTTAAGGTTGTTATGTTGGGAAAATCTATGAAAACTATAAGATGCGTAAGAGCATCTGTCATAGTTTATTTTTAGCATGGAGTGCTCTATCCTTGGGAAGTCAAATCTGCCATGTTATGAAAGATGTAAGAGAGATATTTGTAGCTTGGACAAGTGTCTTTTTATGCGGGAAAATGGCCATGTGGCCAAGATGGACGCCTATCTCTAGAGACTTCTTAATATTGCCTTATAATCTCTATATATTGCATAGTTTGGAGTTGTAGTTGCATAGTATTTTTACATGTACTGTTATGCTACCAGAATCACTCCTGAAACAACATTTGAAGACTCTTGGAAGAACTTGCATTGCAAGTTTATTGTAAACACGCCATTGTTTTGATAATAAATTGTGCAGGTTTTAGAGTGTGGGGTATTTTACCTGAAAAGTTTTTCCCCATGGTATATCTTGTGTCACCTTCTTTATGTGTTGTGTTGCTATTGTAATCTTTATGTAATATGTTTAACATTGCTGCAATTGTAAGGATTAAAATGAATTTGCATACTATTCCCCTCATTAAATTGGTCTAGGAAGTGTGTTCCGTGTACCTTGCTTCCTTTCAAGGTTTAGTTCCATTGAAGCACAATATATCTCCTCTGCTCTACTCTACTTTTACACATTACACTTATCTTCAAACCTTCACATCCTCATCCATAATTCATGACTTCATTACATGTAATTATACAATTCATCAACCTTGGAATGAACATTAAGGTCGGCATTACAATCATTAATCATTGGAACAATCTCCAAGGTCGGCATACACACATATATTAGAATAGGTCTAGACCTAAATAGATTTAAGAGAGAAAAGAAATAATATGGACCATATCATGCCTTAGTTGGGACTCAAATGCAATCTTCCATGCAACAACATGCTTTACAAACTTTGAATCATAACCGCAAGTAGTGAAAACAACCAGGTCGACCAAAACTAATGTTAATACTAAGACCTTTAGGAACATGCTCCATGCACAATCTAGATTACACTTTTGTGGACCAATTAAAAGACAGGAACATGATCTAGAGAAATCCACAAGTACATTACAATCACCAAGAACTTCTGTACAAGCCCCAATCATTCTATCCAAAAGATTCTTCAAACCAAAGCACTTTAACATTACTATTGGCCACTATCATAAGAGAAATATCACTTGTGGAGCACCAAATCACAAACCATTTGAACTGAAGGCACATAACATCATTATAAACTAGATTCCAGAATTGTAGACTATAAAACTTAAATGCGTAGAAATGTAGAGCAGAATGCATTCTCCCTGTCACCATTTAACACTCAGAAAAACAATTTTTACTCTGGTGAATAGAACTCACTCAAGTCTTCATATTAGAGGCTCAAACTTGAAACATAGTATCTACAGACATCCCTTAACATAACTTCCAAACCATAGACAAAGATATTCAATCCATAGGATATGTAGAGTAAAACATTATATTGTTCTTCTCAAACACTTGCTCAAACTTATTCAGATAATTTCCTTAGATGTTGACTTTAGGTGTTGACATCAATGACAACACTTACTGCTCATACTTGCAACAGGTCCTGCAACTAATAATACTAAAATTTTGAGTTGTTTCCATAGCCATACAAGTCTCCACAAAGGGGTTGAACTTGATTGCACAACCATTAAAAAAAATACTAAGCACAGGCATTGTGATTGTTCTAAATTCTTCCTATTACCAAATATTTTGAATCTAGAACGAAAAGCTAAGCAACAACTAGATTCAGTGAGCACTAAGCAATCACAATAGTGCATTACTCATAGTCCAACAAGTAATACAAATCCCTTCTGACACTACACAAGGTGCTCACATTGACCATAGATGTTGTTAAGATTCCTAATTTAAAAGGAATACTTTGTACCTATAAAATGCAAAGAAGAAACCTATGTTTGAAAGAATTTGATGAGTTATTTAATGAGGCTTTTTTTCAAAAAAAACACAAGGTCGCCCCTATAGAATAGTTTGGTGCAAGTTTAAGAAATACATTACATTAGAGTTTTAAAAGTGTCCATAGACCAACATTGAAAGGAAGTTAGGTGTGTGGAAATCACTTCCTACACTAATCTAATGAGGGTAGGACTATGCAAATTCAATTTAATTTTTACAATTACAAAAACATGAAACATATAACAAAGATATTTCAGCAATACACCTAGAGCAAGAAAGAAGACAGAAGAAGAGAGAAGATATAATGTGGGGAAAACCCTTATCGGGTGAAAAAACCCACTCGAAAACTTGCACAATGTATTATCAAAACTAAATATGGTTTACAATACACTTGCAATGCAAGCTCTCACAAGTCTTCGACACTCATGTCTAGAGTCAATCAGGCAGCATAAAAGTACCTGTCAATCACATAATACAACTCATCCTCAAAGCACATGTTTATATAGAAAATACAAGGCAAAATAGCTTCTATCTTGGAATGGGCGTTCAACTTGGCCTCATGGCACAAAACCCACACCTATGGACACTTGGTCAACATTGTAAGATGTATCTGACACTTGTCCACACACCCCATCCAAAATAGGTCACCTATTTCCAAAATGGGCTATGACATATTCTCTTATGACCGTCATAGAATCTGTCATAGCAATTACAACTTACAGCTTTAAGAGAATATGTCATACACAAGCTATAAATAGCATATTCTCTTACATGTCATAGTCCACCTTGGGGCACCCAAAGATGACTTTTTCAAAGATGCTTCTTGACACATGTCTTCACCTATCTTCGAAGCTTCTATTTCTGACTCTTACATGTCATAACTTCGTCATACGAATCTGTCATGACCGTTATGGTCAATATTCCCTTACACAACATCCAAGATGCTGACACATGGCAAAATATTCCTACCACTAAGTGGGATGCCTATCTCCTCATGTGAGGACAAAATTACATGTGGTCATATGCCATGTAGGATGACACATCACCGTGGAAACTCCCACAGTATGACAACATTGGATTTGCATCCAAACTATACAATAGGCAATAAATAAATAAATACAATGAAATAATACAAGGAATTACCAAGGTTGAGACACCTTAATTCCCAACATTCTCCCACTTGTTGAACACCTTGTAAGAGCTAATAGAATAACAAGATTTAACTGCTATAGGCTGAGAGGCCCATAGACTTCAAACACCATCTGAACTTCTCTATGCCACTGGCTTCGTCAATGCATCTGTAACATTATTCAAAGTATCTACCTTTTCCAAATTTACCTTCCCATCCTCTACCATGTCTCGCATGAACTGAAACTGTATATCAATGTGCTTTGTTCTGGCATGGAAAGTTGGATTCTTCATAAGGCAAATCGCACTCTAACTATCACAACAAATCGTAATCCATCCTGCATCAACACCAATATCTAAACACAGTCTCTTAAGCCAAATGGCTTCCTTACAAGCATGAGTTGCTTCCATGTACTCAGCTTCTATCATGGACAAAGCAACCACAGGTTGTCATTTACTCATCCAACTAATAGCACCACCAAACAATGTAAACACATAAGCACTGGTGGATCTCCCGCTGTCAATGTCACCTACCCAATCTAAATCCACAAGTATCAATAGAATGTGGAGGCCCTATAACATTACCATGATAGCATATGGAATACTCAGAAGTACCCCTCAAATATCTAAACACTCGCTTAACTGCAAACCAATGTACCCGTCCAGGATTAGCCATAAATCGACTAAGGAAGTTCCCACTGCTTGGGCAATGTCTAGTCTTGTGCAAACCATAGCATACATGAAACTACCAACAGCACTAGCATAAGGTACTCTACTCATGTCCACCTCACTAGGAGATTTTGGACAATCACTAATAGACAACTCTATCCCCAAAGAAATAGGAACACACAATGGTCTATAATCTGCCATGCTGAACCTATCCAACACAGTCTTCACATACTTACTCTAGCTTAACCAAGGTTTTCTGTTAGTTTTGTCTCTTCTGATTTCCATTCCAAGATTGTACCTACCTACCCCTTTTCATTTCAAACTATGCTGCCAACTGAGACTTAAAATTAGAAATCATATTCTTACCTTTCCCAATGAGCAACATATCATCAAAATATAATGCAACAATGAGAATACGATCACCATCATACTTATAATACACTCAGTGATTTGATTTCAATCTCACAAATCCAATTGACAACACAAAGGCATCAAACTTCAAGTACCACACCCTAGGAGACTGCTTCAATCCATACAAACACTTCTTTAACTTGCAAACCAAATTTTCTTTACCTTTCACCATGTAATGCTCTGGCTATGACATGTAAATCTCTTCCTCCAAATCATGATGAAGGAAAGTTGTCTTCACATCCATCTACTCCACCTCTAAGTCATAAGTTGCTGCAAGAGATAACAGGAATTGAATGGATGCCATCTTTGCAATGGGAGAGAAGATCTCACCATAATCTATACCCTCCACTTGTGAATACCCCTTCGCAACCAATCTGGCCTTATACTTCTCAACACTACCATCTACACCAAATTTCTTCTTGAACATCCATTTGTATCCAATAGGTTTCTATCCAGGAGGCAAAGGCACCAAGTCCCAAGTTTGATTCTTTTCCAAAGAAGCCATCTCATCCTCCATGGCTTCCTTCTAGGACCCTGCATCTTTCATATCCATAGCCTCTGACACAGTTTTAGGTTCATCACTACTAGTAAGCAAAGCAAAAGCACAACTAGAATCAAGCAATGTATAACCAAACCTCTCAGGTTGCTTTTTGATTCATGTGGACCTCCTCAAAGGCTGAGGTGGAGGTTCTACGTCATCTTCTAAACTTCTAGAGCTGCTAGAGCTCTCCTCATTTTTAGGTCCAACATTGTCTTTCTATTCAGTCTCCTCAGGGGTAGAAGGAAACTGAACAACATCCTCTTTCTTTTCTTTTTCTTCTGGTTGTAAAACAATGGAAGAAGGTGTTAGCTCTCTGAAGATGACACTTTTGCTATACAACACTTTTTTAGCCACAAGATCCCAAAGCTTGTATCCTTTCACACCGACACCATAGCCAATGAAAATACACTTAACATCCATGTTCTCCAATTTTGACTACTTCTCCCTAGGCACATGTGCATATGCCTCACAACCAAAAACATGAAGATGCCTTATTGAAGGATTTCTACCAAACCACACCTCCATGGGTGTCTTACCAACAAGAGCTAATGTAGGAGATCTATTTACCAGATAGCAAGTAGTGGCAACAACTTCAGTCCAAAACTTTTGTTCTAGGCCATCTCTACGAAGCATACTCCTAGCCTTCTCTATCAGTGTCCTGTTCATCCTCTCTGCAACTCCATTTTGTTGTGGGGTATATGGAGTTGTCTTATGTCTTTCAATCCCAAGTTCCTTGCAATATTTATCAAATTCTATAGAATAGAACTCACCACTATTGTCAGTTCTAAAGCATTTAATCCTTTTACCAGTCTGATTTTTAGCAAAGGCTTTAAACTCCTTAAACTTACTATAGACTTCAGATTTTCTTATGAGAAAATAAATCCATATCCTTCTACTATAGTCATCTATGAAAGATACAAAATATATAGATTTTGATAACGAAGGGACATTAACAGGACCAAATACATTAGAATGAACAAGGTCCAATACACCAGAAGACTTATGAGAACTTGAATAAAACTGAACATGGTTTTGTTTTCCATATATGCAATGTTTGCAAAAGTCAAACTCAAGATTACAATCATCTAACCCCTCAATGAGGTTTTTATTTTTCAGGGTTCTAAGTCCCTTCTCACCAATGTGGCCAACTCTCTAATGCCATAACATTGTCTTTTCAGCAGGAAGCTTAACTTCCAAAGCATGAATACAACCATCAGGACTAGATGCAACAAATTTCTTCACTACTAGTTCAGATGGTGGGGATGAAATGACTGCTGCCCTCTTCCTTGAGTTAGAAGAACTATTGCATTGTGAAATGCATGCCTCCAGCTGAAATAGAGTACCTCTCCTAGTACACTTAGCAAGCCCGATAGCTCCTCTAGTCATCTTGCATCCTTCTTTCAAAATGACAACCTGCACACCTGCATGATTCAAAATACTTATAGAAAGTAGGTTCTGTACTAAGCCTGGGATATGCATAACCCCAGAGATCCCCTTCACTCATCCATCAGGGAATTGGATAGATACTCTTCCATGACCAACAATCTTTAGATTAGAGTCATCACTCAGGTACACCGTTCCACCATCGAACTCCTCATACTTAGTAAACCAGTCTCGATGCGAGGTCATGTGGAATGATGCACCAAAATCAATCAACCACACATCATCAGATGCATGGGTTGCCAGGGCTGCGATGAAGGCATCACCATCATCTTGTGACTTGTCAGAATCTGAATCTGGGTTCTTTTTTTTCTTTTCCTCTTTGTATTCCTTTCAGAAATGCCCAGATTTACCACAGTTCCAACAAAGAGTCTTCAACTTTCTAGGAGATTTGGATCTCCCATAGGATTTGGATTTGCCCTTATTAGCTTTCTTGTCTTTCTTTTTCCCTTTATCCTTGGGTCTTCAACGAATCACAAGAGCCTCTTTGGTTGCCTCAAAAGACTTTCTCTGCATCTCTTCAGATAATAGCCAAGATACCACTTCATCCATTGTGAAAGTGGATGTGGTGCTCCCAATAGCCATCACAAGATGAGCCCATGAATCTGGCAAAGAAGAAAGCAAGGTCATTCAATGATCCTCCTCCTTCATCTTCACACCAATTGGTGTCAATTGAAAAATCAACATGTTAAAGGCATTCAGGTGATCTAAAACAGATCCTCTAGCCTCCATCTTCAGAGAATACAACTTCTATCTTAGAAAAAGTTTGTTCACCAGAGACTTGGCCTGATGCACATCTCCCAACTTCCTCCAAAGCAAGTTTACAGTTTTCTCCTCATGGACATTTAACAGGACATAATCAGCAAGACTAAGTCTTATGAGACCCTTAGCCTTTCGATCTTTGAGATCCCAATCATCTTGTACCATAGCAGCTAGTTTTGTGCCACTAATAGTTTCCCAGAGGTCTCGATCAACAAGCATGTCTTCCATCCTAAGCTTCCACAACTCAAAATTATTGCCATTGAATTTCTCCACCTCTATCCTTCCGGATGTGCTTGCCATCTCCTTGCTGCAATAAGATTCAGAATACTCTATATAGACTCCCACTCAACTTAAGATCAGCTCAAAAAACCCTACCCAACAACTAGGACCAAAGGTGATCAAGCTCTGATACCAACTGAAAGGAAGCTAGGTGTGCGAAAATCACTTCCTACACTAATCTAATGAGGGGAGGGCTATGCAAACTCAATTTAATCTTTACAATTAAAGCAACATGAAACATATAACAGAGATATTTTAGCAATACATATAGAACCAGAAAGAAGATAGAAGAAGAGAGACAAGATATAACGTGGGGAAAACCCTTATCGCGTGAAAAACCCCACACTCGAAAACCTGCACAATGTATTATCAAAACTAAATATGGTTTACAATACACTTGCAATGCAAGCTCTCAATAGTCTTTGACACTCGTGTATGGAGTCAATCTGGTAGAATAATAGTACCTGTCAATCACATAATACAACTCCTCCTCAAAGCACCTTTTTATATAGAAAATACAAGGCAAAATAGCCTCTATATTGGAATGGGCATCCAATTTGGCCTCATGGCCCAAAATCCACGCCTATGGACACTTAGTCAACATTGTAAGATGTATCTAACACTTGTCCACACACCCCATCCAAAGAGGTCGCCTATTTCCAAAATAGGCTATGACAGATGCTCTTACGACTCTTACAACTGTCATAGAATCTGTCATAGCAGTTACAACTTACAAATGTAAGAGAATCTATCATACATAGGCTATAAATAGCATATTCTCTTACAACATGTCATAGTCCACCTTGGGGTGCCCAACGATGCCATTTTCAAAGATGCTTCTCGACACATGTCTTCACCTATCTTACAAGCTTCTATTTCCAACTCTTACATGTCATAACTTCGTCATAGGATTCTGTCATAATCGTTACGATCAATACTCCCTTACACAACATCCAAGATTCTGACACATGAAAAAATATTCCTACCACTAAGTGGGATACCTATCTCCTCATGTGAGGACAAAATTACATGTGGTCATATGCCATGTAGGATGACACATCACCATGCCAACCCCCATAGTATGACAACATAGGATTTGCATCCAAATTATACAATAGGCAATAAATAAATACAATGAAATAATACAAGGAATTACCAAGGTTGAGACACCTTAATTCCCAACAAACATTATTGACAAAAATAAATTTCTAGAAAATCTATGACAAAATTTTATTTGAATCAACACTTTGACTATGGAGTTACTTAGCATTGGATGAATAATAGATTCTGGAACATAAGATTAGTCAACAACTACTTTTACTCACAACTTGTCAATCGTATATCTTGATTTCTCACAATCTGGCAAGAAATAGCCAAGCATCTAAGAAGTACAAAAGGAATAGCAAGAAGTACAATATGTCAAGAAATTTGAGTTTTCATATGCTCTATACTTCTGATGAGTTTATTTGGCATTCCTAGTTTCTAAGATCTCCTTGGGTTTTTTGGTATCTGTGTGCAGTGATTTTAATTATTTTTTAGTTTCACGGGAGACTACTAGACAATGCAAATGAACTTTCTGAAAGAACCAAGAATTCATAAGACAAGTACTAACTACCAAGTTTGAAGTAATTTGATTAGGAAAATAAGTTGAGTACATATAGGTGAAAGGTGGAAATTATTAGTTGAGGGAAAGACTCTTACAAACTAGCATGAGTGGCTAATTTAGTGGGAACTTTGATGACCCCACTCCTAACTACCTAACAATCTTAACATGAGTCAAGATTGTATAAAGGCTCACCTAAATAGGCTTATGCATCTTAAGTGTATAATATATATGAAATATATATACACTAACACCCCCTTAAGCATAGCTTGGGTGGGATCAAATGAAATGGGTCCCGGCTACAAAGCTTGGTGAGGTACCCATGAACAATGCAAGTATAAAATTGGGCCCTAACAACTAGGCCTGATGAGGTACCCAAGAACAATTCAATCTCTCATAAATAGAGAAAGGTAGAAAACATAGTGGGAAAAAACTACCCTCCAAAAGAGAGATAAGGAAGAAAATTATACTGGTGAAGAAGTACTACTTCTTTCACTAAGTACAATAAAGGATTCCCCCATAGGACAGAAAATGATAGAAGGTCTATGAGACCCCTCATAATACATATCTTGCTGCAGTGATGCTAGATAGTCAACAAAGGATGCAGATGTAGATCCAAGAATGTTGAATAATGTTCCTTCCCTTGGGAAGAAATGAAACCACCTGAAGATGTAGGATATCTTCCCATGCGAGAAGATGTATGTATGATCTTGAATCATGTTCAAGATGACCCAAGGATGATGTCCATGTTTATGCATTCAAGGAGTGCTTAGGTGTCCCCATGTTGATGCCAAAGGATGCCATAATCAAATCAGGTGCATGCCTAATAGATGAGGATGATGACGATCCAGAACCATGTTTAGGATGACATAGACAATGAATATATGAAGAGGACAATGTTGATGTAGCTTCATCGAAACCACCATAGAAGAGAACACCGATGTCCTCAATGTGTGCTTCCAAGTCAGCAATGCGGGATTCTACAACCAGACAAGTGATGTCAAGTAGAAATATGTTCCAATCAACAATGCTAGGAAGACTAATATCATTTTGCAAAGAAGTGCTAGAAGCTTTCTAAGAAGCAACTTTGGAATCCAATGAAGCAACAGTAGGAGGTGCCAAAATATCTACCAATGTAGGAGGTGAAGAGAGAGGAGATGCAAGTAGGTATGTCTCCAGGGTAAGTGCACAAAGATGAGGGACCAAAATGGGGTCTTAAGTTGCCACTTTTTTTTTCTGAAATCATGAAACATTGATGTTGGATGAGAAATTGAAGATAGCTACACTTAAAATTTGAAGATGGAATGAAAACAAGAGTTGTAGTGCTCCGAATCTAGTTTCTAAACTACTATTTTTTTCCAAAAATGGTTGATATTAAGGGGTTCAAAAAGGGGGAGCACACAAATTGGTCTTGTTTATCTGAAAAAAACATAACATAGCATCTGGTGTGCTCCCCCTAAAATGTTAACTTTTTTTAGTATTTCAATAATCGCTCTAGTGAGAAATTAGGTAACACCATGTAATTTATCCCTGATTTTTCTGATAATTTTTTAATGAATAATTGAATTTTTTAGTAATTTTTAAAGTGAACACATCCTGAAAAACAAAAATTTGAGCATGCTACCCCCTAAAATGTTTGAAAACTAATCGAAAATCAATTTTTTTTGAGTTCGTGTAGAATGGAGTCTAGTTTCTAAAAATATAACTTATTTCAATTTTTTTTATGAACGGTTAAAAAAAAGTCAAAAATACTAGACACTGGTTTTTGACAAAAACTAGACACACTAACAAATGAAATTCAAGATGAAACACTAAACATATTCAAAATGTGAAAAAAATGATTTGGTTAGATGGCTAACAGAGAGCTTAAGATTATCGTGGTATTTTTTTTGAGTTTTCATTGAAAAAAATGCCATCCTGATGGGGAGCACACTCCAGATTATCTCTAGATTTTGCTAAAACTAATAAAAACATGTCAAGCAAAGCTGAGCATAATGCAAGTGCGTTATAACGCGCTCGCGTTATGATGAGCATAACTGGCAATACACATGCCAATTGCATTTGCTTGAAAGTTTCTAAAACCTTTTCAACAAATCCACTTTTTGCATATCTTGCAATCATTGCATTCCATTATAGAACATCTCTTTGAGGTGTTATGTCTTATAATTGGCATGCCTTGTCTATGCTTCCACGCTTTACATACATGTCTACAAGGGCAGCTGCACTTCCTATCGTCTCTCTCTCTATTTCTGTCCCCTCTCTACATCCTACCGTTTCTCTGAGTCTCTGTTTCCCTCCCCTCTCTACCTCCCACCTTCTCTCTGACTCTCTTCTTCCCTCCCTACCTACCTTCTACTATCTCTCTCACTCTCTACTTCCCTTTCCTATCTACCTCCTACCCTCTTTCTGAGTCTTTGCTTCCCTTGTCTCTCTACCTCCTACCTTCTCTCTCACTCTCTTCTCCCCCTACCTCTCTACCTCTTACCCTATCTCTCACTTTCTACCTCCCTCCCCTGTCTACCTCCTACCCTCTCTCTCAGTCTCTGCTTCGCTCCCTTGTCTACCTCTTACCCTCTCTCTCTCTTCTTCCTTGCCCTGTCTACCTCCTATGGTCCTCTCCCACTCTCTACTTCCATCATGTCTCTCCCTCCTATCCTCTCTCTCACTCTCTACTTCTCTCCCCTCTCTACCTCTCCTCCTCATTCTTCCCATCCAATGAATTTTATAAATTATCTTGTTTCCATTTCATTGAATCCCAATTTATATCCTCATCCATCTTTACATGTCCTATTTTTCTTACATTTCCATGTTCTTTGTCAACAAGGGAGAGCGAGAGAGAGGAAAAGGGAGAGAGGATGGAGATGGAGGGGAGAGAAACCTGGGAGAGATACCTAGTGATAGGGAGAGAGAGAGAGAGAGAGAGAGAAAGTCCTAGTTTTCTTGTTTTGGAGAGAGAGAGAGAGAGGTGGGTCAGGTTTACGAGTTTAGGGTTGCTTAAATTTAGGGTTTAGGGTAATCATTTAGGGTTTAGGGTTTTAGGGCTTCTCAAGTTTAGGGTTTAGGGTTTTGGGTTAGGATTTAGGGGAATTATTTAGGGTTTAGGGGTTTACGGTTGCTTAGGTTTATGGTTTAGGGTTTAGGGGTTAGGGTTTAGGTGTTAGGGATTTAGGGTTGCTCAAGTTTAGGGTTTAGGGGTTAGGGTTTAGAGAGAGAGAGAGTGAGGGGATCGATAGATATTGGGAGAGATCTAGGGAGATAGAGGTTTAGAGTTGCTTCCAGGGTTTATGGTTTAGAGGTTTGGGGTTTAGGGTTGCTCAATTTTAGGGTTTAGGGGCATTATTTAGGGTAACTTAAGGTTTATGTTTTAGGGGTTAGGGGTTAAGGTTTAAAGGTTTAGGTTAGGGTTTAGAGAGAGAGGACCGATATGGAGATATAGAGGAGACCGAGGGGAGACATAGGGAGATAGAGGATGAGGGACATGGCTAGAGACATAGGCAGAGAGATTGAGAGGTAGAGAGATGATAGAGACAAGGAGATAGGGTTTAGGGTTGATTGGATTTAAGGTTGATTGGGTTTAAGGTTTAAGGGTTAGGAGTTTAGAGAGGGAGAGATATGGAGATAGAGGGTGAGGGACATGGATAGAGACATAGCCCAAGAGATTGAGAGGTAGGGAGATGATAGAGACAAGGAGATAGAGGTTTAGGGTTGATCAAGTTTAGAGTTTAGGGGTTAGGAGTTTAGAGAGGGAAAGATAGGGAGATAATGTTAGTGTTAGCGAGTAGAAGATATCAATTAAATGCAAATAAAGATTAAACAGAGGAATGGAAATACACAGAAATAATAACAGTGAGAGACAAGTTTAATGCGGTTCACCCAAACTCGGGCTATATCCACCAAACAGAGAGTCTAATATTATTATCCAATAAATCAAACCGATTACAACCAGCAATCCCTGCAACTCAATACCGATATCAAGCCTTATGTCTGCTAATAGAAAAAATAACTCCCGACACCTTTAAAAGTGTGGTAAATTTAACCTCCAAGTCTGATTAGGCTCCATATAACAATAGATAAAGGGTGATGGACATGGCCAAGGACATAGGCAGAGAGATTAAGAGGTAGAGGGATGATATAGACAAGGAGATAAGGGTTTAGGGTTGATCAGGTTTAGGGTTTATGGTTGGTATATATGATGTATAGAATGGTATAAATGACTAACATATTGGCACTTATGATGTTTTGATGGCTCCTGTGGCTGGCAGAGGGTAGAATGACACCTGTGACTGGCTAGGTGTAGAATGATGTTTCTTATTGATAAGTAGGTGCTACTAAGGAGCATATTGGCACATACGATATACAAAATGGTGCAAATGACTAACAGATTGGCACTATGATCTTCTGATGGCTCCTAGTGAGGTATTTGTTTGATTTTGATTATTTTTGGGATCGTTTGAGATGGAGCTTAGATTGATTTGGGATGGAGTTGGGAGGAAATGGATTGGTTTAGGGATGATGAGAGGTGAAAAGGACTAGATTAAGAATGATTTGGAAATGATTAGAATGGTTTTAGGTATGGTCTGAAGTGGTTTAGTGCTAATTAGGGAATGATTAGACTGACTTAGGAATAGTTTAGGGATGGTATTTGAGATGAAATCCAGGTTGATTGGAAAATGATTAGGGATGAAGTTAAATTGATTTGGATGTGATTTGGGATGGTGTGAAGTGGTTTAGGGCTGATTAGAAGTGGTTTAGGGATGATTGGAGATGAAATTGAATGGATTAGAGATGATTTGGGATTGATTTGGAATGAATTTGGTTAGAATGAAAGCTTAATGTTTTCATGTTATAGAGATTTGGAGAGATAGGGAGATAGAGGTTTAGGGTTGCTTCCAAGTTTTATGGTTTAGCGGCTAGGGGTTTAAGAGTTTAGGGTTGCTCATTTTTAGGGTTTAGGGGTTAGGGGTTAGGGTTTAGGGGCAGTATTTATGGTTTAGGGGTTAGGGGTTAAGGTTTAGAGGTTTAGGTTTATGGTTTAGATAGAGAGGTGAATAGGGAGATACAAAGGAGACTGAGCCTAGGAGAGATATCTATGTCTCCTCTATCCCTCTCTCTAACTATACCTACCTCTCTCTCTCTCTCTCTCCCTATCTCTCTATCTTGCTAGACCTCTTTCAATCCCCTCTCTCTAACTTTACCTTTCTATCTCTCTCCCCCTCACTATTTAGGGTTTACATGAGTTTGGGGTTTCTTAAGTAAATATGGTTTAGGTTTTAGGGTAAGGGTTTAGGGATGCTTGAGTTTAGGGTTTAGGGTCTAGGGGTTAGGGTTTAGGGTTTACGGGTTAGGGGTTTAGGGTTGCTTGAGTTTAGGGGTTAGGGTTTAGGGTTTAGAGAGAGATAGAGAGAGGGGACGAATAGAGATTGGGAGAGATAGGGAGATAGAGGTTTAGTGTTGCATCTAGGTTTTATGGTTTAGGGACTTCAGGGTTTAGGGGTTAGGGGTTAGGGTTTAGAGACAATATTTAGGTTTAGGATTTATGGTTTAGCGGTTAGGAGTTAAGGTTTAGAGGCTTAGGTTTGTGGTTTAGGTAGAGAGGTGAATAGGGAGATACAGAGGAGACCGATCCTGGGAGAGATATCTCTGTCTCCTCTATCCTTCTCTCTAACTATACCTACCTTTGCTTCTAGGTTTTATGGTTTAGGGACCTTAGGGGTTTAGGGTTTCTGTATTTTAGGGTTAGGGTTAGGGGTTAGGGGTTAGGGGAATTATTTAGGGTTTAGGGTTTATAGTTTATAGGTTTAGGTTTATGATTTGGGTAGAGGGGAGAATAGGGATCCCTATCTCTATCTCTCTGGACATATGGATCCCTATCTCTTAATCTATCCCTTGCTACTCTCTCTCCTCCTCTTTATCTCTCTCCCCATCCTTCTACCTCTTGAAATCTCTCTCCCTATGTCTCTAGACATATCTTGATCTCTTTCCCTATCCAACTATCTATCCTCATAACCCCATCTCTTAATATACCCCTCTCTACCTCTCTCTTTGTATTTCCCTATCTATCTCTCCCTTGCTAGATCTATCTCCCTATATCTCCCCTCTATATATATGTATCTCTATCTTTCTCCCTCTATAGACCCCATTCTCTATCTTGATCCCCATCTCTCCCTTTCCCCATCTCTATCTCCACCTATCCTCTCTATCTCCATGTCCCTCTCTATCTCTCCATGTCTCTTGATCCCTCTTTATATATAGGATAGAGAAATGAAGAGAGAGAGAGAGACTCTCATGTAGATACAAGGTTACCTTTATGTTATCATGCTTCCCAGAATGCACTCACATTCTTGGAAGCATGGAAAATGGTAAAAAAACATGCGGGATCCATGTTTCAGATCCCACATGCCTGTTATTCCTTCTTTTCACAAGTATATCAGACAAAAAAATGCTTTTCATGTTGGTTGACTAATTGAGAATCATTTTTATATGAATCCACCACCTTTTTTTGTTTTTTCAACGTAGAAGTGATTTTTCATGTTTTTGGAGAAAATTTGATTATTTAAACTGAAAGTTTCATGTTTAATGTGTGATTTTGTTTCAAAGCTAATTACCATTGATATATAGATTGAATTTGATGAGATATGTTTGTTTTTTACATAAATTTTACTAATCCTATTCTAGAATTATATAGAATTCATAATCAAACTTGAGAAAAATAAGAATTTGAGGATTTTGAAGCCATCTTTTGGAGAATTGGTCAACTGCAATATCGAATTCTAAGGTATGTTCAATTTTAATTCACATATATATGTTCTTATGTTCTTTATGTCTTTAAATGTCTTTATGTCTTTACGTTTTTTATGTTCTTTATGTTCTAAGACATATATGTGTCTAGGTATATCAGTTAGTTCAATCAAAGAGACTCCAAATTCCTCATGTTTCCACCTTGTTTTGGCCCCTCATGCCTTTATTTCACCTATTTTCAGCTATACAAGAGAAAAACATTATCAAATACTTCATAAAATAATTTTAGTGAACAATTGTTTGTAAGTCAGTGTAGGATAGTCATGTAAGTCTATATAATAGTCCACTATCATAGTCTATATAACTCTGCTGCCATGTATGATCCTCCTTGCATTTGAAGGTCATTTTACAATGCTATGAAAGTTATAATTTATTACAAAGTGGTCATTCTTATTGCATCTATGTACAATGAAATTCATACATTTATACATTGCTTACAATGAATGTGTAAAGAGTTCTCTTCCTACAACTATGCACATGCTACAGCTGAGATAAGAGTTTGTGCACATTACAATAACAAAAACCATCACTGTTATGCTATAACATGCCCAAGTCATCTATGTTACATGCTAAAACATTTATGTTACTATGGAACACAAATGTGCATGCTTACAACACCCCAAACATGTCATCACTAGCTCTTACATTCTCTATTTTCCTTGTCGTTTCTTGACCTCCAAGTGGCCATACTTCTCATACTCACCCATAGTGAGTGAAACGTACTACTTGCTTGATCTACAAGTGAAAAACTTGAACACAACTCAATCCATAGGAAAAACTTGGAGTACTAATCAAATGCCCCTACAAATGAAAGCAACTCACACTTATCTCCTTTGCAAATCAAGTGAATACTCTATCCCAGTATCATTACATACTAACATCATTCAATGTTAATGTAGACTCATGTGAGAGTTGTTCTCTCTTTGAATTTGATGTTTTAGTGTGCTTTTTTTCCTTTGTGGTTGCTTACTCTTGCATTTGTCATTTGGGTGAATCTCTAGATGAAGCTTCCAACACTTGTCATAACAATATCCTCCAACCTTGAAATAAGACCAATAGTCGTTAGCTTTGTACATACTCAAATCAACTTGTTTGATATCTTCTTTGAGTTTTTTTTGGCCTTTCTCTTCCTTTAGTTTTGAAGAGTTACCTCTTTTTCCATCCTTAATATGGAAAATATGCTCCTTAGTGGTGTTTTCTTTGTGCATCATTCTATAATTTACTACTTCGTCTTTCTACTTCTTAGAGATGCAACCATTCAATTTTCCCCTTTAGAATGTTTGAAATAGGCTCCCAAATGATGCACTACAATGTGACAAAAACTTGGTTTTACAAAGTTTCACAAACTTGTGTTCTTGATTTGACTCACAAACTCTCTCAATGACCCTTCAATGCATTAAGTCTCCAACACACAACTAGGGTTCAGACCTTCATCTAAACTAGATGAGGCATCTAAAAAGATTATGTTCACCAACTAGAACCAACTAAACCACTCTTCAAGTCACAAGGATCCCCTCTTAGCAACCAATATGCCCAAGCCCTCAAATCCTAGGTGCTTAAGGGCATCATAAGGCATAAGGGCTCCAAGCTATTCCCCAACCATAACACAAGCATACACCATGTCAATATAATGTATTAAAACCAATTTTGTCACTTTTAGTGCCTGGAAACATCAACCAATGTCTAATCCACAAATCACTCCTCAAGGCCTAGTAGCCTTCCAAACTTGAAAAATATGCATAACTTTGTGCAAACTCAACCAACCCACAAACTGAAAAGTATTTAGACACCCATTATGGAGTAGAACAACATATCAAAATATTTCATGCCCTTGTTTCAAAAAAAATGTGAGTTCTATGACTGACCCTCTCTAGAAATAGGCCTAATTTGGTCCAATTAACAAAGCAAGTACCCTAGGATCATTCAATAACCACTCCAAACCCCAAAACAACAGATATATATGTCACAAAACTTCAAATTCCACCATTGGTTAGTATATCCATGCTCATCTAGGGTGCAAACTAGAAAACCCTTCATTTCTTCACAAATAAGGGGGTTTTAATGAAAATCTCATATCTACTCCAACCCAAAACAAACTAACACTTGAGTCACCTTTAAATAGGCCTGCATATGCTATAGGATCACTTACTTGGCTAGGTTGCATTCAAATTCACAAAGAACCAAGTTCATCCTCCTCTCTTCTATTCAAACTAGATTCAAGTGTATATGTGGATTCAAATGCATACTCCATGACTTATGTATGTTCAAGTTATCTTGATATGAGGTGTATTATTTAGAAGTTTGTAAAACCTTATTATTCATTCTGACTGTGCTATTCATTGTCATTATAAAATTTATAATGATCATTGTCTTATTCTTCAAGCTTGTAGAAATCATCATCATGCCGAGCAAACGAGCAAAGACTCTAACACCAGAAGAGCGTGAAGCTGAGAATGAGAGGAAAAGAGAAAGAATGAGGCAAATTCAAGAAAGTAGGAAATTGTCAACCATACAAGAAGATATTCCACCATTGCCAATTGAAGAGGAACATGACACGTCTAACAAAGCTAAGAGAGATATGGAATTGGCGACACAAAGGGAATGAATACAAAACCTTTGTGTAATAAGGAAAGTGAATCTCCAAGTTAGAGGCACTCCATCATCTACAGGTCAAGTTGAAGGAACACCATCATTATCTTCTCGAATTGGAGACACTCCATCTTTCATAGGTGAAGTAGAAGGCACATCTACATTTTCTTCTCAAGTTGCTCACATGCCATCATTCACACCTCAAGTTGAAGGTACATTATTTTCAACCTTTTCACCTCCAATTGAAGGTACGTCATCTATCCCATCTCAAGTAAATATTGAAGAAATTCCTAATGTTTAGTCTACTTTACCAAATAAAATGCCTCCTAGAATTTTGCATAGGAGGCCTAAGTTTCTAATTGATATTGATGAGAATGTATTGGAGCCCATGCAGGATAAGATTCCCATGCGCACTTGCCAAAGATATGCAAATAAGATATGGAAATTATTCTTTGAGAATGTAAATGAAACTGGAAGATGTCAACTCTTTGTTGAACTGATGAGAAATCTAAAATTTAGGCCCACTATGAAGATTTTTGGCCTAAGAACATCCAATGCATCAAGTGAAAAATCAATTGTCAAGAATCTAATGAGTGCGTATGAGAGTGTGGGTTCCACCTCATGCACCAAGGATAGTAATGTCACATGACGTGTAATTACATCGACACTTGTAAGCCAACAAAAAAAAAGTTCGCCTAATTAGAAAGACAAGTCAAGCATTGAAAATAAATAGAAAAACTCTAATGAGAGCCATTGGAAGATGTCAAAGAGTTCAGGATCCAAACACTAATGAATTGTGGGCATTCTCTGGGAGACTCCCACAGAAAGACAAAGTTGTTGTCGAAGCTTTGAGATAACTAATTGAAGACTTTTGGAAGAACTACACAATGGTATCTCCGAATCAAAGGGATGTTTATGCAGTTGTTGCAGATGAAGATAACGAAGAGGGAACAGATAATTACTTGTGTCATTGTGTTGAGGCCAAAAAGAAATTAGAGGCCCTAGTTACAGATGGAGAAAACATAGAATACCCTACAGGCTCAGTGGTTGTTACTGGAACATGGATTAGAAGGTACCAACATAAGAGTGTTAATGTTTGGCTGTTTGAGGACTTTGACACGCATCAGAAAATTCTTCATTACTCCAACCTTGTTGTGGCAACCAATGTTCATTTGATACAATATCAAGGTAGACCTTTGAACAAGACCTTGTGGAAGGTGCATGACTCTGACCATGAGGCCATACTTGACACAATAAAGAGTAGAGAAGACCCAGATGGTTCATTGGATTAATTTGTAAATATGCATAAAACTTTCCTAGATGGTTACTCATACTTTGTTTTGTATATAAATAGTAGTATGAATTGCTTCCCTCTAGTATATTTATGTTTAGTCAATTTTACTTTTTGATGCTTCTCACAGGAGGTCTCAACTCCAATCTGTCTAACTATAGACAAAGAAGCTCGAGAAAAGATGATGGAGAGTGATCATTAGATGGCGGTAAGTGATCGATTACAAAAGTGATGTTATATATTTCATGTACATTTTGTTATAGTAATGTGTATCCTAATTGTTCCTAATTGGTTAGATCTAAGTAATGGATGAAGTTGATCCTAATTGGTCTTAATCCTATTCACTCGTATTTCACTCATGTCATATCAAGATTCATGTCAAAGTGTTTGGATGTTAGTTCATAATATTCATGTTTATCATGTTACAATAGTAGGACATATTTGCTTATGTCATTGGTTCATGCCATTGGATCATTATATTTTGGTTGTGCTTCTTCATCATAACATGTCATGCTTTCAGGAGTTAGATTGGGTTGTGTTCTTGGTGCAGGGGCACCTAATCCACAGTGGCCCCCATGAGGCATTTAATTTCATGTTGTGTTTGATGTCATTTTGATGTTTCTAATAAGGTCCTAAGCTGACCATTCATGCAATAAGGTCTGTTTGACCAATGCATGTCAATTTAGGTTGTATCTAGGTTCAATTGTGAGTCCCAAGGGCACTTGGCAAATCTGTAAGCACAAGGTTGTTAGACAGTTAGGAAGTTGTTAGGCAATTGGAGATTGTTAGATCTCCCAGCTGCTTGGAGGTTGTCTCCTAGCCACTTGGAGTCAAGTCAGTACTACTCAAGGCAAGTAGATAAATACCCCAGGATCAGATCAATTGAGATCATATGGTAGACAGATTGAATTGTATTGAGTTGTGCCACTGTGAAAACAAAGCGTCTGTATACATTTATATAAGCATAATAAACAAGGTCCTATTTGTGTTGTACATCTTTCTAGCATTTGAGTTCATTTCTTTCCTTGTACATAGGATTTTCTGTTCTGAGGCCGAGATGGGTTCTTAGCCCATTCCACCAGTTAGATTCCTTCAAAATTGGTGGAATGGTTGTACAGTGCTTTTGATTTGTGTTATTTCTATTTTGTTTGATTTCATGTTTGCAGGATCATGTGCAAGATGCAGATAGATCCTAGCGCCATCATGTGCTAGGTTGGCAGGGTGAAGATCTGTGTTAGATTGGCAGAGGAATAGATTTGGGTAATCGCAGGGTTTGCGAAAGTTCAAAACAACAAACGTTCATGTTGATTCACTAAGTATGCATTTTGTGTGTATATCGCAAATGCATGTCAGATATACATTCTGTGTGTATATCACAAGGGCCTGTTGAGTGTGTATGTCACAAAGCATATTGGGTTTGAATGCATGTTGCAAATGCATGTTACGAATGTACAAGGCAAAAGTACATCAGTTGTACACAAGGAGGGTCAATGGTCAAACCTTTCGAATGCATGTTCTGAATGCATCTTGTGATTGTATGTTATGATTGCATATTGCAATTGTATGTTGAAACATACATTGTCTTTGATACAAGTGTCGACTGGTAGCAACGGTGGAGGAAACCGGTATCCGTTGGTTGTATTGGGGTGATCGGTACATCAGAGAGAGATGTAGATCGGTGGGAGAATTCCTGAGTAAGCTGATAGGGAATGTTTTGCCGATAGAGGGTCAGTATGAGATATCAGATCAGGGGAATGGTATTTTAGTTAGCCGATAGTGCATAATCTTGCCGATAGGCAAGTAAAACGTGGACATATAAAGGGAAATGCAGGCCAAGGTGTTTGGCTCTGCATCATAGTGGTATCAGAGCAGGAAAAAGATTTGGGTAGAAAATCAAATTGAGGATTTGTAGGAGTGTTGGCGTTTGGGTGTTGTCTGTGAATATTTATGTCAGACAGAGAAAGTGAGCCAAAGGCAAAGATGATGCCTCCTAAAAGTATGTTGCAGGACGCCGTTAAGAAGCTGATCGAGGAGATACTTGCATCCAAGTTGGGAGAGTTCAAGCAGTCCAAAGGCAAAGATAAGGAAGATGACAGTGATAGTGATGAAGGAGATATAGAAATTGGTGAAACCAGTAAAAAGGCAGAGGAGATACCAACAGACTAGAGGGCATTTTTAAATGCATTGAAGTCAGTCAATAGGGACACCATAGATGGGTTACCTATGTATAATGGAAGTATGGAAGCTGAAGAGGTGATTGATTGGATTGAGGCATTGAACAATCATTTCAAATATAAAGAAATCCCTGATGATAAGAGGGTTAAGTTGGCAAAGGCAAGGTTGCAGGGATCTGCTCTTACATGGTGGAATTATGAACAAGGAGAGAGAGTGAAGGAGGGGAAGAATATGATAACCTCCTGGGAAAGGATGAAGACCAAACTTAAGGCACAGTTCTTACCCCTAGATTATGATGTGCAGATGTAAAAGAAATTGTAGAACCTTAGGCAGAGAGACCTTGATGTGAATGCATAGACACAAGAGTTTTATAAACTCAGTATCAGATCAAAGAGACAAGAAGAAGAGTCAAGGAAGGTGGCCAGGGACTTGAATGGCCTGAGGATGAACATCCAAGATGAGATCAACATTTTAGCACTAGAAATAGTGAATAAGTGTTTCCAAATGGCCTTAAGGGCTGAGGAGAAGATAAAGAGGAAGAGTGAGCAGCACAATAGAGGAAGAGGTGACATAAATTTTAGAGGCAATTTTGGAGGAAGAAGTCCTAACCAGAGGCCTAGTGGTGAGTCTAACCAAGCAGAGACTAGTAAAGGACAAGAGCAGTCTGATTTTAGGGGTGGATGGAAAGGAACAAGGGGTAGATTTGGAGGTGGTAGAGGTTATAATGTTTTCACTGGAAGATGTTATCTTTGTAATGAAATTGGTCATACATCATTCAAATGTCCAGAAAGGAAAGGTTCATCATTAAGAGATGATAGGAAGAATGACAAGAGGGTTCAATATGTGCAAGAAGAGAAGGTAGATGAAAGTGTTAACTCTCCAATGGGAAGTACAGCCCCAGCTAAAGATGGAGAATCATTGATACTAAGGAGAACAATCTTGAAGACATCCAAGGACATGCTATAAAGGAGAGATCTTTTTAGGACCAAATGTAAAACTAAAGGTAAAATATGCAAGGTAGTAATAGATTCTGGTTCAACAGATAATATGGTATCTCAGGAAATGGTGGATAAGTTGAAACTAGAAAGGATTCCAAATCAAAATCCTTACAAAGCATCTTGGGTAAGTGATAGTCAATCACTTTTGGTATATGAATAGGCATGTTGTGATGTTCACAATACGCCCCATTTTACTCCTTAGCAAAATGAGGACCCCTGCTGTGGCTATTGCTTTTGCTTTTGTGTGTTTTGTTTTGTTTGGTGGTAAAGGGAAAAAGGGGGTTAAAATTGCAAACTTTGTTTAAAAAAAGAGAAAAAATGCATTTTCAGTACCAAGGCATGATATGGTTGGATTCCTTGTAAAAAATGAGCTAGGGTTGCTTTTTGAACCATCTTAAAATTTGCCATATTTTGCAAGTTATGATCATTTTGGTAAAATGTACAACGGAAGGGTTTGTTGTTTGTATATACAAAGTTGTTTGTATGTTGGGTTGCATATACAAGGCCCTTTGTATACAAGTCCGCTTGTATACAAAGTCCTTTGTATATCGCTTCCCATATACAAAGTCCTTTGTATGTACAAAATCTTTTTTATACTTAGTCACATGGGCAGTCGGCTTCATATACAAGGTTATTTGCATGATGGGTCGCTTGTGTATTGCATATACAATCCCTTTTGTATATCACTTTTATATACAAAGACGTTTGTATGTCTCTTTCCTTGTATGCATTTGATAGAGTTTATGCATACATACAAGGTGGACCCGAAATGGTTTTAGGGTTAGAATGAATGAATGTTTGGATTTTGTTGCATATATCTCATGTTTGCACGTTTGACAGGTCGAAACATACAATGCACTTATACAAGCACCAGAACCAAAGATTTATTAAAACAATGTTAAATCGTTGTACATTTCAGGCTTGTACATTTATATATACAATGCACTTATGCATTGCGCAGATGCGAAAAGGACATTAAGAAGTGTTAAATCCTTGCATATTTTGTGCTTTGTATATTGAGGATATACAAAGACATTATACAACGAGGACTTAAAGGAGTTATCAAACAATGTTGATTCGTTATATAAATTCCGGCTTGTATATTTCCAAACATACTTCGCGCACATACAAGCCGGAATCCAAAGGGAAATCAAACCCGATTTAATGCTTGTATCGAACCTGAAATGTATGTCTAAAAGATACAATGGAAATATACATACCACAGACGCAATGGAAAGTTAAATGAAGTTAATTCATTGTATGTTCGCACTTTGTATATTTTGATACATACAAGCCAAGATGCATCACCAAATGTACAAGCGCAGAATTAAAGTATATTTCGAAACATACACTGCTTCCCATGTACAAGCCAGAATTCAAGCAGTTTCAAATCCAATTTAACAAGGGTGTCACGTCTAACTTGTATATTGTGATATACAAGGATTTGAACAAAGAAATGGGCGGGAAAACTAAGCGATTGGAATTTTGAGGTCAATTTTGAAGCCTGAATGCATTTTTTCAGTCAACGATGGTTGACCCAACTAGTTTAATGTTGAATATGCATTTTTGACTCACGATTTTCACAGATTTGGGGCCCGATTTCTGCGTTCACACAGTTACGACTAAATTTAGCCACTATTTTTCTGTAGGTTTATTAAATGATGATACTTATTGCTGGTCTGTTTTTGCAGGTTTACAGTTGAGGAGGGAGATGGAACTTGATGACGATGACATCATAAAAAGGAAATCTGATTTCAAGAGCAGAGGAAGATAAGGATGAAGGGCGAGGAAGTCAAGGGTCTTTATTGATGAAGACAAAATGTAGCTGAAGACATTATTGCAGCAGACCACATAAGTTATTATTAAGCTGCTAGGGTTTCCAGAAGGGCAATATTTCACCCAGATTGGATGTATGCTCAAAGATATTTTGAGAGTTGTTCTCCAGCATTTATTGTTGTAAATAGGGGTTTGAACCAGGGTTTAAACTAGGGTTTTGAGCTGCATTGAGGACAGTCAAATCTATATATTGTGCCTCTCTACATTGTAATACTTTACACAGGGATTTTTAGAAAATAGCTAGTAGTTGTATTAGAGGGACCTTTTAGTTTAGGAATAGAAGAGGGAGGTCACCTATGTCTACAATAAGGAATGCGTGGAACATCTAGCTTCCTATCTGTAAAGCTTGTAAGTTTTCTATAATTTGATCATTGAAGCTAAGAGTCATTTAGACATTGTAAATCTTATATGAGTGTCTGTTTCTAATACAATTGAATCTGGAATTCTGCATCTATCTTCTGAGTGTTTTCTGGCTCTTCATTGTGTTAAAAACATTTTCTCTTAGAGCTTGCAATCTTAGGTGTATGTTTGTGAAAATGCTCAGAACTTACACTTAGAGTTTTTGTCTGTGGATATGATCAATTTGCTGCAATACTTATAAAGTGTATAACAGAACAATTAGATCCTTTGGTAGAATGAATGATGTTTAGATTAGATCTTTCTAACTTTTCCCAACCCATTTGAAAAGACTTAACTTAAAACGCAGAAATTTAAAGGAAACTGTTTCATATTTGAAAGAAGCATGCATAGTTGAGTTGGAAGTAGACAGTTTTCATAATATTTAAGAGGAGAAGGCTGCAATAATTCAAGGAAACCATTTAAAGCTTTGCAGCACAGTAACATTTTTATGCAAAAGAATGAACAACATGCTGATTTTTTATGATCTTTTGCATAGTTTGAGTCCAATCTGTTGGATCTAAGGCACACAACTAAGAGGGGGGTGAATCAGTTGTGCAAAAACTTGCTTCTACTTCAAACACTTGATTCTTCTTTGTTAGTTAACAGTATATAAATTAAACAATCATGAAAGCAGAAAGCATAAACACCGAAGTAGATAAACATCAACACATTAGACACCAAGATTTTTGACGTGGAAAACCCGGTTAAGGGAAAAACCACGGGGTGATTAACCCAAGGATTATTCTCTGTTAGAAGAATAAGAAAAACAAATGGCACATGCTAGTCAGGGCTCACTGCCCGAGCACACTGCTCACAAGAGGCACACTGCCTACAAAAGAGACACACTGTCTACAAGATCATAAGTATCACAACCTTGAACTGGAGAATGACATCTTCACCATGTCTGGATCAGTTCCATTTAAGCTTGAAACACACCTGCTCTGCCCTTTCGCTCTTTCATATTCTACTTTAATGTCTCTTAACATCTGCTTCATCCATAAGATTTGAGTGCAACTACCTGCTGTTGCAATGTATTCTGCTTCAGTTGTAGACAGAGATATTGCCTCTTGTTTCTTACTTAGCCAAGAAACCAATCTTTTTCCCAAAAAGAATGCTCCTCCACTTGTACTCTTCCGGTCATCCACATCTCCTGCCCAATCTGCATCTGTATATGCATGAAGAGAGAAATCATGATCTCTAGGATACCATAGACCATACTCAACTGTCCCCTTTAGATATCTAAAAATCCTCTTGATTGCCATAACATGAGATTCTCTAGGATCAGCCTGAAATCTTGCCACAAGACCAACAGCCTGCATTATATCTGGTCTAGTCTGAGTGAGATACAATAATCCTCCAATCATTGATATGTACTTGGTCTGATCTATCTTAGGACAGTCATCATCTTTGCTCAACTTACATCCGGTTGCCATAGGAGTGTTCATTGGCTTTGAATCTTCCATTCTAAATTTTCTCAACAATTCTTTTGCATATTTGGTCTGAGAGATAAAGATGCCTTTCTTTGTCTGAGTAATTTGCAGACCCAAGAAGAAATTCATTTCACCAAGAATTAACATTTCAAACTCACTTTTCATTTGATTTGCAAAGGTTTTACACATACTGTCTTTTCCTTCAAAGATGATATCATCAATAAATACTTCAACAATCAAGATATTTTCCTTATCTACTTGGAAATATAGATTACTAGTAGCAGTACCTTTGTTGAAACCAATCTGTACAAGATGCTTATCCAACCTTTCATACCATGCTCTTGGGGCTTGCTTCAAACCATACAGTGCTTTCTTCAACTTGCAGACCATATCATCATGATCAGATAGTTGAAATCCATTCGGTTGTTCAATGTACACTTCTTCTTCCAAGTCACCATTTAGGAAGGCAGACTTGACATCCATCTGATATACCTTGAAGTCTTTGAAGGCAGCAAATGCAAGAAATAATCTGACTACTTCAATTCTTGCCACCGGAGCAAAGGTCTCTTCAAAATCAATTCCTTCTATTTGAGAGTAGCCTTTGCAGACCAATCTAGCTTTGTTTCTGATTACTTCACCAACTTCATTTAGTTTGTTCCGGAAGACCCATTTGGTTCCAATCACATTCTTGTTTCTAGGTCTAGGAATAAGATCCCAAGTATGATTTTTCTCAATTTGCATCAACTCTTCCTCCATTGCTTTAGTCCAGTTTTCATCATTGCAAGCTTCATTAACTGTCTTAGGTTCAATCTTTGAAATCAGACAGTATTCATTTGAATCTTGAGCAATTTTTCTCCTTGTTTGTACCCCTTTACTTTTGTCACCTATGATCTGATCTTCAGAATGATTTAGAGTTACATACCTTGGAACTTTGGGAGTTTCTTGCACTACTAATTCTTGATCAGGCTCATTCAAACAAACTTCTTCTTCCTGATTTACCGGATCAGTCTGGATTTGAATTTCAGAGGAGGATGGAGCTCCTTGCACTAGAGAATCATTCTGATCATCTTCATCACATTCATAGAATCTTGAAGGCTTCTCAATTCCTTCATCAACCTTCACATTTGTAGTTTCTATCATCTTTCTCAATCTCTTATTGTAACACCGGTATGCTTTGCTTTGAGTGGAGTAACCCAAGAAAATTCCTTCATCACTTCTAGCATCAAACTTTCCTAAATCTTCATCTCCTTTGATGTAACACTTGCTACCAAATACTCTGAAATATCTCACAGTGGGAGTTATGCCAAACCAAAGTTCATAAGGAGTCTTACCGGTATTGCTTCTGATTTGAACTCGATTAAGGGTATAGACTTCAGTGCTGACAGCTTCTCTCCAAAACATCTGAGGAACACTTGCCTCCATCATCATTGTCCTGGCTGCTTCTTGGATGGTCCAGTTCTTTCTCTCAACTACTCCATTCTGCTGTGGAGTCCTAGGAGCAGACAACTGTCTCTTTATACCATGCTTCTCACAGAAATCTATGAATTCACCGGATGTGAATTCACCACCTCTATCAGACCTTAAACATTTTAGTTTCAATCCGATTTGATTCTCTACCATAGCTTTGAAGATTTTGAACTTTTCAAGGGTTTCTGATTTCTCTTTTAGGAAGGTAACCCACATCATCTAGGAATGATCATCAATCAGTAACATGAAATATCTATCACCTTGCATACTCTTGATTCTTGTCAGACCATAGAGATCAATATGGACTAATTCCAATAATCCGGTAGAGGACTGATCCTTGCTTTTGAAAGAGACTCTGCTCTATTTACCTAGCTGACAT
Source organism: Cunninghamia lanceolata (assembly GCA_027924645.1). Classification (NCBI taxonomy): domain Eukaryota; kingdom Viridiplantae; phylum Streptophyta; class Pinopsida; order Cupressales; family Cupressaceae; genus Cunninghamia; species Cunninghamia lanceolata. Next base: position 10,481,104 of record BSBN01000346.1, on the reverse strand, counting down.
TCTTTGCACAAACTATTTGTAGGTTTCACCAATTTAGGAAGATCTCTTACAGTTTGAGTATTGCTTATCTTGATGATATTATCAAAATTCACATGACACATCCTTCTATGCCATAACCAACTCTGATCAACTTGAACAAATAGACAACTTTTATTAGAACCAACTAGATGGAAGATATTACCTTTTGTTTGAGTACCGGATGCAATCTCAGTTTCAGAGCTTCCAAAGATCCTGCACCTTCCATTCTTGAACCAGAGATCATAGCCTTTGTCCACCAACTGACCAACACTGAGAAGATTGTGCTTCAATCCTTCAACATATATAACATTACCAGTTTTGCTCTTTCCATCAAAAGAAATAGTTCCCCTACCTCTGATTCTGCCAGCAGAATTATCACCAAACTTTACCATTCCTCCTTCATACCTTTCCAAATCTAAGAACTTGTTCTTGTCACCTGTCATATGGTGAGAACATCCACTGTCAATAAACCAATCATCCTTTTCTTCAACTTGGGCAGCCAAAGCTCTTTCAACAACCTTATGATTGACAGATTCAGAGGATATTGAATCTTCTTCCTTGATGGCAATAAACACCCATTCATTTCTGGATTTGCTTCCTATTTCTGATTCATCATCTGTTACTCCTTCATTATCATCTTCTTCATGAACATAATAGCAGTTCTTTTGAAACCTTGATCTATTAGCATTTGACCTTGTAGATCTTTCTGGACATCTTGAAGCAAAATGACCAATCTTATTGCAGTTGAAGCACTTAAAGCGTAATTTTCCTTCATACTTACCGGATCCTCTTGGTAGTCTCTTTGCAATGAGGGCTTCAAGTTGAGTTGTTTCTACTTCTTCCTCTTCCATGTCTTTCCTTGCTTGATCATACCATGACAGCTTTCTTGAAGAGTTCTCTCCTGGATCAAATCTTTGTTTGCCTTTCACATAGGCACTGGCTTTGAATGTAGATTCAGTCTTGGGTTGATCATCTCCAAACTCAGTCATTTCAAATGCAGCTAGTTTGCCTGCCAATTGCTCTCTTGTGACAGTTGTATGGGCTCTGAATTCATCAATGGCAGCAACTTTGATTTTGTAGGCAGCAGGAAGGGATCTGAGAATTTTGCAAATAATTTCATTTTCATCTAGAACTCCACCAGCATTCCTGATTCCACACACCAGCTCATTCACTCTTGACATAAAGGTAGTGATATTTTCATCATTCAATCTTTCAAATTTCCCTTTCAGACTTTGCAACCTTGCACTCTTGACAAACTCATCTCCTTCATACAGAAGTTCTAGTTTAGTCCAGATCTCATATGCAGTTGGTAGGTCAATAACATTTGAGAGATCTGAGTCATTCAATGCGCTTAGAAGAGCTTCTTTGGTCCGCAGATTGTTTTCAGCATCTGTGATTTCATTCAGAGTTGTCGGACCACCCTGTGGAGGTACATATGATTTTGTGACCATGGTCAAGTATGCTTTTCCCATACACTCTAAGTGACATTTCATGCGACCCTTCCAGAGAGTGAAGTTGGTTCCATCGAACTTCAGACTATCATTCTTGTATGACAACATCCTGGATCTCCTCAAGCGGTTAAGCTCCTTTAAGAGGAACTTGGCTCTTATACCAATTGTTGGATCTAGGGCACACAACTAAGAGGGGGGGTGAATCGGTTGTGCAAAAACTTGCTTCTACTTCAAACACTTAATTCTTCTTTGTTAGTTAACAGTATATAAATTAACCATTCATGAAAGTAGAAAACATAAACACCGGAGCAGATAAACATCAACACATTAGACACCAAGATTTTTGACGTGGAAAACCCGGTTAAGGGAAAAACCACGAGGTGATTAACCCAAGGATTATTCTCTGTTAGAAGAATAAGAAAAACAAATGGCAAATGCCAGTCAGGGCTCACTGCCCAAGCACACTGCTCACAAGAGGCACACTGCCTACAAAAGAGACACACTGTCTACAAGATCATAAGTATCACAACCTTGAACTAGAGAATGACATCTTCACCATGTCTGGATCAGTTCCATTTAAGCTCGAAACACACCTGCTCTGCCCTTTCACTCTTTTGCTATATCACACTCATCTGCTCCACGACACGCTTTGAAATGAACTCACAAACCTCTATTTATACAAGACATCGACTTAGGAACAATCATCTAAGTCAGCAATCAACCATAAGAACATTTGCAGGATGATAACACATCCGGTCGGCCACCACAAGAACATTCGCAAGATGAACAACTCATCCGGTCAGCCAGTCTGAACAAGAACTTCATCCGGAAGAATATCTTCAATTTCAGGCTCTACCACCAATGCGGACCAACAACACAACCTCAACATGATCCAAGAACCTTCACAAGCTTGCCTGAATGACTAGGTACATCCGCACTTCCTCTACTCACTGGGATCTCTTTTCTTCCTCATCTGAAACTACAAGAACACTGTCTGTCGCCATTGTCATACTGTAAGAGGTGCTTCCGAACCTCCAAACTATGAACAAATTGAGATGACACACCATAAGGACATCCCAAATACTCTTTCCAATCCGCAGAATAGGACGATGCACTTCCAGATCTCACCGGACCTTTTTGTAACACTCTATCACTCCGGAGCATCTCCCGAAACCGGTTCTACTTGATCAATCACAACTTCTTCACATCTTCATGTGGACCTCTGAAATCTTGACTGGATAATCTCAAGACTCATATCTACAAACCCTTTAATCCGTATCCTCTGGAGCACAACCTATTGAGTAGTTTTGCCTTCTTCTCATCACTGTTCTTCACTGTTCCTGATTGAGACTAATTTTCTCAATATCCTCATCACACAACTCATCCAATACTTCTTACCAATGCAATATGAGTATGTTGACATCAATGACAATACTGGCTCACCTCATACTTGCAACACAGTCAACCAACAGAAAACCCTAAATTACGTAAGGCCCCTTGAACATTACAGCTTCACATCGACCAATTGAATTTGCCCAACAGGTCAAGACTTGACCATATTAAACTTGGGATTAAGCAAATCTCAACCGATTCCTTCATATCTTTCAAGTCAATTTTGGTTCATTTTATGTGAATTTTAACTAATTGTTACGATTGCATCAAAACAATCACCAACAAGGCATATGTTGGTTTTCAGATTGGAGAATATCAGGATAGGGTTTTATGTGATATTTTGCCCATGGAATGTTGTCACCTACTTTTAGGTAGGCCATGGTAATTTGATAGGAGAGCATTGTATGATGGATATGCTAACACTTACACCATCAAGAAGGATGCGAGAACTTTTCTGATGACACCATTATAGGAGGATGCTACAACACAGAAGGTAGCCAAGGTCATCTTAGTGGGAAAGAAAGAGTTTGTGGAGATGCCTACAGCAGAAGGCATAAAGGCAGTTGAGGATACCTCAGGGAATGGGGTTGCTAAGGATCAAAGTTTGAAGGAAATTTTAGTTCTGACTGATGGAGATTAGATGGATCAGTAGAAGGTCAAAGAGCAGGTTTACAAATAGCTACAAGTTGATTGGAAAGACAAGGATGCAATCCTAATGGGGACAATTGTTTGTCCTCTAGAGACAACAGGTGTTGAAAGGCAAATAGATTCTGCCATAGCAGTAGTACAAGAAGCCATTACCAAGGTTTCCAATGCAGGTGTTCAGGCAGAGTTGACAGTAAGAAAGCAAGGTGTGAGTAGAGCCTACAATGCTAGGCATGAGTTTTTGATTCCATGGCAGCAGGTTGCAGTCCAGAGATCATGGGGAAGACATGAGACAGCAATGTATACAGTTGGAGCAAGACACAGACCTAACTCATGTGGCATGAGTTCTTTTCGTAGTGGGGAGTATGGTGCAGGGGCACCTAATCCACAGTGGCCCCCATGAGGCATTTAATTTCATGTTGTGTTTGATGTCATTTTGATGTTTCCAATAAGGTCCTAAGCTGACCATTCATGTAATAAGGTCTGTTTGACCAATGCATGTCAATTTAGGTTGTATCTAGGTTCAATTGTGAGTCCCAAGGGCACTTGGCAAATCTGTAAGCGCAAGGTTGTTAGATAATTAGAAAGTTGTTAGGCAGTTGGAGGTAGTTAGATCTCCCAGCCACTTAGAGGTTGTCTCCCAGCCACTTGGAGTCAAGTCAGTACTACTCAAGGCGAGTAGATAGATAAATACATTTTTGAAAGAATAATAAACAAGGTCTTGTTTGTGTTGTACATCTTTCTAGCATTTGAGTTCATTTATTTCCTTGTGCAAATGATTTTCTATTCTGAGGCCGAGATGGGTTCTTAGCCCATTCCACCAGTTAGATTTCTTCGAAATTGGTGGAATGGTTGTACAGTGCTTTCGATTTGTGTTTTTTCTATTTTGTTCAAATTCATGTTTGCAAGATCACGTGTAGGATACAGATAGATCCTAGCACCATCATGTGCTAGGTTGGCAGGGTGAAGATTTGTGTTAGATTAGCGGAGGAATAGATCTGGGTAATCGTAGGGTTTGTGGAAGTTTAAAACAGTGAAGGTTTGCATTGATTCACTAAGTATGCATTTTGTGTGTATATTACAAATGCATGTTGGATATACATTCTGTGTGTATATCGCAAGGGCCTGTTGAGTGTGTATGTCACAAAGCATATCAGGTTTGAATGCATGTTGCAAATGCATGTTACGAATGTACAAGGCAAAAGTACATCAGGTTGTACACAAGGAGGGTCAATGGTCAAACCTTTCGAATGCATGTTCTGAATGCATCTTGTGATTGTATGTTACGATTGCGTATTGCAATTGTATGTTGAAACATACATTGTCTTTGATACGAGTGTTGACCGGTAGCAACGGTGGAGGAAACCAGTATCCACCGGTCACATCATGTATGTATTCGTTGGTTGTATCGGGGTGATCGGTACATCGAAGAGAGATGCAGATCGGTGGGAGAATTCCTGAGTAAGCTGATAGGGAATGTTTTGTCGATAGAGGGTCGGTATGAGATATCAGATCAGGGGAATGGTATTTTAGTCAGCCGATAGTGCATAATCTTGTCGATAGGCAAGTAAAACGTGGACATACAAAGGGAAATGCAGGCTAGGGTGTTTGGCTCTGCATCAGTTCTTCCTCATGATAGGATTTTGTTCATGTCTTCATGCTTCTTTGTCCTCCATGTCTTTAGTGTTCTCAGTGTCTTCATGCTTTCAGGAGTTAGATTTGGTTGTGGTTCTTCGTCATGTTTGGAAAGGTTCTAGGAGTGATATTTTGCATTCCATAGCTCGTGGGGTCAAACGAACTTCACCAATGTGTCAGGGTGGGCAAGTAAATGCCAAGGGAGGTATTGTTTTGTGTGCAAAGCGTCACATTCATTCGGTGTAGCAAGCTACCGACAAAGTTCCTTAAGCTCCCTAAGATGAAAAAATTGCCAAACTTTGACAAGACAGTTCTCAGAATTTGTGGCAATTGGGAATATTTTGTTTGGACCTATAGGTGCACGTGGAGTCTGTTCACAATAACCACTCTTAGTTTTGTTCAACTCCAGTCCGTTTGACCATGCTGAAATCAAACGCATTCTTGCAAAATGCTTCCGTTTCATGCAATAGAAAGGTGCTAGGAGTGACATTTTGCATTTCATAGCTTGTGGGGCCGAACAGACTTCACCAATGCATCGAGGTGGGTGGGTAAATGCCAGGGGAGGTCTCATTTCATGTGCCAAGCATTGCATTCATTCGGGGCAGCAGGTTACCGGTAAAGTCCCTTAAGTTCCCTAAGATGAAAAAATTGCCAAACTTTGATGGGATAGTTCTCAGAGTTTGTGGTAGTTGGGAATGTTCTGTTTGGACCTACAGGTGTATGTGGAGTCCAACCACAATAACCTCTCTCGGTTTCTTTCAACTCTAGTCCATTTGACCGTGCTGAAATCAAGCGAATTCTTGCAAAATGCTTCAATTTCATGTTGTGGAAAGGTGCTAGGAGTGACATTTTGTATTCCATAGCTTGTGGGGCTGAACAGACTTTGCCGATGTATCAAAGTTGGTGGGTAAATGCCAAGGGGTCTCATTTCATGTGCCAAGCATCGCAGTCGTTTAGGGTAGCAGGCTATTGGCAAAGTCCCTTAAGCTCCCTAAGATGAAAAAATTGCCAAACTTTGACGGGACAGTTCTCAAAATTCATGGTAGTTGGGAACGTTCTATTTGGACCTACACGTGCATGTGGAGTCCATCGACAATAACCTCTCTCAGTTTTATTCAACTCCTATCTGTTTGACCGTGCCAGAATCAAACGCATTCTTACAAAATGCTTCAGTTTCATGCAGTGGAAAGGTTGCTAGGTACCATATTTTTTGTTTTGCTCATCATGGGGCTAAATGGACTATGCCAACACATCGGGGTGGGTGGGTGGGTAAATGCTAGGGGAGGTCTCATTTCATGTGCCAAGCGTCCCAGTCATTCTGGTCTGCAAGCTATCGAGACCTTGCACTTTTTGAATTTACTGGTAGCTTGCAACCTAGAACGATTAAGACACTTGGTGCATGAAATGAGACCTCCCCTAGCATTTACCCACCCACCCCAAAGTGTTGGCTCAATCCATTCGGCCCCACGATGAGTAGAACAAAAAAAATGGCACCTGGTAACCTTTCCATTGCATGAAACTGAAGCATTCTGCAAGAATGCGTTTGATTCCGGCACGGTCAAATGGATAGGAGTTGAACGAAATTGAGAGAGGTTATTGTTGATGGACTCCACATGCACCTATAGGTCCCAACAGAATGTTCCCAACTGCTATGAATTCTGAGAATTGTCCCATCAAAGTTTGGTAGTTTTTTCATCTTAGGGAGCTTAAGGGACTTTGCCGATACCCTGCTGCCCCAAATGACTGCGACACTTGGTACATGAATTGAGACCCCCTTGGCATTTACCCACCAACTCCAATGCATTGGAAAAGTTCGTTCGGTCCCATGAGCCATGGAATACAAAATGTCACTCCTAGCACCTTTCCACAGCATGAAATTGAAGCATTTTGCAAGAATGTGTTTGATTCTAGCATGGTCAAACGGATAGGAGTTAAACAAAACTGAGAGAGGTTATTGTAGATAGACCCTACGTGCACTTATAGGTCAAAACTAAATGTTCCCAGCTACCATGAATTCTAAGAACTACTCCATCAAAGTTTGGTAGTTTTTTCATTTTAGGGATCTTAAGGGACGTTGTCGGTAGCCTGCTGCCCCGAACGAATGCGATGCTTGGAACATGAAACAAGACCTCCCCTAGCATTTACCCACCCACCCCGACGCATTGGAGAAGTCTGTTCGGCCCCACGAGCTATGAAATGCAAAGGTCACTCCTAGCACCTTTCCACTACATGAAACTAAAGCATTTTACAAGAATGCGTTTGATTTCGGCACAGTCAAATGGACTGGAGTTGAACGAAACTGAGAGAGGTTATTGTGGACGGATTCCACATGCACCTGTACGTCTAAATGGAACATTCCCAGCTATCACAAATTCTGAGAACTGTCATGTCAAAGTTTGGCAATTTTTTCGTCTCAGGGAGCTTAAGGGACTTTGTCGGTAGCCTACTACACTGAACGAATGTGACGCTTGGCACACAAAATGAGACCTCAGTGTGTGTGAAGGTTTTTATACATGTTTACAATAGTTCTAGTTGATCATAACTAGCTTTCAACCTATTTGATCGATGGGTAACCTCCTTATTACATGATTTGTTAAGTTGACAAAGCAACTTCTTACCACTACTTGCATTATTAGACTTTTTGTTTGACAACAACATAAAACATGACTCCAAATACAAATGACATTGGTCATTTGACCTTATTACATGCAAAATGATGACACAAGACCATCAATTTGTCCTATGATGTCCTAGGACCTTGTTATGACTTGCTCCTAGCCAAGATTGGCTATGGCTAAAGTGCTCCTGCACCATGAAATATGTTTCCATGGTGTTAAGTCATCATCCTTACCTACTACATCACCCTTGTAGACATGTATGTAAAGTGTGGAACCATAGACAAGGCACATGAACTGTTTGGCATGATGCCCCAAAGAAATGTCACCTCATTGAATGCAATGATTGCAAGATATGAACAAAATGGTTTTTTTGATAAGGCATTAGCAACTTTCAAGCAAATACGATTGGCGGGTGTAAAGAAAAATTCCACAACCTTAGCCAGTATCCTCCTTGCCTATGCCAAAATGGACATCCATCAAAAGGATAAAACATATGGGAATTTTATTAGATGTTGTAGTTGTAACTACCCTAAGAGACATGTATGCAAAGTGTGGAAGCATAGATAAGGCATGTGAACTGTTTGGCATGATGCCTCAAAGAAATGTCACCTCATGGAATACAATGATTGCAAGATATGAACAAAATGGATTTACTGATAAGCCTTTAGAAAGTTCCAAGAAAATGCAATTGGCAAGTGTAAAGCCAAATTCTAAAACCTTAGAAATGGTATGTTTGGAGCATGGTATAGACATCCATCAAAGCATAAAGGATATAGGAATTTTGTCAAATTTCATAGTTGCAAGTACCCTGCAAGACATGTATGCAACTTGTGTGGAAGCATAAATAACAAACATGAACTGTTAGATGCGATGCCTCAAAGAAATGTTGTCTCATGGAATGCAATGATTGCAAGATATGCACGAAATGGATTTTTTATAAGGCTTTAAAAACTCTCAAGCAAATGTACAAAAATAAATTTCAACCATTTACACAAGTTTTGGCATATCTAAAACCAAATTGCACAACCTTAACCAATTTCCTCCTTGCCTGTGCTATAATGGGATCTAGAGAACATGGTGTGGACAACCATCAAAGCATAAATGATATAGGAATTTTCTCACATGTATTGTATTTGCAAAGTTGCCCTTGTAGACATGTATGGAAAGTATGGAAGCATAGACAAGGCACATGAACTATTTAAAATGATGCTTCAAAGAAATGCACAGTCTAACAGAATTCAATGATTGTAAGATATGCACAAAATGGATTATTTGAAAAAGATTCATAAACTTTCAAGAAAATGCAATTGGCACTTGTAAAACCAAATTACTGTAACAATAATTCATTATCATATTAAATATTTAATATAAACTATCATATATACATAATGTCATGAACATAACATCTAGTTTATATAAAAAGCCATATAGGCAAATATACAAAAATATACATCAGATTAACATACAAAAGTATGTATACAAAGCCATTTAGGCACACAAAAAAGTTCCCCAAAACTAGTTTCTTGTGGACTTTTAGGAAATAATTGGCGGCCCTTCTTTGATTGTGAAGGTGGAGAGCCAGTCAGTGACACATCCTCTCTGCCATCAAGTAGACCTCTTAGAATAAAGTTCATCCAGCTGCACCTTTTAATACAAACAAACAATATGTGCATTAGTATAAAGAATGTATGAAATATATAACATCACATATGTAATTGATCACTTACCACCAACTGATGATTGTTCTCCATCATCTTGACTCTCTCTTCATCCGTAGTTGGATGGACTGGAGTTGTGACCTCCTGTGAGAAGCATCAAGAAGCAAAATTGACTAAACATAAATATCATTTATGTACATCAAATGACATGAGATAAAAAAGAAATACAAAATTATGATATTTTCATGTTATTGGCTCATACCTTAGTCAAAGGATTTGCAGACATCATGGCTGCATCAATGCCTATCTGCGCTGACTCACAAAGATGAGGAGGAGTCTCCACTTTATTCAACATCTAAAAATCAAGTTCAAGATTATTAAAACAAAATAAATACATAAAATTATTTTTAAAATACATAATGATTAGAAATGGTTAAATTTACCTCAGTAAAAGTGGTGGTTTGGCGTCAAGGAGACCAAGGAAGCCATGGAGGTGCTGGTGACTATTGAAATCATCAAATCAAGTCACAAAATAATATTACCATTGACATATCAACAATAATTACGAATATGTGATAAATTACATACTTGCTGACTTGACCTCCACTCATAAGCTGCCAATGGATGGCTAATAGAGGCAAGATGAAGACTCTGACCCTGGAATTTCATTGCACAAACAATTACATACATTATTTTTGACTTATAATATAGATAATCATATAAAATTAATTACAAATTTTAAATAACAATTTACTAAATCAAGATGAATCTTGTAACAAATTACTTAAGAGTCAATACCAAATGTATGCTGTAAGATATTGTCACTGAGAACAAGATCAACCAATATGTCCTGCCCCTGTGTCGCAGAGTCTTGTTGTGCCTCATGTGTCCCATAATCACATAGGTTCCCACATGTACTACACAAATGTGGGGACACATGATGCCTACTACTCTCACCCTCATCGCCCTGGGTAAAATCATTCACATGCTATGATAGAGTTAGGGTGAGAGTAGTTAGTGAATGTAAAGTCTCCAGCTCAACACTCTCCTTCAAAGCCAAAGGGAGTGACCTACGTTCTAGTCTCGCTCAGGGTATAGGCACATGTTGTTCATTTCACTGAGCCCCAGGTCTATCTTGGGCAGAGCCACCACCTCTACCCCAGAACTCACGAATGTCAAAATAATTCACTATCTTGTTGAGGATGAACTCACAATAGAGTTTCCTCAAAAAATATTGTGGTACTTCATCATTGTTGCATAGCCGCTCATCGAAGACCATGTACCATCTATCCCAAAAGTTTTGGGATATGTCTTCATTCCTACACCAATGTATAGGAAATCGTTTGCAAGTTTCCTCTAATGTTTGGCTGGTTTTGGGATTAATAAATTGTGCACATGATTGAGATTTTGTAATTTTTCCTTCTTCACTTGTTCATATGACAACTTGTCAACATAATACTGCCGACTCCTCTCCCTATAGTCTTGGAAATCGGTGATTTATTTCATCACCAAATCCATGTGGGAAACAATCTCCTATAGTGATTTTGCAAGTGCCCTCCTATGCTCAGTGGTTCCACTTGGATTGTTTAGGGTTTGAATAATAGTTTCAAAATGTTTCTTGTTTTCTTCTATTATCCCTAAGTAGTGTTCTTGATTATCCCTTACATGAAAAGGAGGTGAAGGTGGATTTTGAGGGTTTGGAGGGTTTTGAGGGTTGTTTTCACCCTCCTCAACTGGATTTAGATTTTTTGCTTCTCCAATAACTGTAAATGCAATATAAACATAAATCAAACATTGCAAAACTAAAAACTTGTTCTAAAACTAACAAAATCAGACAAGCCCTACCTTCTTCCTATGCTGGAGCCTCCAAATTTACACGACGATGTCTTTGGCAATGAGGTGGCATTGTGAATTTCTTGTTTTCTCAAGTGCACTTGATTGAATCTCCTTTCTTTCAATGCGATCACATTTTGCTTGGTTTTTTTGCTGCTGTCAAGAGAAAAGTTGCAAGTGAATGTGCAGAAAATAGTTTTTTTTGCTTTTATTAAAAGCAAAATGCGCACATGTTTTAAAACGCGTGCACGTTATAACATGCTCATGTTTTGCTTTAATTTTGGAGATGGTGGTGACTTTTTGGTCTGCCATCTCCTTGCATTTACCCTCCATGTCATCAAAACAATCAAGACATTCCCAATATGTAGTTTCCTCTTTAGTATCATCATCATACAAAGGATTATCAACATCATCATGAGAAAGAAGTATGTCTATAGTGGGATCATCTTGGTGGAGGTTCATTGGGGTCTCCATACATTTCCCATAGTTTGGTCCAAAGAGCTCTAGGGCAGTTGATGTGTGATAGAGGAACCCACTGAGTGTGGTTCATTACACTTAAACCAATTAATCCTAAGACATGATTATTCTTATTTTCCCATACAATTTTCTGCCAATATGTGGTGCAGGAGCACCCCTTCAACAAGCCAAATATACATCTGGTGGAGAAGATTAAGGTCAGAATAGTGTTATGTTTTATGCATTTCTATGTTGTCATGTAGGACTTGTGTTGTGATTTCATGTTTGTAATAAAGACCCCACCATGTGAACTAGTGTCACAAATTTGGCATCATGATAAGCCAATTTGGACATCATGGACAATTGGGGTATGTGGATGATTAAATCAAGTGTGTTATGTTTAGGTGTCTTGTTCATGTCGTATGCAAAACATGTGTCGTGTGATTAGTTAGAGTTTTGGTATTCCGGTTGGAAGTTGTAATGACTCCAACTTCTAATGTTCCAGTTGGAATAGAATGGGGAGAGATATAAACACATTTTTGGAAGAGGAGAAAAGGAGAGACGAAGTTTGATCGAAGATATAGAAATTCTGTCAGTTGGTATTCACAAGTTCTGTGTTCTGTGTAAATTCTCTGTGTACTGAATTATTCTGTGTACTCTTTATATCAAATTGTTCGGTACATACTCTAGTTTTCTACTGTCGAAGATGCCGGACTGAAACCATTCCACTGGTGGATTTCTTTGAAATCAGTGGAATGGACCCTGTAAATAGTTTTTTTTTTGTTGTTTTGTTTTCTTTTATTCATGATCATGGCAGAATGGAACAGGGGATCCAATAGAGAGCCTAGCATCTCTATGTGCTAGGGATTGACAGATATAAATTATGAGTTTGGTTATAGAGGACATCCTTCGGCGTAAGTTTTGGGTTGTATCACGAAGTATGCATTTTATGAGTATACAGCATTAGTATGGCAAGAACATTTTATGTGTATCTCGTAGATGTATGGGAAGAAACAATGTGTGTATACTGCATTGTAGGCGGGTATCATTTTGTGAGTATACGTCAATTGTATGTCGCAGACAGTGTGTGTATATCCCAGTTGTATGTGAGATCATTCTGTGTATATCCTGCATTTGGATATCAGGGTTGTGTGTTAGAAATGTATGAGCGAATGTACATTGTTAATGGGCATTAAGTTAGATACAGGGAGTGACCGGTAGGGTCGGTAGAGGAACCGGCAATGGAGGGTTAAGTAATGCACATTCAAAAATTGAAAGTGTTGTTGATAGTATATGTTTCCTGGTGGTTGAACCGATTTCAAAAGTTTGAAGGTTCAATTGGTTCAACGGAGTCAGAATGAAGTGATCGGCATGTCGGTGTGAGATTTAATATCGGGTGATGAGGATCGGGTTACAACGATAGTCTAAGTCTGGGTGATGGAAGCATGTTGAATCGATAGTTAAAGGTTCAACGGTTCACGAGTTCAACGGGTTCATTTGGTTCGTCGGTTCAACAATGCTATAAATGGTTCAATGGTTTATTTAGTCCATTTGGTTCAATGAGTTCATCCGACTCAAAAGATTCAAAGGGTTCATAAAGTTCATTTGGTTCACGTGATTCAATAATTCGAAGGTTAAGAAGAAGTTCATCGGTTCACGTGGTTCCACGGTGCATATGGTTCAACGGTTTAGTAACCATAGGTTCAATGAGCTCAGTTGGTTCAAGAGGTTCAAAGGTTCAACCACAGCAATAGTTCAGTAATTCTGATATGTTTTCACCACTTCGTTGCGTGCTCGACATCAATATGTGCTTGGTTCAGGAAGAAGTCCATGCAGAAGTGGCAATAGGTGAATCCATCGGCAGTGTGCCAGGATACCATTTGCGCTAGGACTTGTAGTTTCTATTTTCCAAGGTGATGATAGATGGATGACTCGTTATCCCCATTAGTTAACTTAGATATTTTACCCCATTTTGAACTTTATGTTAGTTCAATGATTACAAAATGCCTATGTATAATCCCCCCAGAATAACACATGAAAGCAACACTTTATAAGTTGAGTGTGTAGTTAAAAAGCCCCAAATTGCTTAATTTACCCCCCTTAAATCAGACACTTTATCATGTAGTATTATCGGACTAAGTAGGATGATTAAAATTGTACCCTAATACTTAGCCTATTTCAAGAGAGACTTGATTTAACACTAGAAATTTTTAAAAGAACCTAATGTTTGCCCAAATAGGAATAATCCCCTTTAGCCTATTTCAAGAGAGACTTGATTTAACACTAGAAATTTTTAAAAGAACCTAATGTTTGCCCAAATAGGAATAATCCCCTTTGTGTATTTTGTCCCCCTAAATGTGACACTAATAGACGTAGGAAAAAACAATTGTCTATTCTAAGTACTAATGAAAGCAAAATTTTAAAATGACTTCTATGAAGTCAATGCCTGTCAGTGTAAAATTTAGGGCAAGAGGGAAAATAAACAAAATGAGAAGGGCAACGCTCAGGAGAAGAGTGGCGGCCAGAACGCTGTACAGAGGTCGATGGCACCAGAGGGACGGTTTCTCTCAATGAAATAGCCTCAGCCTGTGGAGAACCAAGTCCCACTACAATCAAATCGGCTTTAACACAATGTGGAGGAGCCTTTTTTCCTTGCTGGACACCTCTAAACAGAGGTGGAGAGCTCGGACTGGATCTAGCGACCCTCAGATCAAGCTCAACCAAAATAGGGGTGGCCTTTTCATTTTGCATCAGGGATTTCAAATCACTGGAACCGCAGGAGACTGGGCTTCCTCAGCTAGGGTCGTATCTCCTCAGATGGACGCCTCTTTACAAAGATGGACACCTTCAAAAGAGAGCCTCCAAACCATGTCCTTCACCCCCAAGATACCTGCTCTGCATCTAGAGATGCATCCAACTAAGAGATGTCGACAAGCAGTAGCTAAGACGAGTGATGTAGGGCAGAGTTTGGGAGGCCCATGGCCTTTCACCCTATTTATAGTGCTGGAATGCACACCAGATCGTGCTTTCACACGCCTCTAAACAAAACTCACGGGTTAAGAGACTTCTGCAATTCCACACAACCTTAGATGAACACAAAAAAAGTCAATGTTACAGACTTGATTCGACCTTCTCTCGCGATCGGACTTCGAAACAAACAAACCGTCAACAAAACCTTATCCTCGCTTTGATACCATGAAAGAACCAAGAATTCATAAGACAAGTACTAATAACCAAGTTTGAAGTAATTTGATTAGGCAAATAAGCTGACTACATATAGGTGAAAGGTGGAAGTTATTAGTTGAGGGAAAGACTCCTACAAACTAACATGAGTGGCTAGTTTAGTGGGAACTTTGATGAGCCCACTCATAACTGCCTAACAATCTTGACATGTGTCAAGATTGTATAAAGGCTCACCTAAATAGACTTATGTCTAAGTGTATAATATATATGGAATATGTAGTCAAACATTTTAACTTTCTAGAATATGTGGTTCCTATTGCTACCCATTTCCCACCTAGAACTAACAGGGTCTTGTGATGTCATTGAAATAGTTAGCCCCACTAAAAAAGAGGAGAATGGCATCTCTAGTCGATAAAGGAATATCATAGTAGATGCTTCAATTACAATTCTATTGTAAGTTTGTTTTGCATCTTTTCTTACAACGTGACCAAAATCTTCATATTTGGATCCATACTCTCTTCATACATAACATTTTGTATCAAGCCTCCACCTTCATTGTTATTCATGTTTCATTAGACAAAAGTTGAATAGCTTCAATCAAGACATAACTACATTACTAGTTTTTGATTCAACATATTTATAGTAAATTAGGTCTTTTAGTAATGCAAATGCTCCTTTCTTTTTAAATTAGACAAAAATCAAATTGTAATGGTACAAGTGCATGTATCTTCACTAAAATATCAACCTTACACTAAAGATGATGGAATAATAAAAAATCCACTATGATAACAAACTTTTGATGTTAGTGTGCCCTTGTCAAAAAATAGATTTATTACGCTTTAATGTGTTTCTTCCTTTTCATCAATTTGTGTAACTTGCATATTTTTCTCACTTGATTTTTGAGTGTCATTGAAAAAATAAGATAGGCTTTAAATGATAAACAAAAAATCATCGCACAATTTGAAAATTTCTACACACATTTAGTGGATCCTCTTTTGTGATTTGGAATATAGCAATGGTCTTAAATTGAACAAATCATTTAGAGAGCTAGTATTCCATGACCTTGAATCAAATTTCCCAAACTTATCATTTATATTTTATTACTTTGTTACTTCTCATTTCATTTATTGGATCCTCAAAGTAGGGAAATACAAAAGTTAAGGACACTTGCATAGGGAAATCCTTTCCACATAATGCTCTTGATTGATTTATGCAATGTTAATGTAACTCTTTTATTTATATATTATTCTAGTATTGGTAAAAAAAATGAACCACCAAGACTAATAATAAACACAACATGTAAACATATTCTAAGAATTCAAAAAATTTTAACACATGTAAACATCTTGTTACAAGTAAGTTACAATGTCACAACTATACAAATGCACTCACATGCATTTCAACACATCAATTTAATCAACAACATTATTATTTCTAATAAAGACTAGTTTTATTATTATTATTTATAATAGACATGCCCCAACATACAATATCAAAATATTTTAACTTAGCAAGAACCTGACACAATGCATCTGTTGTTATTTATGGATACCATCATTTTGGTGGATTCTGAATATCACCCACTCATTGTTCTTCTATAAAACCATAATTTTGATTTAGACTCTTTTACTTTGATTAATATAAGGTCACCATGGTTTTCTAATGAACCCAATTTTTTTATACATCTAATTAATACCATTTGTTACATTTTTATGGAAAGTATATACTATATCTTCATAAAAGGTTGAGAGATAAAATGAACGCCATTTTAGTGTATTACCTTTTTATCAAGCATTTCTTTATAAAATGTAGAGTATTCTTTAACCATTTTAAAATTATCATAAAAAAGAACACGAAAAAAAATGAAATATTCTTTAACCATTTTAAGTTCCTCGTATACATAAATGATTGCATTTAATGAAATAACTTGCATAAGAGAATAATATAATAGGAAAAACATAATAATTGAGAATAACAAGCCACTTCAAGTGGGGAAACCTCCATATATCTCCAATGAGAACACAATTCACAATATGATGATAATAAACTTACCACTACCTCATATATATACCTAAATATGCATGTGCTAGCACCCAAGATGGATTACATACTTAAATATAACCCATAGGATGACCAAACTACCTATATATGACTATAATATTGATTATGTACTTAATTAAGAGTTAAGGTAGCCACAAGCTAACTACTCATAACCCTAAGCACACTATAAGATTAAAGGTTTAGCATTACATGAAATGGGGCACTCCTTTATTGTCTTCCAAACAAGATGTTCCCAAAACACTCTAGTTGTATTTTGATACTCTCTTGGATCTTAGAGAGGTATAGGTTCAATGAGAATTTTTATTAAGTCATCCTTCGTACACTTATGTGATATTGAAATCCCATCTATGTTCCTCCATAAAAAAGCTACAGATCTATACACAGAATCAAAATACAACCTCTTACAACAAGTTGGTATATCATGGTCATAAAACAAATGCTCCTTGGTTAGCTCTTCCATGCTTAACTCAATAAGCTTGTTCACATGATCTAAAGCTTGCTCCCTAGTTGTTCCAGAGTTGTCTCTTACAAAACACTCTATCCATGAAGCAGTCTCTCCATGTTCATGTTCATGCTTTAACAACAACAAGAATAACAAAATGTGTGTTATAATATATCTTTTATCAAACACACGCACTCAAAATTGATAATTGTGAAATATGGTAGATAGATACCTGAAAATCTTTAGAGTCATCAATTAGTCGAAAAGCCCAAGATACACTACTTTCAAACTTATTAACTCTCTCTAAAATGTCATCTGGGAGATATGTGTCAATTAAAATCATGGGAAATAATGTGACCACAGGAATAGTGGAAGATATCAAAGCACTCTTTAGATACTCAGACAAAGTTGGATGATAGTCATTGGCAATCCATTTAGCCTCTTGGAATTGTGACCAAATTAGTGTCTTCCACTGCAATATGAGATATGAAATACAATTTAAAATTAATAACATTAAATAATTTTAAACAAAAATAGAAGCATAGAAAATTTGTATTTATAAATTTATAAAAATCAACTTGAAACTAAAGGTAAATCCCATAATTTACATGATCTTGCATCCATTTTTGCATGCGTAGACCATGTATATTCTGAGCCTTAATAAGTATCTCTGTGTATGTTTTGTGAGCAAATTTAAGAGTAATTTGCATATAATCTGGAAGTCGGTCCATCATTGACATATCCCAACAGCATATGAATATCAAAACAATTTTTTTGATGAAACAAACATTTATGTTAACTACAAATATACTTAGTAAAATCAAAATAGAAAGATAATCCATTACATAAACATGCATTTAAATTACATTTTTTCTAAAATTAAATTATCATACTAACAAACTCCAAATAACTTACTTGATCAAAGCCTCCTTAAAAGATATAAGCTCATCAATGATTCCATAAGTGTCGAAAATATCGTCAACAAGAGTTACGAGGGTTGCTATTTTCGCAAAGCATAATCTAATTGCTACATACTTAGGCTCATACAATCCACATGTATACGCAAAATAATACTCCACATGTCGATGTTTGAAGAAACTGAGTTGGTTGACAATTGCCTCGTCCCACCATCTGAATATTTAAAATAGCACAAACATATATAGCACAGATTAAAAAACCACCAGGTTAACTCGATTCACACTCTACTTAAATATCATCCACTTCAATGGTCAAACAATCAATAGTAATTTTACACTTCATTCACAATAAAAAGTGTTAAATATTTGTCCTATTTTTATTGGTCAAACTTAACCTTTGACTGTTGAAGTAGATGATATTTAAGAACAGCCCTTGATTCACTATTATAAGAGTAGATTAATGGGCATGCAGATCATGCACAATAGATTGAGTGTCTTCTTTGTATTTATAATTCTACTTCAACGACGTTGCTGAAAGTTAATTCTTACACCAAAATCATACAAAATTCCATATCAACCCTTGTGAATCAATTATATATATAGTTGCATTACTCGGCCAAATGTTTGAGCTCATTCTGGTGGTGAGACTGCAAGATATTGAAATCGACAATTGCTAGTTCCAAAATCTTTTTGCTCCATTCACTTGGCATCCTGAAAAAAAAAGTTATCAAGACAATTTGAAATTGAGAAAATTATCAAGACAATTTGGAATTGAGACTTGAATTGAATTGAATTGTCTATCCCTTTTCAAGGAGGTTATTTGGACTCACTTATAAATTCCCTCCATCAACATCCAAGCATCTATGTCGTGTCTAAATATTTGGATAGAGTTCCATGCCTCCCACCTTGGGACTTGGCACCTCCATGGGTATCTCATAACGTACTCAACCTGCAGGAATTTATGATATCGTCTTGCTGTTAACATACAATATGCATTTGAATAAAGAGAATAACAAGAATTGCTTGAACTTTGAATGCTTGCCTCTGCTAGAAGCTGGGTTTTGTCTTTTAATTCCTGGCTCTTTTGAAGTGCTTGTTTTAGATATCCAGAGGAAAATGCTTCAGCCTCTTTCATGATAATCTCTCCTGGAAAGGATATCTCAGACGCCCGATACAAACTCAGGATGCTTCTTATTTGCCTTTCAGATTTTTTTGCAGGGCAAACGAATTGCCCTTTTTCGTCCTTGAAGTTCTGAAATACATCTGTTCGATTGATAACATAATAGTATAGTTAGAAAACACCTCCACAAACAAAAACTCATTTACTGTCAGAGCTGAAACACAATATGAAGACTGCAATAGAGAACATAACGTACCTGGAGACACAGGGTATCCATTCAGGCGAAGAATTCGAAATCCCAAAGCAGTCGTGTTGAGATCAACAATGTCATTTTCTCTCCCCCACGAAATGCCCTTTTCGCTCCAATATCTGGTGCCGTGGGAAGCACAGGAAAGGTTTATTTCGTAAACATAATTTATTTCTTAGGCGGAGGACAGAACAAGGTGAAAAGGGTATACGTACTTGTAAGTATAATCTAAAACTGCCTTTATTTCTTTTTCATAATGGCGATCAATTCCAAGGCGTTGAACTGCATCAACAATGGAGAACCTTTCCACTAAGTCGTATGAGGAGGTATTGATTTCTCCATCTCCAAGAAGACTCTGAAATGCTTCCACCTTTATCTCCTTAACCAATGCTTCGGCCCTCTCCAGGTACGATGATGCCTGTTAAAATATCTTCTTTAGCTTTGAAAAACCAGAGCCTATAAAGCAATAAAGAATTGAACTTTGAAACCATAAGAGAGGCAAACAGAGCATTCTAAATTAAGTAAACTCACTCCATAAGGCGATGAAAGAGACAGTAAAAAATCGCGCTCCCAGACATTGGCGTGGTATGATCCAATTCTTCTAACCACAGAATTTTCCTGTGCCTTGTCTTCTCCATCATATACTACTGCTGCCATTAGAGCTACAGCTAAAAGACTCTCATCACAAGAATATGATCAAACAAGAAAACTTGTAATAATTTGAGTATGGTAAAGCAGCTGATTCTCGCAGGTTTAAATAGAGCAGTCCCTAGCAGTCACGTCATAGGTTTAAATGTGTGAAAATAAATATTATTGGGCATTCCAATAATGCAGTTCTGGACCACCCTCCGCGTGGCGGCTTTGTTATGGTGTTAACTCCAGTTGGCACTATTTTGGTTGGCAGTGATGTCAAAGGCGGTAACGTGTTTGATGTTCCACTTGGCATCGACCTGTTGACTTGGCAACATTTGCATTGTTGAAGTGATAAAGTTGGGCTTAAATATTTTGTGTCGCATAAGTGGTAAAGATGAATGTTGTGTGTTCTAATGTTTTTATTGAACACTGGTTGCAAGGTTGTTGACAGGACTAAACGGTCATCTTTCTTTTATCTTTTGAAGCCCTCTTTAGGGCAAACTGCATCGGCTGGTCACCAGTCTGAAGTGGTTGTATCTTTGTTATTTTAGCATTTCGTTTCATAATGCATTTCGTAGGGTTTGCAAGAATACTCATGGAAAAAGGTCTTTGGAATCTCCCTGTTGACTTTGTGAGCTGCAAGCAAATCATGAAAGGTTATGAAGGGAGTCTGATGGATCTTCAGAAAGGTTGGAACATTGACTTCATAGCCCGCAGCTGTGCCGATATCATTGAAAAGCAAGGTAAAAGTGGCAACGGTCAGTCAAAGATTCTGAATCTGTTTTTATTGTGGCCGTCAATATATATCTGTAAGTATAATCTTGAAAGCTTATTTCTCTTTATCTGCAGAGTTGTTGTTAAAGAAATGAGTAAATATATTTGTCAAGGGTTTATTTCCGCACAAGGTTTTTTTAAGAATGCCATTTATGTTAAAAGCTTATATACTTTAAAATAGTTTTTTTTTTCAGATCCGTGGCATTTCTTTGCACCACCAATTGTGTTTTGCTCATCGGTGATATGGAATCTTTTATAAACTTCTGTTGGCCGTTATTTATCTTGAAACCCTAGAGTTTCACCTGGGTTATTGGCAATTGGGCCTGATAGTTATATCTTGTAACCCTATTGAGGGTTAACATTTTTTAATCCTTCCTTCTTCGAACTGTCTCTGTTCTTTTTGATCAAGAAGGTTAATGGTGCTTATGTGATTTATAGATACAGTTATAAAACTGTCGATTGGTTTCTATTTCAGTTGTTTTTTTTTGGAACTGCCTACAGCAAAGGTTTTTGAAAAGGAATATAGACAGTTGTATAAAAGGATATAATGTAAATGACGTGAGTGCAAAATAATAATATATTTTGTGTGGTCTGCACTCACATTGTTGGCAGTATATGCTTTAAAGAAACAGAGTATTCCTCTGTACGAAAATATTTTCAAAAACTGTGTAATCTTTGATATGCCAGTGAGGCAATGTATTCAGTGAGATTGTAAGCCAATGAGACACAGTAATCAGTGAGATTCTTAAGCCAGTGAGGCAATTTTTTGAGTGGTTTTATGCCAGGGGCTTTCCACTCAGGACAAATCTCTGTGTCTCTATTTTTGTGGTATGCTTCTAGATCTGTTGTCAGATATTACAGCTTTCATTCTTGTATCTTATCTTATTGGCATAGTTCTTGTGATACATAACATCTATACTCAGTTGATTTAATTGTTTAAATATAAGTTTTTGTTTCAGTCTGCAAAACATATCTGTAAGTGCAAAAATCTGTCTAGATATTGATTTACCCCCTCCCCTCTCAGTATCTCTACCACTCTAACAAGTGGTATCAAAGCCAAACCCTCATTGTTTAGGCCTAATCAGCCTAAGGGATTCCTGGTTGAGTGGGAACCATGTCTTTTCAAGATGGTCTTTCCTCATCCAAGGCACCATTATTTGATGGTACATATTATACATTCTGGAAATACAGAATGACTCGTCATATCAAAGCTTTGGGATATGATGTCTGGGAAGCTATTGAAACTAATTGTACTGTTACTGGCAAACCATCTAATGCTGATGAGAAAAAGATTCTTGACTGTGATTCTAAAGCTGCTAGTGCTATTTGTTGTGGTTTAACAAATGAAGTTCTAAATAAGGTTATGGAATGTCAAACAACTAAAAGAATTTGGGATAAACTTTCAAATATTTATGAAGGAGATGAAAGCATTAAAGAAGCTAAATTACAAGCTCTTAGAGAAAGATTTGAAAGAATGAGAATGAAAGATGATGAAAATATAGCTGAATATCTTCAAAGAGTCCAGGAAACTGTCAATAGTATTAGAGGATTAGGGGAAAAATTAGAAGAGATAACTATTGTCAAAAAGGTCCTACGGACTCTAACCCCCAAATATGACTCCAAAACTTCTGTGGTTGAAGATAAAGATCCGAAAACCATAACTATTGATACTATACTAGGAGTCTTTACTGCATATGAAATGAGAATGGAAAATGAAAATCCTAATAAAGAGGTTAAGGAAGCTGCTTTTAAGACTGTGAAAAAAGAAACTGAAACTAGTCATGAAACTGAGAATGAAGATGAATCTATCTTTGTTAGTAAGCTTAGAAGAGGGTCTGGTATATATAAAGGAAAACTACCTTTTAAATGTTTCAATTGTGGAAAAATAGGTCACTATGCATCAAAATGTCCTAATCTAGAGCTTGACAGTGAACAAGAAGATAATAAGAAACAATATAGGAAGAAGCCTTTCAATTTTAACAAAAGAAATAGTTTCAAGAAAAGAAGTTTAATTGCTAGAATAACTGATAGTGCGTCAGAAGAATTTTCTGCTGAAATAGATGAAACTCTTTTTATGGCAGCAATTATTGGTGATTCAGAAGAAGAACAAGTCGAAATATCAGAAAATGAAGTTGATTTAGAAGGAGAATTAAAATGGGCTTTTAGTGAAATTAGAAGGTTTAAAAAGGAAAATAGCTTACAGAGTAAATTAATATCTGATCAAGAAAACCAAATTTTTGATTTAAGAGTTAGTCTTGAAGAAAGTAGAAAAAGACTTTCAAAGTCTTAAGAACAATTAAAATCTAAGGAGGCTGAAATAGTTAAACTGAAACGAGAACTTGAAATGTGCAATAGCAGTGATAAACTTAATTAAAGACATGATATTTCCACAGTCCATGATTGAATGTAGAGCTTCTGGAATCACTGTGTATTACTTTTTTTACAGTCAACATTTCGGATCATACTCAATGATCCATCATCAGGACTAAAGAAGAGAATGAAATGGATAAAATTGCAGAGAGGTTTGTATAAAAGGAGAGAGGGTTGAGGGCACGAAGGACAAGGAGTAGACTTAATGTACTAAAATAAAAAGAAAAAAGGAGGAAGGGACAAATAGGAGATTGGAGGAGAGAAAGGAGAAAAGGTAAGAATAGGGAAGGAGAAGTCAAAAAAAGAAAACAAGTCACTGAAAGACATAAACCAGAGAATACCTAGATAAAGGTGACTACAAAAAAACAACAAGGTAAACAAAAAGAATATAATGATATGACTGGACTAGGTTTCTCAAAAGGTCAATGCTCTAATAATAATCAGTTCACAAATAATATGCCCTTTAAATTCTCTGGGTATTGTTTTTATTGCTATCAGTATGGACATAGAGCAACTTACTGCAGGTTTGTTTTTAAAAGACAGTCAAATTTTCTACAACATAGAACTTTCAGTTTACTGAACAGAATATGATGTTTCAATTGCAAAAAACTTGGACATATGGCCAAGTTTTGTGACTCAGAGGTTGTTTAAAGGTGATAAACTTGCTGATATGCTAGGGAAACAAAAAGAATATAATGATATGACTGGACTAGGTTTCTCAAAAGGTCAATGCTCTAATAATAATCAGTTCACAAATAATATGCCCTTTAAATTCTCTGGGTATTGTTTTTATTGCTATCAGTATGGACATAGAGCAACTGACTGCAAGTTTGTTTTTAAAAGACAGTCAAATTTTCTACAACATAGAACTTTCAGTTTACTGAATAGAATAAGATGTTTCAATTGCAAAAAACTTGGACATATGGCCAAGTTTTGTGACTCAGAGGTTGTTTCTCTTACTAAGCAACTCAAAATGAAATGGGTGCCCAAAAACAACAAGGCTATGATAGTGGAAGTTGCATTTCATGCAAAGAAAAATGAGATCTGGGTTATAGACAGTAGTTGTACACATCATATGGCAGGGGATAGAGGTAAATTTATTTCATTTGAGAGTTGCACAAGTGGATCAGTTAAATTTGGAGATGATTATTGTTTACAGATTACTGGAAAGGGTACAGTTCTCTTAGCAAATAATACACCTTTAGAAGATGTTTATTTTGTTGAAGGATTAACTCATAATCTGTTGAGTGTAAGTCAAATTTGTGACAGTGGTTTTGATGTAGTCTTTACATCTCAAGGCTGCGAGATTCTCAAAAATGTCAAATAGGTCATTGCATCAGGTGGGTATGTGCAGGATCATGATGGGCCAAACTATACCTCTAAGTGGCAATGAAAATACAAAAAATTAGACTTTATCAAGTTCATGTGAAATTTTGAATGGATTATCTATACAATTTGAAAAAGATGTAAGAATGAAATTTGTAGAGAATTGAATCTAGTTTCTAGGCTACTATTTTTTAAAAAAAAAAAAACTAAATTTACTTAATGAAAATTGAATATTTCAATGAACAACTATTAAATTTTTTAGAAAAAAATAAAAAGTGGGTGTCTGTCCAGCCAACTTAACTATGAGTAAAAATATATATATATTTTTGAAACTTTCAAAATAAGTAGAGGACTCATGTTCGGATGTGATGCATATTTATTTAAAATTTTTTTCTAATAAAATAATTAGTTATGATTTTTTTACTGTGACTTTTTTTAAAAAATAAAAAGTAATTTTCCAGCCAACCTAACTCGATATAAAAAATCAAAATTCAATTTTTTTTAACCTATAGCCAGAAAAGCATAGAGTGTGACGTAGGTTTCGGATCTCAAAAAGGTGAAATAGTTTGAAAGTTATGGATGTTTTTCAATCAGTGTGTCCATCAGGATTTCAGAGACATGGTATATTAAAAATTATTAATAATTATTTAATTAAATGATAACCAAATAAATCTTATATTTTTAGAAAGCTAACATTTTTTTCTATAAACCCTTTTCGTTTTATCAATTTTGCATAAAAAAAGTCGTCAGCACGAAGGGTGAAGTTCGAAGAAGAGACTGAAACATTAAAACACGTTACATTCCATAAAAAGTCAACAATCAAAACAGATATCAGTTTTGCTTCAGTAAAAGCAACTTAAAATGGATATCCATTCTGAAAACGGATATCCATTCTGAAAATGGATATCCATTCTGAAAACGGATATCTGTTTTGTTGATCTATAAAAAATTTTGTGCCATTGATTTTGGATGAAGAGAAGCAACATATTTTGTACCATTGGTATTGTTTCACTGAAGATACAATCCATGGGTATATCGTTTATGTATGCGTGGACATTTTGTGTATATCCTGCTATCGTTTATCGTGGTTGTAAATGGTGAATGTACATGTCAAAGGATATAAAGGTTGACCGGCCATATCGGGAAAATTGGGAAAAGATATGTTAGTCAACCGGTTATAACAAGTCATGTTATGTATAGGCTAAATCAAAGACATTGGACTAACAATAGTTATCGGAGAGACAAAGTTCCATTGAACCGACAACATTGATCTCACCAATCAAGTCATATCGGGGTGACAATCATTAAGTGTCACCAATGGGTTATTTATCGGCACATCGAAAGAACGGTTGAGAACTACATCGATGAGAGGGAGTCACACCGATAGAAGGAACATCGGAAAGAGATGGACTCTCAGAGGCGAGAAGAAAAGTGTCACCAATAGAGGCGATCTGGCCGATGGTGTAGTTCGGTGTTTATTGTTTCGGTGTGAGATACGATATCAGAAATCGAAGAGAATGTCTGACCAATGTAGAAGTAAAAAGTCTCACCGAGGGTATTGGTCTTACCGATAGAGAAGGGTGGTGAATCTCACATCGGAGTAAGTGTGTATATATCCTGCAATCATCTTATTCCATGAGACCACATTTCTTTGAGGCATTTTTTCAAACAGTTCATGTGTCTTGTCTATGCTTCCACACTTTCCGTACATGTCTACCAGAGCATTTCCAACTAGAATATCTACAAAAATCCCACTTCCATTATGCTTTGATGAATGTCCATACCCTATTCCAAAGCTCCCATTTTGGTAGAGGTAGAGAGGATGCTGACAAAGGTTGCAGAATCTAGCTTTACACTTGCCAATTGCATTTGCTTGAGATTTTCTAAAGCCTTTTCAACAAACCCGTTTATGCATATCCTACAATAATAGTAGTCGAGGAGACCACATTTCTCCAACTAGACTTCTACCAATTTAGAAAATGTGTGCTTCTGGACCAGTGTTTGGTACAAGAAACATACCAATAGAGTGGTGGCCATAATTCTCCCTCAATTGGAATTAAAAGGTACCCTTTTTCCATCGGAAGGAGGTCTCTCCTTGTTATGCACTTTAAATCTCTCTTTTAGTTCTTTCAAGGGAAGGATTCCACCTTGGTTTGACCAGTTGAAAGCGTTGAAGATACTTGACTTAAGAAGAAATGGACTAGAGGGTTCTATTCCCAAATCTCTTGCCAATTACTCACAACTTCACTGGAAAAGAATTTCACACAACAACTTAAAGGGGAGCATACTTGTAGAATTTGGTGGTCTGGGGAAGTTAGAACATCTTTGTTTGTCCTACAATCACCTGAGTGGAAGCGTTCCAAATTCTCTAGGAAACTGCATGTCTCTACTTGATTTGTCCCTTTACAATAACCATCTCACAAGTGCTCTATTCTCATGTCTTTACTTTGAAGGGAGCATGCTAATTACTTTGATCCGTCCTCTTATACATATCAGAGAACAACGAAGGAGTCACACCGACAGCATAAGCCTGAGCGATGGATTCTACACATCGGCGAGAGGTCCCACATCAGGCTAACAAATTTGAAGGTTACCGATAATGATAAGTCTGGCCAACAATAGAGAAAGGAAGAACATGTGAAGCATAGTTCGATGAGACATTAGAAATGTCTTGCCGATAGTAAAGAAAGAGTGTATTTCGGTCTCGTTTGGACCTTGGGAAGGATATTTTAAAAGCTATTTGAGCAATTGGTGGGTTAATGCGTATTTTACACCCTGTTTGTAAGCTTTTGCTATGTTGCTCTGCATCACTTGTCTACAACATACAAAGTTTACCTTTCTCACCCATACCTTCAGTATATAAAGGACATTAATAGGGAATTTTTAATTTCCACTCAATCAGTGCAATCTAGGAGAGGATAGATTGTATAAAGTTGTGATCTATTTCCATTTACACTTGCCATAACTACAAATGCTTAGTGTTTATTCTCAACCCCGGTATATGAATAAAATGTGACCTATTGTTCTAATAGGCCTATAGGGACAAAGAGGTGATAAAGCCTTTAATTTTAAACATGACATGGTTTTGATAACTTCCCATATTGGTAAGGTCCTGGATGACAATCCTTTGATGCACCTAATTATAATAGACCTGTTATGATAGTCCTTGGTATCTTTTCATTTCTTTCTTGAATGGCCTGCAAATAAGACATAAGACATATTAGATCCTTCATAAATAAGAATTCTCATACATTACATTTAAACTTAAACTCCCTAAACATCCATCAATCCATCCATTAATATCAAAATGTCATGAATATCCTATGATCAACCATTCTAATTCCTAGGATAGTCATATATTGCAATTTTGCTTCTCTATACTAAAATAGCCCAAGGAATATCTAACCTTGAATTTGTATTTTAACAATCTAATGTCTTTACGAATAACATTGAGCCTTCTTTTGGGACAACATTTTTGCCTTTAGAAGCTCCTCATTTGATGATAGCCTAAAATCAAATAATGGCTTATATCCAAAGCTTTATTAAGTTGATACCTAGGTGGATTAGTGTGTAAACATTGAAATTAGATGGTAATTCACAAGTTTATTGAATAATACAATGAATCCCTAGTCTAGAATCCAAATGTACATAATAAAACGGATATCTGTTTTGTAGTAGGCATATGGACGTTGCAAGTGTCTGTTGCTAAGAATTGGGTTTTCCAAAATGGATATCCATTTTCAAAACAGATATCCATTTTGTAAAAGCAGAAAAAATACAAAAGGAATATTGTTGGGCCTGACTTCCACAACCAGAGACCCTTTGTTGTCGAAATACTCGTGATTTCTAGCTATGATAGTGAAAGGAATATTTTTTATGCACTTTTGGAGACACAATTTTCTTGTTACAATCATAAGGGTGATATTTTTGTTCCCCTAATGGGGAGCAACAGTCGTCGTAAAGCAAAAAGGAGGAGGAAAGTTACATTGGAGGAAATTGAAGCAATTAGGAAAAAAGATAGGGAAAAGAAGAGGATTGGAAGGGTGGGTTTGGCAGATGCTCATCAAGGTGAATCTTCTTCTTTACCATCTAATGACATGCAAATTGAAGATGTTAATTTTGATTATAATGAAATGTTAGATAAGAATGAAATTCACCATGATATTGCAAATAAAAATATTGAAAAATGTTATGAAACACCTATTCATAATAGCAATACCATGGACAAAGAAGAAGAAGAAAAACGAAGATGTGCACTTGAAGAAAGTGGATATGAACATCATGATGTTGAAATTGCACCCCATAATCCATTTGTTGATAAAATTGATGAGGTTGATAGCATAGATGAAACAAGAACAATCATTGTATCTCCAAATTTCATAAGAAGAGAGGACATTTGTCAAGAAGAGAATAACTGTGATGAAATTGTAAAACACCCGAAAACCCCAAAATGGTTACTTGAAATTGATGAGAACATAATGGAAAAACTTGAAGGCAAGAGGTCATCACGAACGGTTCGGTTATGGGCTACAAAACTCTTCAATGAATACTTTGAGAAGAAAACATTAACCGAACAATGCCAACTTTTTGTGCAATTATTAAAGATGTACAAAATGAGACCTTTATTAAAGAAATTAAAGATTCGGTTAAACAAAGTGTCCGATTGGAATAAAATTATTGTAAGAAGCCTTTTCAATGCACTCAATTCTATTGGAAAGACTAGCAAGGAGAAAGATAAAAGAGCTGCCCATAGAGTAATAACAACCTCAATAGTAAGCAAACAATTAAGAAATGCTCGATTAATGAGGCAAACTTGTGTTGACTTAAGATTGAATCGTAAAATATTGTCAAAAGCACTAGCATTAAGATCAAGGCTAGATAGTCCTGTTGCCAATGATACTTGGGTTTTCAGTGGTAGGCTTCCATGAGTTGACAAGAAGCTAATTGATAGCACAAAGGAAGAAATTGAACAATTTTGGCACACTAACTCTAGGGTATCACCGAATGCAAAAGATGTTGTAAAGTTAAGAATTGGTGATAAAGACTGCACACCACATCCTAAACATTACTTGGAATGTAGCCAAACAACATTGTACAAACAATATTGTGAAACTCACCTAGGTATGACAATCTCACAAAGAGCATTTGAATCTCTTAAGCCATTTTATTGTGTTCCTCTTAAAGTTCGTAATACATGTTGTTGCAAATACCATGTAGAATTTTCTATGTACCATGAATTATTATGCAATATTCATCCTACTTTGCACACTAATGAAATGTTACAGGAGTGTGGTGCAATTCAACTACCAAAGTCATCTAGGGACTTATTGGATTTATTTCTATGTATTAGAGATGATGGTTGCATCTTCTACAAGAATGATTGTTTAAATGAAAAGTGTTTACAATGTGGTGGGTTATCAAAGTTTGTATCATGTTTTCATGAGGGCAACAAGCATGATTTTGGAAAGAGAATGGTTGAGAAAAAGAGATATGAGACAGTGAAATACAATTTGAAAAGTGGAGGTGAAGGTTCTAGATGTGAGTTGATTGTAAGAGAGGTAAGTATTGCTGATTTTATTGATGATTTTAAGAAAAATCTTTTCTACAAGTATGTCAGACATAGCCACAGGTCTCGATGGTTAGATCAACAGTTCATGATGTGTAAAGACTCTTTCCCGATTGGAACTATTGTCTTTGTAGTTGATTTTGCATAAAACTATACATTGCAACCCCAAAATGAAGTTCAATCCCAGTACTACAATTCTATTCAGATTGCTATTTTTGTTCACATCACACACAGACATGCCCCCGAGAGTACAGAAGAGAACAAGAAGATTGTTAGAGAATACCATTTTTACATGAGTGATGATCGATCTCATTCAGCAGAGTTTGTGCAATATTGTTTTCAACAATTTTATGGGTTCTTGCAAGAAAAAGATATTAGAATAGATCAACATCTCATTTGGTCAGATAATTGCACTAGTCAATTCAAGAATGCTCGTAATTTCTATTGGTTGAGAAAAATGTATGTAGAGAAGGGTATACCTCATATTTGGAATTTTTTTGAAGCCAGGCACGAAAAAGGTGAACATGATGGAGCAGGTGCATGCGTGAAGAGAGCTCTTTTTAAAGAACAACTAAAGATTAGAGGTGGTGCTACATTCAGTGATGCAGATTCCATTGTTAAGTGGTGTAACTATGCATTGTCACGAGGAGTGGCTCTTGATTCTGAAGTGCGCAGGTTCTTTTGGTTGGTTGATGATGGGATAGCGATAGAGAAATTGGAATGTCAAAGAATTAGTGAATCATCAAAGATCATTCATTTCAAAGCTCAAATGCAAGTACATGGACTATTTGGACACGAGAATTAGCTTGTTTTTGTCAAAGTTGTATTAAATGTGATTGGAACAATTGTGAGTCAAGTGAGTGGGTAGATGCATGGATTCCACAATATTTAATCCCTTTATATGAAGGTCAATCATCTTCCGTCAATGACATGGAGAGCTCATTTGACTATGAACATCTTTCAGAACTTGTACAGCCAGGTCATGTTTATGCAGTTGTTGCACCGCATGGAAATGAAGAGAGGTCAGACTATTGGTTGGCACGATGTGTACAGGGAAAACAAAAGCTAACACAACCTATGACAGATGATGATGGGTTCACATATCCTACAGGATCAGTTGTTATTGCTGGGACTTGGTTATGAACATATATGGTTAAAAAGAATGGCATCCCGGCCTTTGAAGACTTTGAGAAGCATAAAACCATATTGATGTATTCTCACCTAGTTGTAGCAACAAATGTCAAGTTACTAAAGCATCGTGGAAAACCAAAATCAAAAGAACTATGGACAATTAGTAATGCTGATCATGAAGCAATATTGGATACTTTGAAGGTAAGAGATGACCCCTCAGGTACGCTTGACTAGCATTTAAACTTTCAGATGGATAGGTATGACATTTTTTATCTTAACTTGTTCTTATTTTTTCTATTTTTTAGAATTGTTTTATTAAAAATCTTGTTACTTTAATAACTATAATGCATGCTTTTGACTATACAAGACTACGAATAAAGTTATTTTACATGGCATCATAGATTATTTTGCATGGCATCGTAAATTCTTTTGTATGGCATCATAGGTTATTTTGACTATACTCGAAGTATGATTTTTAGTTCTCATTTGTATTTCTTAATATTGCACATTTGTACCTTTTTCTACATAAGGCATTCCATGAAATGACATGTATTTGATGTCTTTTTCCAAATAGTTCATGTGCCTTGTCTATGCTTTCACATATTACATACATGTGTCACATGGCAATTGCAACTACAACATCTGACAAAATTCTCATTTCTTTGAGGTATTCCACTAAACAGTTCATGTGCCTTGCCTATGCTTCCTTACTTTGCATTCTTATAAAAGTCCTATAATAGTCATAATTAATCTTCATACTAATCTTGATAGTAATCTTGCCATCATTGTATTCCATGAGATGACAGTCCTATAACAGTCCTATACATGTCTACTAGGATAGTTTTAACTACAATAGTCCTACAACAGTCCTAAAATAGTACTAGAACAGTCCTATAATAAGCGCAGCATTTAATGTACATATTTATGATATTCATGTTTACTTTTAAATCTGCTTGTTCATGCTTCTCACAGGACATCACCTCCCCTACCCATCCAGCTCTATAGAAGAAGAGAGACAACAAATGATCAAAAGGGATCACCAATTGGTGGTAAGTGATTGATTACTTATGTCATGTTATATATTTTGAATATTAAATTCTATATTAATGTGCATGTTGTTTGATTGTATTAATAGGTGGAAATTCAAAAATCTTTATCGAGGAGGTCTAGTCGATGAGTGATAGAAGATGAGTCATTGACTGGTTCACCATCTTCATGGCCTAGCAAGAGCCATAGATTATTTGATAGCAATCCATAGGAGATTTGATTTTGGGACATTTTGTTACATGTGTATTTGGCTTTGTAAACATGCTTTTGTATGTTATCGATGTATATCATTGTATATACCCATATGGTTTTATTTGTACATGCCTATATGGCTTGATATATACACTATACATTATTTTCATGACATTATGTGCATATATGTATATATAAGATCCTAATTTGGCACAAGTAGGGAGAATGCTTGCACAGGTTATGGAATTTGGTTTTAAACGTTCCAATTGTATTTGCTTCAAAGTTTCTAAAGCCTTTTCAAAAAATCCATTTTGTGCATATCTTGCAATCATTGCATTCCATGAGATAGCATCTCTTTGAGGTGTCATGCCAAACTATTCACATGCCTTGTCTATGCTTCCACACTTTGGATTTACACCTGCCAATTGCATTTTCTTAACATTTCCTTTCAATCCTTATCAAAAATTCCGTTTTGTGCACATATTGCAATCATTGCATTCCTTCATTTACAACACATGATTAAATAAGAAGATGCATATTTACAACACTTAAGACCTTCATGAAATGATACATTGGTTTCTTGATATTTAATCATGCATTGGAGATCTTCAAAGTGTTAAATATGTTTGAAGTGATGAAGAAACTTGTTATTTTGATGTATTTCAACTCCAAACTTTCGCCTAGAAATGAAGGCGCTAATCCTTTATCAAACTAATCTAAAAGTGCGCCTTGGTACTTAGGGCACTAGATTATGATTGATCAACCTAAAATATGCGCCTAAGGCTAGATAGTGAATAGGAAGGATAAAATGCATCATCAAAGGAGTTTATAGTTATTGAAGGCATCAAATGATGACTTGGGCGCACATCTACCTCTCTACACCACCATGTGACTAGTGCCAATTATTGAATAAACAACCTAGAATGAGTGCTTTACTATTTGAGGTGCTAGTTCATGCTTCTAGAACACCAAAAGTGTGCTTCGATGTTGAGGCGCTAGCTCTTGCTCAAGCAACCTTGAAAGTGCGCTTTCACAAGGAGGTTAAAATGTATTATCAAAGGATTAAGTTGAATCAAGGAATCATCATTGAAGACAAGTAAAACATGACTATGAATGAGGCACACTTTTCATCATCTCTAACCTCACAATTGCGCCTTCCATTGGAAGCTCATATTGTGCCTAAAGGAATAGTACTGAGTTATCATCCATGTCAATGATTGAGAATGTGTCAACTGGAACAATATTTTTTGTTCTGCTCATCGTGGGGTCGAACGGACTACGCCAATGCGTCGAGGTGGGCGGGTAAATGCTAGTGGAGGTCTTGTTTCATGCACCAAGCGTCCCAATCATTCTGAGCAAGAGGCTACCGGTAAAGTCCCTTAAGATCCCTGAGACCAAAAAACTACCAAACTTTGACGGGGCAGTTCTCAGAATTCATGACAGTTGGGAATGTTCTATTTGGACCTATAGGTGCACATGGCATCCTTCCACAATAACCTCTCTCATTTTTGGTCAACTCCATTCCATTTGACCGTGCCAAAATCAAACGCATTGTTACAAAATGCTTCAATTTGATGCAGTGGAAAGGTGCTAGGTGCGACATTTTTCATTCCATAGCTCGTGGGGTCGAATGGACTATGCCAATGTGTCAGGGTGGGTGGGTAACTGCTAGTGGAGGTCTCATTTTGTGCGCCAAGCGTCCCAGTCATTCCGGGCAAGAGGCTACCAACAAAGTCCCTTAAGATCCCTGAGACCAAAAAACTGCCAAACTTTGACCGGGCAGTTCTCAGAATTCATGATACTTGGGAATGCTCTGTTTGGACCTACAGGTGCACGTGGCATCCTTCCACAATAACCTCTCATTTTTGGTCAACTCCATTCCGTTTGACCGTGTTGAAATCAAACGCATTGGCGCAAAATGCTTCAATTTGATGCAGTGGAAAGGTGCTAGGTGTGACATTTTTCATTCCATAGCTCGTGGGGTCGAACGGACTATGCCAACGCGTTAGGGTGGGCGGGTAAATGCTAGTGGAGGTCTCGTTTCGTGTGCCAAGCGTCCCAGTCGTTCCGAGCTGTAAGTTACCGACAAAGTCAAAAGTTGCTAGGATTGAAATTTTGCATTCCATAGGTCCTGGGACTGAATGGTTTGCTCCAACATGTCGGGGTGGGCGAGTAAATGCTAGGGGAGGTCTCGTTTTGTGTGCAAAGCATCCCAGTCCTTTCGAGCTGTAAGCTACCGGTAAAGCCAAAAGTTGCTAGGATTAAAATTTTGCATTCCACAGGTCCTGGGGCCGAACGGTTTGCTCCAACATGTCGGGGTGGGTGAGTAAATGCTAGGGGAGGTCTTGTTTTATGTGCAAAGCATCCCAGTCCTTCTGAGCTGTAAGCTACCGACAAAGTCAAAAGTTGCTAGGATTGAAATTTTGTATTCTACAGGTCCTGCGGCCGAATGGTTTGTGCCAACACATCGGGGTGGGCGAGTAAATGCTAGGGGAGGTCTCGTTTTGTGTGCAAAGCATCCCAGTCCTTCTGAGCTATAAGCTACCGACAAAGTGACTTTGCCGGTAGCTTACAACTCGGAAGGACTGGGATGCTTTGCACACAAAACGAGACCTCCCCTAGCATTTACTCGCCCACCCCGACGTGTTGGCGCAAACCGTTTGGCCCCAGGACCTATGGAATGCAAAATTTCAATCCTAGCAACTTTTGACTTTGTCGGTAGCTTACAACTTGGAACGACTGGGACGCTTGGCGCACAAAACGAGACCTCCAATAGCATTTACCCACCCACCTCGACACGTTGGCGCACTCCATTCGATCCCACGAGCTATGGAATGAAAAATGTCGCACCTAGCACCTTTCCACTGCATCAAATTGAAGCATTTTGCAACAATGCGTTTGATTTTGGCACGGTCAAACGGAATGGAGTTGACCAAAAATGAGAGAGGTTATTGTGGAAGGATGCCACGTGCACCTGTAGGTCCAAACAGAACATTCCCAACTATCACAAATTCTGAGAACTACCTGGTCAAAGTTTGGCAATTTTTTGGTCTCAGGGATCTTAAGGGACTTTGCCAGTAGCCTCTTGCTCGGAATGACTAGGACGCTTGGCGCACGAAACGAGACCTCCACTAGCATTTACCCACCCACCCCGATGCATTGGCATAGTCCGTTCGACCCCACGAGCTATGGAATGAAAAATGTCGCACCTAGCACCTTTCCACTGCATCAAATTGAAGCATTTTGCAACAATGCGTTTGATTTTAGCACGGTCAAACATAATGGAGTTGACCAAAAATGAGAGAGGTTATATTGGAAGGATGCCACATGCACCTGTAGGTCCAAACAAAACATTCCCAACTATCATAAATTTTGAGAACTGCCCCGTCAAAGTTTGGCAGTTTTTTGGTCTCAGGGATCTTAAGGGACTTTGCTGGTAGCCTCTTGCCTGGAATGACTGGGACGCTTGGTGCACAAAACGAGACCTCCACTAGCATTTACCCGCCCACCCCGACACGTTGGCGCAGTCTGTTTGACCACACAAGCTATGGAATGAAAAATGTCGCACCTAGCACTTTTCCACTGTATCAAATTGAAGCATTTTGCAACAATGCGTTTGATTTTGGCACGGTCAAATGGAATGGAGTTGACCAAAAATGAGAGAGGTGATTGTGGAAGGATGCCACGTGCACCTATAGGTCCAAACAGAACATTCCCAACTGTCATGAATTCTGAGAACTGTCCCGTCAAAGTTTGGTAGTTTTTTGGTCTTAGGGATCTTAAGGGACTTTGCTGGTAGCCTCTTGCCCGGAATGACTGGGATGCTTGGTGCACGAAACGAGACCTCCACTAGCATTTACCTGCCCACCCTGATGCATTGGCATAGTCCGTTTGACCGCAGGAGCTATGGAATGAAAAATGTCGCACCTAGCACCTTTCCACTACATCAAATTGAAGCATTTTGCAATAATGCGTTTGATTTCAGCACGGTCAAACGGAATGGCGTTGACCAAAAATGAGAGAGGTTATTGTGGAAGGATGTCACGTGCACCTATAGGTCCAAACAGAGCATTCCCAACTTCACGAATTTTGAGAACTGCCTGGTCAAAGTTTGGCAGTTTTTTGGTCTTAGGGATCTTAAGGGACTTTGCCGGTAGCCTCTTGCCCGGAATGACTGGGATGCTTGGCGCACAAAATGAGACCTCCCCTAGCATTTACCCCCCCACCCCGACACGTTGGCGTAGTCCATTCGACCCCACGATGAGTAGAACAAAAAATATGGCACCTAGCAAGGTTTTTGCTCTTAGGATCTTAAGTGACTTTGCTCTTATGGAACAATGTATTGACAAAGACCCTAGTTTTCATAAGAGGAGACATGTGATTTTAAGAAGTTTTTGGGAATGTGACTTTAGCCTTCCACTCCTTATCTAATGACGAGTTTATTCTCAGAGTTTGATGGCTTTTATGAGCATATACACGATGTTGTTTTAGGATAGTCATACTCTGATGTGTAAATAATAGTAAATAGAGAGCTTCTCAGCCATAAATGGGATTTGCATACACACACACACCCAACTGAAATAGTATCCTTATTGGCCTTATTGGCACCTCCCCCCAAGATGTAAGTTTTTTATGTTTGTAATGTGCCCCCAGTGTCCTTGACATAGAGTTTCTTGACATTAATTTCATTCAAACATGTCTTCAATTCATCTTCAAAATGTTTTCAATACATCTCCAATGCCTTTTCCACAAAGGCTTATGCATATTTATACATGATTTGAGGGAAACCAATAGTCTCCAACTGACTCTTGAGTACTTGACTATTCATCTTCCAAACTTTTGCATTTTTTTTACATTTTTCATATGACAACTTTGACATATTTACAAAATTTGACAAGATGAAGACTAAATACATGATGAAATGGTTTATCATGACCTTATTTGATTAGGGCATATATAAGGAATTTTTTCATATTGATTCTATTGATCTAAAACCATTCTCTTGATCTAAAACCATTCTCAATGCTAAACATATCATCAATGGACTAAAGAACTATCATCATAATGTATGGCATCATGGGAAGTATCATGACTTGCACATAAGGAATTTAAATTATATTGTATATCAAGGTGTATATACATTAAAATCTAGTCCATAATGGTATACATATACAAAAATTTGGCAAATATGCCAACTCAAAATATTTTTTACAAAATGTGGCATATGCCATGTCTCAAAATCTATATACAATCTACATGCCAAATAGCTACATCAAATACTACAAGTCCACTTGACCCTCAATTTGTGATGGATCCACAATCTGTGATGGATCCCCAATCTATGATGGATCCTAAAAAAGTGTCCTCTTTGTACCAAAATGTCTAGTAATTGATGGAGGTGAAGTTTCCTGCATTAACAAGTCAAAACACAAATTTGATTAATCTCTTCAATGGTAAATAAAAATAAGTTAAAGTTAGTAAATAGATTCTTATCTACTACAATTAAGAACTTTCATTTATTAACATACATCTAAATCACTACAATCAACTATAAGACTGCTAGATAAACTATCAATTATTTAGAAAAATTCAATTCAATTACCTTGATTCTATGTTGTTGTTCGGACAATCGTTCTGCAAATGATTTTCTCTTAAGACGATCAAGTGTCCTAGTGAAGCATGATGGCAAAGGTGGCACATCAGTCACATTCTCAATAGACTACATAAAAGCAAAGTAACATTGAAATAAATTAATATATAATTATTAAACAAAATAGGAAATGCATACATTTAAAATAGGAAATGCACTACACAAAAACTTATCTACTAGAAAACAAGCACATACCACCATCGAGGCCTCCTGCATTAATTAAGAAGGACAAGAATGTAAGACTCTAAATGACTATAATCAAATATTTAAGTTTTCTAAATTATCAATTAAAGTACAATTCAATCAAATTACCTCCACCCTTTGTTGGCGTTGAGAAAGCCGTTCTGCAAATGATAGTCCCTTAGGTTGATCAGGAGTTTGAGAAAAGACTATTGGCAAAGATGCCACATCATTCACATTTTCGATTGACTATAAAATAAAATTAACATCAAGATATAAATTAATATATAATTACTCACAAAGAAATAAATGCATAAAAAAAAGTTAATGTGTACAACAAATTATACCAGCAAGTCCAAGCCAAATTGGATGGCAAACAAAGTTCCATGATGAACTTTTGTCAACTCCTCCTTTGTCATCAACTGCTATCCCACTTAGATACATTAGTACTAATAAAGTTGTTTATATATTCAAATGGAATAGACCATAAAATTTAACTTTAAATTTTACCTGCATAAAAGATTGCTCATGCATTTCTCCTTCTCTAATGTTTACTGATCCAGTAGCTTCTACTCTTGTCCCTGACCCCTCAGCTTGAGTTCTAGACCCCATTGCCTCATCTCGTGAATGGAGATCATACTCTGATGTGTTCAACGGTGGCTCACTACTCTCCATAATAGGACCCAAGCATAAATGATTGCAAGAAATGCAATGATGGGGCACACATATATGTCTGGACGACAACGGTCTAGTAGTACCAGGTGATCCAATATCATCACCTTCATCATGTGCTTGTGCAAACTAAGATGTTTGTATAATCAAATGCTCGGTCAAAGAGTGTATGGCACTAAGGCCCTATTGTGTTGCATTTGCAACAACGTCTAGGTGTTGCATTGGGGGTGGAGAAGGGATAGCAGGAGGGGGAATATAGGGACCTTGTACTTGTCTAATTGCCCCAGGTCTATCTTGAGGCATTCCTCTGCCCACTCCTTGAAACTCTCTAAAATCAAAATAATTAACATGTTGACCCATGACGAACTCTGCATAGAGTTTACAGAGGAAATACAAAGGCACATCTAAATTGTTGTTGAGTGGTTTATCAAAAACCATCCACCAATGATCCCAAAAGTTTTGACTAAT
The DNA here is from genome assembly GCA_027924645.1 of Cunninghamia lanceolata. Classification (NCBI taxonomy): domain Eukaryota; kingdom Viridiplantae; phylum Streptophyta; class Pinopsida; order Cupressales; family Cupressaceae; genus Cunninghamia; species Cunninghamia lanceolata. Next base: position 10,441,419 of record BSBN01000346.1, on the reverse strand, counting down.
GCCCTCATGAATACACCATTTGATTGAAAATTTTGGCTTACGAACATCAACATGCAATCCGGTTTTAGGATTGACAAAGTGTTGGGCTAACATAGTTTTTGTAATCTCTAAATCTTTGACTTCCTCATATGACTAACCGTCAGCATATTCGGCCTTCTTGGCTTCTCGCCATTGCCGAAATGATTCATGTTGGGTTGACAAGGTTTGAATATGATTAATGATTCCCTCTAAATTTGATGTCATTATAGACAATCGAGGGTGGTGGTGATACATTTCTATGATCCTGCTTATATGATCAATATTTCTTTGAATATTCTCTTCTATTGTTGGAGGGGGAGGGTTTGGTGGTGGAGGGTTTGGGTTTTCATTTTGTGCATCCATTTTACCTAATTAAATTATAAAACATACCCACTTAGCATAAAAACCAAAAAAATTGCTTGAAAATACAAAACAAACCAAAAAAATGCATGAAATCTTACCTCTTTGGATCGGATATCCATTCCTCAGCTCTGATATCTATTTTTTGAAGATGAGACTGCATTTTTGCAAGCTGTGGGTTTGCAAAAACGCAGTCTTTTTTTGCTTTTTATGATCTCCAAAATGGATATCCGTTTTCTTTTTCCCTATTGTATTTATTGTTTTTTATTTTATTATTTTAGCATTGCATACATTTTAAGTATTTAGGCATTTTAGCTATAAAATACAAGCAAATTTATAAAGGATTATGATGATATTTAAGCATTTTAGCTATAAAATACAAGCAAATTTATAAAGGATTATGATGATATTTAGGCATTTTAGCTATAAAATACAAGCAAATTTATAAAGGATTATGATGATATTTAGGCATTTTAGCTATAAAATACAAGCAAATTTATAAAGGATTATGATGATATTTATGCATTTTAGCTATAAAATACTATCAAAATTTATATAGGATTATGATGATATATATATTTGATTTTTATATGATTTACTTATACTAAGGTATCTCATAGTATTTTAAAGGCACTTTTGAATACATATAGGAGAGAGGTAGATGCGAGTTAGGGGTTAGGGATTAGGGCCATTATTTAGGGTTTACAGATTTAGAGAGAGAGAGAGAGACTACTTTTGACATGCAACCGTAAACCCTAAATAATGCCCCTAAACCCTAAACCCAAGTAACCCTAAATAATTCTTCCAAATACTAAACCCTAACCCCTGAACCCTAAACCTGAGAAAGGGAGTCCTAGTTTTCTTGTTTCCATTTGCTTCGTCGATAAGGGAGAGGGAAAGATAGAGGGGAGAGATAGGATATATAGGAATGATAGGGGAATGACTGGGATGCATGATTAAACCTAACCCCTAACCCCTATTTCCTAACCCCTAAACCCTAAAGTTGAGAAACCATAAACCCCTAAATTTTAAACACTAAACCCAAGAAACCCTAAACCTCTATCAAGCTCTATCTCCCTATCTCACTATCTCCCCATCACTATCATTCCTCTACCTCTCAATCTCTCTCCCTATGCTTTAGCCATGTCCCTCAATCTATATCTCCCTATTGGTCTTCTCTCTCTAAACACTAAACCCTAAACCTCTAAACCTTAACCCCTAAACCCTAAACATGAGCAACCCTAAACTCTATCTCCTATCTCTCCCTTATCTCCCTATCTCTATCATACTTCTACCTCTCAATCCTTCTCCCTATTTCTCTAGACATATCGCTCACTCTCTATCTCCCTATCTCTCCCCTTTGTCACCTCTATCTCTCCCTATCTGTCTCCTCTCTCTTTCTATCTAGCTATCTCCAAAACTGAGAAACCCTAAACCCAGGTACACCCTTAATCCAATCAACTCTAAACCTATATCTCCCTATCTCTCCCCTATCTCCCTATCTCTATCATCCCTCTACCTCTCTTGTTCTCTCTCCCTATGTCCCTGGCCATGTGCCTCACTCTCTATCTCCTTATCTCTCTCCTCCATCTCCTCTCTATCTCCCTATAATTCCTCTCTATAAACCCTAAATCCAAAACCCTAAACCTCTAAACCTAACCCCTAACCCCTAAACAATTTAAATCCTAAACCCTAAATAATGCCCCTAAACCCTAACCCTTGACCCCTAAACCTGAGAAACCCTAAACCCATAAACCTTAAACCCCAAACCCCTAAACCCTAAACCCAAGGAACCCTAAACCACTATCTCCCTATCTCTTCCCTATCTCCCTACCACCTGTGTCCCTCTACCTCTCAATCTCTCTCCCTATGTCTCTAGCCATGTCCCTCACTCTCTATCTCCCTATCCCTCCCCTCAGACTCCTCTATATCTCCCTATCATTCCTCTCTCTCTATAAACCCTAAGTCCAAAACCTTAAACCTCTAAACCTAACCCCTAACCCCTAAACAATAAATCCTAAACTCTAAATTATAATGCCCCTAAACCCTAACCCCTAACCCCTAAACCCCAAATCCCTAAACCCTAAACCTAAGTAACCATAAACCACTATCTCCCTATCTCCCTATCACCTTTGTCCCTCTACCTCTCAATCTCTCTCCCTATGTCTCTTGCCATGTCCCTCACTCTTTATATCCCTATCTCTCCCCTCAGACTCCTCTATATCTCCATATTGGTCCTTTATCTCTCTCTAAACCCTAAACCTCTAAACCTTAACCCCTAACCCCAAAACCATAAACCCTAAACCCTAAATAATTCCCCTAAACCCAAGCAACCCTAAACCTCTATCTCCCTATCTCTATCATCCCTCTACCTCTCAATCTCTCTCTCTCTCTATGTCTTTGCACATGTCTCTCACTCTCTATCTCCTATCTCTCCCCTTTGTCTCCTCTATCTCTCCCAAACTCTATCAGTCCCCTCTCTCTATCTCTCTTTAAACTGTAAACCCTAAACCCCTAAACCGAAGCAACCCTAAACCTCTAAACCCTAAATAATTCCCCTAACCAACCTCTAAACCACTGCTCTATATAGGTGCAACTAATACCACTTTTTCATTATTTTCCACATTTAATTATATTCTTTTCCATTTTCCAAGTCCTACATGTGTCCAAGTTGTATTGTTTGTCAAGTTTTTAGTCTAATTGTTAGTCCCAGCTCTCATGGTTATTAAAATGTTAGTATATTATAGTTAGATTTATCCTTCGGTAACATTAATTTACACATTGTTGCACAAACAACCACATTGAAACATAACCTTACCTAATTAAGGTTAACCTTTTAAAAGGTTCTTTCATAAATGGCAAGCTTAACAGATCCAACTAGTTCAATGTTCTTATAGTCCATGCTTACCCTTCCAAGAGAGTTCATGCCATGCTACCTTGGCATTATGTCCTAACATATCACATGAAGGACATCATCATCACAAGGAATAACAATGTCATGAAGGATTAACAAAGGTGTAGCTTCACCACATAAAGTATCATTCATAATTTTATCACTAGAGGGTAAGGGTATTGTTGTGATGTAATCACACATCGCCCCATTGCAAATGGGGATGCCCTATTTTTTTTCACTTTCTGGCTTTTGTTTTTCTTTAGGTTTAGTTTTCCTCTGAGCTTGTAGGGTTTTGGTAGTGTTGTTTTTCCCATGTCTCGACAGTTTCTTGCCAAGAGGTCTATATGCCTTCATCCTGATGCATGTCATTGAGACCCTGAAAATCCTGAAAAAATGACTAAGTCTGAAATCTGGTGGATCCTTAGAAATCTAGAATCTGCATGCTAAATCCTATGGATCCAGGACCTATCTCAAACATCCTGGAAGTATATTGATAAATATTTAAAGTATAAGAAACTCAATATCTGACTTATACTTAAACATATTTTCAATATACTTCCATTCGGGAAATCCAAAATTTGACTAAGGCAAGAAATTCCTCACTCCATGTCTAAACCCACCCTACCTAGGCGGCCTTGGCATGAGCTCATGGATTTGATATACCTGACACAATGCATTCTCCGGACAACACCACCAAAACCGCCCAGGGATGTAGACAATACAATTTGCAAGTAAAATCAATGGAAATATTGAAGATGAACAAGTGCAAAGTTGTTTAGGTTGAAAAATTCAAAGGTCATCCTCTAGGCGGCTTTAGACCCCTCACATGGACAATGTTACCTTCCACATGAATTTGTCCCCACACACCCTCCAAACCCGCCCAAGAAGGTCGGCCTAGACACTCAAGCATGGAATTTCACGTTCCATAGTCTAGACATGCCTTTCAAACCCACTTAGGCTAGTCGACCAAGAAGAGAGGTGAATTGTCAAGTGAATTTAAAGTGTAGCTTTCCAAATTTGATTTTGACAAGTGATGGATGCTTTGGAATGTCATTTTTTTAATCCCACATACATAAGGTGAATGCAATTTGTTGTTGATAATCCTTTATATCGAGTTTTAATTTGATGTGTTTCTTCTTGTAGGTGATGGAGGATCCAAGGAGGTGAATGGCAAGAACTCATACATGAGAAGTTTGGAAGGCTGGGGAACGTTGCTCAAACTTGTCATCATCATCACATGGAGGAGAACTCCAACATCTAGTTCGAAGACTTCGTATGTCTGGATGAGGAAGACATCAATGCCATGTGAAAGGGAGCTAGTCTAAGATGATCAAGGTTACAAGTGTAGTTCATCATCAAGAGCATCATCCGTTCGAGGTGAGGATCAGTGGAAGGTTCTCACTTCACCATGCACATCTTGAAGGAGGTCATCATCTAGAAGCTCACATATCATGTGCCAGACAAGAAGAACTCTCCAGGCACTAGTCTACTCCATGAGTCCATGCAACTGTGCAGAGGCATGATCCTGCACAAGCACAACAACATCACAAGATGAGAGATGAGCATGATCATCAAAGCGATCCATGAGTTACATCAAGACAACAAGAAGAAAATATTCTAAGTAAAGTGAACATGAAGTGAATCACACTAGTTCGTTCAAAGATGCTGAGGTGGCACATACACATCATCAAGCCAATCGCATTCTGCCATGTAAGAGGGCCCACCATAGAGATGCTCCAAAGATGCTTATCACATTGGGAAATGTGCCTTCATTGCCTCTTTCATGTTCTAAAAATTGCAAATTTTGTAACAAACTGCCTTGTTGTCTCGATCTTGGCCGTTGATTGTCAAATCAATCCTGGCCCTTCATGTAATTTATGGAGTCTATAAAAGGCTCATTCTTCTCATTTGTAAGGGATAATAGATAGAGGAGGAGATTAGGAGTAGAGTTGTTGTAGGAGAGTAGAATAGCAAGTAGAGTAGAGGAAGCTCTTCGATGTCATTGAAGAGATATTGTGAAATTGTTGTAAAAACACTTCCTGGATCAATACAAGCTCATTGTTGTAAAAACACTTCCTGGATCAATACAAGCTCATTGTTGATTTTTCATGGTGATTTGTGTGATTGTGGGATGTTGGCATGGTTTCAAATTCTCGCAGATGATTGAGAAATGTTTCCAAGTAGAGTTAGATTAGAAGTTCATTGATGTGATGCCAATATGTTAAGATATTTGATGAATTCCTTAATGGTTCATACTTTTTGTGGATTGTCGATGGTAACTCACTTTGCAAAGTTAGCCTAAACCTTTACATGCTTTAGTTCGGTTGTGAAGATTGTTCAAGCTGCGCCAGCTGTGGGTGTTTGGATGAATGCTTCCTAATTTGAAAATCTTTGAGTTACCTTAGAAGATTGCACCGAACTTTGTGTAGTTGTTGGTCCTCATGGTGAAGCGGAGTTGGGTTATAAGAGGAATTTGTCTATCTTGACATCATCCATCACTTCATTGTCCTTAGATTAGCTTTCTCAACCCTTGTCTTTTGCATTTTCTTTTCATAGCCAGTTAGAAGAAGTTCCATTTCATAAGGAAGAAGTAACACATTTGGGTGGAGTAAGGAGCATATTTAGCGTAAGTCCCTTTGTGATTACTAGCATGATCACATCAACTACTGAGTCTATCCATAGCAAAACATGAATAAGGAACCTTGGAGTTGTCTCGATTGATCACGTTGTTTAGCATTCGAGAGACTTTGTTCAAGAGAGGATAGAATACTTAGTATTTTATTCTGAGTTTGCATGTGCAAGAAAAACACATCAACAGAATTGGTGCTAGAAGGAGGGGGAACGGGAAAGAACACATTGCTCCAATCATCATTCATTTTATGCATGCCCTTCTCCTCCTAACGCTCAACAGAATTGGCGCTAGAAGGAGGGTGATGAACAAGGAATTACATTGCTTCAAGCACGCGAACGAACTCTAAATTGTGGAATTGGAACCAAAGCAAGCTTTGAAGGAAGAATTCGAGATTTCAAGATCTCTCTTATGCAAAAAAATCCAAAAAATAGTAGAAAATCAATAGTACAAAAAAAGTAAAAAATCAGAAAATTCAAAAATAGAAATGGATTTCTCAAGATCTTCAAGGCAATTCAATGTGGATCATTCTCAAGTCAATATTTTACAGCTTTGGTGGAATTTGCTAAGAGTTTGAGCAACTTCGTATCAAGGAAGGGATGTAGAATTCATGACACTAACAGACACGAGGAGCTGTATTGTCTAACATTTTTGTCAAGGATGGAATTAGCATTGCAAAGCAAAATTTCTTTTTCACAGGTACATGAGCCGATTGTTTCTGCAAAGGTGGTTCCCAACGCCTTGTTTGATGAAAGAGAGTTCTTCATAAGTTTCAAGGAGATGATCAAGAAGAGACTAAGCATTGAGAAGGACCTCCTTGCGGAAGACATGTTGATTCCAGATGGTTGGTGCAGGATTCATAACACCACTCATTCGGGACTCACGTGTTCATCTTGTCAAGAAGCTATTCTTCAAGTGAAAGATCAATTGAGGTTGGAAGAAGAATCTCAGGTACAACTAAGACTAGATGAGTTGTGGAGCAAATGTCTTCAAGAAATCGATTCACCACCCAAAGGAGATGATGTTCCCATAAAGAAGATTGATGATCAAGCGGAGAACATATTTGCATATCTTCTTCCAAGTAAGAAAGAGCCTGCTGAAGAAGAAGGTGAAAAGGTAATAAAAGAAGTTCAAATGAAAGCAAGTGATGAACAAGATGTTGATTCCTCCCCCAAAGAAGAAAGTGACTCAAGTTCGTTGCAAGAAGAAGAATTCCTTGATGAACACTCATTCATGCTACATAGGGAGATCCTTGAAAATGAGTTGCAAGAAGTACAAATAGAGTTGTTGGAAGAAAATCAATTGGATGCATTACAAGCAGCACTTCAAGCTATCATCGAAGAGCCATCGAATGAACAACAATTTAGAGGGGCGCTAGACACTTCCATCCAAGAAATACAAAAGGAGTTACAGCCAAAGTTGTCTCCAGATGAACAAATTGAGGAAGTGGAGGTCAAGGACGTGAAGCAATTCGCATTGGTGCTAAGCCCTTTATTGAAGATCTACGATGAACTTACAGGTGAAATGTTCCATGCTTTTGAAATTCAATTGTTTTCACTTTCACATCTTGATATGCCCACTATTGATCATAATGATGATCAGCATGTTGTAGATGCAAGTGGGATGATCCACCATGAACTTCGACCTCCAGACATGTTGGTAGGTGACGAGCATAAATTTCTACTTCCGGAGGAAGACCACCAGGTTGTATCTTTCCCTACTATTGATTGGAAAGATTTTAAATTTGATGATTATGAATCTCCCAGTTGTGAATTTAAAGAGTATGAGTTTGATTATGGAAATTTTGGAAGACAACCTGTATATGGATAAATCATGGTCCTAATGAACTGCCACAACTAATCCTTTTGTGCAAAATATTTTTTAAATTTGAGGATTGTGAGGTGAGAGAACACTTTTCTGAGTTTAAAGATAAGTCTGCCAAATTGAGGACTATCACTTGCAAATTGCTCTTGCTGTTCATTTTGAGAAATCATGCCAAGTTGTGTATATACTTAGGTCTTTTGAGTCATGTCTGCTCTTTTGTACATAGCTTTGCTTAGAGTAGGTTTTCCTTTATGTTGTTTTAGAGTAATTTGGCCGTGTTTGGTTAATCTTTGGTTTTGTTTGCTTTCTGTAGTTTAGGTTGTTGGCTTTAGTAGTTAGTTGCTTTTTCGGGTTCCCAAGTTGTGAAAAGGCGATGAAGCTTCAAGAAACATAATCCGGTAGATGTTTAAGTTCATTTCTTGGATAAATATTCATGAAAGTCTTTAGAAGCTAAGGGTGATTTTCTCTAACTCTTTCATAAGGTTAGGATCTGTGCTTGACTCAGAAAGGAATTATGAATTGTGTCTCGACACTGATATCTTGTGATTACACATATTTTTCTATTGAATTATTGATATCTTTTCAGTCTTCTATTGAGAAACTTGAATCATGAATTGGAAGTTTATTGTGCACTCCATGGTTAGGGTTGAACAGTGTGACTGCTTGTTCACGGGAAGAAGAATCCATTATTTAGCATGACTTGAAGTATTTAAGGGCCTCATAAATTTACACATCTTAATAGTCCTGAAGTTCTAAGTGAGTCTTGGTGAGCTTGAATTAAGTGAGATAGTTCATGATTCCACTTCACTCCATTACATTGCATTCATTTGTATGCTCCATATTCTATCACTCCATAAACAGAATAAAAGCTTGCACTTTGTGATAAGCATTCCCGTTTCCTGCCATTCTATTGTATGCATTTCTCCATACCCCCATCTACTTATCCCATTCGCTTTGCCATGCCATTTCATTTATGTAATAAAGCCTCCATCCATTTCACTCATTCCATCAAATAATGAACTCAAGTCTAGTGTCCATATCATATTCCTGTAGTTCGTTACATACTCCAAAAGATGAACTATCAGGGTAATGGTTTAAGTCCTCTATGAACAAAGTATTTGTAGTTCATCCATGTCAATGTCAATTCATATGACCTTAGCCATTCCACAGAAAGCAAGGTCAAGATGTTGGTATGTCCATCCATTTCCGCATAAATCTGTCGTTGTTCATTATCCACTCATTACATATATATCCATTCCACCTCCATTGCTATGCAGAGTCTAAAAAAATATGACCACGCATACCCTCCACCATCCATCGTATTTCCATTTTCCCAATTCCCATTCCCTATTTGTCCACCTCCTAATCATGATTAGCAAATGTAGGTGTTGTCTAAATGAGAAGCTTGCAATCCATCCACCATCCCATAGTTCCATAAAATAAATATTTGGATGCCTTTACCCATGAAACAAAGAAATTCCTGAAAATCTCAAGATCTTTATGCCTTAGTATGAATGCCATAAATCCAAGCAAAGCATATTCAAAGGCTATTTCATTCCATACTTCAAAAAGAAAAGAGACAAGTAAAATTCTAGGTACTTAAGTCCAAGAAGCCGAATCCAAAGAGGCTTCCACATCCAGGAAATCCATTCATCCATTCCATCCCATTTTCATTCCATCTAAGTTCCAAGTTACTTCATCCCACGAAATAAAATCAAACAAGAACCTTCTAAGTTCGTGTGGGTCCTGAAGTTATCAGTTCACCTGTTCACTGATCACCGTTCCCGTTCCTTTATACACTTCCCTTCCCTTGCAAGCTTCAAAGTTTAGTCTGGTACATGCAAACGTTGATCGTGATTCCATCCCATTTCATTCAATTATATATACCATCCGCTTCCCTCTATCCCCCGCTAGCCTGCATATTCCACCACTACCTCATCTATGTTTGGATATGCCCATCTGTCTGTTTCGCATAATCCACATCATAATCCACTGCCTCCACTAACCTTTGTGTCGTTTGTATCCTATCTATTGTTCCTTGCCAACATCAGTGAACATAATGATTCGACATGGGTTTTGTATGGACTATCTTTTCACAGGATTAGACATTTCAGTTTCCTTCATCAATTACCGTGGTGAAAACCTGGCAAACAGGCACCATGTGTAGTTGTCATAAATTAAAAAAAAAAGAAAAAAAAGAGCAAAAAAAAAGAGAAAAAGAAAATAGTAAAGAGAAATCTTTTCGTCCACAGGTGAAAACCACCTCTGGTGGCGCCTCGGAAAAGTACCATGATGAAAACCTGACAAATAGGTGTCATGCGTAGAGATACATTGTCTCATTGTGCCTATCCATTCTGTCATTTCACTCCATCATTACACTCCATTCCATTCCATTCCCTGCTGTTTTGTCCATTATGCCTGTATACACCTACTTATCATACTATTGAATCTGTTCATCCCCCCTCCATGAACTTATGTAGCTTAAGACAAGTGAACTCGGATGATCTTAGCTTCTAAGGGACAGAAATCAATGCAATAGCACACACTTGGGTCTTTGAATTATGAATGGTTGTACTAAGCTCTTGATTCCGATTTCTTGATTAGGTATTCATGTTTGTTCAACCTAACGTGTGGATGTACATAGAAGGTTTCAATTCGCTGATTCTTGTTTATCATTCGAATACTTGGGAGAATCAATGTCTGTCGAACACTGCACACACGGTGGTAATCAAAAGATGAAGTTTCTTAACCCAATTCATCATTCTTTTCCCTTTCGAGTGCATTTCTTAGCTAAGTGACATAATTAGAGTTAATTATCCGAGGTTTCTTGGTCTAGATTGAGTCTTTTTCTTTGAAATGTTCAAGAACATTTATTTGGATTGGCGCTAGATGTTGTGATGTAATCACACATCGCCCCATTGCAAATGGGGACCCCCTATTTTTTTTTGCTTTCTGGCTTTTGTTTTGTTTTAGGTTTAGTTTTCCTCTGAGCTTGTAGGGTTTTGGTAGTGTTGTTTTGCCCATGTCTCGACAGTTTCTTGCCAAGAGGTCTATATGCCTTCATCCTGATGCATGTCATTGAGACCCTGAAAATGACTAAGTCTGATATCCTGAAAATCCTGAAAAAATGACTAAGTCTGAAATCTGGTGGATCCTCAGAAATCTAGAATCTGCATGCTAAATCCTATGGATCCAGGACCTATCTCAAACATCCTGGAAGTATATTGATAAATATTTAAAGTATAAGAAACTCAATATCTGACTTAAACATATTTTCAATATACTTCCATTCAAAAAATCCAAAATTTGACTAAGGCAAGAAATTCCTCACTCCATGTCTAAACCCGCCCTACCTAGGCGGCCTTGGCATGAGCTCATGGATTTGATATACCTGACACAATGCATCCTCCGGACAACACCACCAAAATCACCCAGGGATGTAGACAATACAATTTGCAAGTAAAATCAATGGAAATATTGAAGATGAAAATGTCAAAGGTGAAATGAACAAGTGCAAAGTTGTTTAGGTTGAAAAATTCAAAGGTCATCCTCTAGGCGGCTTTAGACCCCTCACATGGATAATGTTACCTTCCACATGAATTTGTCCCCACACACCCTCCAAACCCGCCCAAGAAGGTCGGCCTAGACACTCAAGCATGGAATTTCACGTTCCATAGTCCAGACATGCCTTTCAAACCCACTTAGGCTGGTCGGCCAAGAAGAGAGGTGAATTGTCAAGTGAATTTAAAGTGTAGCTTTCCAAATTTGATTTTGACAAGTGATGGATGCTTTGGAATGTCATTGTTTTAATCCCACATACATAAGGTGAATGCAATTTGTTGTTGATAATCCTTTATATCGAGTTTTAATTTGATGTGTTTCTTCTTGTAGGTGATGGAGGATCCAAGGAGGTGAATGGAAAGAACTCATACATGAGAAGTTTGGAAGGCTGGGGAACGTTGCTCAAACTTGTCATCATCATCACATGGAGGAGAGCTCCAACATCTAGTTCGAAGACTTCGTATGTTTGGATGAGGAAGACATCAATGCCTTGTGAAAGGGAGCTAGTCTAAGATGATCAAGGTTACAAGTGTAGTTCATCATCAAGAGCATCATCCGTTCAAGGCGAGGATCAGTGGAAGGTTGTCACTTCACCATGCACATCTTAAAGGAGGTCATCATCTAGAAGCTCACATATCATGTGCCAGACAAGAAGAACTCTCCAGGCACTAGTCTACTCCATGAGTCCATGCAACTGCCCAGAGGCATGATCTTGCACAAGCACAACAACATCACAAGATGAGAGATGAGCATGATCATCAAAGCAATCCATGAGTTACATCAAGACAACAAGAAGAAAATATTCTAAGTAAAGTGAACATGAAATGAATCACACTAGTTCGTTCAAAGATGCTGAGGTGGCACGTACACATCATCAAGCCAATCACATTCTGCCATGTAAGAGGGCCCACCATAGAGATGCTCCAAAGATGCTTATCACATTGGGAAACATGCCTTCATTGCCTCTTTCATGTTCTAAAAATAGCAAATTTTGTAACAAACTGCCTTGTTGTCTCGATCTTGGCCGTTGATTGTCAAATCAATCCTAGCCCTTCATGTAATTTATGGAGTCTATAAAAGGCTCATTCTTCTCATTTGTAAGGGACAATAGCTAGAGGAGGAGATTAGGAGTAGAGTTGTTGTAGGAGAGTAGAATAGCAAGTAGAGTAGAGGAAGCTCTTCAATGTCATTGAAGAGATATTGTGATATTGTTGTAAAAACACTTCCTGGATCAATACAAGCTCATTGTTGATTTTTCATGGTGATTTGTGTGATTGTGGGATGTTGGCATGGTTTCAAATTCTCACGGATGATTGAGAAATGTTTCCAAGTAGAGTTAGATTAGAAGTTCATTGATGTGATGCCACTATGTTAAGATATTTGATGAATTCCTTAATGGTTCATACTTTTTGTGGATTGTCGATGGTAACTCACTTTGCAAAGTTAGCCTGAACCTTTACATGCTTTAGTTCGGTTGTGAAGATTGTTCAAGCTGTGCCAGCTGTGGGTGTTTGGATGAATGCTTCGCAATTTGAAAATCTTTGAGTTACCTTAGAAGATTGCACCAAACTTTGTGTAGTTGTTGGTCCTCATGGCGAAGCGGAGTTGGGTTATAAGAGGAATTTGTCTATCTTGACATCATCCATCACTTCATTGTCATTAGATTAGCTTTCTCAACCCTTGTCTTTTGCATTTTCTTTTCATAGCCAGTTAGAAGAAGTTCCATTTCATAAGGAAGAAGTAACACATTTGGGTGGAGTAAGGAGCATATTCAGCGTAAGTCCCTTTGTGATTACCAGCATGATCACATCAACTACTGAGTCTATCCATAGCAAAACACGAATAAGGAACCTTGGAGTTGTCTCGATTGATCACGTTGTTTAGCATTCGAGAGACTTTGTTCAAGAGAGGATAGAATACTTAGTATTTTATTCTAAGTTTGCATGTGCAAGAAAAACACATCAATAGGTATATCATGTGTATCCTTCTCAAACCATGAATCATGAATCAAATCATATGAAGGATTGCGTAAAGCAATTTAGGGCATGAAATCCAAAACGCCCCAAAACACAACCCCTGCTGCCCCACCATTCCTATCCCCGAAATATTGGAACATAGTCTAGAAAAGTGATTATTTCACCTGACGAACAAAATTGAATATTTTATTATTGATTATTTGAGTAATTCATTAGTGATGATTCTTAGTGGTTAACAAATCCTTATGGATCAATGTGTAAAGAAGCTACCAATGTTAATTTGCCCTCCTCCTTCACTAGAAACGGTCTTTAAGGAGGTTCATATATTGATGGGAGATCCAAGATTTAAGAGGTGTATTTTCAAAAAGAGTAAAAAGCCTCCCCTCTTACCCCATCATGATTTCCTTCACTCTTAGTCGATTTCTCTTCCCCATCCTCCCCTCTTACCCCTCCCCTCTCTTTCCTGACCTGATCTTGTTAGCTCCTCTCTCCCTTCTCCTATCTTTGTCCTTTTTTCCCCTCTTTACCGGTTCTTGCCCCCGCCCCCCCTCTATCCCCTCCTTGTCCCCTTTTGTGGGATTGAGTCTTTGCCCCTCCTCTTTTGCCCTCAACTTATCCCCTTTTCCTCTCCCCCCTAGGCTCCTCTCCCCCCTTTCCCTTTGCTCCTTGTCCTCCCTCCTCTTTACCCTCCTTGGGCCATTCTCACCTTTTTATTTCTCATACTCTTGTCCCCTAGCTTAACCTCCCATCTCCAACCTCTGGATCTCATTGCCCCCTTCTCCCTCTTTAATTTCTAGGTTTTTAACCGTATCCTTCATTTCTTGTTGCCCCCCTAGTGCTCTGTTTGTGGCTTGGAGTTTGTTGTGAATATATATTTATATATATTATTTGGTCGTTGTAGCTTGTCTTCCCTTTTATGATTTACTCTTCTCTCTTATGCTTTCTCCCAGTTAGTTTCTTTCCTCCTTTGGATAGTTATTGGCTTACCTTTCTTTTTTGTTAGCCCCCCCCTCCTTTGCCTTCGTAGTTCACCCCTCTCTCTCTTTTAACTTGGAGCCCTCTCTTGTTCTTTATATGTAGCTTTTCCCAATCTATCCCTCACATTTTAACCTCTTCGGTTGTCCCCCCCTTTTTTATTATTTATTAAATTATTTAATTATCTTATCTCTTTCATCCTCGGTTTGTTCTTTATAGTTGATTGTATTACAGTTATTCCTCTTTTTGCTCCCTTCAAATTTGTGGCCTTGCTCCTTTGTTTGCTTTTTAAATTTTCTTTACTTGGGTCTTCCTCTCATCCTAGTTAGTCCTTCTTTGTTTGTTTTGTCTTAGTGTGCCTAGATGTCCCCCACTCCTCTTTGTCCCTCACTTCACTAGGTTTGATAGGCAACTATCCTTCTCCCTTAATTGATCTTACTTTCCGCCTCACATCTCTCTCACTCCTTTTAAGTGGTCTTAAGTCTGCATACTGTCATTCATGTTCTCTCTTCTCTTGCTTGCTATCTTTCTCTTGATGATGGATCACTGTGTGTGATTTGAAATGTTGAGGAAAATAATAATACACAGTCAAATCCAGAAGCATTTCAAACTCAACATCATGGACTGTGGAAAATTGATGACTACCAGTAAAAAGCCTTTTTCCCAAAAAAATTTTGAAAACAGATATCCATTTCAAAGTCAAACTTTGCCAAGTCGTGAATTTGGCTAAGTAAAAACATGATTTTTTTCCTATTGCCACTGTTTGGCCCGCAATGATCCTGCACATACCCAGGTTTGAGAACTAAAGGTAATATTTATAATCTGCATGGGTCTGCTAATGAATGCAAAAACAACTTATGTTTTATGAGTCAAATTGAAGAAAGTAAACTCTGGCATAGGAGGTTGGGACATATAAACTATGATAACTTGGTCAAAATCAGTCATAATAAAAATATTAGACATATGCCTGCTCTTTCCAAGCCTGAAAATTTGGTTTAAAGAATGCCAACAAGGCAAACAAACAAGAAATGTTTATAAGTCTAAAGAACAATTTGTTGCAGAACCTTTACAGTTAGTTCACACTGATTTATGTGGTCCAACCAGGACAAAATCCTTGAATGGTGAAAGATATTTTATGTTATTCATAGATGATTATACAAGAATGACTTGGGTCACCTTTTTAAAGCATAAATCTGAAGCTTTAGAAAAATTTAAGATTTTTAAAAGCATGGTAGAAAGAGAATCAGATCTAAAATTGAAATGTTTAAGGTCGGATAATGGTGGAGAATATACTTCCACTGCGTTTCTTGAATACTGTGAAAAACATGGAATAAAGAGACAAATTTCAGCTCCTAGAACACCTCAACAAAATGGGGTGGCTGAAAGAAAGAATAGGACTATAAAAGAGATGGCTAGAACTATGCTTCATGATGCTGGACTTTCTAATGCTTTCTGGAAATAAGCAGTTCATACAACAGTTTATATTTTAAACAGGGTACAAATAAGAGTCAAAACTAGCTATACTTCCTATCAACTCTGGTATGGAAACACAGCTAATGTATCTTATTTTAAAATCTTTCTGGGTTACTCTACTCATAGTAAGGCCTACAAATGTTATAATAAAAGATTACGAAGAGTAGTTGAAAGCTCTAATGTGAAAGTGGTTGAGAATTTGCAGCAAGAACCACAATCCCAGTTTCAACCAGTTGAAGAAATTATTCAAAGAGAACTAAGCACAAAAGAAGAATCAGAGAAATCTGAAGAAGAATCTGAATCAGATTCTGTAGTACCTCAAGGACAAATTGTAAGTCCCAACACTGATACTCCTTCTAAATCTTCCATTTATACTCCTAGAAGATTGCTGCAAAAGAATCATCCAAGTGATCATGTTATTGGTGATTTAGACTCTGGCATACAAACTAGATGAAAGACTGCTCAAGCAATCAACAGGTTCATGTTTGTCTAGTTTCTCAATTAGAACCTAAAACTTATGCTGAAGCTAGTCAAGATGATTTGTGGGTTCAGGCTATGTTAGATGAGTTAGCTCAAATAGAGAAAAATAACACTTGGGAACTTGTTCCACGACCTAAAGATAAAAATGTTATTGGGGCAAAATGGGTTTTCTGAAACAAACTTGATGAAAATGGAACTGTTGTCTGAACTAAGGCTAGACTGGTCTGTAAGGGTTACTCACAGATAGAAGGTATTGATTTTGATGAAACTTTTGCTCCTATAGCAAGACTAGAAGCCATCAGAATGTTCCTCGCATATTCTTTTTACAAAAACTTCAAAGTCTATCAAATGGATGTTAAAACAACATTTTTAAATGGAGACTTAGAAGAGGAGGTTTATATGGATCAGCTGGAAGGTTTTGTTAACAAGGACAAACTACATCATGTTTACCGATTGAAGAAGGCTCTTTATGGGCTTAAACAAGCTCCTCGAGCTTGGTATGCCAAACTTGATAAACATTTACAATCACAAGGCTTCACTAGAGGGGGAGCTGATAGTAATCTATATTTTATGACTAAAAATGATCATATCTTGATAGTGGTTGTATATATTGATGACATAATTTTTGGCAGTGATGATAATGAACTTAGTTTGTATTTTCCTCAGGTCATGACTGCACAGTTTGAAATGTCCATGCTGGGTGAACTTTCTTTCTTTCTTGGTCTGCAGGTTTCTCAGCTCCAAGAAGGTATATTCCTTTCTCAAACAAAATATGCAAAAGAAATGTTGAAAAGGTTTCAGATGGATGAATGTAATCCTGTTAGTACACCTATGGAAACTGGTTGCAAATTAAGTGCTGAAGTTGACAAACCTAATATTGATCATACTTTTTATCTGTCTATCATTGGCAACCTATTGTATCTAACTACCACTAGGCCTGACATTATGCATGCTATTTGTTTAGTTGCTCGCTTTCAATCTGCTCCCAAACAAACTCATCTCAATGCTGCTAAAAGAATTCTTAGATATATCCAAGGGACATTGGATTATGGTCTCTGGTATTCGAGACATTCTAATTTTACTCTGACAGCATATACAGATGCTGATTGGGCTGGTAGTCTCAATGATAGGAAGAGTACTTCCGGTGGTGCATTTTTTCTTGTGGACGGCTTGTTTCATGGCATAGCAGAAAGTAGGATTCCGTTTCTTTATCTACAACTGAGGCTGAATATATTGCTGCCACTGCTTGTTGCATTCAAATTCTCTGAATGGTTCAAACTCTGTGTGATTATCAGATTGTTGTGTCTAATCCTGTCAAGATTTTGTGTGACAATGTTAGCGCAATCAATATAGCAAAGAATCCTATTATGCACTCTCATACCAAGCATATTGATATCAGGTATCATTTTCTTCGTGATAAAGTTCTTCTCAATGATGTTATCCTGGATTATGTTGCTTCAGCTGATCAAGTGGCTGACATTTTTACGAAAATAGTGTTTGAGGGTCTCCGACAAAAGCTTAGGGTTCTCTCTTTTTCTTCTTTGCATTAATTTTTCTTCCCTTCTGGGCTCAGGGGGAGTTGCTTGATATGTTCTCTTGGTCATTCTTCTTCTTGAGACAGTTGTTCTTATATATATATATATATATATCTTGTTACTTCTAGACTATTTGACAGTGGTGTTCCAATTGTTGCCAGCTCTGGCAGTCGGGTTGTTCTCTCTATGGCCTCTAACAGTTTTTTTTCTCCTTTGTCCTTGTTGTCAAAAGGGGGAGAGCACAATCTATCTCTGTCTGATATTGAAAAATCTTGGTAAGCATCTTGGTTAATTTCTACCTCTCCTCAGTGGTTTAGCACAATCTATCTCTGTCTGATATTGAAAAATCTTGGTAAACATCTTGGTTAATTTCTGCCTCTACTTAGTGGTCTACTCAGTTGTTGCCATCTATTGTTGTGGCTACTACTCAGTGGTCTCCTCAATGGTTGCTATATGTTGTTGCTTAGTGGGTATTGCTCAGTGATATTGATGATATCTGTACTCAGTGGTCTCCTTAGTGGTTTCTATATGTTGTTGCTCAGTGGGTTTGCTCAGTGATATTGATGATATCTAGCATTATTGTCTATTTGTTCTTAAGCATGACTCAGGCTTTGGACAGTTGTTAGTGTACTCTGGTACTATTATTGGTATATGATATTGGTAGACTCTTGATGATATCTAGCTTTTGTAGTCTCTTGCATCTGTAGGATTGGTACTTGTATCTGACTCTTGCATCTGACTAATCTCTTGCATTTGAAAAATGCATTCTTGTATCTGAGTTTGCATCTGAGGAATTGGTAAATCTGATATTATTTTTGATATCTGTGTTGGAATGGTAAGGTTTGACATCAATGCCAAAGGGGGAGTTTTGTTAACTCCAGTTGGCACTATTTCGGTTGGCAGTGATGTCAAAGGTAGTAACGTGTTTGATGTTCCACTTGGCATCGACCTGTTGACTTGGCAACATTTGCATTGTTGAAGTGATAAAGTTGGGCTTAAATATTTTGTGTCGCATAAGTGGTAAAGATGAATGTTGTGCGTTCTACTGTTTTTATTGAACACCGGTTGCAAGGTTGTTGACAGGACTAAACGGTCATCTTTCTTTTATCTTTTGAAGCCCTCTTTAGGGAAAACTACATTGGCCGGTCACCAGTCTGAAGTGGTTGTATCTTTGTTATTTTAGCATTTTGTTTCATAATGCATTTCGTAGGGTTTGCAAGAATACTCATGGAAAAAGGTCTTTGGAATCTGCCTGTTGACTTCGTGAGCTGCAAGCAAATCATGAAAGGTTATGAAGGGAGTCTGATG
Source organism: Cunninghamia lanceolata (assembly GCA_027924645.1). Taxonomy (NCBI): domain Eukaryota; kingdom Viridiplantae; phylum Streptophyta; class Pinopsida; order Cupressales; family Cupressaceae; genus Cunninghamia; species Cunninghamia lanceolata. The sequence goes on along the minus strand of BSBN01000346.1, from coordinate 10,422,387 downwards.
GATCTTCAAAAAGGTTGGAACATTGACTTCAAAGCCCGCAGTTGTGCCATTATCATTGAAAACCAAGGTAAAAGTGGCAACGGTCAGTCAAAGATTCTGAATCTATTTTTATTGTGGCCGTCAATATATATCTGTAAGTATAATCTTGAAATCTTATTTCTCTTTATCTGCAGAGTTGTTGTTAAAGAAATGAGTAAATATATTTGTCAAGGGTTTATTTCCGCACAAGGTTTTTTAAAAAATGCCATTTATGTTAAAAGCTTGTATACTTTAAAATAGTTTTTTTTCAGATCTGTGGCATTTCTTTGCACCACCAACTGTGTTTTGCTCGTCGGTGATATGGAATCTTTTATAAACTTCTATTGGCCGTTATTTATCTTGAAACCCTAGGGTTTCACCTGGGTTATTGGCAGTTGGGCCTGACAGTTATATCTTGTAACCCTATTGAGGGTTAACAGTTTTTAATCCTTCCTTCTTCGAACTGTCTCTATTCTTTCTGATCAAGAAGGTTAATGGTGCTTATGTGATTTACAAATACAGTTATAAAACTGTCGATTGGTTTCTATTTCAGTTGTTTTTTTTTGGAACTGCCTACAACAAAGGTTTTTGAAAAGGAATATAGACAATTGTATAAAAGGATATAATGTGTTGGCATTTCAATTCGCACCTCTGGTATGCGATTTGGAAATGGACAGCTATGCACAGATAAACTGCTCTCCTATTGGAAGGGGGAGTTCCCTTTCTTGCTGATGTTCGCTGAAAAGATAACTTGAATGAAACTTCACCTATCTTCTTTTTGATTCTCAGCTGCGAGCACAAGGTTATAAAACTTGAAACGCTACAGAAAAGGTTTTTTCCTTTTTTAATAAAACTTCTACTACAACTAGCATAGACTAATGACACTTTCAACCTCCTGAGTAAATTCAGAGCAAAGGAAGTTAAAAGTGAACGAGGAATGATTGTTAACACAAAAACTTATGCAGTTTTCCTCCAGATTTACACCACAAGTCTAAGAGTACTTTAATGATAAAAGCTGAAAATGAAAGCTACAGAAGCTACACATCTGACGATGATAACTTAATGAATCGATATAGAATATCATAGCAAAGTAGGCATGAGACTTCTATTCAATATCACAAAGTTTAATACAACTCCAGGACAGCAATACTACAGCAAAAGGTAGGCATACAGTAAGCGATCAAACACTAGAGAACAATGAGCACAAAGTGAACAAACACCTGGAATAATAATGTTTGCAGGCTAGAATAGGCATAGCAAATTTGCTATCACAAAAGTCATTACAAACAATGGGCAAGGATGCCCTTATTTATACTAAAATCAAAGGAGTAGGGAACCCTAAAATCTCCTTGATTAACCCTAACTTGCCAACTCGCAAGCTTTATTACTATTCTAAGAAAAAAATACAATAAACAAATGCTTTAAAGCAATATGCTTTAAAGCAAAGAAGATTCCCTCTATCACAAGGTGATTTCTTTCTAAAAATAGAATGGATGAGATTAGGATGAAAGCACATGCTTTAAAACAAAAAGCATATGTTTTAAAGTTGCTTTATGCATCAACATTCTAGCTTTTTGGTGATGTCATTCGTTGATATTCTTTGGAAATATTATCTTGTAAAAAGTTGATTTTGACCAAAAAAGTTGGCACATGGGTTTTGTAGGCAATTCTGTTTCGAAGCAACCCAGATCGTCAGATTTTGAAAAAGCGAAGATTTTCCTGAAAAAGCAGGAAAAAAGTAGATTCTCGAAAAAAAGCAAAACTCCCAATCTTCAAGAGGATGATAATCTGGATGGACCCATCTCGACGAAAACTGAAAAAGCTCTGGTCAGATTTTTGAAAAATGATCTCCTTGAAACAAGGACCCTGAAAAAGCAAGCCTTTCTTCTTCCTCAACCTAAATCTATGAAGAAAACTGAAAAAGCACCTGGTTTGGGTCTTCGAATCTTCATTAAAAGAAAAATAAAATCTTTCCTCTGGATGCAACCTGCAAAAGAAAATGAAATAAAGAAGCCCAAAGCTTGTCTTTCTAAATCTTTTGGTCGAAAAAATAGCTTTACTTGTGTGAGAAGAAAACTTCATCCTCATCCATGAAGAAAGCATCTTTTAAAGCATAAATTCAAGTGGATGTATTTGAATAGGAAGAATCCCTATTTTGTAGGAGCCTATGGCTTCATGTGCAAGATGACAAAAAATATCTTCTTTGATGATGTCATCGAATGCACGAGTTGGAAGAAGTGTTAACAAAATTTTCTTCATTTTCGACACTTCAACACTAGTTTTGACTCAAATATGGCATGTCTCTGACTTTGACAAGGTGGAAAAATGTTGTCATGAACTAAAAAAGCTGACTGATCCTAACATTTTGGAGATTGATCAACTGAGATTCCATCCCCTGCCTCTGGTCGACGATCTGACATAGTTTGACCAAGTTTGACCTCCCAGAAACTGCCAACGGGTGAAGATTGGTAACAAGGCATGTCAGAAAACACTGAAAACATGAAAATATTCTAACGCTACTCAAGATGGGTGCCCCAAGCCTCTTGGGGCGCCTAGTTTCCCAACACTTAGCCATTTTTTTAGTTTTTCCAACTTTTCTGATTTCTTGGTTTGCGTGCGTGTTCCGGAGGCACAGGACCCCTGTTTGGTTGTCAATTTCTATCAATTGGGATGAAAATGAGTCTGATGATCTGGCAAATATGCAAGCCTAATGAAAACTAAGTTGATTGTACCTTTCATTTGCCTTGAAAAATGTGCCAAACTGATCAACACTGAACTGGAGCGGGCTGACGGAGGGAGATTCACGTTTTTCGAGAAAAAATGAAAAATAATCTAACACTAGAGAGTTTGGGTGCCCCAAGCCTCCAGGGGCGCCTAGTTTGTCAACACTTATAAAATTTTCAAAAATTTTCAATTTTGTACCTTTTCTCGATTTCCGTGCCGACAGCGCCTGTTCGATCTTTGATTTTGGTCATTCTGATGACTGTCAAGGCTGGACGGAGGGTGATCTGAGTAGTCTGAACATATCTGTGATGAAATCCTAGCTTTGATTGACTTTTGACATCATTTGACCAAGTTTGACCAACCGGAAAAGAGCTGATGAAAGCATTTTTTACGTTTCTCAAAAAACGTGAAAAAAAACTAACACAGGAGAGTATGGGCGCCCCAAGCCTCCTGGGGCACCCATTTTCACCAGACTTAGCCATTTTTATGATTTTCCAACTTTTCCATTCACCTTGGATCCATCTTGCATCATTTTGCGTGCATCATCGAGTCGACGACCGTTTGTCAATTTTGTGTCATTGAAACAATGTTGGAAACTCGTCGAAGAGTTCTAGCAGGTGAACTTTCTTGTGTTGATGACTTTCAAGCTCATGCTTCACCTTGTGAAAAAGCAAAAATGACCCAGTAGAGAAAACTTGGTCGTTTGAAGATTTCATCTGAACCGCACCAATCGTGAAGCAAAATCGACCAATGAGGATCGAGCACGACACCTGATTTGGAGATTCTATTTTGAGAAAGTTTTGCCAACATCCATATCTCAAGAAACCCAGAAAATCAAACTCGACATCTATTTTTAGAAATTTTGCTTTTTTGACTTTTTGACGAAAAATTTTCTAGACTTTTTTCAAAATGCCTTAATGAAGCAAAAAATTTGGTTGGGTACAACATAATGTAAATGACGTGAGTACAAAATAATAATATATTTTGTGTGGTCTGCACTCACATTTTTGGCAGTATACGCTTTAAAGAAACAAAGTATTCCTCTGTACGAAAATGTTTTCAAAAACTGTGTAATCTTTGATATGCCAGTGAGGCAATGTATTCAGTGAGATTGTAAGCCAGTGAGGCACAGTAATTAGTGAGATTCTTAAGCCAGTGAGGCAATTTTTCAAGTGGTTTTATGCCAGGGGCTTTCCACTCAGGACAAATCTCAGTGTCTCTATTTTTGTGGTATGCTTCTAGATCTGTTGTCAGATATTACAACTTTCATTCTTGTATCTTATCTTATTGGCACAGTTCTTGTGATATAGAACATCTATACTCAGTTGATTTAATTGTTTAAATATAAATTTTTATTTCAGTCTACAAAACATATCTGTAAGTGCAAAAATCTATCTAGATACTGATTCACCCCCCCCTCTCAGTATCTCTACCACTCTAACATATGGTTGTCATCCCACAGAAATGTGGATTTCATGGGATTGATTTTTATGTATGTACCAGGTTGAATTTATAATTTTGTACGAGAGACCTGATATTTTGGAGGTAAATGAATCGGTCTGTCAGTTACATACATAGTGTTGCATATGGGCTATCTATCTGTCAGACACCAGCAGTGTTCGAGGACTCTATCCAGCATAAATTCATATATAACAGCCTGCACTAAGGACGTTCTCTTGAACAGCTAATAAATTTTGAAAAACTTTAGTAGTTTTGGAAAGCCTAATTAGTTTTGTCGGTACCTAGTCTTAAAGTGTATTGAGGATATAAAACAAACGAAATCAAAGGGGAATGGTCATTATTAATTGCCAAGTTTACTTTACCTGTCTATATTAGTGCACAGACTTCACGAGGGGCCATGTGTATTTCCTCAACAATTTGTCTGTAAAGAAAAGTGCCTCCTTTGTCTTTGTACCGTCTCATTTTACATTCAATTTTGGCCTTGCCATAAACATATTGTCTTGATATTCAATTTATCTTATTTTGTGAAAATTTTGCCTCAAACTCTGATCCTATCGATCACTTCTACTATCCATCACCTTAGAAAGAACTCTCTTTCCCCTTAGAATTTTTCCTCATAGGACTAGACAATCAACACAACCTTTGAAAAAAATGCACATATAGCCTTGTTCTCGTAATTCAAATGACTTTTTTCACCTTCTTAAGCTAGCTAATTGAAATAGTTTGACCATTACCTATCATCTTCCACACCAAATACCTCAAATTGAACACCTACTATCTTTTATTTTGAGACAAGCCCTAGGACATTATTGTTCATGAAAAAGACTCAATCAAAACACATTATCAAGTAAATTCATCAGGCTTGCAACAACATCGACATACACTACTATAATAAGAAAAATTTGTTTTACCTAAATGTCTCTAAGTTTTCAACTATCCATTATACACAATGAATAAGAATAAGTGCAAGCAATATATTTTTGTAATGTCCCTGGCAAATGAAGGCAAAGATTTTTCCACACTTAACATTTTTCGATCACCAGGATCCTGAGATCGGGCAAGGTGAGAGCATATGGTGACTAAGTGGATTAGTTCAATGCTCATATATAAACCTTAAAGTTTAATTTCTACTAAAGCTGGTGGCTAAGCTAGCACAACTTAGTTATAATATTACTTCTGTGAAATTTTATGACCAAGATTTCATAGAAGATTGTATTGGCAAGAAACCATCCAAATAGCTTCATAAATAATGCTAAATACTCAGGCAACACTCATCATACATTACATTGTAGATTATATTATAAGAAAAAAGAAATTATGGAGATGAGAAACAAGCACAATGAACAATGTCCAATATTGTATTTAGACGACCTGAATTACAATGAGTACAAAGCCTTGCATAGATAGGCAAGGAAGATTCAATCCACCTATGATGTGGATTGACAAGTGCCCCATGAAGTGGCACAAATGAGAAGACAAGTGTCCTATAGGTATCAACCTTAGGATCACTTGGAGTGTGCAAACCAACAACCTATTTGACCAAGTCATCAACCTTGATGCCAAGTGTTGAGTGGCCTTTGAGGTGAGATGGAAAGTCTTCCAACCTCAAAAAGGTAGCACATGAGGTTAACCAAATAACTTGGTAACCTCTAAAGGTCTAAAAGGTTGCACATTCAGTTAGACAAGATGTTGTCTAACCTCAACAACCTAAGTACACTTAAGTATAGTGAATAGATAAATTATTCACTCTAACATATATAAGGATTGCTCTAAACATGTCTAATGATAATGAAATAGTACCATTAAAATCACATTAGTCCTCTATGGTTGTCAATGTGGAAAGGAAATATGAGTATTGTAGTAGATAGGTACCAAGACCTACAAATTCTACGTTCCTCTTGTTGGCAATATGTGTTGTCATTGATGTAAACATAGTATACATTGATGTCAATATAACAGATGGAAATGTATAGACAAACTTGTGCAAAGAAAGAGTTAGTATGGTCAAGGCAAATCAGTCTCGAAGAAGAGAAAATAGTCAAAGTATGGATCAGTTTTGAGCTTGAACATGATGTGGAGGTAAACACTCATATCCTTGCATGGTTCCTGCATACACACTTACATATCTCATCAGTTGGGAGTACCGTACTCAAGGATAAGAAGTAGAAATTTGACTAAGGCATTCACAGTATACATCATAAGATAGAGTCAACTTGAATGGTCCACACTTCTTTGCAAAGAAAGATTTGGCCATGCAGTTCTGATGATAGCTTCTGATATGTACTGACATGATATATCCAAGATTTTAGCTCCTCACGTTGTTAGCATGAAAAGTTACAAGGAATAGTGTATTGGCCATCACCTAGACAGAGCAAAGCAGTAATGGGGAGACAATGGAATGCACCACATTCCTCCAAAAGAGATCTGTTTGTCATGTGGTTCTAAGGTTCATAACTAAGACATGTATTATATATGTTTTGATGGAGTTTCAAGTGCTCTAGTGGTCCGCAAAGATAGTACTTAAGCAACAAAAGAAATACAATCTGTTCTGGAGACTAAATACACAAGTTGAGTTCTGCAAAAGTTGAAACATATATATAGTTCTATCATCAAAGCTTATGCAGAGGTCTTATATGGTCCAAGGTACATGAGGTATGATCTGCATGCAAACATCCTTCATTTTCAGATACCGCATCAAGTATTTATGACAACAAGTAAAGTTTAAGTATAACTATCCTCTAGAACTCTGGGTACCTAAGTCATTTTTTGAATTCCTCCGAAAACTTAAGAAAAAGATGTGTGGATCTGGTAAGTAGCATACATTAATGTCTATGATTATTCCCAAAAGGTTTCAGGCCCTGCACTAGACCGCAAGATCATATCTTGGAATGTGAAGCATTACATAAGGCCTGGAAGACTCTATTCTCTACAGATAGATATATTTCTTGTCTTGCGGATGTATAGTTTGGAATGATACTTCTCTAGTAAGGCATATGGATGTTGTTGAGCTCTTGTATGATTGAATCCTTGGTCCGCATTGAGTTTCTGGCTTCTCCCCAGCAGTTGAAAGATGAACAGTTAATAGTGCTAAGCAGTATGAGTTGATTGCTTAAGTACCTGATGCATGTGGAGGCTCCTGACTAGTTTCTCCAAGTTTGAAAGGTATGGAAAGATGTTCCCTAATGTTTTTCATAATGCCCTAAGGTATGCAACAAGTTTTCTTATCATTCTGCATGTTTCAAGGCCAACTTGTGAAGAGGTACACATTTTATCTAAATGATGTTTTTGTATTGACCTAATTAGTGTTGTGAAATGATGCGAAGGATATTTATAAAAGATAAAGTTCATTTTTGAAGGTAATGATGTGAGTGTGAATATAGAAGAGCAGAATGCATGAAATAAAGTGTGCAAAATCAATTTAAAGGCAAGCATTGAGTAGAGTTAGTAGATTGCATTATCAACATAGTTCAGATGTCCACTTTATAGCAGTCCATTTTTGTAAATTCCCATTGCAATGTGCAGAGAACTTAGGGAGTAGTAGCTTCCTTGTGTTGTAGCCCTAAATCAAAGTTGTAATTGTTGTAAGCATTAATCAGGGAGTAGTAGCTTCCTTGGGTTGTAGCCCTAAAACAATGTTGTAACATTTTTTGTTGTGAGCATAATTTATTGTGAGCTAATCCTCACCATGGTTTTTCCCTGCTTTAGGGTTTTCCATGTAAAAATACTGGTGTCATGTGTTGATCCTTGAATTTCATGTTTTCCTTTCTATTCTCTAAGTTATATAGCTTTATCTGCAAATGTTTTGGTTAAAGTTTTTAATTGTGTTGATTCACCCCCCACCCTCTCAACACCCCATTCTGTCAACACCTCTTTGTAATCCTTTCACATATATATATGGTGTAGCAAGCTACACCTAGTAAGTTGACTAAAATGAGATCTTGTAAGAAATTGCCTTCCCAAATTATCAATTTTCCCTTGCTACCCACAAGTGACGATTTTGAATAGGTGTGGCAACTAATGTAGCAATCAATGGTTTGAGATTAAAAGTAGTTTATAATATTGAGAATTCCTTAAAGGCTTATTGGCCCATATGAATTGGCTTCCTTTAACACACACATCTTCAAACACCCTTCCTAGTATGACATGGCTAATAGAAGCACACACACAATGATCTTTAACTCGCATGGCCTAGCATTGAGATGGAGTGGCTCACAATGATATTATGCTCAACCCACAAATAAACACAATAAGGTCTAAACATAATAGTTAATAATTAATCAAACCTTGTGGTTAATGATTCTAACAAGCTTTTAGTCTTGTATGGTTCCTTTCACATTTGGAATGACCAATGCAAACACCTAAATTTGTCCTAACATAACCTTATTCTAAATTAACTAAAAGATTGCATTATTTAGTTAACTTATCCCTACCTAACGTATCACACGTACTAATTAAATAATAAACTTATTATTTAATTAGCTATTTTCCCTCTCAAGCATAATTAAATAATTTTATTATTTAATTATCCTCTTTTCCACCTCACATGGGCACCTCACATAACAAATGGCTATTTTTTCTCCAACATGTTTCCACATTTTTATAAATCAAAAGACACATGTTACATAGTCATAACAAATGACTATTTTTTCTCCAACATGTTTCCACCTTTTTCTAGATCAAAAGACACATGTTACAAGTCATAACAAATAGTTGTTTTCTCTTCACTTTTTTCTAAATTAAAGTGGACACATGTTGCATGATTGCAAGAAACTCTCCTTAATCCTACAAAAATCCTCTTGTGCATCCTTTAGTGTTGATTTTCTTCCCTAAATATCTATAAATAAGAGTTTCATGCTCTCATTTGATCATCCACTTTTATGCTATCTATATGCTACCATTTTATCATCTATGCTCATACTAAGGGCATGTCCCCATGCCTAGTGACCCCATGAATATTTTATTTTTCTTCTTATTTTAAGGAGTTATCTTAATTTGTAGTGGGCCCACTCTTTTTTGCAAATGTCCATTTCTATCCCTGAACCGTCGCCATTAACACCCAATTCAAATTCTCTTCCCACATAGGAAGTTTGGTGGATGCACGTAAAGTGCAAAAAAAAGAGATAGTGTCTCATGGAAGAAAGTCGCATTGTTTCACCATATGTAACAAACAAGTCTCCAACCTGCGATCAATTTACATTTGCCACAACATGTGTCAAAGCTTAGGGGTGGTCCACGAATGATTCAATGACTTTGTTTGATGGACTAGGGCCAATGAACTACTTTGATTCATCGATTGAGGAAATGGGAGCTTTGGAACAAGGTATACATATTTCTGAAAGCAAGAAGGACAAAGGAATTTTATCAGATGTTGTAGTTGAAAATGCTCTGGTATGCGAATTATGGAAGCAAAGACAAGGCACATTAGCTATTTGACCGAATGCCTCAAAGAAATGTGGTCTCATGGAATGCCATGATTGTTGGATATGCATAAAATTGATTTGTTGAAAAGGCTTTAGAAACTTTCAAGAAAATGTAATTGGTAGGTGTAAAGCCAGACTCCCCAACCTTTGCCAGCATCCTCCCTACCTATGCCAAAAAGGGAGCTTTGGAACAAGGTATGGGCTTCCATCAAAGGATAAAATATAGAGAATTTTTTTTCAGATGTTGTAGTCGCAAATATATGCAAAATGTGGAAGCATAGACAAGGCACGTGAATTGTTTGACAAAATGCTTCAAAGATATGTGGTCTCATGGAATGCCATGATTGGAGGATATGCACAAAATGTATTTGTTGATAAGGCTTTAGAAAGTTTTAAGCAAATGAAATAGGCAATTGTAAAGCCAACATCCTCCCCGCCTATACTAAAATGGGAGATTTGGAGCAGGGTATGGACATCCATCAAAGCATAATGGAAGGGGTATTTTTATCAAATATTATAGTTGGAACCTATAATATTAACATATGTCAATCTTGCAAATTAAGGATCTAAACTGAGACTGGAAATGGATAAACTAAGGACCTGAACAAGTTCCTAAGAATAATTTTATATAGCATTAGGTAAGGCTAGGGTTAATTAAAGGACAATGGGGTTATAGTGAGCCAAAAACGAAGGGGAAAAGTACAAAGTATTCAATTTTCACCATTACAAAAAGGAAATTTACAAAGATATGATGGACTTAATGAGTTTAAGAAATTTATTTTCTTTTATTTTATTTCTAAGAGGAGATTAAGAGGAGAGAAGATATTTCAAGGTTTTGCACTACTATGTAAACAATATCAAGATGAAGATGCTGCATAACTTGATATTGACATGTTCCCCATTTAAATAGGCAACTTCTCATTCTACAAAACAATACCACACCCCATCCAAAAATGCACACAAACATAAGTAGGTGTAACAAGTCCCTCATTGCATCATCCACAAAATTAATCTTGTGGACTTATTTTAGTCCATTCATGCCCTCTATAAATTGGGAAAAATAAACAAGGCCTAAGACCTCCTCTAGTTAGACCTAATTAAATGCCTTCTTCTTGATGTCATAACCTTCACTATACTTTTGGATGGTCTTGGAAATGATCCAGTGATCTAAATGTAGAATAAACTCCCTTCTTGCTAAAATGAAAGAGATTTGGAAATACATCCAAATGTTATCACTTATATAATCCCCATAAAGGCTTTGTGTAAATAGAATCAAATTGAGGGAGCGATGAGCTTTTGCACAATCTAAAGCATGTTCATTATTTTTAGCAATGCTCATAACCCCAATGCCCTCCCTATGAGTTGTCATTGCAAAAAAATAGCAATTGCAATTTTGGTTCAAATTCCTTCGTAAAATAGGCCCCTCAATGATAACTCCTTGCATGTTCTCACATAATTTTTCTAGCCTAGCAAAGATGCTCCACTGAATTCATGCAAATAATTAATAAATTATGATCCCCTTATAAAAATATTTCCATAACACTTACCCCTTGCCCACTAGGAAATATATAAATGGGCACACGAGCTCAAAAGATGACTTAATAAAGTGGGCATGATAATCGCTACCCAAGCTATCAACAACCTATGGTCAAGGAGAGTAGTAAAGGTAGAAAATAACAAAGAAAAGTAAGTGAACAAACAATTTAGATGCCTCCAATGGTTACAGAAGTGCTCATAATATTAACCAAAGCAAGGAAACCATACTAGGGGACAAAGTTATCCCCTACAAAATGTCAAGGAAAGCAATCTTCTAGCATCCAATGAACTTCATCCACTCAATATGGAACACAAGCAATTGCTAGTGAAAAAAGTGACCCAAAGAGAGAAGAAAGCAGAGAGCACTAAGGAGATGCGCACAAAGAATAGAAAGAAATAAAACAACTAATTGGAAGTAACATTTACACATTTAGAAATCACTATAAATGTCACTTCTATCCCCTTTTCTTCTCTTCTTCTTTTGCACCCATTGGTTTTACAATATTGGGTTTGGTCTGTATTGGTTTCACTATACCTGTCACATCCATTGCTACCTCTTCTATTATTGGATGCACATATCCTCAATCCTTATCTTCCCAAATTGCCTCTCCAACCCATCATTCCTCCATTGGAGTGACATGCCCTCAAACCTTGGGTTTAACCACACCACCATACACTTAGTCTCAGTCTCTCCAATCCCCTCTATATTCCTAGGCTCCCACATCCTCCAATTAGATGATTTGGAACCATTATTCACCCTTACTTCTAGTGTTTGACCTATCAATGTCCCTACTCTAATCAATGATCCAACAACCTATTCTCAAATCATGTAATGATTAAAATATGAGGCTAATGACAAGAAGAAAATGGACAAAGAGATTGATGGAAAATAACAACGATATTTGATGAGTAGAGACAAACCTTTCTCTTCACACAGGTCACTCCCATAGTGATATAGCCCATGGAACAAATGCAAATGATGGACTACCAAGTATTAGGCCTAGGAATTGGCATGGAGAATGCTAGGGAGTGGACAAAGTAGAGATGATACAAGGAGCAAGTGTATGGAAATGGTATACAATTTAGTGGCCAAACTTGTTTTTTTGGCAAAACGCACTCATGTTATATAAAATGTGTATGAGCCATAACGCGTACATGTTATAACGTGTACGTGTTATGGCTTGGATTAGATCCAAACCATAATGTGTATGCATTATTGTTTGCAAAGTCAATGCAAACAAAATGCGAGCACATTTTGTTTGCATTGACTTTTTTGCAAAAATCAATGCAAACAAAACACTCGTGTTTTGTTTGTATTGACTTTTTTGCAAAAATAAATGCAAACAAAACACGCTCACATTTCATTTGCATTGAACTTGTAAAGTATAATGCGTGCACGTTATATAACGCACATGCGTTATAACACGAATGCGTTTTTAATGACTTAAATTTAAATTTTTTATCATCCTGCCCATTCAGGCTTAGATTTCCAAGCCTAAGGGTTGGAGATCCCTTTTTTTGTCCTAAATTCATGTTTTCAACATAAAACAATAAATTTAAACTTCAACGTCATAAGGTTTACATGTTTTATATCAAAATTTTATGAAACTACCACCAAAATGAAGAGCTCCTTTTTAGCTTTTTAGCCATATAATATTTTTATTATTTTGAATAAGTTAAGGTATTTTATTTTATTTTCTTTAAGAGTGTCATCATAATCCTCCAATACATACGTATTGATTTTTCTCTATAACATTTGACCCACCTATCCAAATTTGAAAAAATATTATATAGGATTGTTCTACGCTTCGTTCTCTACACATTAAAAAAAATTACATTTTTGATTAGTTTTGTGCAAGTTATGTGAAGCACATGCTCTGTGATCCAATTTTCAATATGCATGCACTTTGGAAAATAATAAAAAAATATTCAATGAAAAAATATGAAAAAATACACAACTTGTAGTCCTCACTCTTGACTATATTTCTACCAACCAGTTTTTTAAAATAATTTGTGCAACAAAAAAATAGGGGGTCGCAAACCAGACACTATGTTATGGTTCTAGTGATAAAAACAAGAACACGTTTGTGTGCACTCAACATTTTACCCTCTTAACCATAACCATTTTTAAAACTATTTAGTAGTTTGGAAACTAGATTCATAGTACTACAATTCTTGTTCTTACCATGTCTTCAAATTTTGAGTGTAAACATCTTGAATTACTCACCCAAGTTTAGGTTTAGCTGATTTCAAGAAAAAAGTGGCCACTTTTGAGCCCCTTTTTGTATACCATTTCTATGCACTTACCCCAAGAAAGGTCCAAGATGGTGGCCACATATTATTTGGCTATGAAGAAAAGACTACAAAAGATAGAAGTTGAGTTACATTAGGTAACTCATTTTTTTAGAATGTCGATGTAAGAGCTAAATCCTTGCATAAAGAGTTGAATATCATACAAAAAAGCACTTGGGCTAGGTCATTAAGTCATGGTTAGTAAATAAAAGGAGAAGGGAAAGGAGATGGAGCTTAGGGCCCATAGGGCCAAAGAAAAAATAGAAGAGCTAAAGAAGGAAGTTACAACTCTATGAACATAGATGGATGATGACAAGCAAATAATTTAACCCTAAAGCTCACAAACATAGCCTCAAAATAGAAAGCAGATGCATTAAAACTACACATAGCCTCTTTGAAGGAGAAAAATAATTTGGAGACTAGAGACTAGAAGTTCAAAGAAAACCAACTTAGTCCTCAAGTCAATCAACTACAAGGCAAGATGGTAGAAATACAAATGTTAGTGGTGAAACACCAACAAAAGGCTCAAGCAACAGAGGCCAATGAAGAGAAGACTAAGAAAGAATTCATCACCTTGAAATCAAAGGTTGATGAGCTTGGAAATAAAATAAATGAATTACAAGGGAGAGGACATAAAAAGGAAATACAAGATGACACCCAAATTGAAAAGCTTAAGTTTAGAGAGCAATGTGAATGATGACCTAGCTCCAACTAGACAAAAAATGTTAGCTTATGATTATGCATTCGCTCAACACAATAATAAAATTTCAAAGCTGAAAGAAATAGAGGAGTTGAAGGTGAAGGTAGAGACTGGAGTGGTGGGCACATAGTTAGTATCCTTGGACTTAATGAAGGAATTGTGTAAATTCTATTACCACATCACTTAGGACACTAGGGGATTGAGACATGTTGGAGCCACTCATATGCAAGCATAGGAGATTCAAATAGAAGTTGATGGCATTACAACCACTTTGGCCCCCATGATTGAAAATGTGGAAGCATTCAAGCACAAGCTTTCCACATTTCCAACTAATGCATTAACTAAATGTAGGTATCATCGATAGAAGGAAGGAAAAGAGGAAGGTGTTCAATGTAGGCTAAGGGGATACAATGGTGCAAAGGTGCAAATCCCAGTTGACATCATTGAAATGGATGATTTCAAATGTGTTGAGTCTTATTAACCAACTGGTGCAACAAGGATTGTCTTCCCCACTCGATGAGCGCAAAAGGAAATTTCTTGTGTAGAGGTTTTGGAGTAAATTGATGAGAATAATAAGAATAAGACTACATTCAAAAATTGGCCTTTGGTTCCAATTGCAGAAGAAGCAGGTATAGGGTAATCAAACCACCAACTGAGTTGGAAGTCCAAGTGTAGAATGCAGTAACAAAGGTGCATGGCTTCTTCTATGACTTGTTTGAATTGGGTTGTCGATTGTCATTGTTCAACATGCTTGAAGTTACTTGAGGAGATGAATGGGGGAAGATAAAAGTTGCCCTTGATAGTTTTTAGTTGTTATTATGGAGTCGTGCCTTCAAATTTTGATGTAGGGTGACTTTGTGCCAAATGGATTTCTAGGTTCATCCTTTTCCTTAGTCAAAAAGTCCTTGGTGAGTGTTAGAAATCTTGAACAAGATATAAAACTCAGGAACTTTATAAGAGAGATTCAAAGCTACATAAACTAAAATGCACAATAGAATCAAACCAACGATTCTAAGAGATATGCAAATGTTGATGTGATAGAATTGCATTAAGAGCTCAAAGCTTCATACAAAGAATGGAGAGTAATTAGACAATGCATTCAAGATGGAAATTACAAGCTAGGAGGTGAGTATAAATAGGAATGAGAGAGGGAAGAGGTGGAAAATATGACCAAGGGAAGACTCCACCACAATAGCCTAAAATGGGCAAGTGTAACTCTCGTGGAAGATGCTGACACCTTGCACCTGTTATATATGAAAAAGGACAATGATAACAACTAGCACAACAACTAAATCAAACTCTTTTCCATATAACGTTTAAGGACAAGGCCAAGCCAAATCACTACCAAATGAAGGTGGACTCAGCTACTGACCTTGTGCTCATGTATGCTATAGATGGATCATGTTTAATTTAGTCTTTTTCCTCAAACCCTAGGCTAACAATACATGAAACCCTAGTTCTACAAGGATCTGCTTATAATAGGGAAAATACAATAGAAACCTATAAACTAATTGCACATGGATGATCAGAGGATTCATATAACCTGTATCCTGAAAGTAGAGGTGTCAGAGGGCCAAGGTGGGAATGCCCAGGTCCTGACTAAAAAAATCTGCCAGAGGTGTAAACTGGGAAGTTGTTGTAAATGATGTCTTGATGCCAAATTTAGACTCAGAAAAGGCAGAGGGCCATGGGTGGTACCACCTAGGTCCTTGGTGAGGGAATTTTTCAAAACTATCTTCAGATCCTAAAACCTTGATCTGCACTCAGACTTCCTGTAGCTCCTGTAACTTGTACACAAGAAGTAAGAAGGGGTTTGGGGGTTATGGTGTTTAGGGACTTGCATCAGTCAAATTTAGGGATAACATTCAAGCTTCCCAACATCGTTGATTGATGAAGAGTGTGTTCCCTTATGGGGGCAGAGGTTGAAAACAATGATAATATGATGATTCAAATGATGATAAATAAACAATGATATCACCTATGTGATGAACCCTTAGAATGATGAAGATCCTTCAACTCCTAACGAGGATAGATGATAGCTCCATATATATAATAACAACATAATAATAATACACAAATCTTCTCTAGAATCATAATGAATGCTCTTGCTTGCTTCACTTCAAGATCTCAAGTTAGCTCTTTTCATCCTAGTTGATAATGAATTCAAAAACACACTTATATATATTTTCTTGCTTACAATCGATAATTCAAACCAAAAGAGCCAACAAGGAGAAACCTCTAGAGAGGTGTTAGGCTGACAAATATTTGAATTAGACCCAACCTAAAGTGAGGGACCTAGGCAGTACCGTCCAGGTCTTTTAGCCTAAAATTTAGGTCTAGGGTAAGTTAAAACAAGGGGCCCATATTCCAATTTTACTTTGGTGTCAAGCAATTTTGTGCCGGGATAAACATTTTAAATGTATAATGCAATAAAGGGGACCTAGGAGCTAAACAAGGAGGTAAAAAGACATGTGGACACTTTTTACTCCATAACAACACCCACTCACACTAATACTCACTTAATTAACCCTAAGAAAGCTTAATTATATGTATAGGAAAAACCTAGGAATAGGAAATTAAATAACCAACTAGGAAAATAAAAACCTACACTAACATCCCCTCTTAAGCATATCTTAGGTGGGTGAAAAGATGGGTCCTAGCAAATGAAGCCTGATGAGGTAGCTGTGTACATCAAAATCCCCCAAAGAAAAGAAACCCCCCAGGAAATCTAGTTAATATCCCTCGCCCACAAAATAAAGAGAGAAGAGACCCCCCCAAATAGAGAGAGAGTCAAGACTCTGAGTAATAGGACTAAGAAGCCCCCTAGAAGATGAAGCCTCACGCACACCTAGAAAAGCTCATAGATGAAGAATTTGCTTTCTCTGAAGGGTTTGGTGAAGATATCAACAATCTTCTCAAAAGTCAGATGGTAGAGAAGGTCAATGATGTGGCCATAGATGAGCTCACATATGTAGTGCATATGGACCTCAATGTGTTTGGTCTACTAATGATGGACCAGATTATGTGAGATCTAAATGGCACTTTAGTTGTCACAAAATATGACTAATGGTCATCTGATCTAGATACCAAACTCAGTGAGAAGATTTTGAAGCCAAATGGCCTTAATGGCAGCATTCATAGCTCCCCGATACTCGGCCTCAGTAGAAGATAGAGAAATAGCAGACTACTTGCTCAACCAACAAACAGGACCTGAACCAACTGAGAAGCTATAACATGAAGTAGACTTGTGATCCTAAGAATTACCTGCCAAATTTGAATCTATGTAGGCCACCAAGTGAAGATCAATACCCACTAAGTAGTGAATCCCAAAACTGTGAGTATAATGAATGTAGTGAAGTATCTGCTTGGTTGCTTTCCATTACAACTCATGGGGCTCCTGCATGAATTGAGAAACCATGCCTACAACATATGAAATGTTAGGTCTCATATAAGTCAGACAAATGAGACTCCCAACAAGTTGTCAATGCAAAGTGCCATCAACAAATGATGAAGCAAACTGAGCCTCAAGTTTAACTCTAGAAAGGAATTTGGGAGTCAGAGAAGGCTTACAGTTAGCCATATGAAACCTTGAGAGAAAATCTAGAGCATACTTGCACTGTGTGATGGTGATCCCCGAAGCAAACTAGAAGATCTTGATCCTGAGAAAGTAATGCAACAAGCCCATATTTGTCATAAAAAACCTATCATTAAGGGTAGTTTTGACTACTCCAATGGCAGATGAAGAACTCCCTATAATCAACACGTCATCAACATACAGAACCATAAATAGGAGTGAATCATCCTACTACAAAATGTAGACATTGAGATCAGAATGACACTGAGTGAACCTAACTATCAAAAGGAAGGAGTCAATCTTGGCATACCAGGCCTGAGGAGCCTATTTGAGGCCATAGAGAGACTTCCAAACCTGGCACACAAGTGAAGAATCCCAAACGAATCCCTACGGTTGCTCCATGTAGATCACCTCTTGAAGGTCACCGTGAAGAACAACACTCTTCACATCCATATGGTGTACTTCCGAATGATTGGCTACAACAATAGAAAGAACAAGTCAGATGGAGTTCATTCTGGCAACTGGCGCAAAAGTCTTAGAGTAATCAATCCCAAGAACCCAAGAGAATCCTTTGGCAACCAAGTGAGCCTTATGCTTATCAACCAACCCATCTTCTACAAACTTTGTTTGATAGCTCCCCTTACATCGAACAATTTTTCTTCCCTTAGGAAGAGGGACAAGATCCCAAGTGTAGTTCCTCATCAAGGAACTATACTCCTTTTGCATAGTTGTATCCCACTTAGGAATATCAGAAGCCTTGTGAAAGGACTGTGGATCAGAGGCAATAGCAATGAAGATGTGTGGATCATCCTAGAATTGTGAATGAGTCTACCTGGTGTCTAATGGATCCCCAGCCCAATCACTTGTAGACTGTAAAGTCTATCTAGCCCAAAGTGGACTAGAAGTTGGAGAATCTAGAGGAGAATAATCACGCTTTGAATGATGAGAGGAAGGAGGTGAATCCTCTAAATCACTCTTAGCATCAGAATTGAAGGTAGAAGACTCCCCATCATCAAGAATCTACTCAGGTGGATATGACTCATTAAAAGATCTGTCATGTAGCCCAAGTAACTCTAATGTCAAAGTAGGAGGAGGTGGAGAAGTGTTAGGTGTTGAGCTCGAAGAGTCCTCAAACTGAACACTCCTCTTGAGAAACAACTTGTGTTTAGTAGGGTGGAGCAACCAATAACCCTTCACACTATTAGGATAGCCTACAAATATGCAAGGCCTGCTCTATGGATCCAAGGCCTTATGCTTCTTTGCAGGAATGTGGGCCCATGTAGGAGAACCAAAAAGTGGGAAGTGCTTAACTGATGGTTCTCGATGTAACAAGCACAGTTAATGGCTTCTGCCCAATACTGTGGTGCAAGAGATTTGGAGTGAATCATGCAGTTCACCATTTCCTTCAAGGACCTATTCCTTCGTTCTGTCACACCATTTTGTTGAGGAGTGTATGGAACTGAATGTTGTAGATCAATCCCCTCTGAATTGCAAAACTGCTCAAAATGATGGTTGACATATTCACCACCATTGTCAATGTAAAAAATTTTGATATCTTTCCCAGATTGCTTATCTAAAATTGTTTTGAAGTCTTGAAAGTGATCAAATACCTCATACTTATATTTGAGAAAGTACACCCAAATATATCAAGAAAAGTCATCAGTGAAAGTTAGAACAAATCTAGCCTTGTTGAAGGATGGATGAGGAAATAGACCAACCAAATCATTGTGAACTAACTCTAATATCTGTGAAGCTCTCCATGCCTTACCTTTGTCAAATTTTTCCTTACGATGCTTACCAAGAATGCAACCTTGGCAAACATTACCTAAAAATAGAACTGAAGGCAACCCTGTGACCATGCTCTATTGGTTGAGCTATTGCAAGTAGAGGATGTTAAGATGGCCAAACTGCTCATGCCATAATTTACTCACGTCATCTGAATGAGAGAAAAATAGATGAAGGTGGATTAGGAACAAAGTGAGAAAATGAATATAGTCGAGATCGATGATTTACTCTCCCAACTGCAACTGTAGAATCACTGTGTAATTCACGAATCATCATTGGATCAGGAGTGAACTCAACCTGCTTGCCTAAACCTATGTGAGTGATCAGATAGACTGATAAAAGATTAGTTGATAATGAGGGCACACAAAGAACATCATGGAATATGCTATCCCCCACATCAATAGACCCTCTCCCACACACCTCAATAGGAGTGTCATCAGCTATCAAAATAGAAGGCATAGTACACAACTCCAAAGATGCAAGTTCTTCCTTAGATGAAGCCATGTGGTGTGAAGCACCTGAATCAAGAACCCAAGTGGATGGTTGTGAAACAACTACTACAAGGGCCTTGCCCTTTCCTTTCCCCTTGTTGTTATCCTTTGCCTTACTAGACCCCTCATTAGAACTATGTTTTATAGATTCAGGAACACTGATATTATTCTTCTCAAGAATGTGTCAAGTGATCAATTTGTTTCTTCAAACATTTATGTTCATCATCACCGAATCTTTTACAATAGGCACATTCGACCTTCTCTTTCTTAGACTTGTCACCATTAGAAGATTGGGTCTCATTAGCTGCTTTTGGGCAAGCTTGTTTTTGATCCTTCTTCTCCTTACTATTCTTTTGTTTATTATCCTTACTATTACTACTTTATCTTTTTTATTCTTTTGTGCCTTGGTTGACAGCCAGGGCATGTGACTTAGAGGATTTTAGAGTGCCCACCTGGATTAGCTTATCCTACTCCCATCTGAGAGAGATAGCAAAGTCATCCAAAGATGGCATGGTGAATTGAGTACCAAGTGCACCCTTAGTAGCATTGAAGGTAGAAACAAATATAGAATATTCTAAACTTAGCTTAGAGAGAATACTAAGAATTAGTTGTTCATCTTTCTTTTCAATTCCACACTATTGTAACTGCAACCTAAGTGATTTCACTTTTGTGAGAAAATCTTGAATTATGTGGAAATTGCCTAAACTTAAACTAATTAGTTCATTTTCCAACATATGACCCCTCATTGAATCTTGTGTGCCAAATAGTGTTTCTAGCTTTGTCTAGATTTCATTTGGAGAATTCAAAGACTCAATATGAAAGAGCAAATAAGGAGAAATAGACAAACACAATGTTCCATAGGCCTCATCACATTTGTTAAACCACTTAGGCTTATCTTTATCTTTATCAGGGTCAGTTTCTAGTCCCATTATTATCCTATGCAAACTAACTTTTCTTTAGTAGATTGTCATGCCTGATTACCACTCAAATTTAGTTATAAGGAGTTAAGATGGGTACTGTTGCTTGATCCATGATGAAGAGAATGTAGAAATGAAGTGTTGAAAAGAAGAGAACACACAAGACACCCCCCCATTTTAACTCAATCAAAGAACTCCCCCAAGAAAATATGATTTGGCAGTTTATATTTAGTGCATTTACAACTGCCACTAGCAAGAAACATAGTGGACTTGATCTCAATGCCTCACAAATTTCTCAACAAATAAGTGTATGCTCAAAGTACAATCTAGAGATCAAAACAAATGAAACAAACACCACCACTACAAAGTAATTAAAAAATGATTCACTTTCAAAAATCAAAGTACCTCAATCCGAGGTCGTATGCAAAAGTTGTGAGTCTTCGAAGTTTCAAAAATGGGAATTGCACAGCATCACCTATGAGAATCTACAATTTCTGGAAAAATCATCCATTGAAATCAAGAAATGAAGCTAGAATGACCTAAAACAGGGCCTCGGAAGTTTGCCTTCAAATCTGAGATCGTCAATGGAGAGGGGTCAAGCACAAAATGGAGCCTGCACCAAATTTAGTGGAATTTCTATCAGAATAGGGGCATCACCAAGCTTAGAGCATGCCAGATAAATCAGGAACCACTGCCAGTTTTGGAAGACCTCCAGCCAAAGTTAGATCTTCGCTAATTTTGGAGTGCCACCAAAAATTTGCCAAATTAGACACTGCTAAAAACAAAATCAACCAATAATAGGAATTCTTCCAGTTTGGTGGCCCACATAGGTCAAAAAAATGGTATAGAAGCCAAAAGGCACGTAGGCCAAAGAATTTTTACAAAGGTTGTAAACAAAGTTTCTATTTTTTCTTTCTTTTAGCAGGCCACAAAGGGTTGATTGAGAACTATTATGACCTTAAAGTGTAGATGAAAGGAGGAGGGGCAGGGGCCAATGGCTACACCCATGCCCTTGTTGAAGGGTTTGTGCTCAAATCAAAAGCGCACAACCTATTTGATGGGTGCCAAAGCCCTTGTAAGGGTCGAAGCCCCATGTATATAAGAGGCTTGGTCCCAAGGGGCACTGAAGCCCCAATACTTAAGTGTTTTAAAGTGCTTTACAATAGTGCTTGAGCACTTAGCACTATATAGTGCCTTGTAAATTTTTTTTTTATTCTTATTTTTTTGAAAAATTTATAAAATTTGTATCTCGAAAATCATGTTGGGGGGCCAAAATGGCCTTCTGAAAAAATGTTTTTTCTTTGGATGCTCCCGGCATCAAAAATGGACAAATTACATATGAAAATTCATTTTATTGGCCTCTCAGACACAATGGTGGGGTCTTTTTGGCCTGAAAGTGCTCTGTTTGAAAACTGAGTTCCAGATCTGAGCAAGAAACCCCCATTCATAACTTTGTCATATGATCTCCAAATCTGATCAAACAAAAGCCATTTCTGACTCTCTCAAGCCTCTTGGATGCATTGGAACAATGAGAAATGCTGCCAATATAACTAGAATGTTGCAACCATCCAGATCTCACAAAAGACCACATGCAAAATAAAGAGGTTAATGGGTCTTGTTAAATCCTTTCTGATTCTCCAGATCCTTGAAAAATGCAAGAGAAAAGCATATAGAATTCACAAGATCTCACAAAGAACTCACTCTCTCAATCAAGAATATGAACTTAAAAATCTCAAAACAAAAGTTCTGATACCATGTTAGAAATCTTGAACAAGATATAAAACTCAAGAATTTTATAAGAGAGATTGAAATCTCCATAAATTGAAATACAAAATAGAAGCAAACTAGCGATTCTAAGAGATATACAAATGTCAATGTGATAAAATTGCATTAAAAGCTCAAAGCTTCATACAAAGAATGGTAGAGTAACTAGACAATGCATTCAGGATAAAAATACAAGCTAGAAGGTGACTATAAATAGGACTAAGAGAGGGAAGTGGTGGCAAATATGACCAATGGGAAGAGTCCACCACAATAGCCTAAAATAGGCAAGTGTAACTCCCATGGAAGATGTTGATACCCTCCACCCACTCACATTAATACTCACTTAATTAACCCTAAGCAAGCTTAATTATATGTTTAGGAAAAACCTAGGAATAGAAAATTAAATAACCAACTAGGAAAATAAAACCTACATGAACAACAAGTTACTAGAAACTAGTGATTTCTCACTACATTTTAAAAATTGTTTTTTTTTTTTTGCAAATTTGACTTGGTTTTGGTGAGAGACACCTTGTTCTCCATGTTTTAAGTTAGCACAAGTAGAGGAATATTTTTGTTGGATTTGGGGCTCCTACAAACCATTGATTTCTTTTATCTAATGACTCATCAAGAGTGTATTCATTTTTATCTTTTGATGCCAGGAGCTTCTATCAGCTGCCCATCTCAATGATCCAAGGGTCTATAAAGAATCTTAAGGAAAGTGAAGCCCCATTGGCACCAACTTCTTCTATGGTTGGTTTTGCAAGTGTTATGAAATTCAAAAACTATAAGAATAACATTTGGAGGGTTAGTAGAATCCATGCATCATTCAACACCTTTGGGACAAACTTGTCAGATTGTTTCTTCAGAGGTGCCACTGTTTTCTCTATTCCCTACCAGTTTGACATCAACAACTGAAGGGAAAGGTTTGAACACAATAAAAAGAGCCAATTGAAACTAAGGGAAAGAAATCCTAAGAGCTTCCACAATAAATGTATGTAAGATTAGAAGTCTTGCTACAATATTACTAAGCATTATGATAAAAATTAAAGCAAGGAAATAGGTATTCAAACCAAACTAACCTCACTTGCTCCTCAATTAGTTCCTCACCATTCTTCTATCATTAGAAGTCATTTTAGTTTTAAAAACTCATATTTACAAAGTTAATATAGAGTAAGATAGTATCCACAAAATAAATCTTGAAACAAAAGGTTAATAGATAATTTATAGTTATGAATTACCATGACTCATATTTTAGCTTTGATAGAGTTTATAGGTTGGTTATGAGGGCACCCTATAGTTGCCTCATTTTGAAATATAAAAAAAATAATGAACTAAATGTGACAAACACCCTTACAACTATCTCTATAAGTTAACATTTGTTATATACTAACCCTAAGATATTTCATACTATGTACAAAGCTATAAAAATGTTTTAACGTTGATAATTTTTTAACTACAATTTTGAAATTTCTTACTATTGTAAACTATTGAGAAAGGGTTATCTTCAAAAATGAGAAGAAAAGATCCAATTATGCTTAAATAAAAACTGTCATATATTATTGGAGTTTGTGAAGCTAGAAAATAATACAACTAACATTATCAAATTAACTTTCACATCATTGTGCAAAAGTATGGTTCTATACATGAGTGGCACTAAAATGAGTGCATAAATATCAATTTCTGGAGCTAGGAAAATATATCTAACAACAATTTTGAAATGTCTAGAACTCACCAAGGCATAAAAGTTGTGCTCCCCTAGAAATAATAAAAGAATCACCATTTTTCAAAGTCTTAATTTTTTCATTTGACCAACATCAACTAGCTAATTAAGTATTCAGACAATTACATCACTGAAAGCACATAAATTCTTTCTTCATTTGTTCCATCAACAAAATGTTTTTTCAAGGTTGTGTCTAGGGCAAAACGTGTATAATGAAATATTCTATGTGACAACATCTAGAACCAAACCCTTTGCTCTTATCTCATTCAACAATGAGAAATCCATATCAAGTTTTTTCTCCTTGCAAAAAATCAATCAATATACTATCTAGAACCAAACCAAAATGGGAGAGCCTCGACCTAGGATGCTAGCACATCATGTAGACATCTATGCATCACGTTGTCATCTATATGGAAGTAAAACCAAGAAAATCCTTGACTGATGCTTCTATCTAGGTTCAACTCGTTAGCTAGTTTGCAAATTAAACCAAAATGAGGACCCAACAACAAACCCAATAACATAATCTATTGGAAAAAAACATTGAAATAACTAGTTGAAAGATTGGAAATACAAAATAAAGCAAGGAAATTAAAAGGAAGAGATTATCAAACCCCTGTGTGGTTGAATCTCTCCAAATATTGGCATCAACAAAGACCAAATAAAATTGTTAGGTTTATTTGAGAGCTTGCCTTCAGGTCAGGCCCCTATGTTGGTCTTTCGACCTCCACAGACAAAAAGGATAAAAGTGACATTTATTGTGATTTCTATAGGTGTAAATGTTGATTCCAACTGGTTTTTTTCTTGCTTTCTATTCTTTGTGCCCGTCTCTTTAGTGCTCTATGCTTTCTTCTCTCTTTGGGTCACTTTTCTCACTAGCAATTGCTTGTGCTCTACATTGAAGGATGAAGTTTGTTGGATGCTGGAAGATTGCTTTCCTCAACCTTTTGTATGGGATAACCTTGTCCCTT
This sequence comes from Cunninghamia lanceolata, assembly GCA_027924645.1. Taxonomy (NCBI): domain Eukaryota; kingdom Viridiplantae; phylum Streptophyta; class Pinopsida; order Cupressales; family Cupressaceae; genus Cunninghamia; species Cunninghamia lanceolata. The sequence continues at coordinate 10,397,017 of BSBN01000346.1, read as the reverse complement.
AGTATGGTTGCCTTGTTTTGGCTAATATTGCGAGCACTTGGGTAAAAATTGGAGTTGCCAGATCTTTTGTTCACTTACTTTGCATTGTGATTTGCTACCTTTACTACTCTCCTTGACCACAGGTTGTTGATAGCTTGAGTAGCGACTGTCATGTCCCCTTCTTATTAAGTCATCTTTTGAGGTTGCATGCCCATTTCCATATTTCCCAATAGGCAAGGGGTAAGTGCTATGGAAATAGTTTTATAAGGGGGTCAGAATTTATTAATTATTTAATAATTTATAGAGGGCATGAATGGACTAAGTGAAATGCACAAGATTAATTTTGTGGGTGATGCAATGAGCCTGGACTTGTTACACCTACTTATGTTTGTGTGTGTTTTGGATGGGATGTGGTATTATTTTGTAGAACGAGTAGAAGTTACCTATTTAAATGGGGAGCATGTCAATTTCAAGTTATGCACTATCTTCATCTTGATATTGTTTACATAGTAGTGTAAAACCTTGAAATATCTTCTCTCCTCTTAATCTCCTCTTATAAAGAAAATAAAAGCAAATATAATTCTTAACCTCATTTAGTCCATCCTATCTTTGTAAATTTATTTTTTATAATGGTGAAAATTGCATACCTTGCACTTTTCCCCTTCATTTTGGGCTCACTATAACCCTATTGTCCTTTAATTAACCCTAGCCTTACCTAATCCTATATGAAATCATTCTTAGGAACTTATTCAAGTTCTCAGCTTATCTATTTCTAGTCTCGGTTCAAATCCTTAATTTGCAAGATTGACATATGTTAATATTATAGGTTCCAACTATAATATCTAACAAAAATCCCCCTTCCATTATGCTTTGATGGATGTCCATTCCCTGCTCCAAAGCTCCCATTTTGGCACAGGCAGGGAGGATACTAGATTTACAACTGCCAATTTCATTTGCTTAAAACTTTCTAAAGCCTTATCAACAAATCCATTTTGTGTGTGTCCTGCAATCATGGCATTCCATGAGACCACATGCCTTTGAAGCATTTTGTCAAACAATTCACATGCCTTGTCTATGCTTCCACATTTTGCATACATTTGCGACTACAACATCTAAAAAAATTCCTCTATATTTTATCCTTTAATGGAAAACCATACCTTGTTCCAAAGCTCCCATTTTGCCACAGGCATGGAGGATGCTGGCAAAGGTTGCAAAGTCTGGGTTTACACCTACGAATTCCATTTGCTTGAAAGTTTCTAAAGCCTTTTCAACAAATCAATTTTGTGCGTATCTGACAATCATGGCATGACATGAGACCACATTTCTTTGAGGCATTAGGTCAAACAGTTGATGTGCCTGGTCTTTGCTTCCACATTTCGCATACACGTCTATGAGAGCATTTCCAACTACATCATCTGAAAAAATTCCTCTACCCTTCTTTCTTTCACAAATATGTATACCCTTTTCCAAAGCTCCCATTTCCTCAATGGGTGAATCAAAGTAGTTCATTGGCCCTAGTCCATCAAACAAAGTCATTGAATCATTTGTGGATCTGCCCCTAAGCTTCAGCACAAGCTGTGGCAAATGTGGTCACGGGTTAGAGCCTTGTTTGTTGCATATGGTGAAACAACGTGACTTTCTTCCATGAGACGCTTATCTCTTTTTTCTTTTTTTTTTGCAATCAGAGACTTTACGAGCATCCACCAAATTTTCTGTGTGGGAAGAGAATTTGAACTAGACGCTAATAGCGATGGTTCAGGGATGGAAATGGACATTTGCAAAAAAGAGCGGGCCCACATGCCATCTAAGTAGTCAAAGCTTAGAGTGTGTGATTTAAGCCCAGTCGAAAAACTTATAATAATTTAAGTGTGGTAAAGCAGCTGATCTTCGCAGGTTTAAATAGAGCAGTCCCTAGCAGTCACGTCATAGGTTTAAATGTGTGAAACTAAATATTATTGTACATTCCAATAATGCAGTTCTAAACTACTCTCCACGTGGCGGCTTTGTTATGGTTGTCATCCCACAGAAATGTGGATTTCATGGGATTGAATTTTATGCATGTACCAGGTTGAATTTATAATTTCAGAGGTAAATGAGTCGATCTGTCTGTTGCATACGTAGTGTTGCATACGTAGTGTTTCATACGGTCTGTCTATCCAGCATAAATTCATAAATAACAGCCTGCACTAAGGACGTTCTCTTGAAGAGCTAATAAATTTTGGAGATACAAAACAAATGAAATCAGAGGGGAATGGTCGTTGTTAATTGCCAAGTTTACTCTTACCTGTCTCTATTAGTGCACAGACTTCACGAGGGGCTATGTGCATTTTCTCAGCAATTTGTCTGTAATAATGCAACTATGTGCATTTTGTAAAGAAAAGTGCCTCTTTTGTCTTTTTACCATCTCATTTTACATTTAATTTTAGTCTTGTCGTAAACATATTGTCTTGATATTCAATTTCTCTTATTTTGTGAACATTTTGCTTCAAACTTTGAATCTATCAATCACTTCTACTATCCATCACCTTAGAAAAAACTATCTTTTTGTCTGTAATAATGCAACTATGTGCATTTTGTAAAGAAAAGTGCCTCTTTTGTCTTTTTACCATCTCATTTTACATTTAATTTTAGTCTTGTCGTAAACATATTGTCTTGATATTCAATTTCTCTTATTTTGTGAACATTTTGCTTCAAACTTTGAATCTATCAATCACTTCTACTATCCATCACCTTAGAAAAAACTATCTTTCCCCTTAGAATTTTCCCTCCTAGGACTAGACAATCAACACAACCTTTCAAAAAATTATACATATAGCCTTGTTCTCCTAATTCAAATGTGTTTTTTCACCTTCTTAAGCTAGCCAATTCAATTAGTTTGACCATTAACTATCATCTTCCACACCAAATACCTCAAATTGAGCACCTAGGATCTTTTATGTTGAGACAAGCCCTAGGACATTATTGTTCATGAAAAAGACTCAATCAAAACACATTGTCAAGTAAATTCATCAGGCTTGCAACAACATCAACATACACTACTATAATAAGAAAACTTTATTTTACCTCGATGTCTCTAAGTTTTCAACTATCTATTGTACACAATGAATAAGAATAAGTGCAAGCAATATATTTTTGTAATGTCCCTGGCAAATGAAGGCAAAGATTTTTCCACACTTAGCATTTTTTGATCACCAAGATCGTGAGATCGGGTAGGGTGAGAGCATATGGTGACTAAGTGGATTAGTTCAATTCTTATATCTAAACCTTAAAGTTTAATTTCTACCATGGCTAGTGGCTGAGCTAGCACAACTTAGTTACAATATTACTTCGGTGAAATTTTATGACCAAGATTTCATAGAAGATTGTATTGGCAAGAAACCATCCAAATAGCATCATAAATAATGCTAAATACTCAGACAACACTCATCATACATTACATTGTAGATTATATAAGGATTGCTCTAAACATAGTGTTGCAAATATGTGCCTAAGCGGTGTTGTCATTGATGTCAACATATCCTTGTTGCCATTGGTGTCAACTGTATCCTACATTAGAGGAAATTTACATAAAAAAAGGGCCTCCTAAGGATGACATCATCACCTTTTTGAGTTATCAAAAATCAACTAAAAAATGACATCAACCTGTACGGTGACATCATCCAAAATAAAAATAAAATTATTTATTTTATAAAATAAAACTTTCTGATCTAAATTGGGGGATGGCGTTCGCGTGCTCTGCAAGCCGAGCTAGGGCGACCGTGCCCTAGCTCATTCTCTGTGTGTTGCTCGCTTCTGCGTTGTGGGGGGGGTTTTTTTGAAGCTTTCGGGGTGGTGGTGGTGGGTTTTTTTCTTTTCTGGAGGCCTTCTTGCTGCCGTTTGGGTGGCTTGTGGGTGGAAGGGTTTTGATCCTTCCCTTGGGGTTTTGTCTTTTTCCATTTCTTGCAAACGTGTCCTGGGGGTTTGCATGCCTGCTGGGGTTCTTGTTTTTTGCTATGCAGGGTGGGGAAACATCTGGGGCTAGCCCCAAATTGGATTTCCGATCAGCAGTTGGTTCGAAGCCTCCGGCGCATGGAGTGAATGTTTTTGATAATACGCTGTTTTCTTCAGAGATGGAGATGAATGATCTAGGATCGGTTAGTGGTTCCCGAATAACAAAGATTAATGGGTGTTTGGAAAGATGCAAAGAGCGACCGAAGTTGATTATCCTGATGGAAATGCTTGCAGATGATATTGAATACTATTCAAGGCACTCTTTTTATTGCAAGTTCATGGGTTTGAGAGTCTCGCTGCAATTTTTGGAATCTTGGGCTTAGCGGACTTGGATGCCAGAGGGGGAGATGGAGATTAGGCTCCTTGCAAACAACTTTTTTATGGTCTCTTTTGATTGCATGGCAGATCGAAATAAAGTCTTCGAGGGCGGCCCCTATTTTTATAACCAGGTGGGTTTGTTTATCAAGCCATGGCATGCTGGCTTCAACCCGACTGTGGCACTACCAAGTCGGATCCCAGTTTGGGTTCGGTTGCCGTGGTTTCCAGTGGAGTGTTGGCGGGATGACGTGTTGCATTTGGTGGCTTCAATGCTCGGTAAACCTGTTGGGTCTTCACAACAGACGCAGTATAAAAAGGTAATGACTTTTGCTCGTATCTGTGTAGAAATTGATTTAAGCAAGCCACTACCAGATTCTATTGAAGTGAGTGCTGGATCATATACTTGGGTGCAACAGCTAGATTACGAAACCCTACCTTTTCGGTGTCGTCTTTGTCATGAATATGGTCACTTGCAGCGTAGGTGCCCTAGGGCTAAGCCTGTGGTGCCCCAACCTTCTCAGCCTTCTCGTAATCCACCTAGGGCTGATAATGGTAAGGAGCCTATTCCGGGTGATGGTAATGGAGATGATGGCTATGTCCCTGTCAAGGCTCGCAATAGGAATTGGGGCCAGAAGTGGACCTTGAGGGAGAGGCAGGTTGATGAAACTTTTAATAGGTTTGAGGTGCTGGATGATCTCAGCCAGGGGGAAGTGAATCCGGGGTTGCTAAACTTGGATCAGGGAACTTTGGGTACAGGACAGGATGGGCCACCATTGGAGGCCATGCAGGTTGTGCAAGAGATTGGGGTTGGGTAGATGGATACGGATCAACAATTGATTGTCCAGACTGAACAAGAATCTTCTTTTGGAGCTTCGAAGAGTGGTGGAGGTGGTTCCCCATTGCCCCTAAAAGGAGGCAAGAATGTGGGGAAGAGCTCTTTGGCCTCCCCTCTTTTGGGTATTCAGCAAATTGAACTGAAGAAAGGGATTGGTGACAGGACTTCCAAGTTGGGAAGGAAGAAGGATATGGAGAAGATTAAATTAACTGGGGAAACTTTGGTGGAGTCAGGGTCAGTCAAGACTCTGGATTCACATTTTTCATGCCCCCAGAAATGATTGTTCTCTCATGGAATGTAAGGGGCTTGAACAGTGGCCCTCGATAAAAAGTTGTTCGTGATTTGGTTAGGAATCATTCTCCGGATGTTCTTTTTCTTCAGGAGACTAAATTATCTATAGATAATATGTTGGCCATGGCTCCTAAGTTGTGGAAATATGGTGAATGCCAGTGTATGGGGGCTCTTGGTGCTTCTGGAGGGGTGGCTTGTTTTTGGAACCCTCAGAAGATTTTCCCTCTCTGGTGGATGTCCTCTAGATCCTCTATATCCCTAGTCGCCTCTTGGTATGAGACTGGTGAGTGTATTCTCCTCTCTAATGTGTATGCTCCTGTTGAGTTTCCGGGTAAACAACTTCTTTGGTCCCATCTTCGTTTTGTTTGTAGCTTAGCTCCTTACCATCCGTGGGTTATGGCTGGCGATTTTAATGCTATTGTGGAGTTGTCTGAGAAAAGAGGTGGTATTCCTAGGTTGGAGCCTTCTGCTCTATTATTCAAAGATAGCATTTCTGAATTAAATCTTATTGATGTTCTGCCAAGTAATGGTTGCTTCACTTGGAATAATAGGAGAATTGGTGAGAGTTGTGTTGCTGAGAGGCTTGATCGATTCTTGGTTTCCTGTTATTGGGTTGGAGACTTATGGTCCACTTGATCTGAAATTCTTGATTGGAGAGGCTCTGATCATTGGCCGATTAAGCTTAGCATTATCTCTGCTCGAAGGCCTCGTTCTCCCTCATTCAAGTTCCAGATTATGTGGTTACGGGATCCTACTCTTCATGAACTTGTGGCTGAGTGGTGGCGGATTGGTAGACCAGCTTTTGGTACGGCAATGTACACATTCTCCAAGCTTCTTCAGTTTGTCAAATATCAGCTTAAAAGGTGGAATCAACGATGTTTTGGTAATATCTTTCATGCTAAGGTTGCTGCCCAGGAGGAGTTGAATAATATTACGCAGTTGATTCGTGAGAATGGGGCCTCTGAGGATCTTCTAAGGGAGGAGGCTAAGACTTTGAAAGTGGTTGAGGAATTTGAATTGCGGGAAGAAATCTATTGGAAGCAAAAGGCCCGAGTTGAATGGTTACAGGAAGGTGATAAAAACACTGCCTTCTTCTTCAATTCTGTGAAGGACAGGAGGTATGGTAATTCCATTCCTTTTTTGGTGAATGATAGGGGTGAACGTCTTGCCTCGTTTTAGGAAATCTCTGCTGAGGCATCTCAGTATTTTGCTACTTTATTTAGGGAGGATTCTCGAGGGGGCTCTGTTGAGGAAGCACAGGTCCTTTCTTGTATTCCTTAGTTGGTCTCCAGGGAGGCGAATGAGTATCTGATGAAAGATATCTCTCTTGATGAGCTGGAGGGGATTGTGTTTCAGATGAAGAAGGGTAAAGCTCTTGGTCCCGATGGTTTCCCAATTGAATTTTTTCAGGAATTCTGGGATATCATAAAGTTGGATCTTTTGGCGGTTGTCCTTGAGTCCCAAAGGAATAAGCAGATGCTTCGTGCTCTGAATTCCACCTTCCTAGCTCTCATACCCAAGTGTGAAGGGGCTGATAGGTTATCTCAGTTTCGGCCTATCTCTCTTTGCAATGTGGCTTACAAAATCATTTCTAAGTTATTGGCTGAGAGATTGAAGAAGTGGCTTAAAGTGCTGATTTCAGAGGAACAGAGTGGATTTGTGGCGGGTCGACAGATTCTTGACGGGGTTGTCATTGCTACGGAGACCATCCACTCCATGGACAACTCCCATGAGAAGGCTATGTTCATTAAGCTAGATATGGCTAAGGCTTATGACAGGGTTAGATGGTCTTTTTTGTAGAAGATCCTTGTTTCTTTTGGCTTTGGTGAGGAGTGGATCCAATGGGTCATGAGCTGTGTCACGTCTGTTTCCTTCTCAGTTTTGATAAATGGAGATCATTCTGAACTTTTTTGTGCCTCAAGGGGCTTGCGCCAAGGGGATCCTCTTTCTCCGTATCTTTTTCTGCTTCTTGTGGAAGGCCTTGGACATTTGTTGAAAAGAAGGGTGGAGCTTGGCACCATTCAGGGTTGGCGATGGGGTGGAGACTTGCCTCCGCAATCTCATTTACAGTTTGTTGATGATACTGCCTTGATGGGGATGGCTACTGTTAGGGAAGCTACTAACTTGAGGCAGGTGTTGGACATATATCTTGTTGCTTCAGGACAATTGATTAATGAGGAGAAGTCATCCATATTCTTCTTCAATACCCGGCCCCCATTCAGAGAAGAATTGCTAATATCTTGAGGTTTCAGATAGGGGTTCTCCCTTTGACGTATCTGGGTTTCCCAATTTCTGTTCGCCCTCTTCCCAAGGGTTCTTGGCAGAATATTATTGATAAGCTCCATGCAAAAGTTAATCATTGGACCCACAGATGGTTGTCTTTTGCGGGGCGGGTTCAGCTTCTCAAGTCGGTGGTGCAGGCTCTCCCTACCTACCGATGTATGCTTCAGGTGGCTCCAATGGGTTTTCTGAGGGAGTTGGATTCTCTTGTGAGGTAGTTCTTATGGGCAGGAAGTTTGTCATCCTCCAAGTGGAGCCTGGTCAGGTGGGATGTTGTGTGTAGCCCAAAGCAATTTGGTGGTCTTGGTCTTCGACAGTCGGCGTTATCTGGAGTGGCTGTGGCTGCTAAGCTATTTTGGAGATGGTGTGTGGAACTGGATCGGCCATGGGCCAGGATATTATCTCATAAGTATTTCCCGGGGATTCCACGGCAGGATCTCCCTCATTACCCTCTTGAGGGGAAAGGTTCAGTGATTTGGCATACTCTTCAAAAGGGTGCTAAGCTTATCAAGGAAGGTTTATTTTGGATTTGTAGACGGGGAACTGAAGCTCTCTTCTGGTCAGATTCTTGGGATGGATTCCCTCCACTTACTTCTCAGTTCCCCAACCTTCTTCCTCTATGCCAAAGATTTCTCGAGGCTGGTTGGGCTAGGGTGAGTGACTTCAAGTCTATTGCTTCTTTTGGTCAGTTGGAGGTAGCTCATTGGAAGGATCCCGCAGTGTAGCCAGATTTGGGACTTGTGGAAGATAGTGCTGAGCTTCACAAGATTCTTCATAGTAGGAGTTGTAGTTCTCTTCTGGAAGAGGATATTCTTGCTTGGACCCATAATCCTAAGGGGGTTTACTCTGTTGCTTCTGGTTATCAGGTGTTATTAGCTCAGAAGCTAACTGGGGTAGAGGTTCATTGGTGGAAAAGGGTGTGGAATAAACTCTCGTGGCCTAAATGCAATTGCTTTGTTTGGACTTTGGCTTGGAATAGGTGTTTGACCTAGGATAACATTCGTAAACGGGGATTTCAAGGACCTTCAATTTGTGTTTTGTGTGGGGGAGCAGAAGAGGATTCTTCGCATTTGTTCTTCTGGTGCCCCTTTGTTGTGCAGCTTTGGCATTGGTGGTGGGAGGTATGGAAGCTTCCTTGTATTCATGTGTGCTCTTTGGTTGAATTCTGGGATAGTATGGGAAGACCTCCTTCTATGGCTTCCTTTTTGCAGGAAGTTTGGTTCGTGGGTCCTACCTTTCTGCTTTGGCAGATTTGGCTGGAGCGGAACCGCCAAATTTTTCGTGATCAGAAGTTGGTGGGTCGGCAAGTTTGGCTGTGTATGCTAGGAATGGTGCAGGAGTCAGTTTCAGCTAAATGTGATTTGGTTTTCCCCTTGGAGAGAGGTGATGATGAGTTGGTGGCTAGACTGGGTCTTCAAGAAATTCATTCTTCTTTTGTCAGTTCCAGGAACTGTAGGCATGGAAAAAAGAGGGTTCAACGGGTTGGAAGGTGGTTACTTCCTCCCAATGGATTTTTAAAGATCAATACTGACGGTTCTTCTAGGGGCAATCCTGGGCCTGCTGGAATTGGTGGAGTTGGTAGGGACTCAGCTGGGTCAGTGATTTTTATGTTCTCTATACATGAGGGGGTGAAGACTGTTAACTTCATGGAGGGTCTGGCAATTCTGCATGCTATTGAGAGGGCCCTTGCTTTGGGTTGGAGAAAAGTTATATGTGAAGCTGATTCACAGATTTTGATTAATCTCTTGAATGAGCGAAAGATATCTGATATTAATTGGCAGTTGGCTTCGGTGGTTCAGCAGATTCTTCAGGTTAGTTCTCGGTTGGAGGAGGCATCCTTTGTTCACATCCCAAGGGAGTGGAATCGAGTTGTTGACTGCTTGGCCAAATGGGCCTCTGAGCATGATAGTGGTTGGAAAGTTGAGGATTGGGATCAGGTTAACCCTGAGCTGCATCTGGATTTAGACTAGTTCTTGGAGGAGGATAGGAGGATACATGAGGATAGTTGATGTTGTTTATGCTGTGGGGCTTTCGCCTTGTTTTCTGGGGCTGGGTCCCTTAGTTATTATTGTAATGCTCTTTTCTGATTTCTAATAAAGTTTTTACCCCTTTGTTTTTATAAAAAAAAATAAATAAAACTTTCTAAAATCCTATGAATTAACTCATGATGGTTAATTTAACTCTACATATCCTATTCTATCTTAATCATCTTTCTAAATAATAAAGATTCTTTTTATTTTTTTTATTTATATTCTTAAGTTCTATTATAGAAATTATTATGTTTTCTAAAAAATACTTTCATTCTTTAGGAAAAAGAAAATCTAAAAAGCATTTCAAAAATATTTCAACAAATATTTTCTTAAAAAATTTCTTTTATTCCTTAATAGCATTAAAAATCATAAAACCTACTATAAACATATTTAATATATTTTCTAAATCTATAAAATCATAAATTTAAATATATATAAAATTATAAATATATAAAATCGTTAATCTATATATATAAAATGATAATATGAAACTTGATTTAATATATAAGATTTATAAAAATAAAATATTAAATATAAAATAAAATATCTAAGCTACTTGTACTTTGCTACTACTTATAATACTTTGCTACTATTTATAAATAATATAAACGTGTTTATTTAAATAAACATACATAAAAAATTTAACAGATGAATATTTTAAACCTACATTCAAATTTTTTTATTTAGTACTTTTTTTAAGCTAATTTAAATTTTATATACTAAGAAAAATTCTTTAGAAATAAAATTTCTTCTCTCACAAATTTAAAAAAATGTATCTTCAAAATAACTCAATGCGGAATGAAAAATAAAAATTTATTGGAAAAAGAAAAATTAAAAGCTAACAAATATTCACAATAAAAATATTATTGAAGAGAGAAAAATAAAAACACAAAAATAAAAAAAAATAAAAAATATTCATGATAAAAATTTATTAGATAAAAATAAAGCTAACAATTTTTATTTATATTTTAGAGAAAGAAAACAAAAAAGCTATTGTATTATTTCATATATATACATGTTCAAAAAATTTAAAAATAAACTACTATAAGAGTTTGTTTTAAAATTAGGAAGTGTGGCTTTTTAAATATAACTTTTAGATAAAAGACTTTTTAAATAAAAAATAAATAATCAAGAAAAGAAATAATCTAAAATGAAAAATGAACTTGATTTTTTTAATAAATTATAATAGATATATGTTACCACTTTAGAAAAACAATGAACTTAAGTTTAAGACTTTTTAAATAAAAAAGAAATAATCAAGAAAAAAGAAATATGAAAAGTGGACTTGACTATTTAATAAATTATAATATAAATATATGTTACCACTTTAAAAAAACAATGAACTTGAGTCTTCTAAGAATTATAATAGAAACATGTGTCCCCACTTAACTCATGTAGTTAAGTAATTTATATTTATTTATATTTAAATAATTTGTATTATATGAGATAATTTTTTCTTTTTTAGAGTTTCTTAGGAGGCCCATTTTTTATGTAAATTTCCCCTAATGATTTTGCTACTTGTATAGAAGATTAGTTTATTGAGGATAGAAAATTAATGAGGATCAATGTATGCAGACCATATGGCTGAGTAGAGGATTGTCTGAAGAAGCTCTAATTAAGTTATGAAGGGTTCGTATGAAGATTTGAAGAAGATATGGCCATTTGAGTAGAACCAATTTTGCAGTGTTCAGAAGAGATAGAGTGACAGGAAAGAGGTCTGGATTGTTCTGAATATGTCAAATGATGATTTGCGAATCTGGAGGCATGTTTGGGAAGTCAATGTGTATCATCCATTCAATTGGTTCATGGTTTGGAGGTCTGCAAGCAATCTTTCTAGTGTGACAGTCATGATAGACAGTATTCTTGAGGTATCGAATCAAGATGCAAGTGATTCTGACAATTTGGAGTAGTGTGGATGTTATTGTTGAATTCAATGTGCTTGTGGAAGTCTCTGGATCGTGTGTCTACTGTATTTGAGATCCGCATTGAAGATTGAGCTCGTTGTTGAAGAATTCTTCCTTGATGTTGCTGTTCTTCCCAGTCCTGGACGACCAGATGATTCAAGCGTGTTGCGGGTGATCTAAGAACGATTCTATGGAGTGTGGTGTGTTGATCGAGGAAGATTTGAGTCCCAGTCATGTTTGGCCGACAACTTTGTGATGAATGCATGAAGTCAGATGTTTGGAGTGCCGACCTTGATGTTTATTCCAAGGTTGATGAAGCATATAAAGGAGTGTAGTTGAGTCATGGAAAATTATCCTTGTGCAAAATCATAAAATCCCAAAAAGGATTAGAGGCAGAGCAGAGAAAAGGAGGAGCAGAGGAGAAAGAATAGTAAAGGATATAATAAAGAAGTATTTGGAAGAAGAGAAGAAGTTTTATGAACACTCAATGATACTGAACTAGGCATGAAGTAGATGTTATTTCTTAGTTAATTCCTTCTGTACTAAAATAAATTCTGTAGGTAGGGAGCCTCTCTTTTGAGCAATGAGCTCTGGGCAGTGCGCCGTAACGCATCTACCTTCTAATTTTCTAAAATACTTTTAACAGGGTACAAATCTTTGTGGGTTAACCCCCACTGTGGTTTTTCCCTTAACCGAGTTTCCACGTCAAAATCTTGGTGTCAAGTGTGTTGCTTATGTTTCTGCTCATATGTTGTTGATCCATGCTTTAATGTTTACATCATTAATCTGATAGTAAGTTAACAAAGAAGGTTAAAAGCAGAAAAAGATTTATTTTGTGTGATAACTGATTCACCCCCCCTCTCAGTTGTCCAGTCTAATTCCAACAATTGGTATTAGAGCTAGATCCTTTAAAAGAAGCTTGGCCGCTTGAGGAGATCCAGGATGTCGACCTACAAGAAGGATAGTCTGAGATTTGATGGAACAAATTACTCTGTTTCGAAGAGTTACATGGAGTGCCATTTGCAATGCATGGGTTATGCTTATTGGGTGATAACCAATGATGAGTATAAACCTCCAGAGAAAGGTCCTTCAACTCCAGATCAACTCAAAGATGCTGAAAATAACCTTTGACCAAAAGAAGCCTTGTTGAGTGCCATGACTGATTCAGAAATGACAAATGTCTTTGGACTAAAAACTACTCATGAAATCTAGAAGAAGTTGGAGAATTGTATGTAGGCGATGAATATGTCAAATGTGCCAAGCTACAAAGTCTGAGAGAAAAATTTGAAAATCTAAGGATGAGTGAAGATGAAAACATCACAATCTACATGCAAAAGATAAATGAACTTGTGTGTGGTATCAGGTGTGTTGGTGGAACTTTGGAAGAATTAGAGATTGTGGCAAAAGTGCTCAGATCTTTACCTAATTCATACAAACATAAGGTTGCTGCTATAGAGGAGATTAGGACTATCTCAGAAGTTATAAGAGATCAGCTAGTTGGCAAAATTTCAGCTTTTGAATTAAGTGGTGATTTTCTTCCTAAGTTTGCATCTACATTTAAGGCCAATGCATATGGAAAACAAAGATGATTTGGGTGAAAGCTCTTTAGCAAGATCAAATAGATTTGTGAAAGAAAGGAAGGATCTTAAAGATGATGAAATTGAGACTACAAATCTTGAAGCTCTTATTACCAAAAGAATGCCAAGAGGATCTGGTAAGTATGAAGGAAAGTTGCCACTCAAATGTTTTTCTTGTAATAAGATTGGTCATTTTGCCTCAAGATGTCTGGAGATGTTTTCAAAACTAAAACCTAACAAATATTAAGGTCAGAAGAAATGCTACTATGTCCAAGAAGCTGGAGAAGGAGTCACAGATGATGAATCTGATCATGGAGGTTCCAATGAAAATGATTGGGTGTTCATTGCTATCAAAGAAGAAGATCTGGTGTCTACTGAATCTACTAGTTGTGCAAATGTGGAAAGTGCCTTGGCTTCTCAGGTTGTTGAAAATGATGAATGGGTAATTGATAGTGGATGTTCTCATCATATGACCAGTGATAAAAGTAAGTTTGTAAGCTTTGAAAAAAAATGAAGGTGGTCTTGTGAAATTTGGAGACAATTCAGCTGGTAGAATTTGTGGCAGAGGATCCATCTCTTCTGATGGTAAGAATAACACAAATGATGTTTTGTATGTGGAAGGACTGAAGCATAATCTTCTCAGTGTTGGACAATTGGTTGACAAAGGTTATGATCTCTGATCCAAGGATGGCAAATACAGAATCTTGGAAAGCTCTGAAACTGAAATTGCATCTGGGACACAAACTAGAGGTAACATCTTTCATTTAAGGAGTTCTGGTAAAAGTTGTTTGATTTCTCAGATAGATCAAAATTGGTTGTGGCATAGAAGAATGTATCATGTGAATTTTGATAATATTGTTAAGATAAGTTCTACTCAGGATGTGAGAGATCTTCCAAGACTTGTGAAACTTGATAGCATGTGTAGAGAATGTTAATTGGGTAAACAGAACAAAACATCATTCAAAAGTAAAGAACAATTTTCAAGTGGGCGATTGGAACTTGTGCATACTAATCTATGTGGTCCTACTCAAATTAGGAGTGTGCAAGGAGACGGATATTTTATGTTATTGATTGATGATTACTCCCAGATGATGTGGGTAACTTTTTTAAAAGAAAAATCAGAAGATCTTGACAAATTTAAAGTGTTCAAAGTTATGGTGGAAAATGAGATTGGTGTGAAGATAAAGTGTCTGAGATCTGATAGAGGTGGAGAGGTGGAGAGTTTACCTCTGGTGAGTTTGATACATTCTGTGAAAAGCATGGTATAAAAAGATAGTTATTTGCTCCTAAGACTCCTCGGCAAAATGGAGTTGTGGAAAGAAAGAACCAGACCATTCAAGAAGCTGCCAGGACCATGATGATGGAAACAAATGTTCCATAAATTTATTGGAGAGAAGCTATGAGTACTGCTATCTATACTCTTAATCGGGTGCAGATCAAAGGCAATTTTGGCAAGTCTCCTTATGAACTCTGGTTTGGTCATCCTCCTATTGTAATATATTTTAGAGGTTTTGGTAGCAAATGCTATATCAAAAGAGATAAGGATCTAGGCAAGTTTGAAGCAAGAAGTGATGAATAAATTTTCTGGGTTACTCTACTCAAAGCAAAGCATACTGATGCTTTAACAAGAAGTTGAAAAAGATTGTTGAAAGTACTAATGTCAGAGTTGATGAGAGCAAGGAAGGACATTCCAGGTCTTACATATATGATTTAGATGATCAAAATTAAAATCCAAGTCAAGAAAGGCAAGTGCAAACTCAGATTTAGATATAGATTAATCCAGAAAATCTAGTAATTCAAGAGGATAGTGCAGAAGTTGAGAAACAAGCTCAAGAAATAGAAGTTCAAGCAAATCCCAAAACGTCCAGGTATGTAAGGATGAATCATCCTGAAGATCAAATCATAGGAGATATAAATAAAGGTGTTCAAACTAGGAGAAGAATTACTGAAGATCAAGAAGAGATTTGTTTAATTTCAAAGATTGAACCAAAAATAGTAAGTGAAGCCTATGAAGATGAAAAATGGTTAAAGGCAATGGAAAAAGAACTAATGCAAATTGAAAAGAATCACACTTGGGATCTTGTTTCTAGACCTGAGGACAAAAATGTGATTGAAACTAAATGGGTCTTCCAGAATAAACTAAATGAAGATGGTGAAGTTGTAAGAAATAAAGCAAGGTTGGTATGCAAAGGATATTCTCAAGTGGAAGGAATTGATTTTGAAGAAACTTTTACTCCAGTGGTAAGAATAGAGGTAGTCAAATTGTTTCTTGCTTTTTCTACTTATAAAGATTTCAAAGTCTATTAGATGGATGTCAAATCAGCATTCCTAAATGAAGAGTTAGAAGAAGTCTACATTGAGCAACCAAAAGGATTTCAGTTGTCTGATCAGAAAGACATGGTCTGCAAATTTAGGAAAGTATTGTATGGACTCAAACAAGCCCCAAGAGCCTGGTATGCAAGATTAGATAAGTATCTGCTAAAGCTAGGATATAACAAAGGCACTACTGACATTAATCTTTACTTCATGATTGATCACGAGAATATTCTAATTGTTGAGGTATTTGTTGATGATATCATTTTTGGTGGAAATGAGAGCATATGCAAAACATTTGCTGATCATATGCAAAGTGAATTTGAGATGTCCATGTTTGGTGAGATGAATTTCTTCTTAGGTTTGCAAATCACTCAGTTAGATAAAGGTATCTTTATATCTCAGTTTAAGTATGTGAAAGAATTGTTGAAGAAGTTTGGAATGGAAGATTCAAAGCTAATAGGTACGCCCATGGTAACTAGATGTAAGTTGAGTAAAGATGATGACTCCCAAAAGGCAAATCAAAAAAGGTATAGATTAATTATTGGAGGTGTAGACACCCAATTTTGTCCCAAATTTGTCCATGTCTTGCAACACCTTGTTAAACCATACTCTTAATCCCATTTATCCATTAACCAATTAATTAAATAAATTTTATTTATTTAATTAAAATCCCATTCAATCCCATCCTCATCCTACTTAACTAATTAATTAAATAAATTTTATTTATTTAATTAATTTCCGCATCATATCTTATCCCATCTTATTCATCTACCTAATTAATTAAATAAATTTTATTTATTTAATTAATTTCCACACCATATCTTATCCCATCCTATTCATCTTTCAAATTAATTAAATAAATTTTATTTATTTAATTAATATCCAACTCATATCCCAACTAATTCAAATATTTTATTTGAATTAAGTCCTCATCTTTCACCACATTCCAACACTTGTCCAGTCAATCATGTGTTGTATTACAACTTTTATCTTTCACATGCACAACTAATGGGACCTAATTTTAGTATTTATCTACACAAGCACACCTAAGCCTTATCCTCCTTTGCCACATGTCACATGACTACAATTTCTTGATGTGCAAGGAAACCTAACTTAATCCTATCCATCCATTTTCACCTAAAGCCCTAATTGATCCTAGCCATCCATTTGAACCAAGCCAATTCTATAAATCAACCCCCTCATAAGCCATTAGCATGCATTGATCCTCAAGTATCCACATGCTGTCAAAATATCATTAGAGCCTTTGCATCCTTCATCTATCATTCATTCTAGCATCTTCATCTTAATGTTATGCTGTAGAAGTGAGCACCCAACATTCTTCCAACAATAATGCTTCAAAATCTTGCATGCTCATGCGAGGTGGAGAAGAGCAATGGAGATAAATCGAGCATAGTGTGGAGATCGGTTTGAATTTACATTTGTTATTTTGATTTTCATGTTGTCTTGTGCTGCATTGTGCATTGCTAGGGTTTTATCATTGCTGTTTATTCATTTGCCTTGATTTGCAATTTTACCCTAACTACAGGAGGACTACACTATCTGACTCAAACCAAACCTGATATCATGAATGTAGTTGGGCTTGTTGCTAGATTCCAAGCTGATCCTAAAGAATCCCATGTTGTAGCAGTCAAAAGAATCTTTAGATATCTCAAAGGAACACTTGATTATGGCTTGTGGTATCCAAAAGACAATGATTTTACTCTTCATGCATATACAGATGCTGATTGGGCAGGAGATGTGGATGATAGGAAAAGTACAAGTGGTGGTGCAATCTTCTTGGGAAGTAGATTGGTTTCTTGGTTGAGCAAAAAGTAGGAGGCAATATGCCTATCTACAGCAGAGGCAGAGTAAATAGCAGTAGCAAACAATTGCACTCAAGTTATGTGGATGAAACAAATGTTGAAGGACGTCAGAATTGTGTTTGGGGAGCCGGTCACAATCTTCTATGATAATTCAAGTGCAATAAGCATCTCAAAGAATCTAGTGTTGCATTTAAAGACAAAGCACATATCCATCAAGTTCCATTTCTTGAGAGAGAAGGTAAATGAGAATGAAGTCAAGTTGGAGTTTGTATATTCAAAGGATCAGATTGTGGATATTTTCACTAAGCCTCTTCCCAAGGATACTTTTGAGTATCTAAGAGAGAAGTTGGGGGTTATTATCCCTCCTGATCAGAATTAAGATGCACTAGAGTGCATCAGTCTGGTAGAATTCACAGTCACATCTTGTGATCTAGATTGATGTCAAGGAGGCACTACTCAGGGGTAGTAGTTTGCATGTAATTTTTGAGTTTGGTCTAAAACAAAAATAAGGAGAAAAGACTACAAATATGTGCCCTTTGCCATTGATGTCAAAGGGGGAGAGAAGTTTATGTGCAAAACTAGTTGCTAATGAAATAGGCAATGAAGAAAGTGATTACATAAGTGATAAGAGAGGGGGAGAAGGTCTTGTCTTAATGGTCAAATCAGTTTTTCACATCATATGTTGCCATCAATGACAAAGGGGGAGATTGTTGCAAATATGTGCCTAACTGGTGTTGTCATTGATGTCAACATATCCTTGTTGCCATTGGTGTCAACTGTATCCTATTTTGCTACATGTATAGAAGATTGGTTTATTGAGGATATTGAGAAAATTAATGAGGATCAATGTATATGGACCATATGGATAAGTAGAGGATTGTCTGAAGAAGCTCCAGTTAAGTTTTTAAGGGTTCGTATGAAGATTTGAAGAAGCTAGGGCCATCTGAGTAGAACCAATTTTGTAGTGTTCAAAAGAGATAGAGTAACAGGAAAGAGGTCCAGATTGTTCCAGATATGTCAAATGATGATTTGCAGATCTGGAGGCATGTTTGGGAAGTCAATGTGTATCATCTATTCAATTGGTTCGTGGTTTGGAGGTCCATAAGTAATCTTTCTAGTGTGACAATTATGATAGATAGTGTTCTTGAGGTACCGGATGAAGATGCAAGTGATTCTGACAATTTAGAGTAGTGTGGATGTTATTGTTGAATTCAATGTGCTTGTAGCAGTCTCTAGATCATGTGTCTGCTATGTTGGAGATTTGCAATAAAGATTGAGCTCATTGTTGAAGAATTCTTCCTTGATGTTGATGTTCTTCCTAGTCCTAGCCGACAGGATGATTCAAGTGTGTTGCAGATGATGTAAGAACAATTCTATGGAGCGTGGTGTGTTGATCAAGGAAGATTTGAGTCCCAGTCATGTTTGGCCAACATCTTTGTGATTTTTATTAAGTCAGATGTTTACAATGCCAACTTTGATGTTTATTCCAAGGTTGATGAATCATATAAAGGATTGTAGTTGAGTCATGGAAAATTATCCTTGTGCAAAACCATAAAATCCCAAGAAAGGATCAGAGGTAGAGTAGAGAAAAGGAGGAGCAGAGGAGCAAGAATAGTAAAGGATAAAGTGATAGTAAAGAAGTATTTCGAAGAAGAGTGGAAGTTTTATGAGCACTCATTGAGACAGAACCATGCATGAAGTAGATGCTATTTCTCAGTTAATTCCTTCTATACTAAAATAAACTTTGTAGGTAGTGAGCCTCTCTTTTGAGAAATGAGCTCTGGGTAGTGTGCCTTCTATTTTTCTAAAGTACTTTTAACAGGGTACAAATCTTTGTGGGTTAATCCCCACTGTGGTCTTTCCCTTAATCAGGTTTCCACGTCAAAATCTTGGTGTCAAGTGTGTTTCTTATGTTTCTGCTCATATGTTGTTGATCCATGCTTTAATGTTTACATCGTTAATCTAATAGTAAGTTAACAAAGAAGGTTAAAACAAGAAAAAGATTTATTTTGTGTGACAACTGATTCACCCCCCCTCTCAGTTGTCTAGTCTAATCCCAACACATAGTCTAATGATAATGAAACAGTACCATTAAACTCACATTAATCCTCTACGGTTGTTGATGTGGAGAGGCAATATGAGTATTGTAGTAGCTAGGTACCAAGACCTGCAAATTCTATGTTCCTCTTTGTAATCCTTTCACACATAATTATGGTACAACAAGCTACACCTAGCAAGCTGACTAAAATGAGAGCTTGTAATAAATTGCCCTCCCAAATTGTCACTTTTCCCTTGCCACCCACAAGTGACGATTTTGAATAGGTGTGACAACTAATGTAGTGATCAATGGTTTGAGATTAAAAGTAGTTTATAATATTGAGAACTCCCTAAAGGCTTATTGGCCCATATGAATCGGCTTCCTTTAACACACACATCTTCAAACATCTTTCCTAGTATGACATGGCTAACAGAAGCACACACACAATGTTGTTTAACTTGCATGGCCTAGAATTGCTCGATGGAGTGGCTCATAATGATATTATGATCAACCCACAAATAAGAACAATAAGGTCTAAACACAATAGTTAATAATTAATCAAACCCAGTGGTTAATGCTTCTAACAAGATTTTAGTCTTGTATGATTCCTTTCACATTTGGAATGGCCAATGTAGACACCCGAATCTATCCTAGCACAACCTTATTCTAAATTAACTAAAAGATTGCATTATTTAGTTAACTTATCCCTACCTAACATATCCCACATACTAATTAAATAATAAACTTATTGTTTTAACTAGCTATTTTCCCTCTCACGCATAATTAAATAATTTTATTATTTAATTATTCTTTTTTCACCTCACATAACAAATGGCTATTTTTTCTCCAACATGTTTCCACATTTATATAAATCAAAAGACATATGTTACATAGTCATAACAAATGACTATTTTGTTGGAAACAAGGTAGATAACTGAGAGGGGGGTGAATCAGTTATCTTAAATATCTTAACTTTCTTTTCTCTTTAATATTAGTGCAGCATCAAAACATAAGAGCATACATAATCATGAGAGTAGAAATAAAATCAACACACATAACACAAGGATTTTTACATGGAAAACCCTGTTAAGGGAAAAACCACGGGGTGACTAACCCAAGATTGTATTCTCTGTTAAAAGAATAAGAAGTACAAAATGGCACTTGCCAATTAGGGCTCACTGCCCGAATACATTGCCTACAAGAGACTCACTATCTAAAAAGTTTATGGAAGGTAACCAGGTGTTTGAACTGATGAGAAGCATCTACCAATGTTGAGGTTCAGTTCTAGTTAGGCTCAATATACTGATCTACTACACTTCATTCTTCCTCTGCTTTAGTGCTGCTATTCTGTCACATACCGGACTTGTATTGCTGCTTCCAGACTTATCTCTACCTTTGCTAACACCTTATCATTCCACACACACACACCTTCATACTGAAATCCATCTAGTATATATATATGCACCAAGGATTTCAACATCTTTCTTAGTCGGCAACTAGAATACTCAAGATATTTACTAAACACTGGTGTGTCGGCTGAATCCATGCTTAATATGTGATGTGTATCAAAAACATAGACATAGAAGTCATCAATCATGTTATCCAACCTTGTATGATCCCTTAAATAGCTTGATCACCATTAATTTCTCATCCGGATTGAAGTTTGATGCTTTGTCAGTCAGTTCTTCCTCAGTCTACTCTCCCTATCAGAAACCCAACAATTAGATGCTCATATCTTTTCACTCATTCATCATTGGAGGCTCAATCTCTGCAATGTAGTAGTCATGGTACTCCTCATTACTTGTCCAAGTCTACAACTTTCTGAGTTACACCATCTGAGAGACCCAGACCTGATTGTCAGACCTTGTTGCATGCTCTATCCTTGTTCACCAGACCAAAACATTCTTCAATTTGACTTCTGGTATAGACATACTATGTGCTACGGATGTGTGGGATGGAATTTTTTGCCATCAATGACAACACTCATGAAGCCACACAGTGTCTCTTGCCAACAATCTCCCCCTTTGGCATTGATGGCAACACTTAGTGAAAAATGACTAAGTGTCGTAGCAAAACTCCCCCTTGGTTGATGCTCTATCTTATGTACTATTTTACTGGAGCTTCCCCTTAGCTAGATTCCACATTTTTCACTACCCCACACTCCCCCTTTGACATCAATGGCAAACGGTGGAATCTGCACGCCAAAATTTGCAAAAATTAACCTATACATAGCCGCATAAGTATATATACATGTTATACTTACATATACTTAAGTATATCTGCAAAGGTGGTCTTCAACTGTACAAATTTTGTCACCCAACTCTGCTTCATCCTATCCAAAATTGAAATGTGGCCACTCAAAAAAAATGCAAAGGCTTCTCCCCTTCTTAAGTCTATCGGATCACTGGTCCAGGCTGTGGTCTGAGCATTAGTTAAGGCCTCATGCATTGCCTCTAACTTGGGGATAATTATCCCTCTTAGTTCACTCATCCTGCTTATTATATTCTTCCTCTCCTTTTCAAGCCTCTTTATTTCATTTATAATGGTGATAGCTTGGTACTCTTGATTCATTATAGATGTGGTGAGGGGATCAAAATTTTGAGAAAAACTTGACAGTTTATCTTCTTGTTCTTTTACCTTCTTTTCAATATCCTTTGTCACTTTAGACCAGGATAGACAAAATTTTTACATTTCTCCACCATCTTTAAGAGCATTTTCTAGGCTCTTTATGCCAATATCTAGGGTTCTCCTATCATTAGTTATGAGTCCCTGCTCTTCAGTGAATCTGTTTCCCAAAAATTCTTTCCAAACTTTCTCTTCTGTCGATTTCTCCAAAGAATCAGAATGGGTGCTAACAAAATTAACCAGAGATTTCAAGTTACTGGATGGAGAGGCCGAAGGATCCTTTTGGAAGGAAGGCATAATCTTCTCCAGCATCCCAAATGCAATCTCTATCATCTCATAGTCCTCCATGTGAGACTTCAAAAGCTTGCCTTTTGCTTTAGCTTGGGCAAAATATGTTATCTTCATTGTCTGGACCGGAGAGAGGGAATCAAAATTTAGTGGTACTTGAAATAATTCTGGTTCATCTATCTCTAACATTTCTTTGTTCAAGAAGCTCTTTATTGCCTCAACAGTGTCTCTTGCCGGTGACTGAGTCTTTCCTTTTGCCACCTTAGAACTATCATCTGGGATCTTCTCCGTTTGATCTTCTTCTCTTCTCTTTACCTCTTCTTCTTGACTCACTTTTTCTTTTCTTCCTTCTCCTTTAGCTCCCAAGTCTAGAATGTCTACAGTAGGATACGAAGGAGAGATGTTGATTTCTTCATGGACTTCCTCTTTTGGAACAGAGGAATCCAAGTCCTTAGACTTCTCCTCATCTATATCTTTTGACTCTTCTACATTTTTCACAGTAGATTCTTCTTTTGATTCACTTAATCCTTCAACATCCATGGTAGAAGGTTCTTCATCTAAGTCCTCTATAATAGGAAGATTAAATTTCTTGAAGGAATTCCAGAGGATGTCTTCTGTTTCTTTTTCCACCTAATCATTCTCTCCAAGCATAAGTTTGTTCATTCTTGCTTTGCTGCAGAACTCATCCTTGCAGTCCTTAAAGATCATGGTCATTTGTTTTGGAGTAATGGAAGGATAGAGATGAATTGCAATCTATTCTTGGATCTCTAGGTCCTTTGCCTTAGCATTCTCCTTTCTCAGTTCAAGTACCTTCTCTAGACTTTTGGGAATTAGAGAGATGATTTCAATGAATGCTTTATTATAAATGTTTAGATACCTGACTGTAGCATCTTCCAAGATCTTCTTGTCAGTATCACTATATTCATCATAAAATTTAGTGACTAGTTGTAGGTTCCCATGCATTGTGATTGCCTTGATTATATCATCAATAGAGAGAGTAGGCCTTTCAACAAATTCTTCTACCTCTTCTTCTTTATTTTTATCAGTAGAGGATTCTCTAGATGTTTTCTTCTTCTTCTTGATTTTCTTAACTTCCTCATCAGATTCTGTTTCTTCATCATCCTTTTGGCTTAAGTATGACCTTGATGCCTTTGTTTTCATTCTCTTCTCTCCCTTTTCGGATGTCTTGGCTTCCGATTTTGAGGCTCTTGAGCTCTTAGAGGTAGTAGGTGTAGAGCTCTTGGAGGATCTAGTCTGGGAGGAGGCTTGTACTAGAACACTTTCTTTTTCTGCTTCTTGTTTCTCTTTCTTAGCTCTTTCTATTTTCTCTCTATTTGCATCAACTGCCTCCTTTGATATGCCATATTTCTTGGCAATTTCCTCTACTTCCCTTCTCACTTTTCTTTTCATCTCTGGTTGTCTCAATTCAACATGTATCTTTACACTTAATTCTTGATAGGTTCCAAACCTTTCTGCCTTAGGATCCTTAGGCTAACTCAGCAAGTGTTGGACATGCAGCTCCAGGATTTTCTCATCTATCTCATAGCACATTGGCATAATCCAGACTATTCTAGGCTCAACTACCTCCATTAGGCATTGATCGGTATCTACCATGAAGCATACTATATCCTTATATTTTTCAACTATTGTTTGAGGAATTCTCTCTCTAGCCTACATCATGCCTTAGAAGTTCTTAAAATATTCCCAGAGTGTTGTTCTTTGAGCCTTGGCATCACCAAGCCCATACATGTAGTCTCTAGTTTGTATGGCAACCGGTCTATCATTTTGCCATACCCAACCACTTGATCTGGGTAGCTCATTCATATAGTAAAAGAATAAACACAGTATTAAGCCACCATACTTGAATGAGTTTTTCTTGTCCTTGATTTTCTGCAAGTTTTCCAACAATTGGTTCAGGAGGTCACATAGATTATAATCTACATTTTCCCTTAGCATTTGATATGCAATATATATTATAGTTCCAGACATAGAGTTCTCCCTACTGGAATGATATATTTTATATCCAATTATCATAGAGGCAAATTTGACATCCGAATCTATGATATCTTCTATTGTCATTGCTCTTTTGTCAAACTTTAAGCCAATAGCCTCACTTACTGTCTAGTTCTTGACAAATTTGAGAGTAGGCAACCCACCGGATGAGTGCAATCTAGTTACTGCCCTAATTGCATCTTTTGTTATTTTGAAGGGCTTCATTAACCACATGAAGTTGTCATGTATTCTTCTAAGAACATACCGGACCCATTCATCTTCTACAAAATAGGGAAAGTGGATGCAATGTCCAAAATGCTTATCCTGGAGGGCCTTGTATTGAGGTTTAAGTTTAAATGTTTCATCTATTAATTGTTTATGATAGATATCCATCAGCTTGGATTCCCCAAATTCCTCAATATTGGCATGTATATACACCCTAACATCTTCTACATGCAGAACCCCATGCGGAATGGTAGAGAAGGCGCCTAAGGGATCAACTTCTAGGGATTTGTAGGGGTGTTTCCTGAACTTTGGGTGCAGCCTATCAGTGATCTTAACAACATTTGGAGTAGCCATCTCTGCAAAGGATTCGGAGAGAGATATTCAAAAATGAAAATACCTTTTTATGCTTCTAGGGTTCACAAAATGAGCTGAAAAGTTTGCTAGTTGAATTGGATTCTATGGTTGATCTTTGAGAGGGTTAAAATAATCTTGATGTAGAGCTCTTCCTTTCTTCTTTTCGAATGCAAATATGCAAATGATGAATAAAGAAACCCTTTTATCTCTGTGCAAACCCTAATTTCCTATTGCAATAAATGCACAACTTAAGTTATTCTGGTTGCCTTGTTCTTCCTTGTTCTGAGAGAGATCTTTCTGAACCACTGAGATGTACTTAAAATTATTTTTAGTGATAATTGTCAATGTATCTCCTTTCCTCCAATCATGCCATTTATCCGTAGATCAAGATATTTCAATTTTGAATCATACTAGATCTAACTGTGAAAGTCTTGCTTTTACTGGATGGCAGTCAAACCAAATCAATCTTAATCTTGGATGATTAGACTCTTCAAATCTCCTTGTGGATCTTTCATATTTTTACCGAGGGTTATTTAGATATTTCTCTAAGAACCCTTTAATCCACAACACTCCATGTGCCAATTTTATGCACCAATTGACTGGCTAGGGGATTTATTTTCCTTTGTGACTCCCCCTGAGCCAGATCTCATCTATTTAGTTTCTGGAAGGAATATCAACACCAGATTCTGGAGCGGATCCATCCTCAACATTTTCTGTACTTTTCTTCACCTAAATCTTGTTCATCTCCCTTTGAACTTCATCCGCATTCACTTTTCCTTTTCCTTTGTCTTGATTTTGATTATGATGCACCAGACCCTTTTTATCCTGATTCTTACTTCTGTAGAATTTGGCAATATGACCAGATCTATTGCAATTGTAGCAAACAACATATCTTTGCATATTTGACTAATATCCTCTTGATCTACATTGATTAGCCATATGTCCCATTCTATTGCATGCAAATCATCTACCATTGAATGAATTATTTATTTGCATATTTCTACATTCATGAGATTTGTGACCATACCTTTTGTAGTTGAAACACTATCCGGAGAAGGATGAATTAGTTTGATTCATTCTTCTTCTGCATTGAGTTGCTTTATGACTAAAGTTGTTGCAATTGTAGTAGGATCCATCGAAGGATGGATATCTTTGAGCATTTGGTTGCCTTATCGGAGGTCTTCTAGGCCTGTTTCTTTGATTTCCTGATCCAGAGTTCTTCTGACTGGATCTAGAGCTTTCACCTTTCTCAAAATCCAAACCATGCTTGTCATCTACCTTGTTTTGGATTTCAAGAACTTCAAGTTGAGCTGAGCTTATCTTGAATTTCTCTTTGTATTCATTTGCTATTTGAAGATCTTTTTTAAGAGTGTCTATCTGATTCTCAAGTTGTTCTTCATTTTCTCTAGCTTCTTCAAGATCAGATTCCAGATGCCTAATTATTCTGTCCATTTTGTGGTAGTCCTTTGACTTCTCCTTGAGAGATTGGTTTAGATTATTTTCAATTTTTCTTTTCTCTTCATTTTCTTGGGTGAATCTCATAACCCCTAATTCCATTTCATGCCTTACCATAATGACCTCTTTTGATAGCTTCTCACATAGCTTGTTTTTATCATTTAGATCTTCATGAGTATCATTGGATTCACTTTGACTTGTAATTTTTGAAGTAGTTCCTTTCTCTTTTTCATAGAGATACTCAATTTTTCTTTTAGTTCATTTATGAAATCATCAGCTTGTTTGAGTCTTTCACTCAAGTTATTGACTTCAGAGTGAGATTACTCAAGATCATCTAGGGTAGACTGAAGTTGTTCCTTCATACCATACATATCCATTAAGATTCCCAGATCTTCCTCAATTTGTTAGGCTCTGTTTAGAGGAACTTAGCTCTGATAGCAATTGTTGGAAACAAGGTAGATAACTGAGAGGGGGGGTGAATAAGTTATCTTAAATATCTTAACTTTCTTTTCTCTTTAATATTAGTGCATCATCAAAACATAAGAGCATACATAATCATGAGAGCATAAATAAAATCAACACACATAATACAAGGATTTTTACGTGGAAAACCCTGTTAATGAAAAAACCATGGGGTGACTAACCCAAGATTGTATTCTCTATTAAAAGAATAAGAAGTACAAAATGGCACTTGCCAATTAGGGCTCACTGCCCGAGCACACTGCTCACAAGAGGCACACTGCCTACAAGAGACTCACTGTCTACAAAGTTTATGGAAGGTAACCAGGTGTTTGAACTAATGAGAAGCATCTGCCAATGCTGAGGTTTAGTTCCATTTAGGCTCAATATACTGATCTACTGCACTTCATTCTTCCTTTGCTTTAGTTCTGTTATTCTATCACATACTAGACTTGTATTGCTACTTCCACACTTATCTCTACCTTTTCTCTCACCTTATCATTCCACACACACACCTTCATACTGAAATCTATCTGGTATATATATCCGCACCAAGGATTTCAACATCTTTCTTAGTCGGCAATCGGAATACTCAAGATATTTACTAAACATTGGTTTGTTGGCTGAATCCATGCTTAATATGTGATGTGTATCAAAAACATAGACATAGAAGTCATCAATCATGTCGGCCAACCATGTATGATCCCCCAAATAGCTTGATCACCATCAATTTCTCATCTGGATTAAAGTCTGATGCTTTGCTGGTCAGTTCTTCCTTAGTCTACTCTGCCTGTCAGAAACCCAACACTTAGATGCTCATATCTTTTCACTCATTCATCACCGGAGGCTCAATCTCTAGAATGTAGTAGTCATGGTACTCCTCTTTACTTGTCCAGGTTCATAACTTTCTGAGTTAGACCATCTGAGAGATCCAGACCTGATTGTTGGACCTTGCTGCATGCTTTGTTCTTGTTCACCAGACCAAAATATTCTTCAATCTGACTTCTGGTATAGACATACTATGTGTTGTGGATGTGTGGGATGGACTTTTTTGCCATCAATGACAACACTCATGAAGCCACATAGTGTCTCTTACCAACATATTTTTTCTCCAACATGTTTCCACCTTTTTCTTGTGAGAACTTTGGGATCTTCTAGATGAATCTTGGCACCGATCAAGCCACCTAAGTCGAACAAAGACACACTCTGTGAGATTTCAACAAACAAGAATGCAAACAAGAATGAAAGCAATGAATTGCAATGAAGGAGATGGTGAATTAGCTCACATGTACAAGTACATATAGGCACAAGTCTCTTAGGAATAGGCGTGTCAGAAAAAGGAAAGCAAGCTTGAGAATAGTAGTGACCTAGAGATAGGAATGCAACTACTTAACTCAAGATAAGTGACCCTCGACACCTATTCTAAACATAGATGTGATAATTAAAGCACTATGACTCCTAGTCCTAGCATGTGCCAAAATAGAAAAGTACAAAAGCCAAAAGACTAAAAATAGCCCTATCCTAAGTGAGCTTAATATACACTAACACCCCCCTTTAAGCATAGCCTAGGTGGGCTAAATGAAGATGGGTCCCGACAACTAGGCCTGTTTAGGTACCCATGTACAATGCAATGTACTAAAATCTCTCATAAAGTGGAGAAAGGAAGAAAACCATGTGGGAAAAAACTTCCCTGCAAAAGACAGAAAAGAAAACTAGGAGTTGGCATTGAGCCTAAAACCATGTCATGATGACTGAGATGATGCAGACAAGAACCTCTCAAAGAAGAGAGAGAAAGAAACTATGTAACCACCCCATAATGAAGTAGCTCCTATATGCCAAAAGAGGATGCTCATGTATGAATGCTGAAAATGATCCATTTGTGGCAAATGGCATTTCTCCCCTTAGGAAGAAACAAATCCAATGGTGAATTCTCAAAGAAATAAGGTGAGGTGGTAAGTTAGATCATGATGTACCATGTCTCAGAATATGGCTCAAATGTCATCATGATGATGCCGAAATGAGTCACAAAAAAATCAAGAGTAACATGCCTAACTGAGGTAAGTGACCTCTCAAAATCATGTGAAGATTAATGAAGAGCAAGATCCAAAGAACTGATGTAAGGATGTGGAATGTCAATGCATGCCATGTGGCTACAAAGCAAATCCCACGAGATGTCCTGTGAAGAATCACTGGAAGTCCTTAGTGAAGCCTCTCTAAACTCTATAGTAATAGCAGGTGTATGTATACTGTCATCAAATAGAAAGACAATATCCTCCAAAGTGTCATCAAGATCTAAAATGTGAGACTCTATAAACAACTAAGAGATGTCTAGTAGAAGTGTGTCCCAATGAGGTGAATCCAGAAGACATAAATGACCCTGCTATAGAGAATCGCTGGAAGCTCTCAGAGAAGCAACTCTAAACTTTGAAGTGGCAGTAGGTGCTGTAGGAGTATTCCTAACTATAGATGGGGTATCAATGTATGTCAACCAAATAGATTGAAAATCCTATGAGGATATGTCCACACACGAAGGGGAAATAGAAGTCTCAGTACCATCCACAAGAGCCTGGTTATCCACAAAAACATCACTTTCAGACAAAGATCTAAAGTCTCCATACTACTAACAGATGATGGTCCAAGCAGTGAAAGGGCACTCAATGTAGCCTATATGATATAAAATACCCACAGAACTAGTAAGACCTATTAGTCCATAGACCATGTCTTTTTAAAAAAAATCATTTATTCTTTTATTTATAGTCACTTGGCTCAGGAAGAAGTCCAAAGAGATAGGGCAATATAGATCTGTTCAAGATAGTGATTCTTTATCCCTTATTTCTAGGACAAATAGTTCTCTGAGGTTAGTTTGATGATAGATGGATGGAAATAAATACCAGAATCCATGATGAACGCCCCCTGAATTTGGAACTTTATCTCAGTTCATGATTACAAAACACTCGATTACCCCAAACTGAAAAAGCAAAAGGAAGTACAGAAGTGTACAAGACATGACGCAATGGATACCCCCTGATTAGATATATAAATCTCCCTAAATCAGCACTTTATAATGTAGTACTTTAGGCAATTACATTAAAAATTACTTATTTTTAGCACTAAAAAAAACAAAATTTTTAAATGCATTTGTCCAAAAATAAAAAAACAAATGATGCTAGAAGAGGTTAACAATTTCCCAAATCTTTGAATGAATAGTTCACCATGGTCTTCTCTCAAATTTGATGCCCTTTTCAATCCAAAACACCTTTCTTTGGAAAAAATCAAATGCCCCCTCTCTGCAAAAAAATACAGGTTGATTTACCTTCCTCTGTGGGCGTTGGCAACTGGGAGCTGATTTCTGCATGTTTTAGGGCTAATTTTAGGCCAATTATGGTGCCCTCATTATGGATTTAAGTGTCTTTGTGCAGATTTGAGGTGCTCTCTGTAAATTATGGCACTTTACTGGCTGCCAAACCCCAAAATGTGCTTTCTTGGTTGCCAAAATGCTAAACCCATATGGCAAATGAATCGTGGGTTTGTTCGCTCTACCAAAGCATTTGGATTGACAACAAAAGGCCTCCCTTCACATCTTCCAGTGCTTGGATCAGATCACTCTACCAACACGCCTTAGTGCAGAGGAAAAAACCAAGGGTTTTCCCTAAAAAATGCTTCAGTGTAGGGGTAATCAATGGTTCTCTCCAATTCGTGAGGTTGTGAGGGCTAGTAGACCTCAGATTGACATCCATTTTGGGGCATGGATTAGTCAAAACACTAGGTTTGCCTTCAATTAGGCCTATTTAGAACCCAAAAGGTATGCCTTTGACCTCTAATAGATCAAGTTTCTCCCTTGAATTGGCAAGAGATCCTTGATGCAGAGTATGTGTCACTCCAAATGAGATAGATTTTGTTGTGACCTTGCTGAGGGCACATGTCCCTGTGTGCCATGACTTTGGTAAGGAAAACTATAGATTGCCCTCCTCTTCATGGAAAATGATCTCTTATCTAGACTCTACTATAAAACCTTCTTCCACACAATGTGGGAAAAATAAAACATAGGTACACAAAGAAAATAGATGCTTGAATGCAAATAATGTTTTCATCAAACTGACCCATATACCAAACCATCATTCGAACCAGCAAGGCTCTGATACTATGTGAGAGCTTTGGGATCTTCTGGATGAATTTTGGCACCAGTCAAGCCACCTAAGTCGAGCAAAGGCACACTCTGCAAGAGTTCAACAAACAAGAATGTAAACAAGAATGAAAGCAATGAATTGCAATGAAGGAGATGATGAATTAGCTCACATGAACAAGTACATATAGGCACAAGTCTTCTAAGAATAGACGTGCCAAAAATAGGAAAGCAAGCTTGAGAATAGTAGTGGCCTAAAGATAGGAATGCAACTACTTAACTCAAGATAGTGACCCTAGACACCTGTTCTAAACATAGACATGCTAATTAAATCACTGAGACTCCTAGTCCTAGCATGTGCCAAAATAGAAAAGCACAAAAGCCAAAAGACTAAAAATAGCCCTATCCTAAGTGAGCTTAATATACACTAACATTTCTAGATCAAAAGACACATGTTACATAGTCATAACAAATAGTTGTTTTCTCTCCACTTTTTCCTAAATCAAAGGAGACACATGTTGCATAACTACAACAAACTCTCAATCCTATGAAAATTCTCTCATGCATCCTCCATCATTTGTTTTCTTCCCTAAATATCTATAAATAAGAGTTTCATGCTCTCATTTGATCATCCACTTTTATTCTATCTATATGTTTTCATTTTATCATCTATGCTCATACTAAGGGCATGTCCCCATTAATGCTTAAATTTTTTAGGAGATATTTGTGGAGCTAGTGACCCCATCAATATTTTATTTTTCTTCTTATTTTAAGGATTTATCTTTGTTGGGACCCAAAATAACGGTAACACAAAACTCTAAAACATTCATAAATCACCTAGGTAAGGGACTGTCGTCAGTGTGACAAGAAGAGGTTTATCAACAAGTTTAGGGTGATTTTGGCCAACTAACAGGAGTGGGTAAACTCCTCTGCTCTTTGGGCTCAACTAGACCTAGGAGGGATATTCCTAGAGGCATGAAATGAAATACAAATAAACACACACAGCCATACCCAATGTACACTTGATCCCAAAGCTGTCACTAGATCAAGACAAACGGGCTACACAGGCCTCTCATTAAGCTGATTCAACCATGCGAATGTACATGCACAGGAAAGATGGTTTTTACCCTGAACCATAGATGAAAGGTTTGTTTAATTTAAAAAAGTTTTTGATCCCTTTCCAATATGGACCAGTGCCTACTCTATTGGGCAACTGAGTCATAAGCAATAAAGATGGAAGAAAAGATTTGAACCAACATCAACAGAATACCAAAATATATTCACATACTGGACATACTTAATTATCCAAAACCAAGCTACAAAGACCCATTTGTAACAAAGAGAAGACTCAAAACAAAGCTTGTATTGATTTAAATGCTGTCACACATTATCAAATCTCTATTACAATCGCACCAACAAATGTGTTGAAGGAAAACATACAATTGCGATTATACATTCCCCTGAATCTTTACAAATAGCCATGGATACATACCAAAGTATAAAATATGCTTTCCAATTCATTCCTATAGTGCATCAAAACACATCCTTCCATTTACTACCCTGACTGGCTTGATTTGAAGCCCTGAAACACTCCTGAGGCACTGCAGACCACACAATTAGCTTAGAGACCAACCCTAAAAACATCTAAAAAATATGTATATATAGCAATACAATTCTTATGCAGCCCCAGGCATTGAAACTCAGTCAACAAGAAAAACCTATGTTGCATTAAATTCAGGCCCACTCCCTCTGTTAGAAGATTTGGTCGCTAGGAAGAAAAACCACGCCCTGCAACTCTGAGAATTTCAGAAGGAAGTTTGCTTGCATGTTTGGTGTACTAGAAACATTAAAGAGGGAAGGCCCAGGCAACTACAATATCTGATTTGTTTGTCAAATGTACCCATGTGTTGAAGAAATTTCATTGTTTCAACTACCTGTATGGCACAGTTCTGTAGTCCTAAAATCTAAGTACAAATCAACCCTTAAAGCTACTTTAAAAGTGTTGTCTAATTTTTCTACTTTGGGCCACTTTCACTTCTAACTATACCCATCTATATTATGGTCATTATTCCCTTTTTTTATCAGCCATCTTCAACTTTTGTGTATTTTCTGTCTGCCATTATCCTCTTTTATTATCCAAAGAATTACTTTTCCTTATCAAAAAATCTTTAATTCTTGGAACTGAGCTTGCTTCTTTATAGACAAATCTTCCCTTTGTGAACTCTTTCTGTCTTCTATTCTTTTGCCTCTTTATCGACAAATTTTCCATTTGTCAAACCTTTGACTTTGGGTGCCATTTCTCCTTTATTGGCAAAAAAGCCTTTTGCCAAACTATTCTTCCTTATCTCCTTAGTCAGCAAACTCTTGCTTTCATGAACCAAGCACCTCGACGCCTTTTATCAGCAAAATTGTGATTTGGTAAACAATATTCTTTGTGGCTTTTATTTCCCTTGTTAGCAAATTTCCAATTTGCTAAACTTTTCCTTTTCTCTCAATATCACTTCTATTGGCAAAAAAGCCTTTGCCGAATTACCTCATCTTTTCCTATATCGGCAAAAATGTCATTCACCAAACCATTTGTACTTCCCCTTTCTTATGTTGGCAAAATGAAACACATTCAAACTTTTCCTTGATCTCCCTTTTGGCTATCTTTCTACCTTGTCAGCAAATTACTCTTTTTCTGAACTTTTCTTTAGTTCGGCAAATAGCCGATTTTAGTTGATAATGAATTAAAAAACACACTTATATATGTTTTCCCACTTATAATCGACAATTCAAACCAAAAGAGTCGACAAGGATAAACCTCTAGAGAGGTGTTAGGCTAACAAATATTTGAATTAGACACAACCTAAAGTGAGAGACCTGGGTGGTACCACCCAAGTCTTTTAGCCTCATTTAGGTCTAGGGTAAGTTAAAACAAGGGGGCCATATTCCAATTTTACTTTGGTGTTGGGCAATTTTGTGTCGGGATAAACATTTTGAATGTATAATGTAATAAAGGGGACCTAGGAGATAAACAAGGAGGTAAAAAGACATGTAGACACTTTTTACTCCATAACAACACACACTCACACAAATACTCATTTAATTAACCCTAAGAAAGCTTAATTATATGTGTAGGAAAATCCTAGGAATAGGAAATTAAATAACCAACTAGGAAAATAAAAACCTACACTAACAGCCCCCCTTAAGTGTAGCTTAGGTGGGTGAAAATATGGGTCCCGACAAATGAAGCTTGATGAGGTAGTCATGTACATAAAAATCCCCCCAAAGAGAAGAAACCCCCTAGGAAAGAGATAAAATCCCCCCCAAATAAAGTGAGAAGAGACCCCCACAAATAGAGAGAGAGAGTCAAGACTCCGAGTAAGATGACTAAGAAGCCCCTAGAAGATGAAGCCTCTTGCACGCCTAGCAAAGCTCAGAGATGAAGAATTTACTTTTTGTGAAGGGTTTGGTGAAGATATTGGTAATCTTCTCAAAAGTTGGACATTAGCAAAGGTCAATGACATGGCCATGGATGAGCTCACATATGTAGTGCATATGGACCTCAATGTGTTTGGTCTGTTGATGATGGACCAGATTGTGTGAGATCTAAATGGCACTTTGGTTGTCACAAAATATGACTGATGGTCGTCTGATCTAGATACCAAACTCAGTGAGAAGATTCTAAAGCGAGATGGCCTCAATGGTGACATTCATAGCCCCCCTGATACTTAGCCTTAGTAGAAGATAGAGAAATAGTAGACTACTTCTTGCTCAGCCAACAAACATGACCTGAACCAAGTGAGAAGCTATAACATGAAGTAGACTTGCGATCCTGAGAATTGCCTACCCAATCTGAATCTATGTAGTCCACCAAGTCTAGATCAATACCCACTGCGTACTGAATCCCAAAAATGTGAGTACACTAAATGTAGTGAAGTATCTACTTGGTTGCTTTCTAGTGCAACTCATGGGGCTCCTCCATGAATCGAGAAACCATGCCTACAACATGTTAGAATTGGAAAAAAATTCACACTTTGCATAGCCTCCACATACTTATCATGTTATATACCACATAAAATAGCCATTCTGTAATCTTATGATCAATATGAATTGCCAAAATTTGTGTGACAAGATCCATTTCAAATGAATATATTTGTAAGAGAATCTAAACCTCTGAAATTTCCTTTCTCAAGCATTATCGGCCAAATGTGACCTCATTGCTAGAACCCTCCTCATAGCTCCACCAATAAGCCTATGAAGACATAATAATATCCTATCAGGGTAACAATACCCTATTAGGCTAACCCTTGAAGCCCTCTCCCCAATAGATCGACAAAGATGGTAACTAGCGAGCATTTCATGGAAATTGATATTGAGTGGGATCCTACTGGAAGATATGTTGAAACATATGTTACAACTGTTCATGAGATGGAAAATGGCTTTGACATATGGTCATTCAATAGAAATCCATTATACTGTGTTTCTAGGGATCATTTTTACCAGTTGTTATGGTGTCCAGTGCCACCCTCTCTATTGAGTCTAGAGAAAGAAGGGAATTCTATGAAACCAAGGAGCACGGTTGAGGGAAATGTTGTTGAAACAGGAGAAGATAGCAATGTCGATTCATCATCTCCAGCCTAGATGAATGTTCTAGAGTTAAATTTTTGACTAATTATATTATTAACAGTTGCCAAATATGTAAAGAAAGCGAGGAGCTTTTATGTTGTGATGGATAAAACTGCAACGTGACTTATCATCTACATTGCCTGAAGCCTCCATTGGTTTGAGTTCCTATTGGTGAATGGTACTTCCCAACTTGTGCATATAAACGATTATCACATGATGTGCACTCAGTTTGTAAAGGAATTGAATCGATATTGGAAATGAAAGATCTTTGATACTAAACAAAATGAACATGGAAAGGCAACTAGAAAGGATCTCTCAATAGGAAGAAAGGTGCATCCCAATTTTGAAGGAGAAACACCTTGAGTTGCTATTTGAATTGATTGAGTTGAAAGAGCCTTTTGTGAGATTACAGATGGAAGGAATTACTGCAGAACTTCTTGGTGAAACACGAAGCAGTGAACATCATTTCTTTGTCAAGTAACGACGGGCAGACTTGTCTTGTTTGATGTAGACAATCCATTCATCCACTAGAAGCTTATAGTGCAACATTCTCCAGGCCTTAGAGATGGGATTCTCAAGGCAAGTCAGGCAAAAGGCTTTGGTACACAACTTTTAAGAGAGAAATGAAGAAAACAGTGCCCATTTTACCATCTCCAATTTTTGGTGAAATCATATTGAATGATAGTATTCATTTTTTATGATCAATCCAATGCTGACAAGGTTGATGATGTAGTTATCAATTTCCTAATCCATGTAGTAAATAACAAAGGAGATTTTGATTTAGTGCTATGACTTTCATACAAGGGTAGATTACATGGGATCAAGATCCTGTTTTGCGCTATGGTGGAATGTATGCTCTTGCCTTGGCATATCATGGAATATCCAATAACAAGGCATTCAATGCCTTCTACACTTTGTTGTCTCAGAGGTAAGTAATGATGTAAGGGGAACTGCAGCATACACCATGAGTATTTACTCACATAAACTACAGCAATGGTTCTTGTTCCATAAATCACGACACTAAAGATTAAAAAACCCTAAAATCGGTGGGACTTCTCCATATCGGGGTGATGAGTTTTTAAGTCCCACCGATCTGCCGATGAAGTGGGCCCCCAAAATTTATGGAGACATTTTCTTATCTATACGAGGTCATTTAAAGCCACTCCAATACTCTAATACACAAGAAAATATTTTATTGGAGTTTTCCATTTGATAAAATACAATATAGAATGGAAGAGATAAAACAAAGTGGGATTTATTGAGATAATGATAAAGTATAGATGATAAAACTCTACACTCAATAGTCAAAAATGTAATTACATTTTCGAGGGAGTTGTGAGAGATAGTTTTCACCGAGGAGGTAATAGGGGTAAATGTTTCACCCAAATAAATATAAAGGTGACAAGAGAAATGGGATAAATATTAAAGTATTATTTCCCATGGAGTACTTGAAGAAGATTAATATTGGAAATAACTAAATGAAGAATGAAATGCATGCAGAATGAAGGCACATTATTGACAAACCCTAATGAGAGGGTGGTTAGTTATTATCATCCAAAGAATACTTTACGGGAAAAATTGCATACAAGAAACTGTTGCAAGTATGGGCCTAACCAGTGTTTTCATTGATGTCAACATACTCCTGTTGCATTGATGATAAGGATTGGATGAGCTGCATGCTGAGGATATTGAGAAAATTAGTCCTATCAGGAATAGAGAAGAACAGTGAAGACAGTGAGCTAAGGATCCTAGAAAAGATGAAGATCAAAGGATACGCTTCAAAGGGTTTGTAGATATGTGTCTTAAGATGATCCAGTAAAGATTTTAGAGGTTTGCATTAAGATTTGAAGAAGTTATGGCCACTTAAGTAAAACCGGTTCTAGCAGATGTTCAGAGGTGACAGTGTGACACAGATAGGTCCGGTGAGATCTGGAAATGAAATATCTTGTTCTGCAGATTTGGTGGAGTGTTTAGGAAGTCAATGCTAATTGACAACTCATATGGTTCATGGTCTGGAGCTCTGCAAGTATCTATTCTATTATGACAGTAATGACAGACTGTGTTCTTGAGGTTCCAGATGAAGGAGAGAAGGATATCGGTAAGAAGATGTAGTGTGGATGTTCTTGGTGATTCAGGAAAGCTTGTGGAGCTCTTTGGATCGTGTCTAGTTCATGTTGGTGGTCTGCATTGGAGTTTGAGCACGTAATTGAAGAATAACTTTCAAATGATGGTGTTCTCAAGTCAGGCCGACCGGATGAGTTACACATCCTGCGGATCATCTTGAAGATGTTATGTGAAGATTGGCGTGTTCCTAGAATAATATTGAAGTCCCAGATTTGTGTGGCTGACAGTGTGTTGATCCGCGTGAAGTCTTTTGTAATTAGTCATGATGTATTTATATATTTACTCTATAATGTTTGCCGACTTAGATGATTATTCCTAAGTTGATGTCTTGTATAAATAAGAAATTGTGAAGTCATTTCAAAAGTATTGTGGAGGATGTGAGAGTGGTAGAGAGGAGGAGAGTGAAAAAGCAGAGCAAAAGTATTGGGCTTAAATGGAATTGACTCAAGCATGGTGAAGATGCTATTCTTCAGTTCAAGTATGTAATACTTATTATTCTGTAGACAGTGTGTCTCCTGTAGGCAATGAGCCTCTTGTGAGCAGCATGCTCATGCAGTGAGCCCTAATTGGCATGTGCCATTTTGTCCTTTCTATTATTCTAATAGAGAATACAATCTTGGGTTAGTCACCCTGTGTTTTTTCCCTTAACCGGGTTTTCCACATCAAAATCTTGGTGTCTTATGTGTTAATGTGTTCTTGCTCTTGATTTAAATGCATTATGTTTTAATGATTGATTTATTGATATGTTGCTGAATTACAAAGTGGATTTAAGTGTTTAATTGGAAGAAAGTTTTGAACAACTGATTCACCCTCCCTCTTAGTTGTTTACCCCAAATCTATCAGAAACTACAAAAGTGAAATTGCTAGAATATATTTTATTATTGGCAAAATTATTCATCAGATGGAGAAAGAGAATTAAACTTTTGTGAAGGACAAACAAAGAGTTAATGTGTTTTTCATGACAAATGAAGAGACGGACATGATGGCAAGTGGGTCACAACCCTAAAAAATACACAACGTATATATAAAGCATAAAATCAAAGGAAAAAAGATCATCATTAGTAGTAGTAGGTTAAAAGATCATCAGTAGTAGATAGGTCCATCTATCCCACTCATCCACTTTCATATCTTAGAGACTTATGCAATTACTATATATTATTTGAAATAATATAATGGAGCAGACTGACCTTATATGGTGATCTATTTTAGTGTTCAGCAGTTGTGTGGATTTATTTTGCTCATATGTTATTTAGCTGTCTCCAAAGTGGATGTTTATGTTATTCAAATTAAGTGTGAAGATACATTTGATTTGTCAATGCACATTTGCTGTAGTTGTGTGATGCTGCTAATTGGTTTCTGTGTGTAGAAGGATTAAATTGCCTTTTGAGCAATCTAATTTGATTGGTTCCTGTGTGTGGATTAAAATCCTTTTAAATAGATCATCGTAATTAGCTTCTCCTCACATTTGAATTAAAATCCTTTAATGACTTCACAGTAAAATAAGGAGATATCACTGGGATCATTAAGAATAGTTCAAATAACTAGTATACTTGCACATCTGTATAAGGTACATACATTTAAAAGTGCCCAACTATTAGAGTTAAGCTGAGAAATAAATCTGCCAATCCTACACCCCTGTCTCCATAATCATCATCTCTCCATTGACTCCATCCACCCAATAGATTAGGTACTGATCAATTTTAGAATTCTTTATATAAATTTATTTCACATCCTTCATACTTCAAGATTTTTTTAGGAGTTATTTAGCAATCCCTACACTTATCTCACATCTGTGTGCCATAAGTGAGTAAAATTACCCAAGTCATAACCCACTTAGACTTTAAATCTGCCTTATCATTTAGGCACACCCACCTAGGTCTAGCAGAACCTAAAGAGTAGGGGATTTTCAATTATGTAAACCCTATCTTGTTGACCAAAAACATATCAAGAGATTGGCACCCTCTTGTGGTCTAAAACTAGCATTTTTGAGACCCAACAAATTGACGACTCTAGTGGGTACAAACTTGAGAAAATCTAGTAGCAAGCCATCTTGCCTTATAGAGTCATTAAAATTTTCAAATCAGGTCTTCAAACAAAGATTCATAATTGTGAAATTTGCACTCCCCATCTAAGTCTACCCCAACAAATTGGTGACTCTGCTGGGGAGTAATTAAGCATCTGGTTAAAGACCATCTTATCATAGAATCAATACATTTTTTAATTTCAACACAAATTGGTAACTCTGCTGGCAAGAACGTAGAAAGATTAAATTTATTCCCCTTATGACAAGAGGTGGTGACTCTAAAAATAAAATTGATGAAAAATACAAAAGACATCTTGAAATTATAATATTTCCAGGCTGAAGCATGTATAACTGATGCAGGAGCATCCAGTGGTGTAAGGGCAATCTTGCATCACCCAAAAAGAAGTTAATTCAAAATCATTGTAGTTGTTTTCATTCTTTCCATAATTAGTGTTTATGGTTCCATAATATCTAGAATAATGATATAGGACTTTCAGTTTTTCCAAACCTACTAAAAATAGCAACCTGCCTGTTTTGGAAAGTCTACCTGCTATTTTTGGAATGTTTGCAGTTGGGCACGGATTGAAGTGAAAACTTGTAGAAAGTTACTAAATGGAAATATAAGACCTTTGGTGAAGGAATCAGGCAAAGATTATTTGTGAGCTAAAAGATATTAAAGTTTTTGTTTTCTGAAAAGCCCATAAAAATTTTTGAAACGAGATATGAGGCACTAAAACTTCCCTAAATGTCCCAAAAAGTTGATAGAAATCCATTTATAGATTTCTAGCATGATGTTTCACATTGCGAGCTTTCTGACACCTAAAACGGTTCGTCAATCAGACACTCGGATCAAAAGTTATGCTTCCCGGAAGTTTACCTACTTTTATAGGGAGTTGTAAATTTTGAAATTTAGCTGGAGGCCACCAAAAAGTGTTATTTATAGCTATTTTGGGGACCCTGGGTGGTAGTAGAGTTAAGGGGGCAAGTGTAGAGTCAAGAATAGGTGGGAAAATAGAAACCCTAGCTGATTTGGGGGTTACAGAAGGTGGAAGATTCCAGAGCCTGGTGATGGTAGCTGTAGTGTGTTGTAGCCTATGGAGGACTGATTCCTCTGATTATAATTAAGCTTTTGTAATGTAATGAGTTGCCCAGATCAATAAAAGAAAATTCTATTCTTTGTGTTCAATTTCTATTATTGTGTGTTTTATGATTTACCCCTTCATCAATTGGTATCAGAGCAAGGGTTCCTAAGTGTGTAGATAGATCATCGACTGTGAGACAGTTTGCACCAAGACCTGAGGTTGTGGGTTTGCTGTGGAGACTAGGATGCCTCCATGAAGAAATCATGTTGGGAGGAATGCTTTGATAGAAGAGGGTTTTAGATCCCTGCAAAGGCAAATCGATGCGTTACAAGAGGAGCTACGAAGAGGGTTTGAGCTGAGGATAAGAGATGAAAGTGAAGATGAAGTTGAAGAAGAGCTATCTAAGGAAGAACAAGAAGCTGCCAGAGATCCTACAAAAGTTAGGTTATTGAGGGCTATTTTGAAGATCAGAAAGAGGCCTAGGATCAAGGTTTCTACATATTCTGGGGATTTGAACCCAGAATAGCTTATTGATTGGATCAATGACATGGAGGAGTATTTCGAGTATGAAGATGTGGAGGACCTAGATTGGATCAAGTTTGCAAAAACAAAGTTGAAGGGCCATGCCAATATTTGGTGGAAGGAGGTCCAACTAGAGAGGAATAGAAGAGGAAAAGGAAAGATCACCAGATGGGATCAGATGGTGGAGAAACTAAAGAAACAATTCATTCCTATGGATTATGAGATGGAGTTATTGAAGAAGTTGCAAGGACCGAAGCAAGGTAACAAGTCTGTTAAGGAGTATACAGAAGATTTTTATAAGATCACTATCAGGATAGGCCATGGAGAGGCCAACAAGGAGAAGGTGGCCCGTTACATTAATGGGTTGAGGCTGAGTATTCAAGAGGAGCTGAGCCTAGTCAGAAAGACCACCATAGAAGATGCATAATAGTTTTCCTTAAAGGTGGAAGAGAAGCTGAATAAAAGATTTGACAGCAAGCAAAGGGGAAGAGGTCAAGGCGAAAGGATTGGTGGGAGGCCCTATGGAGGCTGTAATGAAGATCAAAAGAAAAGTGAAGAAGCTAGCACCAGTCGAAATCAGAGAGGGGATAACACCTACCGCCCTCGTGACTAGAACAATGGTGAGCAAAGAGGAAGAGGAAGAGGTAGACCTGGGCAAGGACCCAGAAGAGGAGGTTTTAGAGGAACCTATTTCCAATTTGGGGAAGAAGGCCATCGAGCATACGAGTGTCTGTAACATCAAGGAAGGACAAATAGAAGACTTGAAGGCAATGCACGAGTTGCACATGTAGATGAAAATGCACATTCTGAGCATTCTGAAGATGCTGAAAGGGGAGAAACCTTAGTTCTTAGAAGAACCTTGCTGAATGAGGAGAAAGAACCCAATCAGAGGAAGAGTTTATTCCACACAAGGTGCAAATGTGAAGGTAAGTGTTGTGATATTATTATTGACAGTGGAAGCACTGATAATCTTGTTTCATAGGAAATGGTTGACAAGTTAAAGTTGACAAGAAGAAAGCATCCGCATCCATATCGGATTGCATGGTTGCAGAAGGACCATAGAGCTTTGGTCAATGAGCAGTGTTTAATGAAGTTCAAGATTAGTGATTACCATGATGAGGTGTTGTGTGATATCATACCGATGGATGCATTTCATATGCTATTGGGGAGGCCGTGGCAGTATGATAGGAGCGCTGTCCATGATGGCCATGCAAACACATATTCCCTGACAAAGGATGGAGTTAGTCATAAGTTGAAGCCCTTGAAGGAGGTGGAAGAAAAGGTATGTAGTACTGCCAGAATTTGCCTGGTAGATGGCAGAAAATTTTTGGAGGGTATGAAGCATGAGTGTCATTGCTTTGCATTGATTCCTAAGATTAGTCAAGAGAACTATGAAAATGTACCAGCAGAAGTTTCAGATATGTTGGAAGAGTTCTAGGACATTATCACTGATAATGTACCAGAAGGTTTGCCACTAGTAAGGAACATAAGTCATCAAATGGATTTGATACTAGGAGCCAGTTTGCCAAACAAGGCAGCCCACAGAATGACCCCTACAGAGAATGAAGAGCTGAACAGACAAGTTCAGGAGTTGTTAAGGAAGGGACTGACAAGGGAGAACCTAAGTCCATGTGCGGTACCTACAGTACTAGCACCAAAGAAGGATGGAGAATGGAGGATGTGTACATACTCTTGAGCCATCAATAAGATAACTATCAAGTATAGATTTCCATTGCCAAGAATGGATGACATTATGGATTATTTGAGTGGAGCCAAGTACTTCACAAAAATTGACTTGAAGAGTGGGTATCACCAGATCCATTTCA
Organism: Cunninghamia lanceolata; assembly: GCA_027924645.1. Taxonomy (NCBI): domain Eukaryota; kingdom Viridiplantae; phylum Streptophyta; class Pinopsida; order Cupressales; family Cupressaceae; genus Cunninghamia; species Cunninghamia lanceolata. Next base: position 10,353,927 of record BSBN01000346.1, on the reverse strand, counting down.
GAGAAGGAGATGAATGGAAGATAGCCTTCAAGACAAAGGAAGGTTTGTATGAATGGTTAGTCATGCCATTTGGGCTAACCAATGCACCGAGCACATTCATGCAGCTCATGAACGAGGTATTGAAAGAATTTTTGGGAAGTTTTGTTATTGTTTATTTAGATAATATTTTAATTTTTAGTAAGACTTGGGATGAGCATCTGATGCATATCAGAAGAGTTCTAGAGAAGCTTAGGGAGGAGAAGTTGCTGATTAATCTAAAGAAATGTAGTTTTGCAAAGGAGTTGGTATACCTGGGATTTGTAGTCTCAGAAGAAGGTCTTAGGATGGACCCAGAAAAAGTAAGGGCTATCATTGAATGGCCTATGCCAAGAAGTACAATAGAGGTAAGATCCTTTCATGGTTTGGCAAGTTTTTACAGAAAGTTTATCAGGAATTTTAGTAGCATTTGTGCACCCCTAACTGAGACAATGAGAGGGGATAGAAAAGAGTTTCGATGGACTAAAGGAGCAGACAAGAGATTTGATATATTGAAGCAGAAAGTTGTAGAACAACCTATTTTGGCACTTCCAGATTTCAATAAGGTATTTCAGGTAGATTGTGATGCTAGTGGTAGTGGTATAGGAGCTATTTTGAGCCAAGAAGGTAAGCCCATTGCCTATTTTAGTGAGAAGCTTAATGATGCCAAGAAAAAGTATTATGTTTATGATCAGGAGTTTTATGCAATAGTTCAGGCTTTGAAGAAATGGAGACATTATTTGTTGCCAAAGGAGTTTGTTTTATATACTGATCATCAGGCTTTGTAGTATCTTAATAGTCAAGGAAAGTTGAACCAAAGGCACTAAAAATGGGTTGAGTTTTTGCAGAGCTATACTTTTGTTTTGAAGCACAGGAGTGGGAAGTCCAACAGAGTTGCAGATGCCTTGAGCAAAAGGCAAAATTTGTTGACAGAAATCAAGATAGAGGTTGTTGGTTCGATGAGCTCAAAAGTTTGTATCCTAAGGATCCAGATTTTGTAGAGGCCTGGAAATCTTGTTTGGAACCTGTTACTTTGGACAGGACAAGATGGTTGGATTTCATAATCCAAGATGGCATGTTGTTTAGAGGAAGCCAGTTGTACATTCTAAGGAGTTCCATGAGAGAGAACCTGATTAAGGAGAAGCATAGTGGAGGATTGGCCAGATACTTTGGTCGAGATAAGACCATTTCTATTGTTGGTGAAAATTATTATTGGCCACAGCTGCAGCAGGATGTGAGGAAGTTTGTGCAGAGTTGCAGAGTATGTCAGATGGCAAAAGGAACAAGTCAGAATATAGGGTTGTATCAACCATTACTTGTACCAGAGAAGCCATGGGATGATATCAATATGGATTTTGTTCTTGGTTTACCAAGGACATAGAGAGGACATGATTCCATTTTTGTGGTGGTGGACAGATTCTCAAAGATGGCACATTTTATTCCTTGCAAGAAGACTAATGATGCTGTTCATATTGCTGAATTATTTTTTAGAGAGGTGGTGAGACTACATGGTCTACCAAAGAGCATAGTTTCAGATCGAGATACCAAGTTCGTTGGTTATTTCTGGAGGACATTATGGAAGAAGTTGAAGATAGTTTTGAAGTTTAGTTCTGCACACCATCCACAGATTGATGGACAAACTGAAGTGGTGAATAGGAGTTTGGGTAACCTGCTACGGTGCTTAGTAGGAGATAAGCCCAAGGGATGGGATTTGATTTTACCACAGGCAGAATTTGCTTACAACAATTCTGTCAATAGGAGTATTGGTAAATCACCGTTCCAGATTGTATATGGCAATAGCCCAAGAACTGCTTCTGAGTTAAGGAAGCTGGACAATGGAGAAAAGACAAGTGCCGAAGCTGAAGACTTTGCAGAACATCTGAAGAATTTGCATGAAGAGGTGAGAAAGCACATTAATAGGATAAATATTCAGTACAAGGCTAAGGCAGATCAGAAGAGGAGATATTAGGAGTTCCAGGTAGGAGATGAAGTCATGGTTCACTTTTCACTTGAGAAAAGAAAGCTTCCCAATTGGAACATATAATAAGTTAAAAATGAAGAAATTTGGACCATGCAGAATCTTGAAGAAGCATGATTTAGGCAATGCATATGAGGTAGAGCTGTCGAATGGAATCAATATTTCCCCTATTTTCAACATTGCTGATTTATCAGAATATCATGAAGGTGGAGCAGAAGATGGACCAACATAAGTGTAGTGGAGTATTCCAGCATCTACTTCAATGGACGAGATAGAAGAGATCTTGGATAACCGTGTGGGAAGAAGTACTCGGAACAAGCAATATGAAGAATATCTGGTAAAATGGAAAGGAAGGCCTATTGAAGATTCCTCTTGGTTATCTAAGGCAGAGGTTGACCGTTTGGGTTTTCCTCACATAAACATCTGAGATGTGACAGGGTCACTTCTCAAATTACCCTGGGTGTCTGATGCAAGAGCATCCAGTGGTGTAAGGGCAATCTTGCATCACCCAAAAAGAAGTTAATTCAAAATCATTGTAGTTGTTTTCATTCTTTCCATAATTAGTGTTTTTGGTTCCATAATATCCAAAATAATGATATAGGACTTTCAGTTTTTCCAAACCTGCTAAAAATAGCAACCTGCCTATTTTGGAAAGTCTACTTGCTATTTTTGGAAAGTTTGCAGTTGGGCATAGATTGAAGCAAAAAAATGTAGAAAGTTACTAAATGGAAATATAAGACATTTGGTGAAGGAATCAGGCAAAGATCATTTCTGAGCTGAAAGATATTAAAGTTTTTGTTTTTTGGTTTTTGTTTTCTGAAAAGCCCCTAAAATTTTTTGAAACGAGATATGAGGCACTAAAACTTCCCTAAACATCCTGAAAAGTTGACATAAATCTATTTATGGATTTCTGGCGTGATAGTTCACATCGCGAGCTTTCCGACGCCTAAAATGGTTCGTCAATCGGACACTCGGATCAAAAGTTATGCTTCCCCGAAGTTTACCTACTTTTATAGGGAGTTGTAAATTTCAAAATTTAGCTAGAGGCCACCAAAAAGTGTTATTTATGGCTATTTTGGGGACCCTAGGCAGTAGCAGAGTTAAGGGGGCAAGTGTAGAGTCAAGAATAGGTGGGAAAATAGAAACCCTAGCTGATTTGGGGGCTACAGAAGGTGGAAGATTCCAGAGCCTGGTGATGGTAGCTGTAGTGTGTTGCAGCCTGTGGAGGACTGATTCCTCTAATAGTAATTAAGCTTTTGTAATGTAATAAGTTGCTCAAATCAATAAAAGAAAGTTCTATTCTCTGTGTTCAATTTCTGTTATTATGTGTTTTATGATTTACCCCCTTCATCAATAACAATGTTTCTTTGCCCTATACACATCATGGTACACTTGGGATTCTTGGGAATGAAAGCAGTACACTTCATACACAACAAGACAATTCTTATAATTCTCAAGATCATTAATACAACAAGTATATTGGGCATTATCAATACCAAATTCCATGTCAAAATCTACAAAGCAATGCTAGCTCTCATATCAATCAAAGTCTATGAGAAGAAATAGGATGGCAACAACTATGTTTCCAACAGAGGGTACTAGATCTTGAAATGCACAAACCAATTAATTTTAGAGACATTCAGGGTTACCCAAATCCTCCTCCCCCTTTAAATGTTAAAAATCATTTGCCAAAATTTAATGGATGTAAATCAGAATCAGCATATATGCACTTGCAACAATTTATTGATGTATTGGTGAATTGGCAAATCAGTGGAGAAGACGTTATCATAAAGCTTTTTGTGAAAACATTAGAAAATGCTGCTAAAGATTGGTTTTACAACTTCCTATGCTTTGCATAACTTCATGGAATGAAGTTGCAAATAAATTATGTACCAGTTTAAAGAGAAAAATGATGAGTATTTTCAAAAGGGAAGTCAAAGTGAATTTTGGGAAGCTGGATTTTTCAAAAGAACATTGGAATTTGGATTTTCTTTGTTCAAAAGAATGTTGGATATCTATATGCAAATACCTATTAATATTAGGCCTGATAAATCCAAATGCATTGAAACATTCATGAAATTGTATGTGCCTCATTCAGACAAGTGGCCCGAGTCATAGAAACCAGTTACTTTTGACTAAGTGTATGAAATGATTGGTTTCATAGAGAAAATTAGGTATGAGCATACTGGCAATGTTAAATCTACCAACACAGATAATGGCATGGACAAATATGAAGAGACTAATCAAATAATGCAGCTAGTAGATGAGACATATAATTTTGCACAAGACTTGGAACCCTGACATATTCCAAAAGATGAGAGCAGTTTTCAAAATATGGATGTTCCTTTTGTTCCAGCCCGCCCACCTCAATGCCTGAATCAACAGTCTGAGGAAAAAGAAGTGTGCATATCTGAAAATAGTTTTCAAGTCTATGCAAACCTATTGTATGATGACATAGTAGAGGAGGATGAGGTGATATTTTACTAAGGTATTCTGGAACAAGAATTTCATGTCTTCTCAAATCCATGTTATGATAAGGATGAAACATTTTCAGACAGTCAGAGTACTGCACCAATGCATGAAGAAAATAAATATGTTGATATACATAATGATGAATCCATAAATAAGATAAAATCAAATGATCATATGAACATGGGTAACTATGACTGTCTTTTGCCTAGTTTACATTAGAGTCCCTATGATGGTTGCATATTTTTTATACAAACTTTTGATGATCTTGGCTATGTAATGGACAATGAATGTTGTCAGTTTTCAGCCCAACTAAGAGACGATTCCATGATATATGATAGTGACAGGAATGATGATTGCATAAAAATTTTCAAGCACAGTTCAATGGAATCAGATCAGAATAAGGTATATGAGAAAGGAAAACATAAACCTTTCTTTTCTAGTGGTCCTATGCCATCAACCATGATATATTTTTCAAATTATATTAGTTTAAAGTAGAAACAACATTTGGACTCTATTGCCCAATGGGGTAGGCACTCGGTCTATCCCCCAGAGATCTTTTGGATTCTTGCAATGATCTCATGTTCATTCATCCCCAATCAGAGCCACTGTTAGAACGGGAAAAAAATTTTACACTTTGCATAGCCTCCACATACCTATCCTATTATATACCATATAAAATAGCCATTCTATAATCTTATGATCAGTATGAATTGCCAAAATTTGTGTGACAAGATCCATTTCAAATGAATATATTTGTAAGAGAATCAAAACCTCTAAAATTTCCTTTCCCAACCATTATCGGCCAAACATGACCTCATCACTAGAACCCTCCTCATAGCTCCGCCAATAGCCCTATGAAGACATAATAATATCCTATCAGGGTAAAAATATCCTATCGAGCTAACCCTTGAAGCCCTCTACCCGATAGACCGACAAAGATGGTAACTAGTGAGCATTTCATGGCAACTGATATTGAGTGGGATCCTACTGGAAGATATATTGCAACATATGTTACAACTATTCATGAGATGGAAAATGGCTTTGACATATGGTCATTCAATAGAAATCTATTATACTGTGTTTCTATGGATCATTTTTACTAGTTGTTATGTCATCCAGCGCCACCCTCTCTATTGAGTCCAGAGAAAGAAGGGAATTTTATGAAATTGAGGAACATGGTTGAGGGAAATGTTGTTGAAATAAGAGAAGATAGCAATGTTGATTCATCATCTCCAACCCAGATGAGTGCTTTTGGAGTTAATTTTTTGAGCATTTATATTATTTGCAGTTGCCAAATATGTAAAGAAAGCAGGCAGCTTCTGTGCTATGATGGATAAAACTGCAACGTGACTTATCATCTATGTTACCTGAAGCCTTCGTTGGTTCAGTTCCTGTTGGTGAATGGTACTGCCCAACTTGTGCATATAAAAGATTATCACACGGTGTGCACTCAGTTTGTAAAGGAATTGAATCGATATTGGAAATGAAAGATCTTTGATACTAAACAAAATGAACATGGAAAGGTAACTAAGGGATCTCTCAATGGGAAGAAAGGTGCATCACAATTTTGAAGGAGAAACACCTCGAGTTGCTATTTGAATTGATTGAGTTGAAAGAGCCTTTTGTGAGATTACAGATGGAAGCAATTGCTACAAAACTTCCTGGTGAAACACGAAGTAGTGAACTTCATTTCTTTGTCAAGCAATGATGGGTAGACTTGTCTTGTTTGATGTAGACAATCCATTCGTCCCCTGGAAGCTTATAGTGAAATATTCTCCAGGCCTTAGAGATGGGCTTCTCAAGGCAAGTCAGGCAAAAGGCTTTCATATGCAACTTTTAAGAGGGAAATGAAGAAAACAATGCCCATTTTGCCATCTCCAATATTTGGTGAGATCATATTAAATGATAGTATTCACTTTTTATTATCAGTCCAGTGTTGACAAGGTTGATGATGTAGTTATCAATTTCCTAATCCATGTAGTGAATAACAAAGAAGATTTTGATTTAGTTCCATGACTTTCATACAAGGGTAGATGACATGGGATCAAGATCCTATTTTGCGCTATGGTGGAATGCATGCTCTTGCCTTGGCATATCGTGGAATATCCAATAACAAGGGATTCGATGCATTCTACACTTTGTTGTCTCAGAGGTAAGTAATGATGTAAGGGGAACTGCAGCATACACCACAAGTATTTACTCACATAAACTGTAACAATGGTTCTTGTTCCATTAATCATGGCACTGAAGATTAGAAAACCCTAAAATTGGTGGGACTTCTCCATATCGGGGTGATGAATTTTTGAGTCCCACTGATATGCCGATGAAGTGGGCCCACAAAATTTATGGAGAGACATTTTATTATCTGTAGGAGGTCATTTAAAGCCACTCCAATACTCTGATACACAAGAAAATATTTTATTGGAGTTTTCCATTCAATAAAATACAATACAAAATGGAAGAGATAAAACAAAGTGAGATTTATTGAGATAATGATAAAGTATAGATGATAAAACTTTACACTCAATAGTGAAAAATGCAATTACATTTTCATTGAGGAGTTGTGAGAGATATTTTTTACCGAGGAGGTAATAGGGGTAAATGTTTCACCCAAATAAATATAAAAGTGACAAGAGAAATGGGATAAATATTAAAGTATTATTTCCCATGGAGTACTTGAAGAAGATTAAAGTTGGAAATAACTAAATGAAGAATGAAATGCATGCAGAATGAATGCACATTATTAACAAACCCTAATGAGAGGGTGGTTAGTTATTATCATCCAAAGAATACTTTACGGGAAAAAATGCATACAAGAAACTACAAAAGTGAAATTGCCAGAATATATTTTATTATTGGCAAAATTATTCATTAGATGGATAAAGAGAATTAAACTTTTGTGAAAGAAAAACAAAGAGTTAATTCTTTTTTCGTGGCAAATGAAGAGATGCACAGGATGGCAAGCGAAGGGTCACATCCCTAAAAAATACACAGCGTATATATAAAGCATAAAATCAAAGAAAAAAAGATCATCATCAGAAGTAGTAGGTTAAAAGATCACTAGTACTAGATAGGTCCATCCATCCCACTCATCAACTTTCATATCTTAGAGACTTATTCAATTACTATATATTATTTGAAACAATATAATGGAGTAGACTGATCTTATATGGTGATCTATCTTAGTGTTCAATAGTTGTGTGGATTTATTTTACTCATATGTTATTTAGCTGTCTCCAAAGTGGCTATTTATGTTATTCAAATTAAGTGTGAAAATACATTTGATTTGTCAATGCACATTTGTTGTAGTTATGTGATGCTGTTGATTGGTTTCTATGTGTGGAAGGATTAAATTACCTTTTGAGCAATCTAATTTGATAGGTTCCTGTGTGTGGATTAAAATCCTTTTAAATAGATCATCTTAATTGGCTTCTCCTCACATTTGAATTAAAATCCTTTCATGACTTCACAGTAGCATAAGGAGATATCACTGAGATCATTAAGAAGAGTTCAAATAACTGGCATACTTGCACATCTGTATAAGGTACAGACATTTAAAAGTGTCCAACTGTTAGAGTTAAGTTGAGAAATAAATCTGCCAATCCTACACCCCTGTCTCCATAATCATCATCTCTCCATTGACTTTGTTAGTGCTTGTACATGGAGTCAGGGTTTCAAGCAAAAAGTTGTGTTAAGGCAAAGTTTTAGTCAGACCTGATATTCTTGCAAGGGGTCATATTTCAAATATTAGTCATCTTAGACAGGATCACCCCGATGTTATATTATCACCTCATACTCACTTGATCTGTGAAGTGCAGATGTCAATTTTACATGAGGGTTGATATCTACTTGTCTAATAACTTCATACATCTCGTGGGGAGGTCATATTTAAAATATCAATCATCTTGCGAATATCACCCTTGTCGTGAAATATCACCCTATGCCAATATGACGGTGACATCATCTAGGTCTGATGAGATGCACCATATGGTCTTCGACATGATAGTTATTATTGGCATCTTTGCTAGGGGTCCCATCGATCATCGATGAGGACATGAATATGATGAGGAGGATCTTCCTATGATGCATTAGGTTACATCGATCAGGGTGGTCATCGGGGTGATATTGCATATCGGGTGAGCAAGCAAGAGGTTCGTCGATGTAGGGGGTCTGGCCGATGGGGTATCGTATAGGAGGATCATCGATATGACAAGCAATATCGGTGTGGGTGAGGAGTGTTGCTCTGACAACATGATCTACCCCGATGGGGTCTAAACTGGTGTCATCAGGAGCAAAATCATGGACTATTGTCTTTTAGTGTGATCCTATTTATAAAGTATTGGAGAGGTCATTGCAGGGTGAATGTGGGATAATCAGTTCTCACATAATTTGAAAGGTCAGCGATCAGTAGGAAATGCCCGCGTGGCATGATCTCGTTGACCAGCGGCTCACCCGTTCAATTTGAGGCCACAAATCTTGGCAGGGAAAATTTTTAAAGGACTTACGACCATTGTGTTCCAAGAAACCACGGGTTGGTATGCCATTAATGGCAAAGGAATCACAGAGGTATGGGTCGATGGAACGACAGACCAACCACCATTTTCAATGGGAAAATCTTTAGGTAGCGGTGCAGATCCTGATCTCATGTGCTTTTCTTCCTCCTTCTCTCTGGTACATTCAGTGATTTGAGTGCCATTCTATGGTACACTGTATTTGGCAGGAATTTTTAAAATGCCTTGTAATTATTGCTGGGTACACAATCTTGCTATAAAATGCAAACTGTGTCACTCATTTTTGGTGGTTGAAGACTTGGGCATTTTTGGGGGAAAAATAACGAAGAACAGAGCTTTTCTTGGCTGCTCTATCTCATTTTGGAGTTTATGAGTTGCATTATGAATGTATTTTGCACATATGTTCAGTTTCATTGGTGTCTTATATGAAAAATGCTTTAATGCATGTGTTTAGTTTGTCTGTCTCCGTTTACTGTATGCATTTTCTTCTTTTGAATTTGGTTGCTAAGGGTTCCTCAGATTCTAGGGTATAGATTTTTGTATCACATGCTTAATCTTTAACTTCCATTCAAGGAGTGGATTAAATTGTTTTAGGTTGAGTATGGAGAAGAATGTATGTCAGTTAGGATATCTGTAAGTAGAGGCAGCTAAATACCCATTCCTGGGTGGTATTTGTAAGGCAAATACCAATTCCAACCCCTTGGAACTTGAATGTCAACTGCAAACCATTCTCTTGTATATGTCCTGTTGACTCCTTGCCCTAAGATAGGCACCAGTCTGCTTTTGGATTAGTAGTTATGATCCAAAATCCCTTGTCTTGCATCCAAAACATCAATTCAAACCATTTCATAATTCCAACCTGTTAGTTGTAGGAGTAGAAATAGGAACCTCTGTATACTCTCATCTGAAACTAGTCAGATATGTCCAAGAATGTTACTAACCTTGTGATTTATCATGCAAACCTTGGTCCTAAAATGAGAGTATTCTGCCCATTGTTATAAAGATAAATCTTTCTGTCATTGGGCGAGTCAAGGTGAAATCTTTAGCTATAGGGATACCCCCCTTGGTGTGGTGAAATCTTTCTATCATAATATATTTGATATTTCTATCAGGCAGTCAAATGCTCAAAGGTACCCATCTTTCAATGGTTATTGTTTTAATTGTAATAAGTTTGGTCACAAGGCTACTCTGTGTAGGAGTAGAATGAATCAGAATGTTCCATCATTCTCTAATCAATGTTTCAATTGCAAGAAAATTGGTCATAGATCAAATGAATGTAGAAGTCTAGTAAGGAATGGTTCTAACAATGCAAGGAATATGCAATCCTTCAATGGAAAGTGCTTTGCATGCAATAGATTTGGACATATGGCTAACCAATGCAAATCAAGAATGAATTTAATCAATAGAAGGAATTAGGGATAGGGGAATGTGGTATGCGACAATTGCAGTAAGTTTGGACATGTTGCAAAATTCAACAGAAGAAAGAATGAGAAAAAGAAAGTATCCTATAGAGAAGAGGAAAACATAGCTGATAGAAGATAAAGGTAAAAACAAGGTTGATCTATTGGAAATCAAGAGTGAAATGAGCAAGGTCTAGGCTAAGAAGGATGTTAATGAGGTCAAGGATGGATCCGTACCACCCTCTGGAGCAAATACTTCCTTTGGGAAGTAAATTGGGGGCTCTGGCTCAGGGGGAGTTGTATTGAAAATCCAAATCCCCTAGCTAGATAATTAGTGCTGGGATCTGACACAAAGATAGATGAAAAGCTTCATATGAAAGATCTTTTGAAAGTAATTCTGGAAGAAAAGAATTAGATGCGGAACATTGTAGAATAATCTTGATTGATTGAGCTTAACCGAGAAGTGTTTGACAACTTTTTGAAGGACTGCATTTATGACGACTAAGTTATTATAACAATGGTTAAAAAATAGCTCATTCAATAATAATTCACTTTGCATTCAAGTTATCAAGTCTCTAAGAGAAACTGAAGGTGAACTCTGAGCGATTTCAACAATCTCCAGAGATTCAAAGCAACTCAAAGTGATTCAAGTGAAGAAAACCCTAGTTCGGCATAAAAAGGTATTTCCAGTTGAAACCCTATTGTGAATTTGTTTAAATCTTTACAAAAATGGGATCTCCTCAAGTAGTTGATATCATTGAGAGACCACGACCAAAGTTCAAGAAACATCCATTCAAATCAATAGAGGTCAATACAAATGGTGCATTCTTAGAAATTCTATTTGGTGTAATGCATGCGGAAGATGTTAGGGTATACATTCATGTTGCCATAGAAGAATTTGGTGACAGTAGGTTTGACGATCTCTATCTGAAACATCTAAGCCATTGGCAATTTTGATCTGAAGGAAGAATACAAGGTGTTAAGTTAGAATAAATTCATTCAGTATATAGAATTCCCAACATTTGAGGATGATAAATGGGTCCGGTACATTTTGAGCAGGATACATGATGAATTCATGTGGCTAGAAAGACCATTTATGATCACAAAGGATGCTATAAGGGTCATAACTAGATTGAATTCTACTGGAATAGTACCTATTCTAAAAGATGTGAAAAATGGCACAGTGATGATGGCCACCGAAGCCAAATTTGACAAGAGGGGTTTAATAGTCAACAACATTGAAGACCATGCAGTAAGGTTTGCATCTATGGTAATCGGATACAAAATCTATTTCTCAAACTGGGAGAATTTTGTCTCAGGTACTTCTATATACACAACCTATGAGATGATTAAGAAAAATAAATACTATGATCTTTGTGAATTGCTCTGGCAACAACTAATGGAGAATCTAAAGAAGACAAAAGAAAGTAGGTATCCTTTCAAATTTGGTACGTTGATCATGTGCTTATTCTTCTATTTCATGCAAGAATTACCATGAATGAAGTTGATCTGGTCAAGTAGTCAACCAATTGCAATTCCAATTAGAAATCACTTGAGTGGCATAGGAAACAAAGATGCACAGGATGCAGCTATGTGGAGCTATTTTAACAATTTTCAAAGAGCTATGCATTGTAGACAAAGGATACCTAAATCAATTGTTGAGAGATATAAAAAATGATATATGTTTCATTGCCAACAAAGATCAATGTATGATGGAGGCCATTGAGCCTAGAACAATCTAGACTATGCCAATGGGGTATGAAGTAGATGCAAATGTGTTAGATGTGTTGCAAGTATGGGCCTAACCGGTTTTGTCATTGATGTCAACATACTCATGTTGCATTAATGATGAACTGTTTGCTGAGGATATTGAGAAAATTGGTCATATCAGGAACAGTGAAGAACAGTGCAGACACTAAGGTAAAAGTCCAAGATACGATGAGGATAAGAGGATACAGTTTAAAGGGTTTGTAGATATGTGTCTTAAGATGCTCCAGTAGAGATTTTAGAGGTCTGCATGAATATATGAAAAAGTTGTGGCTGCTCAAGTAAAACTAGTTCTAGAAGTGTTCAGAGGTGACAGAGTGATACAGATAGGTCCAGTGAGATCCAGAAATGAAATATCCTATCCTGCGGATTTGGTGGAGTGTTTAGGAAGTCCTTGTGATATGTCAACTCGATTGGTTCATGGTTTGGAGGTTCGCAAGCATATATTCCTTTGTGATAGTAATGACAGACTGTGTTCTTGAGATTTCAGATGAGGGAGAGAAGGATTTCAGTAAGAAGATAAAGTGTGAATGTTCTTGGTGATTCATGCAAGCTTGTGGAGATCTTTGGATCATGTTCAGTTCATGATTGGTGGTTTGCATTGGAGTTTAAGCTCACATTTGAAGATTTACTTCTGGATGAAGGTGTTCTTCCTTAGACTGGCTGATCAGATGAGTTACTCATCCTGTGGACGTTCTTGTAGATATTTACCGACTTAGATTATTCTTCTTAAGTCGATGTCTTGTATAAATAAGGAATTGTGAAGTCATTTCAAGGGGTGTATGGTGGTGATGAGTGTGTGGTAGCGAGGAGGAGAATGAAAGGCAGAGAAGAAGTATTGGGCTTAAATGGAATTGATTCAAGCATGGTGAAGATACTATTCTCCAGTTCATGTATGTGATATTTATTATTTTGTAGATAGTGTGTCTCTTGTAGGCAGTGATCCTCTTGTGAGCAGTGTGCTCATGAAACCTAATTGGCATGTGCCATTTTGTTCTTTCTATTCTTCTAATAGAGAATATAATCTTAGGTTAATCACCATATGGTTTTTCCCTTAACCGGGTTTTGCACATCAAAATCTTGGTGTCTTATGTGTTAATGTGTTTCTTCTCTTGGTTTAATGCATTGTGTTTCCATGATTGAATTATTATTATGTTGCTGAATTACAAAGTGGATTTAGGTATTTAAATTGGAAGAAAGTTTTGGACAACTAATTCACCCCCCCTCTTAGTTGTCTTCCCTAAATCTAACAATTGGTATCAGAGCCAAGTTCCTCTAAAAAGAGCTTAACCACTTGAGGAGATCCAGGATGTCATCCTGCAAGAAGGATAGTCTGAAGTTTGATGGGACCAATTTTAATCTTTGGAAAAGTTGCATGAAAAGTCATCTACAATGTATGGGAATTGTTGATAACTGAGAGGGGGGGGGTGAATCAGTTATCCTAATTATTTCCCTTTTTGAACTTTCTTATTAATTAATGCAGCATTGAATTAAACACAAAAACATTACCATGAAATAAGAAACACATGACACAGTATTTTTGACGTGGAAACCCTGTTAAGGGAGAAAACCACGGGGTGATTAACCCAAAAATTATTCTCTGTTAGAAGAATAGGAAATTACAAAATGGCACTTGCCAATTAGGGCTCACTGCCCGAGCACACTGCTCACAAGAGGCCCACTGCCTACAAGAAGACACACTGTCTACAAAGTGATAAGAATCACAGTCTTGAACTGATTGGAAGCATCTGCATATGCTGGAGTTCAGTTCCGGTTAGGCTCAGTACACTGATCTGCTGCACTTCATCTTTCCTCTGTTCTTTATTCTGCTATCCTTTCACATACCGGATCTTTCTTGCTATTTCTGCTCTGTTCTGGACTTATTCGCATATCTATTACTTGATACACACCCTTCACAACTAAATCCATTCTCTATATATATCCGCACAAGTAATTTCATCATCTTTCTAGTCGGCATCCGGAACAGTCTAGTTTCTTACAAACTTTGTTCTGTCGGCTGAATCCTTGCTCACCAAGCAATGCGGATCAAGCATATACTAGTAGATATCATTAATCATGTCGGCCAAACATGATTCATGCCTTCACAACCTTTATCATCAACAGTAACACATCCGGAAAGTAGTCTGATACTCTGTCAGTCAGTTCTTCCTCTGTTTTCACTATCTCTCAGGAATCTGGTACTCAACTTATTCATATCTTTTTCTTTGTCCATCACCGGAGGCTAAATCCTTGGAATATACCACTCAAGGTAGTCCTCTTGACTTCCCCAAATCCACACTGCACCAAGACACTTCCTCTGAGAGATCCGGATCAATCTGTCGGACCTTGCCACATGCTCTGTTCTTGTTCACCGGACCACAACAATCTTTATTCTGACTTCCGGTAGAGACACATTATGACTTGCGGATATGTGGGATGACCTTTGTTGCCATCAATGACAACAACCATGAATCCATATAGTGTCTCTTGCCAACAATCTCCCCCTTTGGCATTGATGGCAACACTTAGTGAAAAATGACTAAGTGTTTACACTATGCTCCCCCTTTGCTGATGCTCTGTCTTTATATACAATTTCCAGAACTCCCCCTTTGTTGGATTCCTCATTTTTCACTGCTCCTTACTCCCCCTTTGACATCAATGGCAAAGGGTAGGGTCCGCACACCAAAATTTTCAAAAATTTTCTATACATAGCCGCATATTTACATACTCACATATACTGAAGAATGTCTACAAAGGATGTCTGCAATTGGATCATTTCAGTAGCCCAACTTTGCTTCATTCTATCCAAAATTGAAATGTGACCACTCAACAAAAATGCAAAAGCTTCTGCCCGCTTGAGATCTGTTGGATCTTTTGTTTGGGCGGTGGTCTGAGCATCACTGATGGCCTCATGCATAGTTTCCAACTTAGGAATTATGATCCTTCTAAGTTCTCCCATCCGGTTGGTGATATTCTTCCTTTCCTTCTCAAGATTCTTTATTTCATTCAAGACTGCAATAGTCTGACATTCTTGATTTATTATGGAGGAAGAGAGAGGATCAAAACTTTGAGATAAGCTTTGTAGCTTGTCCTGTTCTTCTTTTATTTTCTTATCAATTGCTGCTGTTGCCTTTGGCCAGGATATACAAAATTTGTAAATGTCACCGCCATCCTTAAGAGCATTCTCTAAGCTCTTTATTCCAATACTCACAATCTTCCTATCTTTAGAGATTAATTCTAATATTTCTGAAAATCTCTTATCCAAAAATTCCTTCCGGACCTTTTCTTCAGCAGATTTTTCTAGAGATTCAAAATGTGTACTAACACTGCTGACTAAGGTTTTGAGATTACTGGAAGAGGAGGCTATGGGATCCTTTTGAAAGGATGGCATGATCTTTTCTAGCACTCCAGATGCTACCTCCATAAGCTCACAGTCTTCCATGTGAGATTTCAGCAGCTTCTCTTTGACTTTCTCATTTGCAAATGAGGCTATTTTCATTGTTTGCACCGGTGACAAAGAGTCAAAATCTAATGGTCCTTTGAGTAGGTCCGGTTCATCAATTTCTATAGTGGCTTTGCTCAAAAATTGTTGAACAGTTTGTGCAGTGTCTCTTGCCGGAGACAGATGTTTCTTTTCTTCTGCAGTCTGGGAACTGTCAACCTCTTTATCTTTCACCCTTGCTTCCTTCTCCTGTAATTTCTCTTCTTCTTTGGATCCGGAGACTGTAGGGGAAACCGGAGGAGAGATGTTTGTCTGTTCAGGGCCCACTTCTTCTGGAATAGATGGTTCCAAATCCGCAGCTGTTTCTGCACCTAAGTCCTCTACAACAGGAAGATTGAACCTTTTGAAGGCCTTCCGGAGGATCTCTTCTGTCTCTTGGGCCACTTTGTCAGTCTCACCAAGCATGAGTTGATTCATCCTGGCTTTACTTCTGAACTCATCTTTGCAGTCTTTGAAGATAATGTTCATTGTCTTGGGATCAATTTGAGGATATAGCTGAATAGCTATCTGCTCCCGGATCTCAAGATCTTTAGCATGAGCATTATTCTTTCTTATTTCTAATTCCTTTTCTAGGCTTTTAGGAATAAGAGATATGATCTCAATGAAGGCCTTATTGTATATGTTCAGATATTTGACTGTGGCTCTTGCAGAACCTTTTGGTCAGCCTCATTGTAGTCATCATAAAATTCAGTCATTGGTTGAAGGTTTCCATCTACCGTGACTGACTTGATTACACTCTCTAGAGACAGAGTGGGCTTTTCAACAGATACCTCTGCCATTTCATCCTTGTCTTGTCCTGTGGAGGGTTTACCGGATCCTTTCTTCTTCTGCTTCTTTACTTCTTTTACTCCCTCATCTGACTCTGTTTCCTCTTCATCCTTTTGGCTTTCATAAGCCCTTGTGGCTTTTGTCTTGGATCTTTTACCGGATGCCTGGACTTCTGGTTTTGAACTTTTGGTTGTGGGAGGTGCAGATCTTTTTGATGATCTGGTCTGGGTGGGAGTTTCAACCGGAACACTTTCTTTGCTTTTCTCTTCTTCCTCAACCTTCCTCCTCTTTTCCCGGCTGGCATCAAGTGCCTCTTTTGAGATGCCTAGGCCTTGAGCAATATGCTCAACTTCTTTTCTTACCTTCCTCTTTATCTCCGGTTCCCTGAGTTCTACATGTAACTTTACACTCAGTTCCTCAAAGGTTCCAAACCTTTCTGCCTTAGGATCTTTGGGCTGGCTTAGCATGTGTTGAACATGCAGCTCTACTATCTGTTCATCCACTTCATACCCCATGGGCATGATCCAGACAGTCCTTGGCTCCACTGCCTCCATCAGACACTGATCTATTTCTACCATGAAGCATACTGTGTCTTTGTACTTTTCAACAAGGGATTGGGGTATTCTTTCTCTTGCATGCATCATGCTTTGGAAGTTCTTGAAGTAACCCCATAGAGCTGTATTTCTTGCTTTTGCATCCCCAAGTCCATGCAAATAGTCTCTGATTTGGATGGCAACCGGTTTGTCATTCTGCCATATCCATCCACTGGATCCGGGAAGCTCATTCATGTAGTAAAAGAAGAGACAAAGGATCAGATTGCCATACTTGAAGGAGTTTTTCTTGTCCTTCTTAATCTTCTGCAGATTTTCAAAGAGTTGGTTTACTAGAAGCTCACACAAGTCATAGTCTGCATTCTCCTTTAACATCTGATAAGCTGTGTAGATTGCAGTTCCCGGTACTGAATTTTCCCTACTGGAGTGATAGATTTTGTAACCAATTATCATAGCTGCAAATTTGACATCCGGTTCAGTGATGTCATCAACTGTCATAGCTCTCTTGTCAAACTTGGATCCGGTTGCATCACTGACTGTCTGATTTTTGACAGATTTGAGAACAGGTAGTCCACCGGATGAGTGCAGACCGGTTACAGCCCTAATTGCATCCTTGGTGATTTTGAAGGGCTTGTTCAACCATAGGAAGTTGTCATGTACTCTACTTAGTACATACCGGACCCATTCATCTTCTTCAAAACAGGGGAAATGAATGCACTGTGCAAAGTGTTTGTCCTGGATGGCTTTATACTGAGGTTTGATCTCAAAGGAGTCATCTATCAATTGTTTGTGATAGATATCCATCAGTTTTGATTCTCCAAAGTCTTCAAGATTCGCATGGATGTAAACCCTAATATCTTCCGTATGCAATACACCATGAGGAACACTAGAGAAGGCTCCTAGTGGATCTACCTCCAATGATTTGTAAGGATGTTTCTTGAATGTGGGGCGAGGTCTATCAGGATCTTAACTATATTTGGAGTAGCCATTCTTCAAAGATTTGCAGTGAGATAATGAAAAACGGAGAATACCTTATGCGCCTTCGGTTTGCACGGAGTGGTTGGATTGATTTCTTTATGCAATGACTTCGGCAGGAGATCCTTGGTGTGCTTGATGAATCTTTGTTGCAGAGCTCCACTTTTCGCTTCTTCTTGAGTGCAGAATGAGCAAATGACTTTTGAGAAATCCCTTAAATTGCTCTGCGAACCCTAATATCTGTTTGCAATAAATGCTTCACCTATATCATTCCGGTTTGCCTTGTCTGGATAGCTTGGAGTATCCCGGATTAGTCCTGATCTGTGAATTATCATCCGGATCTTTCAATCATGAATAAATCGAGGTAACATATTACAAGAACATCCCAAACACTCTGTCCAATCCACAGAACAAGATAGTGCACTTCCGGATCTCTCCGGACCTTTTTGTAATCCTTTGTCATACCGGAGCATCTCCCTGAACAGGTCTTACTTGATCGATCACAGCTTCTTCATAACTCCATGCGGACCTCTGAAAAATTGACTGAAGCATCTCAAGACTCATATCTGCAAACCCTTTAATCCGCATCCTGTGCCACATCCGGCACCACTTGTTTGGCTGGGGGAACAGGATTTTCTTTGAGTCTCCCCCTGAGCCTGAGCTCACTTTTTAATTTCCGGAAGAAATATCAGCACCAGAGTCTGGTGCGGATCCAACCTCTACATTCTTTGAACTTTTCTTCACCCAAATCTTGCTCATCTGATTCCTAACTTCATCCGCATTCATCTTTTGTTTACCCTTGTCTTGATTCAGATTATACACCGGACCTCTTTTGTCCTGATTCTTGTTTCTGCAGACTTTAGCATTATGACCGGACCTATTGCAGATTTGGCAAATAACATTTCTTTGCATATTTGACTGATATCCTCTTGATCTGCATTGATTAGCCATATGACCTACTCTATTGCATGTAAAGCATCTACCTTTGAATGATTTGTTTACTTGCATAATTCTGCATTCATGGGATTTGTGTCCATACCTTTTGCAGTTGAAGCACTGTCCGGAGAAGGATGAATTAATCTGATTCATTCTCATTCTGCACTGATTAGCTTTGTGACCAAAGTGGTTGCAGCTGTGGCAGTATCCATTGAAGGATGGATATCTTTGAGCATTTGGCTGTCTTACCGGAGGTCTTTTAGGCCTGCTCCTTGGATTTTCTGATCCAAGATTCTTCTGACCGGATCCAGAGCTTTCTCCTTTCTCATATCCCAAACCATACTTGTCATCTGTCCTCTTTTGACTTCCAAGAAGAACTTCAAGTTGAGCAGAACTTATCTTGAATTTCTCTTTATATTCATTTGCTGTTTGAAGGTCTCTTTTGAGAGAGGCAATTTGATCCTCAAGTTTTTCTTCATTATCTTTGGCATCTTCAAGATCAGATTCAAGATGTCTGATAATCCTGTCCATCTGGTGGCATTCTTCTGATTTTTCTTTAAGAGATTGTCTTAGATTGTCTTCAGCCTTTCTTTTTTCTTCAATCTCTTGAGTAAACTTTATAGTTCCTGATTCCATTTCATGTCTTAACATAATGACTTCTTTTGATAACTTTTCACATAACTTGGTTTGCTCAGTCAATTCTTCATTTGTATTGCTTTCTTCACTTTGTCTTGCCAACTGTTGGAGCAGCTCCTTTCTCTTTTTCATAGAGAGACTTAATTTGTCTTTTAATTCTCTCATGAATTCATCAGCCTGTTTGAGTCTTTCTTTTAATTCATTGACTTCAGAATTTGACTATTCAAGATCCTCAAGGGCAGTCTTGAGTTGCTCCCTTAAACCATATGCATCCATTTGAGTTCCCAGATCTTCCTCAAGCTGTTAGGCTCTATTAGGAGGAACTTAGCTCTGATACCAATTGTTGATAACTGAGAGGGGGGGGGTGAATCAGTTATCCTAATTATTTCCCTTTTTGAACTTTCTTATTAATTAATGCAGCATTGAATTAAACACAAAAACATTACCATGAAATAAGAAACACATGACACAGTATTTTTGATGTGGAAACCCTGTTAAGGGAGAAAACCACGGGGTGATTAACCCAAAAATTATTCTCTGTTAGAAGAATAGGAAATTACAAAATGGCACTTGCCAATTAGGGCTCACTGCCCGAGCACACTGCTCACAAGAGGCCCACTGCCTACAAGAAGACACACTGTCTACAAAGTGATAAGAATCACAGTCTTGAACTGATTGGAAGCATCTGCATATGCTGGAGTTCAGTTCCGGTTAGGCTCAGTACACTGATCTGCTGCACTTCATCTTTCCTCTGTTCTTTATTCTGCTATCCTTTCACATACCGGATCTTTCTTGCTATTTCTGCTCTGTTCTGGACTTATTCGCATATCTATTACTTGATACACACCCTTCACAACTAAATCCATCCTCTATATATATCCGCACAAGTAATTTCATCATCTTTCTAGTCGGCATCCGGAACAGTCTAGTTTCTTACAAACTTTGTTCTGTCGGCTGAATCCTTGCTCACCAAGCAATGCGGATCAAGCATATACTAGTAGATATCATTAATCATGTCGGCCAAACATGATTCATGCCTTCACAACCTTTATCATCAACAGTAACACATCCGGAAAGTAGTCTAATACTCTGTCAGTCAGTTCTTCCTCTGTTTTCACTATCTCTCAGGAATCCGGTACTCAACTTATTCATATCTTTTTCTTTGTCCATCACCGGAGGCTAAATCCTTGGAATATACCACTCAAGGTAGTCCTCTTGACTTCCCCAAATCCGCACTGCACCAAGACACTTCCTCTGAGAGATCCGGATCAATCTGTCAGACCTTGCCACATGCTCTGTTCTTGTTCACCGGACCACAACAATCTTTATTCTGACTTCCGGTAGAGACACATTATGACTTGCGGATATGTGGGATGACCTTTGTTGCCATCAATGACAACAATCATGAATCCATATAGTGTCTCTTGCCAACAGGAATGTAGTACTGGAACATGGCTTCAACAAAGTATACTCCTCCACAAGGTGGCCCGAAAGCCCCAAATGAAATCACAGATGCTGAAAACAATCTGCAGACTATAGAAGCTCTTCTAAGAGCATTATCTGATTCAGAGCTTTCAAATGTTGTTGACCTACCAACTACTTTTGAGATTTGGGAAAAATTGGAACTTCTGCATGAAGGGGACAAGTATGTTAAATGTGCAAAGTTACAAAGTCTAAAAGGGAAATTTGAAAATCTAAAGATGAGAGAAGATGAAAATATCACTACTTTTATGCCAAGAGTAAATGAGATTGTCTGTGACATTAGATGTGCTGGTGGAGTCTTGGATGAAGATGAGATTGTTGGGAAAGTTCTCAGATCCCTTCCTGCTTCTTATAAAATCAAAGCTGCTGCCATTGAAGAATTCAAAGCCCATACAACTATCACAAAAGATCAATTGGTTGGTAAACTGGCTGCATTTGAAATGATCGAGTTTGGAGATTCCCCCCAAAGACTAAATCAACATTCAAAGCCAGTGCCTCTATAAAAGGTAAATAAAGGTTTGATCTGGGAGAGAGCTCTTCAAGGAAACTATCATGGTATGAAAAAGCAAGAAAAGACCTAGAAGAAGAAGAAACATAAACTGCTCAACTTGAAGCTCTTATTGTAAAAAGGCTGCCAAGAGGATCCGGTAAGTATGAAGGAAAATTGCCTTTTAAGTGTTTTAACTGCAATAAGATTGGTCATTTTGCCTCAAGATGTTCGAAAAGATTTTCAAGGCCAAATCCTAATAGATCAAGGCTCCAAAAGAATTGTTACTATGTTCATGAAGGAGATGATGAAGGAGTAACAGATGATGAATCAGAGACAGGAGACAAATATGGAAGTGACTGGGTGTTCATTGCCATCAAGGAAGAAGATCCAATGCCCTCTGAATCTGTCAATCATAAAGTTGTAGAAAGAGCTCTAGCTGCCCAAGTTGAAGAAAAGGATGATTGGGTCATTGATAGTGGATGCTCTCACCATATAAATGGTGACAAAAATAAGTTCATACATTTGGAAAGTTATGAAGGAGGAGTGGTAAAGTTTGGTGATAATTCTGCTGGTAGAATCAGAGGTAGAGGAACTATTTCTTTTGATGTAACGAATAAAACTGGTAATGTACTGTATGTTGAAGGATTGAAGCACAATCTTCTCAGTGTTGGACAGTTGGTGGACAAAGGCTATGATCTTAGATTCAAGAATGGAAAATGCAAGATTTTTGAAAGTTCCAAAACAAAGATTGCATCCGGTACCCAAACAAAAGGTAATATCTTCCATTTAGTTGGTACTGGTAAAAGTTGTCTATTTGTGGAAATTGATCAAAGCTAGTTATGGCATAGGAGGATGTGTCATGTGAATTTTGATAATATCATCAAGATAAGCAATACTCAGGCTATAAGAGATCTTCCAAAATTGGTAAAACCCACAAATAGTTTGTGCAAGGAATGTTAGTTGGGTAAACAAAGTAGAGTCTCATTCAAAAGCAAGGAACAATCTTCTACCAGATTATTAGACTTAGTTCATACTGATTTATGTGGTCCGACAAGAATTGGTAGTGTACAAGGTGATAGATACTTCATGTTACTAATTGATGACTATTCCCGGATGATGTGGGTAACTTTTTTAAAAGAGAAATTAGAAGCTCTTGAGAAATTCAAAATATTCAAGGCTATGGTAGAGAATGCAATCAGATTAAAATTGAAATGTCTAAGGTCTGAAGAGGTGGAGAATTCACATCCAATGAGTTCATAGAATTCTATGAGAAGCATGGAATCAAGAGACAGTTGTCTACTCCTAGGACTCCACTATAGAATGGAGTAGTAGAAAGAAAGAACCGGACCATCTAGGATGCATCTAGGACATGATGATGGAAGAAAATGTTCCTCAGATCTTTTGGAGAGAAGCTATCAGCACTGCAGTCTATACTCTCAATCGAGTACAAATCAGAAACAATACTGGTAAGACTCCTTATGAACTTTGGTTTGGCATCACTCCTACCATGAGGTATTTTAGAGTCTTTGGTAGAAAATTTTACATTAAAAGAGATGAAGATCTAGGGAAGTTTGATGCTAGAAGTGATGAAGGAATATTCTTGGGTTACTCTACTCAAAGCAAAGCTTACCAGTGTTATAACAAGAGACTGAGAAAGATTATAGAAAGTACTAATGTGAAGGTTGATGAAGGAATTGAAAAACCCTCAAGGTTTTATGAATATGATGAAGATGATCAGAATAGTGTTCTGATTCAAGGAGCCTAAATCCTTTCTGTAATACAGATTTAAACTGATTCAGTAAATCATGAAGAAGAGATGAGTTCTAGTGAGCCTGATCAAGAATAAGAGATGCAAGAAACTCCCAAAGTTCCCACGTATGTAAGAATGAACCACTATGAAGATCGGATCATAGGTGATAAAAGCAAAGGTGTTTAAACAAGAAGAAGGATTGCTCAAGATTCAGAAGAGTATTGTTTGATTTCAAAGATTGAACCTAAGATAGTGAATGAAGCTTGCAATGATAAAAATTGGTCTGAAGCAATGGAGAAAGAGCTAATGCAAATTGAGAAAAATCACACTTGGGATCTTGTTCCTAGACCTAGAAACAAGAATGTGATTGGAACCAAATGGGTCTTCCGGAACAAATTGAATGAAGTTGGTGAAGTAATCAGAAATAAAGCCAGATTGGTCTGCAAGGGTTACTCTCAAAAAGGAGTTGATTTTGAAGAAACATTTGCTCTGGTGGCAAGAATTGAAGTAGTCAGATTATTTCTTGCTTTTGCTACCTTCAAGGATTTCAAAGTATATCAGATGGATGTCAAGTCTACCTTTCTGAATGGAGATTTGGAATAAGAAGTTTACATTGAGAAACCAGATGGATTTCAATTGTTTGATCATGGTGATATGGTCTGCAAGTTGAAGAAAGCACTATATGGATTGAAGCAAGCCCCAAGAGCCTGTAGGAAAGATTGGATAAGCACCTTTTGAAGGTTGGTTTCAACAAAGGTACTGCTGATAGTAATTTGTATTTCAAAATTGATCATGAAAATATCTTGATTGTTGAAGTGTTTGTTGATGATATCATTTTTGGAGGAAGAGATAGTATGTGTAAAACCTTTGCAAATCAAATCAAAAGTGAATTTCTTCTTGGGTCTACAAATCACTCAAACAAAGAAAGGAATCTTCATTTCTCAAACCAAATACGTGAAAGAATTGTTGAAGAAATTTGGGATGGAGGACTCAAAGCCTATGAATACTCCCATGGAAACCGGATGTAAATTGAGCAAAGATGATGACTCTCCTAAGGCTGATCAGAAAAAGTATAGGTCAATGATTGGAGGATTGTTGTATCTCACTCAAACTAGACCTGACATCATGAATGCTATTGGTCTTGTTGCTAGATTCCAAGATGATCCTAGAGAATATCATGTCATGGCAATCAAAAAGATTTTTAGCTATCTAAAAGGGATAGTTGAGTATGGTCTGTGGTACCCTAGAGATCATGATTTCTCTCTTCATACATATACAGATGCTGATTAGGCAGGAGATGTGGATGACCGGAAGAGTACCAGTGGTGGAGCATTCTTTTTGGGGAAGAGATTGGTTTCTTGGATAAGCAAGAAACAAGAGGCAATATCTCTATCCACTATAGAAGTAGAATTTATTGCAGCAACAGGTAGTTGCACTCAAGTTTTGTGGATGAAGCAAATGCTAAGAGACATAAGAGTTGAGTATGAGGAGGCTATCACAATCTTCTGTGATAATTCAAGTGCAATAAATATATCTAAGAATCTGGTGTTGCATTCAAAGACTAAACATATATCCATCAAGTTTGACTTTTTGAGAGAGCAAGTAAACAAGAATGAAGTCAAATTGGAGTTTGTGCCTTCCAAGGATCAGATTGCAGATATCTTTACTAAACCTCTACCTAAGGACTCTTTTGAGTATCTCAGGGAGAAGTTAGGGGTTATTACCTCTCCAATAATGAACTAAGGTGCACTAATGTGCATCAGTCTGGTGGATATCACAATCATATCTTGTGGTCTGGATTGATGATGAGGAGCTGCTACTCAGGGGGAGCAGCTGCTATGATTCTAAAATGGTGGAATTGCAAGTATGTGCCCTTTGCCATTAATGTCAAAGGGGAGAGAAGACATGTGAAAAACAAGTGGTTGATGATCAAAGGGGGAGCAGAAAAGGAAGAGAAGACATATGAATGGTTGTTGCTGATAAGGGGAGTTTTGACAGTAAGGAGAAGTTCTTGTCTTGATGGTCAAAATAATTTTTCACATCATATGTTTCCATCAATGACAAAGGCTGAGATTGTTGCAAGTATGGGCCTAACAAATGTTGTCATTGATGTCAACATACTCCTATTGCATTAATGATGAATTGTTTGCTATGGGTATTGAGAAAATTGGTCATATTAGGAACAGTGAAGAACAGTGCAAACAGTAAGGTAAAAGTCCAAGATACGATGAGTATAAGAGGATGCAGTTTAAAGGGTTTGTAGATATGTGTCTTAAGATGCTCTAGTAGAGATTTCAGAGGTCCACATGAATTTCTAAAGAAGTTGTGGCCGCTCAAGTAAAACTAGTTCTGGCAGGTGTTCAGAGGTGACAGAGTGATACAGATAGGTCCAGTGAGATCTGGAAATGAAATATCCTATCCTGCGGATTTGGTGGAGTGTTTAGGAAGTCCTTGTGATATGCCAACTTGATTGGTTCATTGTTTGGAGGGCCGCAAGCATCTATTCCTTTGTGACAGTAATGACAGACTATGTTCTTGAGATTTCAGATGAGGGAGAGAAGGATTTTAGTAAGAAGATAAAGTGTGGATGTTCTTGGTGATTCATGCAAGCTTGTGGAGATCTTTGGATCATGTCCAGTTTGTGATTGGTGGTCCGCATTGGAGTTTAAGCTCGCATTTGAAGATTTACTTCTGGATGAAGGTGTTCTTCCTTAGACTGGCCGACCAGATGAGTTACTCATCCTATGGATGTTCTTGTAGATGTTTTCCGACTTAGATGATTCTTCTTAAGTTGATGTCTTGTATAAATAAGGAATTGTGAAGTCATTTCAAGGGATGTCTAGTGGTGATGAGTGTGTGGTAGCGAGGAGTAGAGCAAAAGGTAGAGAAGAAGTACTAGGCTTAAATGGAACTAATTCAAGCATGGTGAAGATGCTATTGTCCAGTTCATGTATGTGATACTTATTATTTTGTAGATAGTGTGCCTCTTGTAGGTAGTGAGCCTCTTATGAGCAGTGTGCTTGGGTAGTGAGCCCTAATTGGCATGTGCCATTTTGTTCTTTCTATTCTTCTAACAGAGAATACAATCTTGGGTTAATCACCCCGTGGTTTTTCCCTTAACCAAGTTTTCCACGTCAAAATCTTGGTGTCTTATGTGTTAATGTGTTTCTGCTCTTGGTTTAATGCATTGTGTTTCCATGATTGAATTATTATTATGCTGCTGAATTACAAAGTGGATTTAAGTATTTAAATTGGAAGAAAGTTTTGGACAACTGATTCACCCCACCTCTCAGTTGTCTACCCTAAATCTAACAAGATGGTTATGCCAAGCTCATATTAAGCAAACCTAGGGATACCACTGAGCTAAGATTTGGCACTTATGAAGAATTATATGTAAAATTTCATATTAAACTAAGGAAACCAGAAACCCAGAAAAAGATAAGGAAATCGGTGGAGGAATATGCCCAAAGCATAGGGATTACAAAAGAAGTTGCTAAAACAAGGACAAGAACAGTTGAAATTTTGAAGGAAGCTGATAAAGTTCCTGAAGTTCATGAGGCGCAACAAGAGGTACAAGTTCTGGTGTTCCCTCCACAACAACTACAGAAATACACATAGGCAAAAGGAAGAAGACCAAAGGTCAAAGAGTGTATGTTAGTGTTGGTGCAGTTGATGATGAGGAAACTGAGACTGATGAAGAGGTGAAGAAGATGAAGGCACAAAATGCACCACCTTCTAGTTCTCAGCAAGGCAAACCCTCTGGTGCCACAAAGGAAAAGACCTCCGGTGAGGGTAAAGGGAGAAAGAAAGAAAAGACTAAAGTACCTATAGGAGACTAGGCTACAATAAGCTTGAAGGAAGTCTTAAAGGGCATTACAATTGATGGAAATCTAAAGCCTATATCCCAATTGTATGATGATTATAATGATGCAGATAAAAGGATAATTGAGAATGTTGTTGTCAAATAGATGGATAGATATAATACATCTCTCATTGAGATAATTACTGATCTCCCAAATAGTTTAGGAAGTATAATGTTTACAAGAAAGGAAGCTTCTATGGCCAAGGATGTTGAACTCAGAGAGCATACACTGATAAAGTTATGTCTAGAGATCAAACCAAAAGAAAAAGAAAAAGTATCTAAAGTGTTGCATAAAAAATTTAAAACAAAGAGGAGGATGAACACTCTCATGTCAGATGACATTGAGAAGGTAGTCAAGGAAACTGAGGAAATCATTCTGAAAGTATTGAAAGAATTTCATCTTCCAACAATATATGATAATGAAGAAATAGGTATTGGAAATGACACATCTATTGCAAAAGTCAACATGGATCAAGGGTTAGATAGAAATGATGAAGTGTTAAAGGAGAAAGAAAGTTAGGCCCCTGCGACTAATGGTCTGAATACAGTTGATAAGGATCAAAATGAGACAAGTCTTCCTTTGGATCAATAAACTGGTGAATAGAACAAAGCTGACAATCAAGAAGAAGAACAAGCAAAGATGAGCCTTGTACTGGAGCATAATGTTAATGGAAATGAGGCTATGAATTTGGATCCTCCTAAGAAAAATAAAGAAGAAGTCTCTAATACAGAAAGAGACACTGTTGAATCTGTCAAGGAATTTTTGGAATGAGAAAAACAAGTCTTTGATGAACTTGAGTTTTTGCAAGGTCTAATAAACTTGGACTCAATGTCCCCTGTGTAAAAAATTAAACTAGTATCAATTGTGCAAGCAAAGGCATAGGAAGAAATATTGAAGTCACATATAGAGGACAATGAACTTATTGGTGTGGCATCTAGCATTTTGGAGAAACTGATGCCATCATATCAAAAGGATAAATCAATGTTGTAAACAAATCAACTCAAGGGACTCATAAACTTAGTAAGTGTGCACTTTGAATATTTTGAAAACTCTACAGAAATGAAAGTAAGAAAAGAGTTTGATGAGAAGAAGTTAACTAAGTTGAAAACCATGTTGATCAATGATAAAATGTTATTAGATGATGGAACAAAATGTATATAGAGTGCTATCAGAGAGGCTTGTGATTTGTACAAATTTTGTTTATCATGGCCAAAAGCCATAGAGGAGTTAGAAGGAAAGATCAAGGATATGAAACTATAGCTGACAAATATTTCTAAGTGATTTATCTGGCAGTTGAGTCAGTAATCAACAAACAATTACAAGTTATCAATATTCATAATGAGTTAAGTAACCTGATGAATAGGAGGGATCAAATGAAAAACAAAATGTGTCAGTTGAGGGGACTAATAAGTCCTAAGCTAGACTCAATGCCAAATCTTGTAGCAGAAGCACTCTAGGTAAATGCACTAATTGACACACCCTATGATATACAAAAGGTAGAAAAATTAGTCTTCCTAATAAATGGCCATATTCAAATTTTAGAAAATCTAAAGAAGAGTTGGGATGGAGAGTTGGCTCAAATCAAGAACATCTTCAATGGCATCCTACAAACCGCATCAAATTAAGTTGAAGATTGTATTTGTACATATGCGATAGAGTAGGATAGTTTTTGTAGTTTTGTTGTCTTGACAAAGTTTTGAATCTTGTACATACACCTTTACCATTGATGTCAAAGGGGGAGAAGAGAACTAGTGAAAGATGGGCAAACACCTAAGGGGGAGAAGAAAAACAAAGTGTATATGGAAAGGGGGAGCAGATAAGCATTTTTCACTAACTGTTGCCATCAATGCCAAAGGGGGAGATTGTTGGCAAGAGACACTGCTTTGATGAATGATTGAATGTTGTCATTGATGGCAACAAGGAAAAGAGACTTTACTCTGACAGATCAATTTGGTTTTTCAACAAGGCATAAAACAATTTTGGTCTAGAAGCCTAAAAATGACTATGGGCAGTTTACATAGTAAGTGTCAAAGATTGGGTAAGTATGCCTCCATAGTTGAAGATCATTACATGTGGTTTAGATATGTTAAGCATAGCTATTTGGTGATGATATGTTCTAGTGTTCAAGTTTTGACTTCCTCTAGAAGTCTTATTATGAAATACCTGTATGGGTGAACAGAGTAAAGACGTGAACAATGCATAGTACCAAAGTAAAAGGGTCTGCATTTCTTTATTGTTACATATTTTGTCTTACAGTTCTGAAGGCATGCAAAGATGTCCATAATGAATGTTGTCTATAATTTGTAGAGTCTCATATGATCCACATTGGAAGTTTTGGTAGGACAATTGAACTAGTCAAGTGTGTACTTAAGGAATAAGTCGACAGGCGAGTTAGATCTGTATGCGGTGAAGATATATTATTTGAACAATCAATCTAAGTGATGGAATGATTGGTCCTAACCTAAATGAATACTTTTGTATGTTTATTTGGGTCTGCATTATTGTTTGTGCACAAGATCAAGCCAACAAGGTATAACATTTGTGTACACATTTCATGTTTAACTTGCCAATCTGATTGTGAAATGAATCTTGTTGTAGATATATTTACTCGATGGATTTTAGTGTTGGAAGTGGGTAGTGAGAAAAATAAAATGTGGATTCCATGATAGTGCGACATAAGGCAGTTCTACAATTAGAAAAAGGAAAGTAAAGGCAGAAGGACATAAGTATATGTAAATCAGAGTAGAAAAGCATGGTAGACAATATGAAGTCCTTTGAATCTGTATATTGATAAAATTGGTACTACTGTATAGCATTTTGTAGATGCACCTGTAGCAGTTATATCTTAGCAGTGAGCCAATCCTTCTTCTATCTTCTTTTCTATTTGGCATTGAGTTTATTGCAGTGAGAACTTCTTTGGATAGTGAGTGCTTGGGAAGTGAGCCCTTATGTAATTTGGTATTGCTATCATAATATATTGTGAGCTAACACTCACCGTAGATTTTCCCTTTCTGGTTTTTCCACATAAAAATCTTGGTGTCTGTGTTATGAATTTGTGGCTACTCTTCTTGTATTTACTGTTCTTTTATGTTATTGAATTTGGTAAATGGATTAATAAATGTGTGAATGAGAAGTTTTTCAGAATACTGATTCACCCCCCTCTCAATATTCTTTGTACTCAACAATTGATATCAGAGAAAGGTTCCTTGGAAGAAGTCTAACATCTTGAGGAAGAACTGGGAAAGAGTACTCATGGCAGTGAGAATGTATCTTACTCCAGGTAGTGTCACAATTGATCAAGAATTAAAAACAACCCTTGAAGATCTTGATAAGTATGAAGTTGATATCCAGGATTTGAAGGAAAATGTCAGAGAAGCAGATGAATGCATCTTGATGCTAAGAGAGCAAGTTAATAGATCAAAAGAAAAGAATAGAGAGCTAAGTGAATAGTTTATTGAAGCAATTAAAACACTAAATAATTTTTCAAGGTTGGTTGAAGAGAAAGAAAAAGCTAAGGAACATTTGAATCAAATGTTGAAAGATAAGTCTGAGGAATGTGAAAAATTGGGAAAGGATGTGTTACTTCTAAAATATGATCTGGAAGCAACCAATAGCTATAAAGAAAAATTCAAAATAAGCTTTGCAAAGCTTGAGGATTGATTGAAAGTCAGAAGAGTTCAGATGACAAGAAAGACTTGGGATTTGAAAAAGGAGAAAGTTCTAAATCGGGTCAAGAAAGCATTGAAATGAAGAAAAATAAAGGCAACTAGTTCCAGAATCAAAGAAGAAGACCTAGAAGACCTCTGGTCAGGCAGCCAAATGCTCAAAGGTACCCATCTTTCAATGGTTATTGTTTTAATTACAATAACTTTGGTCA
This sequence comes from Cunninghamia lanceolata, assembly GCA_027924645.1. NCBI lineage: Eukaryota > Viridiplantae > Streptophyta > Pinopsida > Cupressales > Cupressaceae > Cunninghamia > Cunninghamia lanceolata. The sequence continues at coordinate 10,322,954 of BSBN01000346.1, read as the reverse complement.
CAAGGCTACTCTGTGTAGGATTAGAATGAATTAGAATGTTCCATCATTCTCTGGTCAATGTTTCAATTGTAAGAAAATTGGTCATAGATGAAATGAATGTAGAAGTCTGGTAAGGAATGGTTCTAACAATGCAAGGAATACTCAATCCTTCAATGGAAAGTGCTTTGCATGCAATAGATTTGGACATATGACTAACCAATGCAAATCAAGAATGAATTCAATCAATAGAAGGAATCCATGATAGAGGAATGTGGTATGCTACAATTGCAATAAGTTTACACATGTTGCAAAAGTCTACAGAAGCAAGAATGAGAAAAGAGACTATCCAACAGAGAAGAGGAAAACATAGCAAAGAGAATATAAAGGTAAAAACAAGGTTGATCCAGTGGAAATCAAGAAGGAAATGAGCAAGGTCTAGATTAAGAAGGATGTTAATGAGGTCAGGGATAGATCTGCACTAGCCTCTAGTGTAGATACTTCCTCCTTGAAGTAAATTGGGAGCTCTGGCTTAGGGGGAATTGTATTGAAAATCCAAATCCCCTAGCCAGATAATCATTGTCGAGATCCGACATGAAGATATGATGAAAAGATTCATATGAAAAATCTTTTGAAAGTAATTCTAGAAGAAAAGAATCAGACACAAAACATTGCAAAACAATCTTGATTAACTGAGCTTAATAGAGAAATGTTTTATATCTTTTTGAAGGACTGCATTTATGATGACTGGGTTATTATAACAAGGGTTAAAAAGGAGCACATTCGACAAATAATTCACTTGGCATTTAAGTTATCAAGTGTCTAAGAGAAACTGAAGGTGAACTCCAAGCGATTTCAATGATCTCCAGAGATTAAAAGTAACTCAAAGTGATTCAGGTGAAGAAAACCCTAGTTTGGCATAAAAAGATATTTACAGTTGAAACCCTATTGTGAATTTGCTTAAATGTTTACAAAAATGGCATCTCCTCAAGTAGTTGATATCACTAAAAGACCATGGCTGAAATTCAAGAAACATCCATTCAAATCAACAGAGGTCAATCCAAATGGTGTATTCTCAGAAATTTTGTTTGGTGTAATGCATGTGGAAGATGTTAGGGCATACATTCACATTGCCATGTAGAAGAATTTGGTGACAATAGGTTTGACGATGTCTATTTGAAACAGCTAAGCCATGGCAATTTTGATTTGAAGGAAGAATACAAGGTGTTAAGTGAGAAGAAATTCATTCAGTATATAGAATTCCCAACATTTGGGGAAGATGAATGGGTCCAGTACGTTTTGAACAAGATACATGATGAATTCATGTGGTTGGTGTTGTGTGGTTACACAACACGCCCCATTTTGACTTGGCAAAACAGGGACCCAGCTTTTGTTTTGGCTTGTGTTGTCTGTTTCTGGCGGTTTGGTAAAAATGAGTATGATAAGCAGCATCATCATGAAGGTCAGGATGAGGTAGGTCATCATCATGGGGTTAGTTTTTCAAAGTTCATATTTTGTTTCTATAACTTCATGGTTAGAAAGAGCTTGAAATTTCATGCAGGTTTGCCTTTTGCATCACTTGAAAATTCGTCCATATGAGGGAGCTGTGAGCAGTCAAAGTTTTGGTCAAACCTGATAATTGCTATATGAACATCATCATCATGATATTTGAAAAGCCCCCCTGATAATATCCCGAGGTCGAAACATCCGGACGTCAAGTTTAAGTCGTAGTAGGTTCTTCCCGTCGGGCAGTCTTTTGTATCGCCAAAGGTCATCATCATGATCTTACTATATCACCCGGTGAATATCATGCAGTCCCGAAACATCCAGACGTCAATCTTAAATGCTAGTGTGTTTTACCCGTCAAGCGAGCATCATGATATTCTAACATTGCGAGCATCATCATGATATTCCAACATCACCCGATATCAAAATATCATGATGATGTTATGGTATCACCTTACTTAAAGAAATCTGCCATCTGCATAATTTGCGCGCGCGACCATGTCTTGGTGATCAACATCATCATGATATTTTGAGACCCGGCATTTCCTAATATCCTCCTGACCTCCTTTTGCGTGATCATGATGATCACCTTATCTTTCGAAGCGGAGGGTGTTTTTCATGTCTTAGGTCATGTTGAGCATCATCATCATGATCTTGTTCATCTCTCCCAACGGTTCGTAACATCATCCTGCCGACAAGTATAACATTTTGCAAATATGATGATGACGATGGCGTCATCATCACCTTCTCCTTCGGCAGGATATTTTCCAAGGCGTGATCCATTTCGCCAATATGATGATGACGATGACGTCATCTTCGAAGATTAACACAAGCCCCGGATATCCTGATGACGTCATCAGGACTTTCAGCAGGATCATATTTTTGATCACCCAGTGCGTATATGATGATGATGATGTTCATCATCCTGATCTTTCGAGCGGTTTGCCTTGGCCGAAAAAAGGGGGTCATACTGCTTTCATGACCTGATCATCTTCCTTAGAGGGAGCCCGATATTCCATTTACCTCCTGATCTTAAACGAAACATGACGGTGACGTCATCCCTTTGCATTTTAACCAAGCCTGATGATGACGATGACGTCATCAGGATTTTCCTCAGCGGCAGGATCATTTTTCGAGTCCTCCTGTTTGTCTTCATCATGATGATGATGACGATGTCTTTCTTTCCCGAATGTGCAAGAGCAAAACATCCTGATGTGCTTTTCCATCAGAGCATTAGGAAAGGAGGATCATCATATTTTGTGATATCCTGCGGCCACTTTGAAGTATATAGTTGGTCATCATCATGATTTTTGGCGTCGGTATAACTGTTGCCGTCGGCCTAGGATAAAATTGTCACCCTGATCATATGTGGTCACGCCGATGCAAATATGATGATGATGCAAGGCCGGTTTCTAAGGATGGTTGAAAGGCGATTATTTCTTTGTATAATCTGAGATCATCATCATCATATTTTGAACCCGATATACATTAAAATGGGCAAAAACATGAAGCGATGGAATTTTGAAAGCCCGACTACCTGATTTTGGTCAACGAGGGTTGACCTGGTTGTTTTTATGCTGTTTATGCATTTAGTGCATATTTTTCACAGGTAGGACCTGTTTGCCTGTGGCTGCACATGGGGAGGTATGTTTAATAAAGTGTTTACTTCCTGTTGTTTATCATGATGATGATGAACCTTTGTTGTCTGTTTACTTGCAGGAGATCATCATGATGCTGCTGAAGCTGAACATTGAAGTCATGATGCCGCTGAAGCTGAACATTGAGATCATGATGCTGCTGAAGCTGGGCATTACAAAGTTGCGCATGGAGTCAACATGGGCCAGAAATGAGGAGGATATTGTCAAATATGCTGTTCGCCAGCTGGAGACCGAATCAAGTTGAAGATGCTGGAATATTCTGTGCCAGCTGTACATTTGCTAACTGACGAAGCATGTGCTTTTCATCTGGGCCGTTGTTTGTTATGAGAGGATCCTGATCCTTGGATCATTGTAACCGTTTTCTGGCAGTTGCTCTATATAACATCCAGAGCTTGTCATTTTAAAGGGGGGAGAAATACATTAGAATACACAGACGCATCTGGCGCAAAGAGTCTAGTACTGTAGAATAAGTTAGGAGATCGGATTACTGAGACTAATGAGGATAGAATTGTTGAAATGTCAAGGTTCTTTCTTCAGATCACTGTAAATGTACCTGTTCTTGAGCATACTGAATGAATATGAAGTTCCAGATTACATCCTGATTGTAAATTTTACGTAATCTTCTGTTGATTTCTGGATATGTACTGGTGAATGCTGTGTTCAACTGGAAGCGCTTTCATTTCATTACATGTTGTTGTCAACTTTCCTTTGAAGCTTTGCACTAGATCATGCGGATTTGTGGAATGTCCTGGTGAAGTATGATTTCTAGTTTTCCTTCTTTTCATTGCAAGTATGGGAGCTTGTATGTGAATCAGTGATCTAAGTCCAGTAATTTTAGGAATCTCACTCTCTAACCCTTTTCCTTTTTTTTTTCAATTTCATTAATTCATCACCATAACTGCAAAATCATGATAAATAACAAGCAGAAACAGTGAAATATGCTGAAATCCCGTAGGTAACTGAAGATCCTTAGCATATTTGAGTTAAATGCATGTAATATTGAAAATATCATGCAAAGAATCATAAATAATGATAGAAATCATGCAAATATCAGCCTGTATGCACATTATTTGACTAAATTTACAGTGCAGAGGTAGAATTGTTGGAGACTTATGCAGAACGAACATCCAGAGCAGGATATTTGAAGATGATGATGATGAACAGTGCAGAAACACGTAAGGCCCCTGAATGGAAAACAGCAACACACATCAACCACTGAGTAACGTCAGTAGATTAAGACCTAATCAACGGAGACTTGGGATCATGAATTCTTTGAATTCATCGTATCTTTCAAGATGAGTAAAGGTTGTTGTGTAACTTTTATTCTATGTTTGCGAATGACTAACATCATGACCAACATAAATTGGCGCTAGAAGGAGGGCCTGAGTCTTGAAGATCACATTCATCATCAGTACTTCCAGGTTTGATGACACTCAGAGTAAGGTAACTTCAGATCATTTGTGAATTTCATCAAATTGCGTAAATATTTGCTGCGACAAGTTTGTATTTGCACATTCTGTGTAAAGATTTCCAAATTTCACATAAATATTGCAAGCTTTACAGTAGATTTCTTTAAATTCACTAAATATTGGCCAAAGATGCATAAATTTGTTCAAGCTTTGAGGATTTGAGCCTTAGACACGTGAGATCTGGTGCTACCGGTCGAAATATCCCAATATCCTGTCATATTTGCAGTATCTTCGCAAATATCGCGTAAATATTCAGTCTGATTTGCAAGTTGACCGCAAATATCACCTCGTCCGGTGGAATCCAGCCAATATTTGCAAAGTTTCAGCTAATTGGCCTCCAAATCGAGAAATCCTGGCTCACAGGATAAATACCAGGTCTAGACATAGTGAAATTTTCGAAGAATTGCCTGTCAGAGGTTTTAGACCTAGGACTGTAGACGTCCACCACACTCCAGAGTTTAGTGCGTCCAGAACTTCACCAGGACCTCCCCCTGTAACTCCTGTTGGTTTGCAAATACCTTCAGGTATACCAGTGACACCTCCTGTTCAACCTCAGGGTATACCTTTAGTCCAACCTCAGCCAACTGCACCACCAGTTCAGCCCCTTCAGGTTGCAATGTCGTTCTTTGCAGCAGAATCACCATTGACCTTTACTGCGTATCATGAGTTACCAAAGTATCCGGACAAGCTTTGTCCAAAATACCATCCTTACCAGGATGCGGATGATCATATCAGGACGTTTAAAGAAGCTTGCTGCAGAGCCAGAATAGAGCATCAGGATGTGGTGTGCAGATTATTCCCTTTTTCCTTAGGAGAAGAGGCTTATAATTGGTTCATCAGTCTTGGTCAATCTTCTGTAGGTTCGTGGGCTGTCTTAGAGAAGGCCTTTCTTGACATATTTAAGGTCCCTATTGATCCATCCATGAATTACCACCTGTTTGCCACAATCAAGAGATTGGAGCATGAACCTATTGCAAATTTCAATGCTAGGTTCCAGAAAATGTTGTCCAAGCTAGTTACCCCATATGTGGTGGCTGATGATGCTGCTAGAAGTATTTATTATTCAGCCCTGGATCCATTAACCGCCATGTTCATCAGGAGAACACATCCTGCGATCACCACATTGACAGGAGCTTTTCAAGAAGCTATCAAGGTAAATCAACAGCTGATACCTGCTCCTACTCCAAATATAGCATTCCCTGCTTTGCCTGGCATGCAGTCACAATATCCGGCACAGTATCCTGCAGCTTATCCTTCGCAATATCCTGCACAATATCCAAATGGAGCAGTGATGCCCCCAGCAATCATGCCTGCACCTTTGCAGGTACCTCCATTGAGTATCATGCCTCCTCCTAATGGAAATGGCCAATTGCCACAATATCCTGCACATACTCAGACACCTCAGGGTACAGACCTATCCCACAATAACCATGGATCTTCCTTTTTCCAGCCTCAGACTGAAAATGTAGTGGCCAAAGCTCAAGAGGAGAAAGAGGAAATCAAGGAAATGTCCGCTCAGTTGAGAAAGCTCACCACAGAAGTAACACACTTGAGAAATCAAGGGTTTTATTCACAGTCAGGTCAGAATAGGAGTTATTCCAATGACAGACCAAATTACCCTGACAGAGGATACAACAATAACTTCAACAGTAATGCTGCAAATAACATTAATCCTCCTAGGCAGCCTAGAGTGTGGAACTCCAGGCCAAATAATGGTTCATTACCATCCCCCCTAGACAATCAGCCTCCTGGTGAAGCCAAACAGACTACTAGAGTCAATCTTGCTGAAGCAGCCCTTACCAATTGGTGCAGGATTCACAATACCAATGCACATGCAGAATTAGATTGTCCACAATTTAGGATTGCTGCTAGCATTTTTCAGACTGAAGTGTCTAATACTTCTGGAAATCCACCTCAGGCAGAAGGAAATGAAATAGTTCCTTGTGGATATGACTCAGCTTTTGTGCTGGAAACCTACACTAATCAGCCTCATCAGGATTATAATCAGACTTGTGAAGAATCTGCCTTAACCTTTGAAGCAAATTATGTCTTCCCTTTTGAGGATGAAAATGAACCTACAAGAGAGCATGAGGAAGTACATGCATACCAGCAGCAATACCCTGGTAAGCACAATTATAACCTGAGGAGTAATGCCAACAGACCTGCCGGTCCATTGACATCATCTCTACCTCCAAATAACTTCAACACACCTCCTGATCCTAAGGCTAGCAATAACCCTGGGTTCCCTAAGGTGAATGCTCAGTACTTGTCTCCTCAAAACACAGTAACAAAAGTTGCAAATGCACCTCATGAGTCTGACAAGTTAGTCAGCTATTTGGCTGATGAAATGAAGAAAATCAAGATCAGCCTGTCCCTATCTGAGTTACTGAAAACTCCTGCCATCAAAAGGGCATTCATGAAGTCGCTGGATGATCCTGCTTCTAAAGAGGATAATCACCTTTCGAGTCAATCCAATAGCAGAGACCATACTGCTAAAGATAGCACTGTCAAGCCCAAAGTGTCAGCCACAGTCCAAGCTGCTGAAACCTCTCACATGACCTTGTACAGAGATAAAACTGAATCACCTCCGTTTCTCCTCACCATAAGAATGTTCAGTAAGAATTTGCACAACTGTTTAGTTGATTCAGGAGCCTCAACTAATGTTATGCCTTTGTCAATATGCAACGCATTAGGACTGCATCCTGCTAAATCCTTAAAGAAGGTCACTCAACTGGACAAGACAGAAGTAAGTGTCGTAGGAGAACTCACTCATATTCACATGCAGCTAGCGTCTGATCCTAGGATCCAGTATTACATTGACATTCAGGTAGTTGACATACCTGATACATATGGGATGTTGCTTAGCCGGGACTGGTCTAAAACGCTTAACGGATACATGTCCACAGACTTCAGTCACATGTGGTTGCCATGGAAAGGTATACCTAATCAGATCAGGATTGATGCTGAGCCTAGGATGAAACATATGATCACCGAATATAACAGAACAAATGAGATCATGTATGTAAACGTAGAACCTGGAGTTTATCACATCAGGCCACAAACTGTCCAAATAGAAGAGGTCCTGATGTTTGATGTTCATCATCATCATGATGATGATTATCATGAGGATATGCCAGTCGTAGAAATTAATAATGATCCTGATAATGAGAATGAAATAGATCGCTTCAGGGATTTTCAGATACATTTATCTACTCAGATAAAAAGTTGTCAATTATTAAATATACCTGCTAATGATATTTTGATTGACGGATGGTGCAGATTGCATGGAGAAGCACACTCGGAAAAGACTTGCGAATCATGCTTAGACATGATCATGCTGGAGCAGACGTATAGTGAAGCATCATCATCATATTCTGAGGTGAGTGCTACATCTGATGATGATGATGATACTAATTTTTATTTGTCTTCTGCAGGAATAGAAGAGTCGACGGATCCTGATGAAGATCATATCCGAAAAACAGAAGAGATCCTGGTGTCCAATCAGACGAATGATGCGAGAAAGGAAAAGATCACTCCTGGTAGTGATTGCTTCATGGAACCGGATTACGAGTTGTCTGATGAGGACAAAGGCAGTGACTTGACGAAGTTCGAAGAATTTCTGGTCAAAGAAATAGAAAAAATGACACAACAGTGTAGATCCCCCCAGGAGGTTTTAATCAAAAGTTGGTGTAGGCTGCATGAGGCGCCTCACTCAGAAACCACTTGCTCACTGTGCTTGCACATTTTGAGGAAGCATGCAACTGTATGTGCTGAACATCATCTTCCTGCTAGGATGGAAGAGAAAAGAGGAAAGCCATCAGGCTCATCAGATAAAGGAAAGGAGCAACAAGCAGATGCAGCACCAGAAGTTATTAATTGTCCAGACACTGAAGTAGATCATTCTGAAGATTTTGAATTATATTTGTCTAGAAATATACAGCGTAGTCAAATATTAGGTTTGCCCATTGATGATGTCTTGATTGAAAGCTGGTGCAGATTACATGATGAAGAGCATTCAGAAAAAGATTGTTACCCTTGCTTGGTCATGTTGAAAAAGATTCTAGAAAATACAATAGCTGAGGCAGTTTCAGAAGGTAATGAAGATGAAACATCTTTCCTGGATTCATTTTATGCTGGGATTGATAGGAGTTCTCTACTTCCTAATACAAGTAAGGATCAGTCAGTATGCAGGTATAAGTCTTGTGAAAATTTTAGAGAAGAAATCACTCATCAGGATAATAGTTTTGATTCTGATCCTAATACTTTTGATAAAGAAGATGAAACATCTTTCCTGGAGTCATTCTATGGTAAAGAGAAGTGTAAACAGATGCTAGAGCAATTTAAATGCACTCCTGATGATGAAGTTCCTATGATGGTAACTCAGGGAGTCACAGAGAAGAAAATAAATGCTGATTTATTACCTGACTTCTTTGAATTAAATGATCAAATGCAAGAATGTTGCAGGTTAAAGGAACCAGATCCTCTAATAGATAGAAAATGTGAATTATTTAATGAACAATTCCTGAAAAATGAAGATGTAGAAGACTTTGGAGTTGTTATGCATAATCAGATGTCACTCCAGAAATATTTTGAAAATGAAACAGGGGAGTGTCCTCATCAAGTGAAAGTTGTTTCTCCTTTACAGTCAAATGATTTAGAAATGATAAATTTTTGTATATCAGATTGTGATAATAAAGATACTTATTTAGATGCTGATGTGCAGGAAATTGAAGAAAATACTGAGAAGTTTCCTGAACTGGAGGATAAACTGAACATCCAGAATGAAGGGATAAGGCTGGATAAAGATGAAGAATCAATACATCAAAGGTCATACATCCTTCAATTTGAGGAGGGACCAGGCACTGAGCCAAGCAGTAAAAATATAATGACAAATGAAAGACCAACTGCCAATGAAGAAGCATGTCCAGCAAAGCCAGAAATACACCAGGTTGTATTTCTCCTTTCCACAGTAAATAATGTTGAATATTATTTTAATTATGGAAATTCAGAAGATAAGACATGCATATGGATTAATCATGAACATGATGAGCGTCCTCAGTTGCTGATCATCAAGAGTTGTTCTGTTGAATACAGTGAATTCAGAATACCAGAATATTCTTCAGAATATAAAGATAAATTTGCTAGGTTGAGAACCATAACTAATACCCTGATGCTCCTGCACAATCAAAAGAAGTATGCAAATACAGGTGTCCTTAGGTCTTTTTCTGGATTTTGTTTGCCTAGTAGTGGTTTGTATAGTGTTGCTTCTGTTTTGTGTTGTTTTGGTTGAGTTTTGTTTTGGTAAGTCAGGATGATGCACTTCATCACCTAAGAAAATAACTAAATTGTTAGGATTCAAGTGATGAGACCAGATTTAGATATAGGTTATGATTCATTCTGAGAAATGTTCATGATCAGGTTTATGATGTCTTTTCATCAGGGTGCCTTTTCTTGTCCAAAGTGAATCAAACACAATGAAACACCTAACAGCCTTGGGTTTGTTGAAGATATGAGTATAGGTGTTAAGTGAAAAATCTAAAGGGACTCCCTTGCTACCAATACAATCTCCAACCTAAAGCTGCAAGTGACTACACCTTGTACAAATGAGCAGACATGATGATATCAAATTTAAATTTTTAAAGGAAAATCAGAAACAAAATAAAATTAGGCCATCTAAGTAACTCTACCGGGGCTATGGACGCCTGCTGGCAGTGGGGCTCTACTTAGGGAGATTGTATAGATAACCTTGCCGGGGTTATAGACACCTGCTGGCAGCAAGGCTCTATCCAGGTTGGCTATGAGGGATGATCTCCAACTATGTAGTTTAACACCAGTTACTTATGTTTTCAACTTGCTTTCAAGATGAGGATAATTAATCATCTGCACACACCTGATCCTTTGTTAGCTTTATCACCATAATGAAATTTTATCATTCAAAGATCATGATGATTTACTTAGACAGAATTAGAACACTATAGATGAATGTGATCACATCACTTGAATCATTTGAATTTTGTTGTTTTCTTTGGTGGCAAGTTGTTGTGTGGTTACACAACACGCCCCATTTTGACTTGGCAAAACAGGGACCCAGCTTTTGTTTTGGCTTGTGTTGTCTGTTTCTGGCGGTTTGGTAAAAATGAGTATGATAAGCAGCATCATCATGAAGGTCAGGATGAGGTAGGTCATCATCATGGGGTTAGTTTTTCAAAGTTCATATTTTGTTTCTATAACTTCATGGTTAGAAAGAGCTTGAAATTTCATGCAGGTTTGCCTTTTGCATCACTTGAAAATTCGTCCATATGAGGGAGCTGTGAGCAGTCAAAGTTTTGGTCAAACCTGATAATTGCTATATGAACATCATCATCATGATATTTGAAAAGCCCCCCTGATAATATCCCGAGGTCGAAACATCCGGACGTCAAGTTTAAGTCGTAGTAGGTTCTTCCCGTCGGGCAGTCTTTTGTATCGCCAAAGGTCATCATCATGATCTTACTATATCACCCGGTGAATATCATGCAGTCCCGAAACATCCAGACGTCAATCTTAAATGCTAGTGTGTTTTACCCGTCAAGCGAGCATCATGATATTCTAACATTGCGAGCATCATCATGATATTCCAACATCACCCGATATCAAAATATCATGATGATGTTATGGTATCACCTTACTTAAAGAAATCTGCCATCTGCATAATTTGCGCGCGCGACCATGTCTTGGTGATCAACATCATCATGATATTTTGAGACCCGGCATTTCCTAATATCCTCCTGACCTCCTTTTGCGTGATCATGATGATCACCTTATCTTTCGAAGCGGAGGGTGTTTTTCATGTCTTAGGTCATGTTGAGCATCATCATCATGATCTTGTTCATCTCTCCCAACGGTTCGTAACATCATCCTGCCGACAAGTATAACATTTTGCAAATATGATGATGACGATGGCGTCATCATCACCTTCTCCTTCGGCAGGATATTTTCCAAGGTGTGATCCATTTCGCCAATATGATGATGACGATGACGTCATCTTCGAAGATTAACACAAGCCCCGGATATCCTGATGACGTCATCAGGACTTTCAGCAGGATCATATTTTTGATCACCCAGTGCGTATATGATGATGATGATGTTCATCATCCTGATCTTTCGAGCGGTTTGCCTTGGCCGAAAAAAGGGGGTCATACTGCTTTCATGACCTGATCATCTTCCTTAGAGGGAGCCCGATATTCCATTTACCTCCTGATCTTAAACGAAACATGACGGTGACGTCATCCCTTTGCATTTTAACCAAGCCTGATGATGACGATGACGTCATCAGGATTTTCCTCAGCGGCAGGATCATTTTTCGAGTCCTCCTGTTTGTCTTCATCATGATGATGATGACGATGTCTTTCTTTCCCGAATGTGCAAGAGCAAAACATCCTGATGTGCTTTTCCATCAGAGCATTAGAAAAGGAGGATCATCATATTTTGTGATATCCTGCGGCCACTTTGAAGTATATAGTTGGTCATCATCATGATTTTTGGCGTCGGTATAACTGTTGCCGTCGGCCTAGGATAAAATTGTCACCCTGATCATATGTGGTCACGCCGATGCAAATATGATGATGATGCAAGGCCGGTTTCTAAGGATGGTTGAAAGGCGATTATTTCTTTGTATAATCTGAGATCATCATCATCATATTTTGAACCCGATATACATTAAAATGGGCAAAAACATGAAGCGATGGAATTTTGAAAGCCCGACTACCTGATTTTGGTCAACGAGGGTTGACCTGGTTGTTTTTATGCTGTTTATGCATTTAGTGCATATTTTTCACAGGTAGGACCTGTTTGCCTGTGGCTGCACATGGGGAGGTATGTTTAATAAAGTGTTTACTTCCTGTTGTTTATCATGATGATGATGAACCTTTGTTGTCTGTTTACTTGCAGGAGATCATCATGATGCTGCTGAAGCTGAACATTGAAGTCATGATGCCGCTGAAGCTGAACATTGAGATCATGATGCTGCTGAAGCTGGGCATTACAAAGTTGCGCATGGAGTCAACATGGGCCAGAAATGAGGAGGATATTGTCAAATATGCTGTTCGCCAGCTGGAGACCGAATCAAGTTGAAGATGCTGGAATATTCTGTGCCAGCTGTACATTTGCTAACTGACGAAGCATGTGCTTTTCATCTGGGCCGTTGTTTGTTATGAGAGGATCCTGATCCTTGGATCATTGTAACCGTTTTCTGGCAGTTGCTCTATATAACATCCAGAGCTTGTCATTTTAAAGGGGGGAGAAATACATTAGAATACACAGACGCATCTGGCGCAAAGAGTCTAGTACTGTAGAATAAGTTAGGAGATCGGATTACTGAGACTAATGAGGATAGAATTGTTGAAATGTCAAGGTTCTTTCTTCAGATCACTGTAAATGTACCTGTTCTTGAGCATACTGAATGAATATGAAGTTCCAGATTACATCCTGATTGTAAATTTTACGTAATCTTCTGTTGATTTCTGGATATGTACTGGTGAATGCTATGTTCAACTGGAAGCGCTTTCATTTCATTACATGTTGTTGTCAACTTTCCTTTGAAGCTTTGCACTAGATCATGCGGATTTGTGGAATGTCCTGGTGAAGTATGATTTCTAGTTTTCCTTCTTTTCATTGCAAGTATGGGAGCTTGTATGTGAATCAGTGATCTAAGTCCAGTAATTTTAGGAATCTCACTCTCTAACCCTTTTCCTTTTTTTTTTCAATTTCATTAATTCATCACCATAACTGCAAAATCATGATAAATAACAAGCAGAAACAGTGAAATATGCTGAAATCCCGTAGGTAACTGAAGATCCTTAGCATATTTGAGTTAAATGCATGTAATATTGAAAATATCATGCAAAGAATCATAAATAATGATAGAAATCATGCAAATATCAGCCTGTATGCACATTATTTGACTAAATTTACAGTGCAGAGGTAGAATTGTTGGAGACTTATGCAGAACGAACATCCAGAGCAGGATATTTGAAGATGATGATGATGAACAGTGCAGAAACACGTAAGGCCCCTGAATGGAAAACAGCAACACACATCAACCACTGAGTAACGTCAGTAGATTAAGACCTAATCAACGGAGACTTGGGATCATGAATTCTTTGAATTCATCGTATCTTTCAAGATGAGTAAAGGTTGTTGTGTAACTTTTATTCTATGTTTGCGAATGACTAACATCATGACCAACAGTTGGAAAGACCATTTATGATAACAAAGGATGCAATAAGGGTCGTAACTGGATTGAATTCTACCAGAATAGTACCATGCTAAAAGCTATGAAAAATGACACGGTGATGATGGCCACTAGAGCCAAATTTGACAAAAGGGCTTTAATAGTCAACGACATTGAAAACCATGCAGTAAGGTTTTCATCTATGGTAATCATCTACAAAATCTACTTCTCAAATTAGGAGAATTCTATCTTAGGTACTGCTATATACACAGCCTATGAGATGATTAAGAAAACTAAAGACTATGATCTTTGTGAATTACTCTGGCAACAACTAATGGAGAATTTAAAGAAGACAAAAGAAAGCAAGTATCCTTTCAAATTTGGTGCGTTGATCATGTGCTTATTCTTCTATTTCATGCAAGAATTACCAAGAATGAAGTTGATCTAGTCTAGGAGTAAACCAATTGCAATTCAAATTATCAATCACTTGAGTGGCATAGGAAATAAAGATGAACAAAATGTAGCTCTATAAGCCTAGAATAGTCTGGATTATGCCAAATGGGTATGAAGTAGATGCAGATGTGTTAGATGGTTGTGCCAAGCTCATGTTAAGAAAACCTAGGGATACCTCTAAGCCAAGATTTGGAACTTATGAAGAATTATCTATAAAAGTTCACGTTGAACTAAGGAAACCAGAAACACAACAAAATGATGAGGAAATTTGTTGAGGAATATGCCCAGAGCATAGGTGATGTAGAGGCATCCACACTATAACCTTAACATACAGCATGGATGTCCGCAACCCTTCATCATCATCATATTTACCTTAACACTGTCAGCATCATCATATTTCCCCTGCCGACCGATATCCTCCTGCAGACAAGCCTTCGCCCTTTCGCATGTCAGCAGCATCATCATATCTGACTATCGGCAGCATCATCACGTTTGGTAAGCGCAAACATCCTCCTGACGTTCACTGTTCACCTTACCGACAACCTCTACTTTCAGCATCATGATGTTCAACATCATGTTCATCAGCAGGATATAGAACATCTGGTTCCCTCCATATATCCTGATGATGATACTCAACTTCACGCACCGTCCCTTCGATGCTTACGTCACCCCAATATCCTGATGACGATTATCCTGATGACGATGACGTCATATGTAGCTCCTCAATATCCTGCTGCCCCGATATCCTGATGACGTATATCCTGATGACGATGACGTCATATGCAACTCCTTCAAATATCCTGCTCTCGGCCAAACTTAACCTTATCGGCCCGCGATCGTTTTATCAACCCGATCTTCTACCTCATGCCGAAACACTCCTCCTCGGCAACACCTGATGATGATCACCCTGAAACACGTTCACTTCATGCAATCGACTGCATCATACTCATCTCCACCTACTCGGATGACTATGCCTGAAGTAACTGCAGGATATACACCATAATATCCTGATGATGCCGTTTTGACGAACTTCCAACCTTAACGGATTCTGATCCGCTGAACCTCCTGGGATGACCCGATCCACCTTCAGGGTGATCTTCCAAACTCTAACTATCAGTTCGACCTAGCACATACCCATGCTAGGGTTCTCAACACCTTTCGACCGCGATCCTGCACACCTGCATGCAAACAAATAGAAAAGGGAAACTAAATCCTAACCTACTGTACATAGCCATTCCACCGATTCAACGAATCAACCGGTGGAATGGATCAGCGAATCCATGTAGCCACCAAAACAGCAGATCGATTAAACAATGGAATCCAACTAGAGAATGAACACAAACAAGATCTTTATTGATTTCAAAAGATGCAATACAATGCTCTGTCTCTCACACAGCACAATCTAACTCCTCTGCTCAATGCAATACTATACTATCGATGATCTACAACCAACCGATCCTCATGTATAAATAGGATCTCATGCGAGTACTACTGACCCGACTCCAAGCGGCTGGGAAATCTCTCTAGGCGGCTGGGAGATCCAACCGGACCTACAGCATAACAGCTGTCATAACAAACTAGCTAAAAATAGTAAAGCATGGTCAACATGACCTTATTACATGCATTGGTCTTATAAGACCTTCTTGAAAACATTAACAAGACTTACAACAAACTAACTGCCTCATGGAGGCCAGCTGTCAGGTAGGTGCTCCTGCACCATACTCCCCAACAGAAAAGAACTCATGTCCCATGAGTTTGGATGTGGAAGTCCTCCACCTTTACACTTTGCCTTTGCAGTGTTCTGCCCTGTTCCAGCTTTATCCTCTGCTGTCTCTTGGCTGCTCCAAGACTTCTGAACTGTAACTTGCTGTCTTGCAAGTAAACCCTTATGCCTGTCAATGTAGGCCCTTCTCTCACATACCCTGTGTTTGTCAGGTTGTCTGACCAGAACCTCTGTCTGAACTGCCTCTTGAACTTCTGTAATGTTCAACTCTGTCTTTCTTTCAACCTTTATAGGACAAACAATAGTCCCAACTATGACAACATCCTTGTCATTCCTCCCAACTGGTTGCTATTTGCAAACCTGTTTCTGAACCTGCTGCTGACCTCTGTCAGTCAAAACTGAAACTTTCTTCAACCTGTTATCTTTAACAACTCCTTTCCCTGCAGTGTCCTTAACTGCCTTTATGCCTGCTCCTATAGGCTTCTGCACAAACTCCTTCTTTCCCACTAAAATGATTTTTGCTGCCCCCTGTGCTGCAGCTACTTCCTGTAATGGCATCAACTTAATAGTCTTCCCATCTTTCTTGATGGTGTAGGTATTAGCATACCCATCATATAGTACCCTTCTATCAAATTGCCATGGTCTACCCAACAGTAGGTGACAACATTCCATGGGCAATATGTCACACAAAACTCTATCCTGATATGCTCCAATCCGAAAATCCACATATGCCTGTTCATAGACAAAAAGTGATTGACTATCACTCACCCAAGATGCCTTGTAAGGGTGTTGATGTGGAATCCTTTCCAAATTCAGTTTATCCACCATTTCCTGAGATACCATGTTGTCTGTTGAACCAGTATCAATGACAACCTTACATACTTTACCTTTGCTCTTGGATGTGGTCTTGAAAAGAGCTCTTCTTTGCATCATATCCTTTGATGCCTGCAAACTAATTCTCCTCAGCATCAATGCTTCTCCCTCCTCAGGATATGCATAATTGTTAGGATCTCTATCTCCTTGATAAGTGTGTGAACTCTGCACACTTTCCTCTACTTTCTCTTCTTGCACAAGTTGTACTCTCTTGTCATTCGTTCTATCATTTCTGGATGATGAACCTTTGCTTTCTGGACATTTGAAAAATGGATGACCAAACTCTCCACAGGTGTAACACTTTCCTGAAAATGTAGTAGAACCTCTACCACTTCCAAATCTGCCTCTATTACCTTTCCATACGCCTCTGAAATCAGATTGTCCCGGTCTTTTACCAGTGTCTTCTTGACCCTCATTGGTTTGCCTTGTTGTAGGAGCTACTCCTCTTCCCCTCATATTGCTGCCTCTTCCTCTCATGGACTTATCTTGTCTCCTATTCATCTTTTCTTCAATCCTGATTGCCATTTGGTAACAATCCTCCACATTCTTAGGGTTAGCTAAAACTAACTCATCCTGTATGTTCAATCTCAAACCAGCCAAATACCTAGCCACCTTTTCTACCTCATTCTCATGATGACCAGATCTCATACTCAACTTATAAAACTCCTCAGTATATGCCTTCACATCCGTTTCCTTCTGCCTTAAAAATTGTAGCTTCTTAAACATCTGAATTTCATAATCCCTAGGCAAGAATTTACCTTTTATCCTTGCTACCATCTTATCCCATGAAGTGATCTTTGACTTTCCTTGTTTCCTTCTCTCGGATTGTACATAATCCCACCATACCAAAGCATGACCTCCTAACTTGGTCTTTGCAATCTTTACCTTCTAATCCTTAGCAACATCTTCACATTCAAAGTGATTATCAAGTGCAGCAATCCAATCCAGCAACTCATCTTCATTCAAACTTCCATTATACTTGGAAACATCAACCTTTACCTTAGGTTTATCACTCTGCACTGCCTTTAATAGTTTTGCTAATCTCTGGTCTTCAGCATCCAGATCTTCAGCTACTTCTTCATACTCTTCAATAGTATCTTCATCTTCTTCAGACTCACTATCTTCCACTTCCCTCTTTTTTTTCTTTTCCAAGACTACAAGCCTGGCTTGAAGTGCTTCAGCAAGCTCCTTCATCTTCCTCATTTCTCTGGCATGTTTTTCCTTCATCTCCTGCAATTCCCTTGCAGTACCATTACCTTTCAGAGGCATTTTGTCAACCTCTCACAACTCTACCTCTGTCCTTTCAGTGACAGACTCAACTCTACCTCTGCCCTTGCGGTGACAGAATCAACACACAACAGCCCAGACCTTTTGCTGAGCTCTGATACCACTATGATGCAGAGGCATCCACACTATAACCTTAACATACAGCATGGATGTCCGCAACCCTTCATCATCATCATATTTACCTTAACACTGTCAGCATCATCATATTTCCCCTGCCGACCGATATCCTCCTGCAGACAAGCCTTCGCCCTTTCGCATGTCAGCAGCATCATCATATCCGACTATCGGCAGCATCATCACGTTCGGCAAGCGCAAACATCCTCCTGATGTTCACTGTTCACCTTACCCACAACCTCTACTTTCAGCATCATGATGTTTAACATCATGTTCATCAGCAGGATATAGAACATCCGGTTCCCTCCATATATCCTGATGATGATACTCAACTTCACGCACCGTCCCTTCGATGCTTATGTCACCCCAATATCCTGATGACGATTATCCTGATGACGATGATGTCATATGCAGCTCCTCAATATCCTGTTGCCCCGATATCCTGATGACGTATATCCTGATGACGATGACGTCATATGCAACTCCTTCAAATATCCTGCTCTCGGCCAAACTTAACCTTATCGGCCCGCGATCGTTTTATCAACCTGATCTTCTACCTCATGCCGATACGCTCCTCCTCAGCAACACCTGATGATGATCACCCTGAAACACATTCACTTCATGCAATCGACCGCATCATACTCATCTCCACCTACTCGGATGACTATGCCCGAAGTAACTGCAGGATATACACCGTAATATCCTGATGATGCCGTTTTGACGAACTTCCAACCTTAACGGATTCTGATCCGCCGAACCTCCTGGGATGACCCGATCCACCTTCAGGGTGATCTTCCAAACTCTAACTATCAGTTTGACCTAGCACATACCCATGCTAGGGTTCTCAACACCTTTCGACTGCGATCCTGCACACCTGCATGCAAACAAACAGAAAAGGGAAACTAAATCCTAACCTACTATACATAGCCATTCCACCGATTCGATGAATCAACCGGTGGAATGGATCAGCGAATCCATGTAGCCACCAAAACAGCAGATCGATTAAACAATGGAATCCAACTAGAGAATGAACACAAACAGGATCTTTATTGATTTCAAAAGATGCAATACAATGCTCTGTCTCTCACACAACACAATCTAACTCCTCTGCTCAATGCAATACTATACTATCGATGATCTACAACCAACCGATCCTCATGTATAAATAGGATCTCATGCGAGTACTACTGACCCGACTCCAAGCGGCTGGGAAATCTCTCCAGGCGGCTGGGAGATCCAACCGGACCTACAGCATAACAGCTGTCATAACAAACTAGCTAAAAATAGTAAAGCATGGTCAACATGACCTTATTACATGCATTGGTCTTATAAGACCTTCTTGAAAACATTAACAAGACTTACAACAAACTAACTGCCTCATGGAGGCCAGCTGTCAGGTAGGTGCTCCTACACCAATAGGGATTACAAAAGAAGAAGTTGCTAAAACAAGGTCAAGAACAATTGACAATTTGAAGGAAGCTAATAAAGCTCTGGAAGTTAATAAGGTGCAACAAGAGGCACCTACTACACCAAAGGGAAGAACAAGAGGTACAAGTTTCAGTGTTCCCTCCACAACAACTATAGAAACACAAATAGGTAAAATGAAGAAGATAAAAGGATCATTGAGAATGTTGTTGTCAAATACTTGGATATATATAATAAAGCTCTCATTGAGATAATTACTAATCTCCTAGACAATTTAGGAAGTATAATGTATGCAAGAAAGGAAGCTACTATGGCCAAGGATGTTGAACTCAGAGAGCAAACACTGATAAAGTTATGTCCAGAGATCACATCGGAAGAAAAATCAAAAGTCTCTAAATTGTTGCATAAAGAATTTAAAACAAAGAGGAGGATGAACACTCTCATGTTAGATGACATTGAGAAGGTAGTCAAGGAGAATGAGGAAATCACTCTAAAAGTGTTGAAAGAATTTCATCTTCCAACAATATATGATAATGAAGAAACAGGTGTTGGAAATGACACAGCTATTCCAGAAGTTAGCATGGATCAAGTGTTAGATAAAAATGATGAAGAGTTAAAGGAGAAAGAAAGTTAGGCCCCTACTACTGATGGTCTGAATATAGCTGATAAGGATCAAACTGAGACAAGTCTTCCTCTAGATCAACAAATAGATGAACAGAACAAAGCTGACAATGAAAAAGAAGAACAAGCTAAGATGAGCCATGTACTAGAGCATAATGTTAATGGAAATCAGACTATGAATTTGGATCCTTCAGTGCAAAATAAAGAAGAAAAAGTCTCTAATACAACAAGAGACACTGCTGAGTCTGTCAAGGAATTTGTGGAAAGAGAAAAAACAAGTCTTTGATGAACTTGAGTTTTTGCAAGGTCAAATAAACTTGGACTCAATGTCCCCTGTGCAAAAATTTAAACTGGTATCAATTGTGTAAGCAATGACACAGGAAGAAATATTGAAGTCACATATAGAGGACAATGAACTCATTGGTGTGGCATCCAACATTTTGGAGAAGCTGATGCCATCATATCAAAAGGATACATCAATGTTATAAACAAGTCAACTCAAGGGACTCATAAACTCAGTAAGTGTAAACTTTAAATCTTTTGAAAAATTTGAAGAAATGAAAGTAAGAAAAGAGTTTGATGAGAAGAAGTTAACTGAGTTGAAGATCATGTTGATCAATGATAAAACATTATTAGATGATGGAATAAAAGGTATACAGAGTGCTATTAGAGAGGCTTGTGATTTGTACAAATTTTGTTTATCATGGCTAGAAGCCACAAAGGAGTTAGAAAAAAAGATCAAGAATCTGAAATTGTAGCTGACAAATATTTCTAAGTCATTTGATCTAGTAGTTGTGTCAGTAAGTAGCAAAGAAATACAAGTTATCAATATTCATAATGAGTTAAGTAACCTAATGAATAAGAGGGATCAAATGAAAAATAAAATGTGTTAGTTGAGAGGACTAATAAGTCCTAAGCTAGACTCAATGTCAAATCTTGCAATAGAAGCATTGCAGGCAATTGCACTAATTGACACACCCTCTGATATACAAAAGGTAGAGAAATTAGTCTTCCTAATAAATGGCCATATTAAAATTTTGGAAAATGCAAAGAAGAGTTGGGATGGAGATTTGGCTCAAATAAAGAACATCTTCAATGACATCGTACAACACACATCAAATTAAGTTGAAGATTGTATTTGTACATATGCAACATAGTATGATAGTTTTTGTAGTTTTGTTGTCTTGACAAAATTTTGACTCTTGTACATACACCTTTGAATTTGATTTCAAAGGGGGAGAAGAGAACCAGTGAAAAATGGGCAAACACCTAAGGGGGAGAAGAAAAACAAAGTGTATATAGAAAGGGGGAATAGATAAGCTGCATTTTTCACTAAGTGTTGCCATCAATGTCAAAGATGGAGATTGTTGGCAAGAGACACTGCTCTGATGAACAATTGAATGTTGTCATTGATGGCAACAAGGCAAAGAGGCTTTACTATGGAAGATCAATTTGGTTTGTCAACAAGGTGTAGACACCAAAAATTGACCTATTTCATTATCTATGCATTAAACTCATATTGCATCGCATACATCATTTCTGTCTGACATACTCATAAATAATTTTCTTCTTAATTAATTAAATAAATTTTATTTATTTAATTAATCTTCATTATTCTTATTCTTTCTGTTTATGGTTAAATAATTTTTAATTATTTAATCATTTCATTATTCCTCTATTAATTATATAAATTGTCTTTATTTAATTAATTGTCTTTATTCCTCTATTTTCCATCTATGATTAAATAATTTTAATTATTTAATCATTTCCACTTTCTCTCCTTTAATAAATAAATAAAATTAAAATATTTTATTTCTTTCCCACTTGCACATGAATTAAATAAATTTTATTTATTTAATTCATTTATTCCCTTCACTCTTATCCCACTCCTCCACTTTCTCCTATAAATGTGTGAGCGTGCTTTTTCACCCCTAAAAATAGGGAAAACTCAAATGTGTGGGAAAAAGTCAAAAAGAATTCAAAAATCAATCCATAACTCATCCAACTCTCAAAATAGTTAAAAAGCATGCTATTTTGAGAGAAGAATCTTATCCTCTTCAAACCCCACTAAGCCTTTTTCAAAAATAACCTTTTTTAGGGACACATGTCATGTGCACGTTCATCCTCTCCTCTTGATCATTCTCAGCCATTGATCTTTCCTTTTATCCTCCATCATTGATCATCCTCTCTCCTTTGTCTAGAAATTGGCCCACATCCAAGCCATTTGGTATCCATTGAGTTTTATATCCTTAGGCCACCAATTTAACATTAGAAGCTTTGCTTCATTCTTTTCCAATCCTCTCATCCATATCTATATATCTTCTTCATCCTATCATCATGTTGCGATCATGAGCAATCAACATCCATTCATTCAAGCAAATCAGCATGCATGCATCAACATCTGAGATATTCGAAGGGTTTGGATTGAGGTAATGCATGTTATTGTTTTATCTTTCATTTTGTCCAAATTTCGTGTTTACATTCTAACACACCCGGTGGGACTCACTTCTCCTCATCAAATCTTACATTTTTTGCAAAGTTATTGTTATAAAAAATTGTATATTTCTAACCCTTGTTTGACAAGTTTTGCAAGTGATTGTAATAGGTGACCTCCTGGGCTAAAACAAACATCATGGTTGCGTCAAAAAGGTCCAAGAGGTGAATAAAAACATATAATTTGACCATTTTATTTGGAGGTCAAATTTAAACAATGTTTATAGGGTGATGAAGAGTGTTTTCGGCAGTGAACAGTGCTTTCTAGCAATAAACAATGTTTCTGGTGGTGAGCAGTGCTTTCCAGTGGTGAATAGTACTTTCCAGTGATGAATAGTACTTCCAGCAGTGAACAGTACTTCCGGCCATGTTTTTAGGCCATGAACAATATTTTCAGGCCGTGAATAGTGTTTTGTTTCTTTAAAGCTTAAAATAGTTTTATTTTTAAAACTATCGTAACTTTTGCAAATCATGTCAGATTTTTAAGTTTTTATAGTCATGGAAAGATAATTTGATGACCTTTGTATTTGTTGAGGTTTTATTAGGTGATTTCATAATTTTATTAGTCATTTTATCAGTCAAACTTTAGCTTCTTTTAAAAACTTCAAATGAGCATAACTTGAGCAACACTTATCTTTTTTCAACGATTTTTTTTAAAAGTGTATAGAATTTCATGTACTTTCTATTTATGAAACTTATTTTGCTATATCAGATCATTAATTGCAAGTTTTTATCAGATCATATCTTTTTGACCTAACCCCCTCTTTGCTTGCAAGTTTGGTTTTCTTCTTGTCTTGGTGACTTTCAGGGGCATCTAAGGAGCTGGAGGAGTAGTGGCATCATCATACAAAATAGATTTAAGGATGAAAATAAATCAGGTGCAATCAATCCATCTCTCATCTCTAAACATTGCTTTCCTTCACATTTCGATTTGGGCTTAAAATCAATCTTGTTTTCTATTACATCATTGAAATCAGGCTAAAACAAACAACTGTCTTCCTACACATTTGGATTTGGGATCTAAAAAGAACCACTGCTTTCATTTATCTTCTTATCATACATTTCATTTCTAACGGTTAATTAACAACTGTGATTTGTCAAACCCTATCTAGGAGGCTTGCTAGGGGATTTCATCACCCCTAGGGACAACCTCAACCACGTGTTCTAGTGGGGTATATCTAAGGGGGGAGAGTGAAAGTTGTACCTCAATCTAGCTACATAGTCATTGGGATAGCCTTGGGGTCCCGGGTGATTCTGGACACAAGGTGAAGTGGTATTCGGTTAAACTTATGCCACATCCCTTTAACATGCTAGTGTTCACAAATTTGGGCCCCTCATACCTTGTGTATATCAGGGACACCCTTAGTTAACCCTTGTGCAGCCTAGCTTAAGACCTATTGGCCATATCCTACCTAATTAATCATTAGGGCTTGTTGTTGTGTCTTCAAGTGTGTGCTTAATCATAACATCTAATCTTGAAAGGAAAATTGATCATTATGTTTGGCATGTGTGTTCATGCATTTACATGCAAAATTTTATGTTTGATTTGCCCAAGTCAAACCTAAGACAACTCATCTTCACCCTAATTCAAATTCTAATCACATTCAATTTCATCTTATCATCCTAAACCATCATCACATCCTAATCAAACATTTGCTAAAAGTGACACCATGCTAATATTAGAAGACCTAGCACAAAAATGCATTCACTTACTTCAACAAACTCAAACAAGCCAATCATTTCTAGATAACAAACCCTCCAAGACATCCAAGAGATAATCCAAAAATTGCAAACAAGCTAATCCCCGCATATGCAACATATCTTAGCACAAATCCAAAACTTATTGACCACTTGTAAAATCCAACAAGCACATCCTCAACCAATGCTAAATCAATCCTATGTGCCACCTATCCCATCATGTCAACCTTATCCATCCATATGTCACATCAATTCTTCATCAGTCTATCACACTTCTTCCAATTTCAACCCTTATCCATATCAATTCACCTATCAACAACCATTATCTTATGTTATCCCTCATCCAACACAACATCAACACCTTCAACCACAACAACATCAACAACATCTACCTATCCAACAATTCCAACATCAACAAGTTCAACAACAAATCATACAACAACCAATCACATCACAACACCATCCAAACCTCCAAGCCATTCTATCTCAATCCTATGTTTTACCTTCACCATCATGCCAACCTAACTCATCTACCTATAATGTCAATACCATATCACCTTATCCAATTCTTTCTTCCGACATGCCATCTCACCATCAAACCATTTCCAAGGCCAAAAGGTGTTCTCACAAGAGGTACATGCAAGCCCAAATAGCACTTTGTACATAAACCAAACATCCTTAAGTCCACTTTTGGAGAAAGATCTAATATCTTTTGACAAGGATGATACCTATGTGTCACCTAATCCTACTCCAAGTGGCCCCTTGTATATAAATCAAGTGTCCTTAAGTCAATCTTTGGAGCAAGATTTGATATCCTTTGACAAGGGAGATACCAATCTAGGTTATGTACCCTATGAGCATCCTCCTTCACCATCTATTCCAATGTCAATCCATGAGTCTACTAGTCCTATCTTGACACCTTCATGTAATCCTAATTCTAATCCATGTCCTAATTCATCCAACCCTAACATTCGTTCATGCAATCCTAGTCCTAATCCAAACCCTAATATGTCCAACCCATCTAATCCCAATCCAAACCATCCACCAAGTCCTAATCCTAAACCCACTACTACATCCACTCTTATTGTCTATCCCCTATATTGTCCATTCACACATACCCTTACAAAGGACGTGATCCATTGGCTACTAGCTAGGAACAACTTATCCCCATGTCAAACACCTATCTTAGCACCTAGTAACGAGTCTTCAAATGCCATGCTTATCCATCCAACCCCATCATGTGACCCACAAGCCATTGGGCCAATTGAAGAGCTTCCTATCATGAGCCTAAGTCAAAGTCCATCATACTCTCTTATGGATGAATATCAAGAACCCATTAACCTCATCCAAGAGCCTCCCACTTTCACTTCCATTCAAGCAAATCAACAGTTATATCAAGAACATAATCCTAAGTATGTGGAAACATTAGTCCGTAATCCAAATCAAGATCAAATCCCTTACATTCCACCTATGCTAACCATCCATAATATTTACCTTTTCCATGATCAAGATGATATCACCTATGAAGAAGCTATCCATGAGCACCTTGATCTTATTCATAATCCTATACCCCTCCATGAGCAAGATATCCACATTGCTCCTATCCATCCTCCATCTATCCCTAATGCACAAACTTCCACTTCTCATAATGAGACATGTGCCTCCCAAGAACACATAAGCATAGAATGTTAAACAAATAACTTGGATCCTAATGAGAAAAAGTAAGATCCTAATGATCCTTCCACATCCACCATCCACCTTATTTCAAAGCCATGATGTCCTATTAGTCTATCCACCCTAATTCATGAGTGTTCCTCCTTAGAACACCAACAACCACCATCACATAAGGAGCTCGTGTCTAGTGTTCCACCTACACATAGTCCCATAGTCAATCATATCCTCCAAAAAATGAACTACCAAGGTAAAGGTTTAGGCCTTCATGAATAAGGTATTTTGGAGCCCATACATGTCAAAACTCCTCCATGCTCATATGGCCTTGGATACCCACCCCAAGGACAACAATCTAAAGATGTTGGCACTTCCTCCATGCATCCTAAGTCCACTTTCCATCCCAAATCTGATACATCCTATCATACCCCTAAAACATATGTTGCCATTCCTCCTCAACTATCCTACAAATCGCAAAAGCATGTGACCATACAGATTCCACCATCCACTTTACCTCCACTTATTACAACTCCTAATATCCCACCATCAACTTTGCCATCATTTCTTCCAACACCTAATATCCCCATTATCTAATCCCCTTATCCATTTATCCATAAATCTTCTAAAAATCCTAATCATGACCAATCAATGCACACATTGTCTAAACATAAAGCTTCCACTCATTCCACCAAACCCAAGGGAATCCAAAATAAAAATTTGGATGCCTCTACACATAAAGTTAAAAATCCTAAAGGTCATAATGCTTTAAGATACAATTGTAAAAATTCAAAGCCAAGTACATACAAAAAGCAATCAAAGCCCATTCCTCCAAAAGAAAAGTCTAAAAACAAAATGGTTTGGGTACCTAAGAAAAAAGAAATCAAGTCAAATGAGGCATTACATCTCAAAAATCCCAACCATCCACTTCCACCTCATATTCCTCTCCATTCAAAAATTTCAAATTCCTAAATCCCATAAGCAAAGCAAAAATCATAAAAATACTAAGTCTATGTGGGTACCTAAAGTACTTTGTCACCCATCTCATAAGCAAACATCTCCATTGCTTCCTACACCACCTTCCCATCAAAAGCTTCAATGTTTATCATGGTTTGTGCAATCGTTGGTCATGGTTCCCTTCCATTCTTCAACGTTTCCACATAACTCCATCACCCCATCTTTCAACTACTATCCTACATATTTTGCCCATCACCTCCCTATGGTCCATGCTTTTGGTGAAGCCTGCCCATTCATCTTTTACAGTGGTCCTATATAATCCACATCATAATCCACTATCTTCCATCCATAATCCACAACATAATCCATCATCTTCACTACATACTCCACATCATAATCCACTATCACGCCTTTCATAATCCACTATCTCATCTCACCTTCTCATGCAATTCCCTACCAACATCTATGAGCACACTTGACATGGTCCATGTGATGACATCCATCTAGCAGGACTATCACTTTCATGGAACGAGACACTTGAGTCCCTTTTGTCCATATCCAACTATCTTATCAAAAAAGTCAAGAAAAAATGAAAAAAATGATAAAATGAAAAAATAAAGAGAAATTCCTTCGTCTAATGGTGAAAACCTGGTAAACAGGCACCCTAGATATGTACCATGATGAAAACCTAGCAAACAAGCGTCATGTGTAATTTGATCTTCTATGTCACCTACACTTGGGGGCACCTTGTCTCATCTGCCATATCATTTCTAACCTATCTAACCATATCATTTCCTACCATCCTTAGCCATTCCGCATACATACACCTATCTCATTGCATCTAGTCATCCTCCCTTCCTCATCTTGATCTTGATAAAGACTGGGGGAAAAAATGTTGAAACAAGATTTGGAAAAACTCTTGATATACTTCATCCCTTACAATCCATCCTATCATCCTATCATCATCCCATTGTCATAATCCTAATCCTATCATAAGACCTATCATCATAAGTCTTGTCATGAAAAAATCCTAAGCATACTATCTAGAATGGGGCTTGTTGTTCTTATGCGACAGCCTTTGAGATCACATCCTCTCTCTTATGCATACATACATCCACTATAGCCTATCCTTGTATCTTTCCATTCATCATGAGCTTTCCATTCTACCTAACCTTTTCATCCATTCATCTATAATGAGTCATCCAACTTACCTACCTCATTGCACCTAGACTTGTTTCTCCCTTGTCATTGGTATCTAGGACAAAGGCTACCCAAATTGTAAATCCATTGACATCCCAAAATATACCAAAAATCCAAAAAAATTGAAACATATCAAAATTCCAAAAACATCATAAAATGTCCCGAAAAAATTTCAAAAAAAAAAATCATAAAATGACCTGAAAAAAATTCCAAAAACATCATAAAATGTCCTGAAAAAATTCCAAAAACATAAAAAAATATCCTAAAAAAATTCCAAAAACATCATAAAATGTCCTGAAAAAATTCCAAAAACATCATAAAATGTCCTGAAAAAATTCCAAAAACATCATAAAATGTCTTGAATAAATTCCAAAAACATCATAAAATGTCTTAAATAAATTCCAAAAACATCATAAAAAGTCCTAAAAAAAATACAAAAAACATCATAAAAAGTCCTAAAAAAATA
Organism: Cunninghamia lanceolata; assembly: GCA_027924645.1. NCBI lineage: Eukaryota > Viridiplantae > Streptophyta > Pinopsida > Cupressales > Cupressaceae > Cunninghamia > Cunninghamia lanceolata. Next base: position 10,294,159 of record BSBN01000346.1, on the reverse strand, counting down.
AAAAAAAATCAAAACATTTCCAAAATACAAAAAACAAATCAAAATCAAAATATCCACCAAAAATCCAAAGCAATAAAATCAACCAATCAAATTCAAATCAAATCAATTCTTCAAAACAATCATTCCAAATCAATTCTTCCAATTCATCAATCACTTCATCCAATCATCCTTTAAATCAATCAAATTAATCCCTCAAATCCAACCAATAAATTCATCCTTTCTTCAAACTTAATCAAATTAATCATCTTTATCAAATCAAAACAATCCATCAAAACCAATCAAATCAAATCATCATATCAATCATCAAACTCAAATCAGTCCATCAAAATCAAATCAAATCAAATCCCATCAATAACATCATCCACTCAATCCCAATCAATCCATAACCTGATCAATCAATCCATCTTCATCATCCCATTAGAAAAACACAAATCAGAACTACATCTCATCTTTATCGTTAAGTGCCTTGATCCCGTGGATATAGCGTATGTAGGCAGTCTGGTGTATGAAGGAAATACCCAGATTCAGGCACAAGATGATATTCCTTTTTCTTCTCTCATCATCTTCTTTCATCATCTATCTTCATCAATTCATCAATCTTTTGAAACAATTCTTCCAATCAATCACTCAAACCAAATCTTCCATCACTTCTTCCATTCTTTATCCAATCATCCATCTAATAAACAATGCAAGTCATACTTTATCCATACCAAACAAATCAATCAAGCTTGTCAAATTATCCAATCACATCAATAGTCTTGATCCTAATCTTGTTGTAAACCAAATCAATCAATCAATTAATCCATCATCCTTGTGTTGATCTAGGGCTATATCGTTCCCCGCAATGACAACACTATCTATCATCATCATCAATCAATCAGCAATCAATCATTAGTTTACAACTTGACAGGGGCAATACCTTGTTTATTTTTGAATCATTTGTGCATTATTTCTTTCTTTCTTGTGTGTGTTATCATTTTTGCATTTGCATCAAATCCAACCCAGCTAATATTCATATCTTGTACCTAGATAATGTTTTATTACGTTGGGGCATGAGACACATCGTCACCTTGGTCCTTATACCTTGGTGCATAACATCTAGTGCTATATCAAACATCATGGTTGCTCACTTTCATTGTAGCATAACATATCATTCATTTCTTCTATCCATTCCCTTGTCTTTCTTTCTTGGCCAATCTCTTTTCATTTTGAGAGCCTACCCGTGTTTGTCCAACCTGCCTATCCTCTCGAGGGGGCATCATCATCCTATCATTCCATCCTCATCCTATCTTTCTATCATCATCTTTTCCCTCATCCATACCTCAGCTTCTTTGAAATGATGTTACTCGACACAAAATTCATCATCTCGAACATCATCTCAAAGAGGGGCAAAATGTAGACACCCAAAATTGACCCATTTCATTATCTATTAATTAAACTCATATTGCATCGCATACATCATTTCTGTCTGACATACTCATAAATCATTTTCTTCTTAATTAATTAAATAAATTTTATTTATTTAATTAATCTTCATTATTCTTATTCCTTCTATCTATGGTTAAATAATTTTTAGTTATTTAATCATTTCATTATTCCTCTATTAATTATATAAATTGTCTTTATTCCTCTATTTTTCATCTATGATTAAATAATTTTAATTATTTAATCATTCCCACTTTCTCTCATTTAATAAATAAATAAAATTAAAATATTTTATTTCTTTCCCACTTGCACATGAATTTAATAAATTTTATTTATTTAATTCATTTATTGCCTCGACTCTTATCCCACTCATCCACTTTCTCCTATAAATGTGTGAGCATGCTTTTTGACCCCTAAAAATAGGAAAAACTCAAATGTGTGGGAAAAAGTAAAAAAGAATTCAAAAATCAATCCATAACTCATCCAACTCTCAAAATAGTTAAAAAGCATGCTATTTTGAGAGAAGAATCTTATCCTCTTCAAACCCCACTAAGCCTTTTTCAAAAATAACTTTTTGAGGGACACATGGCACATGCACATTCATACTCTCCTCTCGATCATTCTTAGCCATTGATCTTTCCTTTTTTCCTCCACTGTTGATCATCCTCTCACCTTTGTCTATAAATTGGCCCACAACCAAGCCATTTGGTATGCATTGAGTTTTATATCCTTACATTGTTGAATTATCATTAGAACCTTTGCATCATTCTTCTACAATCCTCTCATCCATCTCTATCTATCTTCTTCATCCTATCATCATGCTGTGAACGTGAGCAATCAACATCCATTCATTCAAGAAAATCAACATGCATGCATCAACATCTGAGGTATTCAAAGGGTTTGGATCAAGGTAATGCATGTTATTGTTTTATCTTTCATTTTGTTCAAATTTCTCGTTTACACAAGGCATAAAAGGATTTTGGTCTGAAAGCCTGAAAATGACTAAGTATAGATAGTTTACAAAGAAAGTGTCATAGATTGGGTCAGTATGCCTCCGTAATTGAAGATCATTAAATGTGGTTTAGATATGTTAAGAATAGCTATTTGGTGATGATATGTTCCAGTGTTCAAGTCCTGACTTGGTCCGAAAGTCATACTATGAAATGCCTAAGTCCGGGTGAACAAAGTTAAGACAATAACAGTGCACAGTACCAAAGTAAAAGGGTCTGCATTTCTCCATTGTTACATATTTTATCTTGTGGTTCTGAAGGCATGCTAAGATGTCCATAATGAATGTTGTCTATAATTTTTAGAGTCTCATATGATCCGCATTGGAATTTTTGGTATGACAGTTGAACTGGTCAAGTGTGTACTTAAGGAATAAGCTTACAGGCGAGTTAGATCTGTTTGTGGTGATGATATATTGTTTGAACAATCAAGCTAAGTGAAGAAATGATTGGTCCTGACCTATATGAAGACATTTGTATGTTTATTTGGGTCCACATTGTTGTTTTTGTACAAGATCAAGCTAACAAGGTATAACATTTGTATACACATTTCATGTTTAGCTTGCTGACCTGATTGTGAGATGAATCTTGTTGCAGATATATATACTTGATGGATTTCGGTGTTGGAAGTGGGTAGTGAGAAAAATAGAATATGAATTCCATGATAGTGCTATTAGGACCCTTCGAAAATCTGTAAGATTCCATTCTATTCATAAACCCATCTCATGGTCCACATTCTTGTCAAATTATTTTTCCATTTATCTCCCATGGTCTCATATTATAACCATTCTAAGAAAATTTTGATTGTTCCTAACTATCTGTGTGTTTTTGTCTCTTACCGCAATCCCGCAAGTCATTCACAATGCTTTGGTGGTTGTGCGAGAATAAGTGGAGCATAAATCATGACTACCGCAACCCCACGAAGCATACACAATTGAATGGCAGCTTGGTAGAATGAAAGGTTTAACTTGAGGAGGCTACCACACCCCCATGAAGGTTTCATCATATGGTTGTGGCATCACGGTAAACTAAGACATGTAGTAAGGATTAATACCACAGTCCCGCAGTGGCTTGGGAGGATACTGGCGGTGTTGCGGTAATAAGGAATGAAGATAGTGTCAGTCACCACAGTCCCGCAATAGTTCTAAGAGGTATATGTGGTAAGGCGGTAGACTATGAGAGTGACAACATATTTCCACCGCAGTCTTACGTCAACCAAATCAAATCTTAGTGGGGTAGCAGTAAAAGGAAATGGACTAACTAGATGCTTCCTATGATCCCGCAACGGTTAACTCATGCACCTATAGTTCAGCAGTAAATTGGAAACTTGAGTCTAAAGGTGTCAATGGTTCCTGTGATCCCACAACCAGTATGGGTAGGTCCTGCAGCAATGCAGTAAAATAATAAATGGGCGAGTCAACTTATTGTAGTGCTACGGTTATCGAGAAATACATTAAATCTTTGTCATCTCATATGGCCGTTGGATCCATTTCAATAAAGGGCCTATATTTGAAATGAATTGAATGTTGAGATTTTACGATCTTGTGGCACGAACCAGAGTAATAGTGATATGATGAATTTCTTGGTGCAATAAAATTTGAGAATTTCTCGACATTTTCTCATTCCAGTGTTTACAAACTTGACTTGGAGAAGGCACTATCCAGCTTGTTGTGCTCTTTGTAAGCTTCAAATTGACTGGGTAAGTTCATCTTTGCACTCCTTATAAGAAGTTGGTGAAGATTTTGTGCTCTATTTTTTAGTTATTGGTGTTGTAATTTGGATTTCAAAGCCCTAGTTTGCATAAGTAGCTAAAATGGCACCCAAGAAGTCTGAGTCTGCCATTAAGAGTAATGAACCACTAGCCCCCCAAAAGAGACCACTTCAACAGTCCATGTTAGAGTTATTGCGCAAATCCATAAACAAGGGTCAGTAGAAAATATTTAAGGATGCAATAGAAGGGTCTCGAGATGCCACGATCCCTATCTCTGGGTGGAACTTGTTTTGGTACTTTTGCAACAAGAAATATGGTTTAGGACTAGTAGTCAACCCATGGAAACTGGACTTGGTAAAATTGGTGGTCCCAAATGTATTTGTAGATGTAGAACTAATTAGGACCCTAGCACAGAATTACCATTCTGCCACAAAAACAGTCAGGTTGCCAGATGGACAACCATTGGTAGCAGTAGATAGAAATGCCATTGTGGATTGTTTTATGCTAAACAAACAAGCACTCACTCAAGTGGACTTGTAGAAGAGTGAGCAAGAATATACAAGCCTGAGGAAAACACTGAGGAGAGATGAATTGCCAATATACATGAGAAGGGGGGCCAACAATAGAAAGATTGACATCCCATCCAATGCTATTGAGCCTTTCCCTATGGAAGAGTTTGCTATGTATTTCAAGAGAACCTACTTTGCATTATGCCAAGTTTTGGTAATTGATGCTCATGAAAGAATGCCAATTGTTTTAATGATGACGACCATGAAAATACATAATCCAGAAGAAAATACTAAGTATGAATTTGCATCATACTTTGAGAAGAAACTACATGAAGGGTTCTTGCATGTAAGGGAGGGTAAGAAACCCTTGGAATTCAGGTTTTATTCTTTAATGTGCCACCTAATTTTGTATCAGAATAGAAGGAAATGGTCAAGCAGAATGGACTTAAGCATGGTTAATAAAGTAGGATAAAGGATGCCTACTTAGTGTTGGTGTTATAAGTGGGACTCATGTTGTCAGACTGGTGACTACATTGTATTTCATGATGAATTTACTATTAAGATAATGAACTCTCTCGGAGAATGGTCTCCCAGGTTAAGCAAGGAGGTTATGGTAATGCTGAGGCCACTTGTACACAAACTAGAACAAGGCCATAAGAATTATTATGCTGATTGGTTCTTTTTTCCTAATCACACTATCATCAAAGTGTATGGCTCTCCCCAACCACCCCATAAATTGCCAAAGTTTGTGTCAGATAGAATATTGTTCTTGAAATTCATGTGGAAAATGATGTGGATGGAAAAAGAGGTGATGAAAAAGTAGAAAATGGGCACATTTTTTCTTGATGCCATAGTATTTGGTGATTGGTCAATTGGTTCAGACACTCTTGAAGACATGCAGGCCTATTTCAAGGCAAAATATTCTTTAAAATTTGGAATTGACAGAGTTTGTGACCCTAAGGGTCACATGAATTTTGGAAGGCAAATAATTTTGACAAAGATGGGGATATCCCATAAAATTCTTTTTGATGAGGATATGATAAGAAATTTGGTAACTTTTGAAGAAGTTTATACAAGGAAAATAAAATGGGAAATCTTGAAGAAGATTGAAGATGATAAGAAGAAGCATTATACCCATTTCTCTAGATTTTTTGCTGAAGAAGAGGATCCTTTGAAGAGGATTGATATGATGATTGATAATTTTGAGAGTATCTATGGCAAGTCTCAGAAGAAGCCTCATAAGGCTACAAAGCTTCTAGTGAAGAGGTCTACAGGAGTTGAAATTCATGAACTTACCCCTGATGTTGTGTCAGTACAAGATCCATAGGTTCCTAAATCCCCTACATCAAAAAGGTAGAGAACTAATGATGAACCTCCCCTTGTTCCTTATGAAATGACTGAAGAAGTTGGGGATACTGAAGATGTGGCCAATATTCTCAGGCAATTTGGTGATGAAGAGGAAGTTGATCAGCCATTGGTTGGCCAAGAGATAGATGCACACAACTTGAAGCCATGATGGGTGAACAAACCCAAGCTTAACTAGAATTGGAAGAAGATGAAAGAATTGTAGCATCAATGAGGTTTATAGAAGATGATTTCATCAAAACTCCAGAATTCAAGGAATTTTGGTTAGAAATGAAAATGAAGAAGTTTTATCAAATGGTGGAGATAAAAAAGGTTGGTGGTAATGAATTGCAACATGATCAAATTATCACCTAGACTTTCAAAGACTTGAAGATTGATGATATTGATGTGACTCCAGAGGAAGCAAGGCAAATGGTCCTGAATAGTAATATGCTAATCATTCCTGGCCTTGAGTTGAAAAAGGTATTTTTGATTGACCAAGTTAGAAGCCAAGAGGATCCAAAACTTATTACTAAATTTGATCATGAAGATGTCATTAGTGGGTGTGGTTTCAACCCGAAAATAGAAAATCTTGCAATCTGGACTACACAAAAGAACACAAGCAAACCAAGGTTGGTTGATGTTGTGTAGGAGATGAGGGGTTCATCTATGGTGAAGACTCTCTAAGATACATCAGCAATAGAAGCATCTACCCTCATTGTCCATACTGCCATGTTCACTCATGTTGTTGTGAAAAGATTAGAACAAAGGGTATAGGATTATGAGAATACTTAGAAGGAAATGAACGATGAAGTAAATAGATTGTTCCTTGAGAATGTAAATTTGAGAAAGCAATTGTAATGTGTGAGTTCTTCTCATAATCAAGCTATTGTACCATATCAAACCCTTGTACCACAAGCACCAAGTGATGCCATAGTGACAATAGAATGGATTGATGCATTGAAATTGAAAATTGAAAAAGAAATTGAGGATTTGAGAAAACAAAATGAAATGATCAAAGATGAGGCAAAGTTGAAAGTTCTTGAAGTTTTTGAAAAGATATTGGAATACAGAGTGAAATTGGTTGTTGATAAGTTGGGGGATGTACATGAGAGCTATTCTTCCTTATCTCAGGCCATGGAGCAGGTCAAAGTGAATTTTTCTATTTTGGATCCATTGTATCAAAGATGGCAACCTTCACACCACACTCTGACTATTCACTGTAAAGTCTTACAAAGAAATCCTGATGCCCCTACAGCTTTGAAGCCTAGAGAAAGGATTATCAGATTGATCTTGGAGGAGCACCAGTATGCCAATGGTGAAGGCTAGAAGATGCAGGCCAAAATTGATTCTTTTGCCACATTTAAGCATCAATTCATCCCCTCAATTCTATTAGAATACAAGTAAATCAAGAGCCTTGATGCATGGAGAGTGGAGTTTGGCCAAACAATATGTCAAATCATGAACTTTTTGAAGAAGGATGGAGATGTCAACATCATCAGCTTCATCATGATCTTGGACAGAGTGATTGCCTTGGATGTTGGGTATGGAAAATTTGTGATGTATGTCAAAGTTCTACTGGATAAAAGATGGAAGGACCAATAGGCTAACTTGCTTGAGATTCAAAACTACAAATGGTCTAGTGATTTTGCAATTTTTCAATGGAAGAGAATGTATCTTGCAGAATGATACGCAGCACAAGTATTGGTGCAGAGGAGCAATGAGATATATGCTGGCATCAAATAGCACCACCACATCTTGGACACTCTCCTTTTTGTCTCTTTATGTTTTTCATGTTTTTATAATGTATTCAAAATGTGTTTGAAAGTCTAACTTAGACTTATCAAAATTAAAATATTCTAATAAATGTTAAGTGTTGGAAATACAAAGAGCCATTTTGAATGTGAAAGGTCTAAAGCTTGTTGCTTCCTTTGAATCTATAAAAGGGAAACCAAGACCTTATGGGCTCTCTCTAGGAATTTTGATTTTTGAAAGGGACATTGTATAGTCTATTTTTTTAAGCCAATCAATACAAAAGTTGCTTTTCTCTGGAGCTAAACTTTTAGTTCTCATTTGTTTATTGATTTCAATTGTTAATAATTTATCTAGTTGTCTCCATCTTAGTTTTCCTTTGTTATTCAAATCAATATATCAAGTATATTTTTGATTGGTCAGAACACATTTGCTGTTTCTTGTGTGGTTTGTTTATTGGGCTCCTTCAAGAAAGGATTAAAATCCTTTAGGTGAATCACAGTAACCTAGGAAAGTTAATTGGATAATTGAAGAAGAACTAGATAATTTGCATATTTGCATGTCTATGCAAGTCATAGACCTAGAATTGCCAAACAATTTGAGTTGTGGCTAAAAGGGAAGCACAAATCTTTTCTGAATAAAGACTCCATAACCCAAGAGCATGCACCAGTCAATCTCTTTTGAAAATCATTTCCTTGTATATATTTTCAAGAAATCCAATTTTAATTTTCTGTTTTAGGAATAGGGTTTAAATATTTATAAAAGAAATTAATCCAAATCATATGCCAGACTAGATTAAGTGAAGTGGGTGATCTAATTCATAAAATTATATAAATTCATTAATTTGTTCTGAAGTTACCAACATACTTGAAGCTCAATAGTTATCTAGTGAATATAAGGTATACCCACCTAGGCCAAATAGAGCCTAAAGTGTAGAAAATTTTAATCAATTTGATTAATTATGTTAGTTGGCCAAATTCACATATAAAACCTTATCATAAGACTTGGCATATCTTTAGGGTTTTATGATTTGTTGATTTGAGAACCAACAAATTGTCGACTCTACTAGGGAGTTGAAAGGAATTTAGGTTCCTAGAGCACTAGAAGACCAAGTTTCAAGTTTTTCATTTTTCCTCTTTTTATAAATGGAGGTGGAGACTGTAGATAAAAAAAAATCTCCAAAAGATTTCAATTGCATTATAGCAGCTCTCCCTCATGGATGGCCAAAGGTCTCAACAAAATTTGAAAAATAAGAACCAGAAGTTTGTTGAGAAGAATAAAGAAATTTTGAAACCTATGACTATTTTAGGTATTTCCAATGGGGATGGTTTGAATGTTGTGAATGAGCCTATTGCCTCACAAATCTATGAAAATACCCAGGATAATCAAGTGAATGTTTCAGAACAATCATATGCCATATGTGATAGCCCCATGATTGGAAGGATGGAAGACCTATGGTTGAGTGCCAAAAGAAAAATGTCAACAGAGAGATGCCTAATCCACTAAAGAGACATGCGGTGAACATGTTGGATGATACTCCTTGGTGTGTGCCTTGCAGTTTACCTCATTCCCCTGATTATTGTGTGGTGGTACAATCAATTCAAGAAAATGTAATACCATATGATCAAGAGAGAGATGAACATACCATAAATATGTTGGTAGGTAGGCCATATGAGGTGGAAAAGGATTACTCTTCTTCAGAGGAAGATGGATCAGAGTATGATGTGAATCATTAAAGGTGCAATAGTCATGTTGGACAATAAGAAATATTCTCTGATCAAGAGGATAATGGCATAAGAGATAATCAAGTTTGCTCTACAAGGCTTCAGTTAAATCAAACATAATTGAGGAAGCCTACTGAAGAAGAAATGAAGGCACTCACAGTTGCTTCTATAGCACAGGCTAAGAGCAACTATAATCTTAGAAACAAGACCATCAATGCTGATCAATGTGTGCCAGGAAGTGTGTTCATGAAGGATCCACAAGTTGATACAAGGATTTCCCCTGAATCACAAAGAGATGGTGAAAATAGGAATGCTCAAAAAGCTACTTAGAGATATGTACCCAAAGATGCTACAAAGGCTTATCACAACAAGACAAGGACTGATCCCAAGTAATACATAATCAAGGAAAAGAAATATGCAAAAGAAGTAAGTAAAGCAGAACCCATAACAGGTATGCCCTCTTTTGACATAACTCAAGCTTTATCTCAAGTCAAATTATCTGTCACATTCCTAGAAATGATGAAAATTGATGAGTATAGGAATAGTTGCATGAAATTGATTTCAAATGTGCAAATCAATCTTGAGGTTTCTGGAAAAAAATAGAATGATTCAGAGAAGAATAAGAAGCAAGTAAATAGTGTCAAAGGGGAAGCCATGAAAACTCTTGAGATGTATGTGGGGACTACTTTGACAAAAAGTCTATCTCAAGTTGATCCCTTTTATGTCACATTGTTGATAAACAATAAATTGGTAAAAAATTGCATGATTGACTCAGAAGCTGCAATAAACATCATGCCAATGGTAGTCATGAAGGAATTGGGTATGTGGGTGGAATCCACATATGGAAAATACTATGCAATGGATAATAGATCAATTCTTGTCATTGGTATCATGTGGGATGTGGAGATAAAGCTTGTTGCATATCCAGAAGCCACATATAGAACTAATATAACCATGGTTGACATTCCACCATATTATGGTATGTTATTATCAAGACATTGGACTATTGCTGTTGGTGGAAATGTCCAGTTAGATCTCTCATATGCAACCATAATTGTGAATGCAAAAGAAGTCAAGCTATGCAGTGAACCTAGATCAGAGAAAGTGATAGAAAAGATTGATCCAAGCCAAATGAATTGGTTTTGTGATGTTGATTTGGGAAATTGTAAGGTGGAGCAATCTCAACCTCAGCTACAAAGCAGTAATATAATTGGAAATACTATTCAAGTAGATAAAGATGGCATCTGGCAGATGTACTTTGATGGAGCTTGCAGCAAAGAAGGGAATGGAGATGGTGTAGTTTTTATTGCACCTAGTGGTAAGACCTTCAAATATTCCTTTTTGTTATCATTTGAATGCACAAACAATATAGTAGAGTATGAAGCATTATTGTTAGGTCTTAACTTTGCTATTAAAAATGGAATCAAAATGTTGTCTGTATATGGAGATTTTGACTTAGTGGTATCACAAGTTAGATCAAGATATGTTGCTAAAAACAAGAGGCTCAAACAACACAAGCATGTAGTATGGGATACAATTGAGTTATTTGATGCATTTTCAATAGATTGGTTGGATAGGTCAAAGAACTTGATGGCCAATTTCCTGGCTAATGTTTCTCTGAGGAGAAATGATATAACATTAAGTGATGTCTCAGAGGTGGAGTTCAAAACTAGACCTTATATTCCTGACAATATATATAGTTGGCAAGTTTTTAATTATGATAAAGATTTGCTAAATTTTTTATAGTGTGTAGATAAATATGAAGCTCAAGAAATATATTTTAATGCTTTTGTTGAAAAGCTCAATGAAAAAGACACTATATTCGGTCAGGAATTTGTGCAGCTCAAGACAAATAAAATTCCAAAGGGTCTAGTGGCTTTGGAGTAGGTTTTTGATGGAAGTGATAGATCAACTCTGAAACAAGCACAAGTTCACCATGATGATCTTGAAGAAGTAAATTTGGGTACTAGTAATGCTCCCAAGAAAGTTTACGTTGGCAAGAGAATAAGTCCAAAAATCATGGACATACTTATGTTGCCCCCTTTTTCTTCAAAAGCGTCCATGACCATTCTTTGTCAGTTTTTACTCTTAGTTCCTTCCTCGGGCAAAAGTTTCCTTAGTCATTTTTTAGTAATTCAGTGATTCTTTATATTTTTTAACTGAAGTCGGCAGGTTCATAAGTTCTTGAACCACCCAACTTACCAACTTATTTTGAGTTATCATGTGTCAATCCTTTCTTTGTGTTCCAATGTTGAAGTCTTTCCTTTGTAGTCAGGGAGTTAGGGATTCCTTGAAGTTCTGGATCTCTGACTTCTAGTTCAAATGTTCAAATTCTGCCCGACTTGCCGACTTTGAACAACACACTTTCCCAAGTGGTGTTGGTTGTGAAAGCATACAGTATGGAAGAATGACACTTGTCACCTTGCATTTAATTTGAAGTACATGAGGACACAGTGGCACAATCTTCAGAGGGAAAGTCGAGGCATGCATTTATGAGTTATAAAGATGAATTTTCCGCCAATCTTCAATATTTTTCTTTGGCAAATTAATGAGAAATGACTTCAATAAGTTCTTGAGTATGCCTAAGGTAGTTTTGTTTATAAAGGGAATGCATGGTAGAAGAACAAATGGCTAGTTGCTATGTGTGAAATTCTAGCACAGTTCCACTACTATAGGTCAGCCTAGCTAGTAGTTTCTTGTCTTTATAAAGGTTCAATATTTTCTTCAAGGATTTAGAGATTTCAATTCCCATGTATCTGCACAAAGAATTTTCTATTGGTGTCTTGCTTCGCCCTCCACTTTCTGCATTCCTTTCCGAACCTATGGTGTTCTAGTTTCTCAAGCACATAAAGATGAAATTTAAGTTTCAAGGGACCCCTATAGCCTCTATTGTAGAGAATGGTCTTTCCAAAGGGAGGGATATGAATTTGGGCCATGTCAATTTGGATGATTTTTGAAGAAGAATGTAGTCTGAGAAGAAAACCCCTCTGGCAGAGAAAATTATCAGCAGTAGCTTAGACAAGGCAGGTGGTTTTACTCTGGCTGTGCATTGTCCTAAATTGATGGTTGGGTGCGCCAATGGCTATTTCCTAGATTCCCAAGAGATAAGGACATCTAGTGGTACCGTGGTAGCAAAAATTGATTCTATATTTGTTGCTTCAGCCCTACACTTGGAAGAATATGAAGATAACTCTGATGTTTCTATATCCTTGGCTTAGAATTATTACAACAAAAGGAAGGATTGGTGTCGTACCAGCATTGTTAATCATTGGTTGGAGAATGAAAAGACTGGTAAGTCTTTGGCTACCTACCAATTTAAAGAGGAGATATTTCAAAGAAGAAATATCAGAAATGATAACCTTGCTGAATAGGGTAGTTGGGAGTCCCGAGTCAGATGTTTTTGAATTTTGGATGTGTAGATTCATTTTGTTGATTTGTGGAGATCACCATATTGACTGGCTAAAGATTATCAATGATTGCTTACATGAACGGCTAATGAACCTTGCATGAAATGTGAGTTTCCACATGTGCTCCTATCTAATCTACATATTGGCTTGAAGAGAGGTTACCTGGCCTAGTTTGAGGACTCAAGGGAGTTCTTCGGCAAGTGTGCCTGTGTATCAAATTTTTCCCCAGCTATAAAAGAAAGAGGTATGAAAGATGTCAGACGTGTTAATGATTATTTTTCTATGATGTTAGCCAAGAGAATTGATGGCTCAATTGAGAAGAGGTTTTCAGTGGAAGCATCTGCACTTGTCATGAAATTTGGGAGTTTCTACATACAGTTTGATCATTTCTCTTACTTGAGAATTTGGGGTTTTGAAAATGTCCCATTAAAATTGTTGCGGTACCCTTCTGATTATTTGGTACTACTAGAAGTATGCCGCTAGATGGCAACAATGAATTTTAAGTACCAGGCAATGAAAAAGAAAGGGTATTCTTTCCCTATGTCTCTGTCATTTTATTCTTCCAAAAATAATGATTGTGCTAAGAGTGTTGACAAGCTGTTGTCTAGGTTCAACCTACATAGTCCGTCTCCCTGTGTATCTTTTGACAATAAAAATTTCATAAAGGAAAGCATGCATGGAGGTGGTTCCTATTCGCACCATCCTCAACTCGAGGACTTTTGGGAGGATTGCACTGGTGAGAGAGAGGTTCAAAGGAGAAAATGGATGAGGCTGACTGTGGATCAGATCCGTGCCTTCAAGATGAATTTATTCAGGTCCCTGATATCACTGATGATTTTTCAAACATGCTAGGTGAAGGTTATGACGTAGTGTCTAGAGAATCCATGCCTCTTATAAAATGGTCAAAAAAGGAGGTCACTGAATATATGTTGCTTTCTTTGCATGTGCTAAAGAGAATAGAGAAGTGGCTACAAGGAAAGGTGAAGGAGTGTGCTAGTTCCACAACACCAAAGGATTCAGAATCTCAGAATCAAGCCAGATCTCAAACTAACAATTCGTATAGGAGGTCATCTATTTTGGATCTGACTCTTCAGAGAGTCAGCTCACAATCGAATGGCGATGATGAAAGGCCACCTAAAGACACTAGGAAGATAAAGACCACCTGTGAGCAAGATGTTCAAGTGATGAAGAGAAATACCAGATTGGCTGCTTTGTCATCTAAAGCAGACCATGTGCCCCTACCTTAAAATCATGTAAGTGATTCTGATTCTTTCATCTTCTCACAAATTGGAGAAGATAATCTATTGCATTCATTGCTTAGTCCACTAAATTCTCCACACACAGAGAGTTTCTTAAGCAAAGTCCTCACCCTGCACCTGTAATGGCTACTTCCAATGCCCCTAATATACTCACTCCATACCCAAATTGGTTAAAGAAGGTAGTCTAAAAGAAGAAAAGGTACACTCTTCCTACTGATGAAGGTGTTGACATTGTAGCTAGTCTGTTATAAATGGTCCCGAAACCCAAACATGCAAAGAGGATGTCGAGAATTGTGACTGATGCCATTTTAGGAAACCAATTTCTAGAAATTATAGACCCACTAGTAGAAAAGAATGAAGATGAAATAACAAAAGTTGACTTCAAGGTAAGTCAAGTGGATCTGGGGCCATCAACCTATTAGGGTTAGCCGGTAGAAGATATCAATTAAATGCAAATAAAGATTAAACAAAGGAATGATACTTCTACCAACAAAGAGTCTAATATTATTATCCAGTAAATCAAACCGATTACAACTAGCAATTCCTGCAACTCAATACCACTGCAAATGCTACAATACAATATCAATGGAAACCCTAACCCTTAGCCACTTTTATCAAGCCTTATGTCAGTTACAAAAAGAGGGTTTTTTATGTCAGCTAATAGAAAAAATAACTCCCGATGCCTTTATAAAATAATAGGCCCGGGAGGGGTTCTGCACCCCTACACTCCCCCATTAAATAATTTGGGGGGAAACCACACTGATAAAGTGGGGAAAATTTAACCTTCGAGTCTGATTAGGCTCCATATAACAACAATCTCCCACTTAGAGACTGATCAAACTCCACACCATATCATCTCCCACTTGGAGATTGATCATGACACCATTGACCCTATAGCTCCCATTGGAAATAAGCACCCTGGACTCTATTGTTCTATTTTTGTTGTTTTCAGTCTTGAAGACCAACCGAAGCTAAAGAGGAGCTCAACTTCTCCCTTGTCAGTGCCTTTGTAAACATATTTACTAGATTTTCATCTATATGTATCTTTTCCAACCTTAACTATCCATCATCCAACATCGATTGAATGAAGTGATACCTCAACTATATGTGTTTGGTCTTTGAATGCAAGGCAAAATTTCTTGCAAGATGTATGGCACTCTGGTTGTCGATAAACAAATAATTGTTAGCCTGTTGTTTGCCCAATTTTTCCATGAAAGATTGCAGCCATATCATCTCCTTTATTACATCTATTGCAACTACATACTTTGCCTCTGTGGTGGATAAAGCAACTACCTTTTGCAACCGTGAGATCCAACTCACTGTTGTCCCACCTACAGTAAAGACATAACCTGTAGTACTCTGCCTAGTATCAATATCCCCTACCAAATCTGAGTCTACATGTCTGCTAAAACAGTGTTAGAGCCCCCAAAACATAAGTGTTTGTTGCATGTACCTCTCAAATATCTGAGAATCCATTTTACTACATTCCAATGCTCCAATCCAGGATGACTCATATACCTGCTTATGATTCCTACAACATGTGCAATATCCAGTCTCGTGCATACCATGGCATACATTAAACTTCCTACAGCTAAAGCATATGGTACCTTGGACATTTATTCTTCCTCCTCTTGTGTCTTAGGACACATCTCCTTAGTCAATTTCAAATGACTAGGAAAAGGTGTGCTAACAACTTTTGCATTCTCCATATGGAATCTCTGCAACACCTTTTAAACATAATCAACCTAAGATAGAGTAAATTTTATGTTCTTCCTATCTCTGCAAATTTTCATACCAAAGATTTGTTTTGCTGCCCCCAAATCCTTCATAGCAAATGATTATACTAACTGCTATTTTAACTCTCTTATGTGATCCATGTTAGACCTTTCTACAAGTATGTCATCAACATATAAACATAAAATAATGTAGATGTCATTATCTAACTAACTAAAATAAACACAATGGTCAAAATTACACCAATTGTAGCCTTGCTCAGCCATAAAACTATCAAATTTTAAATACCATTGCCGAGGTGCTTGTTTCAAGCCATACAAACTCTTCTTTAATCTGCACACCAATTTCTCCTTACCTTTGACCTCAAATCCTTGGGACTGTTCCATTTATATCTCCTCCTCCAAATCACCATGGAGAAAGATAGTTTTCACATCTAACTATTCCAAATGCAAATCTTGAGTAGCCACAATACTTAAAACAGTACGAATAGAAGTATTCTTAACAATCGAAGAAAAAATCTCATCAAAATTAATGCCTTTTTTCTGTGTAAATCCTTTTACAACTAACCTATCTTTAAATGTTTTCTTACCTCCATCTTCCTCTTTTAGCCTATAAACCCATTTGTTTGGTAAAGCCTTTTTACTTGCAGGTAACTTACATAATTCCCAAGTCTCATTTTTTAGCAAGGAGTCCATTTCTTCTTTCATTGCAAGCTCCCACTAAACTTTTGTATCCAACTGCATAGCTTCATCATACCCTTTGGGTTCACCAGCATCTATTAACAAAATAGAATACAAAGAGGGAGAAAACCTTTTAGGAGGTCTACTTAGCCTTGTTGACCATCTAACATTCACTGAAGTTTGTGGTATTTCTAGTTGCTGTTACAGAGCATGAGGAACCACTAGAACATCACTATTTGGAGTATCATCCAGCACCACCTAATCCTTTTCTTTCTTCTCATGCTGCTACAACTGATCTTTGTACAACACCTTCTCATTGAATACAACATCCCTGCTTCTCACAATTTTTTTATTTTCAAAATCCCAAAGCCTATAACCAAATTCATCAATGCCATATCTAATGAAGGTACACTTTTTTTATTTTGCATCCATCTTGGTTCTATTTTCAGAATCTATATGTGTAAATACTTCAAATCTAAAGGTTTTGAGAAAAGAATAACTCACCTTCTTACCTACCCATGCTTCCTCTGGAATACCACAGCCCAAAGGAACTGAAGGACCTCTATTAAGTAAATATACAACGGTGTTGACAGCCTCTACCCACATGTTTAAAGGTAGCCCTATATGCAATCTCATGGTCCTTGCATGCTCCATTATTGTCCTATTCATGCATTCAGCCACTCCATTTTCCTATGGAGTCCTTGGAATTATTTTTTTCCTACAAATTCCATTAAAGGAACAATAATCCTCAAATTTTTTTCTACAATACTCACCACCATTATTAGATCTGAGACATTTTAATCTTTTACTCATCTCATTCTCAACCAAGCTTCTCCATTTCTTAAATGTTTCAAATACTTTAGATTTTTGCCTAAGGAAATAAATCCATACCTTCCTAGTTGCATCATCTATGAATGTAACATAATACCAAGAGCCACTGAGATAAGATACCTAAGCTGGTCCCCATAAATTTGTACACACAAGCTCCAACTTTTTATATTTATTTTACTTCCCATCCTTGAGAAAACTAACTCTCTTTTGTTTGTCATAGACACAACTTTCATAGAAATCCATATTAATACATTTCAAACCTTGTAAAACTTTCTTAGAATGAAGTACCTTCATACCTTTTTCACTCATATGCCCAAGTCTATTATCCCACAGTGTTGTCTTAGAACCTGTAGCAACTGTTTCAGTCTCGTCTTGCGAACCTGCAACAATTGTTCCTGAACCTGTTTGTTTTTTCTCTGCAATAACTAAAGTAGAAGGAACAATATGACCTATACAAAGATATAAGGTGCCTACTTTCACACCTTTTTCTACTATTAAGGCACCTTTTGAAACCTTCTAATTTTTATCAGTAAATGTAATAATGCAACCTTCTTCAGCTAGCTGCCTTGCTAAAATTAAATTCTTACTAAGCCTTGGAATGTGCCTTACCTCTTGTAGTAGCCAATGATTCCCATTCTGCAACTTAATCTTAATTCTTTCCTTTCCAACAATCTGATAGGGTTCATTATCTCCCAAATAAACCAACCCAAAATCCCCTTGGACATAATCAAGAAAATAAATTCTATGGGGCATAGCATGAAATGAGGCCCCTAAATCTAAAACCCATGAATCATCAGCATTATCTAGGGAAAGAATCAAAGCATCATCTTCAGATTTATTACTTACCACATTTGCCTCCTTATTTCCTTCTTGTTTGTCTCCTTCTTTATTCTTTTGAGACCAGTAATCTTTCTTCAGATGACCTAGTTTCCCATAGTACCAACAATCCCTCTATGCTCTAGATTGGGATCTCTTGTCCTTTAATTTTCCTCGCGACTTCACATGACCTCCAGAACCTTTTCCTCTCTCCTTTGATCTACCCCTGCTTTTTGCATTCAAAACACTACCTGATGTGGACCCTCCTAAGCTTTTCTATAGCATTTCCTCGCTAAGGATAACACCAACAACATCATCAAATTTTAAATTGTTTGAACCAGAGACAGAGTTACTTACAACCATTACCAAGCTATTCCAGCTTTCTGGCAAAGAACATAAAACCAAGAGAGCCCTCACCTCTTCATCAAATTTCACTTTTACAGAAGTTAACTGACTAACAATCATATTAAACTCATTTAAATGATCTATCATAGATCCACCTTCAATCATTTTCAGATTAAACAAACACTTCATGAGAAATACCTTATTTGAGGCTAAGGGTTTTTCATACAATTTAGCCAAAGCTTTCATTAGTTCACTTGTTGTCTTCACTTCTGTTATATTGAATGCCACAGATGGTGCCATGCACAACCAAATGGTTCGTAGTACCTTTTTGTCCAAAAGTTCCCAATTCTTATTCATCATTCCTACCGGTTTCTTGGATACTCCTTCCAATGGCCTTCATAAATCCTTCTGATAGAGGTAATCCTCCATCAGCATCTTCCATAACTGACAATTCTTCCCATTAAATTTATCGACCTTCAATTTAGCCTCATCCACCATTGCTCCCACTCAAATGTGAGACCTTCCTATAGATGATAATTTAACACAACCCGCTCTAATACCACTTGTTAGGGTTAGCCAACAGAAGATATCAATTAAATGCAAATAAAGATTAACCAAAGGAATGAAAAATACACAGAAATAATAACAGTAAGAGATAATTTTAACGTGGTTCACCCAAACTCGGGCTACATCCACCAACATAGAGTCCAATATTATTATCTAGTAAATCAAATTGATTACAACAAGCCATCCCTGCAACTCAATACCGCTGCAAATGCTACAATATAATATCAATGAAAACCCTAACCCTTAGCTGCTTTTTATCAAGCCTTATGTCAGTTACAAAAATAGGGTTTTTTATGTCAGCTAATAGAAAAAATAACTCCTAATGCCTTTATAAAATAATAGGCCTAGGAGGGGCTCTACCCCCTGCACTCCCTAGTTAAATAATTTGGGGGGAAACTATGCTAATAAAGTGGGGAAAATTTAACCTCTGAATCTAATTAGGCTCCATATAACAACACAACCACTGAAGGTGAATTGTACCATGTGTAGTATTTAGTTGATAACATTTCTAAAAGTGTGAAAGGATTGCAAGAAGAGAATTCAAAACTATTAGCTCATATAAGTTCCCTATCTTCTTTTGCTAATTCACTTGCTAAAGTAATAACTCCCTCCACTGAAGCCTCCTCAAGTGTTAACCTTCGCACTCTCGATCCTAGTTTACTACAACAAGTTAAAGTTTCTTTGTCTCTGAGGAAAGCTATGGATCAATGGGTTGAGAAGATCATCCTTGATGGTCTCATTTTTATCCAGGAGGTGGTGAAATTGTTTGACTCTATTCATGCTAAAAGGGAAGTTTTGATACTAGAGTTTGATAAATCTCGTAGTGACCACCATAGCCTGAATATTGCTTCCAAGGAAATATAAGAACTAGCTAACATGGATCCTAATATTCTTATGGCTGAAGAAGTTATTGCTGATCCCAAGGAACTAGATACCACTGTGTGGGCTGATGCGGTGGAGTGGAAACTCTATATCATAACTGTAGCTGTAGACACCGAAAATTAGATTGCTCTGCAAACCAATTTCCCATACCTCTACACTAATCCACTCTCCCCATTTGCATATCCCTGGTGATCAATTAATTCACCTAATTAATCCATTTAATCTTACAACCCTATCCTCATTAATTGAATGAATATTGCTAATATTTATTTAGATGATTTATCCATTTCCCTAATCCCTGTTAATTAGATAAATCATGCTTATCTGATTAACCTAGACTTAAGTTAATTAAGATAACACTTAATTAACCTTGCTTACCTCATCCTCCACAATCCTCCATTAAACTAAATTTAATATTCAGATGTCCCCCATTATCCTCCACTAAACTAAATTTAATATTCAATTGTCCCCCACTATCCTCCACTAAACTGCATTTAATATTCAGTTGTCCCCCATTATCCTCCACTCTCCCCAAAATGAGAATTATTAATTCATCCACTATCCTCCACTCTTCCTAAAATGAGAATTATTAATTCATCCACTAGAAATAAAAGATTCACTTTTATTCCTAGCCCTTGATCTCATCAATTGAATCCTCACCCTCCATCCTCATCTCCAAAACTCTATAAATTGGACCCCTCTCTAAGCCATTAGAGAGGCTCCTTCATGCATCAAACCTCTACCAAAATCTCTCCACAACCTCCTCATCATACCACCATAATGCCAAAATTATCTCTCATCCTCATCTCCATCTCCATCTAAGTCCAAAATCACTCATATACATTGTGTTGTAGGCATTTAGCAATCCACATTAGTCATTCTAATCAAGGGTAAAATCTGAGGAGACTAATTGGGTGCAACTCCTTCCCGCTTGGATTCGTGAGTCAGAAGGAAGGTATAATCGTTTGTTTTGTGCATTTGATTAGTATTAATCTTCATTTTGAATTCACTTATTACATTCAGGTCTAGGAATAAGATCCCAAGTGTAATTTTTTTCAATTTGCATTAATTCTTCTTCCATGGCTTTTACCCAAATTTCATCATTACAAGCTTCACTTACTGAATTTGGTTCAATCGTTGAAATCAAACAAATCTCCTCTTGATCTTCAACAATTTTTTTCCTAGTTTGAACACCTTTATATCTATCTCCTATGATCTAATCTTTAGGATGATTCAGTCTTACATAGTTAGGGGTTTTGGGATTTATTTGAGCCTCTATTTCTTGAGCTTGTTCTTCAACATCTGCACTATCCTCTTGA
Organism: Cunninghamia lanceolata; assembly: GCA_027924645.1. Lineage (NCBI taxonomy): Eukaryota > Viridiplantae > Streptophyta > Pinopsida > Cupressales > Cupressaceae > Cunninghamia > Cunninghamia lanceolata. The sequence goes on along the minus strand of BSBN01000346.1, from coordinate 10,272,847 downwards.
GTCACTATATTTTCTAAATCAATCTGAATCTGAGTCTGAGTTTGAACTTGTCTTCCTCAACTTTGACATTCATCTTGATCATTTAATTCATATTTGTAAGACCTGAAATGTCCTTCTTTACTCTCATCAACTCTAACATTTGTACTTTCAACAATCATTTTTAATCTTTTGTTAAAGCACCGGTATGCCTTTCTTTGAGTAGAGTAACCCAAAAATATCCCTTCATCACTTCTTGCTTCAAACTTGCCTAGATCCTCATCTCTTTTGATATAGCACTTACTACCAAAAAATCTAAAGTATCTCATAGTAGGAGGATGACCAAACCATAGTTCATAAGGGTTCTTACCAAAATTGCCTTTGATCTACACTCAATTGAGAGTGTAGACAACAATACTCATAGCTTCTCTCCAATAGACTTGTGGAACATTTTCTTCCATCATCATGGTCCTAGCAGCTTTTTGAATGGTCCAGTTCTTTCTTTCCACAACTCCATTTTACTGAGGAGTCCTAGGAGCAGATATCTATCTTTTTATTCCATGCTTTTCACAGAATGTATCAAACTCACCAAAGGTAAACTCTCCACCTCTGTCGGATCTCAGACATTTTATTTTCTCACCAATCTCATTTTCCACCATAACCTTGAACACCTTAAACTTGTCAAGATCTTCTGATTTTTCTTTTAAGAAGGTTACCCACATCATTCGAGAGTAATCATCAATCAGCAACATAAAATATCTATCTCCTTGCACACTTCTAATTCTAGCAGGACCACATAGATCAGTATGCACAAGTTCCAACCGTCCATTTGAAAATTGTTCTTTGCTCTTGAATAAAATTTTGTTCTGTTTACCTAATTGACATTCTCTACACATGCTATCAGCAGGTTTCACAAGTTTTGGAAGATCTCTCACAGCCTGAGTAGAACTTATCTTGACAATGTTATCAAAATTTACATGACACATTCTCCTATGCCATAACCAACTCTGATCAATATGAAAAATCAAACAACTTTTGATAGAACTACTTAAATGAAATATGTTACCTCTAGTCTGAGTACCAGATACAATTTTAGTTCTGGAGCTTTCCAAGATTCTGCATTTTCCATCTTTGAATTAGAGATCATAACCCTTATCAACCAACTGTCCAACACGAAGAAGATTATGCTTCAATCCTTCCACATATAGAACATCATTAGTGTTATTCTTAGCATCAAAAGAGATGGATCTTCTACCATAGATTATACCAGCTGAGTTGTCTCCAAACTTCACAATTCCACCTTCATATTTTTCAAAGATTGCAAACTTTTATCACCAAGTACTTTCCACATTTGCATAGCTAGAAAATTTAGTAGGCACCGAATCTTCATATTTGATAGAAATGAACACCCAATCACTTTCAGTGGAACCTCCATGACTAGACTCATCATCTGTGACTCCTTCTTCACCAGCTTCTTGGACATAGTAGCATTTCTTCTGAACTCTAGGTCTATTAGGGTTTGACCTTGAACCCCTCTCCAGACACCTTGAGGCAAAATGACCAATCTTATTACAAGAAAAACATTTGAATGACAACTTTCCTTCATACTTACTAGATCTTCTTAGCAATCTTTTGGAAAAAAGGGCTTCAAGTTCATCGAACTCAGTTTCATCATCTTCAAGATCCTTCCTTGTCTTGTCAAATCTATTTGATCTTCTTGAAGAACTTTCACCTAGATCATATCTTTGTTTTCCATGAACACTAGATTTAAATGCAGATTTAGACTTAGGAAGAGAACCACCAAACTCACTCATTTCAAATGCTAAAAGTTTACCAACCAATGGATCCCTTGTAACAGTTGTCACAGTCCTAATTTCTTCAATTGTAGCAACTTTATGCTTGTAGGCTGGAGGTAAGGATCTGAGCACTTTGGCAACAATTTCTAATTCTTCCAATTTTCCACCAGCACACCTTATACCACTCACAAGTTCATTTACTTTTAGCATGTAGGAGGTAATATTTTCATCTTCACTCATCCTTAACCTTTCATAACTACCCTTCAGGCTTTGTAGCTTGGCACATTTGACATGTTCATCACCTTCATGCAGGGTTTCCAACTTCTCCCAGATTTCATGCACAGTTTTCATTTCCAGTATATTTGTCATTTCTGTATCAGACAGGGCACTCAACAAGGCTTCTTTAGCTTGAATATTGTTCTCAACATCTTTGATTTCATCTAGAGTTGTAGGAACTTTTTCTGGAATCTTATACTCATCCTTAGTTATCAACCAGTAGGCATCACCCATACATTGCAAATGACACTTCATGCACATCTTCCACAGAGTGTATTTTGTTCCATCAAATCTCAGACTGTCTTTCTTGTAAGTCGACATTCTGGATCTCCTTAAGCGGTCAAGCTTCTTTCAGAGGAACTTGGATCTAATACCAATTGTTGAAATTAGGCCAGACAACTAAGAGTGGGGGGTGAATCAGTTGTCCCACAAAATTAACCTTTTCCTCTTTTTAATCTTCTTTCACAACTTTCAAATAGATTAATGATGTAAACATTAAAGTATGAAACAATAACACATGAGCAGAAACACAATTAGCACACTTGACACCAAGATTTTTAATGTGGAAACCCAGTTAAGGGAAAACCATAGTGGGGGTTAATCCACAAGATTCGTGCCTTGTTAAAAGTACTTAAAAAGGAGAAGGCACTTGCCTTCAGGCACACTATCCAAAGCTCACTGCTTAAAAGAGGCTCACTGCCTACAGAAATTTATGTTTAATACAGAAAGAATTAACTAAGAAATAGTATCTTCTTCATGCCTGGTTTAGTCTCATTGAATGCTCACAAAACTTTTGCTCTTCTCCCAATTATTTCTTTACTATCACTTCATCCTTTACTATTCTTGTTCCTCTGCTCCTCTTCTTTACTCTGCCTTTGATCCTTTCTTGGAATTTTATTATTTTGCACAAGGATGATTTTCCACGACTCAACTACATGCCTTTATATGCTTCATCAACCTTGGAATAAACATCAAGGTCAGCACTACAAGCATCTGACTTAATGTGAATCACTAAGCTATCATTCAAACATAACTAGGACTCAAATCTTCCTTGATCAACATGCCACGCTCCATAGAATTGCTCTTAGATCATCCGCAACATGCTAAAATCATCTGGTCGGCCAAGATTGGGAAGAATAGCAACACCAAAAAGGAAATCTTCAACAACTAGCTTGATCTTCAATGTGAACCTCTAACACAGCAAGCACATGATCCAAAGACCTCCACAAGCACATTAAATTTAGCAATAACATCCGCACTAATCAAAATCAACATAATCACTTGTATCTTCATCCCATACCTTAAGAACACTGTCTGTGATGACTATTACACTAGAAAGATTGCTTGTGGACCTCCAAACCATGAACCACTTAAGTTGATGATGCACACTAACTTCCCAAACATGTCTCTAGATCCACAGATCATAACATTTCAATGTGGAGTAATCTGGACCAATTTACTGTCACTTTGTCTCTTCTAAACACATCAAAACCCAGTTCTACTCAGATGGCCATAGCTTCTTCAAATCTTCATGAAGACCTCTCAAAACTTAACTGGAGCTACTTCAGACAATCCTCTACACAGCCATATGGTCAGCATACATTGATCTTCATTAAATTTCTCAATATCCTCAACATTCCAGTCTTCTAAACAGGCAACAAAATAGGATACAATTGACACTAATGGCAACAGGGATATGTTGACATCAATGACAACACCAATTAGGTGTATATTTGCAATAGCTTGTTGCTTCCTTTAAATCTATAAAAGGGAAACCAAGACCTTATGGGCTCTCTCTGGGAATTTTGATTTTTGAAAGAGACATTGCACAGCCTGTTCTTTGAAGACAATCAATACAAAAGCTACTTTTCTCTAGTGCTAAACTTTTAGTTCTCATTTGTTTGTTGATTTCAATTGTTAATAATTTATTTGGTTGTCTCCAACTTAGTTTTCCTTTATTATTCAAATAAATATATCAAGTATACTTTTGATTTGTCAAAACACATTTGTTGTTTCTTGTGTGGTTTGTTTATTGGGTTCCTTCAAGAAAGGATTAAAATCCTATAGGTGAATCATAGTAACCTAGGAAAGTTAATTGGATAATTGAAGAAGAACTAGATAATTTAAATATTTGCATGTTTATGCAAGTCATAGACCTAGAATTGTCAAACAAATCAAGTTGTGGCTAAAACAAAAGCACAAATCTTTTCTGAATAAAGATTCCATAACCCAAGAGCAGGCACCGATCGGTCTCTTCTGAAAATCATTTCCTTGTATATATTTTCAAGAAATCCAATTTTAATTTTTTGTTTTAGGAATAGGGTTTAAATATTTATAAAATAAATTAATCTAAATCATATGCTAGACTAGATTAAGTGAAGTGGATGATCTAATTGATAAAATTATATAAATTCATTAATCTATTCTGAAGTTGCCAACATATTTGAAGCTCAATAGTTATCTGGTGAATATAAGGTATACCCACCTAGGCCAAACAAAGCCTAAAGTGCAAAGAATTTTAATCAATTTGAGTAGTTCTATTAGTTGGCCAAATTCACATATAAAACCTTATCATAAGACTTGGGATATATTTAGGGTTTTATAATTTGTTAATTTGAGAACCAACAAGTGCGACATTTAAGGTAGTTCTGTAATTTGAAAAAGGAAAGTAAATGTAGAAGGACAGAAGCATATGTAAAGTAGAGAAGAAAAATAGGGTAGGCACTATGAAGTCCTTTGAATCTTTATACTGAGCAAATTGGTACTGCACTACAACATTTTGTAGATGCACTTGTAGTAGTTATCTCTTGGTAGAGATCCAATCCTTCTTCTATCTTCTCTTCTATTTGGTAGTGAGCCTATTGCAGTGAGCACTTCTTTGGACAGTGAGTCCTTGGGTAGTGAGCCCTAAGGCAATGAGCCTTTACCTAATTCAGTATTGCTATCATATTATATTGTGAGCTAACATTCACCATGGTTTTTCCCTTTTTGTGTTTTCCACATGAAAATCCCGGTGTCAATGTGTTATTAATTTGTGGCTTCTCTTCTTGTGTTTACTTTGATTTTATGTTATTGAATTTGGTAAATGGATTAATAAATGTGTGAATGAAAAGTTTTTTAGAATACTAATTCACCCCCCTCTCAATATTCTTTGTATTCAACAATTCACCACCATTGTTAGTGTGCAAAACTTTGATGGCTTAACCAGATTGGTTATCTACAAAAGTTTTGAAGTTTTGAAAGTGATCAAATACTTGAGGCTTCTATTTGAGAAAGTACACCAAAGTATATCGAGAAACGTCATCAATGAAAGTTAGAACAAATCTAACCTTGCTAAATGATGGATGAGGAAATGGACCAGTCAAATCATTGTGAACTAACTCGAATATCTGTAAAGCTCTCCATGCCTTACCTTTGTCAAATTTTTCCTTATGACGCTTACCAAGAATGCAATCTTCACAAACATCACCTGAAAATGGAACTGGAGGCAACCCTATGACCATGCTCTATTGGTTTAGCTACTCCAAGTAGAGGATGTTAAGATGGCCAAACCACTCATACTATAATTTACTCACATCATCTAAATGTTCTTCCTTAGATGAAGCCATGTGGTGTGAAGCACTTGAATCAAGAACCCAAGTGGATGGTTGTGAAGCAACTACTACAAGGGACTTGCCCTTTCCTTCTCCTTTGTTGTTATCCTTTGCCTTGCTAGACCCCTCATTAGAACTATGTTTAATAGATTCATGAACACTGATATTATTCTTGTCAAGAATGTGTCAAGTGATCAATTTGTTTCTTCAAACATTTATGTTCATCATGACCGAGTCTTTTACAATAGGCACATTTGACCTTCTCTTTCTTAGACTTGTCACCATTAGAAGATTCGGTCTCATTAGCTACTTTTGGGGCAGCTTGTTTTTTATCCTTCTTCTCCTTGCTATTCTTTTGTTTCTTATCCTTACTGTTACTACTTTATCCTTTTTGTTCTTTTGTGCCTTGGTTGATAGCCAAGGCATGTGACTTAGAGGATTTTAGAGTGCCCATCTAGATTAGCTTATCCTACTTCCGTGTGAGAGAGATATAAAATTTATCGAAAGATGGCATGATGAATTGAGTACCAAGTGCACCCTTAGTAGCATAGAAGGTAGAAACAAATACAAAATATTCTAAACTTAGCTTAGAGAGAATACTAAGAATCAGTTGTTCATCTTTCTTTTCAATTCCACATTGTTTTAGCTACAACCTGAGTGATTTCAATTTTGTGAGAAAATCTTGAATTATGTTGAAGTTGCCTGGACTTAAACTAATTAGTTCATTTTCCAATATATGACCCCTCATTGAATCTTGTGTGCCTAATAGTGTGTCTAGCTTTGTCTAGATTTCATTTGGAGAATTCAAAGACTCAATATGAAAGAGATAATAAGGAGAAACATATAAACACAATGTTCCATAGGCATCATCACATTTGTTAAACCACTTAGGCTTATCTTTATCCTTAGCAGGTTTAGTTTCTAGTCCCATTGTTATCCTATGCAAACTGACTTTTCTTTCATAGATTGGCATGTGTGATTTCCATTCAAAATAGTTATATGGATCTAAGATGGGCATTGTTGCTTGATCCATGATGAAGAGAATGCAGAAATGAAGTGTTGAAAAGAAGAGAACACACAGGAAACCCCCCTTTTTCACTCAATCAAAGAACTCCCCCAACAAACTATGATTTGGTAGTTTATATTTAGTGCATTTACAACTGCCACTATTAAGAAACACTCAGTGGACTTGATCTCAATGCCTTACAAATTTGTCAACAAATAAGTGTATGCTTAAAGTACAATCTAGATATGAAAACAAATGAAACAAACACCACCAATGCAAAGTACTTGAAAAATCACCCACTTTCAAAAATCAAAGTACCTCAATCCAAGGTCGTATGCAAAAGTTGTGAGTCTTCAAAGTTTCAAAAATGGGAATTGCACAGCATCACCTATGAGAATCTATAAATTATGGAAAAACCATGGACTGAAATCATAAACTATTAGCACCAGTGTATAGAGCATGAAAAAATAGCCTTAATAAAAAAAATTGCTCAGGAAATGAATCCAGAATGATCTAGAACGGGGCCTCAGAAGTTTACCTTCAAATCTGAGATCGTCAATGGAGAGGGGTCAAGTACAAATGGAGTGTACACCAAATTTAGTGGAATTTCTATCAAAATAGGGGTATCACCAAGTTTATAGCCTGCTAAATAAATCAAGAACCACAGCCAGTTTTGAAAGACTTCCAGCCAAAGTTAGATCTCTGCCAATTTTGGAGTGCCACCAAAAATCTACCAAATTAGACACTGCTAAAAACAACAAAATTAACCAATAATGGGAATTCTACCAATTTGGTGACACATAGGTAAAAAAAATGGCATAGAGGCCAAAAGGCACGTAGGCCAAAGAATTTTTACAAAGGCGGTAAACAAAGTTTCAGGTTTTTTCTTTTTTAGCATGCCACAAAGGGTCGATTTAGAAGTATTACGACCTTAAAGTCTAGATGAAAGGAGGAGGAGCAGGGGCCAATGGCTACACCCATGCCCTTGTTGAAGGGTTTTTGTTAAAACCAAAGATGCGCAGCCTATTTGATGGGGGCCAAAGCCTGTGTAAGGGTTGAAGCCCCAAATATATAAGAGGCTTGGCCCCAAGGGGCGCTAAAGCCCCAATACTTAAGTGTTTGAAAGTGCTTTACAATAGTGCTTTACAAATTGTTTATTTTTATTTTTATTTTTTTGAAAAATTTACAAAATCTGCACCTCAAAAATCATGTTAGGGGGCGAAAATGGCCTTCTAGCAAAATGTTTTTTCCTCGGATGCTCCCAACATCGAAACTAGACAAATTATATATAAAAATTCATTTTCTTGGCCTCCCAGGTGCAATGGAAGGGTCGTTTTGGCCTAAGAATGCTCTGTTTGAAAACTGGGTTCTAGATCTGAGCAAGAAACCCCCATTCATAACTTTGTCATACAATCTCCAAATCTGATGAAATAAAAGCCATTTTTTACTCTCTCTCGCCTCTTGGATGTATTGGAACAATGAGAAATGCTGCCAGTATAACCAGAATGTTGCAACCAACCAAATCTCACAAAAGACCACATGCAAAATAAAGAGGTTAATGGGTCTTGTTAAATCCTTTCCGATTCTCTAGATTGTTGAAAAATGCAAGAGAAGAGCATACAAAATTCACAAGATATCACAAAGAACTCACTCTCTCAATCAGGAATATGAACATAAAACTCTCAGACAAAAGTTCTGATACCATGTTAGAAATCTTGAACAAGATATAAAACTCAAGAATTTTATAAGAGAGATTCAAATCTACATAAACTAAAATGCAGAATAAAAGCAAACTAGCGATTTTGAGAGATATGCAAATGTCGATGTGACAGAATTGCATTAAGAGCTCAAAGCTTCATATAAAGAATGGTAGAGTAACTAGACAATGCATTCAGGATAAAAAATACAAGCTGGAAGGTGAGTATAAAGAGGAATGAGAGATGGAAGTGGTGGCAAATACGACCAATGGGAAGAGTCCACCACAATAGCCTAAAATAGGCAAGTGTAACTCCCATGGAAGATGTCGACACCCTACACCCACTCACACTAATACTCACTTAATTAACCATAAGAAATCTTAATTATATGTGTAGGAAAAACCTAGGAATAGGAAATTAAATAACCAACTAGGAAAATAAAACCTACACGAACAACAAGTTGCTAGAAACTAGTGATTTCTCACTACATTTAAAAAATTGATTTTTTTTGCAAATTTGACTTGGTTTTGGTGAGGGACACCTTGTTCTCCATGTTTTAAGTTAGCACACATAGAGGAATATTTTTGTTGAATTTGGGGCTCCTACAAACCATTGATTTCATTTATCTAATGACTCATCAAGAGTGTATTCATTTTTATCTTTTGATGCTAGGAGCTTCTATTGACTGCCCATCTCAATGATCCAAGGGTCTGTGAAGAATCTTAAGGAAAGTGAAGCCCCATTGGCACCAACTTCTTCTATGGTTGTTTTTTCAAGCATTATGAAATTCAAAAACTAGAAGAATAACATTTGGAGGGTTAGTAGAATCCATGCATCATGCAACACCTTTGGGACAAACTTGTCAGATTGTTTCTTCATAGGTGCCACTGTTTTCTCTATTCCCTACTAGTTTGACATCAACAACTAAAGGGAAAGGTTTGAACACAATAAAAAGAGCCAATTGAAACTAAGGGAAAAAAATCCTAAGAGCTTCCACAAAAAATGTAGGTAAGATTACAAGTATTGCTACAATATTGCTAAGCATTATGATAAAAATCAAAGCAAGGAAATAGGCATTCAAACCAAGCTAACCTCACTTACTCCCCAATTGGTTTCTCACCATTCTTCTATCATTAGAAGTAATTTTAGTTTTAAAAACTCATATTTACAAAGTTAATATAAAGTAAGATATTATCCACAAAATAAATCTTGAAACAAAAGGTTATTAGATAATTGATAGTTATGGATTGCCACGACTCATATTTTAGCTTTCATAGAGTTTATAGGTTGGTTATGAGGGCACCCTTTAGTTGCCTCATTTTGAAATATAAAAAAAAATGAACTAAATGTGACAAACACCCTTACAACTATCTCTATAAGTTAACATTTGTTATATACTAACCCTAAGATATTTCATATTATGTATAAATCTATAAAAATGTTTTAATGTTGATAAATTTTTAAGTACAATTTTGAAATTTCTTACTATTGTAAATTATTAAGAAAGGTTTATCTTCAAAAATGGGAAGGAATGATCCAATTATGCTTCAATAAAAACTATCATATATAATTAGAGTTTGTGAAGCTAGAAAATAATACAACTAACATTATCAAATTAACTTTCACATCATTGTGCAAAAGTATGGTTCTATACATGAGTGGCACTGAAATAAGTGCATAAATATCAATTTCTAGAGCTAGGAAAATATATCTAACAACAATTTTGAAATGTCTAGAACTCACCAAGGCATAAAAGTTGTGCTCCCCTAGAAATAATAAAAGAATCACCATTTTGCAAAGTCTTGATTTTTTCATTTGACCAACATCAACTAGCCAATTAAGTATTCAGACAATTACATCAGTCAAACCACATAATTTTTTCTTCATTTGTTCCATCAACAAAATGTTTTTTCAAGGTTGTGTCTTGGACAAAAGGTGTATAATGAAATATTCTATGTGACAACATCTAGAACCAAACTCTTTGCTCTTATCTCATTCAACAGTGATAAATCCATATCAAGTTTTTTTTCCTTGCAAAAAATCAATCAATATACTATCTAGAACCAAACTAGAATGGGAGAGCCTCAACCTAGGATGATAGCACATCGTGCGGACATATGTATGTCACGTTGTCATCTGTATGGTAGTAAAACCAAGAAAATCCTTGACTAATGCTTCTATCTAGGTTTAACTAGTTACCTAGTCTGCAAATTAAACCAGAATGTGGACCCAACAACTCACCCAATAACATAATCTATTGGAAAACACATTGAAATAGCTAATTGAAATATTGGAAATACAAAATAAAGCAAGGAAATTAAAAGGAAGAAATTAGCAAACCCTTGTGCGGTTGAATCTCTCCAAATATTTGCAATAACAAAGACCAAATAAAATTGTTAGGGTTGTTTGAGATCTTGCCTTCAGGTTAAGCCCCTATGTGGGTCTTTTGACCTCCATAGACAACCAATATGGAAAAAGATTAAAATACATGTGTGCTCTTACTTTCTAAGTGCATCTAGGAAATTAACATCAATGACAACAAACAAAAACTATGAGTATCAACCCTCATCTACGATAAAGAATACCCTAGTGTGCATAAAGGAAAATAGGGTGGTGGTCTACACCAAAAGTTTTCCAAAATAGAGATATAATGTAATGTACAATAAGCCCAATGAATAACACTATTTATTTGCAATAAAACAATGTTACCAGGTTTTGAAGCAATAGATGAGGTTGCAAACTACTTGAGTGTCAAATCTATGTGTGCACATCATCAATCCCTTGAGAGAGAGCCTCCACAATAGCCAAGATGTAAGTAGGAAGCAAATAAAAACTAAAAGGAGAGATACTGCAACTTCAAGATGTTGACGATGATTATTAGTCATAACAACATGCATAAAAATTTGCACAACAAACCTTTATTATCTTGAAAAGTATGATCAATTTGGAACAAACTAATGACTCCAAGTCTCTGTTGATCATATCATGATCTTATGACATTCCTCAGAGGTTGATGTGACATGTTGTTTTCCATTTCAAGGGGTCTCACACTGTTTGTATTATGAATTGCTACCTGTATATCTGATTCTACATTTGCTTCCTGTAAACTTACTACACAAACAAGGTTGTTTCCACTATGCTCCATAGATAATAATTATATTTGTAAGTTTGATCAATTCTTCTGAGTATCCACTATCATGAACTTCTTTTATACTTCTACACTATGTATTTAATCAAATAATGTGCCTATAAGTAGATATTTACATGATTATTATTGATATTCATATGTATTTGCATGATATTTGTCATTTTAACATGCTTTCACTCAAAATATGCCATGTGTGTTCAATTATTTACATGTTATAGGCATACTTCATGTTTATTTGCTTTAGATTGTAGTTATTTGCAATTATGAAGGTGATTTGCAATGAAATTCAATGAAAATTTAAAGAATACTTCTAAATTTGGTGAACCTTTAGCCAGTGAGTCACATACATTCTAGATACATTCATGAAGAGAAGAAATCAAACCATAATTTCACCAATTTGTTCCACAACTAGGTATGGTTGATGCTAACTTTAAAGGAATAAGGAATGAAAACAACACATGCAGACTGACAAGCACTCCAAGGGATGCAGCTAATCAATGCATATATCCAGATTTCATCCACTAATTACTCAAGATTTACAATTATCTATAATAAAAATAGCTTCTCTTTCCTTAAGTACTCAAAAGACATGTACATTCACAAAAGCCTTGAAATTAGTCCTGAACGCTTCAATAATCTAACTTCAATTAAGTTTCTAATAATAAAAAATGAGCCCTCCACCTCCTTTTATAGAATAAGGAGAGGAGGCGGTTACAAGTAACCAATGGTCAAGATTTGTCTATCTAGATCAATGATCAATATCCTTCTTTGACTTAGTCAACATCTGCATATGTGGCACAAGTTGCCAGCTGACAAATATCTAGCAAAGCTCAATCATTTGTAAGTTGATTATCCATATAATTCTATTATCATTCATCTTTACTTATTCTTCATCTCCTTCTTCTTCACTTTCATTTTCTTCTTCATTCTCATCATCATCATCATCATCATTGCTGTCATCTTCATGTAGATCACCCTTTATGTGTACCTTTACCATTGCCCTGATGGATTCATATAGCTGCACTATTCTCTCAACTTCACCTCCATCCTGAGCCTTAGCCTTTATTACAACATGCATATGGGAATGAAACTTTTCTTGAAGAGTATCCCATTTATTCTTCCTACTGTTCAACATTTCATTGTATGTTTCCACCTTGGCTTTCATTCTCATGGCCTTGTTTATTACCTTTTCTATCAAATGGTGAAGGGGATCTTCTGTTGCTTGCTTAAAATTGTTATGGAAAGCCTGGATAGCAAAATTAGTATCTTGATTTTCTATTTTTCCTTCTACCTTTTCCTCTAAAGCCTCCAAGGTTTCTATTTCTTTTGCCATGAGATCATGTAGTTTAATACTTATGTCCCTAAGCTTGCCACTGCATCTCTTCAAGATATCATATTCAAATCCAGTATCTTCATACCAAATGCTCAACAACTGTGAAGTGTTATTATCCAGTACTTTGTTATCCATAAGTATTTTCATATCAATCCTTTTCATCTCTCCCAAAGCATCTAGGTGCTTTTCTAGCTTGAAAGACCTCTTGCCTACTTTATTCTATAATTTATCCACTTTACTCTTCAAAACACCAAGAGAATTCTAATTCTCTAGGGAGGTTCTCACCACATTTTATGCTTCAAAGATAAAAGATATGAATCAATTGTCCAGTAATTGTGCCTTATGCTTCATAAGATCTAGTCTTGTCATCTCTTCTTGGGATATGATTGTTAATGGGGTAGTTGGATTGATCAGTGTGTGTTTAGGATCAATTTACCCTTTAGTGAAAGAATGCAATTAAGAAATATGCTCTTTGTATTTTATCCTTTTCTCTTTTCACCCTCTATGTCAAAGAATCAATAATATCTTTACCTTCTTGACCTTCCTGGTCTTCATTTGCAAAATCTAAATCAATGTTTGTTATTTGAAACTCATCTAGGCCTATTTTTCCTTTCTCCTTTTCAACTATTGGTAAAGCTATTTGGGCTGTCCTCCTACCTGTAGTAGGATCTCTTTTTATGGTAGATGTAGGCCTTGCCTTTCTTTTAGGTTTCAACATACTTGTAGTAAACAATGTGGAAATATCAAAATCAGGAACCTCATCTATTTGTTGCAGATTTATTTCTTATCGTAACCAATACGGAACATCACCCCTGGGCTCTTGCTGGTCACTTTACTTATTTTAAGTATCATGAGACTCTAGATTATGCCTTGCCCTCGGTGGTGAATTCTCTTTCCTTGGTTCTTCCTCATGCACATTCTCATGAGGGGGATTTGGTTGAGGTACCTCTTATTGAGGGATTTCTTTTTGAGGTGGAGGTTCTTGTGAAGTGTGTATATTCTGACCATGTACCTTCTCTTATAGGTTTTCCTTAGGGGTTTCTTGAGCATTTTGACTTTGTTCATCATGGGGCACTTGGTCCTCTTGAGAAGATTATGTATTTTGACCTTAGGGATCACCCTGATCACCCTTGGTCACATTTTCTGCCTCCTTCTCTTGACCTCTATCTTGTGCCAGACTCTGTTCTTCATCCTTAGATGTGCTTATTTCTCCAAGGCTCAATTCTTTCTCATCTGATTTCTCTTCTGATCCTCATTTATTACCTTGATTACTTATTTCTATATGCATTGATGAAACATTTTGATCCTCCACCCTATCAGGGATTCCCTTATCAGTTTCCTCATGTGCATGATCACTATCTTGATTATCCTTATTATCATGCATACCTTCATCTTGATTAATGCTCTTGTCAGGTATTTATTGATCACCCTTCCTCTGAAGCTGAGATTCTATCTATTCTTGCTCTAGAGGTGCATTTCCTTGATCTCTACCTTGATCATGTATCCTCTCATCAGCCTCCTTATTCATTCTAGTTTCTACCTTTTCAGACTTGAGGGTGGATCATTATCTCTGTTTTGATTCATATCACTTTGTTAAGCCAAGTCTATTACTGCAGGACTAGAAACCTGCTCTACCAGATTAGTCACCCTATCTATTGGGCTACATATTCAGGATTATCTTGTTTCATTTCATCTATTTCAACCTCCTCTTAGCTAGTCACCTGCTGGGCCATAGGGGTCCCATGAGGAGTCATCTTAGTATTGACTACTAAAGTCTCCATCTTTTGTGTAGCAACATCAGTAACTACCTCATCATCTGATAAGTACATTGTGTCATCCAATGAAAGGGGTGGCTCTTTTCTAGCCTTATGTCTCTCTTCTCTTTTCTCTTCCACCTCATTTTTAAATTGAATAATATTTGGAATTGGGACCTCATGCTGTAGTTCCTTCATGAAAGTCAAACCACCTACACCTCTTAATATGATAGGATCAATGTTAACATTTCCCCTCATTGCTGTCTTCTACTTCTTCTAAGGTGGTGTCTGTTGCACTTTCTTTCTTTCCTTCTTTGTTATCAATATGTCATCATCTCTAGGTTCTTCACCCAAATGTTCTTCATCCAATGGACCCTCTTCTAATGGCTCTTCTTGCAATAGCTCATCTTCCATTGGTTCTTCTATAATCACAGGAACACGCTTTATGACCTTCTTGTCCTTTTGTTTGGCAAGGGTTTGTTGTGATGTAGTTGTAGATGTAGATTTTGATGCCACATCACCTTTTGGTTGAAGCCTTTTAACAATTAGCCTCTGTTGTGTAGGAACTACCTTCTTATTTTTGCCTAGCTACTTTTGTTCTTTAGCAGCTAACCTTTCTCCATTGGATTTTCTCTTTTCACTGAGGAAGTCATCATATTCCTCTTCAGATAACTCTTGTCTTTTCTTCTTATTATCAACAGTAAGGGCTACACCCTTCTTCTTCAACTTAGTGACTTCAGCATTTACCCAATTCTGGGTCAGTTGGATAACCTTTTGCATTATTTGATCAAACGAAGTCTCCTCAGGCTGGGTCAAATCAGGAGCTGAGATGGTGTCATTATACAACTTATTATCTTCATATTCACTAGACATAATCTTTCCATCATCCTTGTACAACTATGTAGGCATTGAAATGTAGTCAAAGGTTTGGATCTGATTGAGTGTGAACCTTTGATAAGTCCTTCTCGTGACCTCTACTTCATCATCACAATCAGTTCAATAATCTTCAATGTGCCTTTGATGTATTTGTTTTCCCAATAATTTTTGCATTCTGCCATATGCACCATATGACCTAGCTATAGAAAATGGTTGTAGATGCATTAGCTTTAATCCTCCAATGGCATCTCTAATACTTTGTCTGTCAGGACATAAATACTAGCTAATGAATACTGGAAACAACATAGATGGGATCTTCCCTTTCTCCAAATGGGCCTCAACTGAGGTTGATACCTGTCTAACAAACTCCATTAGAATGACCTTATCAGTGGGGTATCTGGGTAACATGAGGGGGTGCCCCTCAAATCCTTCTATTCTCATGTATGAAAAGGTAGGGAAATGGATAAACCAAGCCCCATATTTGTAGATAACAACTTCAGCTTCCATACTTAACCTTTTCGTTCTATCTTCTTCCATGGTCCTAATCAGATACATAGAAAAGGAGTCATTCACTAACTTGTAATTTTGTATGTATTCCCTCTTTTTCAGCTGTGGGTAATGTTCCCATATGTTTACATCACCAAGATTGTTTCCAACCCTGCCCATTGTTTGTAAAGCATTAAATGTGCCTCTAAAAGCATAGGCATATACGACATAAGAAGTCATATGGAACATACACATTTTAACACCCAGCCTTCTCATTCCTTCATCTAAACTATCACTGATGATCTTGGCCCAGAGAGGCTTGTTATCTTAATACTGTACCATTTGGATAATCCCATACATCTAATTCTCAAAGCTCCTGGCATATTGCCTCCTAGTCATCATGCTTAACATGGCCATCATATACTGATACTCTTTAGCAAAATCAAATTTAAACAAGTATTTGGTTAACTTAGCATAAGCTTTGTAAGTGCTACTCTTATTCCTCCATTGATACATGATTCTCCTAGCTTCTTTTTCATTACCACGATATTCCTTCTCCAGCCTACTTAGGCTCAATCTGACCATATTATTCCCTATAGGCAAATTGAATGTCGAGGTGATGCCCTTGATTGAGAAATCGACATACACTTTGCCATGCTTCTCTACTCTTCTAGTCTCAGAGTTATAATTCCATGCACATTCAACCACTAATTTAGTAGCCTCCATAGCATAGGGAAATCCCTCAGCGTGCCACATCCTTGTGGAATATATTCTTTGCAGTATAGGGTTCCCGCTTTCATTGTCTAACCTTCTCATCCAGGCATCCAAATCTGTCTTCTCTTGATGCATGTCATCTATCATCCCAGATCTGAATCCTACCCCCTCAGGTTGTAAGAACATGAGTTTCAAGAACTCTAAATCGGATCTGTTCCTTCTGATATCCATTAAATCCTACGATAAAGACATGCATTTCTTACCCTAACATGTTCGTATGGAGGAGGAAACAAGGATGTCATGCATGTCATAGAAGCAATTCAACATTTTTAATTCATTTCATGCATCACCATACTGTCTAAATTAATAAAACCATTTTACCTTGTGATTTGCAGTAAATGACAAAAGAGAGGGTTTTAACTTTACTTTCCTGATAATCACCCTTTCCTTTTACTATATGACTGATAACAAGACAAATGTGAATACGTTGTATCATCTATTCCATTCTGTCAAGTTGGGTGGTTCCTTTCTATTTGTAGATGGCAGTGATGCGCTGACTTTCAGAGCTCTGTAAATTTTAATTATCATAGGGTAAATGTAAATAATCCCTAAAATTCACTTTTAAATTGATTAATATGACAAATGTGGGTGCTCTATCATTTCATTTAAATCCATTGATCACTCGCATGACGTTTGTTGATGATGCCAAGTGTCAAGCTTTCATTTGAAATTGAGAGGGCACAACCTACTATTGGGCTCACATTTAATGCTGGAGGGTGATCTCTTTGAAGATCAAGGATATTTGCAAATATAACCCTCCGAGACAATCATTTACTAATGATCATGGTGATTTGCTCATTGATATGGTTAACCTTTGACTAATAAGCAAGATCAAGTCACATTACTTTTGGCAATAAATCATGATAATACTGTGTTCATATGACCCTAAGGATTTTACCACTTGGCATGATTGGGTTGGTTATTGCGAAGATAGATATATCAGGTCATAAAGTTCAAAATGAGGGATATTGGTAATATCTGGGTCTTTGACACTCACGAATATCCTCATTCAAAAATGCAAGGGTGACATCATCAACTTATGGACTTCAACAGTTATTTGTGAAAGATAAAGTCATGGTCATATTTGCTAAGATCAGGGATATTTCGAAAGATGACCTCTTTGGGTTAGATCATGATGACATCATCATGCTATCATGTTCTATTTGTTATTAGGATATGGTGATGTCATCATCATATTAAGAAATATGATGGATGTTTGGAAACGTGAACCTCTGTGGGTCAGGCATAGTGATTATGTCATTATCATGGTGATTTCTTCTATTTGTTGGAACTAAATGATGTCATGGTCATATTTGCGAAGGATGATATTCACAAAGGGTGATATTTTGTAATATGACGGATATTCAGAAATATGACCCTCCGGGTGTGCAAGTCCTTGATGGGTAGATATTCGTCCTCATTTAAGTTTCATGTTCGTGTATCAGGGAACAAATGAACATCAGGTGATCTTTCTAAGTTAGGGTCATGTTAACAATTATGACTGATATTTAGAAATATGACCTAATGGGAAATATCTAGGTTGACTGTTCTTTGACTTAGCATAACTTTCTATCCTTAAACAATATCAGGCTGATCCAGAAGGCAAATCTGCTTAGAATTTTGTGCTTTTTCTAATTATGAGGTTTGTGCTAGAAAATTCTAACTTTGCCAACTGACCCTTCTTTGTGATGCACATACATAAGCAAGGGTGACATACATGACTGAATTTTACCAAACCACCCAAAGAAATAAAGCAAAAACAAGTAGAAGCAAAAAGTTTGGTCTTTGTTTTGCTAAGGAAAAATGGGGCATGTTGTGTAACCACACAACAAACTTGTAACCAAAGAAAACAAACAAATTCAAATGATTCAAGTGATGGGGTCACATTAAAACATAACATCATAATTTTCCCTAAGCATAAGTATCATGACCTTTCTGGATGATATCAGGTTTATAAGTACAACAAAGCTGACAAAGGATTGAGTGTGTGCATATGATTAATTATCCTCATCTTGAAAGTAAGTTGAAAACAAAAGTAACCAGTGTTAAGCTTCATATTTTGGGTTCATCCCTCATAGCCAACCGGATAGAGCATTGCTGGCCGCAGGCGTTCATAGCCCCGACAAGGTTATCTTTACAATCCCCCTAAGTAGAGACCCACTGCCAGTAGGCATCCATAGCCCTGGTAGAGTTCTTAGATGACCTAATTTAATCCCTTTTTGATTTTCAATATTTATTTATTTATTTTATTTTTTTATGATATCATCATGTAAGCTCATTATGCAAGGTCTGGTCACTTGCTTCTTTAGGTTGGGGATTGTAATGATAGAAAGGGTGACCCTTTAGATTTTTTACTTAACACCTATACTAATGTGTTCAACAAACCCAAGGTTGTTAGGTGAGTCATTGTGAAAATCTCCTTGATCAAGAAAAGGCATCGCTAATGAAAAGGATATCACAGACTTGATCAGGGACACTTTTCAGGGTGAATCACAACCTATGTAAAAGTTTGTTCTCATCACTTGAATCCCAACAATTTGGTTGGTTTCTTAGGGTGATAAGGTGCATCATCTTGACTAACCAAAATAAAAACTCAACAAAACAAACAAGCAAGCAAGCACACAAAACCAAGCTATACAAACAACTATACAACATATACATTATGATATAAATGACTTACATGACTCTGTTTAGGATTGAAAATAATGTTTGAGGAACTATCCATTGACTGGTAGTGGGACATCCTCACTGGTTAGAGTCTTAAGTCTATAGGTACTGTCTCCTAGGATCTCTAAAATTTGAAAAGGACCAATCTAAAGTTTGTCAAATTTACCATGTGTTGGATTCAGGATAGACAACTGAGAGGGGGGGTGAATCAGTTATCCAAAACTTGCTTCTAATTCAAACACTTAAATCCTCTTTGTTATTTAATAGTATATCAATTAATCATTCATGAAAGCATAAAGCATAAACACCAGAGCAGATACACATCAACACATGAGACACTGAGATTTTGACGTGGAAAACCTGGTCAAGGGAAAAACCACGGGGTGATTAACCCAAGGATTATTCTCTATTAGAAGAATAAGAAAAATAGATGGCACATGCCAATTAGGGTTCACTGCCCAAGCACACTGCTCACAAGAGGCACACTGCCTATAAGAGACACATTGTCTACAAAGTAACAAGTATTATAAGCTTGAACTGGAGATTGACATCTTTACCATGCCTGGATCAGTTCCATTTAAGCCCAAAAACTCCTGCTCTAGCTTTCGCACTTCTCTTTGCTATACCACACTTATCCGCTCCAAGACCTACTTCAAAATAAATTCACAATCCCTTATTTATACAAGACATCGACTTAGGAACAATCATCTAAGTCGGCAAACACCTATAAGATTATTCGCAAGACGTGTAATACATCCGGTCAGCTTGTCTTAGGAAGAACACCAATATCCGTGGTTATTCTTCAAATGCAAACTCAAAATTCAATGCGGACCACCAATAAGAATTGTGTACGATCCAAAGATCACCAAAACCTTTCCTGAGTCATCAAGAACATCCGCACTTTGTAAGCTTGCTAGAATTCTTCTCTTCTTCATCTGAAACTTCAAGAACATAGTCTGTCATCACTGTCATAATGAAAAAGGTGCTTCCGGACCTCTAAACCATGAACACATCTAGTTGTCACTTCACACGGACTTCTTCAACACTCCCTCTAATCCACAGAATGAGATAATGCAATTTTGGATCTCACCGGACCAATCTGTGACACTCTGTCACCACTGAACATCTATCGGAACTAGTTCTACTAGAGCGACCATAACTTCTTCATATCTTCATGTGGACCTCTAAAATCTTGACTAGAGAATCTCAAGACTTGTATCTAAAAACCCTTTAAACCATATCCTCTGATATTCATCTTATCTTGGACTTTTACCTTAATGTCATCATTGTTCTTCACTGTTCCTGATTGAGGCTAATTTTCTCAATATCCTCAGCACACAGCTCATCCAATCTTTCTCATTAATGTAATATGAGTATGTTGACATCAATGACAACACTAGTTATCCTCATACTTGCAATAATCTCCCCCTTTGTCATTGATGGCAACATATGATGTGAAAAACCATCAGTAAAACCATGAAGACAAGAACTTCTCCTTTCTGTCACAGCTCCCCCTATCAGCAACAACTCTTCACATGACTTCTCTTTCTTTACTGTTCCCCTTTGATCAACCACTTATTTTTCACATGTCTTCTCTCCCCCTTTGACATCAATGGCAAAGGGCTTATACTTGCAACTTTAACACATCAAAATCATACCAGCTGCTCCCCCTGAGTAGTAGCTCCCCATCACCAATCCAGATCACAAGATATGGCTGTGATATCCACCAGATTGATGCACATCAGTGCATCCTAGTTCATCACCGAAGGGGCAATGACCCCTAACTTCTCCTTGAGGTACTCAAAAGAGTCCTTTGGAAGAGGTTTAGTAAAAATATCTACAAGCTGATCCTTGGAGGGCACATACTCCAATCTGACTTCACCCTTGTTCACTTGCTCTCTCAGAAAGTGAAATTTGATAGATATATGCTTGGTCTGAGAATGCAACACCGGATTCTTAGAAATATTTATTGCACTTGAATTATCACAGAAAATTGTGATGGGCCCCTCATATTCTACTTGAATATCTCTTAGCATCTGCTTCATCCACAAAAGTTGAGTGCCACTTCTTGCTGCTGCAATGTATTTTGCTTCAGTTGTAGACAGGGATATTGCCTCTTGTTTCTTGCTTAGCCAAGAAACCAACCATTTTCCCAAAAAGAATGCTCCTCCACTTGTACTCTTCCTATCATCCACATCTCCTGCCCAATCTGCATCTGTATATGCATGAAGAGAAAAATCCTGATCTCTAGGATACCATAGGCCATACTCAATTGTTCCTTTTAAGTACCTAAAAATTCTTTTGATTACCATGACATGAGATTCTCTGGGATCAGCCTAGAATCTTGCCACAAGACCAACAGCTTGCATTATATCTGGTCTAGTCTGAGTGAGATATAATAATCCTCCAATCATTGATCTATACTTGGTCTGATCTGTCTTAGGAGAGTCATCATCTTTGCTCAACTTACATCCGGTTGCCATGGGAGTTTTCATTGGCTTTGAATCTTCCATTCCAAATTTCTTCAACAATTCTTTCACATATTTGGTCTGAGAGATAAAGATTCCTTTCTTTGTTTGAGTAATTTGCAGACCCAAGAAGAAATTCATTTCATCGAGCATTGACATTTCAAACTCACTTTTCATTTGATTTGCAAAGGTTTTACACATACTATCTCTTCCTCCAAAGATGATATCATCAACAAATACTTCAATAATCAAAATGTTTTCATGATCAATTTTGAAATATAGGTTACTATCAGCAGTACCTTTGTTGAAACCAATCTTTAAAAGATGTTTGTCCAGCCTCTCATACCATGCTCTTGGGGCTTGCTTTAGACCATACAGTGCCTTCTTTAATTTGCAGACCATATCACCATACTCAGATAACTGAAATCCATCCAGTTGTTCAATGTACACTTCTTCTTCTAAGTCACCATTCAGGAAAGCAGATTTGACATCCATCTAATACACTTTGAAATCTTTGAAGGAAGCAAATGCAAGAAATAGTTTGACTACTTCAATTCTTGCCATCGGAGCAAAGGTTTCCTCAAAATCAATCCCTTCTATTTGAGAGTAGCCTTTGCAAACTAATCTGGCTTTGTTTCTAATTACTTCACCAACTTCATTTAGTTTGTTCTAGAAGACCCATTTGGTTCCAATCACATTCTTGTTTCTAGGTCTAGAAACAAGATCCCAAGTGTGATTTTTCTCAATTTGCATCAACTCTTCCTCCATTGCTTTGGTCCAATTTTCATCATTGCAGGCTTCATTTATTGTCTTAGGTTCAATCTTTGAAATCAGACAACATTCATCTAAATTTTGAGTAAATGTCCTTCTAGTTTGCACACCTTTTCTTTTGTCACCCATGATCTGATCTTCAGAGTGGTTCAGTCTTACATACCTTCAAACTTTGGGAGTTTCTTGCACTTCTATTTCTTGATTAGGCTCATTCAGACCAACCTCTTCTTCCTGATTAACCGGATCAGTCTGAATCTGACTTTCAGAGGAGGATTGAGCTCCTTGAACTAGAGAACCATTCTGATCATCTTCATCATATTCATAAAACCTTGAGGGTTTCCCAATTCCTTCATCAACCTTTACATTTGTACTTTCTATCATATTTCTCAGTCTCTTATTGTAACACTGGTATGCTTTGCTTTGAGTGGAGTAACCCAAGAAAATTCCTTCATCACTTCTAGCATCAAACTTTCCTAGATCTTCATCTCTTTTAATGTAACATTTGCTACCAAATACTCTGAAATATCTCACAGTACAAGTTATACCAAACCAAAGTTCATAAGGAGTCTTACCGGTATTGCTTCTGATTTGAACTCGATTGAGAGTATAGACTGCAATGCTAATAGCTTCTCTCCAAAACATCTGAGGAACATTTACTTCCATCATCATTGTCTTGGATGCTTCTTGGAAGGTCCTGTTCTTTCTCTCTACTACTCCATTCTGTTGTGGAGTCCTAGGAGCAGATAACTATCTCTTTATACCATGTTTCTCACAAAAGTCTATGAATTCACCGGATGTGAATTCACCACCTCTATCAGACCTTAGACATTTCAGTTTTAATCTGGTTTGATTCTCTACCATAGCCTTGAAGATTTTGAACTTCTCAAAAGCTTCTAATTTCTCTTTCAGAAAGGTAACCCACATCATACGAGAATGGTCATCAATCAGTAACATGAAATATCTATCACCTTGCAAACTCTTAATTCTTGTCGGACCACATAGATCAGTATGAATTAATTCCAATAATCTGGTAGAGGACTGATCCTTGCTTTTGAATGAGACTCTGCTTTGTTTACCCAGCTGACATTCTTTGCACAAACTATTTGTAGGTTTCACCAATTTTGGAAGATCTCTTACAGCCTGAGTATTGCTTATCTTGATGATGTTATCAAAATTTACATGACACATCCTTCTATGCCATAATCAACTCTGATCAACTTGAACAAATAGACAACTTTTATTAGAACCAACTAGATGGAAGATATTACCTTTTGTTTGAGTACTGGATGCAATCTCAATTCTGGAGCTTTCAAAGATCCTGCATCTTCCATTCTTGAACCAGAGATCATAACCTTTGTCCACCAACTGTCCAACACTGAGAAGATTGTGCTTCAATCCTTCAACATATAGTACGCTACTAGTTTTGCTTTTTCCATAAAAAGAAATAGTTCCCCTTCCTCTAATTCTACCAGTAGAATTATCACCAAACTTTACCATTCCTCCTTCATACCTTTCCAAGTCTAAAAACTTGTTTTTGTCACTGGTCATATGGTTAGAGCATCCACTGTCAATAACCCAATCATCATTTTCTTCAACTTGGGCAGCCAAAGCTCTTTCTACAATCTTATGATTGATAGATTCAGAGGATATTGGATCTTCTTCCTTGATGGCAATAAACACCCATTCATTTCTGGATTTGTTTCCTATTTCTGATTCATCATCTGTTACTCCTTCATTATCATCATCTTCATGAACATAATAACAATTCTTTTGGAACCTTTGTCTGTTAGAATTTGACCTTGTAGATCTTTCTGGACATCTTGAGGCAAAATGACCAATCTTATTGCAGTTGAAACACTTAAAGGGTAATTTTCCTTCATACTTACTAGATCCTCTTGGCAGTCTCTTTGCAATGAGGGCTTCAAGTTGAGCTATTTCTACTTCTTCCTCTTCCAAGTCTCTTCTTCCTTGATCATACCATGACAACTTCCTTGAAGAGTTTTCTCCCGGATCAAATCTTTGTTTACCTTTCATAAAGGCACTAGCTTTGAATGCAGATTCAGTTTTGGGGGGATCATCTCCAAACTCGGTCATTTCAAATGCAGCCAGTTTGCTAGCCAATTGGTCTCTTGTGACAGTTGTATGGGCTTTGAATTCATCAATGGCAACAACCTTGATTTTGTAGACAGCAGGAAGGGATCTGAGAATTTTGCCAACAATCTCATTTTCATCCAAAACTCCACCAGCATTCCTAATTCCACACACCAGCTCATTTACTCTTGGCATAAAGGTAGTAATATTTTCATCGTCTCTCATCTTGAGTCTTTCAAATTTCCCTTTGAGACACTGCAACCTTGCACTCTTAACATACTCATCTCCTTCATGTAGAAGTTCTAGTTTAATCTAGATCTCATAGGCAATTGGTAAGTCAATAACATTTGAGAGTTCTGAGTCAGTCAATGCACTTAGAAGAGCCTCTTTGGTCCGCAAATTATTTTCAACATTTGTGATTTCATTTAGAGTTGTTAGACCACCCTGTGGAGGTACATATGCTTTTGTGACCATGGACAAGTATGCCTTTCCCATACACTCCAAGTGACATTTCATGCGACCTTTCCAAAGAGAGAAGTTGGTTCCATCAAACTTCAGACTATCTTTCTTGTATGATGACATCTTGGATCACTTAAGCGGTTAAGTTCCTTCAGAGGAACTTGGCTCTGATACCAATTGTTGGATTCAGGACAGACAACTAGGAGGGGGGGCGAATCAATTGTCTGAAACTTGCTTCTAATTCAAACACTTAAATCCTCTTTGTTATTTAATAGTCTATCAATAAATCATTCATGAAAGCATAAAGCATAAACACCAGAGCAGATACACATCTACACATGAGACACTGAGATTTTGATGTGGAAAACCCGGTCAAGGGAAAAACCACGGGGTGATTAACCCAGGGATTATTCTCTGTTAGAAGAATAAAACTAGATGGCACATGCCAATTAGGGCTCACTGCCTGAGCACACTGCACACAAGAGGCACACTGCCTACAAGAGACACACTTTCTATAAAGTAACAAGTATTATAAGCTTGAACTGGAGATTGACATCTTTACCATGCCTGGATCAGTTCCATTTAAGCCCAAAAATTCCTGCTCTGCCTTTCGCACTTCTCTTCACTATACCACACTTATCCGCTCCAAGACCTACTTCAAAATGAATTCACAATCCCTTATTTATACAAGACATCGACTTAGGAACAATCATCTAAGTCGGTAAACACCTATAAGATTATTCGCAAGACATGTAATACATCCGGTCGGCTTGTCTTAGGAAGAACACCAATATCCGTGGTTATTCTTCAAATGCAAACTCAAAATTCAATGTAGACCACCAATAAGAATTGTACATGATCCAAAGATCACCAAAACCTTTCTTGAGTCATCAAGAACATCCGCACTTTGTCAGCTTGCTGGAATTCTTCTCTTCTTCATCCGAAACTTCAAGAACATAGTCTGTCATCACTGTCATAATGAAAAAGGTGCTTCCAGACCTCCAAACCATGAACACATCTAGTTGTCACTTCACACGGACTTCTTCAACACTCCCTCTAATCCACAGAATGAGATAATGCAATTACGGATCTCACCAGACCAATCTGTGACACTCTGTCACCACTAAACCTCTGTCAGAGCCAGTTCTACTAGAGCAACCATAACTTTTTCGTATCTTCATGCGGACCTCTAAAATCTTGACTGAAGAATCTCAAGACTCATATCTAAAAACCCTTTAAACTGCATCCTCTGATATTCATCTTATCTTGGACTTTTACCTTAATGTTAGCACTGTTCTTCACTGTTCCTGATTGAAGTTAATTTTCTCAATATCCTCAGCACACAGCTCATCCAATCTTTCTCATTAGTGCAATATGAGTATGTTAACATCAATGACAACACTGGTTATCCTCATACTTGCAACACCATGGTCACCTTTTCTTTCATGTGCTTTATCCCATATGAGGACTAGATCTAAAATCCTAAAAGCCTTGATTTTGACTCTTTTATCAAACTAGTGTTTGACAATAGCCTAATGTTTAGTAAACTGATCAATTACTCTATTTCTTTTTCTTCTAAATGCATGAGTTAAAGTAACCTAACTTGTTTGTTATCTATACCTAGATATTCTTGTGTGAATTGCAATGTGGTAATCTTTAGGTTAACAGGGAGGATAGGGTCGACCCCATACACTAACTGATAAGGAGAATTTCCTAGTGCAGCCTTCATCTTGGTTCTATCTACCCACAAGGCATACTTTAATAGGTTATTCCACTCCCTAGGGTTCTTCTCTATCAATTTCTTTATGATATTCAATAAGTTCTTATTTGTTGACTCTACCAAGCCATTCCCTTGAGGATAATAATTTGAAGAAAACTTTAAAATAATTCCATGATCAAAAGCCCAACTAGATGGTTTTAATGATGCAAAGGTAGGCCCATTATCACATACCACGACATATGTCACTCCATACCTGGTTACTATGTTGCTTTCTAAGAATTTGATCACATCATCTACATTGCATGTCTTACTACTGACAGCTTTAGTCCACCTGGTGCAATAATTAGTTATGGTCAAGACATACCTATGGCCTGAAGATGATGGAGGATTTATGGGTCCTATGAAATCTATGCCCCATTGAGCAAATGGGCGTGCTTCCATCACTGGTTGCAGGGGTTGAGCAGCATATCTTTCTCTGTTAGCTGCTACCTGACATGTATGACAACATTTAATATGCTCAGCAGTATCCTTAAAGATAGTGGGCCAGTAGTATCCTACTCTCAGGATAGCATGAGCAATAGTTAAATATGATCCATGTGCGGTCCCAAACTTATCATGTAATTATGCTAACACTTTATCTGCTTCTTGCCTCTGAAGGCATCTGAGATATATTCCTTCATAGTTCCTTTTGAAAAGGACTCCTTTTATCATATACTTTTGTGATCTTATTTTCAAGGCTCTCCTCTATGAGGCTTGCAATTTTGATGGGCATCTTCTAGTAATCAGAATATGTTTGATATCTGAATACCATTCTTCAGTTTCTCTAGTATTTATCATATATTGTTGGTTCATGATATTAGGATTAGTTTCTGATATCATTTGGCTCAAAGCTTGTCCTCTTACTGGCTTCATGGGTGTTATATCCATATCATATTCTTGGAGGACTGTTATCCACTTAGCTCTTTTCTCACCAGGTTCACTCTACATTAGGAGCATTTTCACTACTGCATCTGGTACTATAGCAATTATTTTACTTCTCAAAATGTAATGTCTGAATTTCTTGACTGCTCAAACTAGAGCAAGATCTTGTCTCTCAACATCCATGTATCTAAGCTCTACATCCTTGAATGGGTAGCTCATAAAAGCTATAGTTTCTCTTCTTTAGTCTTGTTCCTTTGTGTCAATATTGCTATAGATGTATGTTCTGAAGTGAATGAATGAATGTAGAAATCTCTTGTATAATCTAGACTGATCAGAATAGGAGCATCAGATATGGCTTTCTTAATATCCTCAAATGTTGCTCTTGCTTCAGGAGTCCACTCAATTTTAGCATCCTTCTTGAGCATTACGTTAAGTTTCCTAACAATATCTGCTGTGTATGAGAAAAAAATGATTGAATCAAAACTAATAAAACCAAAAACCAATCACATAAAGCGAACCAATCTAAGTAAAAGCCATTATCATCAAATGAAAGAAAAATGAAAGCTCTTACCAAAATCTATATTGTTCCCTTTTGGAGAAGTGTAGATTGCTCAATAGTATTGCAAAACCATGGTTGCAACAAGCAAGTAGTGTGTTCAAAGATCAATGTCAAAAAATTGTGAAGTTGCTCAATCGATGCGATGTATGCTCAAAGCATTGTTAAAGGATGCCTAAGAATAAGTGATTGAAGAGGAATTGTAAGGAGATGAGGGGGGTTTATATAGGTTTCAACAAAGATCGATCAACAGTTCAGATAATTCAAAAGAATCAATGGAGGAGATAAGTTGAGGAACGTGCAACGAATAAGAAGAAGACAAGTGTCTTTCTTTCTTTTGCATGAGAGGAGTTATCAAGAATAGAAGAATGGGTTAAAGCAATTAATAGAATGTAATGATCAGTTAAGTGATTTAAAACAAGAAGAAAAGATTTGCATGAGAATAAGAAGATATTTTGCTTTATTAAATATTAGAAATATTTAATTGCATGAGCAAGAAAGCTTGAGTTATTTTAGAGATAACTCAAATTTAGAAGAAAAAACAATTTAAATAAATAATTGATTTATTTAAATTTAAAGGAGATATTTTGGAAGAAATAATTAAATAATTGGAATTATTTAATTTAGAAGATTTGAAAGCAAATTAAATAAATAAACTTATTTAATTGTTGTGCATGATTTTGAAAGAACAGTTTTGATTTAATTAAATAATTAAGAATTATTTAATTATAGATAAGATAGAATTTGTGATGAATTAATTAAATAATTGGATTTATCTAATTAATGTGGATTTGATTTTTGGAAAGAGGATAATGGTCTAATTAAATAATTGAAATTATTTAATTGTAGAAGAATCTAGAGGAATTTGATTTAATTAATGTCGCAAGTATGTGATTTAGAAGAATTTGGTGAAATTAATTAAATAATTAGATTATTTAATTAACGTTGAAACGCAGGTGATTGACAGATTTACGAAATACAAGTAGTGTGATGACTTGGTCATTTTAGGGTGTCTACATTTTGCCCCTCTTTGATGTGATGCAGTTTATAGCATTGCGTCAAAGAAATTAATTGTTGAAGATGTGATACAATTTACTGATGCCCTAGTATAGGTAGTTGCCCCAGCGTATGCCCCCTCGAGCGGGAAGATAGGGAAGCGACAGAAGAATGGGGTTGATGCTCAACTAGAAGATCGTGCGATAAGGTGAGAAGGAAAAAGTAGAATGGGTGGGAAGAAAAAAAAGGGAGGGAGGGATGCTATAAATAGGTCCCATGGGGACCACAATCCTCATTTGCAACACTAAGAGTTTCTAAATTTAGAGAGTAGAGCCTCCAAACTAAGGGGAGAGAGTTGAGTGGAAGGAGCTGACAGCAAGGAGAGATGCCGATTCCAGCACACAGGCATTGGGCGGAGTTAGTGCAGACATACAGGAGGCCAGCAGGAGCTCTGACAGCGGTAAGTGGTCGAAAAACCTCTTTTGATTTGACGTTTTAGGGCAGTTTAGGGCTAGGTCTAGGGAGGTTGATTAGGTTAGCCAAAAGTGCTTTAGGGTGGCTCAGCGTGCTTGGTAGTTGGTCTAGGCACTTTTGGCATGCCACAGTGCATTTGGTAGGTGGGTGTAGCGCTTTTAGTAACAATAAAGTGCTAATGGTTTTTTGGTTCAGCGCTGCAGTGCGGTTGACAGGGTTCCGCAGCGCAGGTGGTATAGCAGTGTAGCGTACTTGGTGTGGTAGGCTAGTGTGATTGGTGGGGAAATGGGAAAATCGTGTCACCTCTGGTAGTACAGAATAGCACAGGTGGTAGCATAGTGAGGGACACTTGGTATAGAAAGCACAACGCATTAGTAGGAATACTAGAGCACAATTGGTAACATAGGGTAGCGCTTTGTGGAAATCAAGGCACCTTTGGTTTGGATAGAAGAAAGTGATAGGTACAGTTGACTAAAGGGTTGACTACCCTAGCTTAGGAAAGGGGAGAGTTGGTCTGGGGTTTTATAGAGAAGAATAGATGTATGTAGAAAAGGTTAAACTGACTGACAAGTGATTGCTTGGATGCAGAGGATTAGGCTGCCGCTGATGTCGAGGAAGTGACACGACCCTATAGCCCATGAGGTAGTATAGCTGACATGGGAGGAGGATGCATTCTTGGAGCATGCAGGATTATGGCATGTGGCCCACTTGACACACATTAGGGTGAATCTCGCCTTGGTGATAGCAGTGGTAGAGAGATATCACAGCAAGACCTCGTCATTTCACTTTCTGATGGGGGAGGCGACAGTGACACTAGAGGATGTGTACCACATCCTGAGGATTCAGATTGATGGAGAGATAGTGGATTTTGACCCGATGCGGGGTGAGGTAGGCTTGGTGGAGGTCTTCTGCATAGATGACCTTTGGATAGATGACGGGGAGATTCGATGGGCAGACGTCCTGAGACTCTGTGATAGGATCAAATGGATAGTGGCGTCACTGATTGGCAGCTTCTTGTGTCTAGACAAGAGATCGAGGGGACTATCAGTTGGATGGGGCATAGTATTATCTGGGATGTTCTCACATGGTAGACAGTACACATGGGGACCATGTGTGTTGGGACAGTTATACTGAGACATGCATCACTGCATGTACAAGAGAGGTAGGAGTCTCTCAGCAGGGGTGACACTTCTACAGGTGTGGGTGTGGGAGCATATCCCTGTGATCAGGCCCATGACACAGTGCTAGTAGGGGAGGGGAAAGCCTTATGCATTCCTATATGAGGGAGTGATTACACATAGGAGGCTGGGATCTGTTAGCCACTAGAGGCGATAGATCGATGAGATGGACCTTTTTGTTTGGAGGCCATGGCTACTTTGCAAGGAGTGGGAGGATGAGCACGAGCAGCTGATGTATTGTAGACAGGATCGGTATCTGTTCAGGAGACGGACAGATTCGATAGAGAGGTACCTGCCAGAGCAGGTACTCAGGCCGTTTGGAGTACCACAAGGGTTACTAGTGGGGGAGGTGACACATGCCAGGACACGGCAGGAGGTTGGAGACTGGGACACAGAGATTCCAGTGGCTACAGCATTAGCAGAGGTACATGGACTTGTCCCTGTGAGATGAGATTGGGACACCGGACTGGCAGATCCAGGTACACTGCCACAGTATGACAGGTACTAGCAGACACATAGACCAGTGAGATTGACTACACTAGGTGTAGCAAGGGCAGTGGGGGAGGTCTTAGTCCCAGGTGTGGAGGCTAGGATGAGACGATAGGCCAGAGCAGCCAGGCAGCAGGCAGGTGGAGAGGGCAGCGGTCAGTCGGCAGTTGGAGAGGGCAGCGGCCAGCAGGCAGAGGTGGAGATGGTGGAGGTAGAGAGCTCGGTTGTAGAGACTGATTTACAAAGGGTTGAGCGGCTACTATAGGAGGAGATAGCCCAGAGGAATTGATTAGAGCTCTGGATGGTATGATTGAGGAGGGACAGGGATGCAGTGTGGGCTGAGGTGAGACAGGCCGAGGCCAGAGCCCAGGCACAGACACAAGCAGCATCAGCAGCACAGACAGCCTTGGCACATGCACAGGCACAACTACAGGTCTAGGCACAGGCACAAGCAGAAGTACAAATGCAACCACCAGCTACACCAGCAGTAGATGACGAGCAGCTAGCCCAAGTAACGAGGGAGAGAGATGTAGAGGTACAGCTGCGGTTGACAGCAGAGGCCACACTCCATAGAGTGAGGTGGGAGAGAGATGAGGCACGCCGTGCACTGGGTGCGAATTAGACGACCCTATACAGTGAGCTTGTCTAGGTGGAGGGAGAGCTAGTATCAGCCAACAGAGAGGCAGAGTATTATAGGGGTCTATATGCGGGTGCGGTGCCAGTAGCTCAGCAGGCACCGAGTTACAAAGAGAGGAGCAGGTCCGGGGCATCTAGATCCCAGAGAGCAGGGCAGTCGGTGTCATCAGTGAGAGGACCATTTTTACCACCATGGGGACCTACATCGAGCACAAGTGGGGGACAGGGGCCACAGCAGGTGGGTAGCTCTACCCACTAGGGCATGTACACTTGTATATTGGATTATTTTGTATCGTTTTGGACTGATGCCTACGTGCATCCTGATGTATATTTTGTGGGCTCTTGATAGCCTTGATGTACTATATTGATGTATATTTGGATGTATACATATGGATTATTGATATAGACACAGACATTTTGTATTATGATGACCTTTATATGAGATATATGATGATCTATTTGGCTCACTATTTTTCATGCTTTTGTGTATGCATTCCTTGATGTCATGGATGTGATGATATGTATGTATGATTATGGATTCATGTGATGACATATGTTGCTTATATGATGCTTATAGATGTGATGACTAGTGATATTTGACATGTGGGTTTTGTAGATATGCACCAGAGAGAAGAACCGTAGGAGATGGGAGACAGAGACTGTTGATCGATCACTGCAATAAAAATGATATAAAGGTTGGGGGAATGGATGAATGAGCTTGTTGCAATGGTTTCACATTTGTATATAAAGAGCAATCCTTATGTTGATATAGCACGTGGATAATTCGCCACCAAGATATAAAAGACCAAGGTGCAGTAATATCCGAGTGTGTGGACGTTGACTCTGCAAGCAAGCGGTTTGAACTTAGATCCTTTAGACATAATATGACCTTGTTGGTATATGTGAATGAGCCATAGTCTTGAACATAAAATAAACTTCAATACATGTAAATGCAAGAAGAATTATTAATATGTAAGATGCTAGGTCGTAACACACACAAGATAAATAGCATGCCAAGAAAGATGCTAAAGATCATTCCTCAATCACGGCACACAAAAGCAATGACTATGCCCCCAATCCATACTACATCGCAACGTACCAAGATTATAGATAAATCAAGGTAGTCTTGAATAGGTATTGGAAAAGGAACAAAAGATAAACCAAAAAGCAAATTGACTGACTTACAAAGTAAACATACAGCTAACATATTCTCTTGCCAAAGAGGTTGCTCGGGATAGATTGGATAGGAAGGATAACAGCCTTATCGTAGGAACTCTATGTCTGTTAAAGGGTGCTATCTACCTAAAAAGACAATATCTTGCTACGAGAAATGCCACATGTCATAAGAGATGCGTGTGTTGGTCTCGACAATGGAACATTGTGCAGAAGATAAGCTTATTGATCTAGGGCTTTAGTTAAGCGGTAACTAGCTGATGTTGGCAAGTGGTATGCAGGATAGTAGATGACTCTGGCAGGAAGTTGCTTTGCTTCAGGTTTGTTAAGGACTTTTGCTTTGAAAGGATGTGCTAGCTTGCTTCTTGAGTTAGTCAAGTCGAGGTGAATGTATTTTGATACACGAAAGACTAGAAAGGTGATAGTGTTTGATGGGTTGAAACGAGTGGAGAATGATGAATCATACGTGCTTGAGTACTAGATACATCCTTCATATTCCAGACTGCCTACATACCCTGTATCCATGGGATCAAGGCACATTACGATGAAAGATGAAAATGATAAATATGTAGTTCTAGATAGAGTGATGAGATGGGTCAAGGTGAAAGGGGGAGATCTTATGTACCTGAGTACTGGAAACTTCTTTCGTATTCTAGACTGCCTACATACCCATATCCATGGGATCAAGGTACTTTAATATTGAGAAGAAATGATATGTAGTTCTGGTTGATGTGATGATGATATGGAAAAGTGTTGGGGAGATTACAGCCTTATCGTAGGAGCGATGTGTCCGTTAAAGGATGCTATCTGTAGAAAGGAGAAAGATTGAAGAGCGCGGTGCGAACCACGAACAAGGCACCAATCCTAGACCCAAGTTAGGGAAAGAGTTGCCCCCATTCCGGTAGAGGAATTTGTATGGATGACTGACAAAGAAGACCTAGAAAGTTGTGACCTAGGACCAGACAGTGCAAACTATTGACATAGATCAAGATGTGGGATGATGACGAGGGACATTGACAAATTTCCAAGCTATACTAGATAGGGAGATGGAAATGCAAACAAAGTCAATGATTTTATTATAGATGGATGGATGAAGCGTGTTGTTGAACTGGACATGGAGTGAACAAGACTCGACAGACGATGGATGCTGACTCTACACATAGCACCTGTTTGCCAGGTTTTCACTATGGTACTTATCCAAGGCGCCTGTTTGCCAGGTTTTCACCAGAGGATGGATTTTTTTGTGTTTTTATGTTTTTCACTTTTATTTATTATTATTATTATTATTATTTTTTGGGATACTCTGAGGATCAAGCATAGAACTTCTTGAGATGAACATTGTTAAGTGGCTCATCCAAAGGAATGTCGTCAGGTGTAGGTAAAGTATAAGCTCCTGATCCATATGCTACTGTGACAATAAAGGGACCTAACCAGTTAGGCTCAAACTTTCCCTTCTTCTCTTGATCTGCTTGATTTCTATGATTTTCTTTTAGTACAAGATCACCAACTTGAAACCATCTGTCTTTGATATTTTTGTTGTAATTACGTCGGAGGCAGTTTTGATAGACATGGAGATGGTTAAGTGTGGCAAGGTGCCTTTCATCTAGTAGTTCAAGCTCAGCTAATCTGGAAGTGCAATACTCGTCTCCGCTGATCAGGTCCTGCATGGATACTCTGAGGGATGGGATCTCAACCTCTATAGGTAGAATGGCTTCAGAGCCATAGACCAAGGCATAGGGTGTGGCACCAGTTGGCGTTCTGATGCTGGTGCGGTAGGCCCATAGGGCGGGATTGAGTTGTAAATGCCAATTACGGCCAGCTTCATTGACAGTTTTCTTGAGGATTTTGAGAATAGTTTTATTGGAAGCCTAAACTTGGCCGTTACTCTGTGGATAGTAGGGAGTTGAAAAGCAATATTGGATATTGTATTGTGTGCATAAGTCACAGACATCTTGGTTCTTGAATGGTCTCCCATTATCAGTGACAATGGCTTGGGGAATACCATACCAGCATATGAGGTAGTTAAGGATAAACTTGGCTATTTGCTTGCCGGTGATATAGGTCATGGGAATGGCTTCAACCCACTTCGTGAAATACTCAGTGGCAGTAATGATAAATTTGTGGCCATTGGAAGAGGATGGGTGGATCTATCCTACAAGGTCGAGACCCCATTGAGAAAAAGGCCATGGAGTAGTCACAGGTTGTAGTTCATGAGCTGGTGCGTGAATCAAATCTCCATGCTGCTGGCATTGTAGGCACTTCTTAGCAAACTGTGCAGCATCTTGCTCTATTGTAGGCCAGTAGTAACCTGTTCTGAGTATCTTCTTAGTGAGGTTAGGACCGGTAGAATGTGCGCCATAGACACCCTCATGTATGTCTCGTAAGGTAGCTTCAGCTTCTTCCACGTTAAGACATCATAAGAGGATACCATCGAGACTCTAGTGATATAGTGTATCACCTAGAATGGTGTAACGGGAGGATCGACGGATAAAGGTCTTGCATTGGGTGGATGATAAGTCAGGGGGAAAGGTGTTGTGTTTAAGCTATTCATAGATATCTTCGTACCATGGGGAGTTGGGACCAACAAATTCATAGATGATTTCAGTAACTGGAACGTCGACAACAGGTATCAACAATTGCTCGATCAAGAATTTGCATTTCTATGTATTTGCAAGAATGTCTATCAGTGACCCTACAGAAGCCATAGAATCTGCCGCCTTGTTATGCTCTCTTGGAATTTGCTCAAATGTGATGCTAGAGAAGTATGGTTTGTAGGCATCCACTAGTTTCTTGTAGGGGACCAACTTTTCATCTTTTGTTTGGTACTCATCTGTGACTTGGCGAATGACTAGTTGTGAGTCTCCATAAACCTGTAATTCTGTGATGTCCCATTGAACTACTGTATTGAGACCTATGAGGAGTGCTTCATACTTAGCAATGTTATTGGTGCAAGGGAATGTAAGCTGATATGACTTAGGAATATAGTCATTTTGAGGTGTGACAAACAAGATGCCGGCCCCTGATCCATGCTGTGTGTAGGAACCATCAAAGTATAACTTCCACATTATTGAGTTGGAAAGAGCGAAGAGATTCTCATCTGGAAAGTTTGCTACCATAGGGTGTGTATCTATCATGGGTGCTTATGGTAGTTGATCTATGAGGGCTTGTCCTTCGATTGCTTTACAATCTGTATACTCAATGTCGAACTCACTAAGGATCATGACCCATTTAGCTAGTCTGCCCATGAGAGCTGCTTTTGCTAGTAGATACTTTAAGGGATCAATCTTGGCTATAAGATTTGTGTGTTGGTTCAGCATGTAATGCTGCAACTTTTGAGAAGCAAACACTGCTGCTAAACAAGCCCTTTCCATTGGTGAATAATTGAGCTCATATCCCACTAAGGTTCTACTAATATAATAAATTGCATGCTCTTTTCCTGTTTCATCATTTTGTGCTAGCAAGGCCCCTAGGGCTGAAATTGTAGTTGAGATGTATAATATCAAAGGTTTGTCCGCAACTGGTGGAACCAATACAGGCGGTGTAGCCAGATACTCTTTAAGTTGATCAAATGCTACCTGACACTTGTCATCCCATTGAAATGAGACATCCTTTCAGAGCAAGTGTTGAAATGGTTTACATTTATCTGCTAGCTGTGAGATGAAATGTCGAATGGACTGCAACCTTCCCTGAAGGCTCCTTAGTGCTTTAAGGTTCTTGGGTGGAGGCATCTCCACTATAGCCTTTACTTTTGCTGGATCTACTTTGATGCCTCTATGAGATACTATGTATCCCAACAGCTTCCCTGATGTTACACCAAATACACACTTCTTTGGATCGAGTCTTACTTGGTATTTTTCGAGCCTGTCGAAGATCTGTCCTAGAACCTGTATGTGATATGCCCTAGAAGATTTAGCCAGTATATCATCCACATAGTCCTCCATGATGTGATGAAAGAGGTGGTGGAATATAACTGTCATTGCCCTTTGATAGGTTGCTCCTGCATTCTTTAGACCAAATGGCATGACACACCAACAATAATTGCCCCAAGGACAGGTAAATGTTGTTTTATGTTGATCTTCCTCTACTATCCTTATCTTATTGTAGCCAGAGAATCAGTCCATGAGCGAAAGCATCTCGTGACCTGCTATCAAGTCTACTATAATGTTAATGTTTGGTAGTGGAAAGTCATCTTTGGGACATGCCTTATTGAGATCTCTAAAATCATTACACATGCAGTGCACCCATTGGGTTTAGACATAGGTACAATGTTTGATACCCGATCTAAATAGTCAATGGGTTGTATGAACTTTGTGTCTAGCAACTTCTGTATTTCCACTTTTACCAAGAGAGCTATCTGTGGGTGAATCTTTCTCAACTTCTGTTTGACTGATTTCACTTTGGGATCAACTGTGAGATAATGAACTACTAGCTTAGGGTCTAGCCCTAGCATATCCACATAGGTCCATGCAAAGTTGATGGTTCGCTGCAAGAAGAAGTTGTTAAGATTCCTATGCTATGTTTCTAATAATGATGCTGCTAGGAATGTGGTCTTCAGATTTTGCTCTGTGCCAAGGTTTATCTCTGTAGAATCTTCCACTAGGAGAGTTGACTTCTCTTGATATTTAGATGGTAGGGGAAGGTCAAATCCTCCATCCTCAGGTGCCACAGTTGGGTTTTCACCTTTGGATATGTCCTTTGTTTTTACTATTTTGTGATCGGGAGGTGCCACAGTGTGGTTTTCACCTAGAGATCTTTCTTTATTTGTACTTTTGCAACTGGAGGATTTGGCATTCTCACCAAAATAAGATATTGGCTCTAGTTCCATTACAAAACCTGCTTTATGATCACCAAGAGGGATACCTTCCTGAAGTCCCATGAACTCAGCTAAAGCTTCGTCATTCTGAAATACATCTATAATGGGGGACCCTTGTTGGTCCCAATCGATAAGTTCAGGGTAGACAAGTGTGACATTGTGGGTGCTGGTGGTGGAGGTTAAGGATACAGAAGATAGTGTAAAAATGGAGGATTCTTTGAAGAGGTTGGTCATATGGAGGGAAGAGTCATTGATGATATCCTCTGTAGATGTCGAATCAGCGGGAAAAGTGTCAGCTACCTCATCGAGGATATACTCGATGTCCAAGGCGTGTGGTACCTTCTTACCAAATCCTAATCCCTTCTTGTCTAGCTTCTTTGTCACAATAATGGGTTCCATAGTTCCTTGATTCTATTTCCCAAGGCCACCTTTGCCTTTATAGCCCATGTTTTTTACTATCCTTAAGCCATTGCCATATTGCTTGACTGGTATTGTGACTGGTTCTCTCTCTTTATATAGCCAAGAAGAAATGTCCTCAATAGTCTCCTCTTCCAATAACCGTCCCTGTTGGAATTGGGTTAGGAATGTTGGGGGGGGAATAGCTATTTTTTTAGTTACTTTAGCAATGGGTGGTTGGCCGCAAGATTTTGGAGATAAAGGCATCCGCCCTACACAACAAGATTTTAAGATATCATATGTTCCAAAGCCTATATCGTAGATGTGAGCTTTAATTTCAGGAAGAGGATTAGGGTTGCTTGTAGAGGTTGGAGTCAGCGTTGTAGGGTCAACATATAGTGGGGATTCAAGGGCTTTTTCATTGTTAGGCACCTAGTTGCAATTCTTATAACTACCTTGCAAGACACGACAGAATTCAAACGGATTGGGGTCTCCTAGGATAGTTATCTCCATACCATTGTATGGGAATTTTAGAGATTGATGATACGTTGAGGGAACAACTTTCATTGCATGGATCCATGGGCAGCCTAGGATAATGTTGTAAGGTAGTTCAATATCAAGGACTTGACACCTAGTTTCAAGCATGACAGGGCCCAGTTGTATAGGCAAGTGGATAACACCTTCTGAGCAGTGTTCAACATCATCATACCCCTTGATTGTAATACTATAATCAGAGTTGACATGATCCTTAGAGTATCCCAATTGCTTAAGTAACTTTAAAGAATAGATGTTGAGACCAGCACCACCATCTATGAGTATACATTTGATTTTGCGCTTATGGATGAGAACCTCAACATGAAGGGCATCATTGTGACACGGATCATGGGACAGGAGGTCCTTTTTAGAGAAGACCACATTGTAAGGTGAAGCAATGTTACCAACTATAGCTTAGAAATCTGCAACTACTATGTTGTTAGGAATTGAAGACTCTTGGAGGGCTTTTTCTAGCACTACTCTATGTGTAGGTGATGACCGTAGAAGGTCCAAGATAGAGATTTGTACGAGCGTTTTCCTGAGATGTTCCACAAGATTATAATCAGATTGAGCTGGAAGATTGGGTGTAGGACCATGAATGGTGACACGACCACGACGAGTTGTAACAGCGCAATCCGTAGAGTTGCCTTTGATTGTGAGAGTAGACACTCGACTCTCTTCAAAATGACCTACAATGGAATCAAAGGAAGTGGAAGCATGATTGATACCTTTACCTCTATCCTGAGGAGGAGGTGGACCATGATGAGGGAATGGTTCCTTGTACATATTGAGATCTTTGTTCGTTTGTTGAGCTGGTGTTTCATTTTCAAAAGTGATTTGGTTGCCTTCAATGAGATTTTGGATAAGGTGCTTGAGTTTCATGCACGATGCGGTTCTATGCCCTTTGCTCCTATGGAATTCACAATATTCATTGTCTTTGTAATGTGTAGTTTTGTAAACAAGTTCTCCATATGGGGGAGCATCAGGTAGGGTGATGAGCCCTTTCTGCAAAATCTGTTGTAGGACTGACTCTATAGGCACTCCCAAGGGAGTGAATTGACGTCGCAGCGGGTAATCTTATTGAGGTTGCTCCTATTGTCGTTGTTGTTGATTTTGATATGGTTGCCTCTATTGTTGCTATTGTTGAGGTGGAGCTTGACTTGGTTTGGAGAGTTGCAGCAGTGTTTGTAACATCTGGACATGTTTAGAATTGACCACCCCATTGTTGACCATGTTTTTGTTTTTGTTCCAATATTTGGGTTTATCATTCGATTGTTGATGAGGAGCATTTTCTTTCATTTCTTTGAAGATTTTGACCACACCCTTAGCAATGAGGGCTTTTTCAATGTTGATTCATTTGTATGTGATTTCATCAAAGGTTGTAGCACTAAGAATTTGCAAATGGAAACCTAACTCTTGGTTGAGGTTCTGCGCAAATATGCTAACAAGCTGTTTCTCCAGAATCTTGAAAGGGAATTTGCTAGCCATTTGTCTCCATCATTGAAGGAAAGAAATGAAAGTTTCACCATTTTTCTATTTATTGTTGCATAGATCGGTCATGGAAATCTCATGCTCTGCATTGTAAGAAAAATGGGTGGCAAATTTCTCGGCTAGCTCGTTGAAAGACTTGATGCCCGTAGGTAAGTGTGAGAACCATTCTATTGCTTGACCTCCAAGACTACGAGGAAAGAGATGCATAAGATATGTGTCATTATGTGAGACCTTGAAGCAAGCAAGATATAATTCCCTAAGATGGTCTTTTGGGTCACCTTTTCCTTTGTATTTATCAAACTTAGGAATAGTAAAATTTTGAGGAAAAGGGATCATAGGTAATGACCAATCAAAAGGATAAGGACACACTTCCTCTAAAGAGAAGGTCTTCTTGGTGTGCCCAAATGTAAGATCAAATAGCTGTTGTTGAACTTCCATGATCTTTAACTCCATCACTGTGGGAGGGGTGGGAAACATCTCCTGTTGTCCTAGAAGTGGTTGTTGTTGCCCATACAAAAGATTGTATTGTAAGCCATGAGCATTGGTATTATAAGGGTCGTAAGATTGGCTGGGATCATACGCGTTGTATGTTTGGTTTAGATTGGGTTGGAATTGGAGGTTTTGATTCGGTGGAGGTGGAGGTGGTGCTAGGTAAGAATGTTGGCTTTGTGATGGTTGAAGAAAAGAATTGGGTGGAGGAAAGCTAAAGTGCGTTTGATTAGGTTGCGATGGCGGCACATAGCTTTGGGAAACTTGATGTTGGGAATGTTGAGAGTGGCTAGGCAATGTGTGAAAGAAATTTATGGAGGATGAACGTTGTGGAGGAGGGACATAGGTAGAAGTGATTTGCGACAGTTGAGGTGGCTTGATGACGAGCGTAGAAGAATGTTGTGGTTGGGATTGCATGACTCGACTTGGTTGAGAGACATGAAGGTTTGATGATATAGGAGGTGGTAGTTGTTGAGACCCTTGTTGCATGGCTACATAGTTGTTCCCCAGATTGTAATTTGGTGGGAAGCCTACTCGTGAAGGAGTAACCAAAATTCCACTTGTGATTGGTGTGAACACTTTAGGAGGTGGTTGTATATTCAATCGACCTAAGGTGGCTTGTTTAGCTAACTCTGCTTGACGTTGGAGAGTTTCTTGTTGGTTTTTGT
The DNA here is from genome assembly GCA_027924645.1 of Cunninghamia lanceolata. Classification (NCBI taxonomy): domain Eukaryota; kingdom Viridiplantae; phylum Streptophyta; class Pinopsida; order Cupressales; family Cupressaceae; genus Cunninghamia; species Cunninghamia lanceolata. The sequence goes on along the minus strand of BSBN01000346.1, from coordinate 10,231,142 downwards.
AGACTCCATAGGAGTTAGAAGCGGTGATATAGCCCTCTCTTCTATTGAGTTTTGATAAAGGGGATTCCTATACTGCGAGCTCTGTTTAGGTAAGGGCGTGGTCACCGTTGACATGGTTTGCACTACTTGTATGGTGTCTTGGGTGTTGCTAGGCTCGCTAAGATTGGATAGATCAAAATCTTTGGGTAATTTAGCTCCTTGCTCTGCTAGCAAGCAAAAGAAATGATCTTGGTTCTCACTAAGGATTTTGTCAATGGCGGCTATGGCCCTAGGATCTTGCATGAATTCATCAAGATCTTGCTCATCTTCTTGAGAGGATTGACCTATTTCAAAGTGTCACTCTTCTTGAGACGGGGCTAGATCTGCAGTATAACCTTGTGGCACAAAATCTTGAGGCATGCCAGTAGTATAGTGAGGAATGCTTACCAAAGGGAGCCCTTCCTCCTAAAATGGTACTTGACCATTAGTATAACCTTGTGGGACACGATCCTGAGGCATATCGGTGGTGTATTGGGGTGTACTTACTAAAGGGACCCTACCCTCTTGGGAATTGTTGGGTTGGTCAACATACGGCATGCTGGGAGAATTGGTAGATCTTTTCGCGGGTGTTCTAGGAGTGACCTTGGGAGTAATGTTGAGACGGCTGAATTACGGTGTGGGAGGAGGCGATTTGCACTTCCTATGGACAACTTGCTTGGACTTCATAGTTTGCTAGAGCCTAGTGGTTACCATATAATACACTAGGACAAAAGGTAATGCTAAGATTCTACTTTATGCTATTGAGAAAGATAAACTCTTGATGCACAACTCACTGGACCAAAGGCACTATACTGTTTAACCAGAGGCACAGGACTGTACAACCAAAAGCATGCTACTGTGATACCAAAGGTGATGGACTGAGCTAACAAATGAGAGGTACTGCTATGCCAAAGGTGAGCTATAGTGACCAAAAGTGAGCTACTGTTATACCAAGGGCACTGAAGTAGAGTTTTTCCAGAGGTGAGTTACTACTATGCCAAAGGCGATCTACCGTACTACCAAAGGTGAGCTGATGTAATACCAGTGGCACTGAAGTAGTGTCTAATGCTTCTAAAAGGCAAAATTTTTGATAGATTATTTTTGTTTCTGATTGGATTTGTTTGGCAAGAGAAAACACAACAAACAATGTTGGCAAAAACAAGGGACTGACACAACAGATAGTGTATATTCGAGGCTCACAAAAAAGCCCAATGTTTCCATAGGTATAAGACAATTGCAATCAATAACAAGCACTTTTTATCCCTAGAGACAAGGTTTCATTGTAGTAGATCAACTCACACCTTAATACTCTGTCGATAAAAATATCATTCCATAAAGGTGTCAGATATTTTGTATCTTTATGAGAGACGATAGGTAGGGATATCTCACCCTCCCCTTGGAAAGCTCAAGTAGGTCACAAGAGCTTTTTGGCCAAGGGAATACTATCTCTTCTCAAGGGAGCCAATGGTGAGTATCTTAAGGGCTTAAATCGATTCCCCTTGCACTGATGATTACTGCAATGTTCGGAGGTAGGTTAGGTAGTCACTATCTAAAATGGTTCTTAGTAACTTTGAGGGACCAACGCCTTACAAGCAATGCGATAAGCTACTAAAAGCTTTAACCAATCCTAGTAAGAGTATCAAACACTTCGCTCAATGTGAAAATCGTTTCCACAAAGAGCTAGTACACCTCTTTTCAGTTTGGCACCACAAGGTAAGGCTGACATTGATTAGGACTTGGCTTTCGCCTTATCCCTCTTATATAGTGGTTCAAAGGAAAACTCCACTTAGGGTCATCCCTTTTCGATGAAGCACAATCCAAAAGCAGGCCCTTCTAAAGGAAGTACTAAAATGTAAGAGCAAGCACATCAAACAAAGGTTCAATTGTCCCGTTATAAGAAAAATAAGGTGTAACTAAATTAGGCACACACATGTTTGTAGTTGTCAATTGTCCCTTAAGAAATTGAAGTGTTTGGCATTCATGTCCATTGTCCCTTAGAAAATTGAAGTGTTTTTGCATACATGTCCATTGTCCCTTAAGAAAAGCAGTATGTTCCTAAGACTTAGATTGCCCAAAAATTATTTGTTCAGTTAACCCTTAAGAAGGCAATGTGTTTCTAAGACTTAGTGAGATAAATCAAAATTTCTTCAATGCTCGTCCTGCATGAACATGTTAGAAAACCTATTTGCTCTGTGTGAGTAATAAGAAGCTGCAACAAGTCCGTTAGTTGCACAAAAATTCACAAGTTAGCAAAAACAAATCAATTTGACCAGAAGCGAGTTACTGCTATACCGAAAGTGCTTTACTATATTTTTAGAAGTGATGTAATGCAGACTAGAAGCATCGTATAATATTACCAGAAGCACCGAACAAGATCCAGAAGCATTATATTGTGCATCTGAAAGTGTGATACTATAATGCCAAAAGCATTGCACTATCTCAGATCACAAAAAAGTTAGCTTTTGTCAAAATAACCAGATCCAAATGGGATTTCATGATTAATCTAATGTTCTCAGAAGTAATATATGATAGATCTGAATCGTGAAATCCAGAAAACTCAGAAGGTGTAGTAACACAATAGATTAACTTAAATATCGAAGATATCCCTAAATAAGTTAGCTTTGGAAGTATCAAAAGAGGATTGAAAGACAAATACAACAACTTGTCAGACAAATCAAAAGATATGTAACGAATAAAACCCTGCCAAAAACACCAACTGAAGTCAGAAAATCTATTTAGCCAAAAGTGCTGAATGATACTACCAGGAGCGCCATTATGTGATGGCAAAAAGTGCTTCTTTGCGTTACCAGAAGTGTCACAGGATCGCCCAAGGGCGCTGCACTGTATCTGCAAAAGCACTTTAGGATACTGCCAAAAGTGATTTTCTATGTCTTTTTCACTATTCCATACTATGACTTAAAAAAAAATCAATTTCTCAAAGAAAAAGAGGGATTAGTGGGTCCCACTAGGTGTGCCAGAATGTGTATGAGGAAAAATCAATTGAATCAAAACTAATAAAACCAAAAACTAATCACATAAAGCAAACCAATCTAAGTAAAAGCCATTATCATCAAATGAAAGAAAAATGAAAGCTCTTACCAAAATCTGTATTGTTACCTTTTGGAGAAGTGTAGATTGCTCAATAGTATTGTAAAACCATGGTTGCAACAAGCAAGTAGTGTGTTCAAAGATCAATGTCAAAAGATCATGAAGTTGCTCAATCGATGCGATGTATGCTCAAAGCACTGTTAAAGGATGCCTGAGAATAAGTGATCGAAGAGGAATTGTGAAGGAGATGAGGGGGGTTTATATAGGTTTCAACAGAGATCGATCAACAGTTCAGATAATTCAAAAGAATCAACGGAGGAGATAAATTGAGGAATGTGCAACGAATAAGAAGAAGACAAGTGTCTTTCTTTCTTTTGCATGAGAGGAGTTATCAAGAATAGAAGAATGAGTTAAAGCAATTAACAGAATGTAATGATCAGTTAAGTGATTTAAAACAAGAAGAAGAGATTTGCATGAGAATAAGAAGATATTTTGCTCTATTAAATATTAGAAATATTTAATTGCATGAGCAAGAAAGCCTGAGTTATTTTAGAGATAACTCAAATTTAGAAGAAAAAGCAATTTAAATAAATAATTGATTTATTTAAATTTAAAGGAGATATTTTGGAAGAAATAATTAAATAATTGGAATTATTTAATTTAGAAGATTTGAAAGCAAATTAAATAAATAAACTTATTTAATTGTTGTGCATGATTTTGAAAGAATAGTTTTGATTTAATTAAATAATTAAGAATTATTTAATTATAGATAAGATAGAATTTGTGATGAATTAATTAAATAATTGGATTTATCTAATTAATGTGGATTTAATTTTTGGAAAGAGGATAATGGTCTAATTAAATAATTGAAATTATTTAATTGTAGAAGAATATAGAGGAATTTGATTTAATTAATTAAATAAAGAGAATTTATTTAATTAATGTCGCAAGTATGTGATTTAGAAGAATTTGGTGAAATTAATTAAATAATTAGATTATTTAATTAATGTTGAAATGCAGGTGATTTGATAGATTTACGAAATACAAGTAGTGCGATGACTTGGTCATTTTAGGGTGTCTACATCTGCAAAGCTAGTAATGAACTTTCTAACGAAATTTATCTTACCAAAATAGGATCTAAGTTTTTTCTTGCTTCTAGGAAGCTGTAGTTTCATGATTGATTCTACTCTTGCAAGGTTGATGGTGATCATATTCTCTGTTATCAAATGGCCTAGAAATTTACCAATTATCACCCCAAATATACACTTCTTGGGATTGAGTGAGATGTCGTATTGTTCACATTTCTTAAGCACCTTCCTAAGGTCTTCTATGTGATCACCTCTCTTCTTGGAAAAAATAGTCAAGTCATCCATCTTGCCAATCAAGCCTCTAAAAGCTATGTCTATTGCACGTTGAAAGGTGGCACTAGCATTTATCAATCCAAAAGGCATGTGCCTATAAGTAAATATACCCCAGTTGGTGGTGAATGTAGTTTTCAATCTATCTATTTTATCTACCATCACTAAGTTATAACCTGAGAAACCATCAAAAAATGACATCTATGCACCATTAACTATTTGTAAGACCTCATCCAATGAAGGTAAAGGATATTTATCCTTTTCAGAAGCTCTGTTTAGGTTTCTGAAGTCTACACATAACCTAATATCACCATTTTTCTTTCTTACAGAGACCAGGTTGGCTACCCATGTTGAATGTCTTACTAGAAATATAATTCTAGAATTGAGCAACTTCTTCACTTCTTCCAAGATGATGAGTTCCAACAAGGCATTAACATGCCTTTGCTTTTGTCTAAACGGATTAGCATCTGGCTTCAATGGTATAGTATGGGTGATGATGGAAGTATCATAAGTCTTCAACTCATCATAGGTCCAGGTGATAACATGAATGTAATCTTTAAGTGCTTGGGTTATTCTTGCCATTTCTTCTTCTATACAAACTTTACCAATTAGGACATTCCTTACTTCTTCATCTTGTCCTATATTGATTGGTGAGTATTCCCCTCCATCAGTCTTTAGGAGATCTTCTTGTTTCAGCATATTGTGCAAATCAAATGCTCTTTCTAATTCTATCATCCCTTTAGGAATTTTATTACTTGGCAAATCTAGAATCTCTTCTTCCTCCCAAGTATGGTCTTCTACATTTCTTTTGTTACCATTTTTTACAATAGCTCAAAAATTGGCTGAGCAAATTTAACATTCATCATTTTTTAATGAGGTTTGATTTACTTATGTTATGTGATAGTTGCATAGTTATTATGAAAAATGTAGTTCAGTTTCTTATGAAGGAAAGAAAAGTTTCAAATCATTCATTGCATTGTAGAATAGTAAAATGAGATAAGTATTCATTCATCACAATGGTTATTCATTTTTAAGTTTGAATACATAAAGGAATAAACATTGCATAGAAGGAAACTAAGACATATCAGATGTCCCACACAAGATGTGGGTTAGAGTTGAACTCATGCAAATATAAACAAAATACTATTCATCTAATGGAGGAGGGAAAAACATAGCCATCATTGCCTTGTGTTGATCAATCTTCATACTAGCCTCCAGTCCTGCTCCCAACCTTGGCATGTACCTGAAAAATTGCGGGAAGGGTCCCGTTAGAAGCTCCAGTTATGAAAATCCTTCATCTACCAAAAGAGGCATAATACTTTAGTTATAATTCATTGATTAAATGAGCAACATCCATATGCAGAAGGAACTGAAGAGAAGAAAAGATAGAGCATCATTGTTTTATTCTAATTTGTTTGTCTCATGTGCAGGTATAGGACAAATCATGAAGCTGATTGAAGACATTCAACATGTGGTATCAAATGGGCTCCCACAAGGGTTGAGCCCAATGTGCTGCTTCCCCTTGATATTAGAAGGGATGAATAGAAAGAAGAAAATCATTGATCACATTCACATGACAAGATGAAGGAATGACAAGAACAATAATATGCATTAGTCCCATTTCAAGACATGACCATGATTTCACTTCAAGGTATGAAATGCAACCAAGAACATGACCTGAATTAATGAATGACGACACTCAATGCATATAACAACTGATGTCATTGCTCCAACTATCATGAAAATGACATTCTCAAGCATGATAATGATTAGGAGTACATAATGCATATATGATCATCAAATTGATAGAAGAATAAGTGTTCACAAGGCATGCCTATTTGAGGATTGCTTACTTATCCATGATCAATAATCCAATAGGAGTATCCATTATAATCTAGTAAGTAAGTTTGCAACAACAGGTGAGTAGCAAACATTATACTTTCTCATTTAAGTGGAGTGGCAAAATCAAATTCAGAATTAAGTTACATAAGATGCCTTTTAAATGGTGAAATATATCCAATTATGCTTCATAATTTTCTACTAACAAGTTGAGCATTATAAAAGTGTGTATCACATGACATATTCAATGTATATCTATGAAAGAAACATGCTAGTATTACAGATCTCTAGCAGAACAATACAAAATAGCTAGATCAGATGGCTCATTTTGTCTTTGACAAACTTCAAAAAAGGATCAAAGGGACACTTCATTACATGTGGGGTAATAGAACATCATTATCATGTGGCAGAAGAATAGTTAAATAGGTGTGGTCATCATCTTTCATGATACAGAATGTCATTATGTGTCAAAGTGAAGTGTATAAGTGCATAGATGCATATGGTTATGAATGAGTTCAACAAAATCTTCATCATAAGAAATGATTTGTCAAACTGGTGACACAAGATATAATGGACCTGATTGATGTCCTACAGGAGATCTTACATAATGCATTTCATGTGTTAAAGTACCAAGAAGAATAATGGAAAGTCATCATGTTTCCACAGTATATAAAGAAAAGTCCACTAGACTGGTAAGTGAAGCTGAAGAAATGAAGACACATATGCTGCTAGAGAGAAGAGGATTTTTAAGTTCAAATCCAATAGTACGAACCCATGAAGGAGAAAATGGAACTACAAAGATAGAGAACAACATGTGAAATTCTCACTTTTCTTAAACAATGACAGTGAATATGACTCAGCAGCAATAACAACATAAGGAAAGTGAAAAAGAATATCATATGCCAGTGTATGCTAAATGGAGAGTTTTTGTGCTCAAAAAAAGATAAAACCTTTGTTTCAGTTTTGAAAAATTTTGGTTCATATAGTGAAATGAAAAGTGTAGAGATATATCTAAGTATGTTCGTAACCTTTGATCCCATTCATATTCATTTTTTTCAAAATACCCATGTCAAGTTTTCAAAACCATAACATTTTTGCAGTATTGGAGAAGAGGAATGGTAAAGTTAATTGTCCAGACAAGTCTGTAGCATATATGACTATTTATACAGTGGAAAAATGAAACCCTTGTTGAGTTTAAAGAGTCTTCTTTTCTCTTGCAATATACAACCAAACAAAGCAAGTATGGACTGTCTATGGACATAGCCATGGAGGGAGAAAGTACTTGTGTAATATAAAATGAAACCCTCAATATAAAGATAGGAAACTCCAAAATTTTCATATCAAACGACAAAGAGAAAGCTACAGAACACATTATATGCCATGGTCATGCTCTATATGAAAGTATTTTGAGATACCCAGCTAATAAAAAATGAAACCCTCATCACAGTTTATACATATAGAAATGAAAGAAGCAACAGTGAAAAGAGACAGATAGAACTCATAGTATGGTGTTGCAGAGGAGAAAAACTATATGGCTACAGCCCAGCTTGAGGTCTTTGTCATTTTTGCCATATTCATGAAGTTCAACATAGAAGAAGCCAAGCAAATGTATATCAAGCTAAGAAACTGAAGAGAGAGCTACTATGGTCGTGGCCATTTAAGAAAGAGATGCCACTAAAATACAGTCAAAATTCCATTTTAAGCTTTAGATTCATACTCACCCAGTTCAGTCTTTCGTTTTGACTCAAGAAATGCAATGTTTTCAACCATAGAAGACCAGATATGGAGGCTAGTATGCAGAGCCATGAAACCCCAAGTTGGTAGCAAGGAAGTTACAGAGCAAACTCAACACCAACAACAAATGAAATGACTAAATTTTTAGGGTTTGAATCTTCTTTTGTTCGACATTCTTTTCACATTTTGACTTTGCAAACAAACATAAGTATTTATCCAAACAACATCATGGTCAAAACCTTGTAATTGATGGTGCCTAGCCATCATGACTTGAAGTGGCTGACATTCCCTCTTTTGTTTGATCTTTGCAAGTCAAAGGTAAATATCATTAGTGGATAAAGTTTATGCTTTTGATAAACTTTCAAACCTTGAAGTGGCCGTCACCTAAGTGCAGTCAAAGTATCATGCATGTGGTCAAGAGTCTTTGACCTCCCACTTATGCATTTTTCTATTTCCTTCATATATTTCAAATGTATGCACAAGGTCAAAGTAATAACCTTTGGAGATGAGAAAAACATGCAATATGATGGCATGGTAAAGGGGGTCAAATTCGACATGGTGACATTTGCATAAGTAGTGAGGTGGCATTGCCTAGGACATGAAGACAGTTATGACGTGGCATAATTGACACATGGATATGCATTTGTGGCCTTTAAGGCTTTCATATTTTTGCAAATATGTGTAATATTTTCATCATTTTTTTATGATTTTTATAGAAAATCATTTGAAATGTCTTGTAAATATCTTGGTGAAATTATAAGATAGATATTGTTTTATTTTTTGCAAAAATCATATCAGATATAGATATAGAATAAAATTGCCATAGAATTCTAAAGTTAGTTTTAAAGCAATCATTGACAAATTGCTTTTAAAACTTAATTATATTTAGGCAATTTATAGGCTAATAAAACAAATCAAATATCCCATTTTGATTTGTTTTATTTAGAGTCATATAGGACAAATTTTGGAGCTTTCATGAGTAGAGAAAAGTAGTTTTATGGTGGGACCACATGAGAGGGCAGTTTTGTAGCTTTATTTTCCAGATTGGTGGCAGATCTAGTGCTTTATTTTTGGCTTTCATGAGTAGCTCAAAAATAGACTTAGGGTCTATTTTTAGGAGCTTTTTTAGGTTTCTTCGGAGGAGATCTTTTGGAGGCATTTATAGGAGAAAAGTATTAATTTTTCTTAGTCAGTTAGCATCAGTTTCTTCTCTCTTGTTCACAGGTAGAGTTGTATACAGGTAGTTGGCTCATATTTTATTTTCATGCATTGTACTCCTTCCATTTCTAATAGAAAATCATCCTATTTCACATATTTTGTAGTCTTGCTCTGATGCTATATTGACTTTTTCTGTCCTTTATTATGTCTCAATGTTGTTAAAACTTAGTTTTTTCCTAGTTGTAGTTTGTGTTTGATCCAAACCTTGTTCCAATTCACTTAAGGGATAAACCATCAGTGGAATCGTGAAGTTTTGAGTTTGAGGAGCTATTTTGTGAGTGATAGAAATTCATCAAGTTTAGATTCTAGAGTTAGTTTGCATTTCAATTACATCCTTCTATCATTTTCCCCCTCAAGTCATTAGTTTAGGAATTATAAGAGAACCGTCTCACTCTAGAGATTCGTTCTCATAAAAGGAGACCCACATCTAAGAATGATTCCGTGTTTCAACATGTAGCTAAGTTTTCACAAACTTAACAAGGGTGCATACTTGAATTGACAACAGTTTTTGGCATGCCTGGTGGGACTCTGAAAGCAGTTTTAGAGAAGTTTTTTCAATATTCAAGTTGTTGTTTTGGTATACATAGCAGTGTTTTAGCCTTCGAAGGCTTCTTACAAGTATACTTGGCGACTCTGAGTTTGAATCTATTGGTTCCGGTATGATCAAGTGTTGGTATGTTATAAAAATCACCTTTCCATTCCATTTTCCAGCTTACATATGAGTAGAAATGCCAGATTTTCATAGGCAGTATAAATATCCACCACCATACTAGGAAAATGTTGTCAATAGAGCCCCTTATCAGCCATATCAGACCAATCAAGCTGTTGTTTCCATATCCATGGCCCTGCAAAGCCAGCATACATAGTATAATTGCCACCCACCAACCCCTGCTCATTTTCCTTACTAGTCGTATACAATTAATGACATGGTAAGAGACATTCTATCAGACTTGGGATTCTAGCACCAGGAGGAGCTGGCTTACCAAGCCTATATGCATGAGCAGGAGTTGGAGGCACAAAGAACATAGTATGAGCAGAAAATTGCAAGTATGAATGGTTGTTAGTACCAGCAAGGGGGAAGATTTCAACCAAGACAGTATGAAGAGCCTGATTTACAGCTGTAAGTGCTAAATCACCAAGTTTACTTTCAACATCTAGAGCAAATACCCTGTGAGGTTTCTATTTTTGATAATGGGTGGGAGGCACAAAAGAAATAGTTTGAGGAGAATCTGGAAAAGGAGACAGTTGGACAAACAAAGCTCTTACTTGCCCAAGCCCAAGTAGCCCCTATTGTCCTAGAACAACTTGCTCAAAAAGAGGTACGTAAGTACAACTTTCCAAGTTTCAGACAAGATAAGCCTCTTAAAACCCCTAATGTAAAAATCTTGAGTTTTAAACCACTTGGAGAATCCTCTTCCTGCAAAGAATTTAATCTTGAATGCAAATAGACTCCTTAGAAAGCTAGAATCCCAAGTCTCAGAGGATCTAATTTTGCTAAGGAGCCTATCAGCATTCGAGATCATTTTGTTGACCAACAAAATAGAAATAGGCTGGTAAATTTACTACATGTAGCTTTGGATCAATATTGGTTAGAGCAAAAAAGAATTGAGCAAGGAAAGGTTTCTCCTGATGAACCTTTCAATGATTGCACTAATGACCCTCCTTATTTTATGGAAGATGATCAACCGGACAGATTAGAAGAGAAGCAAGAGGTTGCTGCTATTTGTACTAATTTTTTAGCTAATTATGAGCATAATACATATGAAAAGGATGTTGTTACAAACTTGGTACCAAACCCCCTACATTTTGATTCATTTGAAAAATTTCTAACATTGTTCAAAAGATGCATGATGACAAGGTACAGAAAATTCAGCATGAGGAGAAAGAATCAGCTTCCTCGTTCGATTAGTTACCTAATTTTGTCTAGCTAGCTGTTACCTTTTGAGTCACCCCTTATTTATTTATTCATTGGTAATATTTCCCGAGCCAAGAGCCGGTTTACCATGTTATATTTTTGGTCATGCCTTTGTTTCGTAAATCGGCTCTTGGTCCTTTAATTTGTATCCGTTTGTTGTCTTTGTAGACAAGGTTACTTAAGGTTTGAACCTTTGAACCTGAACCATTCTCAAAGTTCAAAGTTCAATGGTTCAATATGTCTAAGTGTCTCATAAAGCAAGCTATCGTTTTGTTTGTCTTATGCACCTTTGAACTTTCGGGTTGAACTTGAACCTTCCGCTCGTACTCTATGGCGGGGTTGAAGGTTCAATGGTTCAACGGTCTTAAGGTTCAACCCTCTGTCTTCTTATAAGTCGGGTCATGCAATTACCTTGTGTAATTATTGTATCATTGAACCTTCTGCTTGTACGCGGGGTTCAAGGTTCAAGAGTTCACTGTTTCATAATTGGAAGCCTTTTACCAAAGCCATGTAACTTTTGTTGTCTACATAACCCTTGCATCTTTGAACCTTCGTATTGAACTATGTCTTTTCAAGTTCAACGGTTCATGAGTTAAGTTCCTGTTTCAGTAAGTCACTCCTTTGCTTATCTATATGGTCCAATCTTTCAAAGATAAAATCAGCTTCATCAGAGAAAATGACAATGTTTTAATTGAGGACTTCTCCAAAATTTCTAAAGTTAAATCACTACTTTACCTTTGCATCGACGCACTTCCAGAACACAAAGAAAAATTTGGTAAAATGCGAAGGGAAAAGGAGGTTTGGAAGTCAAGAATGAAGCATATCGGTATTCCTAACTTCCCAAAGATTCAGGAGTTCGTTGCTTCTTTTTAGGAATGGAAGACCCAACATGCTTCCCAAGCCACCGATAACAAATCTGGAGATACAAACCTGTCATCCCAGTCATGACCTCATTGGCTCGTTTTCTTTATTTCAATTCCTTTATCATGTTATTTTCAGCATCTTGATCTTTTAATTCATTTGTTAAAAAACTAAATCCCATATGGGTCAGAGTTATGTTAACTCTGTGTTTAATTTACTCAAGGACATGATTAAGGCATTTATATTTATAGGTTTCTGAAATCTTTGGGGAAACAGATACAGAAGTTTAGAAAAGAAAAGAAGGAAATTTTTGGCTAAACTATTCATAATTTTACAATATGTGATGATTGTCTGAGTAATTTTCATCTGTGAATGAGAAGAAGAAACATTTACTACTTATTTGGATCTGTGCATCTGAATGTGTGGAATTAGATTTTCTGTGTGAAATCTCCTTTCATCTGGTAATTGTTCTTTATTTGGACAACTTGTCATATGTGTTTTATTATTTATTGGTTTAGCAAGCTCGTGTGAATGTACTCATATATTTGAATGTACCAAAAATAGGATCTGTGCACCCTATTATTCATTGTTACTGTATAAATCTATCACATTCATAACATGGTTATGTATGAATGTTAGTCTGCCTTAAGCATTTTCTGGTTAAAAGTGCATGTGGATAGTTGAATAGATTAAATTTGTTGAAAATCTTAAAGGGAGCTATACCTAAATTCAGAGGGGAACTAATTTAAAAGGTTCACCCATTTGTTGCTTAACTCATTTGTTCTTCAAAGGAAGGTTATAGAGTCAGAATAAATTATTTTCAGAATAAGGACAAATCTGTTAACCAATAGTTTTTGGCGACTCTGCTAAGGAGATATAGATAAAATCATTAATTAAAGATTGGTCGCTTGAATATGAAGCAACAATGGTGCTTCCACATGAAAACATAATTCCTGTTCTGCAACCCAATCTTGGATTTCAAGACGAGCAGGAAGACATTATTGGTCAGTTGAATACCCTTGCTTGGCGTACTCGTCGGAATAGTGAAGATTACAGAAGAGCAAGCAGAGTATTAGAACAAGAAGAGGAATTGGCTGATAACCTGAGATTGCTATTACTCAGGCAGAGAAGAAGGCAGGCACGAAACACAGCAAGAAACCAAGTCCTTGAAGCACAAAGAAATCAATAACTGCCTATCCAGCCTCAATATTTTAAGCTGGATTCTAGACCGTATACCAGGTCTTCGAGAAGAGAGGGAGTTGAAGACCCTACCTTTCAAGCACTGCAAAATCTTAATTTTCCTTATATCCCTACTCATGCAAGAAGAGCTAGAAGTAGACCCCCTAGCCCTCCCAAACCTGCTACTTCCCCTGTCTGTCAAGCTTTAACCCTTTCAGGCACTGATATCCCCTTAGCTATAAACTTTCTACCCATGGCTCAACCTTGGGGAGTAGCCATAGGGCCTTTGAACCTAGGGGCTAACCTAAATCCTTTACCTAAAAATGCAAGAGAACATTTGCCTAGGTTCAACGGAGACGGTAAACAATCACCAGAAGAACATTTGTGTGCTTTTGCAGCAGCATGTAGTGTGTTAGGTGTACAACACCAAGATGTTGCCATAAGGCTCTTTGTGCAGACTTTGACTGACACTGCGGCACAATGGTTCTATCACCTAACTGATTCCTCAATTTCAAATTGGAATGAAATGAAGACTACTTTTGAAAATAGGTTCAAAAGTGTAGAGGACGAGCATTACCTCCTTACACAGCTGACTCAGCTTAAGAAAGAGATTCATGAACCTATGAGGGAGTTTGTGGCTAAATTTAATAGAATTATGAACAAAATCACTGCTACTAAAAGACCGTCTGACAAAAATAAAAAATGTTTCTTTGTTAATTCTATGCCTCCTGATATTAGCTTCCATCTCAGGAGAGGTGTAATTGTCGATTTACCAGCTGCACAAGCCTTAGCAGTCAGATTGGAGGATGATCTCATTATGGCCAGTAAATGGAAGAGAGAGGTCCAGGTGCCAAATGCCCAGCCCTCGTCATCTACAGATCCTGTAGTACAAAGGTTGGTGAATGATATGATTGCCTTAAAAAGGCAACTACCTAAAACTGGTGCCCCCTTCCAACAACCGTATCAAGATATAAGCAGAAGGAATTTGAATCAACAAGCAAATACTAGTAGAGCTTTACCCCTAACATCAGCACAGCCAAGACTGGCTATTGAACCTCCTCCTGGGAGGGGAAACATGTGTATTTTTCACTTGACTACTGACCATGATGGAAATTCTTGCCCTGAAATGCTCAGGTATACTCAGATGACTGCTACTCAAGATATGTTAGGGGAATCCACAGAAGAAGAAAGGAACTTTGAGGAACCTGGCGGCTCTGAAATACACTTCCTGGAATATGAGTCTGATTCAGAAAGGGGAGGTGAAATATTGGTAACCCTTGAAGATCCTTCATGCGCTGTGCTCACTAGGAGTCAGAGGAATATGAGACCCTCTAATACTCAAGAAGTACCTGGCAAGGGTAAGGAACCTTTAACTAGAACTCATGATGCTAATTTGAAGACTCAGGAAAATAGATTGCTACATAGAAATGATCTAGATGCTTCTTTTGATATTGTAGATTTCTGTAAGTCTGCAAAAATCCAAATTTCTCCTATTGAGTATCTCAAGTTGAAACCTACTGAACTTGACAAATTAGTTAAACATGTTAAGGGTAGTCCTGCACAAACTGAATTTGAGAATCAATTGGAGGTTGATACTGGATCCCACATTGCCAGACTATTTGCTTCCTCATCTAAGTCATCCTTTTCTGCCCCTAAAACAACTCCCAATTCATCAACCAATGCTCCTTATACCGATTTGAAACCCAATCCTTTCTATGTGTCTTTGTTTATCAATGGCCATAAACTTAGTAACTACATTATAGATTCAGGAGCCTCTGATAACATTATGCCTTCCTCTGTGGCTAAAGCCCTAGGGTTATCACTCACAAAAACATTTGGTAGATGTTATTCTATGGATGGAAAATAGGTTTCCTTGCTTGGGCAGATTAAGGATGCACGAGTTGCTCTTGCAGCTTACCCTGACAAAAGGGTGAAATTGATTATTTTGGTAGTAGATATTCCTGCCAGTTATGGAATGCTTTTGAGCAGGACATTTTGCAAGGATTTGGGTGGACAAATCAAACTGGATTGGTCAGAGGCCACAATCCTAGTGGGAAAACAGAAAGTGAAGCTAGAACCTGAGCCCAAGTACAAGTTCACTGTCTACCCCTTTGATGATCCCAAGGCCTAGATTTTGTTTGAGGAATGTGAATTTGGCAACTATTTTCTCTCCTCTGAATAGAGCTGTGAGTTAGATCTGAAAGAAGAATTAATGCAAATGTCTGTACATTCTGATGATTTATGGGTTATGGAATTTGATGGCAGTTGTGCTACTGCTGGTTCAGGGGCTGGAGTTGTGTTGATCTCACCTGAAGGGGAAATTTTTTCTTATTCTTTTAAGCTAGAGTTCAAAAACACCAATAATACTGCAGAATATGAATCTTTACTGCTTGGATTATTCGAAGCTAAAGGAAAGGGTGTGAAGGTACTTAAGGTGAAGGGTGATGCTGAACTAATTGTGAAACAGGTAAGGGGGATCTTTTCTGTTAAGAATGAGAGACTAAGGCATTACAGAAATAGGGTATGGGATGACATTGAATATTTTGATGCCTTCTCTATTGAAACAATTCCCAGGGATCAAAATTCACGAGCAGATTCTTTAGCAGTATCAGCTTCTCTCCTTTTGCCGCATCCAGATTTCAAAAAAGATTCTTATAGAATAGAAATAATATATCGTCCTAATGTCCCTGACAATGTCGAGAGCTGGCAAGTTTTTAAAAGTGATAATTAGATCAGAAAGTTTTTAGAAAATGCTGAAATGTTCCTGGGGACCTATTTTGAAGGTTCCGAAGCAGAGTGTAAAGAATTCAGTCCTGACCCTGGGATTAATCCAAGAGATGACATGATTCAGTTAAAGGGAAACAAAATCCCTAAAGGGCTGGTCTCTTTAGAACATCTATTTTCTCGAAGAGATGAATATGTTAAAGGCAAACCTCCCTATATTCCTGACAAAGCAGAGGATTATGAGAAGATAAATATTGGGGATGAAGCTAATCCTAAATGGGTGTCCATTGGTAGGTACTGTTCTTCAGAGGAGAAAAACAAGCTGATTAAATTGTTAATCAAGTACAAGAATATTTTCGCCTGGTGCTATGATGATCTCAAACATTTTAGAGATGGACAGTTTCAACACCATATTCCTTTGAAAGCAAATGCAGCTCCCTTCAGACAAAAGATGAGGAATTATAACCCCAAAGTTGCTGAAGCTATTTTTAAGGAGATTGATAAGATGTTGAAATCTAGAATTATTTATCCAATCCATCACTCCACTTGGGTGGCAAATGTTGTTCCAGTATGAAAGAAGAATGGAGAAATAAGAATCTGCGTTGACTTCAGGAACTTGAACCAGGCCAGCCTGAAAGATAACTATCCCTTGCCTGTGATGGACCACATCTTGCAGACAGTTGCCGGATCTGAAATGATGTCTATGCTGGATGGTTTCTCAGGTTACAATCAGATAGGTGTGGCTGCAGAGGATCAACATAAAACTGCTTTCACCACACCTCGAGGAACTTTTGCCTATAGTCGAATGCCCTTTGGCTTGATTAATGCAGGAGCAACCTTTCAGCGGGCAATGGATTCATCTTTTAGAGACCTAAAGAACAGAATTATTGTTATTTACCTTGATGATCTGACTATTTTTTCCAAGAATAGAGAAGATCACTTGAGAGATCTGGAGTCTATCTTGCAAAGGTGCCGAAGCCATGGCATCTCGCTTAATCCCAAGAAGTCAATTTTTTGTGTTTCTGAGGGAAAATTGTTGGGACACCTAGTCTCAAAAGACGGAATCAGAATTGATCCAGAGAGGGTCAAGGCAATTCAACAGCTTAGTCTCCCTTCAAATAGGACTGGAGTCAAGTCCTTCTTTGGTCAAATCAATTTTCTCAGGAGGTTCATTCCTAACTTTGCTGAGATTACAAAACACATTGTTGGGATGATGAGTGAGAAACAACCTTTCAAGTGGAATGAAGTTTCTAAGAAGGCATTTGAGGACATTAAGGAAGCGATTGCAAACACCCCCACTTTGGTAAA
This sequence comes from Cunninghamia lanceolata, assembly GCA_027924645.1. Lineage (NCBI taxonomy): Eukaryota > Viridiplantae > Streptophyta > Pinopsida > Cupressales > Cupressaceae > Cunninghamia > Cunninghamia lanceolata. Next base: position 10,213,940 of record BSBN01000346.1, on the reverse strand, counting down.
TACTAATTTTCAAAAGGATTTTATTATTTACTGTTATGCTTCAGAACACACCATGTCAGGTATTTTGTTACAGAAAAATGAATTGGATGAAGAGGTTCCCATAGCTTTTATGAGCATTCCCCTTAAAAAGCATGAGCTAAAATATTCTTTGGTTGAAAAATAAGCTTTCACAGTGGTTAAAGCTATTAAACAGTTCAGATATTATATACTTCATTCCCATTCAGTTGTATTTGTTCCAAATTCAGCTGTGAAAAGTATTTTGACTCAACAAGAAGTGGGATTAAACAATAGAGCAACGTGGGTTGCTAAAATTCAGGAATATGACCTGGAAATTAAGCCTACTAAGCTGATCAGGGGTCAAGGTTTATGTAAGTTGATTGCTGAGAACAAAGAACAAGAAGGAGAAGGACTCCCCACAGTTTTATTGGTAAGCTTGCAGGACCCAAGGTTTCTGGATGTGGCACATTATCTTACATATGGGGATTGTCCTAATCACCTAACTCCTAAAGAGAAAAGAAACCTGAAGCTAAAAGCTACGAAATATGTTATTTGGGGAGATGTCCTTTATAAAAAAGGATTAGATGGAACTTTCCTGAGGTGTGTAGATAAAGAGCAGCATAATAAGCTCTTAGAAGTTTTCCATAATGAAGCTTGTGGCGGACATTTTTCTTCTTCAGTTATAGCTTTCAAGATTCTCAGAAATTGTTACTACTAGCCAGGGATGTTTAAAGATGCATATAGATGGGTGGCCAATTGTGAAAAATGTAAAATGTTCTTAGGGAGGCCACAACTTGCAGCTCTACCTTTGAGGCCTGTTGTTGTTGAAGAACCCTTTAAACAATGGGGATTGAATTTTATTGGGCCTATCTCACCCCCCTCAAGTGCAGGGCATACCCACATCTTAACAGCAATAGATTATTTCACAAAATGGGTTGAGGCAACCCCTGTTAAAAGAACAACTTCGGAAGTGATTTGTAATTTTCTCAAAGAAAATATTTTGGTACGATTTGGTGTGCCCCAGAAGATTGTAGCAGACAATGCTACCAGTTTCTCTTCAGTTGAAATGACTTCTTTCTGTTATGAACATAGTATATCTCTCTCCCATTCATCAGATTACTATCCCCAAGGGAATGGACAAGCTGAGTCTAGTAACAAGAATCTGATTACTATCATGAAGAAATTGGTGAATGACAACCCCAGAGATTGGCATAAGAGGTTGTATGAAGCGCTCTGGGCCGACAGAATAACTCTGAAAAGAGCAATCAGGATGGCACCTTTTGAATTAGTTTATGGGATAGGTGCTCAATTATCTTTACCTCTGGAGCTATCTATAGCCAAGCTGCAAAGTGTAATTAAGGATCAGTATTTCTAAGATTCCCTGGAGAAGAGGATTATGTATCTGACTAAGATTGAAGAAGAGAGAAATGAGTTGGTTGACAGAATTACTGTGCATCAGGCCAGAGTTAAAGAAATTTTTGACAGGAAAACAAGACCCAGGAGGTTTATGGAAGGAGATGAAGTATTACTGTGGGACAGAAGAAGAGAACCAAAGGGTGCACATAGCAAATTTGACTCGCTCTGGAGCGGGCCTTTCAAGATCCACTAGGTATTGGGTCCAAATTCTTTTAAATTGGAATATCCTGATGGAACTATTTTACCCCTGTCCTATAATGGACAGGATCTCAAGCTGTATCATCTGTAAACAGGGTCCCCTATTTTGTACATAGTCTTCCCTCTTGTTTGGTTTTGTGTTTTCTTTTTCCTGCTTTTGTTTTGTCCCATTCTATTTCCTTTCTTCTCTATTTTCCTTTTCTACGAAACCAGAGCTTTTGAGTCCTCTGCATTTTGTCATAAAACGCAATCCCCAGTCAGAGCCAATGTTACCTTTTGAGTCGCCCCTTATTTATTTATTCATTGGTAATATTTCCTGAGCCAAGAGCCAGTTTACCATGTTATATTTTTGGTCATGCCTTTGTTTCGTAAATCGGCTCTTGGTCCTTCAATTTGTATCCGTTTGTTGTCTTTGTAGACAAGGTTACTTAAGGTTTGAACCTTTGAACCTAAACTATTCTCCTAAGTTCAAAGTTCAATGGTTCAATATGTCTAAGTGTCTCATAAAGCAAGCTGTCGTTTTGTTTGTCTTATGCGCCTTTGAACTTTCGGGTTGAACTTGAACCTTCCGCTCGTACTCTATGGAAGAGTTCAAGGTTCAATGGTTCAATGGTCTTAAGGTTCAACCCTCTGTCTTCTTATAAGTCAGGTCACGGAGTTACCTTGTGTAATTATTGTATCATTGAACCTTCCGCTTGTACTCTGCAGCAGGGTTCAAGGTTCAAGAGTTCATTGTTTCATAATTGGAATCCTTTTACCAAAGCCACGTAACTTTTGTTGGTCTACATAACCCTTGCATCTTTGAACCTTCATATTGAACTATGTCTTTTAAGTTCAACGGTTCATGAGTTAAGTTCCTATTTCAGTAAGTCACTCCTTTGCTTATCTATATGGTCCAATCTTTCAAAGATAAAATCAGCTTCATCAGAGAAAATGATAATGTTTTAATTGAGGACTTCTCCAGAATTTCTAAAGATGAATCACTACTTTACCTCTGCATCGACGCACTTCTAGAACACAAAGAAAAATTTGGTAAAATGCAAAGGGAAAAGGAGGTTTGGAAGTCAAGAATGAAGCATATCGGTATTCCTAACTTCCCGAAGATTCAGGAGTTCATTGCTGCTTTTCAGGAATGGAAAACCCAACGTGCTTCCCAGGCCACCGATAACAAATCTGGTGATACAAACCTGTCATCCCAGTCATGACCTCATTGGCTCATTTTCTCTATTTCAATTCCTTTATCATGTTATTTTCAGCATCTTGATCTTTTAATTCAGTTGTTAAAAAACTAAATCCTGTATGGGTCAGAGTTATGTTAACTCTGGGTTTAATTTACTCAGGGACATGATTAAGGCATTTATATTTATAGGTTTCTGAAATCTTTGGGGGACCAGATATAGAAGTTTAGAAAAGAAAAGAAGAAGGAAATTTTTGGCTAAACTGTTCATAATTTTACAATATGTGATGATTGTCTGAGTAATTTTCATCTGTGAATGAGAAGAAGAAACATTTACTGCTTATTTGGATCTATGCATCTGAATGTGTGGAATTAGATTTTCTGTGTGAGATCTCCTTTCATTTGGTAATTGTTCTTATTTGGACAACTCGTCATATGTGTTTTATTATTTATTGGTTCAGCAAGCTCGTGTGAATGTATTCATATATTTGAATGTACCAAAAATAGGATCTGTGCACCCTATTATTCATTGTTACTGTATAAATCTATCACATTCATAACATGGTTATGTATGAATGTTAGTCTGCCTTAAGCATTTTCTGGTTAAAAGTGCATGTGGATAGTTGAATAGATTAAATTCGTTGAAAATCTTAAAGGGAGCTGTACCTAAATTTAGAGGGGAACTAATTTAAAAGGTTCACCCATTTGTTGCTTAACTCATTTGTTTTTCAAAGGAAGGGTATAGAGTCAGAATAAGGACAAATCTGTTAACCAACACTAGCTAAGGCTAATATGCTCATATCAAGGACAACAATCTTAGAAAAACATATCATATCAAGGACAACAATCTTAGAGCAACATGAAGATCCTCAACAATCTGAGGAGTTGCTGATTGAAGCTGAGCAATCCAACGTTGAGGTCTTGGATCAAGAATAGCAATGTGAAAGTAAGCCTATCATGCAACATACATAGCTGGCCGCGAACAGTTACAAGGTAATAAGTTGCTCCCCTTCATAGGAAAATGAAGATGCTAAGATGAGGACATGTTTTGGGATGACCTTGGAAATTTTGTTTCAACTTTAGATGTCAAACAATCATCTTTTGAAGGAGAATCTATAGAACAACAAGTTGTAGACACAAAAAAGGGTGTTGAAAGTTAGGTTTTGATTGAATCCTTTGAAGAACTTCTTTTCTTTATTAGTATTAATGAGGAAAATTCATGTGAACTAACAAATTTATCAAGTTCTGAGCAGCAAAATGATGACGAGAGATGACTAGCAAGCAGATAGATGAGAGCATCCTTAATTTGGACAGTCGAGAAGCTGGTGTACTTGCAAGTACTATCCAAATTGAGTAGAAGAATGAGGCTGCATTACGAGGTATGGTCCTTGACATTCCTCCAAGTTCTTAGAGAATCAGTCAGGAAGGTACCTTAGAGCCTATCATGGATCAAGAGGCTGCTTATGGATTTGATGATATCTTGTGCACCAATATAGTTGATGAGTTTTGTGTAAGATTGAGTTATATGTTTTGAAAGTATCTCCCTCAGAAGGCTGAGTTTGAAACAGTGGATAAGAAGGAAGAAGCCAACAATGAGAATCTAGGTTTCATCCTTTCTAGAGGATGCCCCATTAGACATTTGGCCAATGAAGTGGCCAACAAGCTTTAAGGGATTTCCAATGCCCCTAGGAAAGAGACTATAGTCGAGGAGCAGCAGACAAAACTTGCCCACTCATGGCTGATCAGAGGTATGTCTGAACAGAGTCAAGAAATTCAAACCTTTGGTTGTGTTTTTTAGGATGCATTACAACATTTTGTAAGGTGTATTCTTACCTTTCACTCCTCATTGCCAGTGTGTAAGCATGAGAAAAATCCTTAGTTGGTTAGGAAGGGGAGTTATTTCACTCAAATAGTGAATGGATATGTTTGATCAGCATGTTGGCTAGTTAGAGTAGGTTAGGTTAGTATTTTTTAGTGAATAAGTACTCAAGCACATTTGTTTTCAGCATTTTGTTTTGGCCATTACGACCTATTAGTTTGCTTTCAGTAGAGTTTGTTTTCAATTTTCTGTTGCTGTTTGAACTATTGGAGAGCTGAATTATAGTGTTCTCTAAGTTTCTTGAGAAGGACAGAGTACAACTCAATACCCAATGGATGTCAAGGCAACTGGTCATCAGATGCTTAGCAGGCAAGCATATAGTAGAAGTTGCTAGAAATGTTACCATTTTTTACCACAGCTCAAAAATTGGTTGAGCAGATTTAACATTCATCATTTTTGAATGAGGTTTGATTTACTTCTATTATGTGATAGTTGCATAGCTATTATGAAAAATACAGTTCAGTTGTTCAGGAAGGAAAGAAAAGTTTCAAATCATTCATTACATTGCAGAACAGTAAAATGAGATAAGTATTCATTCATCACAATGGTTATTCATTTTCAAGTTTGAATACATAAAGGAATAAACATTGCATAGAAGGAAACTAAGACACATCAGATGTCCCACACAAGCCGTGGGTTAGAGCTAAACTCATGTAAATATAAATAAAATACTATGCATCTAATGAAGGCAGGAAAGACATAGCCATCATTGCCTTGTGTTGATTGATCTTCATAGTAGCCTTGAGTCCTGCTCCCGACCTCGACATGTACCTAAAAAATTGTGGGAAGGGTCCCGTTAGAAGCTCTAGTTATGAAACTCCTTCATCTACCAAAAGAGGCATAATACTTTAGTTATAATGCATTGATTAAATGAGCAACATCCATATGCAGAAGGAATTGAAGAGAAGCAAACATAGAGCATCATTGTTTTATTCTAATCTATTTGTCTCATGTGCAGGTATAAGACAAATCATGAAGTCGATTGAAGACATTCAACATGTGGTATCAAATGGGCTCCCATAAGGGTTGAGTCCAGCATGCTACTTCCCCTTGATCTTAGAAGGGATGAATAGAAAGAAGAAAATCATTGATCACATTCACATGACAAGATGAAGGAATGGAAAGAACAATCATATGCATCAGTCCCATTTCAAGACATGACCATGATTTCACTTCAAGGTATTAAATGCAACCAAGAACATGACCTGAAATAATGAAGGACAACACTCAATGCATATAACAACTGATGTCATTGCTCCAACTGTCATGAAAATGACATTCTCAAGCATGCTAATGATCAGAAGTACATGATGCATATATTATCATTAGATTGATAAAAGAATAAGTGTTCGCAAGGAATGCCTATTTGAGGATTTCTTACTCATCCATAATCAATAATCCAATAGGAGTATCCATTATAAACCAGTAAGCAAGTTTGCAAGAACATGTGAGTACCAAACATTATACTTTCTCATTTAAGTGGAGTGGCAAAATCAAATTTAGAATTAAGTTACATAAGCTACCTTTTAAATGATGAAATATATCCAATTATGCTACTGACAAGTTGAGCATCAGAACAAGGTGTATCACATGCCATATTCAATGTATATCTATGAAAGAAACATGCTAGTATTGCATATCTGTAGAAGAAGAATACAAGACAACCAAATCAGATGGCTCATTTTGTCTTTGACAACTTTGAAAAAGGATCAAAAGGACACTTCATTACATGTGGGGCAATAGAACATCATTATCATGTGGCAAAAGAATAGTTAAATAGGTGTGGTCATCATCTTTCATGATACAGAATGTCATTATGTGTCAAAGTAAAGTGTATAAGTGCATAGCTGCATCTAGTTGTGAATGAGTTCAACAAAATTTTCATCATAAGAAATGATTTGTCAAACTAGTGACACAAGCTATAGTGGACCTGATTGATGTCCTACAAAAGATCTTACATAATGCATTTCATATGTTAAAGTACAGAGAAGAACAATAGAAAGTCATCATGTTGCCACAGTATATAAAGAACAGTCCACTAGATTGGTAAGTGAAGATAAAGAAATGAAGACACATATGCTGCCAGAGAGAAGAGGAGTTTTAAGTTCAAAGCCAATAGTATACACCCATGAAGGAGCAAATGGAACTACAGAGATAGAGAACATGTGAAATTCTCACTTTTCTTAAACAATGATAGTGAATATGACTCAGCAATAATAGCATAAGGAAAGTGAAAAAGAATATCATATGCTAGTGTATGCTACAGGAAGAGTTTTTGTGCTCAAAAAAGATAATTTATCTTTGTTTCAGTTTTGAAAAATCTTGGCTCATATAGTGAAATGAAAAGTGTAGAGATATATCTAAGTAAGGTTGTAACCTGTGATGCCATTCATTTTCATTTTTTTAAAATACCCATGTCAAGTTTTTAGAACCATAACATTTTTGCATTATTGGAGAAGATGAATGGTAAAGTAAATTGTCTAGACAAGGCCATAGCATATATAACTGTTTATACAGTGGAAAAATGAAACCCTTGTCGAGTCTAAAGAGTCTTCTTTTTTCTTGTAATATACAACCAAACAAAGCAAGTATGGACTATCTGTGGACATAGCCTTGGAGGGAGAAAGTTCTTGGGTAATATAAAATGAAACCCTCACTTCAAAGATAGGAAACTCTAAATGTTTCATATCAAATGACAAAGAGCAAGCTACAGAACACATTATATGCCATGGTCATGCTCTATATGAAAGTATTTTGAGATACCCAGCTAATAAAAAATGAAACCCTCATTAGAGTTTATACATACAGAAACGAAAGAAACAACAGTGAAAAGAGATAGATAGAACTCATAGTATGGTGTTGCAGAGGAGAAAAACTATATGGCCACAACCAACCTTGAGGACTTTGTCATTTTTGCCATATTCACGAAGTTCAACATAGAAGAAGCCAAGAAAATGTATATCAAGCTAAGAAATTGAAGAGAGAACTACTATGGCCGCGACCATTTAAGAAAGAGATGCCCCTAAAATATAGGCAAAATGCCATTTTAAGCTTTAGATTCATATTCACCTAGTTCGGCCTATCATTTTGACTGAAGAAATGCAAAATTTTCAACCATAGAAGACCAGATATGGAGGATAGTATGTAGAGCCATGAAACCCCAAGTCAGTGGCAAGGAAGCAAACCCAACACCAACAACAAATGAAATGACCAAATTTTTAGGGTTTGAATATGCTTTTGTTCGACGTTCTTTTCACATTTTGACTTTGCAAACAAATGTAAGTATTTTATCCAAACAACATCGTGGTCAAAACCTTGTAATCAATGTTGCCTAGCCATCATGACTTGAAGTGGCCGACATTCCCTCTTTTGTTTGATCTTTGCAAGTCAAAGGTAAATATCATTAGTGGATAAAGTTTATGCTTTTGATAAACTTTCAAACCTTTGAAGTGGCCAACACGTAGGTACAGTCAAAGTATCATGCATGTGGTCGAGAGTCTTTGATTTCCCACTTATGCATTTTTCTATTCCCTTCATATATTTCAAATGTATGCACAAGATCAAAGCAATAACCTTTGGAGATGAGAAAAGCATGCAAGATGATGGCATGGTAAAGGGGGTCAAATTCAACATGGTGACATTTCCATAAGCATTGAGGTGGCATTGCCCAAGACATGAAGACAATTATGAGGTGGCAGAATTGACACATTGATATGCATTTGTGGCCTTTAAGGCTTTCATATTTTTGCAAATATGTATAATATTTTCATCATTTTTTAAAGATTTTTATACAAAATCATTTCAAATGTCTTGTAAATATCTTGGAAAAATTATAAGCTAGATATTGTTTTATTTTTTACAAAAAACATATCAGATATAGATATAGAATAAAATTGCCATAACATTGTAAAGTTAGTTTTAAAGCAATCATTGACAAATTACTTTTAAAACTTAACTATTTTTAGGCAATTTATAGGCTAATAAAAAAGATCAAATATCTCATTTCAATTTGTTTTATTTAGAGTCATATAGGACAAATTTTGGAGCTTTCATGAGCAGAGAAAAGCAGTTTTATAGTGGGACCACATGAGAGAGCAATTTTGCAGCTTTATTTTCTAGATTGGTGATAGATCTAGTGTTTTATTTTTTGCTTCATGAGTAGCTCAAAAAATGGACTTAGGTTCTATTTTTAGGAGCTTTTTCAGCTTTCTTTGGGGGAGATCTTTTGGAGGCATTTATAGGAGAAAAGTATTAATTTTTCTCAGTCAATTAGGATCAATTTCTTCTCTCTTGTTCATAAGCAGAGTTGTATATAGATAGTTGGCTCATATTTTATTTTCATGCATTGTGTCATGCCCATATTTCACATGCGGTCACAACATGCAAAACACGCATGTTATGTCCACATATGACATGTAGACATGATACAGACTATCAAAAATTTTCCTCTACTACATGAAATCTTCCCTGCACGCGTAAGCATGCTCGATTGCGTACGTTTAAGTTGTCCAAGTGATGGTTGCTATGGATAATTCTACACATTTGTGCATGTTGATATCGATCTCTATGTTTAAGTTGGCTCATTTAGCATCGTTTTAGGTCTCCCTCGGTAGATGGTTGATCTTTAATTGGTTATCTCAGTATATTAACATTGCCTCGTAGCATGTGTTTACTCCGCTATCTTTTTGATTATAATAGTTTCCCAGTTTGCTCATTTTTTCATTTTTCTCTATTTTCTTTTATATATATATATATATATTTAATTAATTTTTAAAACCTTTCCCCAATTTAAGAAGGGAACATATATAAAATATATATATATATTGTAAATATACATTTATTATTGTAAATTTAAACATGCTATTGGGAACTCCACCCATAATTTTTAATTATGTTATGTAAGTCCAACACCTAATATCCCATGAATTTAGGAAGAATATATATATATATATATATTTATATTTATATATATACATATATATTAAATATCCTTATAGTCCAAGCTCATGTATTTACAATTGTTATATATATATCAATGTTTATTATGTAATGATAGTGGAAACTCCACTTATAATTTAAATCCATTTTATTTAAAATTACCAACTCATAGGTTGGGGTTAAATAACCCTAATATTTCTTGTTGTTGTTTGTAATGTTTTATTGCAAGGTAATGGAGCTATGGCGGCGGCGCTAGAGAGGCAGGTCGGCGCTGGCAGAGGGGCCGAGGCCATGGAGGTGGACAGGAAGTCGGGTGGTCGTGGGTGGAGGTTGTAGAGGCGAGGCAAAAGGTGCAGCGGCACGGCGGGGACGATGCTGGTGGAGGGCCGCAGGAGGTGGCGATGGCAGAGAGGTTACGGTACCCGCAGGGCGAAGGGGAAGGGAAGCCCACAGGGCTATGGTATCAGGGATGTGGGGAGGGGCAGAGCCCCACCCACATCCCACTTCATGGGTGTGGATGGGGGTCTACCCCTCCCCACACCCCCCCTTCTTACTATTGTTTTTGGTGGGGGTTAAACCCCCCACCATTACATTCTTTGTAATTTGGTGACTGTGAAAAATTTGAACACAGTGAACTCTCAGTTATTTCCTATATCAAAAATACAATTTAATATTAATTAAATATGTATATATATATATGGTTTTCACAATCTCATTCAATTTCTCTAATAATATAAATATGTGTATATACATATATATATATATATATATATATATATATATAACAGTTTCACAATTTTATTTAATTTAACTATTTAAATATATGTATATATATATAATTAACTCAGTTTCACAATTTCATTTACTTTAACTATTTAAATATATATGTATATGCATATATATATATATGTCTATATATATGCATATATATATGTATATATATAAACGTATTTCAAAATTTCACATTGTAGACACCCTAAAATGACCGTGTCGTCAAATCACCTGCATTTCAACGTTAATTAAATAATCTAATTATTTAATTAATTTCATCAAATTCTTCTAAATCACATACTTTCAACATTAATTAAATAAATTCTCTTTATTTAATTAATTAAATTAAATTCCTCTATATTCTTCCACAATTAAATAATTTTTAATTATTTAATTAAATCATTATTCGCTTTTCAAAAATCAAATCCACATTAATTAAATATATCCCATTATTTAATTAATTCAACAAATTCCCTCTTATCTAAAATTAAATAATTCTTAAATTATTTAATTAAATCAAAATCATTCTTCCAAAATCATGCACAACAATTAAATAAATTTATTTATTTAATTTGCTTTCAAATCTTCTAAATTAAATAATTCTAATTATTTAATTACTTCTTCCAAAATATCTTCTCTAAATTTAAATAAATCAATTATTTATTTAAGTTGCTTTTTCTTCTAATTTGAGTTATCTCTAAAATAACTCAAGCTTTCTTGCTCATCAATTAAATATTTCTATATTTAATAAAGCAAAATATCTTCTTTTCTCATGCAAATCTCTTCTTCTTGTTTTAAATCACTTAACTAATTGCTTTATTCTTTTAATTGATTTATTTCTTCAGTTAACTCATTCTTCTATTCTTGATAAACTCCTCTCATGCAAAAGCAAGCAAGACACATGTCTTCTCCTCATTCGTTGCACATTCCTCAACTTATCTCCTCCATCGATTCTTCTGAATTATCTAGACCGTTGATCAATTTTCCTTGAAATCTATATAAACCCCCTCATCTCCTTCATTTAGCTCTCTCTTCGATTGTATTTTCAGGCATACTTAACAGAGCTTTGAGTATACACAACGCGTCGATTGAGCAACCTTACGATCATTTGACATATCTCTTGAGCACTACACTTGCTTGTTGCAGCTATGGCTTTGCAATTTCATTGAGCAATTCTACATTCAATCCAAAGGAAACAACACAAATTTCGGTAAAAGTCTTTATTGCATTGATTATTTGTCATGGCTTTTATTTAAATTCGTTTTCTTTATGTTATTGAATTTTTGGTTTTTATTAGTTTAGAATAGATCGATTTTCCATATACACATTCTGGCACGCCCGGTGGGACCCACTAATCCCTTGGTTTCTTTGAGAAATTTGTTTTTTTGAAGACATAGTACGGCACGGCACTTACGGCACTTCACAGCACTTCTGGCAGTATCTTACAGCGCTTTTGCAGGAATAGTTTAGCACTCTTCGCAGCACGACCGCACTTCTGGTAGTACAGAGAAGCGCTATTGGTAGCACAGAGAAGCGCTACTGGCGTGCTATTAGGCGCTTTTGGTTAAAATTAGGTTTTTGACTTCATTCAGGGTTTTGCAGTAATTTCTTATTTCAGATCTGTCGTTTTGTCGGACAAGCTGTTGTATTTGTCCTCCAAACCTGATTTTTGATATCTCCTAAACTGATTTATTTAGGAATATCCTTGTTTTTTGTGCTAATCTATTGGGCTGATCCATTTTTCTGAGTTTTCCAGATTACACAACCCAGATCTATCAGATATCATCCTTCAGATAATTGGTCCACCATGAAAAGTTATTTTGACCTGGTTATTGTTAACAAAACTAATATTTTCTGTATCTGAGACAGAACAGCGCGTTTGGCCACATAGTATCGCGCTCTCGGTTACACAGTGAAGTGCTCCTGGATCTTTTACAGCGCTTTTGTTATTATCGTTGCACGCTTTTGGTATTTATCACAGCGCTGTTGGAATCATACTACCACGCTTCTGGTTATTCTGCAACGCATCTGGCTATATTCTCTGACGCTTCTGGTCTGTCTGTAAGCGCATTTTGTTTACAGTGAATCACGTCTGGTAAGACAGTAACACGCTTTTGGTCAAAGTTGATTTATTTTTGCTAACTTGTGAATTTTTGGTGGAACTAACGGAATTGTTGCAGCTTCTTATTACTCACACAGAGCCAATAGGTATTTTTAACATGTTTATGCAGGACGAGCATTGAAGACCCTTTTGTTTTACCTTACTAAGTCTTAGAAACACATTGCATGCTTAAAAGGAGTAATTGAACAAATCTTTTTTGCAAATCTAAGTCTTATGAACATACTAATTTTCTTAAGGGACAAATGGACATGTATGTACAAACACCTCAATTTTCTAAGGGACAATGGACATGAATGCCAAACACTTCATTTCATAAGGGACAATTTATAACTACAACCGTGTGTGTGCCTAAATTAGTTGCACCTTATTTTTCTTATAACGGGACAATTGAACCATTGTTTGACGTGCTTGATTTTACATTTTTTGTACTTCCTTTAGAAGGGCTTGCTTTTGGATTGTGCTTCATCCAAAAGGGATGATCCTAAGCGGAGTTTTCCTTTGAACCGCTATATAAAAGGGATAAGGCGAAAGCCAAGTCCTAACCGACGTCAGCCTTACCTTGTGATGCCAAACTGAAAAGAGGTGTACTAGCCCTTTGTGGAAACGATTTTCATATTGAGCGAAGTGTTTGAAACTCTTAGTAGGATTGGTTAAAGCTTTTAGTAGCTTGTCGCATTGCTCGTAAGGCGTTGGTCCCTCAAAGTCACTAAGAACCAATTTAGATAGAGACTACCCGACCTACCTCCGAACATTGTGGTAATCATCAGTGCAAGGGAAATCGATTTAAACCCTTAAGATACTCACCATTGGCTCCCTTGAGAAGAGATAGTATTCCCTTGGACATAAAGCTCTTGTGACCTACTTGAGCTTTCCAAGGGGAGGGTGAGATATCCCTACCTATCGTCTCTCGCAAAGATACTAAATATCCGACACCTTTATGGAATGATATTTTTATCGACGGAGTATTAAGCTGTGAGCTGATCTACTGCAATGAAACCTTGTCTCTAGGGATAAAAAAGTGCTTGTTATTGATTGCAATTGTTCTATACCTGTGGAAACATTGGGCTTGTTTGGAGCCTTGAACATACACTATATGTTGTGTCAGTCCCTTGCTTTTTGACCACTTGTTTGCTGTGTTTTCTCTTGCCAAAGACAAAATCCAACCATAAATCTGTCAAAATTGCCTTTACAAACATCAGACACTACTTCAGCGCCCTTGGTATTACAGCAGCTCACTTTTGGCCATACAGTAGATCGCCTTTGGTATAGCAGTACCTCGCCACTGGCTAACACTCTACTTCAGCACCCTCGGTAACAGTAGCTCACTTTTGGTCACTGTAGCTCGCCTTTGGCATAGCAGTAACTCGCTATTGGCAGCTCAGTCCATCGCCTCTGGCCCACAGTAGCACGCTTTTGGTAGCACAGTCCTGCGCCTCTGGTCAAACAGTATAGTGCCTTTTGGTTCAGTACTTTGTGCATCAGAGTTTGTCCGTTTCTTCAAAGCATCTCACAGATTCCCAGCATTACATTGTGTCCTAAGTGTATCCCATGGTCACCACTAGGCTACAGCAAACTATGAAGTCTAGGCAAGTTGTCCCTAAGAAACACAAGTCACCCCCTCGCACACCACAATCAGGTCGTCTCAATGTTACTCCCAAAGTGACTCCTAGTACACCCGCGGCAAAACCAATCGGCTCTCCAAACATGCCACACATAGAGGAACCAAGCAATCCTCATGAGGATAGAACCCCTTTGCTAAATGCACCGCAGTATACCACAGGCTTGCCTCCGGATTTTGTCCCACAAGGTTATGTCATAGATCAACCCCCATCTCAAGAAGAGCGACACTTTGAAATAGGTCAATCCTCTCAAGAAGATGGGCAAGATCTTGATGAATTTATACAAGATCCTAGAGCTATAGCTACCTTTGATAAAATCCTTAGTGAGAACCAGGATCATTTCTTTCGCTTGCTTGCAAAGCAAGGTGCCAAGTTACCTCCAGATTTTGATGTGTCCACTCTCAAGGAGAGCAACAACACCCAAGAAACCATACAAGCAATGCAAACCATGTCCACGGTCACTACGCCCTTACCTACTCAAGGCTCGCAGTATAGGAATCCCCTTTTTCAAAATCCAACAGAGGAGAAGTCTGTATCACCACTTTTGACTCCTATGGAGATCTATCAAAACCAACAAGAAACTCTCCAACGACAAGCAGAGTTAGCTAAGAAAGCCACCTTAGCTCAATCAAATGTGCAAACACCTCCTACAGTGTCCACCCCAAGTGCAAGTGGAATCTTGGTTACCCCATCACGCATAGGTTTCCCACCTAATTACAATCCGGGGAACACGTATGTAGCCATGCAACAAGGGTCTCAACAAATGCCACCTCCTATATCATCACACCTGCATGTCTCTCAACCAATTGGAGTCACGCAACCCCAACCACAACATTCTTCTACTCTCATCCTCAAGCAACCCCAACCGTCGCAAATCACTTCTACTTATGTTCCTCCACCACAACATTCTTCTACTCTCATCTACAATCAACTCCCACCGTCGCAACTCACTTCTACCTATGTTCCTCCTCCACAACGTTCATCCACGCTCAACTTCTTTCATACATTGCCTAGCCACTCTCAACATTCCCAACATCAGGTTTCCCAAAGCTATGTGCCACCATCACAACCTAATCAAACGCACTTTAGCTTTCCACCCCCCAATACTTTTCTTCAACCATCACAAAGCCAACATTCTTACCTAGCGCCACCTCCACCTCTGCCTAATCAAGGCCTCCAATTCCAACCCAATCTGAACCAATCATACAATCCATACAATCCCAATCAATCTTACGACCCTTACAATACCACTGTGCATGGCTCACATTATAATCTTCCATATGGGCAACACCAACCGCTTTTTGGACAACAGGAGACGTTACCAACCCCTCCCACGACTATGGAACTAAAGATTGCAGAGGTGCAACAACAGCTATCTGATCTTACGTTTGGCCACACCAAAAAGACCTTCTCCTTGGAGGAAGTGTGCCCTTATCCTTTTGATCGGTCGTTACCAATGATCCCTTTTCCTCAAAATTTCACTATTCCCAAGTTCGATAAGTACAAAGGAAAAGGTGACCCAAAAGACCATCTTAGGGAATTCTATCTTGCTTGCTTCGAGGTCTCTCACAACGACACATATCTTATGCATCTTTTTCCTCACAGTCTTGGAGGACAAGCAATAGAATGGTTCTCACACTTACCGACGGGTATCAAGTCTTTCAACGAGCTAGCAGAGAAGTTTGCCACCCATTTTTCTTACAACGCAGAGCATGAGATTTCCATGATGGACCTATGCAACAATAAACAGAAAAATGGTGAAACGTTCATTTCTTTCCTCCAACGATGGAGACAAATGGCTAGTAAATTCCCTTTCAAGATTCTAGAGAAATAGCTTGTTAGCATCTTTGTGCAGAACCTCAACCAAGAGTTAGGTTTCCATTTGCAAATCCTTAGTGCTACAACCTTCGATGAAATCACATACAAGGGTATCAACATAGAGAAGGCCCTCATTGCTAAAGGTGTGGTCAAAATCTTTAAAGAGACGAAAGATAGCTCTTCTCATCAACAATCGAACGATAAACCCAAATATTGGAACAAGAACCAAAATGTGGTCAATGATGGAGTGGTTGATACTAAGCATGTCCAAATGTTGCAAACACCACTGCAACTCTCCAAACCAAGTCAAGCTCCACCTCAACAACAGCAGCAACAAAGGCAGCCTTATCAAAATCAACAACGACAACAAGAGCGGCCCCAACAAGATTACCCTCCGCGACGTCAATTTACTCCTTTGGGAGTGCCCATCGAATCGGTCTTACAGCAAGCTTTACTGAAAGGGCTCATAACCTTACCTGATGCTCCCCCATATGGAGAACTTGTCTACAAAACTGCACGTTACAGAGACAATGAGTATTATGAGTTCCATAGGAGCAAAGGTCATAGAACTGCGTCTTGCATGAAGCTTAAGCACCTCATCCAAAACCTCATCGATAGTAATCAAATCACCTTTGAGAATGAATCACCACCGCAACACACGAACAAGGATCTCGATATGTACAAGGAACCATTCCCTCATCACGGTCCACCTCCTCCTCAGGATAGAGGTAAAGGTATCAATCATGCGTCCACATCTTTCGATTCCATTGTAGGTCGTCTTGAAGAGAGTCGAGTGTCTACCCTCACCATCAAAGGCAAATCTACGGATTGTGCTGTTACTACTCGTCGAGGTCCTGTCACCATTCGTGCACCTACACCTAGGCTTCCGGTTCAGTCTGATTATAATCTTGTTGAACATCTAGGGAGAACACCAGCACAGATCTCTATTTTGGACCTTCTACGGTCATCACCTGCACATAGAGTGGTGTTAGAAAAAGCCCTCCAAGAGTCGTCCATTCCTAACAACATAGTAGTCATAGATTTCCAAGCTATAGTGGGTAATATTGCTTCACCTTACAATGTGGTCTTCTCTGAGAAAGACCTCCCCTCCCATGATCCTTGTCACAACGATGCCTTGCATATTGAAGTTCTCATACATAAGCGTAAAATCAAACGCATCCTCATAGATGGTGGTGCTAGTCTCAACATCTGTTCTTTAAAGTTACTAAAGCAATTGGGATACTTTGAGGATCACATCAACACTGATCATAGTATTACAATCAAGGGGTATGATGATGCAGAATGCCGTTCAGAAGGTGTTATTCACTTGCCTATACAACTGGGCCCTGTCATGCTTGAAACCAGGTGTCAAGTCCTTGATATTGAGCTGCCTTACAACATTATTCTGGGCCGCCCATGGATCCATGCAATGAAAGCTGTTCCCTCCACGTACCATCAGTCCCTCAAGTTCCCATACAATGGTACAGAGATCACCATCCTAGGAGATCCTAATCCTTTTGAATTTTGCCGTGTCTTGCAAGGAAGCTATAAGAATTACAACCAAGTGCCTAAAAATGACAAAGCCCTTGAGTCCCCTCTCTATGTTGACCCTGAAACTCTCACACAAGCCTCTACAAGTGAGCCTACACCCCTCCCCAAAATCACAGCTCGTGTCCGAGATATAGGGTTTGGCACTTATGATATCTCAGAATCTTGTTGTGTAGGGCGGATGCCTCTATCTCCAAAATCTTACGGCCAACCACCCATTGCTAAAGTTATCAAAAAAGCAACTATTCCTCCCCCAACATTCCTAACCCAATTCCAACATGGACGGTTATTGGAAGAGGAAACTATTGAGGACATCTCTTCTTGGCTCTACAAGGAGAAAGAACCAGTCACAATACCAGTCAAGCAATATGGCAATGGCTTAAGGATAGTGAAAAACATGGGCTATAAAGGCAAAGGTGGCCTTGGGAAACAGAATCAAGGCACTATGGAGCCCATTGTGGTAACAAAGAAGCTAGACAAGAAAGGATTAGGATTTGGTAAGAAGGTACCACGCGCCTCGGACATCGAGTATATCCTCGACGAGGTAGCTAACAAGTTTCCCACCAATTTGACATCTACAGAGGATATCATCGATGACTCTTCCCTCCACATAACCAATCTATTCGCAGAATCCTCCATTTTTACACTATCCTTTGTATCCTTAACTTCCACCACCAGCACCCAGAATGTCACGCTTGTCTACCCTGAACTTATCGATTGGGGCCAACAAGGGGCCCCTGTTATAGATGTAGTTCAGAATGACGAAGCTCTAGCTGAGTTCATGGGACTTCGGGAAGGTATCCCTCTTGGCGATCACAAGGCAGGTTTTGTAATGGAACTTGAGCCCACGACTTATTTTGGTGAGAATGCCAAATCCTCTAGTCGCAAAAGCGCACATAAAGAAAGATCTCTAGGTGAAAACCACACTGTGGCACCTCCTGATCATAAAATAGTAAAAATAAAGGACGTATCCAAAGGTGAAAACCCAACTGTGGCACCTGAGGATGGAGGATTTGACCTTCCCTTACCATCTAAGTATCAAGAGAAACCAGCTCTACTAGTGGAAGATTCTACAGAGATCAACCTAGGTACAGAACAGAATCCAAAGACAACATTTCTAGCAGCATCATTATCTGATACAGAGCACAGAAATCTTAACAACTTCTTCTTGCAATGAACCATCAACTTTGCATGGACCTATGCAGATATGCCAGGGCTAGACCCTAAGCTGGTAGTTCATTATCTCACAGTTGATCCCAAAGTGAAACCAGTCAAACAGAAGTTGAGAAAGATGCACCCACAGATCGCTCTCCTAGTGAAAGTAGAAATACAGAAGCTGTTAGACGCAAAGTTTATACGACCCATTGACTATTCAAATTGGGTCTCAAACATTGTACCTGTGTCTAAACCTAATGGGCACATCCGCATGTGTAATGATTTCAGAGATCTCAACAAGGCATGTCCCAAAGATGATTTTCCACTACCAAACATTGACATTATAGTGGACTTGACAGCAGGTCACGAGATGCTTTCTCTTATGGATGGATTCTCAGGCTACAACCAGATTAGAATAGCTGAGGAGGATCAACACAAAACAACCTTTGCATGTCCTTGGGGCAATTACTGTTGGTGTGTTATGCCGTTTGGTCTGAAGAATGCAGGAGCAACCTATCAGCGAGCTATGACAGTGATCTTCCACGATCTATTTCATCACATCATGGAAGACTATGTTGATGATATATTGGCTAAATCTTCTCAGGCGGATCACATACAGGTCCTAGGACAGATCTTTGACAGGCTTGAAAAATACCAAGTAAGACTCAATCCAAAGAAGTGTGTATTCGGCGTAACATCAGGGAAGCTATTGGGATACATCGTATCTCGTAGAGGCATCGAAGTAGATCCAGCGAAAGTAAAGGCTATAGTGGAGATGCCTCCACCAAAGAACCTAAAAGCATTAAGGAGCCTCCAAGGAAGGTTACAGTCCATCAGGCATTTCATATCACAGCTAGCAGATAAATGTCAACCCTTTCAGCACTTGCTCCGAAAGGATGTCTTGTTTCGATGGGACAACAAGTGTCAGGCAGCGTTTGATCAACTTAAAGAGTATCTAGCTACACCTCCGGTATTGGTTCCACCAGTGGCAGACAAACCTTTGATCTTATACATCTCTACTACAAACTCAGCCCTAGGGGCTCTGCTAGCACAGAATGATGACACAGGAAAGGAGCATGCAATTTATTACATTAGTAGAACCTTGGTGGGATATAAGCTCAATTATTTACCAATGGAAAGGGCTTGTTTAGCAGTAGTGTTTGCCTCCCAAAAGTTGCGGCATTACATGTTGAACCAACACACAAATCTGATAGCTAAGATTGATCCCTTGAAGTATCTACTAGCAAAAGCAGCTCTCACAGGCAGACTGGCTAAATGGGTTATGATCCTTAGTGAGTTCGATATTGAGTACACAAATCGTAAGGCAATCAAAGGGCAAGCCCTTGCGGACCAACTAGTAGATGCACCTATGAAAGATACACATCCCATGGTAGCAGACTTTCCTGATGAGAATCTCTTCACTCTTTCCAACTCCATAATGTGGAAGTTGTACTTTGACGGTTCTTACACACAGCATGGATCAGGAGCAGGCATCTTATTTGTTACACCTCAGAATGACTACATTCCAAAGTCATATCGGCTCGCATTCCCTTGCACCAATAACATAGCCGAGTATGAAGCACTCCTCATAGGTCTCAATACAGCAGTTCAATGGGACATCACAGAATTACAAGTATATGGAGACTCACAGCTAGTCATTCGCCAAGTCACGGATGAATACCAAACAAAGGATGAAAAATTGGTCCCTTACAAACAACTAGTGGATGCCTACAAACCACATTTTTCTACCATCACATTTGAGCAAATTCCAAGAGAACATAACAAAGCTGCAGATTCTATGGCTTCTGTAGGGTCACTAATTGATATGCCTGCAAATACACAGAAGTGTGAATTCTTGATCGAGCAATTGTTGATACCAGCAGTCGATGTTCCTGTTACTGACATCATCTACGAACTTGTTGGTCCCAATTCCCCATGGTACGAAGATATCTATGAATACCTCAAGAACAAAACCTTTCCCCCTGACCTATCATCCACTCAACGCAAAACCTTTATCCATCGATCCTCTCGTTACATCATTCTGGGTGATACACTATATCGTCGGAGTCTCGATGGTATCCTCTTACGATGTCTTAACGCGGAAGAAGCCGAAGCTACCTTACGAGACATACACGAAGGTGTCTGTGGCGCACATTCTACCGGTCCTAATCTTGCTAAGAAGATACTCAGAACAGGTTATTATTGGCCTACAATAGAGCAAGATGCCGCACAGTTTGCTAAGAAGTGTCTACAATGTCAGCAGCATGGAGATCTGATTCACGCACCCGCTCATGAGTTACAACCTGTAACAACTCCATGGCCTTTTTCTCAATGGGGTCTCGACCTTGTAGGACAAATACACCCTTCCTCCTCCAATGGCCACAAGTTTATCATTACCGCCACTGAGTATTTCACGAAGTGGGTGGAAGCCATTCCTATGACCTATATCACCGGTAAGCAAATAGCCAAGTTTATTCTAAACTACCTCATATGCCGGTATGGTATTCCCCAAGCCATTATCACCGATAATGGGAGACCATTCAAGAACCAAGATGTCCGTGCCTTATGCATACAATACAATATCCAACATCGCTTTTCAACTCCCTACTATCCGCAGAGTAACGGCCAAGCTGAGGCTTCCAATAAAACCATTCTTAAAATCCTCAAGAAAACAATCAATGAAGCTGGTCGTGATTGGCACCTGCAACTCAATCCCACCCTATGGGCCTACCGCACTAGTATCAGAACACCTACTGGTGCCACACCATATGCCTTGGTCTTTGGCTCTGAAGCCATCCTACCTATAGAGGTCGAGATCCCATCCCTCAGAGTATCCATGCAGGACCTGATCGGCGGAGATGAGTATCGTACTTCTAGATTAGCTGAGCTTGAACTATTAGATGAGAGGTACCTTGCGGCACTTAATCATCTCCATGTCTATCAAAATCGCCTCCGGCATAATTACAACAAAAAGATCAAAGAAAGACGGTTTCAAGTTGGTGATCTTGTACTTAAGGAGAATCAGAGAAATCAAGCAGATCGAGAGAAGAAGGGCAAGTTTGAGCCTAACTTGTTAGGTCCCTTCATTGTCACAGCAGCATATGGATCGGGAGCTTATACTTTAGCTACACCTGATGGCATTCCTCTAGATGAGCCACTTAACAGTGTCCATCTCAAGAAGTTCTATGCCTGATCCTCAGTGTATTCCCACAAAAACTCAAAAAATAAAAAAAAACAAAAAAGTCAAAAAAAAAAAAAAAAAATCAGAAAATACAAAAATACAAAAACATTCATCCTCTGGTGAAAACCTGGCAAACAGGCACCTTGGATAAGTACCATAGTGAAAACCTGGCAAACAGGCGCTATGCGTAGAGTCATCATCCATCGTCTATCAAGTCCTGTCCACTCCTTGTCCAGTTTGCAACTTGCTTCATCTATCCATCCATAATAAAACCATTGACTTTGTTTGCATTTCCATCTCCCTACCTAGTATAACTTGGAAATTTGTCAGTGTCCCTCATCGTCATCCCACGTCTTGATCTTTGTCTACAGTTAACACTGTCTTGTCCTAGGTCAAGTCTTTTTGTGTCTTCTTCGGCGATCACCCCTACAGTTTCCTCTACTAGAATGGGGGCAACTCTTTCCTTAGCTTTGGTCTAGGATTGGTTCCTTGTTTGTGGTTCGCAGCGCATACTTCAATCTTGTCTCATTTCCACAGGTAACATCCTTTAACGGACATAGAGTTCCTACGATAAGGCTGTTATCTTCTCAACACTCTTTCTACATCATCACATCTAACCAGAACTACATATCATCTTTTCAATCTTAAGGTACCTTGATCCCATGGATATGGGTATGTAGGCAGTCTGGAATACGAAGCACGTTTCCAGTACTCAGGTACATAAGATCACCTCTTCTCCGCTCTTCTTCTACATCATCACAATAACCAGAACTACATATCATCTCTTCTTAATCGTAAGGTACCTTGATCCCATGGATATGGGTATGTAGACAGTCTAGAATATGAAGGAAGTATCCAGTACTCAGGTACATAAGATCCCCTCCTTTCACCTTGACCCATTCATCACTCTATCCAGAACTACATATTTATCACGTTCATCTTCCATCGTAAGTGTGCCTTGATCCCGTGGATACAGGGTATATAGGCAGTCTGGAATACGAAGGATGTTTCCAGTACTCAGGCACACACGATCCATCATTCTCCACCCGTTTCAATCCATTAGCACTTCATCCTTCTAGTCTTCCGTGTGTCAAAATTCATTCGCCTCAACTTGACTAACTCAATCAGCAAGCTAGCACATCCTTTCAAAGCAAAAGTCCTTAACAAACTTGAAGCAAAGAGGCCTACTTCCAGAGTCATCTACTGTCCTACATACCGATTGCCAACATCAGCTACGTACCGTTTAACTAAGCCCTAGATCAACAAGCTTGTCTTCTACGAAGTGTTCCATTGTCGAGACCAACACACGCGTCTCCTACAACATGTGGCATTTCCTGCAAGTGAGACATTGTCTTTTTAGGTAGATAGCCCCCTTTAACGGACACAGAGTTCCTACGATAAGGCTGTTATCTTTCCTATCCAATCTATCCTGAGCAAACCTCTTTGGCAAGAGAATATGTTGGCTGTATGTTTACTTTGTAAGTCAGTCAATTTGTGTTATGGTTTATCTTTTGTTCCTTTTCCAATACTTATTCAAAACTACCCTGGTTTATCTGTAATCTTGGTATGTTGCGATGCAGTACGGATTGGGGGCATAGTCATTGCTTTCTGTGTGCCGTGTTTGAGGAATGATCTTTAGTATCTTTCTTAGCATCATATCTATCTTGTGTGTGTTACGACCTAGCATCTTACATATTAATATTTCTTCTTGCCTTTACATGTATTGAAGTTTATTTTATGTTCAAGACTATGTCTTATTCACATGTCCCAACAAGGTTATATGCTGTCTAAGGGATCTAAGTTCAAACCGCTTGCTTGCAGAGTCAACGTCCACGCACTCGGATATTACTGCACCTTGGTCTTTTATACCCTGGTGGCGAACTATCCACGTGCCATATCAAACTAAGGATTACTCTTTATATACAAATGCGAAGCCATTGTAACAAGCTCATTCATCCATTTCCACATCCTTTATATCGCTTTCATTGTAGTAATCGATCAACAATCTCCATCTCCTCCTGTTCTCCTCTCTGGTGCATATCTGCAAAACCCACATGTTAGATATCACTAGTCATCACATCTATATCAACATACATCTCTATCATCATACATCTATAAGCATCATATAAACAATATAGGTCATCACATGAATCCATAATCTTACATACATATCATCACATCCATGACATCAAGGAATGCATACACAAAAAGCATGAACGACAGTGAGCTGAATAGATCATCATATATATATATCATGAATGGTCATCATAATACAAAGTGTCTGTGTCTACATCAATAATACAAAATGTGTATACATCCAAATATACACCAATATAGTACATCAAAGCTATCAAGAGCCCTCAAAATATACACCAGAATGCACGCAGGCATCTGTCCAACAATAATACAATATGATACAATATACATGAGTATGCCCTAGTGGGTAGAGCTGCCCTCCTGCTGTGGCCCCTGGCCTCCCCCTGTGCTTGGTGGAGGTCCCCCTGATGGTCCTCCTCCTCCCCCTGGCGGCAAAAGTGGCCCTCTGACCGAGGACGCTGACTGCCCTGTCCTCCGTGATTCGGATGCCCCAGATCTGCTCCTGTCTCTGTAGCTCGGTGCCTACTGAGCTGCTGGCACCGCACCCACATATAGGCCCCTGTAGTACTCTGTCTCCCAGCCAGCTGATACCAGCTCACCCTGCACTCAGACGAGCTCACTATATAGTGTCCTCTGGTCTGCGCCCAGTGCACGGCGTGCCTCCTCTCTCTCCCGCCTCACTCTAAAGAGTGTAGCCTCTACTGTCAGCCGTAGCTGTACCTCTGCATCTCTCTCCCTCCTGGCCTGTGCTACTGCCTCGGCGTCGGCTGCTGGTGTGGCCGTCGGCTGCATCGGTACCTGTGTCTATGCGTGTACCTGGGCCTGTAGCTGTCTGTAGGCCTGCACCTATGCCTGTAACTGTGCCTGTACCTGTACCAGGGCTGTCTGTGCGGCTGTGGCTGCCTGTGTCTGTGCCTGGGCTGTGGCCTCTGCCTGTCTCGCCTCTGCCTGCGCTGTATCCCTGTCTCTCCTTAGTCTAACCATCCGGAGCTCTAGTCGAGTCCTCCGGGCTATCTCCTCCTGCAGCAGTCGCTCGGCCCTCTGCAGATCAGTCTCTACGACTGGGCCGAATGCCTCTGCCATCTCAACATCCTCCTGCTGGCCGCCTGCCTACTATCCACCTACCTGCTGTCCGGCTGCCCTGGCCTGCCGCCTCATCCTGGCCTCTCCGCCAAGTACTAACACCTCTCCCACTGCCCCTACTACACCTGGTGTAGTCAATCTCATCGGCCTGTGAGTCTGCCAGTACTGGTCATAGTCTGGCAGTGTCCCTGGGTCTGCTAGCCCAGAGTCCCAATCCCATCTCACGGGGATAAGTCCTCGCACCTCTGTTAATGCTGTCGCCACCGGGATCACTGGGTCCCAGTCTCCTGTCTCTCTCCGCGTCCTGGCATGTGTGGCCTCCCCCACTGGTAGCCCCTGTGGTAGTCCAAACTATCTCAGTACCCGCTCTGGAAGATATCTCTCTATCATATCTGTCTGTCTACCGAACAGATAGCGAGCCTGTCTGCAGTACATGAGCTGCTCGTGCTCATCCGGCCACTCCTCGCACAATAACCACAGCCTCCAGATGAATATGTCCATCTCGTCAATCTGTCGCCGCCAGTAGCTGACAGATCCCATCCTCCTGTGTGTCATCACCCCATCATACAAAAATGCATACGGCTCCCCTCTGTCTCGGTGGCACTGTGCCATGGGCCGGATAACTGGAATGTGCTCCCACGCCCACACCTGTAACAAGGTCACCCCTGCTGAGAGGCTCCTGCCTCTCTTGTATACGCAATAATGCATATCATGGTATAACTGTCCTAGGACACAGGGTCCCCACGCATACTGTCAGCCATGTGTAAACATCCCGGATAACACTGTCCCCCAACCAACTGATAAGCCTCTGGATCTCCTATCTGGGCACAGGAAGCCGCCGATCAATGATGCCACTATCCAGCGGATCCTATCGCAGAGTCTCGGGACGTCTACCCATCGGATCTCCCCATCGTCTATCCATAGGTCATCTGTGCAGAAGACCTCCTCCAAGCCTGCCTCGCCCCGTGCCGGGTTGAAGTCCACTATCTCTCCATCAATCTGAATCCGCAGGATGCGATATACATCCTCTAGTGTCACTGTAGCCTCCCCTGTCGGGAAGTGAAATGACGAGGTCTCGCTGTGATACCTCTCCACGACTGCGGTCACTAGGGCAAGATTCACCCTAATGTGTGTCAAGTGTGCCACATGCCATAGCCCTGCATGCTCTAAAAATGCATCCTCCTCCCAGGTCAGCTGTACAACCTCGTGCGCGATCACGTGGTGTCGCTCCCGCGACATCAACGGTGGTAGTATCCTCTGCATCCATAAACATATCACTTGTCAGTTTCATAACCAAATCCCTCCAATCCTATCTACCCTCGGGATATGCTATGCAAACCCCAAGCTATCACTTTTCCCTTTTGTCTGCTAGGCTAGGTGTTTTTCTTCTAAGCCCCCCCCATTCTCTGAAATCCTAACTTTTCTATTTCTCCACCAGAGGCGCTTTGTTTCTACAATAGCGCTATATTTCCATACCACTGGTGCTGTCCTGTCACCCAACCGCGATCCAATTTCTACCCCAACTGCGCTTTGTTTTTCAACTACGCTTTATCCCGTGCCAAAAGCGCTATTCTGCACTACCAAACGCGATTCGGTTTTTTTTGCTACTCGCCTATTGCGCTAACC
This sequence comes from Cunninghamia lanceolata, assembly GCA_027924645.1. Classification (NCBI taxonomy): domain Eukaryota; kingdom Viridiplantae; phylum Streptophyta; class Pinopsida; order Cupressales; family Cupressaceae; genus Cunninghamia; species Cunninghamia lanceolata. The sequence goes on along the minus strand of BSBN01000346.1, from coordinate 10,187,315 downwards.
TGCTTTACTAGACGCGCTATTCTGACTAGCCAAACACGCTGCAGGATTTCCCACATGCACTGCGGCGCTAACACACCTGACCAGGTGCGACGCAATTTTACCACCCGCGCTGTCAGCGACTGCCAACCGCGCTTCGGCGCGCCAAAAGCGCACTGAATATCTACCTCCCGCGCTGCACAATACTATAGCGCTTTTGGCTCAAATTGCAAACCTCCCTAAACCTAGCCCTAATCTACCCCTAATCGACAAATTACAAGGGGGTTTTCGATCACCTACCGTTGCCGGAGCTCCTGCTGGCCTCCTGTAGGTCCGCACCAGCTCCGCCCGATGTCTGTGCACAGGAATTGGCATCTCTCTCCGCTGGCTGCTCAACTCTTCTCCACTAAGTTTAGAAACTCTTTTCTCTAAATTTAGAATCTCAATGGGTGCAAATGAGGATTGTGGTCCCCATGGGACCTATTTATAGTGTCCCCACCCTTCAGTTTTTCTTCCCCCCCTGTTTCTGCTTTTTCTTCCTACTGGTCACGCACCTTTCTAGTCGAGCGTCAACACCTTTCCTCTGTCGCCTCCCTGTCTTCCCGCTCGAGGGGGCATACGCTGGGGCAACTCGATACACTGGGGCATTAAAAAATTGTATTACATCTTCAACAATCGTTTTCTTTGACGCAACGCTACATGCTGCATTGTATCAAAGAGGGGCAAAATGTAGACACCCTAAAATGACTGTGTCGTCAAATCCCCTGCATTTCAACGTTAATTAAATAATCTAATTATTTAATTAATTTTATCAAATTCTTCTAAATCACATACTTTCAACATTAATAAATAAATTCTCTTTATTTAATTAATTAAATTAAATTCCTCTATATTCTTCCACAATTAAATAATTTTTAATTATTTAATTAAATCATTATTCGCTTTTCGAAAATCAAATCCACATTAATTAAATATATCCCATTATTTAATTAATTCAACAAATTCCCTCTTATCTAAAATTAAATAATTCTTAAATTATTTAATTAAATCAAAATCATTCTTCCAAAATCATGCACAACAATTAAATAAATTTATTTATTTAATTTGCTTTCAAATCTTCTAAATTAAATAATTCTAATTATTTAATTACTTCTTCCAAAATGTCTTCTCTAAATTTAAATAAATCAATTATTTATTTAAGTTGCTTTTTCTTCTAATTTGAGTTATCTCTAAAATAACTCAAGCTTTCTTGCTCATCAATTAAATATTTCTATATTTAATAAAGCAAAATATCTTCTTTTCTCATGCAAATCTCTTCTTCTTGTTTTAAATCACTTAACTAATTGCTTTATTCTTTTAATTGATTTATTTCTTCAGTTAACTCATTCTTCTATTCTTGATAAACTCCTCTCATGCAAAAGCAAGCAAGACACATGTCTTCTCCTAATTCGTTGCACATTCCTCAACTTATCTCCTCCATCAATTCTTTTGAATTATCTAGATCGTTGATCAATTTTCCTTGAAATCTATATAAACCCCCCTCATCTCCTTCATTTAGCTCTCTCTTCGATTGTATTTTCAGGCATACTTAACAGAGCTTTGAGTATACACAACGCGTCGATTGAGCAACCTTACGATCATTTGACATTGATCTCTTGAGCACTACACTTGCTTGTTGCAGCTATGGCTTTGCAATTTCATTGAGCAATTCTACATTCAATCCAAAGGAAACAACACAAATTTCGGTAAAAGTCTTTATTGCATTGATTATTTGTCATGGCTTTTATTTAAATTCGTTTTCTTTATGTTATTGGATTTTTGGTTTTTATTAGTTTAGAATAGATCGATTTTCCATATACACACACATCATCATTTAATAACAAAAATATACAAATGCAAGTGTATCTAATTTTCTCAATCTTCATTTAATGATAAAAACAAATACATAACAAATTTTCATAGTAATCTGTTTCCACACTATCTCTAACAATTTTATTTCCAAAGTAACAAATGCTTAAGCGAACAAAAACACTAACCTTTTTATTCTGTATTTTCCAACTAAATTTAACCTATCAATTCTACATTTCTTTTCGAATAAATTTAATGAAGAAGAGTAAAAACAGGATCTAGTAGCTCTTTTATTTCAATAACACACAACTATCAAGTAAATTTGATTTAGATTATTTCCATTGCATACATTAACTCAAGCTTTAATTTTGTTTTCAAGGGCAAAATTTGCTTCCTTCATAATACTGTAAAGAAAACTTTCTCACTAATAAATCCAAGAGATACATTTTATCAATTGATCCAATTCAACAACCATTCTCACAGTATACAATTTAGATAAACAAGAACAAATAACTGTAAGGCTCTCACAACTCACATACACTCTAAGGGAAGAATTACTTCCTTCTCCCCATACAGACTTTTCTACAACTTTCATAAGAAACAATCTTTCCTCATCCAAAGAACTTAACCAGGAAGATAATAAACAAACCAAGCTCTCATTACAAATAAGAAGATAGAACATTTTCTTTAACAAGAAAAAATCCCTTCAATCCTTTTAACATGCTCTATCAGTAACCTGCATGACAACAAGGGAGAAAACAACAACCAACTAGCTCTCCTCCCTACCTTAGACCCGCAAGAGAGTCACCCCCGAGCTAGGGAGACCATCCACATACCCAGGGTAGAATAGACCAAAACACTTCACAACATTGAATAACAACAAACAAAGCAAATAACACACACACTCCCATGGTTTACTCACAATACAAAGACTCAGCTTAGGTGAGTTCAGGGAGGGTAGGGAAGTAGACATCTCTCACTCAAGGTGTCATTCTTTACACATTTTATCACATTTTATCACAAGGCCTCAAGCCAACAAATCACTCTTTCCCAAGGCCTCAAGCCTTCCAAATAATCAAATTTCCAAGGATATCCCAATAGGCTCTCAAAGCCTTAAAGCCCTCTTGGCTAAAAAAAAGTACCAACAGGCTCTCAAGGCATTTCATATATCAAGAAATAAGATGACACCTGAGGAGGTTCACACCTTCCCTTCCCTATATAAGATGAGCATTGCCTTCTAACTGGAAGGAACTCTTTCAACACCCAACACAACCCCAACATAACAGAAAACACACAGAAGACATTTGCAATCTCATTCATGAAGCAAGAATAAAACATACATAACAAGCATAGATCATTCAAGAGAGTAGTCTTGTTCACCAACCTTCCAAAGCCCAATTATGGATGAGATTTGATGAAGAGCTCCTCTCCTAGCCTCCTCCTCCAAGTTCTCCTTCTTTCCACAATAATCCAACCCCCTTACTCTCCTCCTCCTCTCTCTTTTAAAACTAATTCCCTCTATTTTCCTAATTTCTCTAGTGGCATTAAACAACTAATCCACAACTCATCCATTATCCTAGTGGTCTTAAAATAATTAACCCCCACTCAATAGGTTCCCCACTATAGTCCTTTTAACAACACATGGAGAATTAAAATATAATAAGTAAAATAAAAAACACAAAGGGATTGGATGACACACTACCTTTATTAAGGGGAACCCCACCAAAAGAGAGGAACAAGGAGACAAACACTCCATTATTAGGGGATCATGGAGTTGTTCCATGACTTGGAAGTGGGCCTGAGTGTGGATTCCACTCATCTCATTGTCCCCATGCTTCCAATTTCGTCACTTAACTTCACTGTGAAGTTTAAGTGACCATATGGAGGTTAACCCAAGGTTATCCTAGTCAAAAAGGTCCATAGACCCATGGGGTATAACCCAAGGTTGATTTTTTCCTAGTCAGAACTCCCAGAGCCAAATAAAAACACAAGAAAAGGGTCTAAAAGAAATAAAGTTTAAACAAGATTAAAAACAACATTTCTTACAACACTTTTCATAATAAAAGTAAATCAGAAGATAGCCCTTATTCCCTTGACCTCATGCAATATTAACACATTACAACATTACAACATTCCTCCAAACATGAGGTTGATCTTAGTTCCTCATGGAACTAGATCAGCTCACAAGGGATACAACATAGGGTATGGGATGATCTCCTGTATTTGTGGTTTCGTTTGCAATACCTACACACTCAAACTCGAAGTCAATAACACATAAAGATATCATAGCCGAAGCAATCTAAATACATGCATCCTAAACATTCTACCATATAATCCTATTGAAATCACATTGAAGTTCCATATCCATTCATCATTTTTTTAAAAGCAACATCTAATTATCATTGCACAATTATTTCCTTAAAAATCAATTAGGTTTAATAAACATGGTTCAAGATCAATAGTCTCTCAACATAAAAATAATAGCAATATCACTGCAAATAGTCTCATGAACAGTAGTGTAAAAAGTAGGCCTCACATCCTCTCCCCCTAAGATTGTACTTCCTCCTGGAAGTCATCAAAGAGGTGAGGGTAAAGCATCTTTAGTCTCGTAGCATCTTCCCATGTTGCAGTGACCTCATCGTACATATCCCACTGGACCCTAACCTGGTCTAGCTCTCAACCTCGAAGGCCCAGTGTTTGATGAGCCAATATGTGTATTGGCTCCAAAGCCAGTTGTTTGTCTACCTCTACCTGAAGAGCACTCCAATTCAATACGTGAGACAAGTCAGATATATAAAGACGTAAAACTGAAACATGAAAGACATCGTGGATACGAGACAGGCTATGTGGCAAGCCTAAATGGTAGGCTACAGGTCCTATCCTCTTTAGAATCTCAAAAGGTCCTACAAACCAGGGTGCGAGCTTAGAGCCTTTTCCATAACGGATTAGACTCTTATGCAGTCGCACTCTCAAGAATACCCTGTCACCCACTAAAAAGTTGCGATCCGTCCTCTTTGCATCTACATACTTCTTCTATCTATCTTGAGCTTCTTGCAGTCTCTGTCGGATCAATGTGACCTACTGTTCCATATCCTGGATTATTTCGGGGCCAATGTCAACTCGGTCCTCTAACTGATCCCAACACAAAGGCGTTCTGCAAGGTCTATCATATAGAGCCTAGTAAGGAGGCATACCCAACAAATTGTGATGCCCATTATTGTAGGTGAACTCAACCAGATACAGGTACTCCTCCCATTTAGACTAATGATCCATAACATACATGCCCAGCATATCCTCTAACACCTGATTAACTCTTTCTGTCTGGCTGTCGGTCTCAAGATGGTAAGCAGAACTAAAGTTGAGCTGTATGCCCAATGCCTGATGTAAGGCTCTCCAAAAATATGATGTCTCTATCAGATATAATGCGATGAGGTACTCTATGCAGTCTGACAACCTGATCTAGAAACACTCTCACCACCGATGGTGCATTGTATGTTGTGTGTACCGGTGAGAAATGGGCCACCTTGGTCAACTTGTCAAATGTCACCATGATGGCATCATGGCATTATGATGACATAGGTAGACCAACAATGAAGTCCATGGAAATGGTGTCCCATTTCCACTCAGGTACCTCATGTGGGTATAAGAGTCCTGCTGGATGCTGATGCTCGACTTTGACCCTCTGACACTCAAGGCATCGAGCAACAAACTTTGCAATATCACATCTCATCCTAGCCCAATGGTATAACTGCTGCAAATCCGCATGCATCTTCTTCACTCCTAGATGAGCTGCATAGGGGGCTCTATGAGCCTCAAAGAGTATCACTGCATGTAGATCACCCGCACGGGGTACCTAGATGCGCTGCTTATGTCTAAGTAATCCATCTGACTCCAGGGAATATTCTACAAATTTACCTTTCAGGACCCTCTAATTCTAGATTTCCTATTGCACCTCAAGAAACCACTCATCCTCTAGTAGATGCTATAAGATACGTTCTCTCAAATCCACTTTCAAAGTTAGAGTCAGGTTCTCGTAGCACCTTCGACTCAAGGCGTCAGCGACCACATTCTCCTTTCCTTTGATGTAGTGGACATCAAATTCGTACTCACATAAGAACTCCATCCAACGCTGCTGGCGGGTGTTCAAATTCACCTGAGTGAAAATATACTGTAGGCTATGATGATCCGAATGGAGCTCAAAACATTGGCCCAATAGAAAGTGTCTCCAACGAATAAAAGCATGTATAATAGCTGCTAGCTCTAGATCATGAGTAGGGTAGTTTAGCTCATGTGTCTTAAGTTTTTGTGATTCATAAGCAATCGCTCTACCACCCTGCATAAGCACAGCTCCAAATCCCTCTAAAGATGTATCCATGCAGACAACAAAATCTTCTCCCGGATCAAGAACAACTAATATGGGAGCGCTGGTAATCTGTTCCTTAAGGATTCCAAAGGCCTTCTCACACTACTAAATCCAGGTGAATCCTTTCCCTTTCTGCTGAAGGGAAGTGATAGGATGAGCTATTCTAGAGAAACCTTTGACAAACCTATGGTAGTAACTGGCTAGTCCCATAAAACTCCTTACTTCTGTAACACTGGTGGGTGCTGGCTAGTCCTGAATTGCCCTGATCTTCGATGGATCTACGGAGATACCATCACCTGATAATATATGTCCCAAATACTACACCTCTATTCTGAAGAAAGCACATTTCACCAGGTTGACATACAGCTGATGCTCACGTAATCACTGCAATACCAGACGCAAATGGTCCACATGTTCCTCCTTGGTCCGTGAATAGATCAAAATGTCATCTAGAAAAATGATCATGAATCAATCTAGGTAAGTGCGAAACACCCCGTTCATAAGACTCATGAACACTACAGGGGTGTTTGTTAATCCAAAAGGTACCACTGTAAATTCATAATAGTCGTATCTAGTTCAGAAAGCAGTTTTGTGAATATCTGCCTCTATAATTCTTAATTGGTGATACCCAGATTTTAGGTCAATCTTTGAAAACACTCTGGCTACTTGAATTTGGTCAAAGAGATCATCAATCCTCGGCAAAGGGTATTGGTTCCTCACCATCACTTTGTTCAACTACCTGTAGTCCATGCATAGCTGAAGAGATCCATCCTTCTTCTTTACGAAGATAACTGGTGCGCCCCATGGTGAAACACTAGGTCGGATGTGTCCCTTCTCTAATAATTCTTCCAACTGCAGTTTAAACTTTGTAAGCTCATGTGTAGTCATTCTATAAGGTGCACGAGATACTGGTTCTACCCTTGGTACTAGATCGATGTGGAAATCAACTTCTCTGCATGGAGGCATACCAGGTAACTCTGGTGGAAAGACATCTACAAATTGTCTCAGGATGGGGTGATCATCTAATGTAGTCTCAGGTTCATCTTCTGATCTATCACTGACTGTGATAGCAAACATCTGACAACCCTTCCGCATGCAACGCTTAAGTTGCTGAGCAGATATCATTCAAGTAGTCATGGGCTTCTGTATGCCCACTATCTCGACTGGCGTGCCATGATCATCTGTGCAACTAATCATCTTCTATCGGTAATCTAGCCTAGCTCTATGAGCCGCAAGCTAGTCCATGCCAAGAACTATGCCGTAGGTTCCTAATGGCATCACCCTAAGATCCCATGTTGTAGTGAAAGAACCCAAGGAAACTTCACAATTTCTAACAACAGTATCAACTGACATCCTGGCCCCAGAGGCCAACTCGACCTCCCACCTAATGTCCTGCCTAAAAGCCACCAGCCTACAACGTCCCACTAACGATGTAGATATAAAGGAGTCAATAGCTCCAGAGTCAAAAAGGATAGAGATGGGAGATTCTGCAATCATACCTGTTGTCTCAATAACTGAAGCCTAAAAATTAGCCTGGCAGTTGTCAACCACTGCAAACATATGGTGGGATTTACCCACGTCACCCATAGTCTGCTCGCAACCTCCTGCATGATACTGTCCCCCAGCTATATAACCCTATGGGTACTCTCTAGCTATGTGTCCTGCTTTACCACAAGTATAACAAGGGCCTCTCACTTGTACCTGTACAGTCTGAGTCCTACTCAACTGCTGCTGTCCCGTTCTGCCAATAGACCCCTATGAACCCCTATACGACTACTGTGGTCTCGCGGGTCCCACAGGTGGTCCCTGCTATCTCTGATCTTTGCGCAGGCCCTATTGTTGCCAACCTCTATTATTTCCCCCATATGACTTCTGTTGTGTTTGAGCTTTTTGTTGCTGCTGTCACTGCTATTGTTGTGGGGGCCTAGGAGGTAATGGTGCTGAACTGTATCCTCCCCTAGGGGGTGGTTGTGTTGACCTACGGAAATTCTATTAATGCTACTATTGTCCCTGATCCTAGAGCTGAGGGCGAGAACTCTGCCCTCATCCCTAAATCTCCTCAGCAATGTAAGCCTTCTCAGTAGCATCACTCAAAGTCTAAGGATCTGCCATCTGAACAGGTCCTGCTATACTGTGGTTTAGACCTTTGATAAACTTATGCACCAGGAGTTTCTCATCATGGAGATACTCTATATATCTAGATAACTCTGTAAACTTGCTCTCATACTGAGCCACTGAGAGTCCCCTCTGCTGTAGGTCATGAAACTCGTCTATACGACACTGTCTGTAATGATCAGATAGATATCGCACATTGAAGCACTCAATAAAAGTCTCCCATGAGAGGGTATCTAAGGAAAGGTAGTGCTTGCACTCCTCAGTGTGCCACCATGTAGCTGCTCCATCCCATAATAAGTGTACTGCCACATGGGCCTTCGTGTTTCTTGCGTATGGACGCAACATGAAGCACCTGTCTAAACTGATAAGCCATGCCTCTGCCTCAGCTCCCTCTGTGGTTCCAATGAAAGTAGGAGGCTTCAACCTCAATATATCCCTAATGGGATCTCCTCTATCACTGCACGCCCTGTAAGGCTCATCAGTATGATGCTCATAAGGCCTGGGACCAAAATGCTCTACTCTCACTATCTCGTCATGCCTGGCATGATGTGTGGGGCTCCTGCTACAGGCCCTGCTAGCCAAACCAACCTCCTCTATATTAGGCAGCTCGACATAAGGCTCCACACATGGTACCCCCTACGGCTCTATGCGGGGCTCCTCACATGGCTCAACATGAGACTTCTCTCGTGTCTCCACGCATGGCTCCTCTCATAGAACATCGCGGGGCTCATCACATGGCTCTACGCGCAGCTCAACTATAGCCGGTGGAAGTCAATCCAAGATAGCTTGTAAGGCTTGTAATATTTGTGGTCCCATATCTGGTGGGGTTGGTGGTGCTTGTGATACCTGAGGAACTGGTTGTGCCTGTAGAACTAGTTGAACTTGTGGAATTGGCTATTTTGGTGGGGCTGGTTGATTCAGTCCCACAGCTAAAGAATTAGTGTGCACCTTGATGGTTGGAGTGCGGCAGGACAGCATTTGCTGAACTCGTTTAGGAGGCATCCTACAAAACGAGGTAATCTCTAGTTAGTTTGGTCACGAAAGTGATAATGTGCCTACACAAGCCCAGTGTTTTAAAATGACTGTGCTCTGATACGAAATGTCATGCCCATATTTCACATGTGGTCACAACACATAAAACACGCATGTTATGTCCACATATGACATGTAGACATGATACGAACTATCAAAAATTTTCCTCTACTACATGAAATCTTCCCTCACACGCATAAGCATGCTCGATTGCATATGTTTAAGTTGTCCAAGTGATGGTTGCTATAGATAATTCTACACACTTGTGCATGTTGATATCGATCTCTATGTTTAAGTCGGCTCATTTAGCATCGTTTTAGGTCTCCCTCGATAGATGGTTGATCTTTAATTGCTTATCTCAGTATATTAACATTTCCTCGCAGCATGTGTTTACTCCACTATCTTTTTGATTATAATAGTTTCCTGGTTTGCTCATTTTTTCATTTTTCTCTATTTTCTTTTATATATATATATATTTATTTATTTAATTTTTAAAACCTTTCCTCAATTTAAGAAGGGAACATATATAAAATATATATATATATACAATTAAATGCAATGTCCTTTTAGAGCATCCTTATTCATTTACAAATATTATATATATATATATATATATATATATTGTAAATATACATTTATTATTGTAAATTTAAACATGCTATTGGGAACTCCACCCATAATTTTTAATTGAGTATGTTAAATAAGTCCAACACGTAATATCCCATGAATTTAGGAAGAATATATATATATATATATATATATATATATATATATATATATATCCTTATAGTGTAAGCTCATGTATTTACAATTGTTATATAAATAAATATACATACATATATATAGAGAGATATATATCAATGTTTATTATGTAATGATAGTGGAAACTCCACTTATAATTTAAATCTTTTTTATTTAAAATTACCAACTCATAGGTTGGGGTTAAATAACCCTAATATTTCTTGTTGCTGTTTGTAATGTTTTATTGCAGGGTAATGGAGCTACGGCAGCGGCACCAGAGAGGGAGGTCGGCACTAGCAAGGGGGCCGAGGCCATGGAGGTGGATAGGAAGTGGGGTGGTCATGGGTGGAGGTTGTAGAGGTGAGCCGGAAGGTGGAGCGGTGCGGCGGGGACGATGCTGGTGGAGGGCCGCAGGACTATGGTGTCTAAGTTATTTCCTATATCGAAAATACAATTTAATATTAATTAAATATGTATATATATATATATATATATATATATATATAGTTTTCACAATTTCATTCAATTTCTCTAACAATATAAATATATATATATATATAACAATTTCACAATTTTATTTAATTTAACTATTTAAATATATGTATATATATAATTAAATCAGTTTCATAATTTCATTTACTTTAACTATTTATAAACATATATATATGTATATATATATATGTATATACATATATATATATACATATATATATATATATATATATATATATATATATATATATATATAAACGTATTTCAAAATTTCACATCATCATTTAATAACAAAAATATACAAATGCAAGTGTATCCAATTTTCTCAATCTTCATTTAATGATAAAAACAAATACATAACAAATTTTCATAGTAATCTATTTCCACACTATCTCTAACAATTTTATTTCCAAAGTAACAAATGTTTAAGCGAACAAAAACACTAACCTTTTTATTCTGTATTTTCCAACTAAATTTAACCTATCAATTCTACATTTCTTTTTGAATAAATTTAATGAAGAAGAGTAAAAATAGGATCTAGTAGCTCTTTCATTTCAATAACACACAACTATCAAATAAACTCGATTTAGATTATTTCCATTGCATACATTAACTCAAGCTTTAATTTTGTTTTCAAGGGCAAAATTTGCTTCCTTCATAATACTGTAAAGAAAACTTTCTCACTAATAAATGCAAGAGATACATTTTATCAATTGATCCAATTCAACAACCATTCTCACAGTATACAATTTAGATAAAAAAGAACAAATAACTGTAAGGCTCCCACAACTCACATACACTCTAAGGGAAGAATTACTTCCTTCTCCCCATACAGACTTTTCTACAACTTTCATAGGAAACAATCTTTCCTCATCCAAAGAACTTAACCAGGAAGATAATAAACAGACTAAGCTCTCATTACAAATAAGAATATAGAACATTTTCTTTAACAAGGCAAAATCCCTTTAATCCTTTTAACATGCTCCATCAGTAACCTGCATGACAACAAGGGAGAAAACAACAACCAACTAGCTCTCCTCCCTACCTTAGACCCGCAAGAGGGTCACCCCTGAGTTAGGGAGACCATCCACATACCCAGGGTAGAATAGACCAAAACACTTCACAACATTGAACAACAACGAACAAAGCAAATAACACACACACTCCCATGGTTTACTCACAATACAAAGACTCAGCTTAGGTGAGTTCAAGGAGGGTAGGGAAGTAGACATCTCTCACTCAAGGTGTCATTCTTTACACATTTTATCACAAGGCCTCAAGCCTTCCAAATAATTAAATTTCCAAGGATATCCCAATAGGCTCTCAAAGCCTTAAAGCCCTCTTGGCTAAAAAAAAGTACCAACATACCCTCAAGGCATTTCATATATCAAGAAACAAGATGACACCTGAGGAGGTGCACACCTTCCCTTCCCTATACAAGATGAGCATTGCCTTCCAACTAGAAGGAGCTCTTTCAACACCCAACACAACCCCAACATAACAGAAAACACATAGAAGACATTTGCAATCTCATTCATCAAGCAAGAATAAAACATACATAACAAGCATAGATCATTCAAGAGAGTAGTCTTGTTCACCAACCTTCCAAAGCCCAATTATGGATGAGATTTGATGAAGAGCTCCTCTCCTAGCCTCCTCCTCCAAGTTCTCCTTCTTTCCACAGTAATCCAATCCCCTTACTCTCCTCTTCCTCTCTCTTTTAAAACTAATTCCCTCTATTTTCCTAATTTTTCAAGTGGCATTAAACAACTAATCCACAACTCATCCATTATCCTAGTGGTCTTAAAACAATTAACCCCCACTCAATAGGTTCCCCACTATAGTCCTTTTAACAACACATGGAGAATTAAAATATAATAAGTAAAATAAAAAACACAAAGGGAGTGGATGACACACTACCCTTATTAAGGGGAACCCCACCAAAAGAGAGGCACAAGGAGACAAACACTCCATTATTAGGGGATCATGGAGTTGTTCCATGACTTGGAAGTGGGCCTGAGTGTGGATTCCACTCATCCCATTGTTCCCATGCTTCCAATTTCGTCACTTAACTTCACTATGAAGTTTAAGTGACCATATGGACATTAACCCAAGGTTATCCCAGTCAAAAAGGTCCCTAGACCCATGGGGTATAACCCAGGGTTGATTTTTGCCTAGTCAGAACTCCCAGAGTCAAATAAAAACACAAGAAAAGGGTCTAAAAGAAATAAAGTTTAAACAAGATTAAAAACAACATTTCTTACAACACTTTTCATAATAAAAGTAAATCAGAAGATAGCCCTTATTCCCTTGACCTTATGTAATATTAACAAATTACAATATTCCTTCAAACATGAGGTTGATCTTTGTTCCTCATGGAACTAGATCAGCTCACAAGGGATACAACATAGGGTATGGGATGATCTCCTGTATTTGTGGTTTCATTAGCAATACCTGCACACTCAAACTCGAAGTCAATAACACATAGAGATATCATAGCCGAAGCAATCTAAATACATGCATCCTAAACATTCTACCATATAATCCTACTGAATCACATTGAAGTTTCATATCCATTCATCATTTTCTTAAAAGAAAAATCTAATTATCATTGCACAATTATTTCCTTAAAAATCAATTAGGTTTAATAAACAAGGTTCAAGATCAATAGTCTCTCAACATAAAAATAATAGCAATATCACTGCAAATATTCTCATGAATAGTAGTGTAAAAAGTAGGCCTCACACATTGTACTCCTTCCAATTCTAATAGCAAATCATCTTGTTTCACATATTTTGCAGTCTTGATCTGATGTTATATTATGACTTTTTCTGTCCTTTATTATGTCTCAATGCTGTTAAAACATAGTTTTTTCCTGGTTGTAATTTGTGTTTGATCCAAAACCTTGTTGCAAATCACTTAAGGGATAAACTATTAGTGGAATTGTGAAGTTTTTAGTTTGAGGAGATGCTTTTTGAGAGATAGAAATTCATCAAGTTTATATTCTAGAGTTAGTTTTCATTTCAGTTACATCCTTCTATCATTTTTCCCCTCAAGTCATTAGTTTAGGAATTACAAGAGAACCAGCTCACTCTGGAAATTCGTTCTCATAAAAGGAGACCCACATCCGAGAATGATTCCATGTTTCAACAGGTAGGTTTGTTTTCGTGAACTTAACAAGGGTGCATACTTGAATTGACAATAGTTTTTGGCATGCTCGGTGGGACTTTGAAAGCATTTTCAGAGAAGTTTCTTCAATCTTCAAGTTGTTTTTCTAGTATACACAGCAGTGTTTCAGCCTTTAGAGGCTTCTTACAAGTATACTTGCTGACTCTAAATTTGAATCTACTGGTTCTAGTATGATCAAGTGCTGGTATGTTATAAAAATCACCTTTCCATTCCATTTTCTAGCTTACATATGAGAAGAAATGCCAAATTTTCATAGGCAGTATGAATATCCACCTCCATACTATAAAAATGTTGTCCATAGAGCCCCTTATCATCCATATCAGACTGATCAAGCTGTTGTTTCTAATGCCATGGCCCTGTAAAGCTAGCATGCATAGTATAATTGCCACCCACCCATCCTTGCTCAATTTCCTTACCAACTATATACAATTAATGACATGGTAAGAGATATTCTGTCAGACTTTAACAGGTAGATGGAGGAGATCGCGAGAGAATGGGAGTATAAACAACACTAGGAGGAGTTGGCTTACCAAGCATATATGCATGAGTAGGAGTTGGATGCACAAAGAACATAGTATGAGTAGCAAATTACCAGTAAATTTACTACATGTAGATTTGGAGCAATATTGGTTAGAGTAGAAAGGAATTGAGCAAGCAAAGGTTTCTCCTAATGAACCTTTCAATGATTGTACTAATGACCCTCCTTTTTTTGTGAAAGATGATCAACTGGATAGATTAGAAGAGAAGCAGGAGGTTGCTGCTATTTGTACTAATTTTTTAGCTAATTATAAGCACAATACATATGAAAAGGATGTTGTTACAAAATCAGTACCAAACCCCCTACATTTTGATTTAGTTGAAAAATTTTCTAACGTTGTTCAAAAGATCCATGATGACAAGGTACATAAAATTTAGCACGAGGAGAAAGAATCAGCTTCCTTGTTCAGTCAGTTACCTAATTTTGTCTAGCTAGCTAAGGCTGATATGCTCATATCAAGGACAACAGTCTTCGAACAGCATATCATATCAAGGACAGTAGTCTTAGAGCATCATGAAGATCCTCAACAATCTGAGGAGTTGCTAATTGAAGCTGAACAATCTGACATTGAGGTCTTGGATCAAGGAGAGCAATGTGAAAGTAAGCCTATCACGAAACATACACAGTTGGCTACGAACAGGCACAAGGTAATAAGTTGCTCCCCTTCACAAGCAAAGGAAGATGCTAATGATGAGGGCATATTTTGGGATGACCTTGAAAATTTTGTTTCAACTTTAAATGTCAAACAATCATCTTTTGAAGGAGAATCTATAGAACAACAAGTTGTAGACACAAAAAAGGGTGTTGAAAGTTAGGTTTTGATTGAATCCTTTGAAGAACTTCCTTTCTTTGTTAGTATTAATGAGGAAAATGTTGGTTTTAGGATAGACAACTGAGAAGGGGGGTGAATCAGTTGTCACCAAAACTTTATTTTCTTTAAACACTTAAATTCTTCTTATATTTCTACAACATAATAATGATTCAATCATGGAAGCACAATGCAATAACTCAAGAGAAGAAACACATTAGCACATATGACACCAAGTTTTTAACGTGGAAAACATGGTTAAGGGAAAAACCATGGGGTGACTAACCCAAGATTGTATTCTCTGTTAAAAGAAAAAGAAGAACAAAATGGTACTTGCCAATTAGGGCTCACTGCCCAAACATACTGCTCACAAGAGGCCCACTACCTATAGAAGATACACTGTCTACAGAATAATAATATAAATATTACATACTTGAATTGGAGATTAGCATCTTCACCATGCTTGAGACAGTTCCATTTAAGCTCAACACTTTTGCTCTGCTTTTCGCTCTTCTCCTCTCTACCACTCTCTCAGCTTCACCAAGATACTGTGAAATGACTTCACAATTCTTATTTATACATAACATCAACTTTGGAATGATCATCAAAGTTGGCACAACATATTCTATTATAGAACAATTACAAAAAGACAACTTGATTTGTTACAAGAACTTCATGCATATCACCACACTGTCAGCCACACATATTTGGGACTTCAATCTTCTTTGAGGAACATGCCATGCTTTGCAGAACATCTTTAAGATCATCCGCAAGATGTGTAAAACATCCAGTCAACCATGATTAGGAAGAACACCATCACCCAAGAATAAATCTTCAATTACGAGCTCAATCTTCAATGTGGACCGCCAACATGAACTGGACATAATCTAGAGACCTCCACAAGCTTACCTGAATCACCAAGAACATCCACACCACTTCTACTTATTGAAATCATTCGCATCTTCATCCAGAACCTCAAGAACACAGTGTGTCATCACTATCACATTAGAATAAATTATTGCAGACCTCCAGACTATGAACCAATTGACTTGTCAATTCACATTGGCTTCCTAAACATTCCACCAAATCTGCAAAACAAGATATTGCATTTCTAGATCTCACTGGACCTATTTGTGTCACTCTATCACCTCTAAATAGCTGTTAGAACCAGTTTTACTCATATGGCTATAACTTCTCCAAATCTTCATACGGACCTCTCAAATCTTGACTAGATCATCTTTAGAAATTTATTTACAAACCATTTGATGCGCATTCTCTGATCTTCATCTAGCTGGCATCTTCACTTCATAGAGCTTCACTATCTTCACTATTTCTAATAGGACTAATTTTATCAATATCCTTAGCACACAGCTCATCCAATCCTTGGCATCAATGCAACAAGAGTATGTTGACATCAATGACAACACCAGTTAGGCCCATACTTGCAACAATCTCCCCCTTTGTCATTGATGGCAACATATAATGCAAAAAACTATTTTAATCATCAAGACAAGACAAGAACTTCTCCTCACTAACTGACATAGCTCCCCCTATCAACAACAACCATTCACATGTCCTCTCTTCCTTTACTTCTCCCCCTTTGATCAACACCCACTTTTTGTTTTTCACATGTCTTCTCTCCCCCTTTGACATCAATGGCAAAGGGCACATACTTGCATCAATCTTCATAATCATATAGACTTCTCCCCCTGAGTAGAAGCATCCTATCATCAATCCAAACCACAAGATATGACTGTGAGATCCACCAGACTAATGCACATCAGTGTATCTTAATTCAGAGTCGGAGGGGTAATAACCCCTAACTTCTCCCTGAGATACTCAAAAGAGTCCTTAGGTAGAGGTTTAGTAAAAATGTTTGCAATCTGATTCTTTGAGGGCACAAATTCTAATCTGACTTCATTCTTGTACACCTACTCTATCAAAAAGTGAAACTTGATGGATATATGTTTTGTATTTGAATGTAACACTAGATTTTTTGATATATTTATTGCACTTGAGTTATCACAGAAGATTGTGATAGGTTCCTCATACTCCACTCTGATGTCTCTTAGCATTTGCTTCATCCATGATACTTGAGTGCAACTACCTACTGCTGCAATATATTATGCTTCTGTAGTGGACAGAGATATTGCCTCTTGTTTCTTGCTTAGCCAAGAAACTAATCTTTTCCCCAAAAAGAATGCACCACCATTGGTACTCTTCCGGTCATCAACATCTCCTACCCAATCTGCATCTATATATGCATGAAGAGAGAAATCATGATCCCTAGGATACCATAAACCATACTCAACTGTTCCCTTTAGATATCTAAGAATTCTCTTGATTGCCATGACATGAGATTCTCTGGGATCAGCTTGGAATCTGGAAACAAGACCAACAACATTCATAATGTCAGGTCTAGTTTGGGTAAGATACAGTAGTCCTCCAATCATTGACCTGTACTTTTTCTAATCAGCCTTAGGAGATTGATCATCTTTTCTTAGTTTACATCTGGTCACCATGGGAGTATTCATTGGTTTTGAATCTTCCAACCCAAATTTCTTCAAAAATTCTTTCACATATTTGGTCTGTGATATGAGGATTCCTTTCTTTGTTTGAGTGATTTGCAGACCCAAGAAGAAATTCATTTCCCCAAACATAGACATCTCAAATTCACTTTTCATTTGATTTGCAAAAGTCTTGCACATACTATCTCTTCCTCCAAAAATGATATCATCATCAAATACTTCAACAATCAAGATATTTTCATGATCAATCTTGAAGTACAAGTTACTGTCAGTAGTAACTTTGTTGAAACCAATATTCAAAAGATGTTTATCCAATCTTTTGTACCAAGCCCTTGGGGCTTGTTTGATTCCATATAGTGCTTTCTTCAACTTGCAAACTATTAGGTCTCAAAAAATGCAGGTTGCTAATCCTAAGAGGATGCCAGGTTCTATGCTTAGATTGGCAAAGTTTTGAACTAACTTGATGAAATCAACATTTTGGGTTTGATGATTTCCTACACTTTAGGTCCTGCTACACCTAGGTGGGTAAACCTTGGAAATTAAAGCAGACTAAAAGCAACTATTTTGACTAAGTAAATTGATCTACCTATAGTGGCAAATGGTGTAGACTAGATGACAACTTGTTGAATAATTCTAGTATCTAATGAATGGTTGGTATAAATTGTATAAGCAATATCAAGATGAATTTTATGAATGTGCTTAATTAAATAAAGAATTCTAAATAATGAATTGAAATAAGACTAGTGCCTTGTTGGGTAAACAGAATTAAATGGAGGACTTAAGACTAGTGGCTTATAGTGGGAGGTAATTCTAACTGTTTGGCACAATTTTAGTTTATAACTTGTATAAACGTGCAAGGAGATGACTAACAAACTCTTCTTAATAATCCAAACCAATATAATCAGCTTTCTTGTTATTCAGCAGAAGGCAATTTAATCCTTTCTTAAAGGAACCAATTGAATGAAATATGCAAGAATAAAAGATAATAGTAATTTGGAGATAGAATGGCAAACCTAATTATATGGCTCTTCTTAGTAATCCAAACTAGCACTTCCAAGTTATTGTGACTGATCAGAAGTATTTTAATTCCTTTTATGGAAACCAATTAATCAAATCACACAACTACAGCAAATGTGTATTGACAAATTAAATTTATACTTGATATATTAATATGAATAACAAGGAAATATAGAACTGGAGACAACCACACAATTGAGTAACTTTAACAAACAATTGATGCCAGAATAAAACCACAAGATCAGAGAACTCCAATTTACTTCTTCAATAATATACTTGCAACATGGTCTTTTGAAAACATTGTAAACTATATGTGTTATATTCTACTGCTGATGATAATTCAGCATCAAGTGTTCAAACTTATATAGAAATGCTCGTGAAGAGACATAACTCTCCAAGAAGTCTTTTGGGAATTGACAAGATTAACATAACAACCATAAAACAACAATGCTTAGGCCCTATTCAACCATAACTATAACTGAGCAATATGGTCTAAGTACTCCTGGCTGCAATGTGAATCAGTAAATTCAATAGCATTCCTTGTGATCACATCCATCATAACCGTCCCCTCCAAATGCTTGCAGGCTTCGCCGGATGCAGAGTCTTTGTCCTTAAGAGCTCCTAAAGCTTCATGCAATATTGCTTGACAGTCTCTGCTCCATTCTTCTTTTCTTTTTAATTCTTTATCACTCTTGAACAATGTGGGTACTCCTGCCTTAGAGGCTTCAACACATTCTTTGGCTTCAGTCTTAAGTTGGTCATAAAACTTTTGATGCTACTCAATCAAATCTTTCACACTAGAGGTACCTGCAATGTCAGAAGTGTCTTTGCCACGTGTCTCACTGAGTTTCTCCTGCAACCTTTTGTCAAGCCTCTCATGCTCTTGGATTGCTTTATAATTTTGAGAATAATTATCCCCAAATTGGTTAAGCCAATGCATCATGTTGGTATGCCTATTCTGGAGTACTGTGACAAGTGTATCCATCTGAATTTGAGATACTTGATCTCTGGATAGAGATTGGACACTTTGTGAGCTTTCACCCTGAGTTAGTCTCTTTACTGATCCCTCGAAGGTGCTCTTAACAACATCTTTTAAATAATCATTCTCTTTATATATGTATCTCAATCTATTACAAATATTACATATTTATAACCTAAGATCTAACTCTAGATTGTTTGTAACAACTGAATCTCCAACGGCCCAACGAAATTGAAGATAACTAGAAGTCCCTAGCAGTTACGATCCTCTGAATCTAAAACGGCCATCTCCTCCTGCACACTTATTAGCTAGGGCAAAATATATGTGGCACAAATCCTTCATTAAGACACAAACACATGACGAGACCTGCGTTCTTGAAACTTGAACCTTTACTGTGATAGATGGTAGCATCCGTATCAATATGAGAAACTCCTTTGTCTCTCAGAAGTCAATAGGAAAATGAGACTTGTCATGTTCTGTAGCCTTCAAAACTATCTACGTGTCTTCCTCTACAAAGCCCTCAAAACTATGTCTTTATGCTTGGGTGGCTTTTGCCTATGACATCTGTTGCAGTCCACATCATTTATAATATGAAACACATTAAAAATGGGACCCACCACCTTCATCACACATTAGCTTTCAAAGGAAGAAACTGGGACAAATGGTATCTTCCACGCACATGCCAGCTAACTCGTGGAGGCACTTGTATTACTACTTGAAACATACTATGCTTTTGAAACTCCCCGCGGAAGCTGACACTTGGTGCAACCTACATCACTTTAAAATATTTAAGTTTCTCACTGAAAAGGGGCATAAACAAAATAACTATATCTTCGTGACCACCACATGGCATTCTCCGCAGCTTGGAATTTGAAACATACTGTGGCCCACCATCTTCTTTACTAGCATCAAACATGATATGGGAAGAAACACGTGGCAATTTCTACAGCTAAATAAAGAGACACGCGAAAAACTCTGCACAAAACAAAGAACTTTAGGGACTACCTCTGCATGCTACATGTGGTGACACCCACAGCAAAGCTAAAACTTGAAACATTGAAAATATTTTCTACGTGGTGCGTTCTACACAAAAATTAATATTCAGCGGCTTTAACTGTGGCTTGACACTTGGTGGCTTCCGCACAGTGCATTATTTCACACATCGATTCCTTTGAAACTTGCATAGAAACAAAAGAGACCTGCGAACTTGCTGTGACTGAAACAAAATGTAGAGTTTTGACACTCTGTTATAAGTGGCTTTGATCAAATTCCCTTATTTTCTACTTCATGTCTCCGCTTGCTTGCTCTTCTTAAACAATTCTGTTGAACTTAATTGCAATGATTTCAAATGTTATCTAAGGATTTCTTCTTCGTCTGTAATTAATTATTTGAGCATTTCAATTTTCTTGATCATTGTGAAATGTCACATTGTCATAACTTCTCTCATTGGCATGATTTATACTGTCAGAAGGGCTTGTAGACTACCTCTGCATGCTACATGTGGTGACACCCACAGCAAAGCTAAAACTTGAAACATTGAAAATATTTTCTACGTGGTGCATTCTACACAAAAATTAATATTCAGCGGCTTTAACTGTGGCTTGACACTTGGTGGCTTCCGCACAGTGCATTATTTCACACATCGATTCCTTTGAAACTTGCATAGAAACAAAAGAGACCTGCGAACTTGCTGTGACTGAAACAAAATGTAGAGTTTTGACACTCTGTTATAAGTGGCTCTGATCAAATTCCCTTATTTTCTACTTCATGTCTCCGCTTGCTTGCTCTTCTTAAACAATTCTGTTGAACTTAATTGCAATGATTTCAAATGTTATCTAAGGATTTCTTCTTCGTCTGTAATTAATTATTTGAGCATTTCAATTTTCTTGATCATTGTGAAATGTCACATTGTCATAACTTCTCTCATTGGCATGATTTATACTGTCAGAAGGGCTTGTAGACTACCTCTGCATGCTACATGTGGTGACACCCACAGCAAAGCTAAAACTTGAAACATTGAAAATATTTTCTACGTGGTGCGTTCTACACAAAAATTAATATTCAGTGGCTTTAACTGTGGCTTGACACTTGGTGGCTTCCGTACAGTGCATTATTTCACACATCGATTCCTTTGAAACTTGCATAGAAACAAAAGAGACCTGCGAACTTGCTGTGACTGAAACAAAATGTAGAGTTTTGACACTCTGTTATAAGTGGCTCTGATCAAATTCCCTTATTTTCTACTTCATGTCTCCGCTTGCTTGCTCTTCTTAAACAATTCTGTTGAACTTAATTGCAATGATTTCAAATGTTATCTAAGGATTTCTTCTTCGTCTGTAATTAATTATTTGAGCATTTCAATTTTCTTGATCATTGTGAAATGTCACATTGTCATAACTTCTCTCATTGGCATGATTTATACTGTCAGAAGGGCTTGTAGAGTATTTGCCGATAGTAACATCTTATACCGATCGGCATGACTGGTAACTTTCTCTCTGATGAAAGGCCATCGATATCATTTTCTCCATCGGTGATCATTAAAATCTTTTCCCTGACCCCTATTCTCATGTCGATAGCCATTTCAACAAGTTTCTCATGGATCAGTATGACTAACATGAGATCTTGTCGATGTTAAGAATTTGAGGCCCTTTACATTATTTGTGATAAAAGTCATAGGATTTTATGGGATATATTAGTTGTTTATTCTGGTTTTGGATAGAATATTTTTTGGTCTGGTCAGACATGATTGGATATAAAGATGGGAAAATTTTAAATTTTCCTATCCCAACAATGGCTCTGTCTGGGATGTATACTCCTTGTGAGTATATCAAGAATTCATATCTCTTGGGGAAGTAGACCATATGTTTCATTTATTTGAGATTGCAGTTTCAAAGGATTATATGAGAATGGGGGATGGGGGTGATAATGATGGGGAATGGGAATGATCCTATAGTACTATACATGGAAAAGATGTTTATTTATTTATTTATTTATATATAGAGATTGATAGGATTATCCATGTACTGGCAGATCCTAATCTCTTTTGATTTTCCTAAACTACTATGCATGGAATGAAATTATTTTGAGAATTTTAAGGGTTGTCCATGCACTGGAAACACTTAATTCTCTTTATGCATGATATTCTATGCAAAGAAAGGTTTCAGATATTGCCCATGCACCGGCAATTCTTTCTCTTCTCTGAACATGTTTTGCAAATAGTAAGAATCATCACCTCCTTTGCTAGTTATAACAAAAAGACCTAACCATAAAGCTTCAAATTTTCCATGCTTTCCTTTGTCCTGGCACCTAGCATTCCACATCAGTACTAAATCATTTGTCTCAAACTTCCTGTCTTTGGCCTTCTTGTCAAAAATGTATTTCACTTGTGATTGCAACTTAATATTCTACCTTTGGGCTAGTCTCTTTATTTCATCAAGTTCTGCAAGATCTTCTAATCTTTCCACCATTAGTTCAGGAATGTTTAAATCTTCCTGAAGAATAAATTTGTAAATTGGTAGGAGATTTTCTAATGATATTCTTACTTTTGTTCCATACACTAGTTCAAAAGGAGATCTCCCAATTGCTCTTTTCACAATAATCCTATTAGCCCATATAGCCATTCTTAACTTTGAATCCCACTTTCTTATTTCCATCCAACATTCTCTTTATAATTTTCAGAAGGCTTTTGTTGTTGGATTCTGCTTGTCCGTTTGCTTGTGAGTTCTTCTTTAACATCCTTGATATGAGAGTAACAATTTCTACAAAATTTGATATAAACCTCCTAACAAAGTTAATTTGGCCAAAAAATGATTGTATAGCTTTCACATTTTTAGGGATAGGGACTTGGTCAATTACTTTTACTCTCTCAGGATCTATTCTCACTCCATCTTTTAAGACTATGTGACCAAGCAACTTCCCCTCTGTCACTGCGAAATGGCACTTCTTAGGATTCAATGAAATCCCATATTCTAAGGCTTTAATAAATATTTGCTCTAAATGTGCACAATGATCCTCAGCCTTTTTGGAATATGCTATCAAGTCATCTTGATATACTATCATGATTTTATTAATCAATTCAGCAAAGGCCACATCCATTGCTCTTTGGAATGTTGCTCCAGCATTAGTGAGTCTGAATGGCATCCTTAAATATACATATGTTCCCCATGGAGTGGTGAATGCAGTCTTAAATTGCTCTGATTCTTTGACTTTCACCTGATTGTAACCTGAGAAGCCATCCATCATTGACAACAGTTCACATCCAGTAACTTTTTGTAATATTGCTTCCATATTAGGGAGGGGATAGTTATCCTTTAGAGAAGACTTGTTTAAATTCCTAAAGTCCACACATAATCTAATGTCATCATTCTTTTTCCTGACAGGCACCAAATTAGAACCCCAAGAGGAATGCTTGATGGGTTTAACGATAGCTCCATCTCTTAATTTTGTAAGTTCCTCTAGCATCTTAGGAGCTAATGTAGGATTGATAGGCCTTTGTTTTTTCCTGAATGGTTTAGCATCTGGTTTTAGTGGTATTTCATGTTGAAACAAATCCTCTCTATATGCTTTTAAATCATCATATGACCAGGCAAACACATGTCTATATTTCCTAAGTAAGTTGATTCTGCTCCTAATTTTTGGGTTAAGATTTTTTCCAATATACACATTGTTTAGGGTTGCCTGTGTCCCCAATTTAATCTCCTTAAGGTCATTTTGTACCACTGGTGTGTCTTTCATTTTAAATCTATCATGTCCATCAAATGCCTTTTCTAATGCTATAAGTCCCTTTGGTATTTTATTTGTTTTCAACTGAACTATCTCTTGACCAAAAAGGGTTTCCTTCCCATCATGCTCTTCTACAAATGCATTAAAATCAATCTCTTGATTTTCATAATGATTAGCACAATGCAGGAAGTTGATTATATTAGTATCATTATCAAATACTTGCCAATTATGTACATTATCTAGGATAGTAGGTCTCATTTTGAACTCAACTTCTGTAATATCTCCTAATGTGACATCATCCCTTTTTAATGTGATACTCGCTAGAAAATCTCCCATAATGTTTTTTGACCTATCAATCCAGTTGATTGAAAAGGCATCAAATAATTCAATATCATCCCAGACTACATTTCTATACTATTTCAACCTCTTGTTTTTGACAGGTATTTGTCTCTCACTTGGGAAGTAACCAATTCAGAATCACCATATATAGCTAACTTTTTTATCTTATGCTTGGTGGCTATGTTCAAACCAATGAGCAAAGCTTCGTACTTTGCTACATTGTTTGTGCATTCAAATGTTAATAGAAAAGAGTATTTGAAAGTTTCACCTCTTGGTGAAATAAATAATACTCTAGCCCCATTTCCCATTTTGTTGCATGCACCATCAAAATACATCTTCCATACATCATTTTCTTCCTTCTTAGATTTAATATGTATTGGATCAGTATTTTGCAATTCTAGCTGGTTTTTCTCAACCTTGAAGACTCCCAAATCTGTATCACAAAAGAAATTTATTTGATGTTGATCCAAGCGTTCTATAATATTTTCATACCTTGGCTCCCTGCACAACTTGATTTCTTTACCTCCCACTAGTATTGTGGCATATGATAAGTCCAATTAGACATTCCCTCCTGCCATTATAGCCCATTGTCTTGATAGAAGCATTCCATAATATGGTGGGATGTCAACCACAATAATATCAATGTTATAAGTTGCTTCAGGGTATGATACAAATTTTATCTCCACATCCCTCATAATACCAATGACTGGGATGGATCTATTATCCATTGCATAACACCTACCAAATGTAGTATCAACCCACATTCCTAGTTCTTTCATAACTTCTATTGGCATGATGTTCATGGCAGTACCTGAATCAATCATGCAATTCCTCACTATCCTATTTTTAATCAATAATGTAGAGTAGAAAGGGTCCACCTGTGAGGGATTCTTTGTCAATGTATCACCTAGGTATACCTCAAGCATTTGGAATGTTTCTTGATGAACATTGTTTGTTATATTTTCAGATCCTTTATGTTTTTGACTTGGTATATCTGAAATCAGTTTAACTACTGTATTCCTGTATTTGTCTATCTTCATCATTTCTAAAAGTGGAACTGATATTTTTACCTGAGATATTGCATGAGCAATGTCAAAAGAATGGGCCATAGTTTGATCATTATTTTCTGTCTTTATATTTTCTTTTTCTTGATTTTGTGATTTTTCTTTTGTTTTATTTTTGTCACCCTTTTCTGGCTCTTTGAATGATGACTTTGCATTATTCTTTTTGTAATTCTAAATTTTTATAAATACACTCATAGGTGTTCCTTGTTCAACGTTCACTGTCTGGTTCCTTAAGTTATTGGCATTTTTAGCTTGAGCTATTGTAAGAGCCTCTCTTTCATTTTTATTGTAAGAGCCTCTCTGATACCCAGTCAGATCAAATTGGCTACATATGTTTGTGAGATTTTGAGGTGGAAAATTCATGGGTGGTGGATTAGGATAGTAATTATATCCACCTAGAGGCTGATGATAAGCATATTGCTACTGTGGGTTTATGTGGGGATTTATGTAAGGATTTTGTGGTCTATAATATTGTTGGCCAGGGGGTAGGTAAGGATTAGCCATATGTTGAGAGGTGTTGTGTATGGGAGATGGTCTAGGAACTTTAGGAATGGTATTTTGATGACTCCCAGAGACTTGTTAATTTGAAGCACCACCTATATTTTGGTGTAAATTTTGTTGTGGATTCCTTGAAGTGTTTCCCCTATGTGGAGGTACATATTTTGGGGGGGGGCTTTTTTAGCCCTACTCTTTATCTGTTGAATCTCTTGTTACAACAACCTCTTAGTTTC
Organism: Cunninghamia lanceolata; assembly: GCA_027924645.1. NCBI lineage: Eukaryota > Viridiplantae > Streptophyta > Pinopsida > Cupressales > Cupressaceae > Cunninghamia > Cunninghamia lanceolata. Next base: position 10,160,833 of record BSBN01000346.1, on the reverse strand, counting down.
CTCTATCTTAATCATTTCCAGTTCCTCCTAGAGCCTAAGCAGATCCTCCTATGCCTGATTCATACCTCCTAAAGTCTTTGGGCTTTCATTTATTTCTTGAGTTGAGAATCCATGTTTTACCCCTTCTCCCTGATGTAATGACATCTTGAAATCATATTCATCTTGTCTTTGATCAATTTCCCTCATGGCCCGTGCTTCACACTCAAGTTGTTCTTGAGGATTAGGTCTGTATTTTGCCAATATGTCATCAGTTACTCCATTGACATTTTCATTTGAATCATGCAGAGGTGTGAACTTATTGTGAATTGCAAGAGTTTGCTCTACATTATCCTCTTGAGCCTCTTTATTATTATCTTGGTGAGCATAATTTGATGTTCCATTTCTCTTGGAACTATTTCTAATTGGTGGAGATCACTGCAATTTCTTGCCTTCCATCTTGGATCTCCTACCATCCATTTGGTATTAATTTTTGTTATAATAGTCACTAGAGTCACCACCTATTTTATAAATAGGAAAAGTTTATAATTTATCTTTCTGGATTCTTCTTTCTAGCAGAGTTACCAAATTTAAAGTTTTTAAAATGACTCTATAAAAGGAATGGTTTGTTACTAAGGTTGTTTATTTATCCCCAGTAGAGTCACCAATTTGTTAGGTCTCAAAAATGTAGGTTGCTAATCCTAAGAGGATGCCAGGCTCTATGCTTAGATTGGCAACATTTTTGAACTAACTTGACGAAATCAACCTTTTGGGTTTGATGATTTCCTACACTTTAGGTCCTGCTACACCTAGGTGGGTAAACCTTGGAAATTAAAGCAGATTGAAAGAAACTATTTTGACTAAGTAAATTGATCTACCTACAGTGGCAAATGGTGTAGACTAGATGAGAGCTTGTTGAATAATTCTAGTATCTAATGAATGGTTGGTATAAATTGTATAAGCAATATCAAGGTGAATTTTATGAATGTGCTTAATTAAATAAAGGATTCTAAATAATGAATTGAAATAAGACCAGTGCCTTGTTGGGTAAATAGAGTCAAATGGAGGACTTAAGACTAGTGGCTTATAGTGGGTGGTAATTCTAACTATTTGGCACAATTTTAGTTTATAACTTGTATAAACATGCAAGGAGATGACTAACAAACTCTTCTTAATAAACCAACCAATATAATTAGATTTCTTGTTATTCACCAGAAGGCAATTTAATCCTTTCTTGAAGGAACCAATTGAATGAAATATGTAAGAATAATAGATAATATTAATTTGGAGACAGAATGGCAATCCTAATTATATGGCTTTTCTTAGTAATCCAAACTAACACTTCCAGGTTACTGTGACTGATCAGAAGGATTTTAATTCCTTTTATGGAAACCAATTAATCAAATCACACAACTACAACAAATGTGTATTGACAAATTAAATATACACTTGATATATTAATCTGAATAACAAGGAAATACAGAACTGGAGACAACCACATAATTGATGCCAGAATAAAACCACAAGATCAGAGAACTCCAATTTACTTCTTCAATAATATACTTGCAACATGGTCTTTTGAAAACATTGTAAAGTGTATGTATTATATTCTACTACTGATGATAATTTAGCATCAAGTGTTTGAACTTATATAGAAATGCTTGTGAAGAGACATAACTCTCCAAGAAGTCCTTTGGGAATTGACAAGATTAACATAACAACCATAAAACAACAATACTTAGGCTCTACTCAACCACAAGTATAACTGAGCAATATGGTCTAAGTACTCCCAACTGCGATGTGAATCAGTAAATTCAATGGCATTCCTTGTGATCACATCCATCATAACCGTCCTCTCCAAATGCTTGCAGGCTTCCCCGGATGCAGAGTCTTTGTCCTTAAGAGCTCCTAAAGCTTCATGCAATATTACTTGACAGTCTCTACTCCATTTTTCTTTTCTTTTTAATTCTTTATCACTCTTGAACAATGTGGGCACTCCTACCTTAGAGGCTTCAACACATTCTTTGGTGTTAGTCTTAAGTTGGTCATAAAACTTCTGATGCTACTCAATCAAATCTTTTGCACTAGAGGTACCTGCAACATTAGAAGTGTCTTTGTCACGTGTCTCACTAAGTTTCTCCTGCAACCTTTTGTCAAGCCTCTCATGCTCTTGGGTTGCTTTATAATTTTGAGATTAATTATCCCAAAATTGGTTAAGCCAATGCATCATGTTGGTATGCCTATTCTGGAGTACTGTGACAAGTGTATCCATCTATATTTGAGCTACTTGATCTCTGGATAGAGATTGGACACTCTGTGAGCTTTCACCTTGAGTTAGTCTCTTTACTGATCCCTCGAAGGTGCTCTTAATAACATCTTTTAAATAATCATTCTCTTTATATATGTGTCTCGATCTATTACAAATATTACATATTTATAACCTAAGATCTGACTCTAGATTGTCTGTAACAACCGAATCTCCAACGGCCCAACAGAACTGAAGATAACTGGAAGTCCTTGGTGGTTACAATCCTCTGAATCTAAAATGGCCATCTCCTCCTACACGCTCATTAGCTGGGGAAAAATATATGTGACACAACTCCTTCATTAAGAGATAGACACATGACAAGACCCGCACACTTGAAACTTGAAACTTTACTATGACAGATGGCAGCATCCGTATCAATACAAGAAACTCCTTTATCTCTTAGAAGTCAACAGGAAAATGACACTTGTCACGATCCGCACCCTTCAAAAATATCTACGTGTCTGTTGTGATGTTCACAACATGCCCCTTTTTGCTCCTTAGCAAAATGAGGACCCCTGTTGTGGCTTGCTCCCTTTATTTTGTGCTCTGGGTGGTAATGGTAAAAAGCAGCATCATGTCTAGTGCATTTGTGATCTTCATGTATGAACCCAAATTTCAAAGTCTAAATCTTTCTCTAGGAAGCCTACCATGTGATAGAGGGTGAAATTCTAAGCAAGTTTGCCTTTTACATCACCCTAAAATTCGGCCAAGTAAGAAAGTTATGGCGAGTCAAAGTCCTGATCAAACCTGATATTCTGGGGGGGTCATATTCCGAACATCAGTCATCTTATCAAAGATCACCCTGATGTCAGTTTATCACCCGATAATCATCTTGTCTAAAACATCCAAATGTCAAATTTATGTGATAACTACATCTACCCGTCACGCAGCCTTATATATTTTGCGGGGGTCATATTTCGAATGTCACCTAATATTCTGAATATCACTTGATGTTTCAAAGATCACCTGATCTTTCGAATATCACCCTGTCACAAAATATCTGCCCCTATGCCAATATCTTGATGACATCATGTAGGCCCAATAAACAAAGAAGATCAATATGACGGTGACGTCATCACCCTTTCACCTCGCGGAGATATGTTTCCAATATCACCCCATCCTATAACATGACAGTGACGTCATGATAGCTGCAGCGATAAAATGAAGACACCAACATGCTGACGTCACCCTGATCTTTTGAAAGAGAGGTCATTTTACTCATAGGGGGTCATCTTCTAAATATGACTCGATGTATAAAGCCTGACATGACGATGACATCATCCTTTCAGAGGGTGATATTCTTCAAAGTTCTTTCCTTAGGGTCATGTTCCTTGGATCCCGACTTCCTTCAATATGACCGTGACATCATCCTCTCACATTTGTAATGAAACTCGCCCATGATGATGATGTCATCATCATATCCTGACTTAATATGAAAGTGTCCAGAAGTCTACATGCAAGTGGCGGAACCGAAAGGTTATCAAAAGGGATTAAATTCTCATATGCATGTGGATTTTCATAAATTCATGAGCTTATATATGTTTTCGCACTTTCAAAGCATGATCTAACATATGTGTTTCTCCTCTTGCTAGTTGTTTAAATGATGATGCTTGACTTCTACATGATGACCGCAGGTGTGCAGGTAAGAACAGGAGGTGTATTGGCCAGAAGGATGGGGTTGATGAGACATTGTTAGCTCGCTCTGACTAAGGATCATCATGCCAATGATCCTAATGATGTACAACCCTAATACAAAAAGGTAGAAAAATAGGGTAGGTGGATTTTGAATCCATTTCAGAGCCCGATGGCGTGCAGGTGGAGATATGATGGAGCTTTAATGGCGACAGACATCCTAGGCGGTAGACCGAATCCTGAGAGGTCGCAAACACACCCGGAGGAGACAAGAATTTCAATGCAAGGCAAGAGGCTGGTGGAGGACGTTATTGAGGGAACTATGCCCTGTCTGGGTTCGTTGCTTGAGATTCTTGGCAAGATCCATTTTCCACTGTTAGATGTTGCATCTGAGGATGAGGACCGTGGATTTGGCTAGAGTTTCTTGGGCACTGTATTGGGGGGAAAACAGAGACATATATTTAGCCCCATTACTCTGTAGAAAAAGGAGGTCAATCATACAATATCGGACCTATAGCAATTTCATGTAGGAGATCAGATTACAGAGAGTAAGGAGGACTGAATTGTTGAAACATTCAAGGTTCTTCCTCTAGATCATTGAAAATGTACCTGTTTTATGAACATACTGTATGGAGATGAAGTTTCAAATTACATCCTGATTTTAAACCTTAAGTAATCTTCAAGTTGATTTATGGATATGTATTGGTGAATGTTGTGTTCTATAGAAGCACTTTCATTTCATTGCATGTTGTTGTCAACTCTACCCCTGAAGATTTGCACTGGATCATGTTGATTTGTGGAATGTCCTGGTGAAGTATGATTTTAGTTTTCTTCTCTCCATTGTTGTATGGGAACATGTATGTAGACCAATGATCTCAATCAAGTAATTTTAGGAATCTCACTTTCTCTAACCCTTTTTTTCTCATTTTAATCTCATAAAAATCACTTTTATAACTGCATATCATGATGAATATCAAGCAGAACAGAGGAATATGCTGACATCCCGTAGATAACTGAACATCATTAGCATATTCTGAGCTAGATGCATGTACCATTGAAAATATCATGCAGAGAACCACTAATAAGGGTAGAACTCATGCAAATACCCACTTAGACACAACATTTGGAGATATATGTTGTGTAGAGTAACCCCCTTTGAATGGAAGCATTGTTGCAAAAGCAAAATCTACTAATCTACGTAAGACCCCAAAATGGAAAACAGCAATACACATCAACCACAGAGTAACACCAGCAGATTATGAACTAATCATCGGGGACTTGGGATCATGAATTCTATGAATTCATTAGATCTTTCAGGATAAACAAGGGTTGTTGTGTAACTTTTGTTTGTGTGCTTGGTTGTGACTAACATCCATACCAACACCTAAATTGGCGCTAGAAGGAGGACCGAACAAGGAAACTGTAGATTCCTGTGAACATTGCTTAAATATCATATCAATTCCAAAATATGACCTTAAATCAACCAATATTTCTCCTTAAAAAGTTGGAGAAATCCTAGCTCCCAAGCCAAATACTAGGTCCAGATCTAGTGGGCCCTTTGAAGAACTACCTATCAGGGGATTCAGACCTAGAACTATGGACATTCATCACTCCCCTGATCGTAGTGCGTCAGAAGCTTCACCAGGGCGTACTCCTGTCACTCCCATTGGCTTCCAAACACCTACAGGGCCGCTTGTTACTCCTACAAGACAACCTGTCATACCCCAGATCCAACCCCCACCAGTTGCAATGTCATTTTTCATAGCAAAGTCACCTTTAACCTTCAATGCATATCATGCTTTGCCTAAAAATCTAGATAAAATTTGTCCTAGGTATCACCCATATCAAGATGCTGATGATCATGTGAGAACTTTCAAAGAAGCCTATTATAGGGCTAGGATTGAGCATGAAGATGTGGTATGCAGGTTATTCCCTTTTTCCTTAGGGGAAGAGGCCTATAACTGGTATATCAGTCTAGGTCAAGGTTCAGTCAGTTCATGGGATGCCTTGGGAAAAGCTTTCAAGGATGGCTTCAAGGTGCCTATAGATCCTTCAATGAACTACCATTTATTTGCCACCATCAAGAGATTTGAAGGAGAACCTATTGCAAATTTCAATGCAAGGTTCCAAAAGATGTTGTTTAAGCTGTCTACTCCCTATGTTGTAATAGATGAAGCTACTAGGAGCATTTATTACTCAGCCTTAGATCCCTTGACCTCCATGTTTATTAGGAGAGCACATCCCATAGTAAAAACTCTAGTAGGAGCTTTTGGGGAAGCTATCAAGGTCAACCAGCAATTAGCCCCTGCTCCCACACCAGAGGTTGCCTTCCCTACACTTCCAGGTTACCCAACATATCCTGTCCACCAATAGACCAATGGAGCCATGATACCTTCAACAGTGATGCCTGCCCCTTTGTAGATACCTCCACTCAGTGTCATGCCACCACCAAATAGGAATAACCAGATGTTACCATATCAAACACAATTACCTCATACTGTAGAACAATCCAACAATAACAATGGGTCTTCCTTTTTCAAGCCCTAGATAGAGAATGTAGTGGCCAAGGTTCAAGAAGAGAAAGAAAAAATCAAGGAAATATCAACCCAGTTAAGGAAACTTACTACTGAGGTCACCCATCTAAGAAATCAAAATTTCTACTCTCAGCCTAATCAAAACAGAGGTTATGCCAATGACAGACCAAATTATCCTGATAGGGGGTATAACAATAGTTACAATAATAATAATGGCAACAACAATCCTCCTAGATAGCCTAGAGTATGGAACACTAGGCTAAATAATGGTTCTTTGTGATCACCCTTAGACAATTAGCCTCCTAATGAACCTAGGCAGACCACCAAAGTAAACCTTGCAGAGGCAGCACTTACAAATTGGTGTAGGATACATAACACCAATGCTCATGTAGAGCTAGACTGCCCTCAATTCAGGATTGCTGCCAGCATTTTCCAAGCTGAAGTGGCCAGTACCTCAAGTAATCCACCTTATATAAAGGGAAATGAAATTGTCCCCTATGAGTATGATTCTGCCTTAGTACTGGAAAGCTTCATGCATCATCCGTATTAGTAGACAATCTCATCACATTAGGATTACACCTCAGCATGTGAGGAATCAACCTTGGCTTTTGAGTCCAACTATGTTTTCCCCTTTAAGGATGAGAATGAGCCATCAGTTGAGCATGAGGAAGTCAATGCTTGTCAACAGTAACCTCAGGGTAGACATAACTACAACTTGAGGAATAACTCAAATAGATCTGTTGATCCTCTGACCACATCCTTGCCTCCCAACAACTTCAATACTCCACCTGATCCCAAGGAAAGTAATAACCTTGGACTTCCCAAAGTCAATGCTTAGTACTTGACACCACAAAGTGCAACACCAAAAGCTGCAAATCTACCTCCTGGATTTGACAAGTTGGTTTCTTATCTGACTGATGAAATGAAAAGGATTAAGATTAGCTTGCCATTGTCAGAGTTGCTTAAAACCCCTACTATCAAGAATGCTTTCATGAGATCATTGGATGATCCTACTCAAAAGGAAGATAGTCATACCCCAGGCCAATTTAGAAATAAAGATCATGCTGCCAGAGATGTTAATGTCAAACCTAAAACCTCAGCTATTGTTCAAACTGTAGAGACCTCCCACATGACCCTGTACAAAGGTAAAAGTGAGTCACCTCCCTTCCTCCTTACCATAAGGATGTTTGGTAAGAATTTACACAATTGTTTGGTGGACTTAGGAGCATCTACCAATGTAATGCCCCTATCCATATGTAATGCTTTAGGGTTACATCCTTCTAAATCATTGAAGAAAGTGATGCAACTAGACAAAACAGAAGTAAGTGTGGTAGGGGAACTGACTCACATTCATATGCAGCTAGCATCGGATCCCAGAATCCAACACTATATTGATATTCAGGTAGTTGATATACCTGATACATATGGAATGTTGTTCAACAGAGACTGGTCAAAAACCCTCAACGGATACATGTCCACTGATTTCAGTCATATGTGGCTACCTTGGAAGGGTATACCAAATCAAATAAGAATAGATGTTGAACGCCGCATGAACCACATGATCACTGAATATAAAAAAACTAATGAGATCATGTATGTGGACATGGAACCTGGAGTTTACTCCATCAGACCCAAAACTACCAGCATAGAGGAGATCCTGATGCTCAACATCCATGATCATGATGATGACCCTCGGGATGATGAAATAAATTCAGAACCTGGTTGTAATCTTAGAAATAAAATAGAATTGGATCATTTCAAGAATTTTGAGATGCATTTATTTAAAGAGGCGCAATGCTGTCAGTTGTTAGGTATGCATGTTCATGATATTTTATTTGACGGATGGTGCAGGTTGCACAATGAGGCTCATTCTGAAAAGACTTGTGAAGTCTACCTAGATATGTTGGAGTTGGAACAAGCATATAATGAGGTGTCTTCATCATCATCCATGGTGAGCGTTACAGATAATAATAATGATGTTGATTCTCGTTTGTCTTCTACAGGAATAAGAGGATGCACATATCATAATGAAGGTTCTATTCATATGACGGAAGAAGTACTAGTGTGCAACAGGAGTAAAGCTAAAAGCAAGAAGAAAATCACCCCAGGGAGTGACTATTTAGTGGAGTCAGATTATGAGTTATCTGATGAGGATAGGGGTAGCAATCTATCCAATTTCAAAGAGTTCTTGTCAAAAGAGATTCAAAAGATGACACAGTAGCAGAGGCCTCCTCAGGATGTCTTGATTGAGGACTGGTGCAGGTTACATGAAGCACCTCATTCAGAAATGTCTTGTTCATTATGCCTGCATATTTTGAGAAGGCTGACGCTACCTAGTCTGAGGGATGATCCTCCTAGTGATAAGAAAAAAGGAGAAGTATCAGTTTCTCATAAGGCAGATAAGGTGATATCTAAGAAAGCTGAGATACCAAAGTTAAAATGGATATCTAGTGGTGCAGCCACTAGAGCTAAGAAAAAAAAAGAAGGCCCAAACAAGCTCTTAAATGAAGATAGGCCATGGATCCTTAGGTTTGATGGATCCAAGTCAAAGCAAGGAGCTGGAGTAGGGATATACCTCATTGATCCATCTGGAAAATCCTACTTGGCAGCCTACAGATTGTAGATCCCATGTATGAATAATGTGGTAGAGTATGAAGCTCTAATTCATGGGATATTGTTTGCACTTAGAAAGAAGGTGAGAATTCTACATGTCTATGGAGAATCAGAATTAGTTGTCAGATAGGTGAGAGGTATATACTCTTGCAAATACAGAAGGCTGTCCAATTATAGACATAGGGTGTGGGACTTAATAGAGGATTTCGATGCATTCAATATCACCCATGTCCCTAGAGAGCAAAACCACAAAGCAGATGCTTTGGCATAGGCTGCCAGTACTTTATAACCTCTGCCCATATCACGTTTAAGAAGATTCTCAGTTGAAATAGTATCAATGCCTTCAGTACCTGATAATGTAACTAATCTTCAAGTATTTGATGATGATCAACATATATTGGATTTTATTTCCAATAGAGGTGTTTTTGAGGCACAGATCATAGATGAAATAAACATGGAAGATCATGTCTGGGAAGAAGGAGAAATCTTAGAGTTGCCTAGAAATAGGATCCCTAAGGGAATGATAGAGCTAGAGAGAGCATTTGATCTAGACAGCATGCTGAAACAGAAGGATCTTCCAGAGGCTGATGAGGGCCAGTACTCCCAGGTTGACATTGGGTAGGGTGATAAAAAAAGAAATGTTCTGATTGGGAAGGTTTGCATAGAGGAAGAATTGAAAGGAATAACCCAGGCCCTCAAAGATTACATCCATGTCATCACCTGGATGTATGACGAACTGAAAACGTATGACACATTAGTCATCACCCATGCGATCCCTTTGAAGCCAAATGCCAAGCCCTTTCAGTAGAAGCAAAGACCTATCAATGCCTTGTTGGAGCCCATTATCTTTGAAGAAGTCAAGAGACTGCTCGATGCCAGGATCATATTTCCTGTGAGACATTCCACTTGGGTGGCAAACCTGGTCCCAGTGAGGAAGAAGAACGGCGATATCAGGCTGTGCGTGGACTTTAGGAACTTGAATAGAGCTTCTAAAAAGGATAATTATCCTTTGCCTTCTCTAGATGAAGTCTTGTAGATTGTGAACGGTGCCAAGATGATGTCCTTCTTAGATGGTTTCTCTGGTTACAACCAGGTGATGGTGGACATAATTGACAGATTGAAAACTGTGTTCACCATGAAATGGGGAATCTTCACCTATAGGTGCATGTTGTTTGGGTTGATAAACGCTAGAGCCACATTCCAGTGAGCAGTGGACATAGACTTCAGAGGCTTAATTGGAAAGTACATAGTAATATACATGGATGACCTGACAGTGTTCTTCAAAGAAAGAGGAAACCATGTAGAGGACCTAAGAAAGGTGTTGAAGAAGTGCGAGCAATACGGGATATCCTTGAACCTTAAGAACTTCATATTTGGGATGACCATAGGCAAATTGCTAGGCCACCTGATAACTGAGAATAGGATCATCATTGATCCTAACAGAGTAGAATCCATCATGAAGATACAACTACTTGGAAGCAAGACAGAGCTCAAATCTTACTTTGGTAAGATTAATTTTGTTAGGAAGTTTATCACCGGCTTTGCAGAGATAATTAGGCCCTTGAACACCATGCTCAAGATGGACGCTAAAATTGAATGGACACCGGAGGCTAGAGCAGCTTTTAAAGACATTAAGAAAGCCATGTCAGATGTTTTAGTCCTGATCAGTCCAGATTACACCAAGGACTTCTACATCTCCTCATTTGCTTCAGAGCACACTTCTGCAGCAGTGTTGACACAAAAAAATGAAGAAAAGGATGAGAAACCTATAGCCTTCATGAGCTACCCTTTTAGAGATGCAGAGCTCAAGTACATGGACGTTGAAAGATAGGCACTTGCCTTGGATAGAGCAGTCAAGAAATTTAGGCATTACATCCTGAGAAGTAAGGTGATTGCTGAGTACCTGATGTAGCAGTAAAAATGTTGCTAATGCAAAGTGAACTAGGGGAAAAGAGATTTAAATGGATCACTGTCCTCCAAGAGTATGATATGGATATTACCCCCATGAAGCTAGTAAGAGGACAAACATTAAGCTAGATGATATCAGAGATTGATCTTGGTATCATGAGCCAACAGTATGTTGTGAATGCAAAAGAAGATGGAGCATGGTATTCAGACATCAAACACATCCTAATCACTGGAAGGTGTCCCCCAAGATTGCAAGCCTCACAGAGGAGAGCCCTGAAGATAAGGTCACATAGATATATGATGAAAGGAGGAGTCCTTTTCAAGAAAAATTATGAGGGGATATACCTAAGGTGCCTGGAAAGATCAAAAGCAGATAAGGTGCTAGCAGAACTGCATGATAAATTTGGGACTGCACATGGATCATCCTTAGCCACCACTCATGCCATCCTCAGAGCAGGGTATTATTGGCCCACAATTTTCAAGGACACTAATGAACACACCAAGTGTTGTCATATGTGCCAGCTTGCTGCAAACAAAGAAAAATATGCTACTCAACCTTTGCAGCCAGTGATGGAGATGCGCCCATTTTCTCAATGGGGAATGGATTTCATAGGACCTATCAACCCTCCATCATCCTTAGGCCACAGGTATGTTTTAACTATCACTAACTACTGTACCAAGTGGACTGAAGCTGTCAGCAACAAAACATGCAATGTTGAGGATGTCATTAAGTTTTTGGAAAACAACATAGTGACCAGGTATGGAGTTCCGTATGCTCTAGTATGTGATAATGGATCTACTTTTGCTTCAATGAAACTATCAAGTTGGGATTTTGATCATGGGGTCATCTTAAAATTCTCCTCCAATTACTATCCCCAAGTGAATGGATTAGTAGAATCCACAAACAAGAACCTATTAAACATCATAAAGAAACTAATAGAGAAAAACCCAAGGGAATGGGACACTTTGTTGAAGTATGCCTTGTGGGTAGATAGAACCAGAAATAAGGCTGCATTAGAAAATTCACCTTTTCACTTAGTATATGGGGTAGATCCTATCCTCCTTGTTAACTTAAAAATTCCTACACTGTAGTTTGCACAAGAGTACCTAGGCATAGACAATAAACAGGAGTTAGGTTGCTGCAACTGATGCACCTAGAGGAAAAGAGAAGTGAAGCAATTAACCAATTTGCTAAACATCAGGCTGTTGTCAAGCACTGGTTTGACAAAAGAGCCAAAGTCAAGGCTTTTAGGATCTTAGATCTAGTCCTGATGTGGGATAAGGCACATGAAAGGAAGGGTGATCATGGTAAGTTTGACAAACTCTGGATAGGCCCCTTTCAAAATTCTAAAATTTTAGGAGACAACACCTACAGGCTCAAGTCCTTAACAGGTGAGGATGTTCCACTGCCAGTCAATGGATAGTTCCTCAAACACTATTTTTAGGCCTGAAATAGCATCATGACAGTCATGTGTATCATAGTGTACCTTTGTTGTATAGTTGTTTGTATAGCCTTTTGTTTTGTTTGTTTTGTTTTGGTTGCTTTGTTGTGTTTCCTCAGCAAGGATCTTTCTTTTGATTTAGAGTATGAAGGAGCAGATTAACAACCACTGAAAATAGTGCAAAATTCTAGTCATTAAGGTTAATTACTTGAAATTCATGCATAACTTGTTGTGACTGTCATGAATGTAGAGAGTCAGCTGACCTGTGAAATTTTGTATTCAATAAGAATGGGTTGAGTATTCAAGGAATGTTTCTCACAATGACACCTAAAATCCTTGGGTTTGTTGAACTTGCCAGTGTAGATATTAGGTGAAAAATTAGAGGTCACTCTTGCTACCGTTACAATTCTCAGCTTAATTTCAACAAGTGACCACTCCTTGCATCATGAAGTTGTAAATGCAATATCATATGAAGTTTCTATCAAATACATAAAAATATAAAGTAATAAAATGGATTTTACTAAAAATCTAGGTTAAGCCATCTAAGTAACTCTACCAGGGCTATAGACACTCGCTGGTAGTGGGGCTCTACTTAGGAGAATTGTAATGATAACCTTGCCAGGGCTATGAACGCCTACTGGCAGTAAGGCTCTATCTGGTTGGCTATGAGGGAACATCCTCACCTATGTAGACTAATATCAGTCACTGGCTTGTTTAACCAATCTTCAAGATGAGGATAATTATGAACAACGCACCCACTTAAACTGAAAGGAAAATTCATGCACCTTATTGAATACACTGAGTCTCAGGTTAAATGATGATTTGCAGGAGAGATAGTTGGAAGTTATGCATCTCTTTCTTTCATTTTTCTATAATGGTTTGAATTTTTGGTTGTTTTGTTTGGTTTCTAGTTGTTGTGATGTTCACAACACACCCCTTTTTTCTCCTTAGCAAAATGAAGACCCCTGCTGTGGCTTGCGCCCTTGTTTTTGTGCTCTGGGCGGTAATGGTAAAAAGCAGCATAATGCCTAGTGCATTTGTGATCTTCATGTATGAACCCAAATTTAAAAGTTTGAATCTTTCTCTAGGAAGCCTACCATGTGATAGAGGATGAAATTCTAAGCAAGTTTGCCTTTTACATCACCCCAAAATTTGGCCAAGTAAGAAAGTTATGGCGAGTCAAAGTCCTGGTCAAACCTGATATTCTGGGGGGTCATATTCCGAACATCAGTCATCTTATCAAAGATCACCTCGATGTCAATTTATCACCTGATAATCATCTTGTCTGAAACATCTAGACGTCAAATTTATGTGATAACTACATCTACCCATCACGCAGCCTTAAATATTTTGTGGGGGTTATATTTCGAATGTCACCTAATATTTTGAATATCACCTGATGTTTCAAAGATCACCTGATCTTTTGAATATCACCCTGTTGCAAAATATTCCCCCTATGCCAGTATCCTAATGATGTCACGTAGGCCTGATAAACAAAGAAGATCAATATGACAATGACATCATCACCCTTTCACCTCGTGGAGGTATGTTTCCAATATCACCCCATCCTATAACATGACGGTGACATCATGACAGCTGCAGTGGTAAAATGAAGACACCAACATGCTAAAGTCACCCTGATCTTTTGAAAGAGAGGTCATTTTACTCATAGGGGGTCATCTTCCGAATATGACCCGATGTATAAAGCCTGACATGACGATGATGTCATCCTTTCGGAGGGTGATATTCTTCAAAGTTCTTTCCTCAGGGTTGTGTTCCTTGGACCCTGACTTCCTTCAATATGACCGTGACGTCATCCTCTCACATTTGTAATGAAACTCGCCCATGATGATGATGTCATCATCATATCCTGACTTAATATGAAAGTGCCTAGAAATTTACATGCTGGTGGCAGAACCGAAAGGTTATCAAAAGGGATTAAATTCTCATGTGCATGTGGATTTTCATAAATTCATGACCTTATATATGTTTTCACACTTTCAAAGCATGATTTAACATATGTGTTTCTCCTCCTGCTGGTTGTTTAAATGATGATGTCTGACTTCTACATGATGACCGCAGGTGCGCAGGTAAGAACAGGAGGTGCATCAGCCAGAAGGATGGGGTTGATGAGACATTATTGGCTCACTCCGACAGAGGATAGTCATTCTGATGATCCTGATGATGTGCGGCCGCGATACAAAAAGGCAGGAAAATAGGGTAGGTGGATTTTGAATCCATTCCAGAGCTCAATGGCATGTAGGTGGAGATACGATGGAGCTTTAATGGTGAGGGATGTCCCAGGCGGCAGACCAGATCTTGAGAAGTCGCAAACACACCTAGAGGAGACAAGGCTTTCAATACAAGGCAAGAGGTTGGTGGAGGACGTTATTGAGGGAACAACGCCCTGTCTGGGTTCGATGCTTGAGATTCTTCGCGGGATCCAATTTCCACCATTAGATGTTGCATCTGATGATGAGGACCATGGATTCAGCTAGAGTTTCTTAGGCACTATATTGGTGGGAAAACAAAGACATATATTCAACCCCATTACTCTATAGAAAAAGGAGGTCAATCATACAATATCAGACCTGTAGCAATTTCATGCAGAGATCGGATTATAGAGACTGAGGACTGAATTATTGAAACATTCAAGGTTCTTCCTCCAGATCATTGTAAATGTACCTGTTTTATGAACATACTATATGGAGATGAAGCTTCAAATTACATCTTGATTGTAAACCTTAAGTAATCTTCAAGTTAATTTCTAGATATGTATTGGTGAATGTTGTGTTCTATAGAAGCACTTTCATTTCATTGCATGTTGTTGTCAACTCTACCCTTGAAGATTTGCACTGGATCATGCTGATTTGTGGAATGTCCTGGTGAAGTATGATTTCAGTTTTCTTCTCTCCATTGCTGTATGGGAACATGTATGTGGACCAATGATATCAATCAAGTAATTTTAGGAATCTCACTTTCTCTAACCCTTTTTTTCTCATTTTAATTTCATAAAAATCACTTTCATAACTGTATATCATGATGAATATCAAGCAAAATAGAGGAATATGCTGACATCCCGTAGATAACTGAACATCATTAGCATATTCTGTGCTAGATGCATGTACCATTGAAAATATCATGCAGAGAATCACTAATAAGGGTAGAACTCATGCAAATACCCACTTAGACACAGCATTTGGAGATATATGTTGTGTAGAGTAACCCCCTTTGAATGGAAGCATTGTTGCAGAAGTAGAATCTACTGATCTACGTAAGACCGCAAAATGGAAAACAACAATACACATCAACCACAGAGTAACACCAGTAGATTATGAACTAATCATCAGGGACTTGGGATCATGAATTCTATGAATTCATTGTACCTTTCAAGATAAACAAGGGTTGTTGAGTAACTTTTGTTTGTGTGCTTGGTTGTGACTAACATCCACACCAACAGTGTGTTCCTCCACAAAGCCCTCAAAACTATGTCTTTATGCTTGAGTGGCCTTTGCCTATGACATCTGTCGCAGTCTGCATCATTTATAATATGAAACACATTAAAAATGGGACCCATAGCCTTCATCGCACATTAGCTTTCAAAGGAAGAAACTGGGATAAATGGCATCTTCTGTGCGCACGCCAGCTAACACATGGCAGCACCTACATTACTGCTTGAAACATACTGTGCTTTTGAAACTCCCCGTGGAAGCTGACTCTTGGTGCAACCTGCATCAATTTAAAATATTTAAGTTTCTCACTGAAAAAGGGCATAAACAAAATAACTCTATCTCTGCGACCACCACGTGGCATTCTCTGCAGCTTGGAATTTGAAACATACTGTGGCCCACCATCCTCTTTACAAGCATCAAACATGATATGGAAAGAAAAACGCAGTAACTTCCACAACTAAATAAAGAGACACGTGGCAAACTCCACACAAAATAAAGAACTTTAGGGACTGCCTCCACATGCTACATGTGGCGACACCCACAGCAAAGCTGAAACTTGAAACATTGAAAATATTTTCTATGTGGCGCACTCTACACAAAAATTAATATTTAGTGACTTTAACTGTGACTTGACACTTGGTAGCTTCCACGCAACGCATTATTTCACACAGGGATTCCTTTGAAACTTGCATAGAAACAAAAGAGACCCACAAACTTGCTGCAACTGAAACAAAATGTAGAGTTTTGACACTTTGTTATCGGTGGCTCTGATCGAATTCCCCTATTTTCCACTTCACATCTCTGCTTGCTTTCTCTTCTTAAACAATTCTGTCAAACTTAATTGCAATGATTTTGAATGTTATCTCAGAGGATTTCTTCTTCGTCTGCAATTAATTGTTTGAGCATTTCAATTTTCTTGATTGTTGTGAAATGTCACATCATCATAACTTCTCTCATCAACATGATTTATACTATTGGAAGGGCTTGTAGAGTATTCGCTGATAGTAACATCTTATACGGATCGGCATGACTGGTAACTTTCTCTCTGATGAAAGGCCATTAGAATCATTTTCTCCATCAGTGATCATTAAAATCTTCTCCCAGACCCCTATTCTCATGCCAATAGCCATTTCAACAAGTTTCTCATGGATCAGTATGACTAACATGAGGTCTTGCCGATGTTAAGAATTTGAGGCCCTTTACATTATTTGTGTTAAAAGTCATAGGATTTTATGGGATATATCAGTTGTTTTTCTAGTTTTGGGCAGAATATTATTGGTTTGGTTAGACATGATTGGGTATAAAGATGGGAAAATTTTAAATTTTCCTATCCCAACATAGACCATATCACCATGATCAGACAATTGAAATCCATCCAGTTGCTCAATGTATACTTCTTCTTCCAAGTCACCATTCAGGAAGGCAGACTTGACATCCATTTGATATACTTTGAAATTCTTAAAGGTAGCAAAAGCAAGAAATAATTTGACTGCTTCAATTCTTGCCACCGGAGCAAAAGTTTCTTCAAAATCAACTCCTACTTAAGAATAACCCTTACAGACCAATCTGGCTTTGTTTCTGACTACTTCACCATCTTCATTCAGTTTATTTTGGAAGACCCATTTGGTATCAATCACATTTTTGTTTCTAGGTCTGGGAACAAGATCCCAAGTGTGATTTTCTCAATCTGCATCAACTCTTCCTCCATTGCTTTGGCCTAGCTTTCATCATTGCATGCTTCACTTACTATTTTTGGTTCAATCTTTGAAATCAGACAATACTTCTCTGAATCTTGAGCAATCTTTCTTCTTGTTTGAACACCTTTGCTTCTATCACCTATGATCTAGTCTTCAGAATGATTTAGTCTTACATACCTGGGAGTTTTGGGAACTTCTTACACATATATTTCTTGGATAGGTTCATTCAAGCTTATCTCTTCTTCCTGTATTACAAGATTGTCTAGATCAGTCTGAATCTAAACTATAGAAGGGGCTAGATCTTCTTGGACTAGAACACCATTCTAATCATCTGCTTCATACTCACAAAACCTTGAAGGATTTTCAATGCCTTCATCAACCTTCACATTTGTACTTTATACAATCTTTCTTAATCTCTTGTTATAACACTAGTATGCTTTTCTTTGAGTAGAGTAACCCAAGAATATTCCTTCATCACTTCTAGCATCAAATTTTCCAAGGTCTTCATCTCTTTAAAGTAACATTTACTACCAAAGACTCTAAAATACTTCATAATAGGAGTGATGCCAAACCAGAGTTCATAAGTGGTCTTACCAGTTTTGCTTCTGATTTGTACTTGATTAAGAGTATAGACAACAGTGCTTACAACTTCTCTCCAGTAGATCTGAGGGACATTTACTTCCATTATCATGGTTCTAGATGCTTCCTGGATGGTCTAGTTTTTTCTTTCCCCTACTCCATTCTACTGTGGAGTCCTTGGAGCAGATAACTATCTCTTTATCCCATGTTTCTAACAGAATTCTATAAACTCTCTGGATGTGAATTCTCCACCTCTATTAGACCTAAGACATTTTATGTTTAACCCAGTTTCATTCTCTACCATAGCCTTGAATATTTTGAATTTCTCAAGAGCTTCAGATTTCTCTTTCAGGAAAGTCACCCACATCATCCGAGAGTGGTCATCAATCAGTAACATGAAATATCTATCACCTTGCAAACTTTTGATGCTTGCTGGTCCACATAGATCAGTATGTATTAAGTCTAATAGTTTGGTAGAAGATTGTTCTTTGCTTTTAAATGTGACTCTGCTTTGCTTACCGAATTGACATTCTTTGCACATACTGTTAGTAGGTTTCACCAGTCTTGGAAGATCTCTTATAGCCTGAGTGTTGCTTATCTTGATGATATTATCAAAATTTACATGACACATTCTCCTATGCCACAACTAACTCTGATCAATTTGAACAAATAAACAACTTTTTCCAGTACCAACCAAGTGGAAGATGTTACCTTTTGTTTGAGTACTGGATGCAATCTCTATTCCAGAACTTTCAAAGATCTTACATTTTCCATTTTTTGAATCAGAGATCATAGCCTTTGTCCACCAACTATCCAACACTGAGGAGATTGTGCTTCAAACCTTCAACATATAGTACATCACTGGTTTTATTCTTTCCATCAAAAGAAATAGTTCCTCTACCTCTAATTCTGCCAGCAAAATTATCACCAAATTTTACAACACCTCCTTCATATCTTTCCAGATTTATGAACTTATTTTTGTCACTAGTCATATGGTGGGAGCATCCATTGTCAATGACCCATTCATCCTTTTCTTCAACTTGAGCAACCAGAACTCTTTCTACCAGTTTATGATTGATAGATTTAGTGGGTATTGGATCTTCTTCCTTGATGGAAATAAACACCCAATCACTTCCAGATTGGTTTCCTGTCTCTGATTCATCATTTGTTACTCGTTCATCATCATCATCTTTATGAACATAGTAACATTTCCTTTGAAATCTTGATCCATTTGGATTTGTCCTTGAGAATCTTTCTAGACACCTTGAGGCAAAATGACCAATCTTGTTGCAGTTGAAACATTTGAAGGGAAATTTTCTTTTATACTTACTAGATCCTCTTGGCAATCTTTTTGCAATAAGGGCTTCAAGTTGAGCAACTTCTACCTCATCTTCTTCCAGATCTTTTCTTGCTTTTTCATACCATGATAGTTTCTTTGAGGAGTTCTCTCTTGAATCATACCTTTGTTTTCCTTTTACAGAGGTACTAGCTTTGAATGTAGATTCAGTCTTGGGGGGTGCATCTCCAAACTCAGCCAATTTAAATGTAGCTACTTTTCCAACCAATTGATCTCTTGTGATATTTGATAAAGATCTGAATTCTTCAATAGCAGCAACCTTGTGTTTGTAAATAGGATGTAGGGATCTAAGAACTTTGGCAACAATCTCATCTTCATCCAAGGTTCCACCAGCACACCTAATGCCACAAACAAGCTCATTTACTTTCAGCATAAATATAGTGATATTCTCATCTTCATTCATCTTCAGGTTTTCAAATTTTCCTTTTAGACTTTGTAGCTTGGCACATTTAACATATTTGTCTCCTTCATGCAGAAGTTCCATCTTTAACCAATTCTCATATGTAGTTTTTAAATCCATAACGTTTGTCAGCTCTGAATCAAATAAGGCACTTAGTAAGGCTTCTTTAGCTCGAAGATTATCTTCAGCATCTCTAAATTCATCTACAGTTATCAGACCATTCTTTGGAGGAACATACTTCTTTGTAGTCATGGTCCAATATTGCATTCCCATACATTAAAAGTGACATTCCATGCAGCTTTTCCACAGAGTATAATTAGTTCCATCAAACCTCGAACTATCCTTCTTGTAGAAGACATCCTGGATCTCCTCAAGCAATTAAGCTCTTTTAGAGGAACTTAGCTCTGATACCAATTGTTGGTTTTAGGATGGACAACTGAGAGGGAGGGTGAATCAGTTGTCACCAAAACTTTCTTTTCTTTAAACACTTAAATCCTTCTTATATTTCTACAGCATGATAATGATTCAATCATGGAAGCACAATGCAATAATTCAAGAGCAGAAACAAATTAACACATATGACACTAAGATTTTAACGTGGAAAACCTGGTTAAGGGAAAAACTATGGGGTGACTAACCCAAGATTGTATTCTCTATTAAAAGAAAAAGAAGAACAAAAATGGCACTTGCCAATTAGGGCTCATTGCCCAAGCACACTACTCACAAGAGGCCCACTGCCTACAAGAGACACACTGTCTACAGAATAATAATATAAATATTACATACTTGAACTGGACATTAGCATCTTCACCATGCTTCAGACAGTTCCATTTAAGCTCAACACTTCTACTCTACTTTTTGCTCTTCTCCTCTCTACCACTCTCTCATCTTCAGCAAGATACTGTGAAATGACTTTGCAATTCTTTTTTATACATGACATCAACTTTGGAATGATCATCAAAGTTAGCACAACATATTCTATTACAAAGCAATTACAAAAATACAACTTGATTTGTTACAAGAACTTCATGCATATCACCACACTGTTGGCCACACATATCTAAGACTTCAATCTTCTTTGAGGAACACCCCATGCTTCACAAAACATCTTCAAGATTATCCACAAGGTGTGTAAAACATCTAGTTGGCCATGATTAGGAAGAACACCATCACCCAAGAGTAAATTTTTATTTACAAGCTCAATCTTCAATGCGGACCGCCAACACGAACTAGACAAAATCTAGAGACCCCCACAAGATTACTTGAATCACCAAGAACATCCACACCACTTCTACTTACTGAAATCATTCACATCATCATCTGGAACCTCAAGAACACAGTCTATCATCATTGTCACATTAGAATAAATGCTTGCGGACCTCTAGACCATGAACCAATTGAGTTGTCAATTCACATTAGCTTCCTAAACATTCCACCAAATCTATAGAACAAGATATTGCATTTCTGGATCTCACCGGACCTACTTGTGTCACTTTGTCACCTCTAAATAGCTGCAAGAACTAGTTTTACTCATATGGCCATAACTTCTCCAAATCTTCATGCGAACCTCTCAAATCTTGATTGGATCATCTTTAGATACATATCTACAAACCCTTTGATGTGCATTCTCTAATCTTCATCTAGTTGGGATCTTCACTTCATAGAGCTTCACTATCTTCACTATTTCTGATAGGATTAATTTTCTCAATATCCTTAGCACACAGCTCATCCAATCCTTGACATCAATGCAACAGGAGTATGTTGACATCAATGACAACACTAGTTAGGCCCATACTTGTAACAGAAAATTCATGTGAACTAACAATGTTATCAAGTTCTGAGTAGCAAAATGATGACGAGGGGCTAACTAGGAAGCAGATAGATGAGAGCATCCTTAATTTGGACAGTTGAGAAGCTGATGTACTTGCAAGTACTATCCAAATTGAACAGAAGAAAGAGGTTGCATTATGAGGTATGGTCCTTGACATTCCTCCAAGTTCTCAGAGAATCAGTCGGGAAGGTACCTTAGATCCTATAATGGATCAAGAGGCTTCTTATGGATTTGATGATATCTTGTGTACCAATATAGTTGATGAGTTTTGTACAAGATTGAGTAATATGGTTTCAAAGGATCTCCCTCAGAAGGTTGAGTTTGAAATAATAGATAAGCAGAAAGAAGCTGGCAATGAGAATCCAAGTTTCATCCTTTCTAGAGGATGCCCCATTAGACATTTGGACAATGAAGTGGCCAACAAGCTTCAAGGCATTTCTAATGCCCTTAGGAAAGAGACTATAGTCGAGTAGCAACAGACAAAACTTGCCCACTCATGGCTGATCAGAGGTATGTTTGAACATAGTCAAGAAATTCAAACCTTTGGTTGTGTTTTTCAAGATGCATTACAACATTTTGTAAGGCATATTTTTACCTTCAACCCCTCATTGCCAGTGTGTAAGCATGAGAAAAACCCTCGATTAGTTAGGAAGGGGAGTTATTTCACTCAAACAGTGAATGGATATGTTTGATCAGCATGTTGGCCAGTTAGAGTAGGTTAGGTTAGTGTTTTTCAGTGAATATGTGCTCATGCACATTTGTTTTGGCCATCAGGGCCTGTTAGTTTGCTTTCAATAGAGTTTGTTTTCAATTATCTGTTGTTGTTTGAACTATTGGAGAGCTGAATTACAATGTTTTCTGAGTTTCTAAGAAGGACATAGTATGACTCAATGCCCAATGGATGTCAAGGTAACTAGTTAGATGCTTAGCAAGCAAGCATATAGTAGAAGTTGCTAGAAATGTTACCATTTTTTACCACAGCTCAAAAATTGGCTGAGCAAATTTAACATTCATCATTTTTGAATGAGGTTTGATTTACTTCTGTTATGTGATAGTTGCATAGTTATTATGATAAATTGAGTTTAGTTGTTCAGGAAGGAAAGAAAAGTTTCAAATCATTCATTGCATTGCAAAACAGTAAAACGAGATAAGTATTCATTCATCACAATGGTTATTCATTTTTAAGTTTGAATACATAAAGGAATAAACATTGCATAGAAGGAAACTAAGACATATCAGATGTCCCACACAAGCTGTGGGTTGTAGCTGAACTCATGCAAGTATAAACAAAATACTATACATCTAATGAAGGAGGAGGGAGAGATATAGCCATCATTTCCGTGTGTTGATTGATCTTCATAGTAGCCTCCAGTCCTGCTCCCGACCTTGGCATGTACCTAAAAAATTATGGGAAGGGTCTCATTAGATGCTTCAGTTATAAAAATCCTTCATCTACCAGAAGAGGCATAATACTTTAGTTATAATGCATTGATTAAATGAGCAACATCCATATGCAGAAGGAACTAAAGAGAAGCAAACATAGAGCATCATTGTTTTATTTTAATCTATTTGTTTCATGTGTAGGTATAGGACAAATCATGAAGCTAATTGAAGGCATTCAGCATGTGGTATCAAATGGGCTCCCACAAGGGTTGAGCCCAGCGTGTTACTTCCCCTTGATTTCATAAGGGATGAATAGAAAGAAGAAAATCATGGATCACTTTCACATGACAAGCTGAAGGAATGGCACGAACAATCATATGCATTAGTCCCATTTCAAGACATGACCATGATTTCACTTCAAGGTATGAAATGCAACCAAGAACATGACCTAAACTAATGAAGGACAACACTCAATGCATATAACAACTGATGTCATTGCTCCAACTATCATGAAAATTACATTCTCAGGCATGATAATGATTAGGAGTACATAATGCATATATGATCATCAGATTGATAAAAGAATAAGTGTTCACAAGTCATGCCTATTTGATGATTGATTACTCATCCATGATCAATAATACAATAGGAGTATCCATTATAAACCAATAAGAAAGTTTACAAGAACAGGTGAGTACCAAACATTATACTTTCTCATTTAAGTGGAGTAGAAAAATCAAATTCAGAATTAAGTTACATAAGTTTCCTTTTAAATGATGAAATATATCCAATTATACTTCACATTTTTCTATTGGCATTTTAAGCATCAGAACAGTGTGTACCACATGCCATATTCAATGTATATTTATGAAAGAAACATGCTAGTATTGCAAATCTAGAACAAAAGAATACAAGACAGCCAGATCAGATGGCTCATTTTGTCTTTGACAAACTTCTAAAAAGGATCAAAAGAACAATTCATTACATGTGGGACAATAGAAAATCATTATCATGTGGCAGAAGAATAGTTAAATAGGTGTGGTCATCATCTTTCATGATACGGAATGTCATTATGTGTCAAAGTGAAGTGTATAAGTGCATAGCTACATCTGGTTATGAATGAGTTCAACAAAATCTTCATCATAAGAAATGATTTGTCAAACTGGTGACACAAGATATAGTGGACCTAATTGATGTCCTACATGATATCTTACATAATGCATTTCATATGTTAAAGTATAGAGAAGAACAACAAAAAGTCATCATGTTGCCACAGTACATAAAGAATAGTCCACTAGACTAGTAAGTGAAGCTGAAGAAATGAAGACACATATGCTGCTAGAGAGAAGAGGAGTTTTAAGTTTAAAGCCAACAATATACACCCATGAAGGAGAAAATGGAACTACAGAGATAGAGAACAACGTGTGAAATTCTCACTTTTCTTAAACATGTTGGAAACAAGGCAGAGAACAACAATATCATCCTCATGAACCCAAATTTGGTGATACCCAGAATGAAGATCCAACTTGGAGAAAAAATGAGCACCATGAAGCTCATCAACAACAGGAATCAAAAACTTATCCTTGATTGTGAAGTGATTAAGTGCTTGGAAGTCAATGCAGAGGTGCCATGACCCATCTTTTTTCCAGACAAGAACAACTGGTGAAGAAAAGGAACTAGTACTAGGGTGAATGATACCTTGCTTCAGTAAGTCCCCAACGAGCATCTCAATCTTTGTCTTTTGTTGAAAGGGGTAGCGGTAGAGATTGATGTTGGAAGGAATGCTTCCAAGAAGGAGCTGAATACGATGGTCCTCTAGTCATGAAGGTGGTAATCCCACTAGTTCAGCAAAGACACATGCATATCTATCCAAAATTTGTTGTAGATCCAAAGGAGTAGTGGAGACCACGGATGGTTGCATCTGAATGCAATGGAACTAAGAAATGACACCATGTGAATTCTTCTTAAGGAGATTTTCCATGCGATGTGAACTGATGATGCTGAGAAACCCTAGTTGTAAGCCCTTCAATGTGTATTTGTGCCTATTGTCTAAAAATTGCATCCAAAGTTCAACAAAATCCCATAAGATGGGTCTAAGTGTGCGTAACCATTGAGTGCCCAAAACCACATCACATCTACCTAAGGGAAAGGAAAACATGTTAGAGCATAGGTTATAATCTCCAATAAAGATACACACATTGCGACACTTCCCTTTGCAAGGTAATGTGCCCCCATTGGCAATCATGAATTCAAAGTTGGAGCAAGGATGGACAAAACAATCATCCTATTTGTTGATCTGAGGGTCAATGAAGTTATGAGTGCTACCAGAGTCAATGAGTATTGTAAGAGAGATCTTATTGAAGTAACCCTTGACCCACATGGTTTGTGGGGTGGTGACTCCTACTAAATCATGGAGAGAGATCTCTGGGTGGTCTTCCTGAGAATGAGGGTCAACAAGCGGCTACTAAATGTCGACTTGATGATCTACTGTATCCTGAGCATCTTCATAAACTTTAGTTGCAGGCAGAGAATCCATATCCAAGAGATAGAGCTTTTGCTCAACACATCTATGTCCCCGAGTGAATTTCTCATCACAATTATAACAAAGCTATTTTTTCTCTACATGCCCTCATCTCTACTTTAGATAAATACTTGATAGGAGTTGTTCTAGGAGCTAGCATGATTGGAGGTCTTTGGGAAACCATATTTCTGATACCAGATGAGAGGAATCTCCTATAACAATATAATAAAAAATGCATGAAATAACATAAATAGCAGAACACAGAAGGAATTTATTGCTTACAGGCCACTTCGAGGGGGCAACCTCCTTTGAGAAAGCTCAATACAATAAATTCGTGGATGCCTTCATTGGCCTCAACACGTACTTATATACTAAGTCTAATCTAAACAACTATTACTCCCCATGAATGTGGGATAATAGAATATACTCACAGGATGACTTACAAAGCATATGTGTCCAACAATAATAGACTAACAAAGTAAAGAGAAGGGCTAAACACAGGTTCCTAACATAATTCTATCAATTCTCACTTTGAATCTCTTGAAAAATTGGCAGAAACTAAGGTTCTCAAAGAGTTCTCTAAAAAAAGGTTCAGTGAGGTACAAGGACTAATTAACAATGACAGAAGAACCTTAGACATTGGAATAAAGAGCATTGAAAATGCCCTTAAGGATGGAGGAGATATATATAAATTTTGTTTATCTTGGCCTAAAGTTTTAGTGCACATTGAAAATAAGTTGAAAGAACAAGAAGAAAAGTTGTTAAGCTTGTCCCAGAATTTTGATCCTCTTACTATCTCTCTGGTAAACCAAGAATGTCAGGTAGTTGTCATCATAAATGAGATAAAGAAACTCATTAAGGAGAAGAGGAATCTGATGGATAGAATGGGTGAACTTAGGGGAATAATCCTCCCTAAGTTAGAAGTGTTGAATGATGCTTTAATAGATGCTCAAAGTACAGCCCGAACCAGTAATCCAATAGATTTGAAGAGGGCAGAAGCATATACATTTTTATTAAGTGGACACATCTCCATTTTGGATAGAATAAAGAGGAGTTGGGCCACAAAAATTGTACAGTTGAGGACAACCTTTGCGAATATATTTACGTATATGTAAGTATGATTTGTTTATACATATGCAACCATGTATATGATAATTTTTCCATAGTTTTGGTATGCGAATTCCACCCTTTGCCATTGATGTCAAAGGGGGACTAAAGAACAGTGAAAAATGAGGAATCCAACAAAGGGGGAGCTTCAGTAAAATAGTGCAAAGAAACATAGCACAAGCAAAGGGGGAGTCACTGTGACACTTAGCCATTTTTCACTAAGTGTTGCCATCAATGCCAAAGGGCGAGATTGTTGGCAAGAGAAATTGTGTGGCTTCATAAGTATTGTCATTGATGGCAACAAAATCTATCCTACACATCTGCAATACATAATATGCCTATACCAGAAGTCAGGATGGAAATTGTTTTGGTCCGGTGAACAAGAACAGAGTATGTAACAAGATCTAACAATCAGGTCTAGATCTCTCAGATGGTGTAACTCAATAAGTTACAGACTTGGATAAGTCAAGAGGGGTATCATGACTATTATATTCTAGAGATTTAGCCTCCGGTGATAAAACATGAAAAAGATATGAGCATCTGAGTATTGGATTCTAGTCAGGCATAACAGACAGAGGAAGAACTGACCGATAGAGTATCAGATCTTAATCTAGATGTGCAAAAGGTGTTGATCAAGCAATTTGTGGCATTATACATTGTTGGATGACATGATTAATAACTTCTATGCCTATGCTTTTGATGCGCATCACTAATCAAGCATGGATTCAGTTGACAGATCAATAACTTGCAAATATCTCAGGTGTTCTTGTTGCCGACTAAGAAATTGTTGGAAATCCTTGATGCGGATATATATACCTCATGGATTCAAGCTTGTTATAGTGTGGAAGTTATAGTATGATGAATTAGGTGTGAAGAAAAGCATAG
The DNA here is from genome assembly GCA_027924645.1 of Cunninghamia lanceolata. Lineage (NCBI taxonomy): Eukaryota > Viridiplantae > Streptophyta > Pinopsida > Cupressales > Cupressaceae > Cunninghamia > Cunninghamia lanceolata. The sequence continues at coordinate 10,133,208 of BSBN01000346.1, read as the reverse complement.
TCAAGTGTGAAGGCAGTAATTTAAGCCTGGAATGTGACAGGAAAGTTATATTGAGCAAAGGAAGAATGAAATGTGTCAGATCAGTATACTGTGCCAAATCAAAACTAAATTCCTACATGTATAGATGATGTTCACTAGTTCAAACACCTTGGTATCATCTATAATCATTTGTAGATAGTGAGTCTCTTGTAGGTAGTGGGCCTCTTGTGAGCAGTGTGCTCAGACAGTGAGCACTAATTGGCAAGTGTCAAATTTGTACTCTTATTCTTTTAATAGAGAATACAATCTTGGGTTAGCCACCCTGTGGTTTTTCCCTTAGAAGGGTTTCGACATAAAAATTCTTGTGTTATGTGTTAATTCCTTTTCAGTTCTTATGATTGCATTGTTTTGATATAGCACTAAATGATAAGATAAGAAAAGAAAGTAAAAAAAGAAAAGTTATAAGATAACTGCTTCACCCCCCCTCTCAGTTATCTACATTGTTTCCAGCAAAACCCTCACTTTAAAGATAGGAAACTCCAAACTTTTCATATCAAATGAAAAAGAGCAAGCTACAGAACACATTATATGCCACGTTCGTGCTCTATAAGAAAGTATTTTGAGATGCCCAGCTAACAAAAAATGAAACCCCCATCACAATTTATACATACAAAAATGAAAGAAGCAATAGTTGAAAGAGACAGATCGAACTCACAGTATGGAGTTGCAGAGGAGAAAAACTATATGGCCGCAGCCCAGCTTGAGCTCTTTGTCATTTTTACCATATTCATGAAGTTCAACATAGAAGAAGCCAAGTAAATGTATATCAAGCTAAGAAATTGAAGAGATAGCTACTATGGCTGTGGCCATTTAAGAAAGAGATGCCACTAAAATGAAGTCAAAATGCCATTTTAAGCTTCAGATTCATACTCACCCAGTTTGGCCTATCATTTTGACTCAAGAAATGCAACATTTTCAACCATAGAAGACCAGATATGGAGGATAGTATGCAGAGCCATGAAACCCCAAGTCGGCAGCAAGGAAGTTGCAAAGCAAACTCAACACCAACAAAAAATGAAATGACCAAATTTTTAGGGTTTGAATATGTTTTTGTTTGACGTTCTCTTCACATTTTGACTTTGCAAACAAACATAAGTATTTTATCCAAACAACATCATGGTCAAAACCTTGTAATTAATGGTGCCTAGCCATTATGACTTGAAGTGGCCGACATTCCCTCTTTTGTTTGATCTTTGCAAGTCAAAGTTAAATATCATTAATGGATAAAGTTTATGCTTTTGATAAACTTTCAAACCTTTGAAGTGCCTGACACCTAAGTGCAATCAAAGTATCATGCATGTGGTCGAGAATATTTGACATCCCACTTATGCATTTTTCTATTTCCTTCATATATTTCAAATGTATGCACAAGATCAAAGCAATAACCTTTGGAGATGAGAAAAGCATGCAAGATGATGGTATGGTAAAGGGGGTCAAATTTGACATGGTGACATTTGCATAAGCAGTGAGGTAGCATTGCCTAGGACAAGAAGATAGTTATGAGGTGGCAGAGTTGACACATGGATATGCATTTGTGGCCTTTAAGGATTTCATTTTTTTGCATATATGTGTAACATTTTCATCATTTTTTTATGATTTTTATAGAAAATCATTTGAAATGTCTTATAAATATCTTGGTGAAATTATAGGCCAGATATTGTTTTATTTTTTGCAAAAATCATATCAGATATAGATATAGAATAAAATTGCCATAGCATAGTAAAGTTAGTTTTAAAGCAATCATTGACAAATTGCTTTTAAAACTTAACTATTTTTAGGCAATTTATAGGCTAATAAAATAGATCAAATATCCCATTTCAATTTTTTTTATTTAGAGTCATATAGGACAAATATTGGAGCTTTCATGAGCAAAGAAAAGTAGTTTTATGGTGGGACCACATGAGAGGGCAGTTTTGTAGCTTTATTTTGTAGATTGGTGGTAGATCTAGTGCTTTATTTTTGGCTTTCATAAGTAGCTAGAAAATGGACTTAGGGTCTATTTTTAGGAGCTTTTTCATCTTTCTTCAGAGGAGATCTTTTGGAGGCATTTATACAAGAAAAGTATTAATTTTTCTTAGTCAGTTAGCATTAGTTTCTTCTCTCTTGTTCACAGGCAGAGTTGTATACAAACAATTGGCTCATATTTTATTTTCATGCATTGTACTCCTTCCAGTTCTAATAGCAAATCATCTTGTTTCACATATTTTGTAGTCTTGATCTGATGTTATATTGTGACTTTTTTTATCCTTTATTATGTCTCAATGCTATTAAAACTTAGTTTTTTCTTGGTTGCAGTTTGTGTTTGATCCAAACCTTGTTGCAAATCACTTGAGGGATAAACTATAAGTGGAATTGTGAAGTTTTAAGTTTGAGGAGCTATCTTGTGAGTGATAGAAATTCATCAAGTTTAGATTCTAGAGTTAGTTTGCATTTCAATTACATCCTTCTATCCTTTTTCCCCTCAAGTCATTAGTTTAGGAATTATAAGAGAACCAAATCACTCTGGAGATTCATTCTCATAAAAGGAGACCGACATCTGAGAATGATTCGATGTTTCAATAGGTAGTTAAGTTTCCTTAAACTTAACAAGGGTGCATACTTGAATTGACAACATCTTTCATCTATGATCTATGCATCAAACACATCTCTGTTTGATATAAAATCCAAAATGTGTTGGTCATCATCAAACACTTGGAGATTGGTGACATTATCTAGTATGGAGGGTATTGATATTAATTCAACTGAAAAACCTCTTCAAACTAGAAATAAACAAGAGACTCACTGTCTACAGAACTTACAGAAGGTAATCAGGTGTTTGAATTGATGAGAAGCATCTACAAATGCAAGAGTTTAGTTCTAGTTAGGCACAATACACTGATTTGATGCACTTCATTCTTCCTCTATTTTAATATTGTTGCTCTATCACATATTGGACTTGATTTGCTACTTTCACACTTATCACTTCAAAGATAGAAAACTCCAAATTTTTCATATCAAATGAAAAAGAGCAAGCTACAGAACACATTATATGCCATGGTCATGCTTTATATGAAAGTATTTTGAGATACCTAGCTAATAAAAAATGAAACCCTCATCACAGTTTATACATACAGAAATGAAAGAAGTAATAGTGAAAAGCGACAGATAGAACTCATAGTATGGCATTGCAAAGGAGAAAAACTATATGGCCTTAGCCCAGCTTGAGGTCTTTGTCATTTTTGCCATATTCATGAAGTTCAACACAGAAGAAGCCAAGTAAATGTATATCAAGCTAAGAAACTGGAGAGAGAGCTACTATGGCCACGACCATTTAAGAAAGAGATGCCACTAAAATATAGTCAAAATGCCATTTTAAGCTTCAGATTCATACTCACCTAGTTTGGCTTGTCATTTTAACTCAAGAAATGCAACATTTTCAACCATAAAAGACCAGATATGGAGGAGAGTATGCAGAGCCATGAAACCCCAAGTCGGCGGCAAGGAAGTTACAGAGCAAACTCAACACCAACAACAAATGAAATGACCAAATTTTTAGGGTTTGAATCTGATTTTGTTCGATGTTCTTTTCACATTTTGACTTTGCAAACAAACATAAGTATTTTATCCAAATAGAATCGTGGTCAAAACCTTGTAATCGATGGTGCCTAGCCATCATGACTTGAAGTGGCCGACATTCCCTCTTTTGTTTGATATTTGCAAGTCAAAGGTAAATATCATTAGTGGATAAAGTTTATGGTTTTGATAATCTTTCAAACCTTTAAAGTGGCTGACACCTAAGTGTAGTCAAAGTATCATGCATGTGGTTGAAAGTCTTTGACCTCCCACTTATGCATTTTTCTATTTCCTTCATATATTTCAAATGTATGCACAAGATCAAAGCAATAACCTTTGGAGATGAGAAAAGCATGCAAGATGATGGCATGGTAAAGGGGGTCAAATTCAACATGGTGACATTTGCATAAGCAGTGAGGTGGCAGAATTGACACATGGATATGCATTTGTGGCCTTTAAGGCTTTCATATTTTTGCAAATATGTGTAATATTTTCATCATTTTTTTATGATTTTTATAGAAAATCATTTGAAACGTCTTGTAAATATCTTCAAAATTATAAGCCTAATATTGTTTTATTTTTTACAAAAATCATATTAGATATAGATATAGAATAAAATTGCCATAGCATTGTAAATCCTTAGTTTTAAAGCAATCATTGACAAATTGCTTTTAAAACTTAGCTATGTTTTAGGAAATTAATAGGCCAATAAAATAGATCAAATATCCCATTTCGATTTGTTTTATTTAGAGTCATATAGGACAAATTTGGAGCTTTCATGAGTAGAGAAAAGTAGTTTTATGGTGGGACCACATGAGAGGGCAGTTTTATAGCTTTATTTTCCAGATTGGTGGCAGATCCAGTGCTTTATTTTTGGCTTTCATGAGTAGCTCGAAAATGGACTTAGGGTCTATTTTAAGAAGATTTTTCAGCTTTCTTCAAAGATCTTTTGGAGGCATTTATAGGAGAAAAGTATTAATTTTTTTCAGTTAGTTTGCATCAATTTCTTCTCTCTTGTTCACAGGCAGAGTTGTATACAGGTAGTTGGCTCATATTTTATTTTCATGCACTATACTCCTTCGAATTCTAATAGCAAATCATTCCGTTTCACATATTTTGCAGTCTTGATCTAATGTTATATTGTGACTTTTTCTATCCTTTATTATGTCTCAATGCTGTTAAAACTTAGTTTTTTCCTGGTTGCAGTTTTTGTTTGATCCAAACCTTGTTGCAAATCACTTAAGGGATAAACTATCAGTGGAATTGTGAAGTTTTAAGTTTGAGGAGCTATTTTGTGAGTGATAGAAATTCATCAAGTTTAGATTCTAGAGTTAGTTTGCATTTCAATTACATCCTTCTATCATTTTTCCCCTCAAGTCATTAGTTAAGGAATTATAAGAGAACCAGCTCACTCTGGAGATTCGTTCTTATAAAAGGAGACTGACATCCGAGAATGATTCCATGTTTCAACAAGTAGTTAAGTTTCCGCAAAATTAACAAGGGTGCATACTTGAATTGACAACATCTTTCATCTATGATCTATGCATCAAACACATCTCTGTTTGATATAAAATCCAAAATGTGTTGGTCATCATCAAACACTTGGAGATTGGTGACATTATCTAGTATGGAGGGTATTGATATTAATTCAACTGAAAACCTCTTCAAACTAGAAATAAATAATGGTTCCAAAGTGTTTGCAGCTTGAGCCAATGCATCTGCTTTGTGATTCTATTCTCTAGGCACATGTTTGATATTGAATGCATCAAAGTCTTCTATTAAATCCCATACCTTGTGTCTGTAATTAGATAGGTTTTTGTAATTACAAGAATATATGCCTCTTACTTGTCTCAACACTACTTCTTAGTCTCCATAGACATGTAGAATCTTCACTTTTTTCTTGAGTGCAAACAATAACCAATGAATTAAAGCTTCATACTCTGTCATATTGTTTGTGCATGGGAATTGTAATCTATATGCTGCTAAATAGGATTTTCTAGTTGTATCAATAAGATCTATCCCTACCCCAGCTCCTTGTTTTGATTTAGATCCATCAAACCTAAGGACCCATGGCTTATCTTTAGTTAAAGGTTTATCGGGGCCTTCTCTCTTTTTTTATCTCTATGGGTTGCACCATCTAATGTCCATTTTAGTTTTGGTGACTTATTATTTTCTACTTTTATTTCCTCTAACCGATGTGAAACTGATACCAGCTTGCTTTTTTTATTGTTAGAAGAATGATCCTTTGAATAAAACATCTTCTGCTTCTTCAAAATGTGCAAGCATAATGAGAAAGTAGTCTCTAAATGTGGTGCTTCATGTAATCTACACCAACCCTCAATTAGAGCATTATGTGGAGAAATATGTTGCAACATCATCCTTTGAATCTGTTTTGACAAAAACTCTTCAAACTTGGTTAGGTTACTACCTTTATCTTCTTTAGACATTTCATAATCTGACTCAATCAAACAATCAATCCCTGGGGTGATATCATTTTCATCTCTAGAAATGTTCTCATTGCACATCAGGATCTCCCCTGGATTATGAGTAGAACTTTCATCCTGATATGTAGTTTCTTCTGTACCTATAGATGATAGACATGAATTAGTATCACTATAACTGTCTATATGATTTACCTCAAGTGATGACAATCCTTCCTCAATTTTTTTGTCTGTTCTAGCTCCATCATATCTAAACAAGCATCATAGGTTTTTTTAGAATGTACCTCATCATGCAACCTGCACCATCGTTCAATCAATATATCTTCAGTAGATATATTCAACATTCGACAATGTTGCATTTCTTTGGATAGATAGAATTCAAAATTTCTAAAGTGATCTAGTTCATCACTATCATCTAAACTATGGTTAGACTCTATAATCACTCTATCATCTTGGTGATCATCCTTATGAACATGAATATCATACATGAGGATCTCTTCTATCTTGACTGTCTGAGGTCTAATGGTGTAAAATCCAAGTTCAACATCCACATACATTATCTCATTGGTGTTATTGTACTCAGTGATCATATGCTTCATTTGAGGTTCAACATCTATCCTAATTTGATTGGGGATCCCTTTCCAAGGTAACCACATGTGACTGAAATCTATAGACATGTATCCATTAAGTGTTTTTGACCAATCCCTGCTAAGCAACATTCCATATGTATCAGGGATATCTACCACCTGGATATCAATGTAATATTGAATCCTTGGATTTGATGCTAATTACATATGAATGTGAGTTAATTCTCCTACAACACTCACCTCAGTTTTGTCTAATTGTGTCACCTTCTTTAGTGACTTAGTAGGATGTAACCCTTGTTAGATTCAGGACAGACAACTGAGAGGGGCGGTGAATCAGTTGTCTAAATACTTTCTTTCAATTAAACACTTAAATCCACTTTGTAATTTAGTAGCATAATAATAAATCAATCATGGAAACATAATGCATTAAATCAAGAGCAGAAACACATTAACACATAAGACACCAAGATTTTGACATGGAAAACCCGGTTAAGGGAAAAACCATGGAGTGACTAACCCAAGATTGTATTCTCTATTAGAAGAATAGAAAGAACAAAATGGCACATGCCAAATAGGGCTCACTACTTGGGCACACTGCTCACAAGAGGCTCACTGCCTACAGGAGACACACTGTCTACAGAATAATAAGTTTTACATACTTGAACTGAAGAATAGCATCTTCACCATGCTTGAGTTAGTTCCATTTAAGCCCAATACTTCTGCTCTTCCTTTCGCTCCTCTACTCTCTATCACACCCTCATCTCCACAAGACCTGTACTTTGAAATGACATTACAACTTATTTATACAAGACATCGACTTAGGGATAATCATCCAAGTCAGCATACATTACAGAGCAAATACATAAATACAACATGACTGGTTACAAAAAGAATTTACGTGGATCAACACACTGTTGGCCACACAGATCTGAGACTTCAATCTTCATTTAGGAACATGCCAATCTTTACATAACATCTTCAAGATCATCCGTAGGATGTGTAACTTATCTGGTTAGCCAAACTTAGGAAGAACACCATCATCCGGAAGTTATTCTTCAATTGCAAGCTCAAACTCTAATGCGGATCACCAAAATGAACTAGACACGATCCAAAGACCTCCACGAGCTTGCCTGAATCACCAAGAACATCCACACTACATCTGCTTACTAAAATCCTTCTCTCCTTCATCTGGAACCTCAAGAACACAGTCTGTCATCACTGTCATAATGGAATAGATGCTTGCAGACCTCCAGACCATGAACCAATTGAGTTGTCAATTCATATTGACTTCCTAAACACTCCACCAAATCTGCAGAACAAGATATTTCATTTCCAGATCTCATCGGACCTATCTATCACTCTGTCACCTCTTAACATCTGCCAGAACCAATTTTACTTAAGTGGCCATAACTTCTTTAGATCTCCATGCGGACCTCTGAAATCTTTATTGAATCATCTTAAGACACATATCTACAAACCCTTTGATGCGCATCCTCTTATCTTCATCTAAGCTGGGATCTTTACATCACTATCTTCACTATTCTTCTTTGTTCCTGATAGGACTAATTTTCTCAATATCCTCAGCATACAACTCATCCAATCCTTATCATCAATGTAACAAGAGTATGTTAAAATCAATGACAACACTAGTTAGGCCCATACTTGCAACAATCTTCCCCTTTTTCATTGATGGAAACATATGATGTGAAAAACTATTTTGACCATCAAGACAAGAACTTTTTCTCACTGACACAACTCCCCCTATCAACAACAACTATTCACATGTCTTCTCTTCCTTTACTGCTACCCCTTTGATCAGTAACCACTTGTTTTTCACATGTCTTCTCTCCCCCTTTGACATCAATTGCAAAGGACACATACTTGCACCAATTGATAATCATACCAGCTGCTCCCCCTGAGTGGCAGCTTCCCAAACATCATTCCAGACCACAAGATATGACTGTGAGATCCACCGGATTGATGCACATCAGTGCACCTTAATTTAGAACCAGAGGAGTAATAACCCCTAACTTCTCCCTGAGCTACTCAAAAGAGTCCTTAGGAAGAGGTTTAGTAAAAATATCTGCAATCTGATCCTTGGAAGGTAAAAACTCCAATATGACTTCATTCTTGTTCACTTGCTCTTTGAAAAAGTGAAACTTGATGGATAGATGTTTAGTCTTTGAATGCAACATCAGATTCTTAGATATATTTATTTCACTTGAATTATCAAGGAAGATTGTGATAGGCTCCTCATACTCCACTCTCATGTCTCTTAGCATTTGCTTCATCCACAAAACTTGAGTGCAACTACCTGTTGCTGCAATATATTCTACTTCTACAGTGGACATACATATTGCCTCTTGTTTCTTGCTCAGCCAAGAAACCAATCTCTTTCCCAAAAAGAATGCTCCACCACTGGTACTCTTCCGGTCATCCACATCTCCTACCCAATCCACATCTGTATATGCATGAAGAGAGAAATCATGATCTCTATGATACCATAGACCATACTCAACTGTCCCTTTTAGATATCTAAAAATCCTCTTGATTGCCATGACATGAGATTCTCTAGGATCAGCTTGGAATCTAGTAACAAGACCAACATCATTCATAATGTCAGGTCTAGTTTGAGTGAAATATAACAATCCTCTAATTATTGACTTGTACTTTTTCTAATCAGCCTTGAGAGAATCATCATCTTTGCTCAACTTACATCCAGTTGCCATGGGAGTACTTATTGGCTTTGAGTCTTCCATCCCAAATTTCTTCAACAATTCTTTCACATATTTGGTCTGAGAAATGAAGATTCCTTTCTTTGTTTGAGTGATTTGTAGACCCAAGAAGAAATTCATTTCCCCAAACATGGACATCTGAAATTTACTTTTTATTTGATTTGCAAAAGTTTTTCACATACTATCTCTTCCTCCAAAAATGATATCATCAACAAACACTTCAACAATCAAGATATTTTCATGATCAATTTTGAAGTACAAATTACTATCAGCAATACCTTTGTTGAAACCAATCTTCAAAAGATGCTTATCCAATCTTTCATACCAAGCTCTTGGGGCTTGCTTCAGTCCATACAGAGCTTTCTTCAACTTGCAGACCATATCACCATGATTAGACAATTGAAATCCATCCAGTTGCTCAATGTATACTTCTTCTTCCAAGTCACCATTCAGGAAGGTAGATTTGACATCCATCTAATATATTTTGAAATCCTTAAATGCAGCAAAAGCAAGAAATAATCTGACTGCTTCAATTCTTGCCATCAAAGCAAAAGTTTCTTCAAAATCAACTCCTTCTACTTGGGAGTAACCCTTGCAGACCAATCTGGCTTTGTTTCTGATTACTTCACGATCTTCATTTAGTTTATTCTAGAAGACCCATTTGGTTCCAATCACATTCTTGTTTTTAGGTCTGGGAACAAGATCCCAAGTGTGATTTTTCTCAATCTCCATCAGCTCTTACTCCATTGCTTTGGTCAAGTTTTCATCATTGCAAGCTTCATTCACTGTCTTAGGTTCAATCTTTGAAATTGGACAATACTCTTCTGAATCTTGAGAAATCCTTCTTCTTGTTTGTACACCTTTTCTTTTATAACCTATGATCTAAACTTTATAGTGATTCAGTCTTACATACTTGGGAACTTTGGAAGTTTCTTGCACTTCTGATTCTTGAACAACTTCATTCAAACTTATCTCTTCTTCCTAATTTACCAGATCAGTCTAAATCTGAATATTAGAAGGGGCTTGGACTCCTTGGATAAAAACATCATTCTGATCATCTTCATCACATTCATAAAACCTTGAGGTTTTTTCAATCCCTTCATCAACCTTCACATTTGTACTTTCTATAATCTTCCTCAATCTCTTGTTATAACACTGGTATGCTTTTCTTTGAGTAGAATAACCCAAGAAAATTCCTTCATCACTTCTAGCATCAAATTTGCCTAAATCTTCATCTCTCTTAATGTAACATTTTCTACCAAAAACTCTGAAATACCTCACAGTGGGAGTGATGCCAGACTAAAGTTCATAAGGAGTCTTACTGGTATTGCTTCTGATTTGTACTCGATTAAGAGTATAGACTGCAGTGCTTACAGCTTCTCTCCAATAGATCTGAGGAACATTTTCTTCCATCATCATGGTTCTAGATGCTTCCTGGATGGTCTGGTTCTTTCTCTCCACTAATCCATTCTGCTGTGGAGTCCTAGGAGCAGACAACTATCTTTTTATTCCATGTTTCTCACAGAATTCTATGAACTCACCGGGTGTGAATTCTCCACCTCTATCAGACCTTAGACATTTTAATTTTAATCTGGTTTCATTCTCTACCATAGCCTTGAATATTTTGAATTTCTCAAGAGCTTCTAATTTCTCTTTTAGAAAAGTCACCCACATCATCTGGGAGTAGTCATCAATCAATAGCATGAAGTATCTATCACCTTGCACACTTATGATTCTTGCTGGACCACATAAATTAGTATGAACTAGGTCCAATAATCTAGTAGAAGACTATTCCTTACTTTTGAATGTGACTCTACTTTGCTTACCCAACTGACATTCTTTGCACAAGCTATTAGTAGGTTTCACAAGTCTTGGAAGATCTCTTACAGCCTGAGTGTTGCTTATCTTGATGATATTATCAAAATTCACATGACACATTCTCCTATGCCATAACCAACTCTGATCAATTTGAACAAATAGACAATTTTTACCAGTACCAACCAAATGGAAATTATCTTTTGTTTGAGTATCGGATGCAATCTCTATTCCAAAACTTTCAAAGATCTTGCATTTTCCATTCTTGAATCAGAGATCATAGCCTTTGTCCACAAACTGTCCAACACTGAGAAGATTGTGCTTTAGACCTTCAACATACAGTACATTACTGGTTTTATTCTTTCCATCAAAAGAAATGGTTCCCTTTCCTCTGATTTTTCCAGCAGAGTTATCACCAAACTTTACCACTCCTCCTTCATACCTTTCCAAATCTATGAACTTGTTTTTGTCACCTGTCATATGGTGAGAGCATCCACTGTCAATGACCCAATTATCCTTTTCTTCAACTAGGGTAGCCAGAGCTCTTTCTGCAATTTTATGATTGACAGATTCAGAGGGCATTGGATATTCTTCCTTGATGGCAATAAACACCTAGTCACTTCCAGATTTGTTTCCTATCTCTGATTCACCATCTGTTACTCCTTCATTATCATCATCTTCATGAACATAGTAACAATTCTTTTGGAACCTTGATCTATTAGGATTTGGCCTTGAAAATCTTTTCGGACACCTTGAGGCAAACTGACCAATCTTATTGCAATTAAAACACTTAAAAGGTAATTTCCCCTCATACTTACCAGATCCTCTTGGCAGTCTTTTTGCAATGTGCAGATTCAGTCTTGGGGGGGCATCTCCAAACTCAATCAATTCAAATGCAACCAATTTACCAACCAATTGATCTCTTGTGATACCTGAAATAGATCTAAATTCTTCAATAGCAACAACCTTGTACTTATAAGATTCAGGAAGGGATCTGAGAACTTTGCCAACGATCTCATCTTCATCCAATACTCCACTAGCACATATAATACCACAAACAAGCTCATTAACTCTTGGCATAATTGTAGTGATATTTTCATCTTCTCTCATCTTCAAATTTTCAAATTTTCCTTTCATACTCTATAGCTTGGCACATTTAACATATTTGTCTCCTTCATGTAGAAGTTCCAGTTTTTCCCAAATCTCAAAAATAGTTTGTAGGTTAACTAAATTTGTCAACTCTAAATTAGATAAGGCACTTAGAAGAGCTTCTGTAGTCCATAGATTATTTTCAGCATCTCTGATTTCATCTACGGTTTTCAGACCATTCTGTGGAGGAGTATACTTCTTTGAAGCCATGATCCAATACTACATTCCCATACATTGCAAGTGGCATTCCATGCGACTTTTCCAAAGAGTGAAATTGGTTCCATCAAACCTCAGACTATCCTTCTTGTAGGACGACATCATAGATCTCCTCAAGTGGTTAAGCTCTTTTAGAGGAACTTAGCTCTGATACCAATTGTTAGATTCAAGACAGACAACTAAGAGCGGGGTGAATCAGTTGGCCAAAAACTTTCTTTCAATTAAACACTTAAATCCACTTTGTAATTCAGCAACATAATAATAAATCAATCATGGAAACATAATGCATTAAATCAAGAGCAAAAACACATTAACACATAAGACACCAAGATTTTGATGTGGAAAACCTGGTTAAGGGAAAAACCACGGGGTGACTAACCCAAGATTGTATTCTCTGTTAGAAGAATAGAAAGAACAAAATGGCACATACCATTAGGGCTCACTACCCAAGCACACTACTCACAAGAGGCTAACTGCCTACAGGAGACACACTATCTACAGAATAATAAGTTTTACATAATTGAACTAAAAAATAGCATCTTCACCATGCTTGAGTCAGTTACATTTAAGCCCAATACTTCTGCTCTACCTTTCGCTCCTCTACGCTCTATCACACCCTCGTCTCCACAAGACATGTACTTTGAAATGACTTTACAACTCCTTATTTATACAAGACATCGACTTAGGGATAATCATCCAAGTCGGCATACATTACAAAGCAAATACATAAATACAACATCACTAGTTACAAAAAGACTTTATGCGAATCAACACACTTTCGGCCACACAGATCTGAGACTTCAATCTTCATTTAGGAACACACCAATCTTTACATAACATCTTCAAGATCATCCATAGGATGTGTAACTTATCAAGTTGGCCAAACTTAGGAAGAACACCATCATCTGGAAGTTATTCTTCAATTGCAAGCTAAAACTCCAATGCAGACCACCAACATGAATTGGACACGATCCAAAGACCTCCACAAGCTTGCCTGAATCACCAAGAACATCCACACTACATCTGCTTACTAAAATCCTTCTCTCCTTCATCCAGAACCTCAAGAACACAGTCTGCCATCACTGTCATAATGGAATAGATGCTTGCGGACCTCCAGACCATGAACCAATTAAGTTGTCAATTCATATTGACTTCCTAAACACTCCACCAAATCTGTAGAATAGATATTTCATTTTTGGATCTCACTGGACCTATCTGTGTCACTCTGTCACCTCTGAACATCTGTCAGAACCAGTTTTACTTAAGTGGCCATAACTTCTTTATATCTTCATGCAAACCTCTAAAATCCTTACTAGATCATCTTGAGACACATATCTACAAACCCTTTGATGCGCATCCTCTTATCTTCATCTAAGCTGGGGTCATTACCTCACTGTCTTCACTATTCTTCTTTGTTCCTGATAGGACTAATTTTCTCAATATCCTTAGCATACAGCTCATCCAATCCTTATCATTAATGCAACAAGAGTATGTTGACATCAATGACAACACCAGTTAGGCCCATACTTGCAACAACCCTAAGGCATTGCATATGGTCAATGGCATTACACTAGTAGACGCGCATGAATCTACTAAGCAGTTATGGAGATTCTTACCAAACATCCTTATGGAAAGGAGGAATGGAGGTGACTCGGTCTTATCCCTATAAAGGGTCATGTGTGAAGTTTCAATAGCTTGAATAGTAACTAGGACTTTATGCTTAACATTATTATCTTTAGCTGCATGATCTTTACTCAAAATCTAGTTTGAATAAGGGGGATGACTATCTTCTTTTGGTGTAGGATCATCTAGGGATTTCGTGAATGCCCTCTTAATAGCTGGGGTTTTAAGTAATTCTGATAATGACAAACTAATTTTGACCTTTTTTATTTCATCTACCAAATATGTAACCAATTTATCAGATTCAGGAGGCTGGTTACTAACTTTTGACACTGCATTTTGTGGTGCTAAGTATTGAGCATTAAGCTTAGGAAAACCAAGGTTATTGCTTGCCTTTGGATCAAGAGGAGTATTAAAATTATTGGGAGAGAAAGACGTGGTCAAAGGACCAAAAGGTCTATCTGGATTATTTCTGAGCTTATAATTGTGTCTACCCTGATACTTTTGTTGGTAAGCATGTACTTGTTCATGTTCAACTAATGGCTCATTCTCCTCCTCGAAAGAAAAAATATAATTTGTTTCAAATGTTAATGCAGACTCTTCACATACTAAAGTGTAATTCTCAAGAGCTGAGGTTGCTTGATGGTGAGGATGATTAACAAAAATCTCCAACACAAGGGCAAAGTCATATCCACAAGGGACAATTTTGTTTCCTTCGACAAAAGGAGGGTTACCCATAGTATTTGATATTTCATCCTGAAAGATACTAGCTACTATCCTAAACTGAGGACAGTCCAACTTAGCATGAGCATTGGTGTTATGTATCCTACACCAGTTTCTAAGAGCTACTTCTACCAAGTTCACCCTAGTGGTCTGCTTGGATTCACTAGGAGATAGATTATCTAAGAGTGATGGCAAGGAACCATTATTTGGCCTAGTATTCCACACTCTAGGCTGTCTGGGTACATTAATGTTACCAGTGTTCTTGTTACTATTATAGTTCCTATCATTGTTGTATCCTGTATCAGGGTATCCAAATCTGTCATTACTATATCCTCTGTTTTGATTTTGTTGGGAGTAGAAATTTTGACCCCTCAAATGAGTGATACCTCTTTAAGTTCTTCCTTATCTTCCTGAACTTTAGGTACTACATTCTCTATTTGAGGTTTGAAAAAAGAAGAACCATTGTTGTTATTCTATCCTACATCCTGAGGTACTTGTGCATGTCCTGGATATTGCACTATCTGACCATTTCCATTTGGAGGTGGCATGATGCTAAGTGGAGGTACCTGTAGCAGACCTGACATTGTAGCTAGAGGCATCATAGCTCCATTGGTCAACTATTGAGAAGGATATGCAGGGTATGTAGGATGTGTAGGAAAGGTAATGTTAGGTGTTGGAGTAGGGATCAACTGTTGATTAACTTTTATCACTTCTTCAAAAGCTCTTGTCAGAGTTGTAACATTAGGATGTGTCCTCCTTATAAACATAGAAGTCAGGGGATCTAGGGCTGATTAATATATACTCCTAGCTACTTCATCTACTACAGTGTATGGAGCTGCCAACTTTGAAAGCATCTTTTGGAATCTAGCATTAAAGTTGGCAATAGGTTCTCCTTCAAATCTCTTGATTGTGGAAAAGAGATGATAGTTCATTGAAGGATCTATAGGTAACTTAAATCTATCTTTGAAAGCTTTCTCTAAAGTGGACCATGAACTGACTGAGGCTTGGCCAAGACTAATACACCAATTGTATGCTTCTTCTCCCAAGGAGTATGGAAATAATCTACATACTACATCTTGATGTTCAATCCTTGCTCTACAACAAGCCTCTTTGAATGTTCTGATGTGGTCATCAACATCTTGATATGGATGATATTTAGGACAAATCTTATCAGGATCCTTAGGTAAAGGATAATAAGTAGTGAAGGTCAAAGGTGACTCTGCAACAAAGAATGACATTGTGATTGGTAGTTGTTGGACTGGGGGTGTAACAGGTGGTCTTGTAGGTGTTTGTAGTATAGCAGGGGATATTGGAGGTGTTAGAGTATTTCCTGGTGAAGATACTAATGCACTAGAACCAGGAGTGCGATGAATATCTATAGTTCTAGGTCTAAGTCCATGAATAGGTAATTCTTCAAAAAGTCCACCAGATTTGGACCTGGTATTTGGCCTATGAGCTAGGGTTTTGACAATTTATGAAAATTTGAAATGATTTTCTCTAAAGATCCACAAAACTAACCAAGTAAAGGAGATATTTACGACTAGGACCTAAAACTAACTGGATATTTATGCAATATTTGCATGAAACATGCAAATATGAGCAAATATCAGACTCCTAGACATGGATATCAGGATATCGAGTAATACAAGCAAGTTACAGCAAGGATCTAGTAGTAAAGCTTAAACAATGACTCAATCTTCAAGGATTTCAAGAACTGACTACAAATTTTAGACTATCTATACTCAATTCTGAAATATTTATGATGAACATATATGAAATAATATAGAACAAGCAACTCATTGCACAAACTTTCAAAGTATGAGCAATTATGATATACTTTGAGAAGATTACCTTGTTCCAAACATAGGGATATGCATATACAATCGATTCACCTTCCAAACATGAAGGAGAGCCCTCCTTCTAGTGCCAATTTATGTTGATGATTATTAGTCATAACATCATGCATAAAAATTTGCACAACAAACCTTTATTATCTTGAAAAGTACGATCAATTTAGAACAAACTGATGACTCCAAGTCTCTGTTGATCAGATCATGATCTTCTAACGTTACTCAAAGGTTGATGTGACATGTTTTTTTCCATTTCAAGGGGTCTCAAACTATCTATATTGTGAATTGCTACCTGTATATCTAATTATGCATCTACTTCCTATAAACTTACTTCACAAACAAGGTTATTTCCACTATGCTCCACGAAAAATAATTATATTTGTAAGTTTTATCAATTCTTCTGAGCATCCACTATCATGAACTTGTTCTATACTTTTGTACTATGTATTTTATCAAATAATGTGCCTATAAGCAGATATTTACATGCTTATCATTGATATTCATATGTATTTGCATGATATTTGTCATTTTGACATGATTTCACTCAAAATATGGTGTGCGTGTTCAATTATTTATGATTTATAGGTATATTTCATGTTTATTTGCTTTAGATTGTATGCTATTTGCAATTGTGAAGGTGATTTGCAATGAAATTCAAAGAAAATTTAAAGAATACTTCTAAATTTGGTGAACCTTTAGCTAGTGAGTCACATACATTCCAGATACATTCATGAAGAGAAGAAATCAGACCATAATTTCACCAAGCTATTCCATAGCTAGGTATGGTTGATGCTAACTTCAAAGGAACAAGGAATGAAAATAACACGTGCAGACTGACAAGCACTCCAAGGGACATAGCTAATCAATGCATATATCTAGATTTCATCCACTGATTACTCAAGATTTACAATTATCTATAATCAAAATAGCTTCTCTTTCATTAAGTACTCAAAAGACATGTACATTCACAAAAGCCTTAAAATTAGTCCTAAACGCTTCAGCTATCTAACTTCAATTAAGTTTTTAATAATACAAAAATGAGCCCTCCACCTCCTTTCATAGAATAAGGAGAGGAGGCAGTTACAAGTGACCAATAGTCAAGATTTGTCTATCCAGATCAATGATCAATATCCTTCTTTGACTTAGTCAACATCAACATACGTGGCACAAGTTGCTAGCTGGCAACTATCTAGCAAAGCTTGATCATTTGTAAGTTGATTATGCATATAATTCTATTATCATGCATCTTTACTTATTCTTCATCTCCTTCTTCTTCTTCACTTTCATCTTCTTCTTCATTCTCATCATCATCATCATCATCATCATCATTGTTGTCATCTTCGTATAGATCACCCTTTATGTGTACCTTTACCATTGCCCTGATGAATTCATATAGCTGCAATATTCTCTCAACTTCACCTCCATCCTGGACCTTAGCCTTTATTACAGTATGCCTGTGGGAATGAAACTTTGCTTGAAGAGCATCCCATTTATTCTTCATGTTGTTCAACATTTCATTGTATGTTTCCATCTTGGCTTTCATTCTCATGGCCTTGTTTATTACCTCTTCTATCAAATGGTGAAGGGGATCTTCTGCCGCTTGCTTAAAATTGTTATGGAAAGTCTGGACAACAAAATCAGTATCTTGATTTTCTATTTTTCCTTCAACCTTTTCCTCTAAAGCCTCCAGGGTTTCTATTTCTTTTGTCATGAGATCATGTAGTTTAATACTTATGTCCCTAAGCTTGCGACTGCATCTCCTCAAGATATCACATTCAAATATAATATCTTCATACCAAATGCTCAACAACTTTGAAGTGTTATTATCTGGTACTTTGTTATCCATAAGTATTTTCATATCAATCCTTTTCATCTCTCCCAAAGCGTCTAGGTGCTTTTCTAGCTTGAAAGACCTCCTTCCTACTTCATTATGTAATTATCCACTTTACTCTTCAAAACACCAAGAGAATTCCAATTCGCTAGGGAGGTTCTCACCACATTTTCTACTTCAAAGATAAAAGATATGAACTAGTTGTCCATTAATTGTGCCTTATGCTTCATAATATCTAGTCCTGTCATCTCTTCTTGGGATATGATTGTTAATGGGGTAGCTGGACTAATCGGTGTGTGTTTAGGATCAATTAACCCTTTAATGAAATAATGCAATGGAGCAATGTGCTCTTTGTGTTTCTTGTTCTTATCCTTTTCTCTTTTCACCCTATGTATTAGAGAGTCAATAATATCGTTACCTTCTTGACCTTCCTGGTCTTAATTTGCAAAACCTAAATCAATGTTTGTTATTTAAAACTCATCTAGGCCTATTTTTCCTTTCTCCTTTTCAACCATTGGTAAATCTATTTGGGTTGTCCTCCTACCTGTAGTAAGATCTCTTTTTATGGCAGATGTAGGCCATGTCTTTCTTTTAGGTTTCAACATACTTGTTGTAAACAATGTGGAAACATCAAAATCAGGGACCTCATCTATTTGTTGTAGATTTATTTCTTGTCTCAACCAATACGGAACATCACCCCTAGGCTCTTGCTTGTCACTTTGCTCATTTCAAGTATCATGAGACTCTACATTATGCCTTGCCCTTGGTGGTGAATTCTCTTTCCTTGGTTCTTCCTCATGCACATTCTCATGAGGGGGATCTAGTTGAGGTACTTCCTGTTGAGGGATTTCTTCTGGAGGTGGAGGTTCTTGTGAAGTATGTACATTCTAACCATGTACCTTCTCTTGTAGCTTTTCCTCAGGGGTTTCTTGAGCATTTTGACTTTGTTCATCATGGGTAACTTGGTCCTCCTGAGAAGATTGTGTATTCTAACCTTGGGGATCACCCTGATCGCCCTTGGTCACATTTTCTGCCTCCTTCTCCTGACCTCTATCTTGTGCCAGACTCTGTTCTTCATCCTTAGATGTGCTTATTTCTCTAAGGCTCAATTATTTCTCATCTAATTTCTCTTCTGATCTTGGGTTATTACCTTGATTACTTATTTCTGTATGCATTGATGAAACATTTTGATCCTCCACCCTATTGGGGATTTCCTTATCAATTTCCTCATGTGCAGGATGACCATCCTGATTATCCTTATTCTCATGCATACCTTCATCTTGATTAATGCTCTTGTTAGGTATTTCTTGATCACCCTTCCTCTGAAGCTAAGCTTCTATCTGTTCTTGCCCTAGAGGTACATTGCCTTGATCTCTACCTTGATCATGTATCCTCTCATTAGCCTCCTTATGCATTCTAGTTTCTGCCTTTTCAGACTCCGAGGGTGGATCATTATCTATGTTTTGGTTCATATCACTTTGGTAAGCTAAGTCTATTACTGCAGGACTAGTAACTTGCTCTACTAGATTAGTGAACCTTATATGTTGGGCTATGACTTCAGGATTATCCTATTCCATTTCATCTATTTCAATCTCCTCTTGGCTAGTCCCCTTTTGGGCCATAGGGGTCCCATGCAGAGTCATCTTAGTATTGGCTACTAAAGCCTCCATCTTTTTTCAAGCAACATCAGTAACTACCTCATCATCTGATAAGTACACTGTGTCATCTAGTGAAAGGGGTGGCTATTTTGTAGCTTTATGTCTCTCTTCTCTTCACTCTTCCTCCTTCTCTGTTTTAAATTGAATAATATTTGGAATTGGGACCTCATTCTATAGTTCCTTCATGAAATTCAAACCACCTACACCTCTTAATATGATAGGATCAAAGTTAACATTTCCCCTCATTACTATCTTCTTCTTTTGAGGTGGTGTTTGTTGCACTTTCTTTCTTTTCTTCTTTGTTATCAATAGGTCATCATCTCTAGGTTCTTCACCCAAATGTTCTTCATCCAGTGGACCCTCTTCCAATGGTTCTTCTTGCAATAGCTCATCTTCCATTGGCTCTTCTACAATCATTGGAAAAGGCTTTATGACTTTCTTGCCCTTTTGTTTGGTAGGGGTTTGTTGTGATGTAGCTGCAAATGTAGATGTTGATGCCACATCACCTTTTGGTTGAAGACTTTTAACAATTACCCCCTACTGTACAGGATTTGCCTTCTTATTTTTGCCTGGCTACTTTTGTTCTTCAGTAGGTAACCTTTCTCCATTGGATTTTCTCTTTTTAATGAGGAAGTCATCATATTCCTCTTCAAATAACTCTTGTCTTTTCTTCTTATTATCAACAGTAAGGGCTACACCCTTCTTCTTCAACTTAGTGACTTCAGCATTTACCCACTTCTAGGTTAGTTGGATAACCTTTTTAATTATTTGATCAAATGAAGTCTGCTCAGGTTAGGTCAAATCAAGAGCTGAGATGGTGTTATTATACACCTTATTATCTTCATATTCACTAGACATAATATTTCCATCATCCTTGTGCAAATGTGCAGGCACTGAAATGCAGTCAAAGGTCCATATCTGATTTAGTGTGAGCCTTTGATAAGTCCTTCTCCTGATCTCTACTTCATCATCACAATCAGTCCAATAATCTTCAAGGTACCTTTGATGTATTTGTTTTCCCAATAATTTATGCATTCTGTCATATGGGTCATATGACACAGCTATAGAAAATGGCTATAGATGCATTAGCTTTAATCCTCCAATGGCATTTGTAATAATGTGTCTATCAGGACATAAATACTAGCCAACAAATACTAGAAACAACACAGGTGGGATCTTCCCTTTCTCCAAATGGGCCTCAACTGAGGTTGATACCTGTTTAACAAACTCCATCAAAATGACCTTATCAATGGGGTATCTGGGTAACATGAGGGGGTGCCCCTCAAATCCTTCTATTCTCATGTATGAAAAGGTAGGGAACTGGATAAACCAAGCCCCATATTTGTAGATAACAGCTTGAGCTTCCATACTTAACCTTTTCGTTCTATCTTCTTCCATGGTCCTGACTAGATGCATAGAAAAGGAGTCATTCAGTAAATTGTAATTTTGGAGGTATTCCCTCTTTTTCAGTTGTGGGCAATGTTCCCATATGTTTACATCACCAATATTGTTTCCAACCCTGCCCACCATTTGTAAAGCATTAAATGTGCCTCTGAAAGCATAGGCATATACGACATAAGAAGTCATATGGAACATACACATTTTACCACCCAGCCTTCTCATTCCTTCATCTAAACTGTCACTGATGATCTTGGCCCAGAGAGGCTTGTTATCTAAATATTTTACCATTTGGATAATCCCATACATCCAATTCTCAAAATTCCCAGCATGTTGCCTCTCGGTCATCTTGCTTAACATGGCCATCATGTTGGTAGGTGGTGACTGGTCAGGAAAGTACTATACACTAGCCATGTATCTGTTGTGTGGTTACACAACACGCCCTATTTTGACTTGACAAAACAGGGACCCAACCTTTTGTTTGGCTTGTTTTTGTGTTTTTTTGCTTTCTGGCAGTTTGGTAAAAGTAAATCATGCAGATAACCCTGGAGGAGGTGGAGGTAAGTCATCATCGTGAGGTCAATTTATCAAAGTTCATATTTCATGTCAATAGCCTCATGGTTGGAAAGAGCGCAAAATGTCATGCAGGTTTGCCTTTTGGATCACCCTGATATTCCTTAGGGAACGAGAGTTATAGTGAGTCAAAGTTTTGGTCAAACCTGATAGTCTGGGGGGGTCATATTTCTTAACATCAGTCATCTTATGGAAGATCACCCCGATCCAATTTTATCACCCGATGATCACTTGGTTTGAGGATCCGGATGTCAATTTTATGTGATGGTGGCATTTACCCACCAAACAGTATCATATATTTTGTGCGGGTCATATTCTGAACATCACCTGATATTTTTAATATCACCTTATCTTTTGAATATCACCCTGTCACAAAATATCACCCTAGATCCAATATCCTGATGACATCATATAATCCTGATAGACAAGAAAATTACCCTGACGGTGATGTCATCATCCCTTTTACCTTGCGGAGGTATATTTTCAACACTCACCCTTTTTACACAACATGACAATGGCATCATAGTGCTACAACGATGAACCAAGTCATAACCCTGATGATGTCATCCTAATTTTTTGAAAGGGGGGTCACTTTACTTTTGAGGGGTCATGTCCAAATATCACCTGATCTTATAAACATGACCCGATGTTCTGAATATCACCTGATATTCTCAACATCACCTAATATTACATCGAAGGGGTCATATTCCAAATATCACCCGATATCTGAATATCACCTGATCTGCCAAAGATCACCCCACTCCTCTTGTCGCATAACATTAAATGCGCATAAATATAGTAGGTGGTTCCCGCCAATCACGAACGTGATGCAAACACCTGGTAGCATCTGTAAATTTGTGGCAGAAGATCAATGATTGTAATCAATCTAACCTGAGTTTGCCCTAATTTACCCTAAGGATAAGATTCAAAGTGAATCTACAGAGTCATTTTACACTTACCTTGCAATAAAACGTGATTTTACAGAGCGCAGAGCTTTCAAACCCTCATACGACCTACCTGCAGACGCACACAGCTTGCACCAGAACAGGACACGTGATTATCACTGGTATTAGAATTTTTTTCATATAATCATCAACATAATCAAGGAGATAAACATTATCAAGTAAGTAATTAAAACCCTCCTACTATCATTTTCTGCATATCCAAGTAGTATGTTCTTTTTCACTAGTTTGAAACTATATGTATGCATATTATGATGAAGTGATGATTAATGAATATAATGTGCATCATGTCGTGAGGATATAATGTTATATGCATGTGTGTGAAGTATTGTATGGTAAGACTAGTCCTGTTTATTGTAGGAAACTGTGGCAGATAAGAGATTGAGCAAGTCTGAAGCTGAATTTCTTAAACCTATATTCACTCAACCTAAAGGCGTAGATTCAAGTATGGTGTCATCACAGATACACACCAGGGAAACACAGATTTGGTTGCATGGTCATCTAGAATGCATGATGACAAGAATAACACCCTGTTGGATGCCATTTTTGCGTCAGGAATGTGGAGTGCAGCTGGATTTCCCTATTCTATGGAGACGCCAGAATTGATTATTGAATGTGCTAGAAATTACAACCCATAGACAAGGAGAGTAGAAAAACATGGTTGGGTTTATGCAGATCTATCCATCAAGGGAATTGCAACCACTTTCAATTTTCCATTGGGAAAGAAGGTTGTTAGTATGGATTTGAAGAAACTAGAAGTTGAGTATGAAAATAACAAGAAAGTTGCTCGGAAGAGGATGTATCAATGGAGGGAAAAGAATAGTCCTTATACTGCATCTGCCAAACTACCAGTGCACATGTACAAGTTTGACTTTGATGATGAATACCAATATATGATAGACCTCTCAACAGAGTGACAAGCTAGCGTGATGCTAGAAGTTTAAAAAATTGGATGTATGGGGTTATCTTGATGTGTCTTTATACAGACAACAAGCCATTATGGGCCAAAATGATAAGTGACGCCCTAAATGAGTAGCTCATGAATCTAGATGGCCTAGAATGTTCATTTTATATGACATCATATGTTGTTTACTCCTGTGCTTACAAATGCACTTTTGATGCACTTACTATAGTAGGAAAGATTGGTGGCAGTACCAACGATGCTCACATATGGGATCATCATCCCTAGTTACAAAGACAAAATTATCTTCAAGATTATAAATTGGTAAATGATGCATTTTCTATGCATCTGGTAAGAACAATGAAAGAAGATAGAACCAAAAGACTGAGCATGGAAGCTCAAGAAGTGATATACAGGCACGGTGCCTAGTTTATACAATATGCTACATTCTCTTATATTAGAATAGAGGGATTTGCAGGACAACCCCTCATGCTCCCAAGATATCCCACTGATGCAGTTGTTTTAATGGAGTTTATGAGGTAGATATCCACAATACTGGATGCTTACAAAGAGAATAATAAGATTCCACCAGTATTGTTTCCAGTAACAATGGATTGGTACATATGCCAAGATTCTGAAAACATCAAGAAAGCCATAGCTAGTCTAGACATGATGAAATTATAGCCATTCCCATTGGCAAGATCATATGACCCATATGGGAGGATGCAGAAGATCATGGGGAAGCCCATCCATCAGAAGCACTTAGAGGATTTCTGGATAGATTGTGAGGATGAGGCTGAAGCTAGAACAAGAAAATATCAGAGGCTGAGTCTGAACTAGATCAGAACATTTGATTGTATTCCAGTGCCTCTGCAGTTAAAAAAGGATGATGGCCAAATAATAGTAGATGAGTATGAAGAAAAGAAGATATATAATGAAACCATTTTAGCCCCTGACCTAATGCAGCTTGAAGACATATCATTAGATAGGTTTATAGGTGGGGTGATACAGTTAACCCAAGCATGGGTGAATGAGCAAATTAGTGCATTGAAGAAAATGGGAGTTGCCCTCATAGTAGATAATAAGAAGAAGAGACAGGATCTCCCTGATGATGAATATGATGATTTTCTAGTTGAAAAAAGGAAATCTAAGGGAGAAAGGTTACCACTTCTTGAACAAAGTAAAAGAAACCCCAGAGGAAAGAAAACTAATAGTGAACCTAAAGGGGTGATAATTGAAAGAATAGTGATACCAGCTGAAGATGCATCTGCATCAAGACAGGCCTTAGCATCATCTACAATGCCTCCTATAGAGAAACCAAAGACAAAAAGGATCCTGAGGCATGTAAAAGAAGTTTCTGAAGAACATGATGAAGGCCAAACTTCACAAAAGAATGTAGAAGAGGATACCCCTCTTGATGAAGAGCCTGAAGAGGAGGACCCTATGCCCCTCATTAGAAAAAGAAAAGCACCTCATGTGGGCATCCACACCTAAAAAATAGAGAACATCCATGAGAGGTGAAATAAAGCATGACCCCATAGTATTGAGGGGCGCTGGTGGTGAAGTATTCAGAAAAGAATTACAACATAATGTGCCACTTCCCACCATTGTTCATTTTAAGACTGAACAAGCTGAAGAACAAATGAAAGAAGCCTCTAGGCCAATTCAAAGTGGCCTTGTCTCACTAGACGAGATAGTTAACTTATCTAATGATGAGGTAGTAAAGGATGTAACCTCTCAATGAATGGAAACCCTTGCTGCTAATACCCTCATAACTCCACAAGGAACTCCATCAATACAAATAGTTGTGTTAGAAGAAATGAAGTAAGTGGAACAAGAAAAGGAAAAAAGCCCGGAAAGGATTGAACAACAAATAGGGCTTGATGAATTGGTTGAGCAGGTAACTAACCCTGTAGTGATTTATCTAACATATAGGAAGGATGCGAGTCCTGAACATCAAGCAGGTGCACCTAATAGAGTAGAAAATATTGAGAAAGTAAAGCTGGTAGAAGTGGAAGGCCACACTTCAGATATGGGTCAACAACAACAAGATATATCTAATGAACCCAAAATAGTTGAAGTCCAAGAAAAGGGTGGGAATGACAAGGCCACATTAAGTGAAGATGCCCCCTAGACTCAGGAAGCCTCAGGTGAGAAAGAGATATCAGGTCATGATGACCTAAAGACTCAAGAGGTGGATACTACAGGTGCAGATCAGAATGTGGTCCAAGATCAGGTTGATGCACCTAAGATAGATACAATGACATCCACAGATGTAAATGTGTATTAGGATGAGGAAATTACCAAGGTGGATGAGACACAAAAAGAGGAGGTGAAGGATCAAGTTCAAGACCAACATGTAGATTCTCAACTTGATCAACATCCGTAAGAAGTTCCTCAATAGGAGGAAGTACCCCAGGATCACCCTCATGAAGAACATCATGAGGAAGAAAAGAGTAAGTCACCCTCTCCCCAATGAATAATGATAGATACTAGAGATCAGGGGGAACATGATCATGATGATGGTAGGCTAGGATCCAATGACCAAGTACCTCTATGGCTTGAGAAGGAGATAAGTACAGAATCAGGTTTTGAGATCCAGGAGTTTGATGTGTCAACACTTTTTTCAGAAACCATTATGAAGCCAAAGAGGAAGGCTAGGTTAACCTTGGCCATAAGAAGAGATCATGCTACCGGTAGAAGGACCTCTCAGATAGCACTCCCCACTGTTGAGAAAGAAAAAGGCAAGATCACCCTAGAAGAGTTCCAGATCACTACTGTTGATTTAGGATATGCCAATGAGGACTAGGAAGGTCAAGAGGGGAAGATATAATTGATTCTTTGACCGACAGGGTAAAGAAGAAAAAAGAGAAAAATAAGTAGCATAAAGAGCACATTGCTAAGCTATATACATACATAATGGGGTTAATTTATCCTGATAGTAACACAGTATCAGACCGGGTAGTTCCATTGACTGCAATTTCTCAGGAGGAGGTCAATAAGTTGGACCTCATGAAGCATGAGTCTATAATCATGAAAAGGTGGATGTTATCCACACTCAGTGGAGTTGAATAAGTAGTGAAAGCCTCTTTGCAGAGGTGGAATTCTCTAAGTATCTCCAGAAGGAAGGTTGATAAATTGCAAATGGAGGCCGGAAGAAGGTCATTCCAGTTAGAGAAAGCCTTGAGTGTTTTGGGTGAAATAAAGAGAATTAATCCTTAGGTTCTAATAAACAAACATGTGCTGGATAATAATACAGTCATGTTGATATATATCTAGTATAAAGATATCAGATTTGAATGTGATGTATTGAAAAGATGCAACAACAAATTAAGAGACATTAGCATGAAGCTGCATGACATGATGTCATTTGAAGCAGAGATCCTGGAGGCCCTAGAGGGGAAGGTACAATGGAAAATTAAAAATTAAGATGAAGAATTTGCTATAAAAGCTCTGCATAGTAATTTCCAACTGATAGCTAATGGCCCTCTTAACCACCTAACCAAAGAAGCTATGGACAAGATCATGAGGATCAAAGTTAGGGTGGAAAACTACAATGAAATAGTGGGCAGCAGGAGGAGTAAATTGGAAGCTCTTTGAGATAAATATCAGGCACACAAGCATGCCATTACCAAAGTGAAAACTTAGGATGGCAGAGAAATTAAATGAGTGATGGAAGCATATGAAAATATTAGGACAATCATGCAGGCCCATATGCAAAGCAACGTTCATCAGGATGATGAAGATACGAGAAGTGATGATCCTGATGCTCCTGATGAAGAGGATGAAGAGTAGATGAAGATGCATTACCAAGGAGGGCATAAGCATCTGATACTTAGAAGAAATAAGTAATTCAGATGGTTGCTAGCTGGCAACCTGTGCCACGTAATACATGTTGACAAAGTCAAAAGTGAAATATCTACCATAGATCTTAAAAGAAGAAATCATGACCATAGGTCAACTATAACCACTCCCTCACCTTGTTCTATAAAAGGTGCAGGGATGCCTTGTTTTAAAGATTCGAAGCTTAATTGAAATCTGTTGGCTGAAATATTCAGGGCTCATTTCAAAGTTATTGTATACATATATGTTCTTGCATACTTGATGAATGAGAAGACTATTTTGATTATAATCCATCATAAATCTTGAGTAATCAGTGTATGAATTCCTGATACATGCTTTGATTTGTTGTGTCCCTTGGAGTGCATATCAGTTTGCATGCGTTGTCTTCATTCCTTTCCTTTGAAGTTAGCATCGACTATATCTAGCTGTGGAATGTCCTGGTGAACATATGGTTTGATTTCTTCTCTTCATGACTGTATCTGATGTGTATGTGGCTCAATAACTGAAGATTCAACATCATTTGAAAGTATTCTTTTCAATTTCTTTTAATTTCAAAATAATTCATCATCACAATTGCAATAGCTGTCAATCAGAAGCAAATAGTAATAAATATGCAGATATCTCGAAGATAACTAAAAAATCAGTAGCATATTTGAGTTAAAACATGTTAAATTGAAAAATATCATGCAAAGATTTAAGTATAAATACATCATCTGGAGAAATATACTATGAAATAACCTTTTCTTTGTAGCATCTTATCAGATCCTTTTGATGAATGTAAGGCCCCAAAATGGAAAACAGCAATGCACATCAACCACTGAGAAACATCAGTAGATTATGAACTAATCCACAAAAACTTAGGATCATGAATTCTTTGAATTCATCATATCTTTCAAGATGAGTAAAGTTTGTTGTGCAATTTTTATTCTATGTTTGCTTATGACTAACATCATGATCAACAGTATCCTTGCAAGGGTTAGAGCCAACATAAAAAACCCTATTTTTGTAACCAACATAAGGCTTGATAAAAGCGGCTAAGGGTTAGGGTTTTGGATGAGATTGTATTGTAGCATTTTGTAACAGTATTGAGTTGCAGGGATTACTAGTTGTAATCGGTTGATTTACTGGATAATAATATTGGACTCTCTATTGGTGGATGTAGCTCAAGTTTGGCTGAACCACATTAAAACTTGTCTCTCACTATTATTATTTCTTTGTATTTTTCATTCCTCTGTTTAATCTTTATTTGCATTTAATTGATATCTTTTGCTGGCTAACCCTAACAAGTGGTATCAGAGTGGGTTGCATTTGATTATCGTCTGTAGGAGGTCTGACAGCTGAGTGGGAGTCTCACGGTTTAGTGGGGGTAATGGTGAACAAGGGTAAATTGAAGGTAGACAAATTCAATGGGCAGAACTATTAGTTATGGAAGATGCAGATGGAGGATTATCTCTATCAAAAAGATTTATGGATTTTGTTGGAAGGAGTAGCCAAGAAACTGGCAACAATGACTGATGAGGATTGGAATCTTCTTGACTGAAAGGCACTGGGAACCATTTGGTTGTGCCTAGCACCATCGGTGGCATTCAATATAACAGAAGCGAAGATAACATATGGTCTGATGAAAGCTTTGGCTAAATTGTATGAAAAACCCTCAGCCTCAAATAAGGTATTTCTCATGAAGCATTTGTTTAATCTGAAAATGGTTGAAGGTGGATCTGTGATAGATCATTTAAATAAATTTAATACGATTGTTAGTCAATTGACTTCTGTAAATGTAAAATTTGATGAAGAAGTTAGAGATCTCTTGATATTATGTTCTTTTCCTAAAAGCTGGAATAGTTTGATAATGGCGGTTAGTAACTCTATTTCTAGTTCAAATACCCTTAAATTTGATGATGTCGTTGGTGTTATTCTGAGTGAGGAAATTCATAGGAAAAGCTTAGGAGGGTCCACATCAGGTAGTGTTTTGAATGCAGAAAGCAGGGGTAGATCAAAGGAGAGAGGAAAAGGTTCTGGAGGTCATGGGAAGTTACAAGGAAAATCAAAGGATAAGAGATCCCAAACCAAAGGATAGAAGGATTGCTTGTACTATGGGAAACCAGGTCATCTGAAGAAAGATTGTTGGTCTCAGAAAAATAAAGGAGACAAACAAGAAGGCAATAAGAAGGCAAATGTGGTAAGTAATAAATTTGAAGATGATGCTTTGATTCTTTCCCTAGATAATACTAATGATTCATGGGTTTTAGATTCAGGGGCCTCATTTCATGCTACAGCCCATAGAAGTTATTTTCTTGATTATGTCCAAGGGGATTTTGGGTTGGTTTATTTGGGAGATAATAAACCCTGTTAGATTGTTGGAAAGGGAAGAATTAAGATTAAGTTATAGAATAGGAATCATTGACTACTACAAGAGGTAAGGCATGTTCCAAGGCTCAATAGGAATTTAATTTCAATAAGGCAGCTAGCTGAAGAAGGTTGCAATGTTACATTTACTGATAAAAATTGGAAGGTTTCAAAAGGTGTCTTAATAGTAGCAAAAGGTGTGAAAGTAGGCACCTTATATCTTTGTACAAGTCATACTGTTCCTTCTACTTTAGCTATTGTGGAGAAAAAATAAACAGGTTCAGGAACAATTGCTGCAGGTTCGCAGGAAGAGACTAAAACAGTTATTGTAGGTTCTGAGACAACACTGTGGCATAACAGAATTGGGCATATGAGTGAAAAAGGTATGAAGGTACTTCATTCTAAGAAAGTTTTACCAAGTCTAAAATGTATTAATATGGATTTCTGTTAAAGTTGTGTGTATGGCAAACAAAAGAGAGTCAGTTTTCTCAAGGATGGGAAGCAAAAGAAAAATGAAAAGTTGGAGCTTGTGCATACAGATATATGGGGACCAACTTAGGTATCTTCTCTTGGTGGCTCTCGGTATTATGTTACATTCATAGATGATGCAACTAGGAAGGTATAGATTTATTTCCTTAGGCAGAAATCTGATGTATTTGAAACATTTAAGAAATGAAGAAGCTTGGTTGAGAATGAGATGGGTAAAAGATTAAAATGTCTCAGATCTGATAATGGTGGTGAGTATTGCAGCAATGAATTTGAGGATTATTGTTCCTTTAATGGAATTCATAGGCAAAAAATAGTTCCAGGGACTCCACAAGAGAATGGAGTGGCTAAACACACGAATGAGACAATAATGGAGCATGCAAGGACCATGAGATTGCATGTTGGGCTACCTTTAAACATGTGGGTAGAGGCTGTCAACACTTCTATATATTTAATTAATAGAGGTCCTTCAGTTCCTTTAGGCTATGGTATTCCAGAGGAAGAATGGATAGGTAAGAGGGTGAGTTATTCTTTTCTCAAAACCTTTGGATGTGAAGCATTTGCACATATAGATTCTAAAAATAAAACCAAGCTGGATGCAAAATCAAAAAAGTGTACCTTCTTTGGATATGGCATTGATGAATTTGGTTATAGGCTTTGGGATTTTGAAAATTAGAAAATTGTGAGAAGTAGGGATGTTGTATTCAATGAGAAGGTGTTGTATAAAGATCAGTTGCAGTAGCATGAGAAGAAAGAAAAGGATTATGTGGTGCTGGATGATACTCCAAATAGTGATGTTCTAGTGGTTCCCCATGCTCTGCAACAACAACCAGAAATACCACAAACTCTAGTGAATGTTAGACGGTCAACAAGGCTAAGTAGACCCCTTGAAAGGTTTTCTCCCTCTTTGTATTCTATTTTGTTAATAGATGCTAGTGAACCAGATGGGTATGATGAAGCTATACAGGTGGATACACAGGTTTAGTGGGAGCTTGCAATGAAAGAAGAAATGGACTCCTTGCTAAAAAATTAGACTTGGGAATTATGTAAGTTACCTGCAGGTAAAAAGGCTTTACCAAACAAATGTGTTTATAGGATGAAAGAGGAAGATGGAGGTAAGAAAAGATTTAAATCCAGGTTAGTTGTAAAAGGATTTGTACAGAAAAAGGGCATTGATTTTGATGAGATATTTTCTCCGGTTGTCAAGATGACTTCTATTTGTACTATTTTAAGTATTGTGGCTACTGAAGATTTACATTTGGAATAGCTAGATGTGAAAACTGCCTTTCTCCATGGTGATTTGGAGGAGGAGATATAAATGGAACAACCCCAAGGATTTGAGGTCAAAGGTAAGGAGAAACTGGTATGCAAATTGAAGAAGAGTTTGTATGGCCTAAAATAAGGACCTCGACAATGGTATTTGAAATTTGATAGTTTTATGGCTGAGCAAGGCTACAACCGGTGTAATTATGACCATTGTGTTTATTTTAAGAGGTTGGATAATGATAGATCCATTATTTTATTTTATATGTTGATAACATGTTTGTATGATGCAGAGCATTTAGGACAGCAGAAGCATGTTTCACAACTTCAATGCAATGGCTTTCAAGATTACTATATTTCCTTGGATAGGGATCACACTTCACTTAAGGTAGGGCTACAACACAATAACCAACTTGTTCTTGACATACAAAATGAGGGAGGACTCTAGGACACCTATCCCAAAATAGCTAACTCCATCTAACATTCCTTCAACTCTTCTACATAGACCTGCAGGACAGTAGTCTTCATTCTGCCTTTCTAAGACAGTCACAACATCCACCTTGGGATGATTTCCTTCTACACAAACTCAGTCTCATTGCAACCTACCAAACCAAATCATGCATTCACCCTATTGCCTCCATTGGCAAACAATAACATGACAAGCTAATCTCTTACCTTCTTGACAGTGACTGTCTCCAATGAGGACTGTCAGAGATAGCACAAAGCATAGAGGACTATTTTCTCCAAGAAATCTCCTTCTACTCCTTACCATAGGATCATTGCTAGATCAAGAGCTCTTTGTATTGATCACAAGGCATGGTATTTTCTGATTGACCACTGTTTACAGTCAAGGAAAAACACTAAGCTACTGTTGTCCTTCACCAAGTCTCAACACAAGACTTCTGCAGAGTCATTTACTTGACAAACTCACCCTCAACCATCCTCCTACCTCTCAAACCTTCACAAGACTTAGCATTGACTATGATACAACCCATTCCATCGAGCAAAAATAGAAAAAGATCAATGGAATGGGTATAAATCCATTGGACCCCTCAAAAGAACCCTAACCCAGGGTTTCAACCTACTTTCAAATAAAAGAGAAGTGCAGAGATATGGAAGGGTGTCAAGAGCCCAAATCAATTGCAAAAGACAGGTGACACTCCACACTAACCAACCATCTAAGGCATCAACCACTACCAGGCCGTACAAGTACAGAATACACAAAAAAACAACGAATTTGTGAAGGAGACATCAATTTAAAAAGTAGTTTTTGGGAAATCAACAATATCTTCCATCAAGCATTGTGTTAAGTCTCCAAATAAGATTCAAAGCCAAGCTACCTTAATCCCCTAATATTCCATTGGGCTCATGTGCTATGAGAAATCCGTACGGGAGTACAGTGTGGTAGAAAACAACATAAAAACACAGGAAAAGTAGAAAAATCAAAAAAATAGTTGTCTTTTTGTTATTTCTTTCCAATCTATTGAATCTCCTCTTTACAAAACACCTTGGTAGGATAATATAATCCTCCTACATTGCATGAAGTCGAAAAGAGAGGTTGGGGTCCAAGAAAACTGCCAACCATCGAGCTTTTTTTCTAATTTCTAACTGCAGCCACTAATAATAGTTTTAGTAACTGTCTTTTCTTGGACTGTAATTATTGTTTTTGTTTAGAAAAAGCTTTCTAACCATTTGACTAACCTTTGGACAAGGTTCTAACCTTCCTCTTAACCCTTGACATGCCTTTATAGGCTTACTAACATGAAAACTTTAAATGACTACCTTTGACTACCTTTTGGCTTACTACCACATGACTGTCCTCTTAGGACTTACAACAAGATAATAGATTTTTTTTAGACATTAGGACATAGTCCAATTACATGCATGGCTACAAGCCTTATTACAACATTAAGAAGGTCTCCAAGACCTTATTTAAACAAAACAACCTCCTTGAAAATCAAGTAAAATCTTGACATCTTGGTGCTCCTGCACCATACTCCCCGGCATGATGAAAACTCATGTCCCAAGAGTTAGGGGATCTGCTCCAAACGTTCTTCGACCTTGTAGGAATGTTCCTCTGAATAGGAAACATGAACTCTCCAAGAGTTATCTTCCTCCTTCTCCAACTTGCATGGCTCCTGTAAATAGTGTTAGTACCATAAAACTTGGTTTGGTGTCCTTGTCTAGGACCTTGCTCCTGCAATGCTGCTCTTCTTCTCAACTGGAGGTTCTGATTTGTTCCCCCCTATACTATCTGTTGTTTTTCTTCCTTCTTTTGCCTCTTAATAGGGCAATCAATATCTCCAACCTTGACATAACTCAAGTCCCAAGCTTGCTGCTCTCTAGGACTGTCATCCACCTTCTTCTGTTGCAACTGTTCCTACTGCTTGCAATCATCCTTAACCTGCACATTCAATTGTAGTTTCTCTCCAAAACAAATAGTAACATTTTCCTTCTTCTCTTCACAAGGTAAAGGTATCAGTTTGAACTTCTTACCATCTTTGTGCACCACATAGTTATTAGTGTAACCATCATGAATTGTTCTCCTCAAGTGCTGCCATGGCCTACCCAAGATAATATGCCCACATGTCATTGGAATAACATCACACAAAACATAGTCCTAATATGGACCAATTGTAAAATCAACATATGCCTTCTTAGTAACCCTTACCTATTGTTCTTGACTCACCCAAGTGACATTGTAAGGACTAGGATGATCAAACGTTTTCAATCCCAACTTATGCACCATTTCCCAAGAAACTAGATTATCATGAGAACCTGAATCTATAATCAACTTGCATATCTTTCCATGGCTTAAACAATTAGTTCTAAAAATAAATACCTGTGGTGTTGGCTACATTTTACCTTTCTCCACCATAAGCATTTCTTCAACCATCATTGGAGAGGCTGACAACATTTCTGGTTCTTCTGGCTTCTCCTCCTCTTGTGCCAAGTGAACTCTTCTATCCTTGGTCTTGTCAACACCATCCTTCTTAGGACAGTTAAAAGATGTGTGTCCCACCTCATTGCAATGATAACATCTGCCTATGAACACTCCTCTACCTGTTCCAAATCTACCTCCACCTCTATATCCACCTCTCTGATCTGCAGAAATCTCCTTACCTTTCTCATTGTTGTTCTGAACTTCACTAGTAGGTCTGCCCCTACCTCTATTTCCTCTTCCACTACCTTGTCTTTCTTGCTTCCTCTTCACCCTCTCTTCAGCCCTGATGGCTAACTAAAAACATTCTCCAAGTGTGTTTGGTACTACCAAACCAATCTCATCCTGGAAGTTATACCTAAGCCCATTAAGGTACCTTGCCACTTTCTCTTCATCTTCCAATCCCCCTCTGATACTAAGCTTATGAAATTGCTCAGTATAGGACATAACATCCATGTCCTTCTGTTTTAGATTCTATCTCATCCTCTTTGTTTGAATGGAGTAATCAGATGGAAGGAATTGATCCTTCATCATATCCTTCATCCTACCCCAAGAAGTGATTCTTGATGCACCTCTAGCCATTCTTTCTGTCTGCACACTACTCCACCATGTAAGTGTTGTACCTCTCAGTTTTGTCTTTGCAAATTTGATCTTCTTCTCATCACTCATCTCCTCATACTCAAAAAAAAAATTCAAGGGCATCTATCCATCCTAACACCTCTTCACTATCCATCTTCCCCTAATAGATAGGTAACTCTATGTTTGCCTTTGTTCCCCTTCCTTGGACTGCCTTCAACAATCTCACAAATTTCTTTTCCTCAACATCCAACTCATCCTCAGGAGGATTCTCATCAGCATCCTCATCTCCTTCTGACTCATATTGTTCATCCCCTCCAAGTTTCTTCTCTAATGCTTCCAATCTAGCGAAGATTGTTGCATTCTCCCTTCTTACTTGCCTCAACTCTCTTTCCCTTGCAGCATCCTACTCTCTTCTTTCCCTCAACTCTTTTTCTCTTTCCTCTAAGGCTTCTCTCAACTCAGAATTATCTCTTGCCATCTGATTCTTAGGAGACATCTTCACAACTCTCACAAACCTTACTATTTCAAAAGATCCTTTACTCCCTCAGGACCTACTTGCTTGCTCTGATACCAATATGTAGCTAGGTCTAACATGGATCACATAAGAGAGTTAAAAAAGAAGTTAGCACAATCATTTGCTATGAAGGATTTGGGGGCAGCAAAACAAATCCTTGGTATGAAAATTTGCAGAGATAGGAAGAATAGAAAATTGACTCTATCTCAGGCTAATTATGTTGAAAAGGTGTTGCAAAGATTCCATATGGAGAATGCAAAAGCTGTCAGCACACCTTTGCCTAGTCATTTGAAATTGACTAAGGAGATGTGTCCAAAGACACAAGAGGAGGAAGAAAAAATGTCCAAGGTACCATATGCTTCAGCTGTAGGAAGTTTGATGTATGCCATAGTATGGATGAGACCAGATATTGCACATGCTGTAGGAGTCATAAGTAGGTATATGAGTCATCTTGGATTAGAGCATTGGAATGTGGTAAAATGGATTCTCAGATATTTGAGAGGTACATCCAATAAACACTTATGTTTTGGGGGCTTTAATATTGATTTAGTAGGTTATGTAGACTCAGATTTGGTAGGTGATATTGATACCAGGCAGAGTACTACCGGTTATGTCTTTACTGTAGGTGGGACAGCGGTGAGTTGGATTTCTAGGTTGCAAAAGGTGGTTGCTTTATCCACCATAGAGGTAGAATATGTAGCTGTAATAGAGGCAAGCAAGGAGATGATATGGCTGTAATCTTTCATGGAAGAATTGGGAAAACAATAGGCTAACAGTTCTTTGTATATAGACAGTCAGAGTGCCATACATCTTGCAAAGAATTCTTCCTTGCATTCAAAGACCAAACACATACAGTTGAGGTATCACTTTATTCGGTCAGTGTTGGATGATGGACAGTTAAGGCTGGAAAAGTTACATACAAATGAAAATCTAGTGGATATGTTTAGAAAGGTAGTGATAAGGGAGAAGCTAAGCTTCTCTTCAACTTCGGTTGGTCTTCATGACTGAAATAATAAAATTAGAACAATAGAGTCCAAGGTGCTTATTTCCTGTGGGAGCTGCACACGCAGTGATGTCGTCTAGGCTCAATCTCCAAGTGGGAGATTGTTTGGTGTGGAGCCTGATTAGTCTCCAAGTGGGAGATTGTTGGTAGGTGGTGACTAATCAGGAAAGTATTGTACACTAGCCATGTATCCTCGTTGGGGTTTGGGGCCGGTCTGGGCCCCAAGCGGGACATAAAAAACCTTATTTTTGTAACCGACATAAGGCTTGATAAAAGCGGCTAAGGGATAGGGTTTTGGATGAGATTGCATTGTAGCATTTTGCAATGGTATTGAGTTGTAGGGATTGCTGGTTGTAATCAGTTTGATTTACTGGATAATAATATTAGACTCTCTATTGGTGGATGTAACCTGAGTTTGGGTGAACCACATTAAAACTTGTCTCTCGCTATTATTATTTCTATGTATTTTTCATTCCTCTATTAAATCTGTATTTGTATTTAATTGATATCTTCTATCAGCTAACCCTAACACATCATATACTGATACTCTTCAGCAAAATTAAATTTAAATAAGTATTTGGGCAACTTAGTAGAAGTTGTGTAAGTGCTACTCTTATTCCTCCATTGATACATGATTCTCTTGGTTTCTTTTTCATTACCTCAATATTCCTTCTCCTGACTACTTAGACTCAATCTGACCACATTATTCCCTACAAGCAAATTGAATGAAGAGGTGATGCCCTTGATTGAGAAATCAACATACACTTTGCCATGCTTCTCTACCCTTCTAGTCTCAGGGTTATAATTCCGTGCACACTCAACCACTAATTTAGTAGCCTCCATAGCATAGGGAAATCCCCCAACGTGCCACATCCCTGTGGAATATATTCTTTGCACTATTAGGTTCCTACTTTCATTGTCTAACCTTCTCATACAGGCATCCAAATCTATCTTCCCTTGATGCGTGTCATCTATCATCCCATATCTGAATCCTACCCCCTCAGGTTATAAGAACATGGGTTTCAAGAACTCTAAATTAGATCTATTCCTTCTAAGATCAAGTAAATCCTATGATAAAGACATGCATTTCTTACCCTAACATGTTCATATGGAGGAGGAAATGAGGATGTCATGCATGTCATAGCAGCAATTCAACATTTTTAATTCATTGCATGCATCACCATACTGACTAACTTAATAAAACCATTTTTCTTTGAGATTTGTAGTAAATGACAAATGAGAGGGTTTTAACTTTACTTACCTGATAATCACCCTTTTCTTTTACTATATGACTGATAGCGGGATGAATGTGAATACATTGTATCATATGTTCCATTCCGTTGAGTTGGGGGGGTCCCTTTCCATTTGCAGATGATAGTAATACACTGACTTTCAGAGCTCTATAAATTTCAATTATCGTAGGGTAAATGTAAATAATCCCTAAAATTCACTTTTAAACTGATCAATACAACAAATGAGGGTGCAAGTATTATTTCATTTAAATCCATTGATCACTCGCATGATGTTTGTTGATGATGCCAAGTGTTAGGATTTCATTTGAAATCGAGAGGGTGTGACCTACCATTGGGCTCGCATTTAATGCTAGAGGGTGATCTCTTAGAAGATTAGGGATATTTGCAAATATGACCCTCTAAGACAATCATTTACTAATGATCAGGGTGATTCAGTCATCGATATGGTTAACATTTGACTAATAAGCAAGATCGGGTCACATTACTTTTGGCAATAAATTGTGATAATACTGTGTTCATATGACCCCAAGGATTTTGCCACTTGGCATGATTGGATTGGTTATTGTAAAGCCAGACATATCAGGTCATAAAGTTCAAAATGAGGGATATTGGTAATATCTGGGTCTTTGACACTTAGGAATATCCTCCTCATTCGAAAATGCAAGGGTAACATCATCAACTTATGGACTTCAACAGTTATTTATGAAAGATGACATCATGGTCAGGGATATTTTGAAAGGTGACCTCTTCGGGTTAGATCATGATGACATCATCATGCTATCATGTTCTATTTGTTATTGAGTTATGGTGACATCATCATCATATTAAGAAATATTACGGATGTTTGGAAATGTGACCCTCCGCGGGTTGGGCGTACTAATTATGTCATTATCATGGTGATTTCTTCTATTCATTGGAACTAAATGATGACATTGTCATATTTGTAAGGGTGATATTCGTAAAGGGTGATATTTTGTAAGATGACAGATATTCAGAAATATGACCCTTCAGGTGTGCAAGTCCTTGACGGGTAGATATTCTTCCTCATTTAAGTTTGACGTGGAACAAATGAAAATTGGGTGATCTTTCTAAGTCAGGGTCATGTTAATGAATATGACTGATATTTAGAAATATGACCCAATGGGAAATATCCGGGTCGACCATTCTTTGACTTAGCATAACTTTCTATCCTTAAACAATATCAGGGTGATCCAGAAGGCAAACCTGCTTAGAATTTTGTGCTCTTTCTAATTATGAGGTTTGTGCTAGCAAATTCTAACTTTGGCAATTGACCCTTCTTTGTGATGCACATGCATAAGCAAGGGTGACATACATGACCGAATTTTACCAAACCACCCAAAGAAAGAAAGCAAAAACAAGAAAAAGCAAAAATTTGGGTCCCTGTTTTGCTAAGGCAAAATGGGGTATGTTGTGTAACCACACAACAAGAGAGAGCACCAAAAATCATCAAGAGTTCTTTTGTGAGAGCCAAGAGAGTTTTCCCAAAATTTTGAAGTTTGAAGAAGAAGAAGAATGAAAAATGGATTCCATTTTTGTTTATGTATGAATGAATAGAGAATCCAATGGTAAGGCATGCTTACAAAGGTCATTTCATTGCCTAATGAGTGGTACCACCAACTTAATCAAGTGACAAGGCAGGAGAAATAATGATTTTAAATTTTTGAATCTTTGGGATGCCAGTGCATTGCACAAACATCTATGCATCATGCTTGTGTCCTAAGAAATTTTTTCAATATTTAGCACATGTTCTAAGAAAATTAGAAGAAATAAATATGTGATGTGAAATTTGGCAAATCTTGGTGAGGGGTGAAATAGGCCAAGGTTAGGCTAAAGTGGCCCTAGAAACATGCTATGTGAGCCGACACCAAAGCAGGTCAAAACACAACGTGAAATTGTGAGGGTACACAATTTTCTACCTTACAAAACCATCAATGACTGTGTTATATGTCACTTCATTAAGTTTCAAATCCCTCATTTCTATTTCCTCTAACATCTTTCCTACCATGATGAGAGGAACCTTCTGCAACAATATAATGAAAAATGCACAAAATAATAGAAATAGCAGAACACAGAAGGAATTTATTGATCGTAGGCCACTTCGAGCGGGCAACCTCCTTTGAGCAAGCTCAATATAATAAACTCATGGATACCTTCATGGGCCTCAACACATACTTATATACTAGTGTTGGCAAGAGACACCGTGTGGCTTCATGAGTGTTGTCATTGATGGAAACAAAGTCTATTCCACACATCTGCAGTACATAGTATACCTATACCGGAAGTTAGATTGAAGATTGTTTTGGTCCAGTGAACAAGAACAGAGTATGCAACAAGGTACCACAATCAGGTCTGGATCTCTTAGATGGTGTAACTCAGCAAGTTGCGGACTTGGATAAGTCAAGAGGGGTATCATGACTACTATATTCCAGAAATTTAGCCTCAGATGATAAAGAATGAAAAAGATATGAGCATCTAAGTGTTGGGATCCAGACAGGCAGAGCAGACAGAGAAAGAACTGACCAGCAAAGCATTAGACTTCAATCTAGATGAGTAAAAGGTCTTGATCAAGCTATTTGGGGGATTATACATTGTCGACCGATATGATTAAAGACTTCTATGCCCATGTTTTTGATACACATCACAAATCAAGCATGGATTCTGCCAACAAATCAATAACTTGTAAATATCTTGAAATGTTCTTGTTGCCGACTAGGAAGTTGATGAGAATCCCTTATGCGGATATATATACCTGATGGATCCCAGTATGTACGTGTGTGGTGTGAAGTAGTGATAAAAGAAAGTGCGAAGAAAAGCAAGGATAAGTGTGAAAGCAACAAATCAAGTTCAGTATGTGACAAAGCAACAACATTAAAATAGAGGAAGATTGAAGTGCATCAAATTAGTGTATTGTGCCTAATTGGAACTGAACTCTTGCATTAGTAGATGCTTCTCATCAGTTCAAACACATGATTACCTTCTGTAAGTTTTGTAGACAATGAGCCTCTTGTAGGCAGTGTGCCTCTTGTGAGCAGTGTGCTCAGGTAGTGAGCCCTAATTGGCAAGTGCCATTTTGTACTCCATTATTCTTTTAATAGAGAATACAATCTTGGGTTAGTCCCCCTATGGTTTTTCCCTTAACAGGGTTTTCCACGTAAAAATCCTTGTGTTATGTGTGTTGATTTTATTTTTGTTCTTATGATCACATATGCTTATATGTTTTGATGTTGCACTAATTATTAAAGAAGAAAATAAAGTTAAAGTAATTTGAGATAACTGATTCACCCCCCCTCTTAGTTATCTGCCTTGTTTCCAACAATTGGTATCAGAGCTAAGTTCCTCTGAACAAAGCATAACAGCTTTAGGAAGATCTAGGAATCTCAATAGATATATATGGTATGAAGGAATAACTTTAGTCTACCCTAGATGACCTTGAACAATCCCACTCTGAAGTAAATAATTTGAGGGAAAGACTCAAACAAGCTAATGATTTCATAAATGAGCTAAAAGAAAAACTTAGTATCTCTATGAAAAAGAGAAAGGAACTACTTCAAAAATTAGCAAATCAGAGTGAAGCCAATGATACTAATGAAGATTTGGAAGAGAAAAATAAGCTATGTGAGAAGTTGTCAAAAGAAGTCATTATGGTAAGGCATGAAATGGAATCAGGGGTTATGAGATTCACCCAAGAAATTGAAGAAAAGAGGAAAATTGAAGATAATCTAAAACAATCCCTCAAGGAGAAAACAGAGGACTACCACAAAATGGACAAAATAATCAGGCATCTTGAATCAGATCTTGAAGAAGCTAGAGACAATGAAGAACAACTTGAGAATCAGATAGACACTCTTAAACAAGATCTTCAAATATCAAATGAATAAAAAGAGAAATTCAAGATAAGTTCAACCCAACTTGAAGTTCTTCTTGAAAGCCAAAAGAGGGTAGATGATAAGCGTGGCTTGGGATATGAGAAAGGTAAAAGCTCTGGATCTGGTCAGAAAAACTTTGGATCAAGAAATCAAAGAAACAAGCCTAGAAGACCTCCAGTAAGGCAACCAAATGCTCAAATATATCCATCCTTCAATGGATGCTACTTCAATTGCAACAATTTCGGTCATAAATCAACTTAGTGCAAGAGGAGAATGAATCAGACTAATCCATCCTTCTCCAGACAATGTTTTAACTACAAAAGGTATGGTCACAAATCTCATGAATGCAGAAATATGCAAATAAATGATTCATTCAATGGTAGATACTTTGCATGCAATAGAATGGGACATATGGCTAATCAATGTATATCAAGAGGATATCAATCAAATATGCAAACAAATGTTGTCTGTTATAATTGTAATAGATCTGGTCATATTGCAAAATTCTGCAGAAGTAAAAATTAGGATAAAAAGAATCTGGTGCAACATAATAAAAAACAAGATAAGGGTAAAGGTAAAGTGAATGTGGATGAAGTTCAAAAGGAGATGAGAAAGATTTGGGTGAAGAAGAGTACAAAAAATATTGGGGATGGATCGGAACTAGAATTCGGTGCTGATATTCCTTCTAGAAACTAAACAGATGAGCTCTAGCTCAGGAGGAGTCACAGAGAAAAACAAATTCCCCCAGCCAGTCATCTAGTGCCTAAATTTGGCACATGCAATGCTATAGATTAAAGGGTTCTTAGAAAAACATCTACATAACCTTTAGTAAAAATATGAAAGATCCGCATGGAGTTTTGCAAGAGTTTAACCGCTCAAGTTAATCCGGTTCCGACAGCACTCCGGTAAAGTAGGATTTTCACAAACATATCTAGTATGATTCAAAATTGAAATACTTTGATCTATGGACCCATGGTATGATTGAATAAATGAAGATACATTGTAAATCCTCACTGACAATGATTCTAAGTTCAGCATAGTGATTTGAGAAGATCTCTCTCAAAACAGGGCAACCAGATAACTTATGTTGTGCATTTATTACAAATGGAAATTAGGGTTTACGCAAGGATAAAAGGGTTCATTCACTCATTATTTACACATTTTCACTCGAGAAGAAGAAAAGAAGAGCTCTACAACAAAGTTTCTACAACTCACTCAAGATCAACTAAAAATTGAATTCAACCAGCGATTTGTTTCAGCTCCTATTTCAAACCCTAAAAGCATAAAAGGTACTTCCGTTCTAAAAATCTCTCTGACTCTTTTACAAGATGGCTACTCCAATGGTTGTAAAGAACACTGATAGGCCGCATCCTAAATTAAAGAAACACCCCTATAAATCTCTAGAAGTTGATTCTTTAGGTGCATTTTCTAGCATTCCGCATGGGGTATTGCACGTAGAAAATGTTAGAGTCTATATCCATGCCAACATTGAGGAATTTGGTGACTCAAAATTGATGGACATCCATCATAAACAGCTAATAGATGAGAGTTTTGAACTCAAACCTCAATCCAAGGCCCTCAGGGATAAACACTTCAGACATTGTATACACTTTCCCTATTTTGCAAAAGATGATTGGGTCTGGCATGTCCTAAGCAGATGCATTACAATTTCATGTGGCTAATGAGGCCCTTCAAGATAAAAAAAGATGCCATCAAGGTAGTGATTGGACTGCATTCTTCCAGTGGGCTACCTACACTAAAATCTATCAAGAACCAGACAGTAACTGAAGCCACTGGATCTAAGTTTGACAAAAGAGTAATGACCCTAGATGACATCACAGATCTGGATGTCAAGTTTGCCTCAATGTGGGTACAAGATCTATCATTCTAGCACTGAGAAATCTATGTCTGGGACTACAATATATGCATCATATCAAATGTTGAGGGAAAATGTAGATTATGACCTATGTGATCTT
Source organism: Cunninghamia lanceolata (assembly GCA_027924645.1). NCBI lineage: Eukaryota > Viridiplantae > Streptophyta > Pinopsida > Cupressales > Cupressaceae > Cunninghamia > Cunninghamia lanceolata. Next base: position 10,089,067 of record BSBN01000346.1, on the reverse strand, counting down.
CTCCTAAATCAACTATTAGAAAACCTACAGAAGATCAAAAAGGATAATAAGAATTCCTTCAAATATGGTTGTCTAATACTGTGTCTGTTCTTTTATTACATGAATGAGCTACCCGGATCAAGTGGTTGGGTATGGCAAAATGACAAACTAGTTGCAATTCAGATTAGAGATTATATATATGGACTTGGTGATGCTCAAGCCCAAAACACAGCTCTCTGGAGTTACTTCAAGAACTTTCAGAGCATGATGCAAGCCAGAGAAAGAATTCCTCAATCCATAGTCAAGAAATACAAGGACACAGTATGCTTCATGGTTGACACTAACCAATGCCTAATGGAAGTAGTTGAGCCAAGGACTATGTGGATAATGCCTATGGGATACGAGGTAGATGAAAAAATCTTGGAGCTGCATATTCAACACCTGTTGAGCCAACCTAAGGACCCTGAAGCAGAAAGGTTTGGCACCTTTCAAGAGCTAAGTGTAAAAATACATGCTGAGTTAAGATAGCTAGAAATAAAGAAAAAATTAAGAAAGGAGGTTGAAGAAATTGCCGAAAGATTTGGCCTATCTAAAGAGGCAGTAGATGCAAATAGAGAGAAAATGGAGAAGGCTGAGAAAGAGAAACAAGAAGCAAAGAAAGGAGATGTTCTAGTACAAGCCTCCTCCTAGACTAGATCTTCCAAGATCTCTACATCTGCCACTCCTAAAAGCTCAAGGGCCACCAAACAGGAATTCAAGACATCTAGCAAAAGGAGAAAAGAAGACGAAGACCAAAGCCACAAGGTCATACACAAGTCTTAAAGATGATGAAGAAACATAATCTGATGAGAAAATCAAGAAAATGAAGAAGAAGAAGAAAACATTTGGAGAATTCTCTGCCAATAAAAATAAGGAAGAAAAGGCAAAAGAATTTGTTGAAAATCCCACTCTTTCCATTGATGACATCATCAAGGCAATTACTGTGGATGGGAAACTGCAGCCAATAACAGAGTTCTATGATGAATATAGTGATACTAACAAGAGGACTTTGGAGGAAGCTACTGCCAGGTACCTGAATATTTACAATAAAGCTTTCATTGAAATTATATCATTAATTCCCAAGAGTCTAGAAAAGGTACTTGAACTGAGAAAAGAGAATACCAAGGCAAAAGACCTAGAGATTCAGGAACAAATAGTGATTCAGCTTTATCCTTCTATCACTCCAAAATAAATGGACATAGTTTTTAAGGATTGTAAGAATGACTTCTAGAGTAAGGCAAGAATCAATAAACTTATGCTTGGAGAAACTGACCAAGTAGTAAGAGGAACAAAAGACATCCTCTAGAATGCTTTCAAAAGATTCAATCTTCCTATTGTAGAGGAAACATATGAAGAACCCTCTACCATGGATGTTGAAGGATCAAAAGAGATAGATGAAGAGAAGTCTAAGGACTCGGATTCCTCTGTTCCAGAAGAGGAAGTTCATGAAGCAGTAATCTCAGATGACATCTCTCCTCCGGATCCCACTACAGACATTCCAAAATTTGAAGTTGAAGGAGAAGGAAGAAAAGAGGAGATAGTAAGTCAAGAAGAAGAGGTTAGAGGAAAAGAAGAATAACAAGCAGAAGAGACTAATGTTGACTATTTTGATACCCCAAAAGAAAAGAAGACTCAATCACCAGTAAGAGACACTACAGAGGTAGTGAAGAACTTATTGAACAAAGAAATGGTGGAGATAGATGAACCTAAGCTATTTCAAGGGCCACTAAATTTCAACTCTCTCTCTCTCCAGTCCAGACAACGAAAATAACATCTTTTGCTCAAGACAAAGCAAAAGAAAAACTCCTAAAATCTCACATGGAAGACTATGAACTATTGGAGATGGCATTCGGGATGCTGGAGAAGATCATGCCATCATTCCAAAAGGATCCTTTGGCTTCACCATCTGGAAATCTGAAATCTTGGTAAATTCTGTTACCACTCACTTTGAATCTCTAGAAAAATCAATAGAAGCCAAGGTCTGGAAGGAGTTTATGGGAAAAAGATTCACTGAAGTATAGGGACTCATTGCTAATGATAGGAGGACCCTAAAGATTGGAATAAAGAGCCTTGAAAATGCTCATAAAGATGGTGGGGACATGTACAAATTTTTTCTATCTTGGCCCAAAGTGACAGAGGATATTGAAAAGAAGGTGAAAGACCAAGAAGGTAAACTGTCAAGTTTATCTCAGAATTTTGATCCCCTTACTTCCTCTTTAATGAATCAAGAATGCTAGGCCATTGTCATCATAAATTAAATAAAGAGGCTGAACAAAGAAAAGAAGGATATAATAAACATAATGAGTGAACTCAGAGGTATAATTATCCCTAAGTTAGAGGCAATGCATGAGGCCTTGATAGATGCTCAGACCACAACCCGGACCAGTGATCCGGTAGATTTAAGAAGGACAAAAGCATATACATTTTTGTTGAGTGGTCACATCTCCATTTTGGATAGGATGAAGCAGAGCTAGGCCATAGAGTTTGTACAGTTGAAGGCCACTTTTGCAGATATACTTAATTATATGTAAGTATAACATTTATATATATACTTATACGGCCATGTATAGGAGAATTTTTGCAAAATTTTGGTATACAGATTCTATCCTTTGCCATTGATGTCAAAGGGGAAGTGAGGAGTAGTGAAAAATGTAGAATCCAGCTAAGGGGGAACTCCGGTAAAATAGTACAAAAGACAGAGCATCAGCCAAGGGGGAGTTTACTGCAACACTTAGCCATTTTTCACTAAGTGTTGTCATCAATGCCAAAGGGGGAGATTGTTGGCAAGAGACTTCATGAGTGTTGTCATTGATGGCAACAAACTCTATTCCACATATCTGTAGTACATAGTATGCCTATACCAGAAATTAGATTAAAGATTGTTTTGGTCTGGTGAACAAGAACAAAGTATGCAACAAGGTCTGACAATCAGGTCCAGATCTCTCAGATGGTGTAACTCAGGAAGTTGTGGACTTGGATAAGTCAAGAGGGGTATCATGACTACTATATTCTAGAGATTTAGTCTCTGGTGATAAAGCATGAAAAAGATATGAGCATCTGAGTGTTGGGCTCCACACAGGCAGAGCAGATAGAGAAAGAACTGACCAGTAGAGCATTAGACTTCAATCTAGATGAGTAAAAGGTGTTGATCAAGATATTTGGGGGATTATACATTATTGGCCGACATGATTAAAGACTTCTATGCCCATGTTTTTGATACGCATCAAAAATCAAGCATGGATTCTACTGACAGATCCGTAACTTGCAAATATCTTGAAATGTTCTTGTTGCCAACTAGGAAGTTGATGAGAATCCTTTTTGTCGATATATATACCAAATGGATCCCAATATGTAGGTGTGCGGTGTGAAGTAGTGATAAAAGAAAGTGTGAAGAAAAGGATGGATAAGTGTGAAAGTAGCAAATCAAGTCTGGTATGTGACAGAGCAACAACATTAAAACAGAGGAAGAATGAAGTGCATCAAATTAGTGTATTGTGCCCAACCGAAATTGAACTCTTGCATTAGTAGATGCTTCTCATTAGTTCAAACACTTGATTACCTTTTGTAAGTTTTGTAGACAGTGAGTCTCTTGTAGGCAATGTGCCTCTTGTGAGCAGTGTGCTCAGGCAATGAGCCCTAATTGGGAAGTGCCATTTTGTACTCCATTATTCTTTTAATAGAGAATACAATCTTGGGTTAGTCACCCCATGGCTTTTCCCTTAACAGGGTTTTCCATGTAAAAATCCTTGTATTATGTGTGTTGATTTTATTTCTATTCTTATGATCACATATGCTTATATGTTTTGATGTGCACTAATTATTAAAGAAGAAAAGAAAGTTAAAGTAATTTGAGATAACTGATTCACCCCCCCTCTCAGTTATCTACCTTGTTTTCAACAACTAAGTCTAATCTAAACAACTATTACTTCCCATGAATGTGGGATAATACAATATACTCATGGGATAAATTACAAAGCATATGCGTCCAAATGTAATATACTAACAAAGTAAATAGAAGGGTTAAACACGGGTTCCTAACATCCCGTCCCTCTTAGAAAAGATTTGTCCTCAAAGTGTCAGATGTAGAAATTGTTGTTGAATCTGAAGGAGTGCTTCTCCTATAGCAATCTCTAGGTGCATTCCATGCCACTAAATTAATACCTCTATGATGGATTAGGAGCGAAGAGGATGAGTGCGCCTGTTGAGGATTACCTCTAGCTCTAAAAGGATTGATCCTTCATTATCGAGTTGTGGTAAACCAGTTTATGCTTTGTCGTTAGCGCCAAGAAATTTCATTAGACAAGAGACATGAAATATTGGATGAGCATGGGAAGAAGGAGCCAGCTTATGATCCCCAATTTGATCCTAGGTGTAGAGAACTGTGTCGATTGCCTGAACTCATGAACTGTTGGGGGAGTATGGAAGTAGCATTGGCGATGCCTGACCATAGACTGCTTCATATGGAGTCATGTTAGATGCAGTGTGGTAGGAGGTATTGAACCACCATTTAGTGAGAGGGAGCCACTTTGCCCAATGATGTTGTTGTTCTAAGGTATCAATGCAGCTGCAATCAGTTGAATTTCCCTATTCATTCCCTTCCAAAAGAAGTGACGCCATGCCCACTCATAACTTTTGAGGAACCCAGAGTGCCCTACCGATGGAGAAACATAGAGTTCAGAGAAAATAGCCTACGAGAAAGATTCCAACCAATTTGGAACAATAATAGAAATAGCTGAAAGAGAATCTTGTCATCACATGTACGAGAAAGAGAATCTGCCACAATATTGTCCTTACCCTTCTTGTAAATGATCTCATAGTCGTAACCCATGAGTTTGCTGATCCATTTCTATTGTGCTGGGGAGGAGACCCATTGTTCTAAGAAATATTTTAGGCTCTAGTGAGCCACCCCGATGCAAAAATGATTCCATGATAGGTATGGCCACCACTTTTGTATTGCATGTAAAATAACAATCATTCATTGTAGAGCTGAAGGAGTAGTGGAGACCATGGATGGTTGCATCTAAATGGAGTGAAGTTGAGCGATGACACCATGTGAATTCTTCTTAAGAAGCTTTTCTAGGTGATGTGAACTTATGATGCTGAGAGACCCTGGTTATAAGCCCTTCAATGTGTGTTTCTGCCCATTGTCTAAAAACTGCATCCAAAGTTTAGCAAAATCCCATAAGATGGGTCCAAGTGTGCATAACCATTGGGTGCCAAAACCACAACACATCCACCTAAGGGAAAGGCAAACATGTCAGAGCATAAGTTATAATCTCCAATAGAGATATGCACATTGCGACACTTCCCTTTGCAAGGTAATGTGCCCCCATTGGCAACCATGACTTCAAAGTTCAAGCAAGGATGAAAAAACAATTAGCCTATTTGGCTATTCAAGGGTCAATGTGTTGGCAAGAGACATAGTATAGCTTCTTGAGTGTTGTCATTGATGGCAACAAAGTCCATCCCACACATCCGCATGACATGGTGTGTCTTTACCGGAAGTCAGGTTGAAGAGTGTTGTGGTCCGGTAAGTAAGAACAGAGCATGTGTCAAGGTCTCACAGTAAGGTCTGGATCTCTCAAAAGGAAGCATCCTAGTAAAGAACAGACTTGGGGAAGTAAAGAGGTGTAACTTGACTGATACATTTCAGAGATTGAGCCTCCGGTGATGAAAGAGTGAAGAGATATGAGCACCTAAGTGTTGGGTTCCTGTTTGGCAAAGTTGACAGAGGAAGAACTAACCGGTAGAGCATAAGATCTTATTCTAGATGAGTTATTGATGGTGATCAAGTTTCTTAAGGTATCATTCATGATTGGCTGACATGATTGATGACCTCTATAAGCATCTCTTTGATACTCATCACTTGATAAGTAAGGATTCAGCCGACAGATCAGAGTTTGGGAAAACATTAACTATTCCAGATGCTGGCTAGAAAAGTGTTGAAATCATTGATGCAGATATATATACCAGATAGATTTGGATGTGAAAGTGTGAGTGGTACGTGGTGAGGTGCGAAGAAAAGTAGAGGAGCAAAGTAATAGCAGTAATACAGGTCTGATATGTGACAGGACAGCAACACCTAAGAAGAGGAAGAATGAAGTGTAGCAGATCAGTATATTGAGTCTAACCGGAACTAAACCTCAACATGTGTGGATGCTTCTCATTAGTTCAAGTATCTTGTTACCTTCTTTATATCTTGTAGATAGTGAGTCTCTTGTAGGCAGTGACCCTCTTGTGAGCAGTGTGCTCAGGCAGTGAGCCCTAATCAGCAAGTGCCATTTTGTACTATCTTATTCTTTTAACAGAGAATACAATCTTGGGTTAATCACCCCATGTTTTTTCCCTTAACAGGGTTTTCCACGTCAAAATCATTGTGTCATGTGTATTGATGTTATTTCTATTTCATGGTTATGCTTGCTTATATGATTTGATGCTACACTAATTGTTAAGGAAGTTTAGGAAGTTGAAGTATTTAAGATAACTGATTCACCCCCCCTCTCAGTTATCAACAATTGGTATTAGAGCCAAGTTCCTCTAAATAGAGCCTAACAACTTGAGGAAGATCTGAAAATCTCAATGGATGTGTATGGTATGAGGGAACAACTTTAGTCTGCCCTAGATGATCTTGAGCAATCTCAATCTGAAGTTAACAACTTAAAGGAAAGACTCAAACAAGATGATGATTTCATAAATGAGCTAAAAGAGAAACTGAGTATCTCTATGAAAAAGAGAAAGGAACTACTTTAGCAATTGGCAAGTCAAGGTGAAGCAAATGATACAAATGAAGATCTGAAGGAGAAAACCAAGTTATGTGAAAAGTTATCAAAAGAGGTCATTATGGTAAGACATGAAATGGAATCAGGAGTTATGAAATTCACCCAAGAAATTGAAGAGAAAAGAAAAATTGAAGATGATCTAGGACAATATCTCAAGGAAAAATTAGAAGACTGCCACAAAATGGATAGAATAATCAGGCATCTAGAATCTGATCTTGAAGAAGCTAGAGACAATGAAGAACAACTTGAGAATCAGATTGATACTCTTAAAAGGGATCTTCAAACAGAAAATGAATACAAAGAGAAATTCAAGATAAACTCTGCTCAACTTGAAGTTCTTCTTCAAAGCCAAAAGAGGATTGATGACAAGCAAGGCTTGGGGTATGAGAAAGGTGAAAGCACCGGATCCGGTCAGAAGAACTCCAGAATAGAAAATCCAAGAAACAGGCCTAGAAGACCTTCGGTAAGGCAACCAAATGCTCAAAGATATCCATCTTTCAATGGATACTGTCACAATTGCAATAACTTTGGTCACAAAGCAAATCAGTGCAGAAAAAGAATGAATCAGACTAATTCATCCTTCTCCAAATAGTGTTTCAATTGCAAAAGGTATGGTGACAAATCTCTTGAGTGTAGAAATAGGCAAATGAATAATTCATTTAATGGTAGATGCTTTGCATGCAATAGAATTGGACATATGGCTAATCAGTGTAGATCAAGAGGATATCAGTCAAATATGCAAAGAAGTGTTGTTTGCTACAATTGCAATAGATCCAGTCATATTGCCAAATTTTATAGAAGTAAGAATCAGGACAAAAAGGGTCTAGTGCATCATAACCAAAACCAAGACAAAGGAAAAGGAAATGTGAATGCGGATGAAATTCAAAGGGAAATGAACAAAATTTGGGTGAAGACAAGTATAGAAAATGTTGAGGATGGATCCACACCAAAATCTGGTGTTGATATTCCTTCTAGAAATTAAATAAGATGAGCTTTGGCTCAGGGGGAGTAACAAAAGAAAAATATTTTCCCCCAGCCAGTCAATTGGTGCCTGAAATTGGAACATGGAAGGTTGCGGACTAAAAGGGCTCTCAGAGAAACATATAAATAACCCTTGGGGAAGATATAAAAGATCTACAATGAATTTGAAGAGGTTAATCATCTAAGATTAATCTGGTTTAATAGTCATCTGGTAAGAACATGATTTTTACAGTTAGATCTAGTATGATTAAAATTTGAGGTATCTTGATCTATGGATAGATCAAATGTTTGGGGAAAGGAAGATAGATTGTCATCAATCACCAAGAATAACTATAAGTATATCTTAGTGAACTAGAAAAGATCCTTCTCAGAACAAGGAGAACAAGGCAACCAGAATGACTTGAGTTGTGCATTTATTGTAATATGAAATTAGGGTTTGCTTAGTGATAAAAGGGTTCATTTGCTGTTCATTTGCACATTTACATTAGCGAAATAGATAAGAAAAGCTCTGCAAACAAGTTTGCCTCATCTCTCTCAAGGATCAATTGCAGAATTCAAATCAGTTGGTGATCTCTTCAGCTCATTTCGTGAACCCTAAAAGTGTAAAAGGTATGCTTCGCTCTTGAAATCTCTCTCTGAATCTTTAAAGATGACTACTCTGAATGTTGTGAAGATTACTGATAGGCCATACCCTAAATTTAAGAAATATCCCTACCGGATCAAAATTTGATAAAAGAGCAATGACAATTAAGGTTATCACAGATCCAGATATCATGTTGCATCAATGATAATCAGCTATAAGATATATCACTCTAGCAGGGAGAATTCAATATCCAGAATTGTTGTATATACTGCTTATGAAATGTTAAGGAAGAATGTTAACTATGATCTCTATGAGCTCCTTCTAAACCAACTTTTGGAGAATCTGCAGAAGATTAAGAAGGACAAGAACTCTTTCAAATACGTTGGCTTGATACTCTGTCTATTTTTCTACTACATGAATGAGCTACGTGGATCTAGTGGTTGGGTATGGTAGAATGATAGACTAGTAGCCATTCAAATCAGAGATTATATACATGGGCTTGGTGATGCCAAGGCACAGAATACAGCACTCTGGGGCTATTTCAAGAACTTTCAGAGCATGATGCAAGCAAGAGAGAGAATTTCCCAATCTCTAGTTGAAAAGTATAAGGATACAGTTTGCTTTATGGTAGAAACTAATCAGTGCCTAATGGAGGTAGTGGAGCTAAGGGTGGTCTGGATCATGCCAATGGGGTATGAAGTAGATGAGAAAATAGTAGAGCTACATGTTCAACACATGCTTAGTCAACCCAAGGATCCTAAGGTAAAAAGGTTTGGAACATTTGAAGAGCTGAGTGTGAAGATCCATGTGGAGCTTAGACAACCAGAGATGAAGAGAAAAGTGAGAAAAGAAGTAGAGAATGTTGCCAAAAGATAAGGCATATCAAAAGAGGCACTTGATGCAAACAGAGAAAAGATGGAAAGGGCAGAGAAAGAAAAGGAAGAAGCAAAAAAAGAAAGTACTCGAGTAGAAGCTCCCTCCTGGACCAGATCTTCTAAGAGCTCTGCACATACCACTGCTAAGAGCTCAAAGGCATCAAAAATGGAAGAAAAATCATCTGGTAAAAGAGAAAAGAGAACAAAGACAAAGGCTACAAGATCATACACAAGCCTCAAAGATGATGAAGAGATAGAGTCAGATGAGGAAGTCAAGAAAATGAAGAAGAAGAAGAAAGTATCCAGAGAATCCTTTACTGGTCTAGACGAGGAAGAAGAAAAGATAGATAAATGTGTTGAGAAGCCTACTCTTGATGATATCATCAAGGAAATCACTATGGATGGAAACCTAAAACCATTAACAGAATTCTATGATGAATGTAGTGAAGCTGACCAGAAAATCTTGCAAGATGCCACAATCAGTTATTTGAATATCTACAACAAATCTTTCATTGAAATCATATCTCTAATTCCTAAAAGCCTTGAGAAGGAACTTGAAATGAGAAAGAATAATGCCAAAGCAAAGGATATGGAGATCTGGGAACATATAGTCCTTCAGCTCTATCCTTCCATCTCTCCTAAGCAAAAGAATATGATCTTCAAAGATTGCAAGGATGAGTTTAGAAGCAAAGCTAGAATGAATTAGCTTATGCTTGGAGAGACTAACAAGGTGGCTAAAAAAATAGAAGACATCCTCTGGAATGCATACAAAAGATTCAATATTCCTATTATAGAGGACTTAGGTGATGATCCCTCGGCCATGGATGACAAAGAAGAATCTACTGAGACAGTGGCAGAAGAGGCAAAGGAGTCAAGTGAAGAGAAAGCAAAGGACTTAGATTCCTCTACTCCAGAAGAGGAAGTTCATGAAGAAGCACACATCTCTCCTCCAGTTTCTCCAGTAGACTCTGGATCTAAAAGAGAAGAAAGAGGTGAAGAGAAAGATAAGGACCTAGATTCCTCTGCTCCAGAAGAGCAAGTCCATAAAGAAGCAAACATCTCTCCTCCAGTTTCCCCTGTAGACTCTGGGTCTAAAGGAGAAGAAAGAATAAAGGAGAAAACCAGTCAAGGAGAAGAAGTACAAGAAAAAGAAAAAGGTCAAATAGAGAAAACCTCATATGAAAGTGCTAAGGTTGTAGAAGGGGAGAAAACCCTATCACCAGCAAGAGACACAGCAGAAGCAGTCAAAGATTTCTTAACCAAAGAAATGATGGAATTTGATGAACCAGAACTTCTTCAAGGACCATTCAATTTTGACTCCCTCTCCTAGTTCAAACCATGAAGTTAGCATCTTTTACTTCAACAAAGGCAAAAGAAAAACTTCTAAAGTCTCACATGGAAGACTGCAAGCTCATAGAAACTACATCCAGTGTATTGGAGAAGATCATGCCATCCTTCCAAAAGGATCCTTCAGCCTCCATATCTGGTAATCTAAAGTCTCTTGTAAATTCTATTTATACACATTTTGATTCCTTAGAAAAGTCAGTAGAAGAAAAGGTTTGGAGGGAGTTTTTGGAAAAGAGACTATCTGAAGTACAAGGACTAATAAAAAATGATAGGAGAGTTATGGATATTGGAATAAAGAGCTTAGAAAATGCTCTTAAAGGAGTATATAAATTTTGTTTATCTTGGCCTAAAGTGACCAAGGATATTGAGAAGAAAGCAAAAGAGCAAGAGGATAAACTGTTAAGTTTATCTCAAAGTTTTGATCCTCTCTTCTCTTCCATTGTAAAACAAGAGTGTCAGACCATTACAGTCACAAATGAAATAAAGAAGCTTGAGAAGGAGAAGAAAAATAGAATAAATAGATTAAGTGAACTTAGCGGGATCATTATCCCTAAGATAGAGGCCATGCACGAGGCCCTAACTGATGCTCAGACAACAGCCTGGACCAATGATCTGATAGATCTAAAAAGGGCAGAGCTTTTGCATTCTTGTTGAGTGGTCACATCTCAATTTTGGACAGGATGAAGAAGAGTTGGGTTATAGAAGTGGTACAATTGAAAACCACTTTTGCAGATATAATTCAGTATATGTAAGTAAAACATGTATATATATGTTTATGCGACCAAGTATAGATTGTTTTTGGGAAATTTTGGTGTTCGGACCCTACCCTTTGCCATTGATGTCAAAGGGGGAGTAAGGAGCAGTGAAAAATGTGGGATCCAGCTGAGGGGGAGCTCTGGTAAAGTGTACATTAGAACAGAGCATCAGCCAAGGGGGAGTATAGTGTGACAGTCATTTTTCACTAAGTGTTGCCATCAATGCCAAAGGGGGAGATTGTTTTCAAGAGACACAATATAGCTTCCTGAGTGTTCTCATTGATGGCAACAAAGTCCATCCCACACATTTGCATGACATGGTGTGTCTTTACCAGAAGTTAGGTTGAAGAGTGTTGTGGTCTGGTAAGCAAGAACAGAGCATGTGGCAAGGTCTGACAGTTAGGTCCGGATCTCTCAGAAGGAAGTATCCAGTAAAGTATGAACTTGGGGAAGTCAAGAGGTGTAACTTGACTGATACATTCCAGAGATTGAGCCTCTGGTGATGAAAGAGTGAAGAGATATGAGCACCTAAGTGTTGGGTTCCTGTTTGGCAGAGTTGACAGAGGAAGAACTAACTAGCAGAGCATCGGATCTTATTCCAGATGAGTTATTGATGGTGATCAAGTTTCTTAAGGTATCATTCATGATTGGTCGACATGATTGATGACCTCTATAAGCATCTCTTTGATACGCATCACTTGATAAGTAGGGATTTAGCTGACAGATCAAAGTTTGGGAAACCATTAACTATTCAAGATGCTAACTAGAAAGGTGTTGAAATCATTGATGCATATATATATATATATATATAACAAATGGATTTGGATGTGAAAGTGTGAGTGGTATGTGGTGAGGTGTGAAGCAAAGTAGAGGAGCAAAGTAATAGCAGTAATACAAGTCTGGTATGTGATAGGACATCAGCACCTAAGAAGAGGAAGAATGAAGTGTAGCAGATCAGTGTATTGAGCCTAACCGGAACTGAACCTCAGCATGTGTGGATGCTTCTCATCAGTTCAAGTATCTTGTTACCTTCTTTATATCTTGTAGATAGTGAGTCTCTTGTAAGCAGTGAGCCTCTTGTGAGCAGTGTGCTCGGGCAGTGAGCCCTAATTAGCAAGTGCCATTTTGTACTATCTTATTCTTTTAACAAAGAATACAATCTTGGGTTAATCACCCCATGGTTTTTCCCTTAATAGGGTTTTCCATGTCAAAATCATTGTTTCATGTGTATTGATGTTATTTCTATTTCATGGTTATGCTTGCTTATTTGATTTGATGCTACACTAATTGTTAAGGAAGTTCAAGAAGTTGAAGTATTTAAGATAACTAATTCACGCCCCCTCTCAGTTATCAACACAATGAAGTTATGAGTACTACCAGAATCAATGAGTATTGTAAGAGGGAGCTTCTTGAAGTAACCCTTGACCCACATGGTTTATGGGGTGGTGACTCCTTCTATGACATGGAGAGAGATCTTTGGGTGGTCTGCCTGAGAAGTAGGGTCAACAGGCGACTGCTAAGTTTCAACCCGATCAGCTACTGTATCCTAAGCATCTGCATAAACTTTAGTTTTAGGCAGAGAATCCACATCTAAGAGATAGATCTTTTGTTCAACACATCTATGTCCCCAACTGAATTTGTCATCACAATTATAACAAAGCCCTTTTTCTCTACATGCCCGCATCTTTGCTTCACTCAAATGCTTGATAGGAGTTGTTCTAGGAGCTGGCATTATTTGAGGGCTTTGGGGATCCATATTTCTAAAAGGAACAAAATTAGATTTGGAGTGTTGTTGAGCTGTGATCTTGTCCTCCACCAACTTAGCCAACCCTAAGGCTTCCATCATTGTTCTTGGACAAAACATTTTAACCTCAGAGTGAATTACATCCTTCAAGCCACTGACAAAACAACTCTTGAAGAATTCATCAGACAATCCGTGTGTGTGATTGGCCAATTTTTCAAATTTTGTCTGATATTCTCTCACAATGCCTGTTTGGCATAGTTTTGTGAGTGCTCCTATGAAGTCATCAAAAGCACTAGGGCCAAATTGTTGCAAAATGAGTTTGCAAAAATCTATCCATTTTGGCTCTTCATGAGCTTTGATGTACCAACGGAACCATTGAAGGGCTTCATGTTCCAAATGAAAGGAGGCAAGTGGGACTTTGTTGACATCAAAAGTATTATACAGATTGAAATATTGTTCTACCTGGTATATCCATCAAGTTGGATCATCACCATTGAAGCGAGGAAAATCAAGCTTCGGTCCACAAAAATTGCCAGAAGAAGAAAACCCTATATCTATAGAAGACTCTAGCTACCGTCTATTATTCAAAGCTGAATGCTAAAGATTGAGCCCGAGAATTTTTTCATCTAGATTGTGGAGTTTGGTCTTGATGGCTGCAAGTTCCTCCTCCATGTTTTTTTCTCTTGCGTAGGTGACAACCATAACCAAGATTTTTTGTTTTTTTTGGAATGTGTAGAAAAACAAAAAGAAAAACTTTTTTAGTAAAGGAAAATTTGGATTTGGGAAAAACTCTGATGGGTAATTGGGGTTTGACTAGGTTTTGGACAATTTTTGAGGGACAAGGAAGTAGAAAATGGGGACTTCAGAGATGGGGTGAAAGAATGGAAAAATTTGTCCAAGAGGGACAAAGGAGCAGAAATAGGAAATGAACACTATGGCAGAATTTGAAAGCAATTGGGTAAGAATCGAAGTTATGGCAAACCCTAAAAATAGACAAATGTGGGATTTCTGGCTTCGACAAGTGGAATTTGGGATAGGGTCCTCAAGGAAGGAAATATGAAGAATGGAATTTTAGGGGTTCTAGTGAATTTTCAGAGGAAATGGAGCTAAAACAAGGAAGATATGGTGAAAAAAATAGATTTTTTTTTTTAGAAATGATCTACAATGGGATCTACAAATGACTCTGGACAGATTCAATCAGTGATTTGTCAGCTGGTAATAGATATGGACCCTAGGTGTGTTTGGCTTCCTAAAGGTTTAGGGGATTCACTCAGATACCAATGCTGTCTAACGGCTTGCGTATTGGGGCAGTACCCCTCACTCCACGGCTTAGGTAAAACTAATAACCGCTTTGCGACAAATGACAACTCTTGGTTTACCTCACGGATGAGAACTAGTCAATCAAGTAGGGGTCATTCCCTTTTCACTGGCAGGTCCTCTCAATGGGCCAGCTACTTCGGGGTTCCAGTGGTACTCCTCACAATGAGTTTTAGGGCTATGCCCAGGCACTTCCCACAGTTAAGCAGATAGGGATTATTCCCTAATCCGAACCTGCAATTGAAATGAACAATACAAATGCAAAGAAAAAAGAACTACTGCAATAATCACAGTGCCTGGAGGCCACTGCAAAAAAAATTGGTAAAAATTCCACCTAGCAAGCCCAAGAAAGCGCTCTGATACCAGATGAGAGGAACCTCCTACAACAATATAATGAAAAATGCATGAAATAATAGAAATAACAGAACACAAAAGGAATTTATTGATCACAGGCCACTTCAAGGGGGCAACCTCCTTTGAGCAAGCTCACTACAATAAACTCATGGATGCCTTCATTGGCCTCAACAAGTACTTATATACTAGGTCTAATCTAAACAACTATTACTTCCATGAATGTGGGATAATACAATATACTCATAGGACGACTTACAAAGCATATGCGTCCAAATGTAATATACTAACAAAGTAAAGAGAAGGGTTAAACACGGGTTCCTAACACATTTCATTGCCTAATGAGTGGTACCACCAACTTAATCAAGTGACAAGGTGGGAGAAACAATGATTTTAAATTTTAGAATCTTTGGGATGCTAGTGCATCACACAAATGTCTATGCACCACTATTGTGTCCTAAGAAAATTCTTCAATATTTAGCTCGTGTTCTAAGAAAATTAGAAGAAATAAATCTGTGATGTGAAATTTAGCAAATCTTGGTGAGGGGTGAAATAGGCCAAGGTTAGGCTGAAGTGGCCCTAGAAACATGCTATGAGAGCAAACACCAAAGTAAGTCAAAACACAATGTGAAATTGTGAGGGTACACAATTTTCTACCTTACAAAACCATCAATGATTGTGTTATATGTCACTTCATTAAGTTTCAAATCCCTCGTTTCTATTTCCTCTAACATCTTTCCTACCATGTTCAAGTCCCTTAGATCCTACAAAATATAAATACAAGAATAGTAAATGTCACTACATTGGGAATATAAACCACGTTTTCCATCTCAAAAAGAAATGAAAATGCTTATTTTCCCCCATTAATTTGAGTTAAACTAGAAACCATAGTGTTATAGGTAACAACATTTAGGGAGTAGCCTTTTCATAACATCTCTTTAAATAACTATTGAGCCTTTTCCACCTCATGTAATTCACAAAGACCACAAATCAAAGAATTAAAGTGATTACATATTGATACAAACCATCTGAGGAAATGTTATGAAAACAATCCCAATCCATGTCTATCCTACCATCTTTGTAGAATCCATCAATAACTACATTAAATGTCACTTCATCAGGTAAAGGACCAAACTCCATCATTTGTGCAAGTAGATCTTATCCTTTGCTTATTTTTCCAATCTTGTAAAAGCCATCTTTTAGGCTAGTAGAAGTGTAGGTGCTTGGAAAATAGCCATCTTATATCATTTTACCTACTAACCTATTGCTTCAACTACTCTTCCTACTTTTTAGAGGCCATCATTGAGGGTAATAATTACAACAATATCTAGAAAGTAATAACCAGGTCTCATTCCAACTACTAGCCTTAGAACTTCATCTCCCTATCCACCTTGTAGAAATGATTAATTAGGGAATTGTATGTAATAATATTTAGAGAAAGACTAACATGTATCATTTTAAGAGCTTCATTTATTTTACCAATCTTGTAGGTTCCATCTATGAGAGTGATGTATGTAACAATATTAAGAAAACAATGAGCATGCCTTAGACTGTGCAAAAGATCATCACTTCCTCAATTTGATCCTATTTACACAAAGCCTTTATGAGGGTTGTATAAGTGATAACATTTGGATTTATTTCCAACTCTTTCATTTTAGAAATAAAGGAGTTGATTATATAGAGATCACCATCAACTCCAAGACCATCTAAAAGTATAGTGAAGGTTATGACATCAAGAAGAAGGCATTTAGTTAGGGCTAAATAGAGGAGGTCTCAAGACTTGTTTATTTTACCTAATTTAAGAGAGCATTAATATACTAAGTGAAATGCACAAGATTAAATTTTTTGGTGATGCAACAAGGGACTTGTTACACCTACTTATAATTGTGTGTGTTTTTAGATTTGGTGTGGTATTGTTTTGGAAAATGATTAGAAGTTACATGTTTACATGAGGAGCATGTCAATTTGAAGTTGTGCATAGTTATCTTCATCTTGATATTGTTCACATATCAATGCAAAACCTTGAAATATAGTCAAAATTGTAAAAAAAATGAATATTTAAAATGTAGTGAGAAATCACTACTTTTCTAGCAACACACCAAGGACTTTTTGACTAAGGAAAGGTCCGATGAACCTAGAAATCTATTCAGAACAAAGTCACCCTATATCAAAATTTCAAGGCACAAATCCACAAAAAACAACTACAAACTATCAAGGGAAACTTTTTACAAAATTTACATCATGTCTCAATCCACTAGTGTCCTAAGTGATGATATACCAATAGAATTTACAAAATTTCTTCATTAAGTCCAAGGATACTGACTATGTTCCCACCACTCCAGTCTCTACCTTGGCCTTCAACTCCTCTATTTTTTCTACTTTGCAATTTGCTTCCTGAGTTGAGCCAAGGTATCATCCTAAGCTAACATTTTTTTCTTATTATAGCTAGGTCATCATTCACATTGCTCTCTAACCTTATTTCTTTTAATTTGGGTGTCATCTTGTATTTCCTTTTTATGTCCTTCTCTCTCCTATAATTCATTCATTTCATTTCCCAACTCATCAACCTTTGACTTCAAGGTGATGACTTATTGCTTGTCATCTCTTCACTAGGCTCTATTGCTTGAGCCTTTTGTTGGTGTTTCACCACTAAAATTTATATTTCTACCATCTTTCCCTATAGCTGATTGACTTGAGGACTAAGTTGGCTTGCTTTGATCTTCTAGTCTCTAGTCACCAAATTATTTTTTTCCTTCAAAGAGGATATGTGTAGTTTTAATGTATCTTCTTTCTATTTTGAGGCTATGTTTGTGAGCTCTAGGGTTAAATTATTTTTCTTGTCATCATCTAGTTGGGTTTATAGAGTTGTTACATCCTTCTTTAGCTCTTCAATTTTTGCTTCGGCCCTATGGGCCCTGAGTTCCATCTCCTTTGCCTTCTTCTTTTCTTTACTAACCATGACCTAAGGACCTAGACCAAGTGATTTTTTGCATGCTATTCAACTCTTTTTGTAAGGACTTGGCACTTACATCGACATTCTAAAAACTTTGAGTTATCTATTGTAATTTAAATTTTGTGTTTTGTAGTCTTTTCTCCATAGACAAATAATATGTGACCACCATCTTGGACCTTTCTTGCATCAACTCTACTTTGTGCGCTCTGTAGCATGCTCCATGCCAATTCCTAAGTTTAATACCTGGTAGTCCATCATTTGCATTTGTTCCATAGGCTCAATCACTATTGGAGTGACCTATGCAAAGAGCAAGGTTTGATTCTACTCATCAAATATTGTTGTTGTCCTCTTGCTTGTGTATCTAGCAACATAAGTGATAGCAATGGATGTGATAGGTATACTAAAACTAGTAGGGGCTAAAGCCACTATTGTAGAACTAGTGGGTACAGAAGAAGAGAATAAAAGGGGATAAAAGTGGCATTTCTTGTGATTTCTAGAGGTTTAAATGTTGATTCCAATTAGTTTTTTTCTTGCTTTCTATTCTTTGTGCCCGTCTCTTTAGTGCTCTCTACTTTCTTCTCTCTTTGGGTCACTTTTCTCACTAGAAATTGCTTGTTCTCTACATTGAGTGTTTGAAGTTTGTCGAATGTTGGAAGATTGCTTTCGTCAACCTTTTGTATGGGATAACCTTGTCCCTTAGTATGGTTGCCTTCTTCTGGATAATATTGTGAGCACTTGGATAACAATTGGAGGTGGCCACATCTTTTGTTCACTTACTTTGCTTTGTGATTTTCTACCTTCACTACTCTCCTTGACCACAGGTTGTTGATAGCTTGGGTAGAGACTTTTGTCCCCTTCTTATTAAGTCATCTTTTGAGGTCGCATGCCCATTTCCAT
Organism: Cunninghamia lanceolata; assembly: GCA_027924645.1. Lineage (NCBI taxonomy): Eukaryota > Viridiplantae > Streptophyta > Pinopsida > Cupressales > Cupressaceae > Cunninghamia > Cunninghamia lanceolata. Next base: position 10,070,467 of record BSBN01000346.1, on the reverse strand, counting down.
ATTTCCTTGTAAGCAAGGGGTAAGTGCTATGGAAATAGTTTTATAAGGGGATCAACCCATAATAGTGGGTTACACTTTTGTGGATGAAGAAAAATTGAAGGTACCAAAAAAACTCTAGCAGGCACCTTCGAACGAAGGTCCTACCTTCAACGGAAGGCCCTATCGGCCTTATAGAAACTTAAAATAATAGAACCTTCATTCGAAGACAGTATTTGAATGAAGGTAATTGAGCACCAAATTAAAATAATAAAATAATGCCTTAGATTGCAGAGGGTCTTTGATCGAAGGCATTATTTTATTATTTTTTAAAAAAATAGGTTAAAACTCTCAAATGATAGTTTTTTGTCATTTGCGAGCGCAGCTATGAAAGGAACCCATGGACGAAGGTGACAGGGAACCCGAACGAAGGCTATAGGTTCGAAGGGGATAGGTGGAAGTTCTATGACAGGTGAAGACCCCACATCAACATACACGTCGAGCCCACATGTGCATAAAATTGCCACCGTTTCTATGTATATGCAAGTGTCATTTGAAATCCATGGATGCTTGCCATGAACTCATGTATATGTTTGCCAACATTTCAAGGCCCCATATACTTGCCGACAGGGGCTTCCATTAGAAAAAATGTCATTCCATTACAGTCAATAAAATATAGAAAATTTCCATAAAATATAGAAAATTTGCTTGAGACAGTTAAAGATCTATCAAACCCTAGTTTGGAAAACTAGTGTTTGTCAAACCCTAGTTTCAAAAGAATACAAAGTTTAAAAAGATGAATTTAGTCTATCACCCTAATTTGACAAACCCTAGTTCCAAAAGAATATCAAAGTTTGAGAAGATGAATTTAGTTTGTCACCCTAATTTGACAAACCCTAGTTTCAAAAGAATATCAAAGTTTGGAAAGATGAATTTAGTTTGTCACCCTAATTTGGAAAACTAGGGTTTGTATTCTTTTTCTTACTCTTTGCTTAAACTTGGACATAATGTTTATCTTCATTGGTACTTATGCTATTTCATATTCTCTTTTCCACTCACTTTAGGAGCATGTTTGGTTTCATTGATCTTCATGGTTACTTTGTATGGTATTTCTAGGTGAATTAGGGAATTTTTAGTTTTTAATGTCTAATTCAACTATAAATGCAAAGACATGAACAAGTCAAATATGATTCTCAATAATAACAAGTCTTTTTAAACCAACAAGGTTTGAATTAGAACTATAGATTCAAGACCATATACAACATCCAAATGAATTTCTATTCACATCCAAATTAGGGTGCTTTAAGTGTGCAACATCGTTATGATTGTAATGAAATGTTAGCCTCAACTTAATCATACTAATAGAACTAAGTGTGACCAATGTGAATTCAATCAATTTTATATAATAATTATCTCATGAGCCAATGTGGGTTCCACACAAGACAACTCCAAGACTTCAACAAAGCTCATAACAAGTGTAACTCAACCTTTGAGGGCTTTAACCTAAACAACTATTAATTTGGAATGATTTATCACAACCCAACCAGTTACAATGAGTATTTAAGAAGCAACTCTTCATAAGTCTTTAATTAAATAATGACTTGTGACCACACTAAATCACATTTTCATTCTCAAATAATTCATTTAAATTAATATAGCAATAAAACTTCTAGAGCAATGTTAAGCAAAGAAGGGAGACTAGTGGTCATGCACTGTATTGGAAAGCTAAATTTTACATAAAGAACAAATATTCAATTTATGATTATAAATTTATGCTATTATATATGCATTGAATAAGTGGATGTATTAATTGTTGCTAAACAGGTTTTTTTGTATATTGGTCATTAGGCACCGTATTTATCTAGAATTAATGTAAATTTTGAAAGTCTAGAATTACATAAATTGGTTTAAATTTTTGTAGAGTTACCAATTTGTGTTGAATCATAGGAGTAGAAAATACAACTACATAGTAGATATGTCAAGAGAAAGAGAAGTGCATTGATCACATAGATGAGAGTTAAAGTTATAAGATAATTTGAAAAGATGAAATTTTACTTAACATAATATCAATTTTGGGGAGGCATGTTAAAATATAGTTGGTCAAGATAGGATGTAGTGAGTGGACTACATTCAACATGGGTTATTGTTAAAGATATAATATTTATGTATATCATAAGGGTCAATGCAAGAGAGTTTGATTAGAGAAAATCCTATTGGAAGGATGGATAGAGACATTAGAGTGGACAAGACATTGACACTTTTGAGGAAGAAATTATTGGTCATAAATGAGAGTTAAAATACAAAGGACTGTATAGAAATGTTAAGTTTGTTATTTTGGTAAAGGGGAATTCAAGATTATGGATTGTATAATCTCTTACAAATACTAGATAATTCATGGAATGATATTAACATCAATTATTTTGGGAATCATGAGGAGTCAATACTATAGATATTTATTGCTTATAGTAGTATACATGATATCCAAGATGCCATATTTTATACCATGTGAATAGACAAGTGATGCTTCACATACTTCTATCTTATTTTTCAATGAGATTGTTAGGTATTGCCTAGTATACCAAGAAGAATTATTTGGATAGTGACACAAATTTTGTAGTTTATGTTTGGAGGAAATTATTTAGAAACATGAACACCAAGTTGGATTTTAGCTCATCATGGAATGCAAAAACAAATTAAAAAATATTTAGGTAGTAAACCATAGTTTGAGAAACATAATTTGGGATATTTGATAAGAGATAATCCCAAATAGTTATATCTTATGTTGGTGCATCTAGAGTTTACCTACAATAATTTAGTTAAATAGAGTATTGGGAGATACAATTATAATTAGTGTATGGAAATATCCATGGAGGGGTAGTGGGGTTGATGGGTACAAATAAAACTCACAATTAGAGTGCTAAAGTGGTATAGTTTGTTACACACATACAAAATTTTAATCAAAAGGTCCTTAGAGAATTTTTATCCAAAAATAGTTTGAGATATAAGGGGTATGCTAATCAAAAGAGAAGATAAAGTAAATTTGCAAAGGCAGGTTAGTATTGGAACATCTTAGGAATTAGAGGTTTCCAAGAGAGACATAGAACAAGGTATTGGAAAATAATTTATACATTTAGAGTGTTGAAGAAAATATCAACTATTCCAATGAGATAGAGTTTCTATGGAATCTAAATATCTCATCTATTGTCAATGTGGTATACCTCTGTATGGTTTTCATGAAGACACATAAGCTCAAGCTAAAGAAGAAGAAAAAACAAGTTTATATTCACTAAATTGGTAGACAAGGGGAAGAAATTGAGAATATTTTATCAAGGAGTTGATAAGACTTACATTCTAGTTTAGTACTAGTATTAGAGATAATATATTAGTTTAGCAATTTTATTTTCTCAGTTTCATTCTATTTGTATCTTTGGTACTATCTTGTTCTTTTCTTCTCAAATCTTCCTTATTGTAATTTCTAGTTTAGTAGTAGCATTAGAAATAAGAATATTCATTTAGAAATAGTATTTTCTAGCTTTCTTGCTATATTCATATTTTTTTGAAATGTCTTCTTCTTTCCTTCTTGAAGCTTCCTCATTGTAATTTCTCTATAAATTGTGATATGAATGAGAATGAACATGGTCAAGTAGTCATGAAAAATTTCAATTTAATGTTTCTTTTGTGTATTCAAGAGGGGTATATTAGGGAGTCAATCCATAATGTGGTAGGCAAGAGGAAAGGGATAGGTATTAATGGTGGGACACAAGTGGCCATGTTACTATGATGATGATTAGTGATAGTAGAGGGAGTAACATGGAAGAGATATCTATGGTGGAGGTGGGAATAGGAATAGATGTACTAGTCAATACAAAAAGGTAAGTTTACCAAAAAAATATTTTTAAAGCTTCAAGTCTATATAGTTTACTAGTAAACATATCATGAACCATATTTTCTAGTTGTGTAAGATTCTCTTCATTAATCAAATTAGACAACTCATTTTCAAGATAGAAATGATCAACAAAATCATACTAGACTCATTGTTATTGTTATGATCATTTTTAATAGGATTCATTTTCACTCATTTGGGTCATGCAATGATTTAGACACACAATATTTCTAGGTGGTGTAAAGAAAATATAGGAAAAGAAAATTGAAATGGCTAATTTTTTTATTGAAAAAAAAAATATGAATGGTATACAAGATCTAAAAATGAAACCCTAATGTGGTGGCCAAGTGTGGGTAGGGCCAATAAAAATAATATCATAGTAAAGAGCCAAACCCCAATAGAAAAATATATATCAATGAATCCAATCATGTTAAAAGGAAGGGTAGATCTAAAAACAATATCTTAGTTCAAAATGTAGATCTAAAAACCCTAATGTATTTCAAGAACTAAACAAGAAGGTTGAGAAGTGTAGGATTGTAGAAGCTCACCAAAATGAGAAGGATTAAATAATGTATAGTTATGTGAAGTTTCTTGACTCTTTGAATTGCATTTAAATGAAATTGCAACTAGACAGATGGGATCTTGAATGTAATACTAGTTTGAGCTATTTCTATCAATTCATATCTTTCTCTTAAGCTCATATTTAAAAAAGTATTTACTCATTTACTCAAGACTTGACTCTAAATTACCAATGAAGTAAAACATTGGTCCTCTAAATGGTAAATTAGTCATGTTGATATATTAATCTAGTGATAAGAGATCTTTGATTTGTAAGACCAAAGCCAACGTAAGGGGTGCTTAATGAAAAATATTTGGAGTATCTCATAGTGCAAAGGGCATAGCTAATCTATCTAACCATTTTCTCTTAAATATTTCTCTTTGATTATCCTATAAATATCTCTAGGAATACCCTCTTTGGCATAGCAAAGCTAGAAGTGTAGAAGTGTTGTTTTCTCTTGTTAGTTAGTCAAAACTACTTGTTCATAAACTTGAGTGCAAAATGTAATTCTAATATTCATAAACTTGAGTGCAAAATGTGATTAATCATTTAAATTTACATTATGTCTTTTTAAATTTATCTTGGCATGCAATGAATTTGATGGTAGACAACACGTCCATTCAAACAAACTTACATACTTTGTGATGTGTCTATCTAGATATTCAATACAAATTATTTACCATGTGGTCCTTTAAGTTATTGCACTTGCTTTTCATGTTATCACTTACATTTCAAACATGTAAATTTTAAATTTTTTCACTTAGATAGTGAACTAGAATGTATGTTTGGTTTGGATGTTAAATTTAAAAATTAATTTAGATACATAGTACTAGATGTGCACACATGTACATTGGGATAAGTAATCTATTTTTGTAAACAATTTAGGTCGAGATATATCATGGCACATGCACCACCACCTCCTGGACCTTCTATATTTACTTGTACAGATACTGAGATCCAGAGATTGAGAGGTGTTCTTTCTTACCCCAACACAACAGGGGTTTATAGGGACACATGTCAATCAATTTTATCTATCTTGCAGCACATTAGACAGAGTCTAGGAGATACCCATGCTTATTCGGGTGATACTCTTGCTGCTATTCTTGGCTAGATGCGGTAAAGGGTGACTGGTGATGTTTCTCTTGCTTCTGTTCAACTTAGTGTCTCAAAAGAGACCATCAAATCACAATTCTTCCCATATTATGTTGGTAGGCCTAATGTGATGGGCTACCAAGTGACTAGATGTGTAGACCCTCATATGGCCCTATTGATATATCCACATTTTCTTACTGCCATGGTCATTATCCCAATAACAACCAAATTCCTTTTTATTTTTCACAATAGTTATACGGAGAGGTTCATATGGGTCTCAAGGTCAACTACTTGGATTTTCCAGCATATTTTGGTCAGGGGAGGGGTAGGGTTGCTGATAGAGATGCCTATCATCGACCAAATCGATAGGCTCCAGTTTATAGGGTCTTGGTTGGGGAGAGGATGCATGTTATCTCCCCAACCCTAGCCCCTATTGCTGATCAGGTTGTCATTGCTTCCCCAAGGGAAGCAATTGATAGTGTTGGTGATATTGTAGCTGCCACATCTAGGATATGTTCTAATCATGTGGGAAGATATTTGATGAGTCATCCTGGACGGTCCAGACCATTGGATCATGCTACTAATCCTTATGCTATTGTGGGTGTCCCTTCACCCATAGACATAGATGGTCTTACAGGAGACCAATGCTTTGGACTACAACGAGTTGTCTTTCTAAGGACCTATTGGAGTCATATGCTTTTATTGCATCAGAGATTTCTATCCCTTTACATGAGGTTAGAGGACATGTCGGTAGAGCTTGTTGTTCAAAGATTGGGTCACAATCCAATCAGGCTATCAGACCTTCTCATCAGGTCCCTGGTAGTACTCCACATCCTAATCCACCCACAAAATTTGGCTACTACAGAGGTAGATACACCTACCCATCCTTCTACAAGTGTTGAGCATCAGACATCCCAGCCCTCCCTAGATTCACTTGAGAATTGTAGTCGCAAATGGGATTGTCAGGTTATGTGGATATGCTTCTACATTCAGGCTCTCTGATGCCAACTCGCCTGCATAGTCTACTTCACTCTTCATTACTAGAGCTAGCCAAGGAGGCATTAGATATGATCATTGCAGTGAATCTTGCACCACCTAATAAATAGGTATGTACATGTGTATGTGCATGCATGCATGATTTAAACTTGAACTTCAATTAAATTAAGTTAAATTACTTTAATAGATATAGTCCTAATGTTGTACATTTATATATATATATTGAAGGGGTTAGGTCATGTTATACCTAGTCAGGGGACAGACCATGTACACAGGCATGATTCAGCTGATGCTAGTAATGTTAGTGGATAGGTGAGTTTTAAGTTTTTAAATCATGTACTTACATGTTTGCATATAATTTGTACGTGCATGTACATGTTACATATTTAACATAACTCTAATTTAACATAATTTGTACACCTTTATGTACATGTGGTGTACTATCTCCAGGGCTCAGCGCATCCATTAGAATAGGATGCTCACTCAGAGGGTTTCTCAACTCACAGCTGACATGATGACCAGGCTACTAGCACTGTCTAGACATGTTTCTCTAAATATTTCTCTAGATATTTGTTTTCAGACATTTCTATCTACATGTTTACATGGACATTTCTATCTACATTTGCATGTGTTTGTGAACATTTCTCATGTTTGTGGACATTTCTACATGTTTGAGGACATTTCTATCTACATGTGTTTTCAGACATTTCTCTAGATCTACATGTTTTCATCTACATTTCTATCTACACATGCTTGTGGACATTTAGATACATATTTGTAGACATTTCTATCTACATTTGCACGTGTTTCATGATTATATATATTTATGTTGGTGTAGTTACGGTAGGAGGGTTCACATAATGAACTGTCCAGACCATGCAGTAAGAGTAAACACAACAAAAACAACAAAAGAATATGGAACAAATGCAGATTCAGTCATTCATTATATCAAAGAATTCAAATACAATTTGGCTGGCAATATGCAGGCTTACAACTTGGGCTCACAGGTCTGCTTACATACATGTGCAAGATAAAGTTTTGAAGCTCTTTTGCACAAAACTAAACTACAGATCTTTCTATTGTCAATAGCTACTTTCCTAAGGATCTATTACATCAATATATATCATTTCTGGACCAACAGATTCCTCCACGTTGGCCACAATAGATCCGAAATCCTGATGAAGAGGTGTAACATGTGTTCTTGGATAGGTCAGACCTATCGGCTTGAAAATCCTTCTCCAATGGATACAATGAAGTGCAGACCTATGAGGAAGGTTGGCCACAAACCAAGGAGCATTGTAGAATGAATCACAAGGATCTACAAGTCAGCCAATGCTCCCAATCCTTCTCCTTTAGCTAATTACTCATGACTATCTAATAAGTCTGCACTAAGAAAACAGAGGATCTTTTGATAGAGATAACTTTTTGGTAACTGATCCAAATGCTCTAAATTCTTGATATGATGTAGATGAATGAATTGAGATGCTAAGTCTAGATCTGTAAGGTGTGAAATGATAAAACCAGACCACAAGCTGAGCTACTTATGACTGAACTGCCTGAATTGAACTAGGAAATGAAAGAACTAAAATGTAAACAAACTGAAATGCAAATGCAAATTTTTTTCATTGATGCAAGATTACTCTCGAACTAGAGATGCTCCTGCATCAGACATCTAGAGTTATTGAAATCTAGTAATGCCAAAATAGGTTACTTTCTCACCTTCTGCTTCAATAACTTAAAACTTTTACCTGCTCCAGATGTCCACTTGAAATCTTTTCTGTCACCTCTCATTGTTTCTGTCATAGGGTTATAAACTAAACTAAATTTTTTTATGAACTTATGATAGAAGCTAGCCAAACCATGAAATGATCTAACCTCTCCAATGCTCTTTGGTGTAGGCCATTCAATAATTGCTTTCACTTTCTCAGGGTCCATCTTCAATCCTTCTGCAGAAATTACAAATCCCTAATATACCAACTCCTCTTTCATGAAACTACATTTCTTGATGTTTATCAGCAATTTTTCTTCCATCAGTCTCTGAAAAACTTGTCTTATATGCCACAAATGTTCTTCTTTTGTCTTGCTAAAAATCAGAATATCATCCAAATACACAATCACAAACCTACCCAACAATTTCTTTAGAGCTTCATTCATCAACCTCATGAAAGTACTTTGTGCATTTGTCAATCCAAAAGGCATCACTAACCACTCATATAATCCTTCATTTGTCTTAAAAGTAGTCTTCCATTCATCACTCTCAATAGTGAAGGTCTTGAAAAAATCTAGCATAGTTGGAACAGGTGTAGTACACATAGCTTGTTTCAGTTTTTCAAATGCACACTCAGCAACATGTGTCCATGTAAAAGCATCCTTTTTCAATAGAGCTATTAATGGAACTGTAATCTTCTTGAAATCCTTGACAAACTTGCGGTAGTAGCCAGTCAGTCCCAAAATATCATGAATGCTCTTAAGTGTCTGAGGATGTGGCTAATTTTTCATGGCATCTATTTTGGCAAGATCCACTCGAACCCCTTGGGCTAAAACAATATGCATGAGATACTCCACTTCCTATTGCCCAAAAACACATTTAGACTATTTTGTACAGAGATGATGATCAGAAAGAAGTTGTAGTACAAGATCCAGATGCTGGAGATGCTCAACCCATGTTTTACTATAGATGAGGATATCATCAAAGAAGACCAGAATGAATTTCTGCAAGTAGGGCCGGAATATTTTATTTATCAATGCCTGGAATGTGGAAGGATCATTAGTGAGGCCAAAGGGCATGACCAAAAACTCATAGTGGCCATCATGCGTGCGGAAAGCTGTTTTAGGGATATCATCCTCATGAACCTAAATTTGGTGATACCTAGAACGAAGATCCAACTTGGAGAAAAAATGAGCGCCATGAAGCTCATCAACAATAGGAATCAGAAACTTATCCTTGATTGTGATGTGATTAAGTGCTCAGAATTCAATGCAGAGGTGCCATGACCCATCTTTTTTCTAGACAAGAAGAACTGGTGAAGAAAAGGAACTTGTACTAGGGCAAATAATACCTTCCTTCAGTAAGTCACAAATGAGCATCTCAATCTCTATCTTTTGGTGAAATGGGTAGTAGTAGGGCATGATGTTGAAAGGAACTCTTCCAGGAAGGAGCTGAATATGATGGTCCTCTAGTCGTGAAGGTGGAAATCCCACTAGTTCAGCAAAGACACATGCATATCTATTTAAAATTTGTTGTAGATCTAAAGGAGTAGTGGAGACTGTGGATGGTTGCATATGAATGGAATGGAGCTGAGCAATGATATCATGTGAATTCTTCTTAAGGAGATTTTCCATCTGATGTGAATTGATGATACTGAGAGACCCTAGTTGTAAGCCCTTCAATGTGTGTTTTTGCCCATTGTCTGAAAACTGCATCCAAAGTTCAGCAAAATCCCATAAGATGGGTCCAAGTGTGCGTAACCATTGAGCACCCAAAACCACATCACATCCACCTAAGGGCAAGGCAAACATGTCGGAGTGTAGGCTATAATCTCCAATAGAGATACGCACATTGTGACACTTCCCTTTGTAAGGTAATGTGCCCCCATTAGAAATCATGACTTTAAAGCTAGATAAAGGATGGACAAAACAATCAGCCTATTTGGCGATCTGAGGGTCAATGAAGTTATGAGTGCTACCAGAATCAATGAGTGTTACAAGAGGGAGCTTCTTGAAGTAGCCCTTGACCTGCATGGTTTGTGGGGTGGTGACTCCTGCTAAAGCACGGAGAGAGGTCTCTAGGTAGTCTTCCTGAGAAGGAGGGTCAATAGGCAGCTATTGAATGCCGACCTGATCATCTACTGTATCTTGAGCATCTTCATAAAATTCAGTTGCAGGTAGAGAATCCACATCCAAGAGATAGATCTTTTGCTCAACACATCTATGTCCCTGAGTGAATTTCTCGTCACAATTATAACAAAGCCCTTTTTCTCTACGTGCCCTCATCTCTACTTCAGACAAATGCTAGATAGGAGTTGTTCTAGGAGCTGGCATGATTAGAGGTCTTTGGGAAACCATATTTTTTAATGGAACAAAAGTGGATTTGGAGCACTGTTGAGCTGTGATATTGTCCTGTGCCAACTTAGCCAACCCTAGGGCTTCCATCATTGTGCTGGGATGAAACATTTTAACCTCAGATCGGATTGCATCCTTTAGACCACTAACAAAACAACTCCTGAAGAATTCATCAGACAATCCCTTTGTGTGATTGGCTAATTTCTCAAATTCTATCTGATATTCTCTCACAGTGCTAGTTTGGCGAAGTTTAGTGAGTGCTCCTGTGAAGTCATCAAAAGCACTAGGGCCAAATCAGTGCAAAATGAGTTTGCAAAAATCTATCCATTTTGGCTCTTCATGAGCCTTGATGTATCAACGGAACCATTGAAGGGCTTCATGTTCCAAATAAAAGGATGCAAGTTGGACTTTATTGACATCAAAAGTATTATGCAGACTAAAATATTATTCTTCCTGGTATATCCATCTAGTCGGATCATCACCATTGAAGTGAGGAAAATCAAGCTTCGGCCCACAAAAATTGTTGGAAGAAGAGAACCCAATGTCTACAGAAGAGTTTGGCTACCATCTATTGTTCATGGATGAATGCTGAAGATTGAGGTTGAGAATTTTTTCATCGAGATCTTAGAGTTTGGTCTTCAGGGCTACAAGTTCATCCTCCATGTTTTTTGCTTCTACGCGGGTGACAACCATAACCAGGAGTTTTTTTGGGGGGGAATGGGTAGAAAAATAAAAATAGAAACCTTTTTAGTAAAGGAAAATTTGGAGTTGGGAAAAACTTTGATGGGTAATTGGGGTTTGACTAGGTTTTGGACACTTTCTGAGGGACAGGAAAGTAGAAAATGGGGATTTCAGAAGTGGGGTGAAAGAATGGGAAAATTTGTCCAAGAGGGACAAAGGAGCATAAATAGGAAATGAACACTATGGAAAAATTTGAAGGTGATTGGGTGAGAATCGAATAAGTTATGGCAAACCCTAAAAATAGACAAATGTGGGATTTCTAGCTTCGATAAGTGGAATTTGGGAGAGGGTCCTTAAGGAAGGAAATATGCAAAATAGAATTTTAGGGGTTCTAGTGAATTTTTTTATAGAAGTGATTTACAATGGGATCTGCAACGGCTCTAGATAGATGCAATTTGCATTTTATCAGCTGGCAATAGATATGGACCCCAGGTAAGTTCAGCTTCCTAAAGGTTCAGGGGATTCACATAGATACCAATGTTGTCTAACAGTTTGCGTATTGGGGCAGTACCCCTCACTCCACGGCTTAGGTAAAACTAATAACCACTTTTCCACAAATGACAACTCTTGGTTTACTTCACAGATGGGAACTAGTCAATTAGGTAGGGGTCATTGCCCTTTTTGCTGGCAGGTCCTCTCAATGGGCCAGCTACTTCAGGGTTCCTGTGGTACTCCTCACAATGAGTTTTAGGGCTATGCCTAGGCACTTCCCATAGTTAAGCAGATAGGGATTATTCCCTGATCTGAACAATACAGATGAAAAGAAAAAAGAACTACTGCAATAATCATAGTGCCTAAAGGCCACTGCAAAAAAATTTTTTTGCAAAAATTGTTGGCAAGAGACACTGTGTGGCTTCATGAATGTTGTCATTGATGGCAACAAAGTCCTTCATACACATCTACAGGACATGGTGTGTCTCTACCAGAAGTTAGATTGAAGAGTGTTGTGGTCCGGTAAGCAAGAACAGAGCATGCAACAAAGTACAACAATCAAGTCCGGATCTCTCAAAGGAAGTATCTTAGCTAAGTGCAAACTTGGGGAAGTCAAGAGCAGTATCATTACTGATATATTCTAGAGATTGAGCCTCCGGTGATGAAAGAGTGAAAAGATATAAGCACCTGAGTGTTGGGTTCCTATTTGGCAGAGTAGATTGAGGAAGACCTGACTGGCAGAGCATCAGACCTTAATCTGGATGAGATATTGTTAGTGATCAAGCCTCTTGAGGTATCATTCATGATTGGCCAACATGATTTATGACTTCTATAACTATCTTTTTGATACGCATCACTTAGTAAGTAAGGATTCAGTTGACTAACCAAAGTTTGGGAAGATATTGAGTATTCCGGATGCCGACTAGAAAGTTGATGAAATCCTTGGTGCCAATATATATACCAGATTAATTTTGGTATGAAGGTGTGTGTGGTGTGTTGTGAAGTGTGAAGAAAAGTAGAGAGCAGTGTGGAAGTAGTAATATAGGTCCAGTATGTGATAGGACAGCAACACCAAAGAAGAGGAAGAATGAAGTGTACTAGATCAGTGTATTGAGCCTAACTGGAACTGAACCTCAGCATATGTGGATGCTTCTCATCAGATCAAGTACTTGATTTTCTTTTTATAAACTATTGTAGGCAGTGAGCCTCTTGTGAGCAGTGTGTTCAGCCAGTTAGCCCTAATTGGCAAGTGCCATTTTGTACTACCTTATTCTTTTAACAGAGAATACAATCTTGAGTTAATCACCCCGTGGTTTTTCCCTTAACAGGGTTTTCTACGTCAAAATCATTGTGTTATGTGTAATGACTTTATTTCTTCTTTCATGGTATGCTTGCCTATATGATTTGATGATGCACTAGTTGTTAAAGAAGAACAAAAAGTTAATTTATAAGATAACTGATTCACCCCCCCTCTTAGTTATCAACAATTGGTATCAGAGCTAAGTTCCTCCAAACAAAGCCTAACAGCTTGAGGAAGATCTGGGAATCTCAATGGATATGTATGGTATGAGGGAACAACTTTAGTCTTCCCTAGATGATCTTAAGCAATCTCACTCTGAAGTCAACAACTTGAAGGAAAGACTCAAACAGGCTGATGATTTCATAAATGAACTAAAAGAGAAACTAATTATCTCTATGAAAAAGAGAAAGGAACTACTTTAGAAATTGGCAAGTCAAAGTGAAGCCAATGATACTAATGAAGATCTGAAGGAGAAAACCAAGTTATGTGAGAAGTTATCAAAAGAGGTCATTATGGTAAGACATGAAATGGAATTAGGAGTTATGAAATTCACCCAAGAAATTGAAGAGAAAAGAAAAATTGAAGATGATCTAAGACAATCTCTCAAGGAGAAGTTAGAAGACTACCACAAAATGGATAGAATAATCAGGCATCTAGAATCTAATTTTGAAGAAGCTAGAGATAATGAAAAACAACTTGAGAATTAGACTGGCACTCTTAAAAGAGATCTTCAAACAACAAATGAATACAAAGAAAAATTCAAGATAAGCTATGCTCAACTTGAAGTCCTTCTTCAAAGCCAAAAGAGGGTAGATGACAAGCAAGGCTTAGGGTATGAGAAAGGTGAAAGCTCCAGATCTGGTTAGAAGAACTCTGGATTAGGCAATCCAAGAAACAGGCCTAGAAGACCTCCAATAAGGCAACCAAATGCTCAAAGATATCCATCCTTCAATGGATACTACCACAATTGCAATAACTTTGGTCATAAAACAAATCAGTGTAGAAGAAGAATGAATTAGACTAATTCATCCTTCTCCGGACAGTGTTTCAATTGCAAAAGGTATGGTCACAAATCTCATGAGTGTAGAAATATGCAAATGAACAATTCATTCAATGGTAGATGCTTTGCATGCAATAGAATGGGACATATGGCTAATCAGTGTAGATCAAGGGGATATCAGTCAAATATGCAAAGAAATGTTGTTTGCTACAACTGTAATAGATCTGGTCATTTTGCCAAATTCTGCAGAAGTAAGAATCAGGACAAAAAGGGTCTGGTGCATCATAATCAAATCTAAGACAAAGGAAAAAAAAGGGAATGCAGATGAAATTCAAAAGGAGATGAACAAGATTTGGGTGAAGAGGAGTACAAAAAATGTTGAGGATGGATACGCACCAGAATCTGGTGCTGATATTCCTTCCAGAAACTAAATAGATGAGCTCTGGCTTAGGGGGAGTCACAAAAGAAAACAAGTTCCCCCAGCCAATCAATTGGTGCCTGAAATTGGCACATGGGAAGTTGTGGATTAAAGGGTTCTCAGAGAAACATCTAAATAAGCCTTGGTAAATATATGGAAGATCCGCAAGAAATTTAGAAGAGGTTAATCTTCCAAGATTGATCTAGTTTAACAGTCATCCGATAAGAATAGGATTTTCACAGTTAGATCTGGTATGATTCAAATTTGAGGTATCTTGATCTACAGATAAATCGAATGATTGGAGAAAAGTAGATAAATTTCTAATATTCACCAAGAATAACCCTAAGTGCATCTTAGCAATCTGGAAAAATCTCTCAGGACAAGCAGAACAAAGCAACCAGAACAACTTAAGTTGTGCATTTATTACAATGTGAAATTATGATTTGCGCAAAATTATAAGGGTTCTCTTGTTCATCATTTGCACATTTGAATTCAAGAAGAAGAAAAGAAGGAGCTCTAAAGCAAATTGCCTCTCAAAGATCAACCGCAGAAGATGATTCTTCTAGCAATCCGATCTGGCTCATATCGTGAACCCTAGAAGCGTAAAAGGTACTTTCCACTTTTGAAAACCTCTCTCTGAATCTTTTGGAAGATGGCTACTCTGAATGTTGTGAAGATCACTGATAGATCATGCCCTAAATTTAAGAAACATCCCTACAAATATCTAGAAGTGGATCCCTCAGGTGCATTTTCTAGCATTCTGCATGGGGTTTTGTATGTAGAAGATGTTAGGGTTTACATTCATTTAAGTATTGAAGAATTTGGGGAATCTAAGATGATGGATATCTATCACAAGCAGTTGATGGATGATTCATTTGAACTCAAACCTCAGTACAAGGCTATCCGGGATAAACATTTTGGACAGTGCATCCATTTCCCCTATTTTACAGAAGATGAATGGGTCTGGTATGTTTTGAGCAGAGTGTATGACAACTTCATGTGGTTGAATAGACCATTTAAGATCACAAAAGATGCTATTAGGGTAATAACCAGTTTGCACTCATCCGGAGGATTACCTGTTCTCAAATCAATCAAAAACCAAACTATGAGTGAGGCTACTAGATCAAAATTTGACAAGAGAGCTATGAGAATAGAAGATATCATTGATCCAGATATCAAGTTTGCCTCCAAGATAGTTGGTTACAAGATATATCACTCGAGCAGGAAAAATTTAGTACCCAGAATTGCAATTTACACTGCTTATCAGATGCTAAGAAAGAATGATGATTATGATCTTTGTGAGCTTCTCCTAAACCAACTATTAGAGAATTTGTAGAAAATAAAGAAAGATAAAAAGAATTCATTCAAATATGGTGGCCTGATATTATGTTTATTCTTTTACTTTATGAATGAGCTCCTCGGATCTAGTGGTTGGGTATGGCAAAATGACAGACTAGTTGCCATACAAATCAAAGATTATTTGCATGGGCTTGGTGATGCCAAGGCATAGAGAACAACACTCTGGGGTTATTTCAAAAAATTCCAAGGCATGATGCAAGCTAGAGAGAGAATCCCCCAATCTCTAGTTGAAAAATACAAAGACACAGTGTGCTTTATGGTAGATACTGATCAATGTTTGATGGAGGCAGTGGAACTGAGAATAGTGTGGATCATGCCAATGGGGTATGAAGTTGATGAGAAAATTCTAGAGCTGCATATTCAACACCTGCTGATTCAGCCCAAGGACCTTGAGGTAGAAAGGTTTGGAACCTTTGAAGAGTTGAGTGTGAAGATTCATGTAGAGCTAAGACAACCGGAGATGAAAAGAAAAGTGAGAAAAGAAGTAGAGGATGTTGCAAAAGGTATGGCATTTCAAAAGAAGCACTTGATGCAAATAGAGAAAAACTAGAAAAGGTAGAGAAAGAGAAGCAAGATGCAAAAAAGGAAAGTGATCCAGTGCAAGCCCCTTCCCAGAACAGATCCTCCAAGAGTTCTACACCTGCCACCTCTAAGAGCAAAAAGGCATAAAAAATGGAAGCCTAGACATCCAAAAAGGGAGAGAAGAGAACAAAGAAAAAGGCAACAAGATCCTATACGAGTCAGAAGGATGATGAAGAAACTGAGACCGATGAAGAAATCAAGAAAATTAAGAAGAAGAAGAAGACATCCGATGAACCCTCTACTGGTCATAACAAGGAAGAAGAGGTAGAAGAATTTGTTGAAAAACCTACTCTCTGCATTGATGATATCATCAAATCAGTCACTGTGGATGGGAACTTGAAACCAATGACTGAATTTTATGATGATTATAGTGAAGCTGATCATAAGATCCTGCAAGAAGCTACAGTTAGGTATTTAAATATCTACAACAAAGAATTCATTGAAATTATATCTCTGATTCCTAAAAGTCTAGAAAAGGAACTTGAAATAAGAAAGAACAATGCCATGGCAAAAGACCTAGAAATTTGGGAGCAGATTGCTATCCAACTCTATCCCTCCATCACTCCAAAGAAAATAAACATGATCTTCCAAGATTGCAAGGATGAGTTCCAGAGCAAAGCCGGAATGAATAAGATTATGCTCAGAGAGACTGATCAGGTGGCTAAAGAGACTGTAGAGATCCTTAGGAATGCCTATAAAAGATTTAGTATTCTTGTTATAGAGGACTCAGGTGATGAACCCTCTGCCATGGATGACAAAGGAGAATATACTGAGACAGTTGTAGAAGATTCCTCTATTCTGGAAGAGGAAGTTCATGGAGAAGCAGACACCTCTCTTTCGAATCCCCCTGCAGACTCCGGAATTGAAGGAGAAGAAAGAAAAGAAGAGAGCATCAATCAAGGAGTAGAAGTGAAGGGAAGAGAAGAAGGTCAAACAGAGAAGACCACAAGTGATAGTGCTGAGGCTGCAGAAGGAAAGAAGACTTTGTCTCCGGCAAGAGACATTGCAGAAACTGTTAAAGATTTCTTGACTAAAGAAATGATGGAGATTGATGAACCAGAGCTACTTCAAGGACCATTCAATTTTGATTCTCTCTCCCTGGTTCAAACTATGAAGATAGCATCCTTTGCTCAAGCAAAGGCAAAATAAAAACTTTTGAAGTCTCACATGGAAGACTATGAGCTAATAGAGATTACATCCGGTACATTGGAGAAAATCGTGCCATCATTCTAGAAGGATCTTTCAGCCTCTTCATCCGGTAACTTAAAATCTCTTGTTAATTCAATTAGCACACATTTTTATTCTTTGGAAAAGTCAACTGAAGATAAAGTTTGGAAAGAATTTTTGGGTAAGAGATTCTCTGAAGTACAAGGGCTAATAACAAATGATAGGAGAACTATAAATATTGAGATTAAGAGTTTAGAAAATGCTCTTAAAGATGGGGGAAAGATATATAAATTTTTCTTATCCTGGTCTAAAGTGACAAAGGATATTGAGAAGAAAATGAAAGAGCAAGAGGATAAATTGTCAAGTGTATCTCAAAATTTTGATCCTCTCACCACATCCATAATAAACCAAGAATGTCAGACTATTGTCATTCTAAATGAATTAAAGAAACTTGAAAAGGAAAGGAAGAATATAATAAGTAGGATGGGTGAACTTAGAGGGATAATTATCCCTAAGTTAGAGGCCATGCATGAGGCCCTAACTGATGCTCAGACCATAACTCGGACCAGTGATCTGACAGATCTAAAGAGGGAAAAAGCTTTTGCATTCCTATTGAGCAGTCATATCTCAATTTTGATTAGGATGAAGTAGAGGTGGGCAACAGAATTTGTCCAGTTGAAGACAACTTTTACATATATACTTCAGTATATGTAAGTATGTTATGTATATATATTTATGGGGCCAAGTATAGATTATTTTTGGACATTTTGGTATGCAGATCCTACCCTTTGCCATTGATATCAAAGGGGGAGTGAGGAGCAGTGAAAAATGTGGAATCTAGCTAAGGGGGAGCTCTAGAAAAGTGTACATTAGAACAGAGCATCAGCCAAGGGGGAGTATGCTATAACACTTAGTCATTTTTCACTAAGTGTTGCCATCAATGCCAAAGGGGGACATTGTTGGCAAGATACACTGTGTGACTTCATGAATGTTGTCATTGATGGCAACAAAGTCCTTCCTACACATCTGCAAGACATGGTTTGTCTCTACTAGAAGTCAGATTGAAGAGTGTTGTGGTCCGGTAAGCAAGAACAGAGCCTGCAACAAGGTTTGACAATCAGGTCTGGATCTCTCAGTGGAAGTATCTTAGCTAAGTACAGACTTGGGGAAGTCAAGAGGAGTATCATTACTGATATATTCTAGAGATTGAGCCTTCGGTGATGAAAGAGTGAAAAGATATAAGCACCTGAGTGTTGGGTTCCTGTTTGGTAGAGTAGACTGAGGAAGACCTGACTGGCAGAGCATCAGACCTTAATCCAGATGAGATATTGATGGTGATCAAGCCTCTTGATGTATCATTCATGATTGGATGACATGATTGATAACTTCTATAACTATATTTTTGATACGCATCACTTAGTAAGGATTCAGCTGACAGACCAAAGTTTGGGAAGATATTGAGTATTCCAGATGTCGACTAGAAAGTTGATGAAATCCTTGGTACGAATATATATACCAGATTGATTTTGGTATGAAGGTGTGTGTGGTGTGTTGTGAAGTGTGAAGAAAAGTAGAGAGCAGTGTGGAAGCAGTAATACAGGTCTGGTATATGACAAGACAACAGCACCAAAGAAGAGGAAGAATGAAGTGCAGTAGATTAGTGTATTGAGCCTAACTGGAACTAAACCTCAGCATATGTGGATGCTTCTCATCAGTTTGAGTACTTGATTTTCTTCTATAAACTATTGTGGGTAGTGAGCCTCTTGTGAGCAGTGTGCTCAGGTAGTGAGCCCTAATTGGCAAGTGCCATTTTGTACTACCTTATTCTTTTAACAGAGAATATAATCTTGGGTTAATCACCCCGTGGTTTTTCCCTTAATAGGGTTTTCCATGTCAAAATCATTGTGTTATGTGTAATGACTTTATTTCTACTTTCATGGTATGCTTGCCTATATGATTTGATGATGCACTAGTTGTTAAAGAAGAACATAAAGTTAATTTATAAGATAACTGATTCACCCCCCCTCAGTTATCAACAAAAATTCCACCCAGTGAGCCCAAGAAAGCACTCTGATACCAGATGAGGGGAACCTCCTGCAACAATATAATGAAAAAATACATGAAATAATAGAAATAGCAGAGCACGGAAGGAATTTATTAATCGCAAGCCACTTCGAGGGGGCAACCTCCTTTGAGCAAGCTCAATATAAATTCATGGATGCCTTCATTGGCCTCAACACATACTTATATACTAAGTCTAATCTAAACAACTATTACTCCCCATGAATGTGGGATAATACAATATACTCACGGGATGACTTACAAAGCATATGTGTCCAACAACAATATACTAACAAAGTAAAGAGAAGGGCTAAACACGGGTTCCTAACATGATCCAGTCATAGATGGAATGGTATATTGACCCTTTAGTCAAAAGAAGACTAATAGACAATTGTTCTTACGATATTCTAACTTCCTAGAATAAGTATGTTCGTTATTCTATTGGGTTGGGATAGGTTAAATAAAACCCTAGTTTAACCTAGAAGGGTTAAAGATTATTTGACAACACCCTTATGGTTATAACCTATTTTAGTTAATTCATGTGGGTAGATATTAAAGGGTCGAGAACCCTAATTTAGTAAATGTTCATATTTATCTTATTGAAAAGAGATTTTTTATTAGTTGACAATGTTTAACCTTAGGTAGTGAAAACTATTTGTTGGGCTACAAGTCAACTTGAAATACAAGTCATAAGCCTCGAGTTTTGCAAGCATGCAAGATGTACTATTAATGGTAGTCAACCATAAAGTGTATTACATCTTATTGGTCACAACTTCTCTTAGCTTTTACTTGTCGATAAGTGTTGGATCTCAAATGCTGCAAGATGCAAAGAGATACCCAAGAATGGATAGCCATTCCATAAGGTCTATGGAGCAAAACAAAATCTTGTGAATCCACCTAAGTTAGAAAGACTAGGTTTGAGTTAGCCAAAACTCTTTTAAACCTTAACTTGACCTAGATATGGTAATTATTTATATTAAATCATTAAGATCATTATATAGATCATGATTGAAGGGACACGTACCCTAACTATGTATAATTAATCTTACTTGTAAGAAAGGGAAACAATTTCCTAGACCATGATGCTTAACCTGGGAAAGGTAACCATCTTAGTTGTTGTAAATCGATTAAAAATCCTTTTGAGTTGATAAGTCTTGGATTTCAGGTATTGCAATGATGCAATGAGAATCCTCGTAAAGAAAGGTAGTTGATTAGGTCTATGGATTATAGGCAGTGAAAGAAAACATGTATGGGTCGAGAACACTATATTATTGAAATTATCATGACTTCATAAGTTATATATAATTGACCAAGTTGAACTGTAGGAATATGATAGTATCCAAATTGAGTTGGGGTGGATGAACATTATGACAACGTTCATTGCAAACATCAATTTATATTGAAACTATGGCTATAGTAATGCATATGTCTCTACATGCATTGTCAGTTCACTGTATCTGGATTGCACAACCTATCGGAAATCATACTTAGCTAGAGGGTATCTAGGGTTGTATGATTGATAGAGTTGTGTAGGATACAACACTATGTACTTAGAAAGGCAAATTACCATTGGTCACCTTTGGTCTATATTCCTCATGAAGGGTAGGGCCACTTCCTATGTGGAATATGTGTGGGAGACCACCGGTTTGTGGATGCAGGTAAATCACTAGAAAGATACTCTCTCTAATAGAAGACATGTTGAGGCTTGTGATAAAGATGTCAGATTTCTAGATGCAATATATCTTTAAGACTTGTATTTATTGAGACTATGTAAAACATTATCTAATGCAGATATTTGTAATTGATCTACTTCTGTAGACATTATACTTGAGAAAGACAATATGGTTTATTGTATTTTGTAATGAGAAATCTTGTAATTGTAGTTACTTGATTATATGTTGAATAAAAGAAAATTTTTCTCTATCTCATTTTTACCTTGTTGAGTTACTTTATGGTAAATTTCTAGTTTTTACTGTGTTTATAGAACGTCGATGTTACAATGACTAAATTTACTACCAATTAATGCAAACTAGTAAATAAAAATGACTACCATGACTAAATAAATGACCAGTTAACAACAATCAATGACTAAATGATTACAATGACTAAATATATGTACTACCAAATTACCAAATATACTACCAAATTGTTGACTAAATATACTACCAAATTAATGACTAAAATTGTTGAGTTATAAATTTGGTTGCGAGATAAATGACTGGCAATAAACTACCAATGTTCACATGACTAAATATACTACCAAATTACCAAATATACTACCAATTTGATGATTAAATATACTACCAAATCAATGACTAAATATACTACTAAATTAATGACTAAATATACTAACAAATTTTACTACCAAATTAATGACTAAAATTTTTTTGGTCATAAATTTGGTCACGAGATAAATGACCAGAAATAAACTACCAATGGTCACATGACCAAACTATTGATCACATGACTAATTTTTGGTAGTTTTTTTAGTCATTTATTTCTATTTTTCTACTAGTGAAAATTTTCTTAGAATGAAGTACCTTCATACCTTTTTCACTCATATGCCCAAGTTTGTTACGCCATAGTGTTGTCTTAGAACCTGCAACAACTATTTTAGTCTCTCCCTGTGAACCCACACCAAATATTCCTGAACTCATTTGTTTTTTCTCTGCAACAATTAAAGTAGAAGGAATAGTATGACCTATACAGAGATATAAGGTGCCTACTATCACACATTTTTCTACTATTAAGGCATCTCTTGAAACCTTCAAATTTTTATCATTAAAAGTAACTGTGCAACCTTCATTACCTAGCTACCCTGCTGAAATTAAATTCCTACTTCACCTTGGAATGTGCCTTACCTCTTGTAGTAGCCAATGATTCCCATTCTACAACTTAATCTTAATTCTTCCCTTTCCAATAATCTGATAGGGTTCATTATCTCCTAAATAAACTAGCCCCAAATCCCCTTGGACATAATCAAGAAAATAACTTCTATGGGGCATAGCATGAAATGAGGCCCCTGAATCTAAAACTCATGAATCATCAGCATTATCTAAGGAAGAATCAAAGCATCATCTTCAAATTTATTACACACCACATTTGCCTCCTTATTGCCTTCTTGTATGTCTTCTTCCTTATTCTTTTGAGACCAGTAATCTTTCTTCAAATGACATGGTTTCCCATAGTACCAGCAATCCTTCTATCCTCTGGATTGGGGCCTCTTGTCCTTTGATTTTGTTTGTGACTTCCCATGACCTCCAGAACCTTTTCCTCTCTCCTTTGATCTGCCCCTTCTTTTTTCATTCAAAACACTACCTAATGTGGACCCTCCTGAGCTTTTCTATCGCATTTTCTCACTAAGGATAACACAAACAACATCATCAAATTTTAAAGTATTTGAACCAGAGACAAAGTTACTTATAGCCATTACCAAGTTATTCCAACTTTCTAGCAAAGAACATAAAACCAAGAGAGCCCTCACCCCTTCATCAAATTTCACTTTTATAGAAGTTAACTAAATAGTAATCATATTCAACTCATTTAAATGATCTATCATAGATCCAGCTTCAATTATTTTCAGATTAAACAAATGCTTCATGAAAAATACCTTATTTGAGGCTAAGTGTTTTTCATACAATTTAGGTAAAGCTTTCATCAGTTCATTTGTTGTCTTCACTTCTGTTATATTGAATTCCACAGATGGTGCTAGGCACAACTGAATGGTTTCCATTGTCTTTCTGTCTAGAAGTTCCCAATCCTCATCAATCATTGTTGCCGGTTTCTTAGCCATTCCTTCCAATGGCCTCCATAAATCCTTCTGATAGAGATAATCCTCCATCTGCATCTTCCATAACTGATAGTTCTACTCATTGAATTTATCTACCTTCAATTTACCCGAGTTCGCCATTGCTCCCACTTAACCATGAGACTCCCACTCAACTGTGAGACCTTCCTACAAATGATAATCAAACACAACTTGGCTCTAATACCACTTGTCAGGAATTGAATGTAGAATATATCAATTAAATTTAAATAAAGATTAAACAGAGGAATGAAAAATACACATAAATAATAAAAGTGAAAGACAATTTTTAATGTGGTTCACCCAAACATGGGCTACATCCACCAACAGAGAGTCCAATATTATTATCCAACAAATCAAATCGATTACAACTAGCAATCCTTGCAACTCAATACTACTGCAAATCCTACAATACAATATCCATGGAAACCCTAACCCTTAGCCATTTTTATCAAGACTTATGTCAGTTACAAAATAAGATTTTTTTATGTCAACCAATAGAAAAATAACTCCTGATGCCTTTCTAAAATAATCAAAGTCAGTTGAGGTTTCAGGGGCACTACACCTTAACCCCGCCCTATAATGCGACATGGAGTGTGCTAGGGGAACATCATTATCTGGAGTATCATCCAACACCACATAATCATTTTCTTTCTTCTCATGTTGTTGCAACTGATCTTTGTACAACATCTTCTCATTGAATACAACATCCCTGCTTCTCACAATTTTTAGATTTTCAACATCCCAAAGCCTATAACCAAATTCATCAATGCCATATCCAATGGAGATACACCTTTTTTATTTTGCATCCATCTTGGTTCTATTTTTAGAATCTACATGTAC
Organism: Cunninghamia lanceolata; assembly: GCA_027924645.1. Classification (NCBI taxonomy): domain Eukaryota; kingdom Viridiplantae; phylum Streptophyta; class Pinopsida; order Cupressales; family Cupressaceae; genus Cunninghamia; species Cunninghamia lanceolata. Next base: position 10,046,191 of record BSBN01000346.1, on the reverse strand, counting down.
AAATGCTTCACATTCGAAGGTTTTGAGAAAAGAATAACTCATCTTCTTACCTGTCCATGCTTCCTCTGGAATACCACAGCCCAAAGGAACTGAAGGACCTCTATTAATTAAATATACAGAGATATTGACAGCCTCTACCCACATGTTTAAAGGTAGCCCAACATGCAATCTCCATATAACAACAATGACATGTTATCAGAGGAATATGCTATATTTAGTTTTGTATGATGGATTCTCTTACAACATTTAAGGTTGTTATGTTGGGAAAATATATGATAGTTGTAAGATGTGTAAGAGCATATGTCATAGTCTATTTTTAGCATGGAGCGCTCTATACTTGGAAAGTCAAATCTGCCATGTTATGACAAATGTAAGAGAGATATTTATAGCTTGGACAAGTGTCCGTTGATGCGGTAAAATGGCCATGTGGCCAAGATGGATGTCTATCTCTAGAGGCTTCTTAATATTGTCTTGTAATATCTATATATTGCATAGTTTGGAGTTGTAGTTGCATAGTGTTTCTATAGGTACTATTATATTGTCTGAATAACTCTAGAAACAACTTTTGAAGACTCTTGGAAGAACTTGCATTGTAAATGTATTGTAAACACACCATTGTTTTGATAATACATTGTACATGTTTTAGAGTGGGTTTTTTTACCTGGAAAGGTTTTCCCCATGTTATATCTTGTGTCACCTTCTTTATGTGTTGTGTTGTTGTAATCTTTATGTTATATGTTTAACATTGCTACAATTGTAAGGATTAAAATAAATTTGCATACTATTCCCCTCATTAGATTGGTATAGGAAGTGTGTTCCGTGTACCTTGCTTCCTTTCAGTTGGTATCAGAGCTTGATCACCTATGATCCTAGTTGTTGGTTAGGGAATTTTTGAGCTAATCTTCAATTGAGTGGGAGTCTATGCAGAGTATTCTATGATCTTGTTACAGTAAGAAGATGGTAGGTACATCCAGTAGAATAGAATTAGAAAAGTTTAATGGCAGCAACTTCGAGTTGTGGAAACTCAAAATGGAAGACATGCTTGTTGATAGAGATCGATGGGAAGCAATTTCTGGCACAAAACCAACAGCAATGCCTCAAGATGAATGGGATCTCAAAGATTGTAAAGCTAAGGGTCTTGTGAGACTCTATTTGGCTGATTCCATCCTATTGAATGTCTATGAACAGAAGACCATGAAGGAGCTATGGAAGAAACTTGGTGATGTTTATCAGGCTAAACCCTTGGTAAACAAGTTATTCCTATAGAAGAACCTATATTCTCTAAGGATGGATGATGGAGGATCAGTTGCAGATCACTTGAATGATTTTAACATGCTACTTGCACAGTTGACATCTGTTGGTGTAAAGATGGAGGAGGATTGTTGTGTTGACCTTGCTTTGTTATTTGCCAGACTCATGGGACCACCTTGTCATGACCATTGGAAGTACTACAACCACCTTCAAGATGGATGAAGTGGTGTCTTCATTGTTATCTAAAGAGATGCAAAGAAATTCTTCTAAATTGGTAAAGGTGGCTCTTGCAGTTCATGGTAGACCCAAAGAGAGGGAAAAAGAAAGACAAGAAAGCTGAAAAGGGAAAATCCAAATGCTTTGGGAGATCCAAATCTCCTAGAAATTCCAAGGCATTTTGTTTGAACTGTGGTAAATCTGGGCACTTTTGAAAGGAGTGTAAAAAGGAGGAGAAGAAAAAGAACATCTCTAATTATGATTCTAACAAGTCACAAGATGATGGTGGTTCTTTTATTTCAGCCTTGGCCACCCATGCATCAGAAGATTTGTGGCTGATTGACTTTGGTGATTCTTTCCATATTACCTCACATTGAGGTTGGTTTATAAAGTATGAAGAATACAATGGTGGGAAGGTGTACTTAGGTGATGACTCTCACATGAAGATAGTTGGTTGTGGAAGAGTCTTGATCAGATTCCCTAATGGATGAGTGAAGGGGATCAATGGGGTTATGCACATCCCCGGTTTAGCACGAAACTTGATCTCTATAAGTAAATTGAATAATGTAGGTGTGCAGGTTGTCTTCTTAAGTGGAGGATGCAAGATGACAAGAGGAGCTATGGTGCTTGCTAAGGGTACTCAAAGAGGCACTCTGTTTCATCAAGATGCATGTACTACTTAGTATAATAGTTCTTTTGTTTCAAAGAAAAGACCTTCAGATTCATCCTCACCATTGGAACCAGTAGTAAAGAAATGTGTTGCTTCTACTTCCAATGGTAGTGCTTTTTGGGTACCTAAGGGTGCTCATTCTTTGGAAATGAAACTTCCTATTGAAAAGATAATGTTGTGGCATAAGAGACTTGGTCACATTGGTAAGAAGGGTCTTAGAGCCCTGAAAAATAAAAACCTCATCAAGGGGTTAAATGATTGTAATCTTGAGTTTGACTTTTTTGAACATTGTGTATATGGAAAACAAAACCATGTTCAGTTTTACTTGAGTTCTCATAAGTCTTCTGGTGTGTTGGATCTTATTCATTCTGATGTGTTTGGTCCTTTGAATGTTCTTTTGATTTCCAAATCATTATATTTTGTATCATTCATTGATGATTATAGTAGGAGGACATGGATTTATTTTATCAGAAGCAAATCTGAAGTCTTTAGTCTATTCAAAGAGTTTAAAGCTTTTGTAGAGAATCAGACTGGTAAAAAGATTAAGTGTTTGAGAACTGATAAAGGTGGTCATTTTTGTTCTGCAGAGTGTGACAAGTTCTGTAAAGAACATGGGATTGAAAGACATAAGACAACTCTATACACCCCACATCAAAATGTGGTTATAGAGAGGATGAACATAATGTTGATGGAGAGGGCTAAGAGTATGCTTAGTTGTGCTAGCCTTGAACAAAAGTTTTGGCATGTGATGCAGAGCTAACCACACAAAGGGATCACAACTAACTTCTTAGTAGGAAGGATGATGCAAGGATGGCAGGGTAAACAAGACTCTCAGTCCCATGTGGACGTAGCTACACCATCTGACTTCAAGCTGGACATGATTGTCCACTCATTCCCCATGGTTCCAAGACTACACAATAACACCATCTATGGGTTCATATATCTAGGCTCTTTGCCAAACTTTCTAGGGTCCCTAGATCTTCTAAGATTCATTGTCCCAAGCTCACAAAACCATCAAAATGCTCAAGAGGTACCTCCTTGTACCACTTCCTTCACACACTAACCCACTTCCTCATAGCCCTCCTAAAGGGACTATCATGCAATAAATTTTGATATTGACCTCCAAACAAGACTATTATGGGGTCTTTTGGAACATAAACCCTAAATCTTGACTGTACAGATTTTCAACTAGGCCTTCTAGATGTGATAAATGGCTATGAAACTTGTTCCAAGATATTGAGACCCACCCCAAGGAATCAACCATGTCACAAAAGGTCTAAATATACTATTTTCATGGGTTTTTGGCCAACCCACTTCACCTGTCCTTCAAAACACTAGTCCACTAATGCTCAAAAGGCCTAGTACATGGTGACATTAGGCTCCAATTGCTACTATAGACCTCCTTAACTAGTTCTCCTACTTCTACAATGAAGAAAATAGTTAAACATGAACAAAATGAATTTATACCATCCATTATTGGATTAAGGTGCAAATGAAAATGGCTAGGAAACCATTGATTTCACTAAAAACCCTCAAAACTAGGGTATGACAAATACTTTTAGAAAACTGTCTATAAAATCCTCCAAAACTAATGAAAATATCTCTTTCCTAACTCAAATCAAGGCTAACACTATGCATTACATGATTTTAGAGGTTTTAGATCTTGACAGTATAGTATGTTCCAGTACAGGACGCTGAAAACAGTGAAAAGGCAGGAAAATACAGAAAACAAGGCAAAAACTTATATTTTCCTTGCTCCAAATTACATTTCCTGCATCTCCTTGCATGAATGAGGCACAAAATGAAGTGTTTACAATTTAAACTCCACTCTCACTACCACTCCCATCATGGGAAAGGCCATTTAATTCAAAAAAATTGACTATTTTTACTAGAAAGGCTGATTGTCTAATAATAGATTGTCCTATTTTATAGGAAATAGTAGACCTAACTAAAGAAGTTTTCTATTCTAGGCATCCATAACATGATCATGCCTTTAAAAGGATTTATTACATTATTTTCAAAACCTCATAGCCTTCAACAAACAAAATTTTCAAAATTTTTGACATAAAACTATTCTAGGTGCACTGCACCATACACCCTAACTTGTAACTTTTCCAAGTCCCTTGGAAAGAATCTTATAAATTATCTTCATCAGGCTCATCTTTCTTTGATCCTTCACTTTACTTGTTATCTTTTCTCTTGTCTTTCCTTGAATTTTGCTTCACTCTATCATAGAGTACTCTATTAGTCTTCTTATCACCAAACTCTGCCACCTCACTCTCTTTTACATCTGTTCTCAGGCTTTTATCAACTGTCATCACTTTACCTTTCATCTCTTACATTGTCCTCTGTCCCATGCTCTTTTTGTCTTCATTATTTTCACTTCTAACTGTACCATTACCTTTCTCTATCCAATTACCTTTAGAAATCTCTATCCTCATACCATCCAACTACCTCTTCTCTATACTCATCACCACAGGGCACATGACTATCCCTACTAAGATCCCTTCACTGATTTCTTGCCTTTCCATAGGCTTTCCACTCTTACACTTCACATTTTCACTCACCTCCTTCTTCCACATGAAGACATTTCTCTTCACAACTAGCTGCAAATCATCTTCACACTTCCCATTTGCTATCTCAACAGTTTTATGCCTTGTGAGGGCTATATTCTCCTTGGTTTCACTCTCTTCAAACCTCACTGGCTCCTTCTTGCCAAACATTATCATTTTTGTTGTCTTTTATTGCTCTTTGACTTCTTCCTATTATGGAATCAACATAAAAGTCTTCTCATTCTTCCTTATGGTGTAGGTGTTAGCTTTTCCATCATAAATTACAGACCTATCAAACTGTCAGGGTCTTCCAATTCTCATATGACAACAATCCATAGGTAAAATGTCACAAAGTACCCTATCCTCATATGCTTCAATATTGAACTCTACTAATACTTGTTCAGTCACCAAAATGGACTGATGATCACTTACCCAAGAGACTTTGTAAGGTGTGTCCCTAGGTACTCTCTTCAACCTCAATTTGTCTACCATCTCACTAGACACCATATTGTCAGTACAACCAGAATCTACTGTCACTTTACATACCTTGTCTTTGCACTTGCAAGTTGTCCTAAACAATGCTTTCCTTTGAATCAGCTCCTTCTCCTTGGAGGTCTTCAATAGTGCTCTTTCTCTTAGCATCAATGTTTCTCCTACTTCACCAACACAACTAGTGGGAGTAGAACCACCACATTCTTCTTCTTGGACTAACTAAGTCCTCCTCTCATTCTTCCTTTCACCATCACTTGTAAAATTTTTCTTCTCAGGACACTTGTATGCTAGGTGCCCAAACTCTTGGCAATTGTAACACTTACCCATAAATGTGTTTGCACTCCTTCCACCACCAAATCTACCTCTAGAACCTCTACCTCTGAAATTTGCACTTTGTCCTTGTGCCTTGCACAACTCTTCTTGAATCTCATTGACTTGTTTTGTGTTTTGAAAGGATCCTCTGCCTCTAGAGGTGTTACCTCTACCTCTGGTTGTTTTCTCTTCTCTTCTCTTCATCTTCTCTTCCACTCTTACTGCCATCTGATAATAGTCTTCAACACTCCTTCGATTTGCCAACACTAGTTCATCCTACATGTTAAATCTCAAACCACCAATATATCTAGCAACTTTTTCCACTTCCCTTTCATTTTGACCAGACCTTATACTCGACTTATAAAACTCTTTAGTGTATGTTTTAACATCCATTTCCTTTTGTCTTAAACCTTGAATCTTTTTAAACATTTGAGCTTCATAATCTTTAGGCAAGTACTTACCTTTGATCTTGGCTACCATCTTCTCCCATGAAACAATCTTTACCTTTCCTTGCTTTATCCTCTCTGTCTGTAGATAATCCCACCATAACAAAGCATGACCTATCAGCTTAGTCTTTGCAATCTTCACTTTTTGATCCTCAGGAACTTCTTCACTCTCAAAATGATTGTCCAATGCTAGAATCCAGTCTAGCAACTCTTCATCACTAAGGCATCATCTATACTTTGGCACATCTATCTTCATCTTGTGCTTGTCTTCTTTTACTACTTTCAGCAACCTTACCATCCTTTGATCTTCAGGGTCTAACTCTTCATCCACATCTTCATACTCAGCTTCTTCTTCTTCCTCAGACTCATTCTCATCACCTAGAGCCACTCCTCTTCTCTAATTTTGTTCTAGGGTAGCCATTCTTTCCTTCAGCTCCCTCAACTCTCTAGCATGTTTCTCCTTCAGCTCATTCATCTCTTGAGCCATCTTGACAAACTGCCTCTTCAAAAGACCTACTAACTACACTCTGATGCCAATTTGATGCAGAGCTAACCACACAAAGGGATCACAACTAACTTCTTAGTAGGAAGGAGGATGCAAGGATGGTAGGGTAAACAAGGCTCTTAGGCCCATGTGGACCTAGCTACACCATTTGACTTCAATCTGGACATGACTGTCCATTCATTCCCCATGGTTCCAAGACTACACAATAACACCATCTATGGGTTCATATACCTAGGCTCTTTGCCAAACTATATAGGGACCCTAGACCTTCTAAGATTGACTATCCCAAGCTCACAAAACCATCAATATGCTCAGGAGGTACCTCCTTGTACCACTTCCTTCACACACTGACCAACTTCCTTGTAGCCCTCATAAAGGGACTGTCATGCCATAACTTTTGATACTGACCTCTAAACAGGACTATTATGGGATTTTTGAGTACCCATTATCTTGTTCTTCAACATACTAAATATGTACTATGGGGTCTTTTGGAACATAAACACTAAATCTTGACTGTCCTGATTTTCAACTAGGCCTAATTAGGCCTTCTAGACATGATAAATGGCTATGAAAATGCTCCAAGCTACTGAGACCCACTCCAAGGCATCACCCATGTCACAAAATGTCTAAATATACTATTTTCATGGGTTTTTGGCCAACCCACTCCACCTATCCGTCAAAACACTAGTCCACTATTGCTCAAAAGGCCTAGTACAGGGTGACATTAGGCTCCAATTGCTACTACAGACCTCCTTAACTAGTTCTCCTATTTCTTCAATGAATAAAATAGTTAAACATGAACAAAATGAATCTATACCATCCATTATTGGATTAAGGTGTAGATGAAAATGGCTAGGAAACCATCGATTTCACTAAAAACCCTCAAAACTAGGGTATGGCAGCTACTTTCAGAAAATCATCTATAAAATCCTCCAAAACCAATGAAAATCTCTCTTTCCTAACTCAAATGAAGTCTAACACTATGCATTGCATGATTTTAGAGGTTTTAGATCTTGACAGTGCAGTATGGTCCAGTACAGGATGTTGAAAATAGTGAAAAGGTAGAAAATACAGAAAACAGGGCAAAAACTTATATTTTCCCTGGTCCAAAATACATTTCCTGCATCTCCTCACATGATTGAGGCACAAAATGAAGTGTTTACAATTTAAACTCCACCCTCACTCCCACTCCCATCGTGGGAAAGGTCGTTTAACTCAAAAAAATGATTGTTTTTACTAGAAAGGCTGACTGTCTAATAATAGACTACCCTATTTTATAGGAAATAGTAGATGTAACTAAATAAGTTACCTACTGTAGGCCTCCACAACATGATCATGCCTTTAAAAGGATTTATTACATTATTTTCAAAACCTCATAGCCTTTAACAAACAAAATTTTGAAAATTTTTGACATAAAACTATTCTAGGTGCACTACACCAAGCTGAAGTTGTAGCCACTGCTTTCTACTTGGTTAACAGTGTTGGAAAGAGACACTGTGTGGTTTCATGAGTATTTTCATTGATGGCAACAAAGTCTATCCCACACATTTGCAATACATAGTATGCCCTTACCGGAAGTCAGTTTGGAGATTGTTTTGGTCCGGTGAACAAGAACAAAGTATGCAACAAGGTCTGACAATCAGATCCAGATCTCACAGATGGTGTAACTTAGCAAGTTGCAGACTTGGATAAGTCAAGAGTGGTATCAAGACTACTATATTCTAGAGATTTAGCCTTTGGTAGTAAAGCATAGAAACGATATGAGCATCTGAGCATCGGGTTCCAGTCAAGTAGAGCAGACAAAGAAAGAACTGGCCGGCAAAGCATTAGACTTCAATCTGGATGAGTAAAAGGTGTTGATCAAGCTATTTGGGGGATTATACATTATTGTATAACATGATTAATTACTTCTATGCCTATGCTTTTGATATGCATCACAAATCAAGCATAGATTCAGCCGACAGATCAGTAACTTGTAAATATCTCGAGTGTTCTTGTTGCCGACTAGAAAGTTGATGAAATCCTTGATGCGGATATATATATACCAAATGGATTCCAGTATATAGGTGTGTGGAATATATAAGTGATGAAATAAAGTGTGAAGAAAAGAAGGGACAAGTGTGAAAGCAACAAATCAAGTCCGGTATGTGACAGAGCAACAGTATCAAAACAAAGGAAGAATGAAGTGCATCAAATCAGTGTATTGTGCCTAACCGAAACTGAACTCCTGCATTTGTAGATGCCTCTCATTAGTTCAAACATTTGATTATCTTCTGTAAGTTTTTTACACAGTGAGTCTCTTCTAGGCAGTGTGCCTCTTGTGAGCAATGTGCTTGGGCAGTGAGACCTAATTGGCAAGTGCCATTTTGTACTTCTTTATTATTTTAACAGACAATATTATCTTGGGTTAGTCACCCCATGGTTTTTCCCTTAACAGGGTTTTCCACGTAAAAATCCTTATGTTATGTGTGTTGATTTTATTTATGTATGCTGATATGTTTTGATGCTGCACTAATTATTAAAGAAGAAAAGAAAGTTAAACAAATTTGAGATAACGGATTCACCCCCCTCTCAATTATCTACCTTGTTTCCAACAATTGGAATCAGAGCTAAGTTCCTCTAAATAGAGCCTAACATCTTGAGGAAGATCTAGGAATCTCAATGGATATATATGGTATGAAGGAACAACTTCAGTCTGCCCTAGATGATCTTGAACAATCCCACTCTGAAGTCAATAACTTGAGAGAAAGACTCAAACAAGATGATGATTTCATAAATGAGCTAAAATAAAAACTAAGTATCTTTGTGAAAAAGAGAAAGGAACTAGTTCAAAAATTAGAAAATCAGAGTGAAGCCAATGATACTAATGAAGATCTGGATGAGAAAAATAAGCTATGTGAGAAGCTGTCAAAAGAAGTCATTATGGTAAGGCATGAAATGGAATCAAGGGTTATGAGATTCACCTAAGAAATTGAAGAAAAAAAGAAAATTGAAGATAATCTAAAACAATCCCTCAAGGAGAAAATAGAGGACTACCATAAAATGGACAAAATAATCAAGCATCTTGAATCAGATCTTGAAGAAGCTAGAGACAATGAAGAACAACTTGAGAATCAGATAGACACTCTTAAACAAGATCTTCAAATAGCAAATGAATACAAAGAGAAATTCAAGATAAGCTCAACCCAACTTGAAGTTCTTCTTGAAAGCCAAAAGAGGGTAGATGATAAGCGTGGCTTGGGATATGAGAAAGGTGAAAGCTCCAGATCTAGTCAGAAGAACTTTGGATCAAGAAATCAAAGAAATAGGCCTAGAAGACCTCCGATAAGGCAACCAAATGCTCAAAGATATCCATCCTTCAATGGATACTACTTCAATTGCTACAATTTCAGTCATAAAGCAACTCAGTGCAGAAGGAGAATGAATCAGACTAATCCATCCTTCTCTGGACAATGTTTCAACTACAAAAGGTATGCTCACAAATCTCATGAATGTAGAAATATGCAAATAAACAATTCATTCAATGGTAGATGCTTTGCATGCAATAGAATGGGACATATGGCTAATCAATACAAATCAAGAGGATATCAATCAAATATGAAAAGAAATGTTGTTGTTACAATTGCAATAGATCCGGTCATATTGCCAAATTCTGTAAAAGTAAAAATCAGGATAAAAAAGGTCTAGTGCATCATAATCAAAAACAAGATAAGGGTAAAGGTAAAGTGAATGCGGATGAAGTTCAAAGAGAGATGAGCAAGATTTGGGTGAAGAAGAGTACAGAAAATATTGGGGATGGATCCGCACTGGAATCCAGTGTTGATATTCCTTCTAGAAACTAAATAGATGAGCTCTGGCTCAGGGGGAGTCACAGTGAAAAACAAATTCCCCCAGCTAGTCAATTAGTGCCTAAATTTGGCACATGGAATGCTACGGATTAAAGGGTTCTCAAAAAAATAATTAAATAACCCTCAGTGAAAATATGAAAGATCTGCATGGAGTTTTGCAAGAGTTTAACCGCTCAAGTTGATCCAGTTTGACAGCCATTCAGTAAAGCAGGATTTTCACAGACAGATCCGGTATGATTCAGAATTAAAATACTTGGATCTGTGGACCCATGGCATGACTGAAGAAAATAAGATAGATTGTTAATCCTCACTGACAATGATTCTAAGATCAGCACAATGATTCGAGAAGATCTCTCTTAAAACAGGGCAACCGGATAACTTATGTTGTGCATTTATTACAAAAGGAAATTAGGGTTTGCGCAAGAATAAAAGGGTTCTTTCACTCTTCATTTGCACACTTGCATTCGTGAAGAATATAAGAAGAGATCTGGAGCAAAGTTTCTACAATTTACTCAAAGATTAGTTGGAAAATTGAATTCAATCAGCGATTTGTTCTAGCTCCTATTTCAAACCCAAAAAGCATTAAAAAGGTACTTCCGTTTTGAAAATCTCTCTCTGAATCTTTTGCAATATGGCTACTCCAATGGTTGTAATGATCACTAATAGGCCATGTCCTAAATTCAAGAAAAATCCCTATAAATCTCTAGAAGTTGATACTTTAGGTGCATTTTCTAGCATTTCGCATGGGGTATTACACGTAGAAGATGTTAGGGTCTATATCCACGCCAACATTGAGGAATTTGGAGACTCTAAATTGATGGACATCTATCACAAACAACTAATAGATGAGAGGTTTGAACTCAAACCTCAATACAAGACCTTCTGAGATAAACACTTTAGACATTGCATACACTTCCCTTGTTTTGTAGAAGATGATTGGATCTGGTATGTCCTAAGCAAAATGCATGATAATTTCATGTGGTTAATGAGGCCCTTCAAGATAACAAAAGATACCATCAGGGTAGTGACTGGACTGCATTATTCCAATGGGTTACCTGCACTTAAATCTGTCAAGAACCAGATAGTAACTGAATCCACCGGATCTAAGTTTGACAAAAGAGAAATGACCATAGATGACATCACAGATCCGGATGTCAAGTTTGCCTCAATGATAATTGGCTACAAAATCTATCATTCAAGCAGGGAGAATTCTGTGTCTGGGACTACAATATATGCAGCATATCAAATGTTGAGGGAAAATGCAGATTATGTCCTATGTGATCTTCTCCTAAATCAACTATTAGAAAACCTACAGAAAATCAAAAAGGATAAGAAGAATTCCTTCAAATACGGTTGTCTAATACTGTCTATTCTTCTACTATATGAATGAGCTAACCAGATCTAGTGGTTGGGTTTGACAAAATGATAAATCAGTTGCAATCCAGATTAGAGATTATATGTATGGACTTGGTGATGCTAAAGCTCGGAACACAGCTCTTTGGCGTTACTTTAAGAACTTCCAAAGCATGATGCAGACCAGAGAGAGGATACCTCAATCCATAGTTGAGAAATACAAGGACACAGTGTACTTCATGGTTGACACTGATCAATGCTTAATTGAGGTAGTTGAGCCTAGAACAGTGTGGATAATTCCTATGGGATACAAGGTTGATGAGAAAATCTTGGAGCTACATATTCAACACCTGTTCAGCCATCCTAAGCACCTTGAGGCATAAAGGTTTGGAACCTTTCAAGAACTAAGTGTAAAAATACATGTTAAGACAACCGAAGATAAAGCGAAAAGTAAGAAGGGAAGTTGAGGAAATTGCCAAAAGATTTGGCTTATCTAAAGAAACAGTAGATGCAAATAGAGAGAAAATGGAAAGCACTGAGAAAGATAAACATGAAACAAAGAAAGGAGATGTTCCAGTACAAGCCTCCTCCCAGACTAGATCCTCCAGAAGATCTGCACCTACCACTCCTAAAAGCTCAAGGGCCACCAAACCAGAAGTCAAGACATCTAGAAAAGGAGAAAAGAGGATGAAGACCAAAGTCACAAGGTCATATACAAGCCTCAAGGATGATGAAGAAACATAATCTGATGAAGAAATCAAGAAAATGAAGAAGAAGAAAACACCCAGGGAATTCTCTGCTAGAAAAAATAAGGAAGAAAAGGTAGAATAATTTGTTGAAAAGCACACTCTTTCCATTGATGACATCATCAAGGTAGTTATTGTAGATGGGAACCTGCAGCCAGTTTCAGAGTTCTATGATGAATATTGTGATAGGTGAAAGTCAGGTGCAGCAAATCAGACATAGTCATGAAACCCTAACCCTACCATCATCAAGGAATCTAACCTAAATGAAATCAAAGAACAATGCAATTCAAGCATAATTTCACCTAGACCATGCGATTCCTCGTTTGAGAGAATGTGGACTGCTTCTTCAACAATGAACAATTGCAATGCTGAAAGCTGCCATGATTGATGATAAAAGCTCAAGTGAATGCTCAAATGCTCAAGATGATAATGTAGATGCTATATGATTGCTGTATATGATTGCTGGATTGCTGGATGTTTCATATGGAGTGAGAGGGTGTTTATATAGGACTTAACCAAGATCAATCAACGGTGGAGATTCAGATGTTATGTGAATGGCTAGGATTGAAAGTTATTAAATTTAGATTCCATTAATTGTGCATGTGAAGGATTGTAAATAAAAGTTGTTTTACAACACATGATTGACTGGATAAGTGTTGGAATGTGATAAATGATAAGGGCTTAATTCAAATAAAATATTTGAATTAGTTGGGATATGAGTTGGAAATTAATTAAATAAATAAAATTTATTCAATTAATAGGATAAATGAATAAAATGGGATAAGACATGATGTGGAATTAATTAAATAAATACAATTTATTTAATTAATTGGCTTAGTGAATGAAAATGGGATTTTAATTAAATAAATAAAATTTATTTAATTAATTGGCTAATGGATTAGTGGTTTAACAAGGTGTTGCTAGACATGGACAAATTTGAGTGTCTACATTTTGCCCCTCTTTGATACAATGTTCGATAGAACGTTGTGTCAAAGAAGATACGATATGCATTCGATAAACAAGTTATGCCCCAGTGTAACTGGTAGGTGATGCCCCCTCGAGAGGTAAGCCAGGCTAACCAGGAAGGACTGGGTTGGCTCTCGATAGAAGAAAAAGGCTAAAAAGAAGGCTGACACGAAGAAAATGGGAGTTGGATGGAAGAAAATAGGCTGTGGTATGGGAGAATTAGGGTTTTGAGAAGGGCTATAAGTAGGGGCTTCAATGGCAAATAGGCTCATTTGTGCTCATTTGTGCTTAGAAACTTAGAGAAATCCAGAGCTCCAGAGAGTGAGAGTGGCAGAGCTAGCAGGATGGTTATTCCACGCAGAGATCATCGTGCGGAGCGAGTGAGGACACATGGACGACCAGAGGGAGCAGGTGCACCGGTATGTTTCAAACTTTTCCCCAAAAGTGTGTAATTAATAGCCTAAAAGCATAATTAATGCACACACGTCACCAAAAGCGACTAGGTTAGGACATAGCACATTTAGGTCGCTTAGGTAGGAATAGAGTCCGCTTGTAGTAATGTTGGTCGCTTATGAGCGCGGGTAGGTCGCATAGGGAAAAAGGGGTCGCATCCCGTCGGCGGGAAAGACACAGGCGAAAAGCGCGGAAACTGCAAAAGGTGTCGCTTATGGCTAGAAGGGCTCGCTTATAAGCAAACAGTGATCGCTACATGTAGTTTAGCTCGCTTATGGAGAGAAAGGGCTCGCATAGGGTGGAAAGAGCACGTATAGGGCTAGAAAGGTCGCGCAGGGTAATGCAGCTCGCTTATAGAATAAAAATAGTCGCATGTAGAATAGAGCGCGCATGTGCAGGAATAGGAAGCGCTTATTGAGTTAAAGCTCACTTATGGTCAAACAGTAAGTGCGTGAGGTAAAATAGCTCGCATATGGTGAAAATAGGGGCGCATATGAAAAAGAGCTCGCTTTTGGGCAAAACAGTAGCGCATAAGGTAAAGGCAGTCGCTATTGAGCAGGAAATTAGCGCATGTGGTAAAGTGGGATGCTTATGGTAGGTGTAGTGTAAAATAGCAAATAGAGAAGCAGATTTTGATATGAATGGCTAACGGAATGAACTGACAAGCATAAATGGATGATGCAGGATGTACTACCGCCACTGTTATCGCGAGACCCCATCTGAGAGATTTACGGTTGGTGAGACGATTGGATGCAGAGGAGCTACTGGTGTTGGAGATCCTGGGCTTAGAGCATGTATCCTGATTAGAGCCCATTCAGAAACATCAAGGGCTGATGACAACGATGGTGGAGCGATGGATGAGCAAGCACAGTTCGTTCTTGTTACCGACAGGAGAGGCGACCATTACCTTAGAGGATGTATTCCGGATATTGAGGATTCCGGTAGATGGGGATCGTGTAGATTATGATCCAAAGATGGGCCCCGCGGCATTCAGGAGATTGTTTGGCACACTAGACATCAGAGTAGAGGGTTCAGAGATTCCGATGGGGAGGATGGAGGAGCTCTGTGACAGATTATAGCGTGTAGTGGTGGCTATCATTAGATGGCTAGTGGGTGATAGGAGAGCTAGAGGGTTTCCCGTAGGATGGGGGACAGTGATGGAGGGTATGTTCTCTTATGGCACGAGATATGCGTGGGTAGAGTGCGTGTTGGGACAGCTCTATCATTACCTGCATGATTGTGCGTACATGTTTGGAGCTAGTATGTCAGCAGGAGTGATAGTTTTGCATGTATGGGCATATGAGCACATTCCAGTGACGAGACCAGAGGGATGGGTTGCTAGAGCAGCAGGAGAGCCATTTGCACGGATGTATAGAGGAGCATTGACTTATCGACAGCGCCGAGGGGTGGTATATTGGCGGCAGAGATTGGATGAGGTAGACAGATTTGTATGGAGGCCCTGGCTGGGATGTGAGCAGTGGGAGGAGGAGGATGCGGAGCTTGTCTATGCTAGACAGGCGAGATACATTTTTGGACGCGACATGTACATTATAGAGCGCTATTTGCCAGAGAGAGCCCTGAGACAATTTGGAGAGGCACAGGCAGTACCTGTTGGTGATGCCATTTTTGGGAGGACGAGGCAGGAGGTATTTGATTGGGGTCTAGAGGTTGTGGTTGACACAGCTTTGGCAGAGAGAGATGGACTACAGCCAGTAGCATGGCAGTGGGGACAGGGTCCTGCAGATCCAGGCACATTGCCAGAGTATGATGCATACTGGGCAATAGCTAGGCCAACGCGATTGACACGAGATGGGGAGATTGGAGAGATTGGGATGGAGAGGCCAGTTCAGAGGAGACGACGATGGGCTCCACCAGCACAGGCAGTAGTGCCAGTGGCACCAGGGATACAGATGCCAGGGCAGGTGCCAGGTCAGCCTGCTATATTAGCACAGCCTCAGGCACAGATTGGAGCAGGAGATGATGTAGGGATTCAGCAGCTGCGGAGATGGATCAGAGAGGAGAGGAGATGGAGGCAGCGGGCACAGATGAGGTTGAGGAGGGTGGAGATGGACAGGCATCAGGCCGTGATTAGTCTGCGGCATGCTAGAGCACAGGCACAGACCTATCAGGCTCAGCTACAGTTGAGAGGACAGGGAGGAGATGGCCAGGATGATGGTGCGCTTGCTAGAGTGACAGGAGAGAGGGATACAGCCAGACAGCATGAGCAGATGATGAGGCTGGAGCGAGACACTGCGGTACAACAGGAGTAGGCTATGAGAGCAGAGAGGGATGGTCTGCGAGCTGAGAGAGATAGAGCAGTACTGCAGCTGCAGGGGATGACTGGTGAGCGAGATAGAGCAGTGGTGGCCTTGGGGACTGATGGAGCTACCATGTACTTGGCCACACAGTTGACAGCGGTACAGGCAGAGTTGCGGAGAGTGCAGGGTGAGGCTGAGTATTACAGAGGCCTATATTATGGAGCTATGCCGGCAGAGCAGAGACAGCCTAGCTTTAGGAGTAGGTCAGGGGCTTCGAGTTCACGAAGGTCGGGTGGATCTAGATCATTAGCCTCAGTGATGGGGCCACCGAGAGATGGAGGACCAGGTACAGGACCGAGTGGCGGTGGTGGTCAGGGCGAGGGAGCTGGCAGTAGTCGCTAGGGCATACCTTGTTTATATTGTATTATGATGAGGCCTAGAGCCGTTGTTGTACATTCATTCTTTTCAGGGCTCAGCTTGTATTGTAGACACTTGTATTTTGACACACATGTATATATATATATGGCAGTTTTGGCGATCTGTATGATGTTGTAATGGTTTTGATGTTGATATTATGATGGTTATGTATGTTATGTGTATGGATTATATATGGATTATGGATGGATGTTTATGCAAATGGTAATGGATAGAAAATGTAAATGGTAAAGCTATGGATAGATGTATGCATATAGGCAGATGGTAATAAAAGATATATATGATGGACTTATGTATGTCTAACACACTTGTTTTTTGCAGGAGCGGGAACATGGACAAAGGAGGATGAAAATAATTGATCTTGGCTGAGTATGATGGAATGAATAGATAGAATGAATAGGTAGGATGATGATGGGCAGTTTTCAAGTAATTGCTCAAAATGAAAAGAAATGCAGTCCTTATGTTTGATATAGCATATGGATGTTATGCACCAGGGTATAAGAGACCAAGGTGTCGAGGTATCCAATGCGTAACTAGCATGTTACAATCTTGTCTGAATGCATGAGGTCAAGATGTTGAGCCAACATACACAAGATATGAATAACGGCTAGTGTTGGACTTTGACGCTACAAGCAATGGTTTGAGCTTATCTCCACTACACATAATGATAGCTTACTGGTTATATGTATGGAGTTAGTCTTAACATAGAATAGTCTCAAATGCATAAGAGACTGTTTAGCTTCTCAGATGCTAGAGATATTGATATGTAAGATGCTAATCTCAACACGTACAAGATACCAATACGCATAGGAAGAGAATAAGATCATCCCACAAACACGGCATACAAAAGTAATATGACCATGCCCCAGTCCTTACTTCATCGCAACATACCAAGATATAAATAGATCAAGGCAGTCTTGATTAGGTATAGAAAAGGGACAATAGATAAATCAAAAGAGAAAACAAAAGATACTGTCATCACGTTCTCTTGCCAAATTTTGGGTGCTCTTGGATAGATCAAGCTGGCGCCTTGTTAAGAGGAAAGCTACATCCTGTTGAAGGCTAAAGTTGTTGATAAACTGTTATAGCAAATGTTGGCTTAAGGCATGCGGACAAATAGCTTCTGGTGTACTTTTGATCAGTTAAAGTGCTTGGGCTTCACATATACACATGGTTTGTTGCTTGTTTGAGCTAATCAAAGAGAGGAAAATGGATGAAGAAGATGGTGGGGATCATCTGTGCTTGAGTACTGGAAACTTCCTTCGTATTCCAGACTGCCTACATACCCTGTATCCACGGGATCAAAGCACATTACGATGAAGATGAGACATGATGAAGATGTAGTTCTGGGTTTTATTAATGATGTAAGTGATGAAAGATAGAAGAATTTGAGCTGAAAGATTGAAGGATGTTTTAGACGAAAGATAAAAGATGGATGATGAAAGGGACTATCGTCTTAGCCTGAATCAGAGTGCTTCCTTCGCATCTCAGATTGCCTACATACCCTGTATCCATGGGATCAAGGCATCAACGATAGAGCTGCATGTAGTTCTGATTGATGTCGCTGCCTGATTGGATGTTTGAGCAGGCGACGTTTGTTAAGATTGTTGGATGAATGTGGATAAATTGCGAAGATAGGAGTCCTGGTTGCAAGGCATTAAGTCATATTTGTTGTTGGATACGTGCCATGGCTGAAGTTGATAAGGTGTGTTGTGTTATATGCGGAGTGGTTTGATGGGCTATGAGCTAGAGATAACAAGATCCACGTCCAAATAAGACTCGACAAATGCCCCCAGTGTGGGATTAGGTTAATGCATAAGCGACAATGCAGACGAAAATGTAGCCAAGATGCTAAGGTGCCAAAAGATATAGATATCACGACAATGTCTCAAGTGTGAAAGCTAGCATAGGTCAAAGGATGAAGATGAAAGGCTATGTGTGGGTTTGCGATAGGGCTTATGATTATGGCTTATACAAGATGAAGTGGGGAAATATGATCAAACGAATCAAGCAAATAAGGGAAGCTGGTCACTACACATAGCGCCTGTTTGCCAAGTTTTCACTATGGTACTTATCCAAGGCGCCTGTTTACCAGGTTTTCACCAGAGGACGAATTATTTATTTATGTATTTATTTTTTTATTTTTTTATTTTTTTATATTTTTTTATATTTTTTTTTTTGTTTTTTTTTGGGGTAGCTGAGATTTATGGATAAAACTTCTTGAGATGAACGCTGTTGACGGGTTCATCCAAGGGAATGCCTTCAGGTGTTGACAGAGTGTATGCACTGGATCCATAGATTGCTGTGATAATGAAAGGACCAAGCCAATTGGGCTCAAACTTGCCCTGTTTCTCCTGATGTTGTTGATTCCTTTGGTTTTCTTTAAGGACAAGGTCGCCAACTTGAAATCTGCGTTCCCTGATCTTTTTGTTGTAGCTGCGGCGTAGCCGGTTTTGATAGACTTGAAGATGGTTCAATGCTGTAAGGCGGCGTTCATCTAATAGCTCAAGATCATGGAGTCTGGATACTCGATACTCTTCATCTGAGATAGTATGTTGCAAGGATATGCGCAAAGAGGGAATCTCAACCTCGATGGGCAAAATAGCTTCAGTGCCATAGACGAGAGCATAGGGTGTGGCACCAGTAGGAGTTCTGATGCTTGTTCTATATGCCCATAATGCAGGATGTAGTTGTAGATGCCAATCTCGACCAACATCATTAACAGTCTTTTTAAGGATCTTGATGATTGTCTTATTAGAGGCTTCAGCTTGACCATTGCTCTGAGGATAGTAAGGCGTAGAGAATCTATGTTGAATATGGAACTTGTTGCAAAGATCTCTAACCTCTTGGTTCTTGAAAGGGCGTCCATTGTCTGTAACAATAGCTTGAGGAATGCCATAACGGTAGATAATGTAATGTAGAATGAATTTGGCTATTTGTTTACCTGTGATATAGGTCATTGGTATGGCTTCTACCCACTTCGTGAAATACTCAGTGGCAGTAATAATAAACTTATGACCGTTGGATGAAGTAGGATGGATTTTACCTACGAGATCAAGTCCCCATTGTGAAAAAGGCCATGGAGTGACAATAGGCTGAAGCTCACATGCTGGTGCATGTATTAGATCTCCATGTTTTTGACATTGTAGACATCTCCTTGCAAATTGCTGGGCATCTTTTTCCATAGTTGGCCAATAGTATCCTGCTCGTAGAAGTTTCTTAACAAGGCTAGGGCCAGCGGAATGCGAACCGCAGACACCTTCATGCACTTCACGTAAGGTCATTTTTGCTTCTTCGGAATCAAGACATCTAAGGAGGATACCATCAAGACTCCGGCGATAAAGAGTGTCTCCTAAGATAGTGTAACGAGAGGCTCGACGGATAAAGGTTTTGTGCTGGGTGTTGGATAGTTGAAGTGGAAAGGTTTGATGGCGAATATACTCGTATATATCCTTGTACCACGACGAGTTGGGACCAACAATTTCACATATAAGCTCAGATTGTGGAACTTCAAATGCTGGGATCAAAAGCTGTTCAACTAAGAACTCACATTTATAGGTATTAGATGGCATATCTAAAAGAGATCCAATCATAGCCATAGCATCTGCTGCTCTGTTTTGTAGTCTGGGAATTTGCTCAAAGGTAATATCCTCAAAAGATCTCTTGAAATCATCCACCATTAACTTGTATGGGAGAAGCTTCTCGTCTTTTGTTTGATATTCATCTAAAACCTGTTTGATAACCAGCTGAGAATCACCAAAGACTCGTAACTGTTTGATAGCCCATTGTACTGCCATGCGTAAGCCTGTGATTAAAGCTTCATACTCTGCTATGTTGTTGGTACATGGGAATGCTATTCTGTATGATTTAGGTATACAATCGCCTTGAGGGGTGACAAACAAGATACCTGCCCCAGAACCATGTTGTGTGTATGACCCATCAAAGTATAGTTGCCATCGTGCTAGAGAATTCAAATGAAACAATCCTTCATCCAGAAATTCTGGATATATTGGCTGAATGTCTGTGATGGGTGCTGCAGCTAATTGATCAGCAATAACTTGTCCTTTGATAGCTTTGCGGTTCACATATTGTATGTCAAACTCACTTAAGATCATAACCCATTTCGCTAATCTCCCTATGAGAAGAGCTTTTGAAAGGAGATACTTGAGGGGATCCACATTAGAGATGAGCTTCGTTGTTTGGTTCAGCATATAGTGTCGCAACTTTTGGGAAGCAAACACTAAGGCTAAACAAGCTTTTTCCATGAATGAGTAATTGAGTTCATATCCCACAAGGGTTCTGCTAATGTAATAAATGGCTTGTTCTTTTCCTGAGTCATCATGTTGAGCTAGAAGGGCACCCAATGCTGCAGTTGTTGATGATATATAGAGCAGTAATGGACGATCAGGTATCGGAGGTACTAGCATAGGAGGTGTTGCCAAGTATTCTTTTATCTTATCAAAACCCTGTTGACACTTTTCATCCCACTTAAAAGGTTCACCCTTATGAAGAAGATGTTGAAAAGGATGACATTTATCTGCTAGTTGTGAGATAAATCTGTGGATAGATTGTAGCCTACCTTGTAAACTGCAGAGCTGTTTGAGAGTCGTTGGTGGAGGCATTTCTATGATAGCTTTTACCTTAGCTGGGTCCACTTCTATCCCTCGTCGAGACACAATATATCCCAACAGTTTGCCTGAGGTTACACCAAATACACACTTCTTTGGGTTTAGTCTGACTTGATATTTTTCTAATCGATCAAAGATTTGTGCCAATACTTGTAGATGTCCTTCTCTTGTCTTGGATTTTCCCAGGATGTCATCAACATAGTCTTCCATGATAGTATGAAAAAGGTCATGAAAAATAACTGTCATAGCTCGTTGATAGGTGGCTCCAGCGTTTTTAAGACCAAAAGGCATTACAACCCAGCAATAGGTACCCCATGGACAGATAAAGGATGTTTTATCTTGATCTTCCTCTGCTATTCGGATTTGATTATAACCAGAAAATCCATCCATCAAAGATAGCATTTCATGTCCTGCTATAAGATCTACAATGTTGTCTATGCTTGGTAGTGGAAAATCATCCTTAGGACAAGCTTTGTTAAGATCTCTAAAGTCTGTGCAGCAACAAACACGTCCATCTGGTTTTGCTATAGGTACCAAATTTGAAACCCATTCTGGATAATCAATAGGCTTTATAAATTTTGCTTCTAACAATTTCTGAATTTCTGCTTTGACCAATAAGGCAACTTGTGGATGCATTTTGCGCAATTTTTGTTTGACAGGCTTTGCATCAGGAGATACTACTAAATGATGTACCACAAGTGAAGGATCTAGACCTGGCATGTCTACATAAGTCCATGCAAAATTTATAGCTCTTCTCAGAAAGAATGCTGTGAAGTTTCTTCGTTCTTGCTCAAAGAGTGACGCTGCCAAAAAAGTAATCTTCGGATTCTGTTTTGTTCCCAAGTTCATGTCTTGTGATTTTTCAACTAGCACAGTTGATTTCTCATGGTAATCAGTGGCAATAGGAAGATCAAATCCCTCATCCTCAGGCGCCTGAGAGAGGTTTTCACCTTCAGATACATCCTTTATTTTTACTTTTTCACGGTCAAGAGGCGCCTTTTGGTTTTCACCTAGTGACCTATTTTGTTGAATTTTGTTTATTTCACTTTTGCGACTGAAGGACTTGATACTTCCGCCAAAATATGCTAGTTTAGGTAAATCCATCATGAAACCTGCTTTATGATCACCCAATGGAATACCTTGTCTCAAACCCATGAATTCTGCAATGGCTTCGTCATTTTCAAAGGTATCCAATATCGGTGCCCCTTGTTGGTCCCAATCGATGAGGTCAGGATATACGAGTGAAAGGTTAATGGAGGAATCATGATGGCTAGAAGAGGTTACGGAAAACATGAAGATGGAATGTTCCTGAAAAAGGTCGGTGATATGAAGGGAGGAGTCAATAATATCCGAGTTAGAAGTCTCTCCTACCGAGGAAGGTCCAACGTCAATATCAGAAATACACTTAATGTCTTTGGGTCGCGGTACCTCCGGTTGGTAACCAAGGCCTTGCTTATTAAACTTCTTAGACACAATGATAGGCTCAATAGGTCCTTGTTCCTGTAGTCCCAAGCCGCCATGTCCTTTGTAGCCCATGTTCTTTATGATACGAAAACCATTGTTGTATCGCTCTACTCCAAGTTGGACTTGGTCATTGTCATCAAAGAATATCCAAGAGTTGATGTCCGCAATGTCTTCATCATCCAAGAAACCACCCTTAATGAATACTGTAGGGGGAGCTTTGATAACAACAGAGGATGAAGTTGGCTTAGATGTAGAGGGCTTACCGTGGGATTTAGGAGATAATGGAAGAGTACCCACGCAATAAGACTCGTGTAGTTTGTATTCACCAGGGCCATGTTCGGTATATTTGATATGGAGGTTGGAAGCGGCTTTGCTAGATGAGGGCTTGAGAAGATCGGATGGGTTGATATAGGATGAAGACGGATATGCCTCGGTGTTGATAGGGATGCGATTCGGATTCTGATATTTAGCCTGAAAGGCACGGCAGAACTCAAATGGATTAGGATCAGCTTGAATGGTAACCTCAACACCCTTATGTGGAAATTTAAGGCATTGGTGGTATGTAGAGGGAACTGCTTTAAGGGTATGGATCCAAGGGCGTCCAAGGATGATGTTGTAAGGAAGATCAATATCAAGGACTTGACAGCGAGTTTCGGTAATAACCGGCCCAACTTGAATAGGCAATAAGATGATCCCTTCGGTATCTCTTTCAGCGTCATCGTATGCTCTGATGGTAATAACCTTGGAGGTGTCAACATCTTGCTCAGAATATCCCAATTGCTTGATAAGTTTCAAAGAACATATATTAAGACCAGCTCCCCCATCTATCAAGACTCGTTTGATATGGCGTTGTTTAACAAATACTTCAATATGGAGGGCTTCGTTGTGTGACGGATGAATGGAGGGCTGAAGATCTTTGTCAGAAAAGGTCAAATGACAAGGGGCGGCAATGCTAGCAACCATAGATTGGAATTGTGTGATATTAATATTATTAGGCACCGAAGACTCTTGTAAAGCTTTATAAAGGATAGCTTTATGTGCAGGAGATATGCGGAGTAGCTCAAGAATAGATATGTGTGCGGGTGTTTTACCAAGGTGATCCAAGAGGTTATAGTCAGAGAGAGATCAAGGAGAGTGAGGAGGAGCTCCTTGAATAGTAACTCGACCTCTTCGTGTGGTTACGGCACAACCAGGTGCTCTCCCTTGGACAGTAATGGTAGAAATGCGAGCATGGTCGATGCGGCCGATGGTAGACGATGCATAGTTGTATGGAATAGCATTTCCAGCCTGAAGGTTATTTGTCTGATCATGAGATGGAAGTGGATTCTTGAAAGCCTCTAGATCATAATTTGATGTTGATTGTTGAGCAGGTTGAGCTGTTGAAGGTGTGACGTTGATTAAACCTTGATCAATGCAGTCTTGGATAACATGTTTTAAGCGCATACAACCATTTGTTTTGTGCCCTTTTACTCGATGGTAATCACAATACTCAGTTTCTTTGTACCAAGGAGCTCGAAAGAGGGGTTCGCCATTTGGTGGTGCATCGGGTAGAATAATGTCTCCTGCTTGAAGTAGCTTTTGAAGAACAACTTCCATGGGTTCCACTAATGGTGTAAATTATCGGCGTGGATTGGAAGTTTGGCGTTGGTTTCTTCGTTGTGGAAAAGGCTGTCTTGATGTAGAGGCTGCTTGAATGTTGATGGGAGCTCTCATAGTTTGAATATTCTTTGCATCTACAATACCGTCATTGACGACATTCTTGTTCTTATTCCAAAAATGAGACGTATCATTGGAATTTTGAGGAGAATCTTTATTGTCGCGAAAGATCTTGATAGTGCCCTTGGCAATTAAGGCCTGTTCAATAATAACTCCTTTGGAAACTAGTTCGTCAAAGGTGCTAGCATTTTGCAATTGTAGTTGGAATGACAGCTCAGGATGAAGATTTTGAACAAAGATGTCAAGCTGTTGTTTCTCAGGTATTTCCCATGATAATTTGCTAGCCATGTTACGCCATTGTTGGGTAAAAGCAGAGAAGGGTTCGCCGTTGCGCTGTTTGGTATTGACAAGGTCATTCATGTTTACTTCGTGTTCAATGTTGAAGGCAAAATGAGATCGAAATTTGTTTGCTAATTCCGCAAAAGATTTGATGCCTGGGGGTAGATGAGAAAACCATTCAAGAGCTTGTCCTGCTAAGCTTCGAGGAAATAGTCTCAAAAGATATGTATCATCATAAGAAACATCAAGACATGCTACAAAAAAGGCTCGAAGATGGTCTTCCGGATTCCCTTTCCCTTTGTATTTCTCAAATTGTGGGATTTCAAAATGTGGTGGAAAAGGTATCATATTAAGAGACTTGTCAAATGGACAGGTGCATATGTTTTCGAGAGAAAAAGGTTTCTTGCCTTGTCCTACCCTTTCATCGATCATCTGTTGAACATCTGCTGAAGATAATTGCTGTTGTTGTGAAGGGGGTGGAATATGATAGGAGATATGTTGTGTTTGCGGCTGTGGGATATATGGAGTTGTGACTGTTTGTTGCGGTTGTGTGCCCACAATGTATGTCAAAGGATTGGTATGTGATATGTATGTGTTGGAGGATCGCTGTCCTTGAGACACAAGCGGCAATTGGGTGTGCATCACATGGGAAGTGGATAGTGGATTGATAGTAGCGAATGGTTGGGAAATTGGGATTTGATTTGTGACATGGTAAGTGATGGAGGGATTTGTAGATACAACAGAAACGTTTGGATTTGTATTCTGGATGATATGAGGATTGGTATGTGTCATAGGTTGGGTGACAATAGGAACTCTTTGGGTAGCATAGGATGGATTGATGGTGCGTGAAGGATGGGAAGAATATGACGACATGGATGTAAGTTGATCAACATAAGCAATCTTATTGTTCGGATTGGCTTGAGAAACGGGGGGATCACTCATGTCAATGAGACTAACGTTGGGATTATATGATAACATGAAAGGATTACCAATTGGTATATGGGATATGGTATTCGTATGAGAGGTAGTGGATTGTAATGGGTGTGAAGTATGGACAACATGTGTTGTTGGAATAGTTTGGGAGGTTTGTGCACTATAAGACATGGGAATAGCTTGTGATGCTCGAAGTGTTTGCGCTTGTGTTACATGGACAGCTTGTGTTACTTGAGGCATGGAAACAGTCATGGTAGAAGGAGAGATATGTTGAGGGACATGAAAAGGTGGAATGTTGAGATTTTGTGACATGAGAGGGAGCACATTGGTGGGCACTATCAATGGTTCTAAAGTATGCTCTGATCGTGGTGGCTCGAATGAAGCAACAATAGGCAATGAGGATGATGTTTGCGATGTAATAGGAGATGATGTGACTATAGTAGATGGTCTATTCGCAACAACAGCAGTAGTGTTGGGATCTTGCTCTCTAATAGCAGATATGTCAAAATCCTTAGGTAGTTTAGCACCCATGCGAGCAAGTTGGAGAAAACAACGATCAGGCTCAGATATCATGAGTTTCTCAACTTGGTCCCATAGATAGGTATCTTGGAATTCCGATGAGTCATCTTGAGATTGTTCTTCGAAAGTTTCCAAGGATGGTGGAGGTTGCATTTGTTGTGAAGATGACTCGCCCATAGTGTATCCTTGAAGTATAAACATATGATAAGGCATACCAGTTGTGAATTGAGTTGCGTCCTTAAGAGGTGTTGTGAATTGTGTCATCTCAGCTTGCAATTTGGCTTCCATTTCAGCTTTCAATTTGGCTTCTATTTCAGTTCGATATTGACTCCTAGTTTGAGGCATGATGTTGATGATGAAGTTGAGCTTGTCAAAGTTTTGAGACCCAAAAGATGATAGTTGGCTGGTTGATTGATTGGTTGTTGTTTTTATTTGCTGGTTTGGCTAAGTTGCTTGGTTGATTTGTTTTGGCTGAGTTGTTGTTGGTCAGTTGTTGTTGGTTGTCCCTAGAGGTAGCTTAAACACTCAAGGGAAAGATTGTTTGCTGTTGATGTTTGTTGGAGCTAAAGCTAAAAGAGATTGTTTGCTGAAGCTAAAGCTGAAGCATGTTTGTTGGTTGAAGCTAAAACTGAAGGTTGTTTGCTAATTGAAATGATTGGGTTGATGTCTGATTTGCTGGTTGGGGTCTCAAAAAGATGGAAAGCTCATGAGTTGTGATTGATTGATAAGCTCAAAAACAAGAGACAAAGTCCAGGCATTTGCTGTTGATCAAAGAGAAGTCTGAAAGTTGATGTCTGAGACTCAAGCAAGCTAGACCTGAGGCTAATTTAGCTGATGGATTGAGGTTTGCAGGTATTTTAGCTACAGGCGACTGATGATAGCTCAAATGCGACTCAAAGGATGCTAAAGGCGATCAATGATAGCTCAAATGCGATCTCGTTTAGGCTCGACAAAGAATAACAGTATTAACCAGAAGCGAATGCTATGCCAGAGGCGACGACTGTTGGTTCAAAGGTGATTTTCTATTGATCAGAGGTGACTCAGATATCCCTAGAGGCGACAGTATGTTGTTCAGAGGTGATTTCGTTCAGGCCTAAGGCGACTAACTGCGGCTTAAAGGCGATCTGGCTCAGACAATATGCGATTGGTTATGATTCAGATGTGACTTGGTTCAGGAAGTAGGTGATCAGTTGTGTTTTAGAAGTGATTCTGTTCAATCAAAAGGTGATCAACTGCGGTTTAAAAGCGACTCTGTTCAAGCAATATGCGGGCAGTTGTTGTTTAAAAGCGACGCAGTTCAGGCAAAAAGTGAATTACTCCAGTTCAGAAGCGATGGCTGTGGTCTGTGCGAGTAGTTTAGGTTCAAAAGCGACTGTATTTGTGTAACAATTGTCTGATTTTGTAGTTTTTTTAGCAAGAAAATAGTGATAACAGTCACTCACATTCACAACAAGCACAAACTGATACAACCTAGGCTAGGATAGGATAGTATCTGTTGAATCCCCTAGTTGCGCCTATTCAAAGCGGGTAGCTCCAGGATCTTGGTAGCACCAGCTCCTCCTTACATTTGCACACACTTCTCACGCATACCAAGATCCGGGTTTCTTATAAGGCTTGACCCTCTCCAAACCTTTAGATTGTCCCTGCTACCTCAGCTAAGAACCGCATGAATCAGGGCCGCTTCAAGGGTTTTGCCCTCTACGTCAACAGATAGAAGGTTTTTGGCTACTACACAAGGTTGTTAATAAGGGCATCCGTTCGGGTGGCTATACGTGCGGCAGCGCTACTCTCCGTTTGGAGTCTCCCAGCCTCCAAGGGTTGCGCCTTGGAGGGTTTTGGGGGAGGTTGGCTGTCGGTATAACACAACTGCACCCGTTGTTTGTGGCTTTCGACACAAACACTTTTCTTATATAGCGGTTCGGAAGGACTTGGCTTTAGCCCATTACCGCTTGGGTCATATCCCTTCTCACACCAGGAAGGCAAGCCCTCTAAAGATAATGACAAGTTCTCATACACCCAAGATCCATTTGATAGGCAAGGGGAGAGGATACTTTTGCCATTAAATTTGGGTTACAATCAGGCGCATGCAAGCAATCAAAAAGATAAATCAAGCACAGAGCAAACAATGATTCATTTTAAGCACCAAGCCCAAATATGCCTAATTTAGTGAAAAAAAGCACAAATCTTGGACCGATCGAACCTGCAACAGATATGTCAGTAGTTTGATAACCTCCTTTCTTGGACAAATCGATAAGATGTTGCGCAAATACCCAATTAATAGCCAAAAATCCAACTAGAACTGAAACAGATTTGAAAACAACAGAACTTACCAGATGCGGTTCACTGCTGATCAAAAGTGACCTCTATTATACCAGAGGCGAAAGACTGCGGATCGGATGCGACGCGTAAAACACAGGATGCGGCACCTGTCAGCTCATAAGCGATGCGTATTGGCCAGAAGCGATCAATTGAGGGCCAAACGCGAACAGTATCTGCAAAACACAGTCCACACACAAAAACCCTAGTCTAACAGGCGATCACTATAAATTCAAAAGCGACACCAATTAAATCAAAAGTGGCCTCTATAGACTCAGAGGCGATCCAATTACTCCCAAAAGCGACCGACTGCGAGACAAAAGCGACCTGTATCTACAAAAAGGACTAAACCCTAACCTGCACAGGTGATTGTTATCAGTTCATAAGCGATACAAATCAGTGTAAAGGCAAGTACTGTTAGGTCAAAAGCGATGCCAACATTTCCAAAGGCGTCCACCGTTAAGTCAAAAGCGATGCGAATGTGTGCGAAAGTGGCGGCTGTTAGGTCAAAAGCGGTAAACACAGTTCAAAGGAACCGCAAAAAATCACAGGCGAGCATTGTAAAAACAAAAGCGATACGTTTTACCTTAAGCGACGACTGTTCGTTTAAAGGCGATCCAGAGAGCTAAATGCAGCCTGTTCCAGCTTGAAAGCGGTGCAGAGATTCGGAAGCGGCGGATGTTTGTTCAGAAGCGACCAGAATTTACTGCGAGCACCTGCAAAATCTGATCTTCAAAGAAAACAACTCCGAAAAATGAAGTCAATCAAGGACGTGAGTCCCACCGGGCGTGCCAAAATGTGATAGGTGAAAGTCAGGTGCAGCAGATCAGACATAGTCATGAAACCCTAACCCTACCATCATCAAGGAATCTAACCTAAATGAAATCAAAGAACAATGCAATTCAAGCATAATTTCACCTAGACCATGCGATTCCTCGTTTGAGAGAATGTGGACTGCTTCTTCAACAATGAACAATTGCAATGCTGAAAGCTGCCATGATTGATGATAAAAGCTCAAGTGAATGCTCAAATGCTCAAGATGATAATGTAGATGCTATATGATTGCTGTATATGATTGCTGGATTGCTGGATGTTTCATATGGAGTGAGAGGGTGTTTATATAGGACTTAACCAAGATCAATCAACGGTGGAGATTCAGATGTTATGTGAATGGCTAGGATTGAAAGTTATTAAATTTAGATTCCATTAATTGTGCATGTGAAGGATTGTAAATAAAAGTTGTTTTACAACACATGATTGACTGGATAAGTGTTGGAATGTGATAAATGATAAGGGCTTAATTCAAATAAAATATTTGAATTAGTTGGGATATGAGTTGGAAATTAATTAAATAAATAAAATTTATTCAATTAATAGGATAAATGAATAAAATGGGATAAGACATGATGTGGAATTAATTAAATAAATACAATTTATTTAATTAATTGGCTTAGTGAATGAAAATGGGATTTTAATTAAATAAATAAAATTTATTTAATTAATTGGCTAATGGATTAGTGGTTTAACAAGGTGTTGCTAGACATGGACAAATTTGAGTGTCTACAAATACAGTGATACTGACAAGAGAATTTTGGAAGAAGCTACTGTCAGGTATGTGAATATTTACAATAAAGCTTTCATTGAAATTAGGTACTTGAACTGAGAAAAGAGAATGTAAAGGAAAAAGACCTAGAGATTCAAATAATGATTCAAATTTATCCTTCTATCACTCCAAGACAAATGGACATGATTTTTAAAGATTGTAAGGATAGTCCCAGAGTAAAGCAAGAATGAATAAACTAATGATAGGAGGACCCTAGACATTGGAATAAAGAGCCTTGAAAATACTCTTAAATGGTGGGGACATGTACAAATTTTGTCTATCTTGGCCCAAAGTGACAGAGGATATTGAAAAGAAGGTGAAAGAACAAGAAGGTAAAGTCAAGTTTATCTCAGAATTTTGATCCCCTTACTACCTCTTTAATGAATCAAGAATGCAAGGCCATTGTTATCATAAATGAAATAAAGAGGCTGAACAAAGAAAAGAAGGATATAATAAATAGAATGAGTGAACTCAGAGGGATAATTATCCCTAAGTTAGAGGCAATGCATGAAGCCTTGACAGATGTGTAGAGAGTATAATACTCTACATTTTGTTTTCAGCAGCGCTCCCGCGAGTTTTAGTTTTGTGTCTGAGAATGGCTACGAGGGTTTACCAGGGTTTCAATTTACTATTGCTACAGGTTTCTTTTTGCCAATAGCGTGGAACTTGCCAAGTGTCAAGCCTCAAGGGTTTCTTTTTTCCAGTAGCGCGAAACTTGCTAAGTGTCGAGCTTCAGTTCAAGCCGCACTTTGTTCCTATGTTATAACTTCAAGCGGATCGTACCATGTGGCGGAAGGTATTTCAGCATTGTTCTAAAGTTACTAGCTGTGAAGCGTGCAAAGTGTCAGTTTCCATTTGAGTTTCAAAGGCACTCCCTAAATGTTTCAACATGAATACGAAAGGCACCATGTGTCCTTTATGGTAGCTGCAGAGCTTGCCATGTGTCAACTTCTGCAAGGTTGGTTCTTATATGTTTAATGATAAGTGAAGAATAAGGGTGGGCCCCAGTATAGAGTCTCAGAGTAAAGCAGATCATGCCATATGGAGTAAATGTTTCTAATATATTTTAAGTTGAGACCCTGCAGATGATGCCATGTGTCACCTGCGGAGACACAGTTATAAAGTTTCATAGTGCCTGCGGAAGGAGCCATGTGTATTCTATGATAGCTGCAGAGTTTGCCAAGTGTCATCTTCTGCATATCTGTTTCTGTATCCTTCGGTGCAAAGTAATAAATAAAGGTGGGTCCTAGTGTAAAGGTTCAGTGTTGTGGAGAATGCCACATGGTAGATGCGGCACCTAAATAAAAGCTATTGCTCCTTTTTCTCTAATGGTAATAAATGTTTCTCAAACGATGTGAAGCCCGCCATGTGTCAACCTCTGCGTGAGTCTCAAATGGGTTTCTAATGTTTTAAGAAGGCTGCGGAAGCCGCCACGTACCAGTTTCTAAGTTCTACAGACGCTGCCACCTGTCCTTGTTTGAAAGTTCATGAGCAAAGAGTTTTGGGTCCCATTTCTAATGTGTCTATTAAGTTTTAGAGCCGCGGATTGCGACAAATGTCACAAGCAAGGGCCACCTAAATATAAAAGGCACAGTTAAGTAAAATGTTGCGGATAAAGAAACATATCCATTTCTAGTTGTTGTGGAGCCCACCATGTGTTAGTTTCCTATTTCTCCTGAGAGTTTAAGAAGTTTTCAAGTTATAAGTACACGGATGCTGCCATGTGTCTTAGAGTTTCATTGTTTAAAGAGTGCAGAAGCTGCCAAGTGTCTGTACCTTACAGAAGGGGACGTGCCACGCACATATTTTGCCACAGCCAATGGACTTGCAGTTATTGTAACTGATTGCATATCTGGAAGATCTTAAGTGTTAGACACTTCCAGTTAGCTCTGGTTTGGTTAGGCCATTGGGATTTGATCATGCAGATAATCTAGAGTTGCTCTTGTGCTATAAATATGTAACAAGTAAGATCCATTCAAGGGGAAGGGTTCATTCAAATATAGTTTTGTCAGAGATAGTTTTTCTATCAGAGTTTTATCAAAGATTTGAGACTTTTACTGTGACCAGTGAATATCATTTGCCTTTATTTTGTTATTTGTGATTCAGAAAGTAAATGTAACTGTGCATGTATCTATGCCTCTTATGTTGCTGGAAAATTAATGAGAAAGATAGAGTTCTGTGCCCTAGTTGATATTTTCTGTGTCATTGTAAATTGTTTGTTCGTGAGCCTTTGAGTTTATTCATTATATCTATTTATGTTAATCATGCAACATTTGCTCTTTATCATAACCAAATCTTGAGGATAGCTTCACTGTGATTAAGTTGTGAGAGATACTTATTAATCAGGTGCATCACCATAGACAGATTTGCTTTAACTATATCTTTAATTTTATTAATTTTTGCCCTCTTTTCCCAAACCCATTTACAATATAGAGAAGAGCCAGCTTCTTTAAAATCTGGAGGTTGTTTCAGGGAGCAAGTCCCACATTCCTGAAACTTCCCATGTTGGTGTTGGAACCTACGCAATTTTACACATCAATAGTTTTTGGCACGCCCGGTGGGACTATTCTTGAAGTTTATGTCAAGATTGTATGAACCAGAGAGCTACAGGGAGTCAGAGATGTGGACCTGTAACAAGATCTTGATCTTCTATTAATCCAGATATTCTTTTGCCACCATTGGTAGCTAATCTAAGGAGAAGAGTGAATCAGTTTGCAGCAGCACCAAGAGCGAACATGGGAGCACCTATAGCCCCAAGAAATTATGCAAATTGGAATACCGGCAGTCCCCTGATTCTCCCAATACCACCAGCTACTTGGGATGCTATTCCAGCCAATGCCCTTAAGGCTCTGCCTAAATTTAGTGGAGAAGATTTCAAGACATCTGAAGAGCATCTGCAAGATGTATCTGATGTATGTACAGTGCATGTGATCACTCAACAGAATGTGGCTATAAGAATGTTGGCAGCTTCTTTTAAAGGGAAGGCTCTGGACTGGTATAGATCTTTAACCACAAACACAATCTCTACATGAGATCAGCTTGGTGATGCTTTTTGTGAAAGATTTAAAGAGAAGGGTGATAAATCTTCTTTGCTACAATAATTGATCACCATTAAAAGGGCACCACAAGAAGCTATGACTGATTTTAATTCAAGATTTCAAAAAACTTGGGAGAGGATTCCTGCTACAGCAAGACCATTACTAGGTATGGCTATTGTGTTTTATCTTAAGGCTCTAAACTCAGATATATCAGTAATGATTCAGTCTCTTGGAGGTTAGACACTACCAGAAGCTTATGAGTTGGTAGTCAAGGCTAAAAATAACTTAATAGATGCAAGAAAATTGCCCCCAAGGCGTCCTATGCCAATGTTCCCAGAAATTACCTTACCTTTGCCTCAAGAAGTCCCTAGTCCTACAACCCCACCTGTGTTTATGTATTCTTTTCCTCAGCAACCTGCTAAAGTAACTGCCCTTGCTCAATCATCTGAGATGGATGATGTCAAGAACATCTTAAGAACCTTCTCAAATGAGATAATTAATCTAAAGAGGGAACAGAATCCCTATCCAAAGCCTCCTTATCAAGGTTACCAAGGAAATAGACCTCCCTTTCAGTCAAATCAATATCAAGGCCCTCCAAGACAAGCTAATCCTCAGCCATCCAACCAATTAGTCACAGTCCCTACACCTCTATAGACTGTCCCTCCTAATCCCAACAGGGAAATTGTTCCAGGGGAAAATAATTTTGTAGATTGCACCAATGCTTGGTGTTTTCCTTGCAATAATGCCCATATGCCCAGAGACTGCCCTAGAGGAAATTTGCAGCAAAAGATAGTAGAACAGAGAGGGTTAGAAGGACAATTTGCAACTTCTAACACTTCACAATATCAGTCTCCTGGTGTGCAAAATGCAGTCCTGGTTGCCTAGATGCAAGGAATGTCCTTACAGTAGGAAGAGGAAATAGCCCTTGAGCATGCTTTATTTTCATGGATTGAAGATGAAGAGTCAGTGTTCTTGAATGAAACATCTACTTCCAAGAAACCAATAGTACAATCAGATTACTATACCAGAGCAAAGAGAAGAATGATGGAACAGCCTGAAGTCACTAACAATGAGATCATGGGAAATCCTCCTTTTCAGAATCATCAAAACACAGCTGCTAGACAAGAATTGCCCTAGCCTGTGCAGAATCAAGTAACTTCAGGCCAAGTTCAAGAAAAGGTGAGGTACCCTTATTACTCAAAGGCCCAAGCATTAGGACCTGTCAATATAGTGGATCATCTTAAAAGAACTCTAGCACATGTATCAATCTGGGACATGCTAACTATTCCTGAGTAGAAGACACTATTACAAGAAGTTCTGTAGGGCCAAGAAGTGCCTAAACATACTGGTGCCAAAGGAGGACCTGCTGATAAAGAAAAGATGTAGATCAAAGATACTATACCTCTGCAAACAACTTCCCTTTTGAACAATGCACCTGAGGTAGGTAGATCCAGACCAGATCCCTTTTATTTAACTCTGATAGTTGGGAAGAAACTATTGCATAATGCAATGATAGACTCTGGGGCCAGTACTACAGTAAAGCCAAAACAAATAGCAGATGCTTTGAAGATAAAGTATGAGCCACTTACTAGAGGAGTTATGCAGTTGGATGGGAAATCAGTGCAAACAATAGGGAAAATTAAACAACTCCCATTGCAACTATACACCTACCCCAATATAATTGTAAATCAGGATGTGGTAGTCATAGATATTCCCCTTGTTTTTGGTCTATGTTTATCCAGAGATTTCCTAGCCAATATAGGAGGTTACATGTCATTGGATTGGTCACACCTCATTCTAAGAACCAAATATGGGACAAAGATGAAGATACTATCTGAGCCATTATCAAAAGACCATATCACAAATGAACCAAACCCAAAATTAGAGGCAGCCCATGCTATGCTGAATAAAGAAGAGAGAATCTTTGTTGAAGAGTTAGGGGACTAGACTGAATATGACCAACAAGAGGAAGAGAATAACCAATTATTGACTACGATGCAAAGTGACCCCTATGGAAATTATGACTCTACTGGTTTAGGCACTTATGTCATATTTGAAGAAGACCAAGAGATCCCAAATGTTTTAAGGGAAGAAACACCACAGACTCAAGAATCTGAAAAGGACTCAGAAATCTAGACTCTAAATTTTGATGGGGCTAGAAGTAAAAATGGTGCTGGAGTAGGGATTTGCCTTATTGCCCCAAATGGTGAGAAAATTTTAAGAGCCATCCATTTTTAGTTTGCCTATACCAATAATGATGTTGAGTATGAATCCTTGGTACATGGACTCATGTTAGCCAAGGAAAAAGGAGTAAGGAATTTGATAGTAAGAGGAGATTCAGAACTAGTAGTGAAGCAAATCAAAGAAAGAGAAGTGGCTAAAAATGTAAGGATGAGATCCTATAGGCATAGAATTTGGGACCTAATAGATGATTTTGAAGCTTTCAACATTGAAGTAGTTCCTAGAGCCCAAAATTTTGAGGCTGATAGAATGACATAGATTGGTTCCCAATTTGATCCAGCAATTGATCTACTAGTCAACAATGGATCAGTCAAAATTATAGTGAGGCCAACTATCCCAGATAATGACCAAAATTGGCAAGTTTTTGAAAATGATTTTCAAGTATGGTCATTTTTACAACAGTCGGGAGAATTTGTTGATTAGTTGCAACCTAAAATTGAAGAAGCATATGGTGACCAAATAATTCAGCTAAAGTCAAACAAGCTCCCTAAAGGACTAATTACCTTAGAAAACTTATTTGACCTAGAAGATGTAAGCCTGGAAAAGAAGAGGTTTCAAGTAGATAAAGGAGATTATTCTAAGATTCTGGTTAGTGAAGGAAGAAAATTAAAGATTGGCAATTCTACAACCCAGCAAGAAAAGGAGAGATTGATTGATTCGTGTGAGAGATATGATAGGGTGATTGCCTGGACCTATGAAGATCTCCATGGCTATGATAGAGATATCATCCAGCACAATATAGAGCTAGCTGAAGGATCTAAACCAGTCAGACAAAAGCAAATGCCAGTGAATCCAAGGATTGAACCTCTAATGGTGGATGAGTTACAAAAGCTCTTAGAATCAAAAATAATTTTTCCAATCAAGCACTCAACCTGGGTATCAAACTTAGTGCTAGTAAGGAAAAAAAATGGTGACATAAGACTCTGTGTAGCTTTCAGAGATCTAAGCAGAGCATCTCTGAAAGATCACTATCCCCTGCCCTCTATGGAACAAATTTTACAGACTGTGGCTAGATAAGAAAGATTTTCCTTGCTGGATGGTTTCTTTGGATATAATTAGATTTGGTTGGCTGATGAAGACCAACATAAGACTACATTTACTACAAAATGGGGAACATTTTCATATGCTAAGATGCCTTTTGGCCTATCAAATGCTAGAGCCACTTTTCAAAGAGCAATGGATTTAGCATTTGGAGAGCTCATAAATAAAATCATCCTAATTTATCTTGATGACCTCACTATTTTCTCTAAAAATTCTGTAGATCATTTTGACCATTTAGAAGCTATCTTTAAAAAGTGTCAAGAATTCGAAATATCCCTCAACCCCAAGAAGTGCATCTTTGCAGTACCTCAGGGCAAACTATTGGGACATATAGTGTCAAAGGATGGAGTCTCTATTGATCCAGAGAGAGTCACTGCCATAATGAACTTGTCTCTACCAGTCAATATGAAAGTAGTTCAATCCTTTCTGGGGAAGATCAATTTTGTCAACCAATTCATATCTAACTTTGCAGGTCTAATAAGACCAATGACACTGCTGCTGAAGAAGGACCTAGTTTTCAAGTGGACTACATAAGGGAGACAGGCTTTTGAAGAGATCAAAAGAGCAATTTCAATAGCCCCGGTACTAAGAAACCCAGACTTCTCTAAGTCTTTTATCATGTATGTGTATGGAGGAGAGTTTAGTGTTGCTACTGTCTTGACTCAGAAAGATGACCAGCAAGAAGGAGAGCACCCAATAGCCTTTTTCTCTAGGACACTCAGGGAATATGAGACCAGATACAATTTTGTGGAGCAACAGGCATATGCCAAGGTCAAAGCCCTTAAGAAATTCAAACACATGGTAATAGGCAATAAAATTCTGATATTAGTGGCTCACCCTAGTGTAAGAGAATACATTATGGAGGGAGAGATCACTGAGAAAAGGGCAAACTAGATAACAAAGATTTTTGAATATGATGTGGAGGTCAGGCCTACTAAGCTAGTTAGAGGCAAAGGATTGTGCCAATATATGGCCCAAGACATGGAGAGAATGGTGACTGCAGAAATAGAAAGTGAGAATGTGTTGAGAATCCAAGAGATTGATCAGAATTCCTAGGTCACAAATAGGATTCAATTTATGAAACATGGGATTTTTCCAAATGAGCTCTCCCATGATAAGAGAAGGTATTATAGGCAACAAGGGGCCCACTTTGTATTAATTGACCATATTCTTTTTAGAAGAAATGATGATGGTATACTTTTAAGATGCATAGAGAAAGATGAAGCCCAAATAATACTACATGAACTGCATCATGGAGCCTTAGGGGGCATTTTTCAGCAAGGACCACTACCATAAAAATAACTCAAGCAGGATACTTCTGGCCCACTTTAATTGTAGATTGTTATCAGTTGGTCAAAGAGTGCCAAGCCTATCAGTTCTATACAGGAAAAAGAAGAAATGTAGTAATGCCCCTAAGCCCCATAATTATAGATGACCCATTTGCCCAATGGGGTCTTGATTTCATTGGTATGATCAATCCAGTGTCAAGTATGGGACACAAATGGATCCTTATAGCCACTGATTACTTTACCAGATGGAGTGAAGTAGTACCACTCAAGGAAGCAAAAGTAAAGGTAATACTAGACTTTCTAGAAAGCATTACTGCTCATTTTGGCCCTCCTCGTACCATCATATCAGATAATGCTAAGGCATTTTTGGGAACGAAGATATCAGATTTTGCAGTAAGGTATGGAATTTAGTTGAAAACTTCTTCAAATTATTACCCTTAGGGTAATGGTCTGGCAGAATCTACTAACAAAAACCTAATCAGACGCATTAAGAGAATTAGAACCAATTATCAAAGAGAGTGACACAAATTGCTCAATATTGCACTGTGGGCTGACAGAATTACACCTAAGCAAGTGACAAAGATGTCCCCAAATGAATTGGTCTATGGTAAGCCAGCTGTAATGCCACTAAGCCTAGAGATTCCTGCTCTACAATTCTTGAAACAAATTGAGATTAAGGAAAATGGCCTAATGCAAGTCAGACTTCAAGAATTGCTGGAGGTACAAGAAAAAAGATAAAAAGCACATGATTCATTAATGAGACACCAGAAAATAATCAAAGATTGTTTTGACAAGAAAACTTCGAATCGACATTTTGAATTTGGATTAGTGGTCTTGAAGTGGGATGAAAGAGCTACCAAGCCAGGCCAACACAACAAGTTTGAGTCACTATGGACTAGCCCTTACAAGATTCATTCCTTTAAATAGAAAAATTCTTTTGAGCTCAAAACCATGGAAGGTGAACCCGAGGAGATTCCTGTGAACGGGATCTATCTGAAGCATTTTTAATTAAGCAGTGTCTCCTATGTATCATAGTTAGTTAGTTTCTTTTATTGCTTTCCTATTTTCCCACCTTGTTTTCCCGCTTTTCTTTTCAATAAGTGTTATGTGAACATGTGTCTACAGCACAAGCCCCATCTCTTTTCGAAAAGCTTGCATTCATTAAGGTCATCTCTAATTCCTAAAATTCCTAAAAGTACACTTTCGCAGCCACTCTCATAATGGTCTGACACTCCTTTCCATAGATATTTCAAAAGATACACTAACGGTTTCCTTGGCATAAATGCAATTTATGAGACTCAGTGTGTCATTAAAAGCCTCATTAAATTAGCAAAAAATCCTAACTGTGGCTTTCATTTGTTTCTATCTCTTTGCTGCAAATTATTATTGCCTCTAATCCCTAGCGAGCGCTTCATAGTTGAGTGTCATTCCTATTTCACAATTTCTATTTGTGTCAAAGCCTCTCACATTCTCCCTGCAAACACAGTTATGGCCGAAGCACAATCTTCTCAGGAGGGACTCGGAATATATGAATCAATTAACAGGCTTTTGAGAAGCAAATCTTATGCCTCAACTCCTACACAACCTAAGAAACCCTACCCTAGAATGAGAGTCCCTGAAGTAGGTTACTCTGTTGACCCAAAAAAAGTTAAAGATTTTGCAGATAATATCTTCGACCCAGCCCTTCAAAAATCTATCAGGGCTCTCCGTGAAGTGGCACACCAAATATGCATTCAAAAGGTGAAGAGTGGACAGTCTGAGACCTTTGGAATGAGGATTTGGACCTCGTAGTTGGCACAGTTCTTGGTCCCTAATGTGCACCTCTGCCCTGATCTAATTGATATGTACACAGAGCTTTTCCATGCACCATCAAGCACCATTCAACAGGGACCCTTTATGGTGCAGATTACACCCAAAGCTATAAGAGACATGCTGGCCCTATATCATGATAAAACGGTCACATTCCCCACTATTGCTAAAATGTAATTGATGTGGTCAAATGTCAACAACCAGCTTAGGTTCCTTAACTCTGAATTGTAGTTAGAAGAGGAGAACACACAGATGCCCACATTGCCAACAGGAAGGGCGCAATTCAGCCAGGCCAGTCAAGGGGCGCTGTCAATGTTGGGTTTTATTTTTGGGATGAAGGAAGATATTACCATCTATGATTGGCAAATTGCAATCATTTTTAGGTTGAAGATTGTAGATAAGTCGCAGGAATACCGGTTGGATTTTTCAGAACAAATTGCTTATTCCATGATTGATCAACTTGTCAATTTCAAAGCCACCGGTGTATTCAGGTATTCTGCTTATATTTTTCATTTGATGTTATACCAGAACCACATATATTTGCATCAAATATACAATTGAGTATGTATGACCCAAATTTTGGGCAAAATAGAACAATTCATGTGTCTGCATGGACACATGTGCTATCTAAGGTGTCAGACCCTTATGAGTTCTGGGAACTTTTTGTTGCCCCTACCTTTTGCCATTTGAGTCCTGAGCCTATAGAAAATAGGTTGACACCAAGTATTAACGGGTTCGCGACTAATTGCCCAATCCCATGTGACTATTTCTTTGGGTCTCAACATAATATCATTAGGGTTCATGGCTTCAATGAAGAACCAATGCTGCTACCTAAAATTTTGACTCCTAGGTTAGCATTTTTAGAGGTCACCTGGCAAGTGTCTATGGTTGACAATGAGTATGGCACAAAAAGGAAGAAGAAGAAAATGTATGATATTCCCTTGGTCAGAAAGAATATGGCCCTGGAAGTCAGGGATGCTGAACATCTATTGCTACGAAAGTTAGTTGTCTTGGGTTTCCTCATTATTGAAGACAAGTGGAAGTACGACCCAAATAATTTTATAGCCTCCTAGGTTAGAACCAATAAAGTTGGAGCCAAAATCATGCATTAGGGTCATCCTTTTTGGGAGGATAGAAGAAACCCTAAAGAAGATACCCCTGATTTGTATGTGGAACTAGCAAATTTGCCATTTGAGGGTCCCAGGCCATGGGAGACCTTTTATGTTAAACATAGGGCCTATGACCCTAAGATCATAATGGACACTAGATTGAAGAAAGCTTTGTTGAAAGGCAAGGAGTGGAAACCAGAGAAAATAGAGGCCTATTGGAAATACAGGCAGGAAATTTTTGAGTTAACTCACTCTTTTGGCAAGGTTGACATAGATGAAAGATGGGAGTCTATCTGGGATGAGTGGCATCCCTCTCTAGTTTCTAGCCCTGATACAAGTAGAATCTACAAGAAGGGTGAGGAGTCTAAAGAGGAGGCTGAGTCAACTCATACAATGCAAGCAACAAGACAAGCCATATCAACTACCCTTGTATCTTCTTGGCCCCAATCTCTCAGTACTCTAGAGAAACAAAAGGGTGTGATATCATCACCTACTAGAGGGAATTCATCAGTTTCAGCCACAGGGGCTTCCAATTTTGTGTCATTACCACCATCAGTAGTGGTAAATGTTGTAGAGAAGGAATCAACAGAAGAAGAGACAGGAGAAAGGCCAAGGAAGCATAGAAAGTTGAACCTAGCACCAGAGTCAGATGAAGAAGCAAACCCTCTACAATAGCAACTACCAGTTACATATGTTGTTGCTTAGGTAAGTGTTTCTTCTCCTTCTTCCTCTCAGTCTCATTCTTCTACCATAGGGGTGGCAATCCCAACTGGTCGAACATTAGTATCCCCTACCACCTCTGTTGTGCCTATATCTACACTTGCCCCAGTTGTTACCTCAGGCTATGTCTTCACAAGCCACCTCATTGCCATTCTTTTCCCCCACTATTCCAAAAAGAACACCTCCCCAAATCTCTCCTAGCCAACATTTGGCTATTCCTTATGGTTTACCTCAGGGTCACCCCTTTGCTGGAGGGTATATTGCTTCTCCCGCCACTTTCCAAGCTCAAGCAGACACTGTAAAGAAGGCTAGAGAAACTAGGCTAGACAAGAAAAGAAAGAAAATAAGAGCCTAGCAGTCCCACACATGAGGTCTCTTTTTGACCCTATTCAATAATAGCTGACTGTCACACATTTGTCTCCAAATGTGGTGAAATCAAATGAGCAGATGCAACCTCAGGACTGTGCCATGAATGCAGTAGCCATGGATATGTCTCTATTCAGACCACAAGATAGGGTCGAACTACTCAATGAAACAACTTCTGCTATTGCAAATGACTACTTAAAAGTGTCTAGGAAGTTGCAGAAGGTAGAAACTAACTTAGCTCAAGAGAAGGCAAATAGTAGCAACCTTGCCGCAGAGCTGAAGTCAAAGAAAGATGAAATAGAGAATCTAAATAAGCAATTGCAAAATACAGTTTCCTATCAAATTCATTAAGTGACAGTGGCACAAAATGCTTCCCTAAAGATGGAGCTGGCACAGGAGAAAGCTACAGTAACTATTTTGAAGTAGGAAAAGGCCACATTAGAGAAAAGATATCAAGAAAAGATTCAACAAGCCACACAGTTTTAGCAGAAGCTGCTGAGTGAACAAAATGTTGCTGCAGCAATACAAGCACAACTCCTAGTTGAGCAACAAATGACAAAACAACTAACACTTGAGTTAGCTAACAAACCACAGAATGCTGGAGTTCTGAATCTGGTCAAGGAGCTATATGTTTCAGTGTGGAACAGGATCTCTAATGAGATTGTTCAACTAAAGCCCTCCTTAACCTTCATGTTGAATGCACAACTAATATGTGAGAAGGTGGAAACTTCAGTTCAAGCTACTCTTTCTACCAT
This sequence comes from Cunninghamia lanceolata, assembly GCA_027924645.1. Lineage (NCBI taxonomy): Eukaryota > Viridiplantae > Streptophyta > Pinopsida > Cupressales > Cupressaceae > Cunninghamia > Cunninghamia lanceolata. Next base: position 10,003,862 of record BSBN01000346.1, on the reverse strand, counting down.
TTATTTGAGAGTTTTTAACTCTCAACTATTGCTGAAGAAATTATGACACAATAGATGAAATATTGTTAGCAGTAGGGATCAGTGACAAAATAGTAGCCGCAAAAAGGGTCAATGAAGTTCTCAATTGTAATTTAGCTGCCATAAATTGCTAGGAGCTCCTGGATATTGTCAAAGAAGGAGTAAAGGACATGAAGAGACACATTGAAGGTTTGGTATAGCTGGGTCTTCCCTCATCTTTTCCAGATGATAGCATTGTTTTGATGATAGATGATATCAAGACCCTACTTTTGACAAAGCAAAATGATCAATCTATTTTTCAAGGTTTAAGAGATTCCTCATCAGTACATGAGGTAGAAGCTGTCTTAATCCCAATGGCTCAATTAGAGTTTGAACTGAAGACCGCAGTTCAAATTTTGCAAAGTTTCTCCCATAAAGACATAATAAATCTTGATTTTGCTTTCCAAGATTTACAGAGCAAGCAGGGACTTTCTGATTCAAAATGGTCCATCTATCAAATAGCTTTGCAGAATTTATGACCCTATCTTTTATTTTACATACATATTATTGCCAAGTTTTGGGTTCTTTTTGAGCAGGCTCAAAATCCCTTCTGGTCACCAAGAACTGTAGAGTATAATACTCTACATTTTGTTTTCAGCAATGTTCCCGCAAGTTTCAGTTTTGTGTCTGAGAATGTGTCTGAGAATGGCCACGAGGGTTTACCAGGGTTTCAGTTTACTATTGCTACGGGTTTCTTTTTGCCAGTAGCACAGAACTCACCAAGTGTTGAGCCTCAAGGGTTTCTTTTTTCCAGTAGCGTGGAACTCACCAAGTGTCGAGCCTTAGTTCAAGCTGCACTTTGTTCCTATGTTATAACTTCAGGCAGATTGTACCACGTGGCGGAAGGTATTTCAACATTGTTCTAAAGTTACTAGTCGTGGAGCATGCCAAGTGTCAGTTTCCATTTGAGTTTCAAAGGCACTCCCTAAATGTTTCAGTATGAATGCGGAAGGCGCCATGTGTCCTTTATGGTAGCTACAGAGCTTTCCATGTGTCAGCTTCCGTAGGTTGGTTCTTATATGTTTAATGATAAGTGAAGAATAAGGGTGGGCCCCAATATAGAGTCTCAGAGTAAAGCGGATAGTGCCATATGGAGTAAATGTTTCTAATATATTTTAAGTTGAGACCCTGCGGACGATGCCACATGTCACCTGCAGAGACACAGTTATAAAGTTTCATAGTGCCTGCGGAAGGAGCCATGTGTATTCTATGATAGCTGCGGAGTTTGCCAAGTGTCGTCTTCTACGTATCTATTTCTGTATCCTTTGGTGCAAAGTAATAAATGAAGGTGGGTCCCAATGTAAAGGTTCAGTGTTGCAGAGAACGCCACATGGTAGATGCGGTGCCTAAATAAAAGTTGTTGCCCCTTTTTCTCCAATGGTAATAAATGTTTCTCAAACGATGCGGAGCCCACTATGTGTCAACCTCTGCGTGAGTCTCAAATGGGTTTCTAATGTTTCAAGAATGCTGCAGAAGCTGCCACATACCAGTTTCTAAGTGTTGCGGACGCTGCCACCTATCCCTATTTGAAAGTTTATGAGCGAAGAGTTTTGGGTCCCATTTCTAATGTGTCTATTAAGTTTCAGAGCTGCGGATTGTGATAGATGTCACAAGCAGGGGCCACCTAAATATAAAAGACACAGTTAAGTAAAATGTTGTGGACAAAGACACGTATCCATTTCTAGTTGCTGTGGAGCCTGCCATGTGTCAGTTTCCTATTTCTCCCAAGAGTTTAAGAAGTTTTCAAGTTATAAGTACGCGGACGCTACCATGTGTCTTAGAGTTTCATTGTTTAAAGAGTGCGGAAGCCACCAAGTGTCTGTGCCTTATAGAAGGGGATGTGCCACGCACATATTTTACCACAGCCAATGGACTTGCAGTTATTGTAACTGTTTGCAGATCCAAAAGATCTTAAGTGTTAGACACTTCCAGTTAGCTCCAGTTCGGTTAGGCCATTGGGATTTGATTGTGCAGACAATCTAGAGTTGTTCCTGTGCTATAAATATGTAACAAGTAAGATCCATTCAGGGGGAAGGATTCATTCAGAGATAGTTTTGTTAGAGATAGTTTTTCTGTCAGACCTTTATCAAAGATTTGAGACTTTTGTTGTGACCAGTGAATATCATTTGCCTTTATTTTGTTATTTGTGATTCAAAAAGTAAATGTAACTGTGCATGTATTTGTGCCTCTTATGTTGATGGAAAATTAATGAGAAAGACAGAGTTTTGTGCCCTAGTTGATATTTTCTGTGTCATTGTAAATTGTCTGTTCGTGAGCCTTTGAGTTTATTCATTATATATATTTATGTTAATCATGCAACATTTGCTCTTTACCGTAACCGAATCTTGAGGATAGCTTCACTGTGCTTAAGTTGAGAGAGATACTTATTAATCAGGCGCATTGCCATAGATAGATTTGCTTTAACTATATCTTTAATTTTATTAATTTCTAGCCTCTTTTCCCAAACCCATTTACAGGATAGAGAAGAGCCAGCTTCTTTAAAATCTGGAGGTTGTTTCAGGGAGCAAGTCCCACATTCTTAAAACTTCCCATGTTGGTGTTGGAACCCACACAATTTTACACATCAACAAGATGCTTAGACCACAGCCTGGACCAATGATCTGACAGATTTAAGAAGGGCAGAAGCATATGCATTTCTCCATTTTGGATAGGATGAAGCAGACCTGGGCCATAGAATTTGTACAGTTAAAGGCCACTTTTGTGGATATACTTAAGTATATGTAAGTATAACATTTATATATACTTATGCATCCATGTATAGGTTGATTTTTGCAAATTTTGGTGTGTGGATTTTGCCCTTTGCCATTGATGTCAAAGGGGGAGTGAGGAGTAGTGAAAAATGTGGAATCCAACTAAGGGGGAGCTCTGGTAAAATAGTACAAAAGACAAAGCATCAACCAAGGAGGAGTTACTACAATACTTAGCCATTTTTTACTAAATGTTGCCATCAATACCAAAGGGGGAGATTGTTGGCAAGAGACACTGTATGGCTTCATGAGTGTTGTCATTGATGGCAACAAAGTCTATCCCACACATCCGTAGTACATAGTATGCCCTTACCAGAAGTCAGTTTGGAGATTGTTTTGGTCTGGTGAACAAGAACAGAGTATGTGTTGGTCATGATGTTAATCACAAACAAGAATAGAATAAAAGTACACATTAACCTTTATTCATCTTGAAAGATATGATGAATTCAAAGAATTCATGATCCCAAGTCTCCGGTGATTAGGTCTTAATCGTCTGACATTACTCAGACGTTGATGTGCGTTGCTGTTTCCATTTTGGGGCCTTACGTTGAGTTCATCATCATGACATTATTTCTGCAAAGATTCTTCGCAGAGAGGTCATTTTATGTAGTTATTTGATCAAATGATACAGAAATATTTAAATCTTTGCATGATATTTTCAATTAGACATGCTTTAGCTTCAAATATGCTAAATATTTTCAATTATCTACGAGATTTCCACATATTTGCATTAATTGCTTGAGATTATCAATTATTTGCAACTATGATGGTGAAATGATCTGAAATTTAAAGGAAATTGAAAGAAATGCTTCAAAGTAATGTTGAACCTTCAACTATTGAACCACATGTACATCAGATACAGTCATGAAGAGAAGAAAACCAAATCATATGTTCACCAAGACATTCCATAGCTAGATACAGTTGATGCTAACTTCAAAGGAATTGTATGAAAACAACATATGCAAGTAGACATGCAATCCAAGGGATGCAGCAAATCACCACATATATCTAGAATTCACACACTGATTACTCAAGAT